>JBBGZY010000331.1:2192582-3570164 GCA_037952925.1 Lithobates clamitans | reverse complement strand
CCCGAATGGGGTGGTGGCACAATGTGGACATGTTTCCCATCTATAGCCCCTCCACAATTGGGAAAGTCCCAACGGCTGGCAAAATGGGATGCCACAGTCTGCCATTCCTGTGGCGTTGAAGGAAACTGGGGAATCAAACAAGAAAACCAAAATCAATTAATTTGGAAGCTAACATTGCAAGAAAATTAGACAATTAAAAACATTATTGCCCATCATCTGTCTAACATTAAATAATTTAATTCTTCTGGAATAACTAATATGGAAAAAGGCACACTTATCAGATTGCTCACCCCCTCTGATAGAACATTGATTACATTTTAGGGGGTTGTGAAATCCCAAAAAAAAATTACTTTAACAACACGCAGGAATTTAGGGATAACAAAGGCTACAAGACTGCAGTTGTCGCACTCTGCAGGTGCAGTTGCTAACCAGCTTACAGTAAATGAGGTAATGTCAAAAGGCATTCATGTTGCAAAGAGTACACAATCACATGCAAGGGCAATTAATGAAAACACTTTGAGGCTTGCATATGATTTGATGATGGAAATCAGCAGAGCTTCTGCTCATTTACTAAAGCACTGGAACAAATGCACTTGTAGAGTGCACATGCATTTTGCAAAGTGCAACATAGATTTGCTTTATACAAATCAACACCACAGAACATTCAAGCAAATTTTAACGAGGGTGGGGGTGGGGGGGGTTGTGAAATCTAGCTAATTGCTAATTAGCAGCACACTATTTGGAGTGAGTTCAGGTGGGGGGGGGGGGTTGTGAAATCTAGCTAATTGCTAATTAGCAGCACACTATTTGGAGTGAGTTCAGGTGGGGGGGGGGGGTTGTGAAATCTAGCTAATTGCTAATTAGCAGCACACTATTTGGAGTGAGTTCAGGTGGGGGGGGGGGGGGTTGTGAAATCTAGCTAATTGCTAATTAGCAGCACACTATTTGGAGTGAGTTCAGGTGGGGGGGGGGGTTGTGAAATCTAGCTAATTGCTAATTAGCAGCACACTAAATACACTCCAACAAAATACATTCAAAATGAGTAGACTAGGTGGATATGTTCCCATCACTTCATGCTGGGAAGGTTATTGAAGGAAACTATACATGCATGACAAAAAATAACAGGAAAAAATCCCAGCATGGGTGAGGATAAAAAGGGGACATTCACACTATATTGCAATGATGGGAAGTAGTGTTTGAAGCAAGAAATACATTACATTATCAAAGATTACATAAAAGAACATGTGATGCTAATAAAATAAAAATAGCTTACCTTAATATAGTCCTTCTGCAGGACCTGTATGATGGCAGAACAGGTCTCTGGGATAATGATCCCCAGAGCCTGGGGGAGATGCCTGTCGAGAACTTAAGGTCCTGCAGGCTTCTCCCTGTGGCCAAATACCGCAAGGTAGCGACCAGCCTCTGCTCCGGAGTGATGGCTTGCCTCATGCAGGTATCCTGCCTGCTGATATAGGGGGTCAGCAAAGCCACCAAACGATCAAAAACGGGGTCCGTCATCCGGAGAAAGTTCCTGAAATCCTCAGGATTATTCTCACGGATCTCACGGAGCAAAGGCATGTGACAGAACTGGTCACGCTGAAGCAACCAATTCTTGGTCCATGAACTCCTCCTCGCCCTGTTCATGGACTGGTCTTGGGCTGAAGAATAAACTACAGCACCAAGCACATACAATGCACGAGCTCTACGACGAGTACGTACAGGTAACATGGCTTCAAAACGGTCGGCTGGTCAGAACGCACTAAACAGAACGCACTGAAGAACAGCAAGGCCTGTGAAGAACGACCTGAAAATCAGGAACGAGCGGCCAATAAAACAAAGATTTCTCAATGCCAACTGACCAAACGCACTGAAAAGCAGATACAAACCTCACAAGCACAGACTGAACAACAGTTAAAACGAACTGAAAAATACGAGTCTCACAAGCGCGAATCGTCTCTCACCAAACTTCTACTAACACGAGATAAACACGAGATTAGCAGAAGGAGCCCAAAGGGTGTCGTACGGGCTATTGAACTTCCGTTTTATAGTCTCGTCGGACTTGGTGTACGTCACAGCGTACTAAGCTGGCGTACTTTTGTGTGGTCGTGTGTGTGCAAGTCCGTTCGTAAGAAAGTCTGCCCAAAGTCCGCCGAAGGTACGCCGGAAGTATGTCGGACAGGCTGTCCGACTTTTGTAGCTGCAAAGTCCGACCGTGTGTACGCGGCATAACTGTGAGGGTTTACCGTGTTCTGCCACCGCCAACACCTAAGGCCAAATTTTTGAGCAGAGTATATAGCGCAGTCGGTATAGTATATATACTTCAGTTCAGAGTATATAGTGCACTCAGTGTAGTATATATAATACAGTGCAGGGTATATAGTGCAGTGTAAAATATATAATATAGAGTATTGAAGTGGTTAAGGGGGGCCCTATGACTGAATTAAGAAAAAAAAGTCATGGGTTCCTCCCCGTCCACCATACCAGGCCCTTTGGGTCTAGTATGGATTTTAGAGGGGGATCCCCACGCCATTTAAAAAAATGATTTTGGCGTGGAGTTTACCTTAATATCCATACCAGACCCAAAGGGCCTGGTATGGACTGGGGGGGGGGGGCACGCTGTTTTTCTAAAATGAGTTTATATGTATATTACTGGGATCTGACAATACATTACAGCCGTGAGCAATTTTAAATGACATATTTTCCTAGAAATGTCATTTTGCTGTGGTACTTTTCTAAACATGAGAAAAATGCTCTACTTTACAGGCATACTAAGGGGACCACCCAGGCATGATATTTAAAGGAATATTTCATTTTTGTTGTTTCACTTTAAGTATTCTTAATATCACTGCTCCTGAAAAAATGTCTGTTTTAAAAACTTTTTTCTTATCGTACATCACGGGACACAGAGCCATAGTAGTTACTATGTGGGTTATAGGCCACCTTCAGGTGCTGGACACTGGCCACTGTGTTTCCTCTAGGATCTCCTGATCCTGAAGGTTTAACGGAACCCACCGTGAAGGGTGCAGATTGGGTCTGTTGGTTTACTACAGAAAACCCTGCGGCGGGAAAGGTAATTGGAGTTTTCTAAGAAATTTTTTTGAATTCTCTTATGAATGTCTCCATTAGCATAAAATGTTGTCATGCCTATGTATCACCACTGGGGGCTGTATTGAGCACTCACCGCCTCATGCTGGAAACAGCGCTGTGTCAGAGAGCCAAAATGCTTTCTCCTCCTCCAGCCGAACAGAAGATCCTCCGGTAAGCTTGAGGGGGGTTTTTCTCCCCGCTTATCGCCCCACTATGCTGATAGTCTCCCCCTCGTGGGGAAGAAGCGCTCGGATTTCTTTTTTTGGAAGAAAAAAAGACAGGAAGAGCGATCAGCGTGCCGCTTGGTGACTTGTAAACCCCCCTGCGCCATGCTTCTCACAGTAGTTCTGAGAGGACCTGTAGTCCGCTGCTCACACAGGAAAACCCTTATTTTAAAATAGGGGTGGAGCTGTAGGCAACGTGGGGGGGCAGGGCTTAGCGGCGTTGGCATTCTCCGACACCAGGACACGAGGAGGCAAGTTTTTAAAAGCACATTGTGTGCTACTGCAGGCTGTGGAGGGACACAATAGCAAAGAGGTGGCATTAACAGGTTTGGTGACACGGGCATTTCCTTTGACACATTTTTTACTGCTGCATCAGGCTGGGCATTAATAGCAGAAATTGTGCTGGACTATAGTCCAGTGTATGCATTCCTTCTGGTAGTGCCTCTGCTGTGTGCATCAGGCTATGAGCGGAAGGGGGACAAGGGACACCTCAAAGGGTTCTAGATTATTTTACGGCAATCTAAATCCATGTCTAAAAAAAATGACATCCTCCTCTGAGAGTTATGCGGCCGGTCAGAGTGAGCCATCAGGGGGACTGGTGTTGCAACAGCTCTGGACACTTCAACCCCTATATGTATTACTCAGGATGTTTTTTCTTCTACCATTTTAAGTTTGGAACAGAAGATTGATGCTATGTCCACCTCCCACCGTGGGCCCAAGCGTAGCAGATCTCCGTCCATTGCTCAGGACCCTCATACTGAGGAACAAGGGGCAGGAGATCATGAAGTTCTTTCAAAGGATCAAGAAGAGGCTGATGTCTCCTCTTCAGAAGATCCTAATATGGAGGGAGCAGCCTCACAAGAGAGACTGTTGGTACACTCCCTTACTAAGTTGGTTCGCTCAACTTTTTTACTGCCTGTAGCACAGTCTATTGATGAGCCCACCTCTTGTATGGGATCACTAAAGCCTCCCCAATTTGTGGATGCCTTTCCTATCCATTCATGGCTAAAAAAGCTGATGTATTCTGAGTGGGAGCACCCAGATAAACAGTTTTTTCCTCCAAAAAAGTTTTCTATACTTTATCCTATGGAGAAGGAATTCTATAAGAAATTCCAGCAATTGATGCTGCTATATCCTCGGTAAAAAAAAACCTGTCCTGTATACAATGTGCAAATGTTGAAGGATCCAACAGATAAAAAGTTGAAATTTCTTTTAAAAAACAACATTGCTCTTGCAGGTTCAGTTGTGTAGCCAGCTCTTGCGGCGATTGGAGTATCTCAGTCCATAAAAAAACAGTTTGTGGAGGTACTCAAGATTATTCCTGATCAGCAGGCCCAGCAATTTGCTGGCATATCAGAGGCACTGTGTTTCATAGTGGATGCTATGAAAGATTAATTTAATCAAGCCTCACGGCTTATGCTACGGCTGGTACATATGCGCAGAGTTCTATCATTGAAGAATTGGTCAGCCGAAGCGCCATGTAAAAAGCTCTTGGCCAGTTTCCATTTCATGGTGAACGGTTGTTTGGAGACGATCTGGATAAGTATATACAAATAATTTCTAATAGGAAAAGTTCTCTTTTACTAGTAAAGAAGAAGTTTAAACGTTTTTCCTTTAAACGCGCATCTTCTCCAGTGTCAGGAGCATCTGCCTCCAGACAGTCTCGACGGCCTCCACTGTCGGGTTCAAGAGGAAGACCTCAGGGGCAGTCCCAGGGCCAAAAGAGGACTTGGGGCAGGAAACCCACAAAGCAAAATACTAAAGCCTCCTTATGAAGGGGCGCACCAGCTCGCTCAGGTTGGGGGAAGGCTTCTACAAATTTCAAAGATCTGGCAGGAACATTGTCAGGACAGATGGGCGGCTTCCTCAATTTCTCTAGGTTACAAACTAGAATTCCGAGAATTCCCGTCTCCCCGTTTTTTAAAATAAAACGTTCCCAGAGATCCAGGGAAAAGGAAGTCTCTCTTTCTGGCTCTGGATCATCTCTTGTCTCAGAAAGTGATATCAGAGGTTCCCACAGAAGAACAGGGATCAGGGTTTTATTCAAACCTCTTCACGGTACCAAAACCAAACGGGGAGGTAAGACCCATTTTAGATCTCAAGGATCTAAACCGGCACTTGAATATCCATTCCTTTCGCATGTAGTCAATCCGATCGGTTGTCTCCATTCTACAAGGAGGAGAATTTTTGGCATAGATCGATATCAAAGATGCCTATCTCCATGTGCCAATTTTTCCCGCTCATCAGAAGTTTCTACGCTTCGAGGTAAAGAATCGTCATTTTCAGTTTGTGGCTCTGCCGTTCGGTCTAACTACCACACTGCCAGTGTTCACGAAGATCCTGGCTCCTCCTTTAGCCAGGTTAAGGGCTCAGGGTATAACAAATCTAGCCTACCTAGATGATCTGCTTTTAGCAGATTAGTCAGTCACCTGTCTAAACCAAAGTTTTATCCCAGCTGTAAGCTACCTAGATTTCCTAGGCTGGATTCTCAACCTAGAAAAATCCTCCTTTAAACCATCAAGGAGATTACAGTACTTGGGGCTGATCATAGATACCGTTCAAAAGAAGGTATTCTTACCCCAGGGAAGGATCAGCTCCATAAAGGAACTGATTCGACTTGTCAAAACAAAGAGAAATCCTTCCATTTGGCTGTGCATGAAATTGTTAGGGAAGATGGTGGCCTCCTTCAAGGCCGTTCCTTATGCGCAGTTTCATTTAAGACTGCTGCAAAACAGTATTCTGTCAACCTAGAACAAGAAGATCCAGACTTTGGACTTTCCAATGCGCTTATCCTCCGAGGTGCGTCAGAGCCTCAATTGGTGGTTGATATCCAGCAACCTTCAACAGGGAAAATCCTTTCTACCAGTATCCTGGAAAGTGGTAACAATGGATGCCAGCCTTCTAGGCTGGGGAGCAGTCCTGGAAGAGGCTTCTGTCCAGGGGAAGTGGTCCAAGTCAGAAAGTTCCTTACCCATTAATATTCTAGAAATTCGGGCCGTAAGTCTGGCTCTAGAGGCCTGGGCGCTCAGATTAGGAAATTGTCCTGTCAGGATTCAATCCGACAATGCCACGGCTGTGGCTTACATCAATCATCAAGGGGGCACGGGAAGTCGAGCAGCCCAAAAGGAGGTGAATCATGTTCTATCTTGGGCAGAAAGCAACATTCCTTGCCTATTGGCGATTTTCATTCCAGGGATAGAAAATTGGCATGTAGACTACTTAAGTCGCCAACAATTGTTTCCGGGAAAATGGTCTCTTCACCCCGACAGTTTTCTGTCGATATGTCAAAGATGAAGTGTTCCGGACGTGGATCTGTTCGCTTCCAGATTCAACAACAAAGTCCACAACTTTGTGTTAAGGGCAAGGGATCCCCTGGCATGCGGAACAGACACCTTGGTCTTTCCATGGGATCAGTTTTCACTGATATATGCGTTTCCTCCAGTTCTGCTGCTTCCGCACCTTCTTCACAGGATCAAGCGTGGCCCAGAAGATCTTGCTTTGCCGAGATCATAAAGATGGCGGTAGGGGACCTTTGGACCCTGCCGCTGTGGCCAGACCTTCTCACGCAAGATCTGGTATTCCATCCTACCTTACAAACGCTAAATTTAATGGTTTGGCTATTGAAACCCACATTCTAAAGGACCGTGGGTTAACTCCTTCAGTAGTGTCTACTTTGGTTAATGCTAGGAAGCCGGCCTCCAGAGTCATATAATATAGAGTCTGGAAGGCATATGTCTCCTGGTGTGGATCCAGGGGTTGGCACCCCAGAAAGTATGTCATAGGCAGGATCCTTGAATTCCTGAGGATGGGACTGGAAATGAATCTGGCCTTGAGTACTATCAAGGGCCAGGTCTCGGCCTTATCAGTATTGTTTCAACGGCCTCTTGCTTCTCATTCTCTTGTTCGTAACTTTTTTCACGGGGTAACGTGGATTAATCCACCCGTCAGGACACCCCTGAACCATTGGGATTTGAATTTAGTCTTATTGGTTTTACAGAAACATCCCTTGGTTCTTTTGATGAGAAAGATAATCTTTTTGGTTGCCATATCCTCTGCCAGAAGGGTATTGGAATTGGCGGCTCTTTCTTGTAAAGAGCCATATTTGATTATTCATAAGGATAAGGTGGTATTGCGGCCTTGTCCTGAATTCCTACCAAAGGTAGTGACAGGTTTTCATTTAAACCAGGATATTGTTCTGCCTTCTTTTTACCCAGAACCTTGATCTATGGAAGGGAAGTTACTACATTCCCTTGATGTAGTGAGAACGGTCAAGGTCTATTTAAAGGAGACCGCTCAGATTCGCAAAACAGATGTTTTGTTTGTATTGCCAGAAGGTCCTTAAAGAGGACAGGTAGCATCAAAATCTACTATTTCCAAATGGATTTGTCAAGTGATTGTTCAAGCTTATGGTCTAAAGAGGAAGATTCCTCCTTTTCATGTTAAAGCGCACTCCACCAGGGCTGTTAGTGCTTCTTGGGCAGTGCATCACCAAGCCTCCCTGGCTCAGATCGGCAAGGCCGCAACTTGGTCTTTAATCCATATATGTACCAGATTCTATCAAATCGATGTAAAAGGTCATGAGGATATTGTCTTTGGGCACAGTGTACTGCAGGCTGCAGTATGAGTCCTCAAGTCTCTTAATGCCCACTTTTTTGTTGTGTTTCCCTTCCTTCAGTTGCCATTACTATGGGACATCCCACATAGTAACTACTATGGCTCTGTGTCCCGTGATGTATGATAAGAAAATAGGATTTTTAGAACAGCTTACCTGTAAAATCCTTTTCTTTGAAGTACATCACGGGACACAGAGGTCCGTCCCTTCTTTGGTATACACGTGTATTGCTTGGTGTAGTGGGAGGGGTTATATAGGGAGTGCACTTTTTGTCTTAGAGTATGCCAGTGTCCATCACCTGAAGGTGGCTTATAACCCACATAGTAACTACCATGGCTCTGTGTCCCGTGATGTATTTCAAAGAAATGGATTTTACAGGTAAGCTGTAAATTTTTTCCATTGATACATGACCCCTGGGGTAGTATCCAGGTTCCAAACACTTTTTTTGGCAATAACTTGCATATAAACCTTTAAAATGAGCACTTTTGATTTTTCACGTCTGTGTCCCATAGACTTTAATGGTGTTCGCACAAATTGTTTGTCTGTTTGTGGGGGGGGGGGGGGGGCGGTTGTGTTCGGCTCATCCCTAATAATGACATTAGTGATAGGCGAAGTAATTTAAAAACCAGACAGTGTTTTTTTTTTTTTCTCCTGCGTGCTGTACATACATGTAAACCTCCAGTCTACAAAGAATTATGAAACTCATGGATCATGATTGCCTGGATTTGCAAATTTTGTAATTGTCTACAGATCTGCAACATGGAAAAACTTAATAGTTTCAAAAAGCGATGAATCTGTGATGCTCCTGGCTCATTCCTATCATGCACTGAACCCAGCAATGATATCATTAGAGACAAATTGCAATGAATACTTCTCTCGTTCTTATCATACACTTGTTTGCTTCAACAATTATTTGGTCCAAATTTTTGCTTTGTTCCTGGACATTCACGATTAATGGGCCTGTCAATCCAAAACTGATATTTTATTATTTTAGTAGATGCTGACGGGTTAAAAAAGGTAGTGATTTCTAATATTTCACTGATGGCAAGATCTTGGCAATTGAGTTTCCAGACCAGAACAGCTGCCATGGCCATTGAAGGGAAACGGGTGTCTTTGTTAGATTTTAAATTTCTGTGATGAAGAATATCAAAGACCACTCAAATCTCAAAAGTTGACAGGAGCAGAACAGGGAATGGTGATCTTTCACAACAGAAGTTAATAATAAGTCTAGGTTCACATCTATGCGGCTGCGCTTGATGCGTTTTTCAGGCATGTTTTGCAGTGTATTTTGCGTTTTCAAACTCACATTTTTATGCAGTTTTCATGCATTTTGCGTTTTACGTTTTTTTTTCTCTTTGAACACACTCTAAACACACTGTATATAGCTGTTTGCTAAGGAGGGGGTCAGGAAGCCGGCCGCCACGTTCTTAGCAACCGATGAGTCATCAAATTCAGCGGGGTTCCCCGCTGACAGCTGAATGGAAAAAAAAAATTGCAGGCAAAAAAAAAACAATCAAAAAAAAAAACGGCATGGGGTCCCCTCTTCCCCAGGTCTATACCAGGCCCTTCGGGTCTAGTGTGGATTTGGAGGGGACCCCCCCCGCCAACATTTTTTTTTAAATGGTGTGGGGTTCCCCCCATAATCCACACCAGACCCTTATTCGAGCATGCCGTCTGGCAGGTCAGGAAAGGGAGGGGGTGAACGTGTGCCCCCCCTCCTCCTGAACCATACTAGGCCCAATTCCCTCAACATGGGGGGATGGGTGCTTTGGGGGATCATCTGCCCGTGATCATCCGCCACATCTAATTCCATTGTCCTAGTGCTCCAGGGCCTTCAAAAATTTGATAGATACTCAGGGCCTTTAGAACGCCTGATGTGCTACTTGGATGTTGGGCCTCTGTATGTGGCCAGGCTGTGTAAAAGTCTCACACAAGTGGTATCGCCATACTCACGAGGAGTAGCAGAATGTATTTTGGGGTGTAATATTTACTATGTACATGCCATGTGTTATCTTATAAATTGACAACCTTGTGTAAAAAAAATACATTTTCCTTTTCTTTGCACATTTGCCAAAAACATGTGGAAAAAAAATTACATGTTCAAAAGACTCATTATGCCTCGTAGAATATATATGGGTGTTTCTATTGTCCTGGTGCTCCAGGGTCTTCAAAAATGTGTTAAGTAGTCAGGAAACTAAATGTGTAATTTATGCTCCTAGAACACCGGATGGTGCTTCCTGCATGTTGGGCCTCTGTATGTGGCCAGTCTGTGAAAAAGTCTCGCACATGTGTTATTGTCATACTCAGGAGGAGTAGCAGAATATATTTTGGGATGTAATTGCAAGTTTATCTATGCCATGTGTGATAAATAACTTGTTAATATGACAATTTTGTGGGGAAAAAAAATCTTCATTTTCCAAACAATTGTGGGCAAAAAATTGTAACTTCAAAGAATTCACTATGTCTCTTTCTAAATACATTGGACTGTCATCTTTACAAAAAAGGGTCATTTTGTGGTATCTGTACTGTCCTGACATTTTAGGGCCTCAAGAAATGAGATAAGCCGTCAGTACTTTAGGATTGATCAATTTTCAATGATACTTAGCCTAGCTTGTAGACACTATACGTTTCACACAAACTAATTAACCCCCCTAAAGCACCTTGCCCCCATGTTAATGGGGACAAGGGCCTCTTCCCAACAACCCTGTCCAGTGGTTGTCGGGGTCTGTGGGTGGGGGGCTTATCGGAATCAGGAAGCCCCCCTTTAAGAACGGGGTCCCCAGATCCCACCCACCCTATGTGAATGGGTAGGGTACATAGTACCCCTACCCATTCACCTCAAACAGCAGTGAAATGTAAAAAACTCTCTGGGTGATATCGTCGGATGGCCATGCCCCATGGCTATATAAGAGATGTCACACAACAAGCAACAACATAATGGAGGAAGACAGCCGCGGAAGAAGAGCGGCTTTTTTTTTGTCAGTGGGTAACCGGCGGTGAGGAAGAAGACAGCTCAGGGAGAAGACAGCACCGGGAAGAGACAGCATCGGGAGAAGACAGCACCGGGAGAGACGGCGTCGGGAGAAGACAGTGGCAGGAAAGATAGAGGCGGGAGAAGATGGCTCAGGGAGAAGACAGTGGCGGGAGAGACGGCGGTGGGAGAAGACAGCTCAGAGCTTAGAGAGTTTTGTTCTTTTTTTTACATTTCACTGCTTTTTGAGGTTAATGGGTAGGGGTACGATGTACCCAATACCCATTCACATAGGGGGGGCCGAGATCTGGGGGCCCCCTTCTTAAAGGGAGGCTTCCAGATTTCGATAAGCCCCTCACCCGCAGACCCCGACAACCACCGGCCAGGGTTGTTAGAAAGAGGCCCTTGTCCCCATCAACATAGGGGGCAAGGTGCTTTGGGGGCAAATGATTATGGACAGATGTGGCAGATGATCACCCAAAGCACCCATCCCCTCCATGTTGAGGGCATGCGGCCTGGTATGGTTCAGGAGGGGTGGGGAGCGCTGACCTTTCCTGACCTGCCGAGTGGCATGCTTGGATAAGGGTCTGGTATGGATTTTGTGGGGGCACCACACCATTAAAAAAAAAAATTGGTGGGTGGGGGGGGTTCCCTCCAAATCCATACTATACCCGAAGGGCCTGGTATGGACCTGGAGGGGGGGGACCCTACCCTGTTTTTTTTTCGCTTTTTTTTTTTTTTTGCCGGCAATTTTTTTCTCTTTTACATTCAGTTGTCAGCAGGGAATCCCTCTGAGAGCTGATGACTCATCGGTTGGTAAGGATGCCGCGGCCGGATCCCTGTCTCCCTGCTTAGCAACCAGCTATATACAGCGTTAAAATAAAAAAACGCAAAATGCAAAGCACATCAAAAATCGCATCACAAACACAACACTTGCATTTCTGGTGTGGTTTCATTGAAGTCTATTACCCACAAATCGTGGGAAAAAGTCCCCAGCCCTTTCCAAAAACGCCTACATTTTGGGGTCCTAAAATGGAAGGGTGAGTATCAGATATGGTTTTGGTAGTGTATATTCACATATAGTTACTTGGTGGTGGTGGGTATTATATGGGTTGAGATGGACCCTGACATGTTCTGGTATTTTCAGAAAAGTTGCATGGATTTAAGCAATATTTGAGGAAATTGGCAACTATCTTATGGACAAAGGACTCAAAGAAACTAATTAATCAATTCTAGGCTAAATGTTACTTTTCTGACATAATCATTTTTGATCTGCAGAGTTACAAATTCTTCAAACCTCTATATTATCTAAAGTCATATTATAGGTAAAAAGGAAAGTCTGAGCATAAGCTAAGAATTTAACCAAACCTGCCGTAACATGCAAATGAACTTTTTACTATCTTTTATACTTCATATTTTCTAGAACATCCAAATAGCATGAAATTTTGAGCCCTCTCTTATACAATTCTGACTTGACTTAGGATATCAGTGCTTTGACTTGTGCTACCCTTCCATTTTTTTTTTAATTTTTTTTAACTCTCTTATTTTTATGCTTTTTCCATACATATAAATACACCGCCTCTCAAGAGGCCCATACAATTCAAAAACATTTTGTCAACCATATTTACATCACCTCATCAATTCTAGAAATTGGTTACCTATCTATACCTTATTGTAAGCCATTACTATTTGCTCAACCTCTTTCAAAAGATAGAGGGAGTGATTTATTATACAGCATATGTGCTACCCTTCTAGTGCTCCTTTCTAAACCATAAAATGCGATGGACAGCTTCTCTAACCAACAGTAATGCCGCGTACACACGAGCGGACTTTTCGACCGGACTGGTCCGATGGTCTATCTGACGGACGTTCGGCGGACTTCCGACGGACTTTCCTATAGAACGGACTTGCCTACACATGATCACACCAAAGTCCGACGGATTTGTACGTGATGACGTACGACTGGACTAAAATAAGGAAGTTGATAGCCAGTAGCCAATAGCTGCCCTAGCGTCGATTTTAGTCCGTTGGACTAGCATACAGACGAGCAGATTTTTCGACCGGACTCGACTCCGTCGAAAAGATTTGAAACATGTTTTATTTCCAGGTTCGTTGGACTTTTGGGAAAAAAAGTCCGCTGGGGCCCACACACAATCGAATTGTCCGAAGGAGTCCGGTCCGCCGGACCAAGTCTCGCTAGTTCCACAGTTAGAGTTTTTTATTCCTAGAGCATTCATTTAAAGAATCATTCCATGTCCATTTAGCCAACATTGAGCCTAATATCTCCAATTTCAAGGAAGGGGGTCTGTTATATTACAGCTTTTTTCTTCGAAGTACAGAAACCTGTATAGTACACACATCAGAGAACCCAAAGAAATTGAGCATCATGTACATTGGACAACAAGGTATCACTTTAAAAGTGATCAGTGGGAGTAAAAAAAATACCTAGTGGCCAGTGGGAAGAGGAATAGTGTCCTATTGTTGGTATCAGTGAAAGAGATGGTGCCCTACTGTTGGTTTCAGAAGGAAAAACAGAAAAGCACCTCTGAGTGCAATGTTTATGTTATGTTTAATGTACAGTAGTTATAAAACACTTACATCAAGGTAAGGGAAGGTAGGCTTATCTGGAACAGAAACCCAGGGGAAACAGTCTTCAGCACCTCCTGTATAAGTATCCTGCCGCGGTGGAGCAGGGAGGGAGCCGGTAAGTCCTATGTTGTTCTGGGTATGCCTGATGGAATCAGCTTGGAGTGCAGCGCCAGTAGGAGTATGATGTCACCGGGGTGAAGGGAGAACCACAACACGTTTCAGAGCATGCGCAAAGCTCATACGGAGCATGCCCACTCCTTTCTCAAGTGATACAAAGAAGGAAGAGGGGCAAACAGGGGCGGCCCATCCATCGCCGCCTCCCGTATCCATGCATTCGGCCCCTTTCAGGACACCAGCACATGGATTCCAATGTGGAGGGGCTGATTTTTTGAAGCACCGATTAGAGCCAGAGGCTCTAAAAGGCTTCAATATAGGTGTGTACACCGCTCCTAAAGCACCTCAAAGATGCTGCTTGCAGGACTTTTTTTGACATCCTGCCAGTGCACTGCTCCAGTGTGAAAGCCCTCTGGCTTTCACATTGGAATGAGAAGAGAGGTGCTTTAGAGGCGCTTTGTAGGCGCTATTTTTAATGCTATAGCGCCTGTAAAGTGCCTCAGTGTGAAAGGGGTCTAAGTGTTAGTATCGGACCTGCCAGATGACAATTCCATAAAACCCTTAGTGATAGATGACCTTCAATTAGCTTTTTCATGGATAAAATAGCACAAATTTGTAGACATGTACACAAAGTCTGGATTAAGGGACAGTTTAAGGAGCACTCATTCTGTTAGGTAGATTTAAAAAAGCATGAATTTCGGCCCATTACTTGGACCTTTCTTGAGCATGTTGAACAAGGAGAAATTATTATCCATTGGTAAATATGAGGGCTCCTAGATGAGAGGACTTCTGTTATACATTGTCTGCCAAGACTCTGGATAAAATCTCAAAATGCTATTGTATTAGATTTTGGTTTAATATTTACTGTTTTGGATAACTTTATTTTTCAGATGGAGTTTGCAAGAAATATTTCTCACTATTCAAATATTCCTAAAACAGCTGATATTGTTGTTGGAATGGTTTATTTAATATTTGGTAAGCCTTATTAAATATATATATTTCTATAAATATAGTAAAATGGTTGTCTTATATGCTTTGTAAATTACATCACTATTTTAAATTTGGATAGGTGAAAGCAAGATAGTAGATTATGGGCTCAATTCAGAAACCTGTATTTCATTTGTTTGGGTGTTATCTCTCTATTTTATCTATCTTGATACCTTTTTTACTTCATACCTTATTTACAACCCGGCATATCACAATTTATTTAGTCAGTTCTGGCATTTTACCACTACCAGTTCTATTATGATCCAGCCAGTATTTTTATCGGCCCTTTTAAAAAATGTAATGCAACAAACAATTCAGAATTACAATACAGTATATCACACTTATGTGATTACACCAGTTCCAGAGTGGTGGTAACTGGGAGTGACAAATTACGGCTTTTGACAGATTAATGTTAATTTCACATGAAAAAATAAAGATTAGAAACTCAACAACAAGAAGAAATTAAATTCCCCAAACAGGTAGTGCAATTAAATAAATAAATAAACTTAAATTCCACCTCGTGCAAATAAAGGTGTCACTCTCAATTTAAAGTTCATAAATTTAATATCTCAAAGTGTTTATTAATCTTCATTAATGGTGCAAAATAAGCCATAAATCTTCCAAATACCATTGCCTCTCATTTTACTGAGTGATTATTTATATCGATTAACAAAATTGGGAGTAAATGAACAGAAGAGAAATCCAAATCAATATTTGGTGGGACCACTCTTTGCCTTCATAACAGCATCAATTCTTCCAAGTACACTTGCAAACAGTTTTAAAAATAACTCGGCAGGTAGGTTGCAGAACTTGGAGAACTAACCACAGATCTTCTGTGGATGTAGACTGCCTCAAATCCTACTGTATCTTCATGTAATCCCAGACAGACTGATGTTGAAATCAGGGCTCTGTGGAGGCCAAACCATCACTTCCAGGACTCCATGTTCTTCTTTACACTAAAGATAGTTGTTATTGATATTGGCTGTATGTTTTTTTTTATCTATTACAGTGGTTCTCAACTCCAGTCCTCAGGACCCACCAACAGGCCAGGTTTGCAAGATAGTTGAAATACATTACAGGTGATATCACTTGCTGCTCAGTGATTTCAGTATTCTAGTCTGCAACTCCCCAAGGTAATACTTAAAATCTGGCCTGTTGGTGGGTCCCGAGGACTGGAGTTGAGAACCACTGATCTATTAACAAAATGGAAAATATAAAACGAATAGAAAAAAAAAACGAACCAAATCAATATTTGGCATGACCACCCTTTGCCTTCAAAACAACATAAATTCCAGGGAGGTTAAACTGAGAAATGATTAGTCAGAGAATGAAAAAGGATATATAATAAAGTAAGCAATCACAGTGTAAAAACACAGACTGAAGCCCCTTTGAAAATTTAAGAGAGACTAGTAGGTGTGACTTAAAGGCTAAGGTCACCTTTGGGAACATTTCACACCCATATTTAGGGTGTAACATGTAACATGTTCCTAAGTGCCTGCCTTATACCCCATAAGTCCCCACCTGACCACTCCTATGTCCCCTTGACATTATGCAAGGGTTCTCTTACCCCGCAGCCGCTGTCACATTTAAAATCCATGTGACTGTGCAAGCCTGTGTCCTCACAGCCACATCATTTATTTACAGAGATCTGTGAATGAATAAACTACAAGTTCTGATTAAAAAAAGAAGCTTGTAGTTATCAATGGACCACAAGTGCCGCAATCAGCACACTTGTAGTCTCTTGACACTTTTTCTAGTTTTCTCATAGTGAGTGCAATGCTTTGCAGGCTCCTATAGAAAAAAATAATACATGCAAATTTTTTACCTGCAAAAATATGTGCATTTCTTATTTTATTCTTAAAGGTGAACGTAGCTTATAAAGAGGTATAGTTAAATACAACATAAGTCTATTTGTAGTTTGCGCTGTCACAGTTCTTCTATCCACCAAATATGCCTTAATTACAATGTAACGGGTGAGAATCTATCACACAGACATAAATCTCAGGACAGAAGGTTAGTGTCGGTTCACACTGAGGCAGTACGACTTGCAGCGCGACTGCCTCAGGCGACCTGGACATGACAGGAGCGGAGACTTGCAAAACGACTTCTGTAAAGAAGTCAATGCAAGTCGCCCCCAAAGTCATACAGGAACCTTTTTCTAAGTTGGAGCGACTTCCATTGTACAGAATGGGACGCTACATGTCAGGCAGCTAAGTCGCCTGACAAGTCGTCCCAGTGTGAACCGGCACTTATCTTTTTTAAATATAAAAGCATTCACTTTGTATGCTTTTTTGCACAAAAAAACCAGAGAGGGAGCTAACAATTTGCATGAGCCTACCTTAAAGGAGAACCTTATTAAACTAGTTATGGCTTGGGGACCACTGCTGTTGAGAAAATTAACACACATAATGAACACATATGAAATGCACAGCATAGATACAATATGCCCATCCATCATTTTCCATGGAGAGCTATACTTCATTGTAATAGTCCAGCTTTGGGACACTGGTCTTGGGCATTCCTGAAGCTCACTTCCCTCCTCTTCACCCCACCTCTCTTTCCCACCTTCCTACTTTGGACATCCTTCTTTCCTCTTTTTTTCTTTCTTATTTTCTTGTTCTAGATCATCCTGTTTATTCGGCCTGCGACAAAGTTACCTTCCCATTGAAACCTTCTTTACCTTGCATGCTACAAGTTTTTCTTATTATTTTTTTATACTACTTCTACTGTTGAATGTTATCACATCCTCGGCAGCTACGTTCCAGCTGTCTAACACCTTCTCGGCAATTACAAACAGTCCTTTTACGTTATGTTCTGTACTTAAAATGTTCAATAAAAATATATTGAAAGTTAAATGCGCAGCACGGTTCAAGTGAATCAGTCAGCATTATGTTTCATACGAAATAACATACCGATTTTAGCAGTCAGAAGATTGTAGAGTACAGAACAAATACAGAGTGTAGTGGTCAAGAGAATGTAATGTACTGCCCCTTCAATTTGTGTCAGTGGGAAAATAATGGCAGTCTGTACATATGCCTTGCATTGGTGTCATGGGGAAAATAATTCCCCTTACATTGGTGTCAATAGGAAGATGATTCCCCTTACTTTGTTGTGAATGTGTGCTTATACCTTACATAATGTAATGCATACATAATTTTACATTATGTAATTCATAATTTAAATTGCTATCATTAATAATTGGCAAGTAATACCCTGCAAGGTGTACTACTAACTCACCTGAGATACAGATTGCTCTGTTGTTCCACACCGCCAAGCCTCTTTGCACTGATTCAGTTGATCGACTGGTGGCAGATATAGAGTTGTCCATATTTTCTATATTTGCCACCAGTCAATCAACTGAATCAGTACCTCAATCAGCCCTACAGTGCTGGCTGTAGGGTGAAAGCTGTCAATGCATTAGCAACCTCCAGCACTCAACATAGGCTGCAATCCTTTCCTGAATTCAGCCAGCTGTCATAGACTGTAGGGGTGGGGGTTCTGCTGCAGGATGGCTGAGGCAACATTTGCTGGTGTTCAAGTACCCTCCTGATGCCACTCATCAAGCAGTAATCAAAGTATAAATAAAACTCTTTGCTAAAAATGATATTGAACATTTTGACATCGTTGCATACATTATGCAAATTGTGCTTGTGTTATGCCCCATACACACGGTCGGATTTTCCGACGGAAAATGTGTGATAAGACCTTGTTGTTGGAAATTCTGACCGTGTGTAGGCTCCATCACACATTTTCCATCGGATTTTCCGACAAACAAAGTTTGAGAGCATGCTATAAAATTTTCGGATTTTGTTGTCGGAATTTCCGATTGTGTGTACACAAATCCGACGCACAAAGTGCCACGCATGCTCAGAATAAATAAAGAGATGAAAGCTATTGGCTACTGCCCCGTTTATAGTCCCGACATACGTGTTTTACGTCACCGCGTTCAGAATGATCGGATTTTCAGACAACTTTGTGTGACCATGTGTATGCAAGACAAGTTTGAGCCAACATCCGACGGAAAAAATCCTAGGATTTTGTTGTCGGAATGTCCGATCAATGTTCGACCCTGTGTATGGGGTATAAAGGTTATGGGAAGTGTGAAATAAAGCATGAGGGCTAATGTGGGCTCAAGACAGAGTTACTACTTAAGGAATAAAATATGATCATAGAGAAAATATGGTAGTCAGATGATATGACTACTGAACCATGGTTTCTAAAAATTATTGTTTGGTGGTTAGGTCTCCAGCTATTGTTTCCATGCACATACCCCTAGTGCCTGCTTGATCTCTTGCAAGCATAACTAACTTTGAAAATCCCCCTTGACCAATTCAAACCAAGGACTGGTGGGCCAGCAGATGTCTTGCACAGTTGCATGGTGGCCATAGGCATATGATCCTCACCCTGTCTGACTAAAATTGTACAGATGGTTCTATCATATGTTTATGACACCTTATTGTATTAAAATTCTTAGAGTCCCATATTTACTTCTCATTGTTTGTCTTCTAATTGTACACAGGTTTGGGCTCACTGTTTGGGAACAGCATCTTGCTGTACATATCCTACCAGAAGAAGCAGCTGTTAAAGCCAGCAGAATACTTCATAGTGAATCTGGCTTTGAGTGACCTTGGAATGACTGTGGTTCTGTACCCTCTAGCCATCACCTCCAGCTTTGCACACAGGTTGGTCTGCAGCTGTGCTACCAATCGCCTTGCTTGCTAATGTAGTAAAATGCATTGCTTTGTTTTAGATCATTTTTGATGGAAAATAAAACGGCACAAATAAATATATGCAAAACACATTTAATGATATTTACCCAGTAAATTGCTGTTTCTTTATTATTTACACAGTGTGCAGCACAGCCTGTATACTCAATCTTATAAATGAGAAATCACATTGTTCAAAAATGTACATATTATTTTGTACTTAGGATGTTTCATTAACACAGACACTGTAGTTATGAATACATCTGTTTTTTTTGCTAGTAATGTATTTGGAGACTCTGCCAGTTGTGTATTATTGTATAAAAATAGCTATTGTTAACAACCAGGGCCATAGTATTCTATTCACAGCAGTATGTCTCATCACCTTCAGAAAAGAGGCTCACTTACCAACAACTGCAGCTATTTTTTCCTTTGTGTTATGCCATTCTAATAATAATAATAATATTGTTTACACATTTTCCAGCCCATTACAGTGCACATAGACATGTATGCTTAATCTGTAGCAGTGCGAGGAGGAAAATGTAGCATTCATCCATTTTTACTAGCCTGACTTCATTGGTGAAATCTGATTGCTATAGCTTATAATACTTGTTCATTTACCAGAAAATCCCAAAAGTGTGCCAAAATATGTCTAGATGTACAGTGTAAAATAAATATGCTGGACCATTTTTTTTATTAAAGTGTATATACAGTGCCTTGCAAAAGTATTCACCCCCTTGGCATTTTTCAAGTTTTGTTGCCTCACAACCTGGAATTAACATGGATTGTTTGAGGATTTGCATAATTTAATTTACAGAACATGCCCACAACTTTGAAGATGTTTTTTTTTTTTATTGTGAAGCAAACAACAAATAGGACAAAATAACAGAAAAAGTCAATGTGCATAACTATTTACCCCCCTAAAGTCAATACTTTGTAGAGCCACCTTTTGCGGCTATCACAGCTCCAAGTCGCTTTGGATAAGTCTCTATGAGCTTGCCACATCTTACCACTGGGATTTTTGCCTATTCCTCCTAGCAAAACTGCTCCAGCTCCTTCAAGTTGGATGGTTTGCGCTTGTGAACAGCAATCTTTAAGTCTGACCACAGATTTTCTATTGGATTGCGGTCTGGGCTTTGACTAGGCCATTCCAACAAATTTACATGTTTCCCCTTAAACCACTCAAGTGTTGCTTTAGCAGTGTGTTTGGGGTCATTGTCCTGCTGGAAGGTGAACCTCTGTCCTAGCCTTAAATCACACACAGAGTGGTACAGGTTTTACTCAAGATTATCCCTGTATTTAGCACCATCCATCTTTCCCTCAACTCTGACCAATTTCCCAGTCCCGACTGCTGAAAAACATCCCCACAGCATGATGCTGCCACCACCATATTTCATTGTGGGGATGGTGTTCTTTGGGTGATGTGATGTGTTGGATTTGCGCCAGACATAGCATTTTCCTTGATGGCCAAAAAGTTAAATTTTAGTCTCATCAGACCAGAGCACCTTCCTCCATACATTTTGGGAGTCTCCCACATGCCTTTTCGCATATTCAAAACGTGCCATTTTGTTTTTTGCTTTCTTCTGGCCACTCTGCCATAAAGCCCAACTCTATGGAGCGTATGGCTTATTGTCGTTCTATGTACAGATACTCCAGTCTCTGCTGTGGAACTCTGCAGCTCCTCCAGGGTTACCTTAGGTCTCTGTCCTGCCTCTCTAAGTAATGCCCTCCCTGCCCGTTCCGTGAGTTTTGGTATGCGGCCGTCTCTTGGCAGGTTTGCTGTTGTGCCATGTTCTTTCCCTTTGGTTATGATAGATTTGATGGTGCTCCTAGGGATCATTAAAGATTAGGATATTTTTTTTATAACCTAACCATGACTTGTACTTCTCAACAACATTGTCCCTTACTTGTTTGGAGAGTTCCTTGGTCTTCATGGCAGTGTTTGGTTAGTGGTGCCTCTTGCTTAGGTGTTGCAGCCTCTGGGGCCTTTCAACAAGGTGTGTATATGTAATGACAGATCATGTGACACTTAGATTGCACACAGGTGGACATCATTTCACTAATTATGTGACTTCTGAAGGTAATTGGTTGCACCAAAGCTTTTTATGGGCTTCATAACAAAGGGGGTGAATACATAAGCACATGCCAATTATCAGTTTTTTATTTCTGAAAAATATTTTTATGTATATATTTTTATATATTTTTAAAATTTTCCTTCACCAACTTAGACTATTGTGTTATGATCCTTCACATATAATTCAGATTAAAAAAAACATTAAACTAAAGGCTGTAATATAACTAAATAGGTAAAAAGCCAAGGGGTGTGAATACTTTAGCAAGGCACTGTAAATCCTTATATTAGTTTTGGATATAGTAGGGTAGGGTTAAAACCCTGTCAGGTTACTCTTTGCTGTTTGGGTTCCACTGGGTAGATTTCCATTTACATTCCTGTGATGCAGACACAAGAGTAAGTGAAAGGAAATCTCTCCAGAGTGAGGGGAATTCACCTTTTAGACAGTTGTCACCAGACCACATGTCTACATTGGACCATTAACCCTCACCCTCTTGTTTTGAAGACAACTTGAAATTTTGGATTTCTATTTATCTTCTGTCTTTGTGACAATGTTCCTTAATATAAATAAAGGGGCAAATCTCCCCAGTGGGTACATGTACAGCAATAAAAATCTAACAGGGACTCCAACGCTTCCCTAATCTATTCAAAACTAAGAAAACACAAATTACTCTTACCAGTAATTCACTTCATGTAGTCTTGATGACAGCATCCCTGCCCACCTGTGAGAGACCAGAAATAGGGAGAGTTTAAATTTAGATCAAATCAACACCAGCTCAGTGCCTAACATAGATGCGGAAAAGGACAAATAAATAGCGGGCAGGCCGGACTCAGTGCACCACCGCGGGGCAGCGGCGCAGGAAAGACCGGGGATCCTGGAGGCTTCACTAGGCCGCACTAGGCCGCGGCCACGACTGGCAGTTTTAGCGGCCTGGCAGGCCACCGGACCGTACCAGGCCTGTGGATGGGCAGGCAGCATGACGAGGGGGGCCCGCAGCCAGGCCAGGAACAGAGGAACGGCACAGTCAAGCAAGGAGAGGAAGATTCAGCCGGCAGTGACGTCATTCGGGCCCCGTTCGTAAGTAGGAGTTGTTCGCAACACGGATGTTCATAAGTCGGGGACCCCCTGTAGTGTAAACCACCCTGGCTTGGGCCATTGAGAAGGTACGATAAAGACTTCTACATGCTTCTCTTACATCTTCTTTAAGACCATTGGGAAAATGGGTAGAGGCGGAAACATATAAAAAAGAGCACAGTCCCACCTCTGACCAAGGGCATCCAACCCCTCCAGAAAGTACCTCTTGCTTTAGACACAAATCCATTTGATCCAAAACAGACTTTTTTTGTCTCTCAGATGATTTGCTTTTGGGGAAGATTTTATTCTTCTGCTCAGGAACATCTTTTTTGGCTTAACTTCCTTTGGATGGTTTCCCAAATCACTTCTAAAGCGTAGCTAAACTTAAAAGCAAAGATGTGATATATTGCAGGTTACCAATCTTTAAATATGGTGGCTGTATTCATTTTCTTTTTATAGTCTTTTTTACTTTATTTTCACCTTGTGGCCCACCCAGTAAGTCTGGTATTTTTCAACTTTCTTTAACAGACCAAGCTGTCCAGCAAAAGTGGCATTTAGAGGGTTGAGATAAACCATTAACACTGACAGAAGTGATCACAACCATTAGCTTTTATTCGTTTATGTAAAACGTTTATCTAAAAGGGAAAAAAAACTGTTGCCGTAACCATTTAAAATGTGTTTGCTCAAATTTGACTTTAAATTATAAATCAGGTCCCTCTAAATTTTCTAGTGAATCCAACGCTACCCTCTTTACATGTTGGCAATGCTGCTGTCCAAGGGTGGCTCCATTGGTCCTCCATAAAGTGGAGCCACCCTAAGGCTGGCCATACATTATACAATTTTCTTGTTCGATTTCCTTTAGATTTACCTTCAACGGTGTAGTGCAAAGGCCTGCCTTATTGCATACAAATTGAAAGTGTTTAGGTTTGACTTCATATTATATGGTTTTGGTAAATCTAAAGGAAAATTGAACCAGAAAATCATATAATGTATGACCAAACTAAGACAGGAAGTGTTACTGGCCAGATCACCAGGTAAAAAAAAAAAAAAACTTAAAAAAACTAAACTAAGGCAGCCACTACATTTAATGATTGGTAATCTGCAATATATACAATATTGGTGATAAGCCAGGATGAGTTTTTTTTCTTTTAAATTGTTTCTTTTGAAAACCTTTATATTTGTCTACCACTTTATCCAAGATTGTGTCCAGAGTCTTGTCAAACAAAAATTCTCCTTCCAAGGGGATGCCACAGAGCTTAGCCTAAATCCCTTACCAGGATTTAATCCATAAGACCATTCTTCCACAGATGGATAAGACGTCAGTTTTGGCAGTGATGCAAACCATCTCCAATGATGCCTTTAAAGCAATTAAATACTCTGAATCTTTGTGCTCACCTAAACCAGTAAACAATAAAAAATATATGCAGCTGCAGCATTCAAAGCTATCTAACCTTGTCGGGCAAATATGTTCACCAAATGTGCGGCTTTAAATTACAAAGTGCCAAGATCTCCTATAATAGTGAGTCATCCTTCTCAGAAGTACTAAACACACTATACCCAGTGAAACATGAGTCTACCCACCTCCATATTTGACCTCAAAGCTTCCTAAGAGGTCGTATATACTTATCCCATATGTAGGTACATCATTCTGGTCTGCCTTCGCCTTCTACTCTTCATATATACATCCTCTGCCAACCACAAGACCATGAATGTAGTCCTAGGTGTAGTCCTGGACTCTGAACTCTCCTTTAAGCCCCACGTCCAATCACTGTCCAAATCTTGCCGCCTCAAACTCCGCAACATCTCCAAAATATGCCCCTCTCTAACCAATGACACAACAAAGCTCTTAATTCACTCCATGATCATCTCTCGCCTCGACTACTGTAACTCCCTTCTCATTGGCTTACCTCTACATAGTCTATCCCCCCTTCAATCCATCATGAATATATAAGAATGGCAATCAGCGCAAACACCTAAAACCCTCACTAAATTGCAAGCTGAACACTACAGGTAATCACAACAAAGCCTGGGAATGAACATAAAACTAAATAAGTGCAGCGCAATATAACAATAAATGTATATGAATGGAAAGTCCCCAAGATAACACTACAATGGGATGTAATCTGTTCTTCTATGACCAAAGGAGATGCAATCCAAGAGCGATAAGTATATGTGCTTACCAGAGGCTGTGGACCTCTGCACAGCAGAGGTCAAACTCACGTATATCCCCTCAGGGATGGTGGTATCCTTGATACTGTCACTGGAGCCAGGTATCGAATCCTGATGTCAACAAGTGAAGGTAAGCTTCCATAGGAGAAAAACACCAACTTCTCTAAGTATCCGGATCAGAGTATCACAGGCATCCTGGGTGCATCCCCGGTGTCAGCAAGTAAAAATACAAAGAGAAAACTTCTCTAAGAGTAATCCGTTTATTGGATAAAAGTTTTTGTGGTGACAACCACTTATTAAAAGCGCTCTCAGGCGCTGATACATGCAGTATCTACAGTACTCAGTCGGGCTGCGGTGCACAAGCAGACCCGACAAACAGACGGAGGCAGCGGGTGACGTCCGATGGTTAGGGGAGGAGCTAACCATCGGACGTCACCCGCTGCCTCCGTCTGTTTTTTATCCAATAAACGGATTACTCTTAGAGAAGTTTTCTCTTTGTATTTTTACTTGCTGACACCGGGGATGCACCCAGGATGCCTGTGATACTCTGATCCGGATACTTAGAGAAGTTGGTGTTTTTCTCCTATGGAAGCTTACCTTCACTTGTTGACATCAGGATTCGATACCTGGCTCCAGTGACAGTATCAAGGATACCACCATCCCTGAGGGGATATACGTGAGTTTGACCTCTGCTGTGCAGAGGTCCACAGCCTCTGGTAAGCACATATACTTATCGCTCTTGGATTGCATCTCCTTTGGTCATAGAAGAACAGATTACATCCCATTGTAGTGTTATCTTGGGGACTTTCCATTCATATACATTTATTGTTATATTGCGCTGCACTTATTTAGTTTTAAATCCATCATGAATGCTGCTGCCAGACTCATCCACCTTACCAATCGCTCTGTATCTGCTACTCCTCTCTGCCAATCCCTCCACTGGCTTCTGCTTACCCAACAAATTACATTCAAAATGCTAACAACTTCTTACAAAGCCATCCACAACTTAGCCCCCAGCTTTATCACTAGCCTAGTCTCTAAATAACAACTTATTCGTTCTCTTCGTTCCTCTAAAGACCTCCTGCTCTCTAGCTCCCTCGTCACCTCCTCCCATGCTCACCTC
This sequence comes from Lithobates clamitans, assembly GCA_037952925.1. NCBI lineage: Eukaryota > Metazoa > Chordata > Amphibia > Anura > Ranidae > Lithobates > Lithobates clamitans. Next base: position 3,544,439 of record JBBGZY010000331.1, on the reverse strand, counting down.
CAGAACTTCACCAGAACCTCTCCAATCCTATGGAACGCCTTACCCCAATCTGTCCGATTATCTCCTACTCTATGAGCTTTTATAGACAATCCCTGAAAACACTTCTCTTCAGAGAAGCCTATCACACGCACACCTAAGTGCATTTTCATTTTCTCCATCACCTCATCCCCCACAGCTATTACCTTTTGTTCCACTTGACTCTCCCTTCTAGATTGTAAGCTCTAACTAGCAGGGCCCTCTGATTCCTTCTGTATTAATTTGTATTGTAACTGTACTGTCTTGCCCCCATGTTGTAATGCGCTGAGTAAACTGTTGGCGCTATAAAAATCCTGAATAATAATAATAATAATGAATGGCAGAAAATGGAAAAGAAGACTTACGGTGCTCACTGTATATACAGTATCTCAGAAAAGTGAGTGATCTATGAGACTAGCTGGATCACAGATCGGAGTGAGGTGTCGACCCCGACCCCTTACCACGTGATCAGCTGTCAGCCAATGACAGTTGATCACGTGATGTAAACAGAGCCGGTAATTGGCTATTTTTTCTCCTGACGCTGACAGCGTCAGGAGAAAAAAAGTCGATCACCGTTGGCTGTGAGAGGGACATCAGTCCCGACCACGGAGAGCTGCCGCCAGCTCCTCAGTGCCCACCTGTGCCACCTGACAGTGCCACCTAGCAGCTGCCTACCAGTGCCCACCAGCACCACCCATCAGTGCCCACAGTGCCCCCCTTCAGTGCCCACAGTGCCACCTATCAGTGCTCATAGTGCCACCAATCAGTGCCCACAATCTGTGCCTCATCAACAGTGCTGCACATCAGTGCCACCTATCAGTGCCCATCAGTGTCACCTACCAGTGCCCATCAGAGCCGCCCATCAGTGCCACCCATCAGGTGCCATCAGTGCCGACTTATAGTACCACCTTATCTGTCCCCATCAGTGCTGCCTTATCTGCGCCTATCAGTGCCACCTTAATTGTGCCTATCAGTGCCCATCAGTGCAGCCTATCAGTGCCCACCAGTGCAGCCTATCAGTGCCCACCAGTGCAACCTCATCAGCACATATCAATGAAGGAGAAAAATGACCTGTTTGCAAAATTTTATAACAAACTATAAAACATGATTTTTGTTTTTCAAAATTTTCCACCTTTTTTTGTTTGTTTAGCAAAAAATAAAAATCCCAGCTGTGATTAAATACCACCAAAAGAAAGCTCTATTTGTGTGAAAAAAATGATAAAAATTTCATTTGGGTACAGTGTTGTATGACCGCGCAATTGTTATTCAAAGTTTTTTTGTAGTATTAACTTTCTCCCTAGGCTTAGAGGAAGATCTCTTTACTTTTCTAAAAGAAAACACAAAGGAAAAATAGCAATTGGTACAAGCACTAAATTTTTTGAAGGAAAGTAGTAGAAAAGAGAAGGGGAATACTCATACCAGGCCAGATGGCTCCCAAGCATCTTTGGTCTCTTCACAAGCAGTAACACCACCATTTCTGTTCATCTTACAGCCACACCAGCAGTGGACCTTAAAGTGGGAGTAAACTCCTTTGTATGGCTTTTACCTATAGGTAAGCCTAACCTATAGATACAGTTAATATCTCTTAAATATGCACCGTTTAGGAAATATTTACTTTATATGCAGTTGGTGACGTCACCGGTGCATTCGCTCTGAAGGAACAGCATACCCGTGCCGTTCCTGCAGAGCTATGCCATAAAATGGTAACTCCCATGCACATGATGTAATCGCTGGCTTGGCCATTCATATTGCTAAAGCCCGCGATCCTAGAAGGAAGACCAGTTGAAGATGGAAGCGCCTTCAGCAGTGACAGCATGCCGCTGGGGGGCTTCATTTTCATGTAAATCTGTCATAATGTGCTAGCATACTAGCACATTATGACTTTAACTGCCCAGTGCCTTTTTTTTTATGTGATTTACTACCATTTTAAATAGACCAAAGACTGCTCACAGAACCAGGTTCTTCCTTTGCTGCTCCCTGCCCACCTCTTCTAAATCTACCAATTTGGCTAGCAGGACTCTGAAAAAGGACTCTAATGCACTAAAAAGAGAAGATAAATGTACCTTACATGAAGCAGAAACCATCCAAAATTCAATATCCCCGCACGTTCACCAGTCAAGAAGCGATGTTACCAACATTGCCATGTGTTCCATGGTAGTAACAGAACCAGAAGTAGACAAAAACCATGCAGGATGCCACACAGCTGCATCGGGATGCTGCTGAGGCTCTTTGCCACCATGCAGAGAAAGAGAGGTGAACTACTGCAAGCAAAAACTCGCTTGGAGCCCGCTGCAAAAGTTTATCCTCTCCAGGACTTATGCCTAGGACTTGAATCACTGTCACCCTGTACACACAGCATCCTGCATCTCCCTCAACCTGGGACCCTGACTGGCTTCCTCCCCTGCAAGGTACACCAGTCAGGAGGAAGTTGGGATTAGCTTGAAAAGGGAGCCATTGAAATGGAGCCCACAGGAACTCCCACCTGAGGTCCTATGGAAAAACTCTCTCTGATCATGCCCTTGGAAGGGCAGGAAATCACAAAGGTGGTCTGACTTAAATTTAATAACTCTATTTCCTCTCCCCTGCAGGTGGGTGGTCACTCAGAGGTGTGCTTTTTTGAGACATAGTGGAAAAAAGTTTTGTTTTTACATATACTTTAACACACATTTTGAGAAGAAATATATGTGATATATAAATTAAATTTTCTATATACCGTAATATTTTTAAATTTTAACAGTCTTACTGTATCTATCACATTTCTCTGTCTTTGTTTCTAGGTGGATATATGGAACCCATGTTTGTTTGTTTTATGCTTTCTGTGGTGTTTTGTTCGGAATTTGTAGCTTGTCAACTGTAACATTGCTAAGTACGGTGTGCTGCATTAAAGTTTGTTTTCCTACTTATGGTAAGTTTACTTATTGATAGTCACACAATTTGCGGTAGAAATGCTTTAGGACCCATTTACATGGAATGTGCATTAATGCACCACAATGGAATGTTCAAGTATGAATGAGCCCCAGGGTGACTACAGCCACTCACTTGTAAAAACACAGTTGAGCAATGTAGCTGATAAGAAAAGTCATTTCATACCGCGCTAAAATTAAACAAAATAGAAAACACCAAGCTGCAGCTCAATTTGTAAGATACATACAAACAAAATGCATAGGAAAAAAGTAAAAAGCTGCGCTATAAGATTGATATATATATATACATTGATAAGCACAGTATACCAGCCTAGCCAAATGTGAAGTAAAGTGACAACTCCCCAAATGAAAAGGGGATAGCAACAAACACAGTCCTGTGAAAAATATCGTCCAGTGAAATAAAAATTGTTAAATCAATCCTTCCGTGTGAAGATAAAGAACACCAGTGATAGTGAACCTCCACCGTACAAAATGCACACTTACCAGAGGGCAAGCGGTAGCAAGCCTGTAAACTGAGATGGATATCCAGACATCAGATCATCACCAGCAATAAAACACTTGATACAGGTGGAGATACCAGAGGGAGATACCAGAGGATCATAGCTCATAGCTCAACGTCTATATTTAATCTGAAGGGGGTGTAACATTTAATTTTATGGATCCAAGCCATTTCCAGTCTGGAGATGCCACGTACTAGAGAGCCACCTCTCCAATGGGGAGTACACCTATCAATCCCAAGAAAAATGGTCTTAGCAGGATTCTTATTGTGAACCTCCAGATAGTGCCGCGAGACTGGATGTTTAGGAAAACCATGGATAATGTTAGTTACATGCTCATTAAGCCTAACCGAGAGAGCCCGCTTGGTCCTGCCCCCACATTGCAGCCCACATGGGCATTGAAGTAGGTACACAACACCCAGAGTTAAAAGAATCAGGCAATTCGGTTCTGCCGCTCATGATTCACAACAAGGCTTGGTTGCCTGTCATGTATTTAGAGCGATGAGTCAGCTCGTCGCCCGTTCCCCATGACTAAGTCAATGTTTGACGAAACGTACGTCGGGAGGTAGGCGTGCTGACGTCATCGCGGTGTACAGTGTGTGTGTGGACAGGTGTCTGCGAGCTGGCTGGCATTTCTTTATGAGCTTTTTGATCTCCAACTTTGTTGTAAGTGCAATATTTTTATTTACAATAAAATAGCTTTTTATGGTTTTACACTATGGAGAGTTTCTTTTTTTGTTTCTGTAATCCGGATCGCTGGTCCATCCACTGAGCTATGATCCTCTGGTATCTCCCTCTGGTATCTCCACCTGTATCAAGTGTTTTATTGCTGGTGATGATCTGATGTCCGGATATCCATCTCAATTTACAGGCTTGCTACCGCTTGCCCTCTGGTAAGCATGCATTTTGTATGGTGGAGGTTCACTATCACTGGTGTTCTTTATCTTCACACAGAAGGATTAATTTAACAATTTTTATTTCACTGGACGATATTTTTCACAGGACTGTGTTTGTTGCTATCCCCTTTTGATTTGGGGAGTTGTCACTTTACTTCACATTTGGCTAGACTGTTATACTATGCCTTTCTAGGTATATATATCAACCCTACAGCGCAGCATTTTACTTTTTTCCAATGTAACTGATACTTTGTTATCTATACTAACAGTTCATTTTTCTGGACAAGCTTTTAGAAAATGTTTTTCCTTCTTCATGCCAAACAGTTCTCTAAGGACTTGGTACTACTGCCTAGATTAAAAGTAGGTAAAGTATTTCCTGAAAGCAAGTCATTCGAACCATAAGAAATTCTTTAATGGTTTTGCAGTCCTAGCAGTTTTCTTGATATGAAGATATCAAGGAATTAAGGAATTTAAAGCCCTTAAAAAGGTACTTATTCACAAAAAGCCGGTTAGTAAAGCAGCACAAAAATCTAATACTACCACTTGGGTTTCTAGAATTCTTCTAGCCTTCAGGATATAATGCTATGTCAGACCATTTAAAGTACTCCTGTTCTCATATGAATGGGGGCTAGTCTTATATTGGAGTGGAAGTCTGACAGTAAAAGGCTTGCACAGGACAAAATCTTGTTCCAAAACATGTGGAAATACCCTTTCAAATAAGCCTCTACTGCATTTTTAATTTTTTAGGGAAGTATCTCACTTACTACCAGACACCACAATATAACTTTGACTCACAAAGCAAAAATAATGTGATAAGAATGCTTGTTTTCCAAACATTACAATTTGTTTTATAAGTCCAAAGAGATTTTAAATTATAGTTACATGGCTGAAAATAAAAATCCTTATACAAGTGTAAAGCTTTGTGAATCAAACCTGTTGCATGTTAACTGTATTAACCAGAAAAAAAAACTCTTCTGGGTTCTGATTTGTAATCTTTTTCAATAAGAATGTCCTTACTGCCTACTGAAAGAGTCACGGGAATGGCAGCTAATGAAGCTTAGTCATGAAGTCAGAGAACGTTTCACTTGACCTCTCTTATTAGATTATGCAAAGTAAAATGCTTATTTTGTGTATATAACTTGGTATATTAATTGTTATTTTAAAAAACTCATCTTTTTTAGGAAATAGATTTGGCCATAAACATGGAAGCATCCTCATTTGCTGCGCCTGGGCATACTCGGCTCTTTTTGCAATTTCACCTTTAATTCACTGGGGCGATTATGGAACAGAACCATATGGCACAGCTTGCTGCATCGACTGGCGTTCTTCTAACGTGAGCCAAGCCGCCATGTCTTACATTATAGCTCTTTTTGTGTTTTGCTTCTTAATTCCTTGTGGAATCATAATAACTTCATTTACGCTTATATTAATAACATTGAAGGAGTCTCGGAAAGCCGTGGAACGTCACAGTTCAGTTCCTGCAAGGATGAGCAATGTACAGATTACCATTGTAAAGGTAAATTACTCTGAATAAATAATCAGAAACTGGGATCAATCATGAATGATACGACCTGATGCGACCTAACACTAACTGATTATGGCAGTGGCAAGCCTCCATCCCTAATACGTGTTAAACAGCAGAAAAAAGAAAGGAATGGGACTTTGAGTGAGGCAGGTCACTAAATGGATACCTTATTCAAATCATTTATAAAATTATTTATTAATAATAAGTCACATTATAGAGAATGTCAATCTGTAAATATAGGACTATACTATGATAAACTTGTATTAATATATAATTGTTATAATTGTTATACAGAATAAGGTAAAACATAATCAGCATTAGTAACATAAAAACACTCATCCATTCATAAAAATTCAATGAATATAATCGATTGCTCATGGTGAGCCAAACTTGCCTAGACATCAGTTCAATGTAACTCGATGCACGTTTCATGGCTCATGCCAATCATCAGGAGTAAAATGCTCTGAAATTAAATCAATATTGTCTATAAATAGAGGACATCCTTTAAATAAATTGGGAACAATCTCTCAAAATAAAGGTGTGTAACTTACAATACGGCCCAAAGGTGGCGCCCAACCTTGGATCCAAGGGAAGACAGGGGACAAGGATGATCATCTCCCCCGGGGCTGAGGTGGGGAGTTCCATCCAAACCAGAGACAGCAAACAGGTGAAGACCAGGCGGCCATGTGAATGTAGTGTATGTTAAACAGTCGTCACTACTTTTTCTGCTGGGATCAATCATGTCGTGTACAACCACTATCTTCCGTCTACAGCAAGTTTATATTAGAAATACAAACTGGGAAATGCATAAACCATAAAGGAAAGCTGTTTAACTTAACGTCTGCATTTTGTTTTTTGGTTGCACGGGTTAAGAGAGAAGCTAATTGTAAGTATTAATATTTTGTCTGTTATAACTCCAAAATGAATTGGAAACAAGAGTTTCTACATACGGTATTTTGGGTCATGATAGCTACACACTGCATTATCGGAGTCAAAGTAGTCCTATCCAAATTTTTCACTGGTGATCACTATGGAGGCTAGGTAATAAAGGTGCTGAAGGTTTAAAGTCCAACTTCGGGCTAGGATTTCCTCCTCCCTCTTGCCTTCGTCAACTATTGAAGCATATCTGCTCAGGGAAAAAAATCTCTAAACCTTTTTTTCTAAATGTCTTCTATTTAGTATGGTGACATCACAGGTTATCTTTACCCTCATCTTCCTCCAGCAGTGGGCAGATACCGAATGCTGCAGAAAGCAGTGTCACATATGATATACATACTGTTCTGTGCAGTATTGTTATATACGGGCAGGGCAGGGGGCAGGAAGGAAGTGGGGTTTAATGATGCCTGGCATCATTCAATCATGAAGAGTAATTGCACTGGAGTAGTGAGCAGATGAGTCTGTGGGGGACAGTACCTGGAGAAAGTATAGCAGCCATGATGGTATTTTTTTAGATACGTTTTTTGAAGATTTGAATTTACCAATACAAACATAGATTCTAGGTGCACAATATTCACCTTAAAGTACAATAAAGGCATAATACAGAGTACCTCAAGGTGACATTTTTAGAGTTCCAATTAGCTGAGAATTTCTGTGAAACATGATCATTCTATAATAGGGACAGTAAAGCTTGGGTTATAGATAAAAATATTGTAGCAGTAAAGAGGTCCCCGGTTTGAAAAGAGCATAGTAAGCTCTAATACTTCATTACGGGGATTTGGAATGAGGTTTACAGCAAACTGCTATCCAGATTAAATATAAGGCTGCTATGCTCTGGACTGAATTAAAATTTACGCTACTAAGGTTTTTTATCAAATTTTGTAATTATTACCATTTTGTAAGTTTTTATTAGCTAAAGTGCATGGGTGTCTTACTTACTTTTTCAATCTGTCCTATACAGCTCACATATTTTTTGATAGTAGTTTATTCAGGTACATACAGCCTCATCATATCATTGGTGAGATAGTGAGCTTTGTGAACCTTTAACTGCCCTTCCCCCTGCGGTGCTTTGTAAATGGTTCACAGCAAACCCTTGATATTAAAGAAAAGGAATCACATCCCATAAAAGCTTTCTAAAAGCTACCACAAAGGCGCCTACGTCGACAGCAGGGAGTTTAGCCATGTTGCCCATATTTTATAGAAGGCTTTTTTATTTTTATTTTTATTTTTGCTCGACTTGGGCTTTAAACCAAGTTGTGAGGCCTTCAGAGCTTCCATTTAAAACAAAGAAATTGATCATGATATTTTTATTTTTGTTTCCACTAATTTCTTTTTTTTTGTAGCACAAAACTGCAGTGAACATAAATGAGCCACCTAACACTAGGCATTGCTCTTATTCTGATATACTGTATAAACCCATACGGGTTCACCTTGAGTGTACATCTGTTATTTTAATCATTCAGATCTTTGCTATTGTAGGTAAATGTTAGTATGGTCCCAAAATACAGAGTGTAATTACATAAAGAAGTGTTATTTCCCTTTCAGTAAAGTCTGTATCGAACATAATTGCTACAAATGTAATTTTGCAATTTGCTGTAATTAAAAACTATAATTTTAGTACAATCAGTAAAATGTAATTTTCTATCAGTGTGAAAAATTGTAAAGTGGCTAGCTTACAAAATGGCAACCTAGAGGCATTTTGTACACTGTATGTGTAAACATTTCTTTTTTCTTGTGTGATTAGGTCAGTGTTTTTCCCAAAAGTCTGCACTGAGCTACACATAAAATCTAAAAAAACACCTGCAACAAGAATTACATTTTTGCTTTGGGATATTCTCTAAAAGCAGCCCTCAAAATTTCCACTTGCCTGCTCGCATTGGGTGAGTGGAAATAAGCTGAGGATGAGTGTGTGAACCCCCCAAGGTGGAGCATCTCACTACTGCGGCTTGTGTGTGAGGGATCTGTGTACTGCTGTGATTCATGGTATGAATAGGAGAGTGGGGCCAATAGGTATCGGAGCAGAACTCTGCCTACTGCACTGCGAGCAGTGACCCCTGTACTGTGCCCTCCTACCCACCCTGTACTTTGTCCTTTAACCCCTCTGTACTGTGTCCTCCTGACACCCCCCCATACTGTGCCCTCCTTCCCACCCTGTGCAATGCCCTCCTTCCCACCCTGTACTTTGTCGTTTAACCCCTCTCTGCTGTGGCCTCCTGACTCCCCCTGTACTGTGCTCTCCTTTAACCCCTCTGTACTGTGCCCTCCTGACCCCCCCCCATACTGTGCCCTCCTTCCCACCCTGTGCTATGCCCTCCTTCTCACCCTGTACTTTGTCGTTTAATCCCCTGTGGCCTCCTGACCCCCCCCCCATACTGTGCCCTCCTTCCCACCCTGTACTATGCCCTCCTTACCACCCTGTACTTTGTCGTTTAACCCCTCTCTGCTGTGGCCTCCTGACTCCCCCTGTACTGTGCCCTCCTTTAACCCCTCTGTACTGTGCCCTCCTGACCCCCCATACTGTGCCCTCCTTCCCAACCTGTGCTATGCCCTCCTTCTCACCCTGTACTTTGTCGTTTAACCCCCTGTGGCCTCCTGACCCTCCCCATACTGTGCCCTCCTTCCCACCCTGTACTATGCCCTCCTTACCACCCTGTACTTTGTTGTTTAACCCCTCTATACTGTAGCCTCCTGACTCCCCCTGTACTGTGCCCTCCTTTAACCCCTCTGTACTGTGCCATCCTGACCCCCCCATACTGTGCCCTCCTTCCCACCCTGTACTTTGTCGTTTAACCCCTGTGGCCTCTTGACCCCCCTCCATACTGTGCCCTCCTTCCCACCCTGTACTTCGCCCTCCTTCCCACCCTGTACTTTGTCATTTAACCCCTCTATACTGGGCCTCCTGACTCCCCCTGTACTGTGCCCTCCTGCCCCCTGTACTGTACCATCCTGCCCACCCTGTGCTGTGCCATCCTGCTCGCCCGGTACTTTGTCCTTTAACCACTCTGTACTGTGCCTTCCTGACCCTCCCCCTTATACTGTGCCCTCCTGCCTCCTGTACTGTGCCCTCCTGCTCACCCTGTACTGTGCCCTCCTGCTCACCCTGTACTGTGCCCTCCTGCCCACCCTGTACTGTGCCCTCCTGCCCACTCTGCACAGTGCCCTCTTTCCTGCTCTGTACTTTGTCCTTTAACCACTCTGTACTGTGCCCTCCTTACCCCCCTGTACTGTGCCCTCTTTCCTGCCCTGTACCTTAACCCCTCTGTACTGTGTCATTTCATGAGATAATTTACGAAGGCATGTTTAGGGGTGGAATTAGGGGCTGGGCAGGGTAAGGGTTGGGTGGGGCAACTGGTGGCGAGTAACTCGACTTGAAATTTTGAGCCCTGCTCTAATGCTAATATTTACCTTAAGTAATGCAGACACTGCATTATTTCTCATGACATCATTGATACTGACACCAGCCTTTTCTGATTAAAACTGATGAAGATGTCAGTACCTGATGATTAGGACATAAGTGTCAATACTCCATTTAGGGAGTGATGTTTCATAACCAAGAACAGTCCAACTTTCTTCTGGTGGTGAAATTCAACTTAAAAAAACATAAACATAAAATATGTGAATTTAATAGAATAATACATATATTTCTGTGTTCTTATACATTTTCAAGAAATCTCCAATAAAACTTTCCTTCATATGATCGCTTTTTCTTACTTTTCTAGAGGGATGCTGCAATGTAATGCTATGCTTAAAATTATATGTCATGTTTTGTCATGTTTTTTAAGAATTGGCCATGTGAAGTTTTGTGTTGGATCATGCGTCCTTTAATGTAACTTAGATTAAATTGTCCATCAGCCATCACCGAAGTCTTAGAAATGAGCAATGCAGATTATTCCTGGCAGCTTAATATGCATATATATTATTGTCCACAAAACATAATTCCATGATCAGTAGGACATGGGGGATGCTGCTATGCTGGAACCCAGAAGTGTGATAACATTGAAATGTCACTTGTCAAGCTACGCTTGATTTATATGCTGTAATGGTAACTTGTCAGGACCAATACATTCTTGGCACAGAGTTCCACACTGCACTTTCAGATATGACAGGCTGTATTATTCAAGATCAGTCCTTGCTAGCTTCAGAATTTAAATTATAGAAAAAATTGCTTTAATAATTAACAGCACAAGACCTAAATGTATTGCTTTCAGAATATGTTTTCAATAAATTACCCAAATATTTTAAAGAACATTCTGAAAGTCCTGTAGCATTTTCACATAGTGTAGAAAGCCTTAGAATCTTTATTTAGAATATTTTATTACAACTTATATGATCTAGCGTCGTGAGTGATCATTGATCAGACTCTTGGCTTTCTCCTATTACATTGATTTGTGAGTTATGAAAACCAGCAAACCTCCCCATCACATCTCTTTGGTGTTCTCTGTCCTCATTACCTCCATTAGAATGCTATGTTCATACAACCAAGTCTTATGAAAGCATTAATGAGCACATTTCACCAACAAAATTGCCTTTCCTCAGATAAAGAATATTATTGCTCCAACATTATTTCCTATTTAGTTGGGGCACAATTAGTAAAGACAGAAATGGTGCTTTTGTAGTTATAAAGCCGTTAGACGTTAAAATAATTGACGTTTATAAACAAAGTGCTCCTTTTTTATTTCAGACCATTAATAAACAGCCAGGAAACAATAAAAACAACTTGTTTAAAAAAAAAAGGAGCTCTAGAAAACAGGTAAAATCTTTCAATGAACCGCTAATGTTATTTAGGAAAGACTAAAAGTCCTTACAATTTACTATAAAGTGGATGTAAACCCTCACATATACCCAGTGAAGTGAAGAGCCTCAGATGATACACAGAGATTAAACAAATCCTTCTACATAGGTTTTACTTGTATATCTGCAATCTTCCCTTTTCTACACTCTTTGGAAAGTGCAGATCATGTAAGAAATCTTTCTTCCTCTTTCAGCAGTGGGTGTGGAGTCTGGGCTTACACTGTGTGAGAGCTGATTGGAGGAAAGGCACACACCCCCCCTCCACATAGGCAGAAGAACTAAGAAACATGCAGAGCTGAATAGACAAGCTCTCTGCCTATCTACCTCTAAGCTACCTCCCCAACACATTTTCAGCTGCTGTTATCTTGTGTCGAAGAACTTTTCAGAAGTGACCCTGCTGTTAATAGAGGAACGGAGCATCAGAGACAAACTGCACTTAGAGCTTTGAAGAGAGATAAGTAAAACACTACAGATAACACTACAGAGTGCCTAGGTCAAATTTTAATGAATATGGTTTATAACCCCTTTAATTATTTCTCAGACACACCCACTGCAGGCTTCCTGATTTTTTTTTCTTAACAGAAAGCCTCATGTAAAAAATGGCAGCAGGAGAATTCCTCTAGCCACCAATCAAATCCAAACCTGGGTTAAATTTGAATGTGATTAGTGGCACTGGAAGCACCTTGCACAGGAAGTACATTCTAGCACACTCCCATTAAGCTGCATAAGGGGTGGTTGCATTAAAATGCAAGGTTTGTTTATGCATAAGTGGACCCCCCATGGAAATTCCATTGTTCCCCCTGCAGAATAAAATTGAAATCTAAAGTACCTTCTACCCAGCTTTAAAACAGTAGAGGGTGAAAGGGTGAATGCTGTGTATTCCAAATCTCATGAGAAGACCCTCCAGCACAATGCAGGAGTGTATTAACAAGAGATTTGGGATCTTCTGTATTCTCAGGATCTCTCTGGAAAAATTGTGATGTCATACTTGCCAGGGCACCGCAGGTGGAAGCTGGGTGGGAGGGAAGGTAAGGATATTTTTAACTTCTTACCACAGGTTTTTTTTTTTTCTACAGGAGGAAAAGGGATTCTTCATGTTGGGTAGTCCACTATTGAATAAGTGAACCTTTCATTTTTAGTGCAACGTCCACTTTAAAGCAAGCCTGTACTTTACCCATTCAGAGAAACCTCAAGTGCTTATGCCATGTGGGGCAAAGTATTGTGTACAACAGACCCAACGGGAGGTAGGAGACTAAGATTATTGTAGAAATCACAGTAACGCAGCCTAGACATTCCTGTCTGTCAATATGTATGACAACTTAATGTACTGTATATACAGTATAACTCTTGTCACTCTAAATCTCCTTTTTTGCATTCCTGTTTTTTTTTTTTTTTGCAAACTAACATTGCAAATAAACATTATTATGTGTTTCTGTTCTTTTGATTTCAGTGAAAGAAATGTTTAACGTGCCAGATTAATCAAAATGTATTTAAAAAAGACAGATAATAGTTAATGTGGCATCTAGGAAAAAGTAAGAATTTGGTATTATGATGTGTGATCTCTGTAGTTAAGTAAAGTCCAATCAAAGTGAACAGCATTGCGATCAAGAAATATATAAAAAGCAAAGTAATTGCTACTGTCATCGCCTTGGGCTGAGCTGAGGAAAAGCAAATGCAATCACAAATTAAGGACAAGCAAGGTGGCAGACGGCAGTGTCATCACATATGAATTATATATGCATTCCTGCGATTGTAGCTAAATGAATTGTTCTAGCTTTCTGGTTTATTCCTGGTTTCACTAATTCCTTTATATCATCTCTGCAGAATTAGATGTTTTTATTAGATAATTGTATTGCATTTGGATCTGACTGGGTTTCTCTCTTTACTCTTTGCCATTCTGTTTTTTCCACATAGTAGGAAAAGGTCATCATGGCACAGAAATCATAAAAAAAGAAACATTTCCACTATTCAGGGACATGATCAATACACAAATAGGTTGTATGCTGATACTGTAAGTAAAGATTACAAAAGTAATTCAAAGGAGAAGTATGGCCAAGGCTCTTTGGCCATACTTCTTAGTTCTGCACTCATATGATGCAGATTCAGCTGAAGCCCGCTGTCGGAAGACGTCACAGAGCTGGCCCAGGCTCTGCAGTGATCCCAACAATAACTCAACCCAACAATGCCGCTGATAGTCTGAGCCAGCTGCTCCCCTGCACAGCTTGGACTCCAGTGGGCAGTCTAGGGACAGAGCTAAAAGATCTGTGACTGTTAGTGAAGACTGAGAACTGACAGATCAGCGGTCATTTGCTCAGTTCTTGGTCTTGGAGCCAGCAGGGGACAGCTGCAGTATCGGGTCAATGCTGCAGCCACATAGGTGAGAGTAATTGGGTGTTTTTTTTTTTTTTAAATACTGCACTTCTCTTTTAACCACTTCCCAACCAACCACCACCGTTATACTGTGGCAGGTTGGCTCCCCTGCACGAGCCGTCGTAGCTATACATCGGCTCGTGGGGTTGGGATAGCAGGCGCACAGTGGGGGTGCTGATGCTCGGGGCCGATGGTCGCGATGACCGCCGGCCACGAGCGATCATGAGCAGGAGACACAGAACAGGGACGAGTGTGTGTAAACACACACTTCCCTGTTCTGTTCTGACAGGAGTGACAGATCGTGTGTTCCTATTAGCTAGGAACCACGATCCGTCACTTCCTCCAGTCAGTCCCCTCCCCCTTCAGTTAGAATCACCTCCCAGGGAACACAGTAAACCCTTAGATCGCCCCCTAGTGTTAACCCCTTCATTGCCAGTGACATTTTTAGAGTAATCAATGTATTTTTATAGCATTGATCGCTGTATCAATGCCAATGGTCCCAAAAATGTGTCAAAATTGTCCGATGTGTCCACCATAATGTCGCAGACACGATAAAAATCGCAGATCGCTGCCATTACTAATAAAAACAATTAATAATAAAAATGCTATAAATCTATCCCCTATTTTGTAGACACTATAACTTTTACGCAAACCAATCTATGTACGCTTATTGCGATTTTTTTTTTACCAAAAATATGTAGAAGAATACATATCGGCCTAAACTGAGAAAAAATGTGCTTTTTTAAAAAAAAAAAAAATGGGGATATTTATTATAGCAAAAAGTACAAAATATTGTTTTTTTCAAAATCGTCGCTCTTTTTTGTTCATAGCACAAAAAATAAAAACCGCAGAGGTGATCAAACATCACCAAAAGAAATCTCTATTTGTGGGGAAAAAAAAGGACGTCAATTTTGTTTGGGTGCAACGTCGCACGACCGCACAATTGTCAGTTAAAGCGACGCAGTGCTGAATCGCAAAAAGTGCTCCGGTCAGAAAGGGGGTAAATTCTTCCGGCACTGAAGTGGTTAAAGGAGACCAGTGCAATACATTAAATACATAGATTGCTAGTGCTTACATTTCTGGCTGTTATGCACACTGAATTGCAACCACAGAGTCACTGGGCCACAACAATTATGCAGATCCAGATTTCTATCTTACTTTCTGAGTGTTGTTTCAATAACTCAGAAGTGGCTACTGTAACAGAGTAACATCCAGGCAACTAACAAACTAACTTTCAGATGGAGGTCAGCATTGGTAGCCTACACATTTCTTTCAAAACAGATTTTCCTAAAAGGGTTCAAACTATAGCAATATGTTATGTGTCCCCCCCCTCTCCTCCTCTGCTAAGCACCTCCTCTCCCCTGAAGGTACTGTCGCTTTTAAAATTGGTACCTTCACAGGTTCCTAAAGTCATCAAAGAACCTCAGGCTGCCATTTGGTTAAGGGATGAGCATTGTGGGTCCACTCGCTGTTATATTCTTTAATCCAACCCATTCTCCAAACCACTTCTGAAATTAATTTTTTTCTGAGCTTCAAGTACCTGATAAGGTCATACCTTTAGTTTGATGTGAGGCTCAGTTTCAATATCATGGTACATTATGTTAATTTGGCCAGGTAATTCTGAAAAAAAACACTTGATTTTTCAAGTACTCTTGAAACCTCTCTCACCTCTTGAATCTTAGTAGCAGACAGAATCTCTGACATCCTAACCTCTAGTATACCTCTTGCTGCTAATACTTTAGGGGTCGCTCTCTACTAAGAGAGGCTTCCAATCATTCCACCAGGATGTTATTAGCTTTACATAATATATTTGGAGGGGCTTTTTTTCTGGACTGGTATACCTGGTAGTTGATATCACTGATTCTCTCTCTGATCTCTGCCACTTTGCCAGAAATGTACTTTGTAAAGTGAGCACCAGAACAGTTATAAACTGAGATTGTGCAGCATTTGCCCAACAAGGGAATGACTTTGATTAAAAGGTAACTTCACTTTCGTGGGGAAAAAAAAAGCAAATAAAGAAAAAATTATATAGCGTATACAATTGCGACACAAGTCATATTGTAATTGAATGTTATTAAAAGTCACCTTTCCTTTTCAATATGCAGTTACTGTAATTTTCTGAAAATGCAATGCATTATGGCTACCTGGAGTTGTTCTGTACACAGAATGTGTACTGACCACTCCCCAGAAATGTCATTTCCTGCTTGCGTGATTGGTTCACCAATTTTCCCAGAAGTCTGTCTAAAATAGAAGTCAGATTTCAGACATCCCCTGCAACAAATATTTCATTTTTGGTGAGATACCCCCAATAGGAATATGTCTAAAGGGATGCAGGCCCAACAGCTTTCCTCATTAGTGCTCTGCAGCTGCCACAGCTGATTGATAACTATGAAACCACTCCTATTAGACCCACTTAGCACAGAGGAACAAATAGGGATTCCTTCAGAATGACAAAAGGTAGGAATATACAACAAAGGTCGTTATAATCCTTGCAATGTACATAGATCACACAGAATGTTTTTTTCTCAACAAAAGTGGAGTTACACTTTAATGATAGCAGCAGTTGCATTTCTGTGACAGGGCAGTGTGACAACAAGTTGAGCAATCTCTTTGCAACCAATAACAGCTCCCCCTATGAGTAAAAGAGTTATGGAACTTGGCAGAACTAATGAGTGAGTCTTGCCTATGAATGTATAAGCAGTACATACATTGTCTCACTGCTTTTCATTATGATTTATCTATGCTAGCCATACATGTAACAATCACAACGTATTGATCATAATACAGTCCTTAATTTAAAGTGACAATGTCACTCTATCTAATCTCTAAATCAACGACATCCCTGCCAAGAAATCGGTTAATACTTACCCTCCCTGCTGTCCATGCTGTTGATCCCCACTGTCTTTACAAGATATGCTAAATTAAAAATGTTCAGCGTCATTCAAAAAGACAAAGATCGATTTTCCTAAACCTAGTTGAATTTTTCTTTCTGAATCAATTATTTTATTTTGGTTAAAATGATCATTTGCATATCAAAGCAATAATTTAGAAGATATGATATTTTCACATATCACATGTATGTATACAGTGGGGACGAAAAGTATTCAGACCCTCTTAAATGTTTCACTCTTTGTTATATTGCAGCCATTTGCTAAAATCATTTAGAGCCGGTTCACATTAGAAGCGGCACGACTTGCAGGTCGCCTCACCGAGGCGACCTGCACACGACTGCTGCGGCGACTTGCAAGACGACTTCTGTATAGAAGTCTATGCAAGTCGCCCCCAAAGTAGTACAGGAACCTTTCTTCTAAGTCGGAGCGACTTGCGTCGCTCCGATTAGAACGGTTCCATTGTACAGAACGGGAGGCGACTTGTCAGGTGGCTAGGTCGCCTGACAAGTTGCCCCCGTGTGAACCGGCTCTTAAGTTTATTTTTTTCCTCATTAATGTACACACATCACCCCATATTGACAAAAAACACAGAATTGTTGACATTTTTGCAGATTTATTAAAAAAGAAAAACTGAAATTTTCACATGGTCCTAAGTATTCAGACCCTTTGCTGTGACACTCATATATTTAACTCAGGTGCTGTCCATTTCTTCTGATCATCCTTGAGATGGTTCTACACCTTCATTTGAGTCCAGCTGTGTTTGATTATACTGATTGGACTTGATTAGGAAAGCCACACCCCTGTCTATATAAGACCTTACAGCTCACAGTGCATGTCAGAGCAAATGAGAATCATGAGGTCAAAGGAACTGCCTGAAGAGCTCAGAGACAGAATTGTGGCAAGGCACAGATCTGGCCAAGGTTACAAAAATATTTCTGCTGAATGTAAGGTTCCTAAGAGCACAGTGGCTTCCATAATCTTTAAATGGAAGACATTTGGGATGACCAGAACCCTTCCTAGAGCTGGCCGTCTGGCCAAACTGAGCTATCGGGGGAGAAGAGACTTGGTGAGAGAGGTAAAGAAGAACCCAAAGATCACTGTGGCTGAGCTCCAGAAATGCAGTCGGGAGATGGTAGAAAGTTGTATAAAGTCAGCCATCACTGCAGCCCTCCACCAGTCGGAGCTTTATGGCAGAGTGTCCTGACGGAAGCCTCTCCTCAGTGCAAGACACATGAAAGCCCGCATGGAGTTTGCTAAAAAACACCTGAAGGACTCCAAGATGGTGAGAAATAAAATTCTCTGGTCTGATGAGACCAAGATAGAACTTTTTGGCTATAATTCTAAGCGGCATGTGTGGAGAAAACCAGGCACTGCTCATCACCTGTCCAATACAGTCCCAACAGTGAAGCATGGTGGTGGCAGCATCATGCTGTGGGGGGTGTTTTTCAGCTGCAGGGACAGGACAACTGGTTGCAATCAAGGGAAAGATGAATGCGGCCAAGTACAGGGATATCCTGGACGAAAACCCTCTCCAGAGTGCTCAGGACCTCAGACTAGGTCGAAGGCTTACCTTCCAACAAGACAATGACCCTAAGCACACAGCTACAATAACAAAGGAGTGGCTTCACAACAACTCCGTGACTGTTCTTGAATGGCCCAGCCAGAGCCCTGACTTAAACCCAATAGAGCATCTCTGGAGAGAACTAAAAATGGCTGCCCACCAACATTTACCATCCAACCTGACAGAACTGGAGAGGATCTGCAAGGAGGAATGGCAGAGGATCCCCAAATCCAGGTGTGAAAAACTTGTTGCATCTTTCCCAAAAAGACTCATGGCCATATTAGATCAAAAGGGTGCTTCTACTAAATACTGAGCAAAGGGTCTGAATACTTAGGACCATGTGATATTTCAGTTTTTCTTTTTTAAGAAATCTGCAAAAATGTCAACAATTCTGTGTTTTTCTGTCAATATGGGGTGCTGTGTGTACATTAATGAGGAAAAAAAATGAACTTAAAAGATTTTAGCAAATGGCTGCAATATAACAAAGAGTGAAAAATGTAAGGGGGTCTGAATACTTTCCGTCCCCACTGTATAAATAGTCATCATAAGAAAAATTTTAGTTCTTAGTAACTTTAATAATTATAAATATATATGTTTCCTAACTAATACAATGTCTTCTCTTTTTTTTCCAGCTAAGCATTGCTGTGTGCATTGGTTTCTTCACCGCATGGAGTCCATATGCTATTATTGCTATGTGGGCAGCATTTGGGTCTATTGATATCATTCCTCCTTTGGCATTTGCCGTGCCTGCAGTATTTGCAAAAGCGTCAACAATGTACAATCCCATGATTTATCTTCTGTTGAAGCCAAATTTCCGAAATATGCTTGGCAAGCATTTTACAGTTCTACGCAAAGTTTGTGCTTTTCACTGTCTGTGCATGAAACATGTCAATGTTTGCCATCATGTATCACTTCTTGGGCTATTCCACAAACTGTTTGGCAGAAAAAGATCAAACTGTCTTTCAGTGAAATCAAAAGAAGGATGTCAGTACTTTCCATGTGATAAGTGCAAAGATACATTTGAATGTTTCAAGCACTACCCAAGATGTTGCCATGATGTACTCACAGCTTTGCCTTATACAAAACAAACAGATAATGTTTCCGAGATGAAGCCATCAGACCTCAGACATGGTGCCAAGAAGACTTTAAGAGTGAGTGTGCAAGGACAGAAAAGAACTGGTGTGGACAGCTTTGAAATAACTTTAGAAGTAATTCCTGGGTCTAGCAAATGTATATACGGAGATATATAGAGGAACCTTTATACTCACCTCTCTCTCTTACCTTCCTTTCATTCCAGAGCTGCAGCCTTCAACCTGTTTAGTATTCCACACTTCTTTGGTTTCTTCCTTTGTCCTAACCTCCTTGGTCTCTTCCTGCCTTCATCTTACTCTTCCTGATCCCACCTGTGCTCTCTGCTTCTGTCTCCTATAACTACATCAACTCCTGACGTGTTTTGACCCCTTACTAACTACTCTCTGTGAACCTCTGGGCTTCGTACTACTGTTGCTGGCAATCCCTAGACAAAGAACATATTAAGCTTGGCCAGCCTGTCCAGTTGCTATATTTTGCTGATGGCACAAAAGTACTATTGAATATAAATCAGCTTTAAAAAATGGCTGTTAAAGTTGAAGAGCAGTGCAGCAGAGCAGAGTCTGAACTAGTGCTCGTACCTTACAGTACACTATTCCCAACGCACACGTTCCTGTAGAAAACGCTGTGCATTTAAGTGGGTGCTGAAGTGGCTACCGGCTGGAACCATGTCTAGTCAGAGCAAGATAATATCACCAGTACACCAAGGATTTCCAGAATGAGTTCAAAGCTTTATTCAGTGATCACATTGTTAAAGCAGATAGAACAGTATCGGAGCCACGCAGGACCCCTTCATCAGGCATGTGCATGCCTGATGAAGGGGTCCTGCTTGGCTCCGAAACGTTGCTATCTGCTGTAACAATGTGATCGCTGAATAAAGCTTTGGACTTGTTCTGGAGATCTTTTGTGTTCATGATGCATTCTCTTGCCCATTATACACTGTTGGTGGTATTTGTGGATAGGTTTGGGAAACAGTGCACTACTGATTATGCTTCAGAACACCATTGCCATTCTAGGTAATCAGAGGATGCTTTCTGTATTTCTCTGTGCTTCTAAGTAGGTCATTTACAAATGGTTTGCCAGACAAACAGATAATTAGATCAAAGGCAGAGGGCTTTTTTTAAAATGTTTTTTACTTTTAAAAAATTAGTTCTTTAGGTCCTGAGTAATAAAGTATCATTACTTCTGATTCAGCAAAAAGGTCAGCAATGACAGCTTACACATCTCAGGAAAGGTTGTTTCAATATATGCATCTTCTATAAAAATTCACTTACTGAACACAACACCATGGCAATATACTACACAACTTTTTAAAAATAAGTCTTTTACTGTATAAAAGTTAACGTACTAGTAAACAAGAGATCAAACAGGTAATGTGATTTTTACTGTTTCTGAGTTGATTAACTATTTTAATCAGTTTACATATTTTTAAGCATCGCAATTAAGTAATAATAAAAACAATGTAATTGTTTTATAGCAAATATTTGTTTTACTTTCTACTTGCTATTTGTCGTATTTTGTTAACCTATTTATCACTGAAATGATTTTCAGTGGTTGTTAAAAAAGTGGTTGTTAAGCCACTATGTGATGTTTATACCATCCCATCTGTTAGATAAGAATAGTGTATGTGTCCTAGTTTCTGTTGAAGCCAAATTTCCTAAATATGCTTGCCAAGCATTTACAGTTCTACACAAAGTTTGTGCCATTCACTGTTTGTGCATGAAACATATCAATGTTTGCCATCATTTATCACTTCTTGCCGATTTCTACCTGATTTCACAGTGACTCTCGGAGCTTACGTGACCCCCAACTCTCTCCTCTTCCTGTCTGACAGCTTCAACGGGCAGGGCGGAGCACTCCTGCTGACATCAGCTGCGGAGGAAGGGAGGAGAGGGAGAGAGCCGAAGAGTCATGTGAGCGCCGGGAGGCGCTGCGAAATCAGGTAGAAATCTGCTTTTTTTTTTTTAGAAAACACAGATACTAGAACACAGGTTCTTATCTAAAAGAGGGGATGGTATAAACATCACCTAGTTTTGTAACAGCGGAGAGGGGAGTAGAGCGGCGCTAGTGAGAGCTGACAGGCAGGGAGGGGAGGGGAGGGGAGGGGAGAGGGGACAGAGGGAGACAAAGGAGAGCTGCAGATAGCAGTGGATGATGGAGGCATGTAAACTGTCTACGGTGTCAGGCTCAGCAGCCATCATAAACCGTGGTCAGTTTAGAGGGGGGAGGGCAGAACCAGGCAGGATCAGCCAGGTATTTCAGGTGAGAGGGCCAAATTACACTGCACAAGCACTGTGCTGTGTAATATGCTTTAACCACTTCACGCAATATCATGTACCTGTACGTCATTTTGTTGAAGTGGTTGTTGAAGTGGTTATGCAGCCAGAGGCATCACCCCGGTACCGATTTTTTGAGTGCACGGTCGGCTTTCAAGTGATAACAACCGATGCAGCTAGACTGCCGCTCGGCCGTTATCACAAGCAGCGAGAGGGGACTCCCCCCTCCCGCTGCTTCGCCCAGGTCTCCCGTCCCACTGTAATCGGCATTGATCGGGTCTCCGATGTAACCTGGAGGCGACGTCATAATATCCAAGGTATTCAAAAATGTTCACATTGGCTTTAATACTTTGAAGTGCAGAGGAAGGGTTTGGGTCTTTTAGATCCCAGATCCCTCAATAAAGAGTATCTGTCACAAGGGATGTTTACATCCCTTGTGACAGCAATAAAAGTGATCAGAATTTTTTTTTTAAAGAGAAATAATTCTAGCGAAAAACCTGCTCTGTAACTCAAAACTGGTAACTGTTAAATTTTAAAGCTTCGCCTATTGAGATTTTTAAGCACCATAGTTTGTCGCCATTCCACGAGTGCATGCAATTTTAAAGCGTAACATGTTAGGTATCTATTTACTCGGTGTAACATCATCTTTCACAATATACAAAATAATTGGGCTAACTTTACGGTTTAAATTCAGTGAAAGACTGCTGCGCAATTACCATATGACATAAAATACTGCAACGACCGCCATGTTATTCTCGAGAGTCTTTGCTAAAAAATTATATATAATGATTGGGGGTTCTAAGTAATTTTCTAGCAAAAAATACTGATTTTTAACTTGTAAACAACAAGTGTCAGAAAAAGGCTTGGTCTTGAATGGTTAAGGGAACAGGATCCATTTTTTTTTTTTTTTTTTTTTTAGGGTAACAAGTTGTATCCAACTCTCTGTGATTCAATGGGCCAGCTATTCCATAGAATTTTTTAGTGATGGTGATTTTGTTTACAGATTAGGTCACCAGGTCATCAACCCTCCCCAATTGCGTATATACATATTGTCAGTAAACAATATATAAAGTGGATTAAAAAAAGTCTACACACCCATGTTAAAATGTCAGGTTTCTGTGATGTAAAAAAATGAGACAAAGATAAATCATTTGAGAACTTTTTCCACCTTTAATGTGGCCTATAAACTGTACAACTCAGTTGAACAACAAACTGAAATCAGCATGGCACATATTGACTTGACTTGACTTGACAATATTTGCCCACTCTTCTTTGCAAAAACACTCCAAATCTGTCAGATTGCGAGGGCATCTCCTGTGCACAGCCCTCTTCAGATCACCCCACAGATTTTCAATGGGATTCAGGTCTGGGCCATTCCAAAACTTTCTTTTTCTTCTGGTGAAGCTATTCCTTTGTTGATTTGGATATATGCTTTGGGTCATTGTCATGCTGAATGATGAAGTTCCTCTTTATGTCAGCTTTCTAGCAGAAGCCTGAAGGTTTTGTGCCAATATTGACTGGTATTTAAAACTGTTCATAATTCCCTCTTCCTTGACTAAGGCCCCTGCGCCAGCTGAAGAAAAACAGCGCAAAAGCATGATGCTGCCACCACCATGCTTCACTGTGGGTATGGTTCAGCCTTGGTTTCAGACCATAACATATTTTCCCACATGCTTTTGGGAGACTTCAGATGTGTTTTTGCAAAATTTAACCAGGCTTGGCTGTTTTTCTTTATAAGAAAAGGCTTCTGTCTTGCCCCTCTACCCCATAGCCCAGACATATGAAGAATACGGGAGATCATTGTCACATGTACCACACAGCAAATACTTGCCAGATATTCTTGCAGCTTCTTTAATGTTGCTGTAGGCCTCTTGGCAGCCTCTCTGACCAGTTTTCTTCTTGTCTTTTTAGCAATTTTGGAGGGACGTCCAGTTATTGGTAATGTCACTGTTGTGCCATATTTTCTCCACTTGATGACTGTCTTCACTGTGTTCTATGGTATATCTAATGCCTTGGAAATTCTTTTGTAACCTTTTCCTGACTGATACCTTTTAACAATGAGATCCCTCTGATGCTTTGGAAGCTCTCTGCAGACTATGGCTTTTGCTCTAGGATGCGACTAAGAAAATATCAGGAAAGACCTACTAGAACAGCTGAACTTTATTTGGGTTTAATCAGAGACACCTTAAATTATGTCAAATATGTACTGACTCCTATTTAACATGAATTAGAATGTGATTGCTTTATTCTGAACACAGCTACATCCCCAGTTATAGGAGGGTTTGCACACTTATGCAACCGTAATATTTTATTTTTTTATTTTTACACCCCCCCCCCCCCCTCTGCTAAAAGATTTCAGGTTTTTTTTTTTTATTGAGTTGTACAGTTTATAGGTCACATTAAAAGGTGGAAAAGTTCTGAAATGATTTTTCTTTGTCCCATTTTTTTACATCACAGAAACCTGACATTTTAACAGGGGTGTGTAGACTTTTTATATCCACTGTACAATTACAACCTACAAAACCAGATTTAACATACACTGTCTCTGGGCATAAAAGGCACCCGATTAGTGAAGTCACTGCAGGTTATAGGGATAACCTTTCACATCTTACAGTAATAATAAGGAGATACAGTATATCTTGGTATCAATGTAGTAGATTGATGTGTTTGCAGTACTATGAGTTTACACATGCATTATAAAGACTCCGAAATGTTATTGTATTATAATTTCAGAAATGCCGATAAACATAAAAATGTATCAACAGTACAATGGTATTATGTAGTCATTTACCACAATTTGATTGTGCATAGCTGATGACCTTGTGACTCTTAATCCTTTAGTATTATGGCCTCTCCATGTTGGGGTAGTACAACATTGACCTTCAGCATAGTTAACCACAATACTATCGACAAACAACTGTTACTATTACTTTATATTATTGCTAATATAAAGATTTCTTCTTTATTGTATTTTATTTCTGTTTTCTTTCTTTGTTATTTTCTTTCATTTTCTTTTTCTATATTATATAGTATCCTAATGAATGAAATGTATTGTAGTTGAGTCTGCTGGGTCAATTTTAAAATGGGCCTCCAACGTGTTGAATGTAGACCAGATCGCAGTTTACATATTAGTTCTGGACGGACTCCTTTGAGTTCTGTCCATGGATGCGCAATCCGTCTGGGAAAGAGGTCTCTGCCCTCTATTGATGTATTTGTCCTAGCCATGTAACCCCCTTGACTAACTTGATCCGCACCACTGCGATTGTCTTTAATGGACAACCATTGTCCTCTTCTGATGCTTGTCACGTTCCTACGTACCTGATGGATGAGCCCGATAGTGCAGAGGATGTACTCCCTTCCGTTTCTGACTCTTGGCCCCGATAGAGCAGACAGGTGGCTCGGGAGTGCAGAATGGTATGAGTGCCTGGTGGGTCAGCTGTGAGAATGGCCACTCTGGGGTTCCTGATGCTGCAGGGATGAGGACCAGCAAGGTGAAATGCTTGTCCCAGATTTCTCAACAGTTCCCGAAGTGGATTTCCCAGGAATAACACCTTCCTCTGGTTCCATTCCTGGTAGTCTCTGGGGTCTTGAATGTCTGAGATCCTTCTAGACCTATTAGCCATACAAAATACTTCTTCAGTGTTTTACTGGCCATATTGAGGATGTCTTATCCCTCTGAATGGAGAGTGAGACAGTGTGTCCCACACTATTTGGAGGACCCCAGGGGAATCAACAATCTGCCCAGGTCTTTCGGAATTGATTTGCCAAGATATGCAACAGTTTCTGGATTCCAAAGTGTGAGGACACGATCGAGCCTCATCTATCCTTTAATGCTGTCTCTAGGCTTACTTGTATACAATTCAATCCTTACAGGATTGGGAAACAGGGAACAGAGGATTCCATCCTTTAAATTCTGTAGGGTTTCCTATGATCTCATATACTTGAAGTTTGGAGTAGGCGCCCTGACCTCCATAGAATTTCAAACACTAAAGGTGAGACCTCCAGGTGAGCCTTCACTTCTTTGTCTCCAGCATCTAGATATAACTTGTCTGAATTTGGAAGATACAGTTGGCCATGCTGTATGAGGTATTGGATTTCAGTAAGGAGAATAGGAGGTTCCCGGATCTGAGACTGTATGCGCAGATATCATGGCCTGCAGGCCACCGGGCAATTACTATCCTCATCACCAATGAACAACTGCAGATCCCGATAAGCATCCTGGAGACCATTAGATAGGATTTCCCAATTTTGCTGAGTCTTTGCAGCATAGCTGAGGCTCTCTCTGTTATGTTTTTGGAAGGACTTCAGCCTGCGACCACTGCAACTCTGACTTTGGACACCTTGTCCTCCATTGGCATGAATACCCGACAAGTAATAGATTGCGATGATTGGTATGCCTAGTAGCTGATAAGATTAGCTAGCTTAGCTACATCCCAAAAGGGACTTGTCTCCTCTGTGGAGTGATTGTTCCTGGTTCCACGTGGCTTACTACAGGCTTTTTCTATACCCTTTTGCGACTGTGGGATGCAACCAATGGGAAAGAGCTATAATTTGTTCAAGTGAGAAACTTATACTATTGCTCTTTCTGAGGGTAAGTCTACTGTATTCTTCAGAGATTCAGAACTGCTTCCAGGCAGGTCATTGCTGTAATGAGACTAGTTGGTCTCGATGATGGCTCCTCCCAATGCGATCAGAATCTGAAATAGAACTTTTTTCCAGGACCTGGGAAACATTGCGCCAGGCTGTTGGCCAAACAAGGATCACCAGAAGTCCTTGCTCCCGCAAGATGACCACTACCAGACCTAATGTCCTGGGAAATGCCCTGAGTTTGTGGAAAGGCCAACATCTGCCAGGTTAACTCGTAGTGAACTTGAACGGCCAAGTGAAGGTACTTGCAGAACCATGGGTTACTCGAAGTGTGTATACAGTATACACACACCTGCTAGATCTAAAGACAATCTACAATCTTAAAAGTTGTGCGATTTTGCTGCAATTTTTATGAGACTTTAAGCAATGCCTGTGTATTCTTGAGGTCTATGGATCAACGTAGTGCAGGGACTACTTTGAAGTTGCTGTGATTTGAAGTAGCATAGCTATGAACGGTACTCCTTGGAAATCATGGGGTATGATTTGTGGAAGCCGAGCCTTACTAATGGCTGGAGAAATTGATTGCAACAATGATATATAAAGTTTTGGATCCTAATCCTTCTGCTTGTTGACCAAGTCTTACTTTTGACTAAAGAAAATGCAGTCATAACCCTTGATATCTTCTTTGGCTGGATGGCTCACCGTTATACCAGGTGTGGGAACACTTGTTTTCAGGAGTTAATTGCTCTAATGCGTCATGGGAGGGAATAAAATGAGTTTGAGGAGAGGAAAGAAAATTCCAATGGCTACCTTAATGCACAGGACCCACCCTAAAGCGCAAACTTACATATAATTCTGCCGGCCGACCCTACTGGGCAACTTGTGTAGACTCGGCTTTAGGCAGACAAATAAAGATGATTATTGATTCTTTATTCTCCTCTATAGTTTTCCCAGGTTTAACCTGTCATTCAGTCTTCGTTACTTTGCCTTTTGGCTATGCTCTGGTCATTAGTGATTAACATAAGGGATTAATCTCCCTTCTAGATATCACTGGATCCGACTTTAACAGTCACCACTCCGACTTAAAAGCCGTATGTGTTCCTTGTGGGGTGAGCCATAAGGGTTAACTGACCACAACGGACTACTAGAGAAACAGCATACAGCCTTTTATCCACAGTGGCTGAACTGCATCACTGGTTAATTCATTTTCACTCTAGGATCAGAGTGAGTTTATCACTGGCCAGAGCTCTGCTTTCATCTTGTCTGAGATCCTAACAGTCTGGCTACCGAAGTGAGATCAACCGCAGGTCACAAAACACTACTTAATAGTAGAATGAACCTTCATCTCCAGATCTATTCACTGTTCCAGGGCCTCTGCAAAGGATATTGCTTTTCTGCTGGCAGAATGGCACCCCTGGCTAATCTGATGACTGTTTGGCTGGCTGCTTTTGAGGTAGAGGTACCCTTTAAACAACTTAGTTGTTTGATTAGCTTAGTACCTGAGCATTATTGAATAGGGATCCACACAGTCAGTTTGGACAGAGTTAAAACATCTACTTTTTGCTTCTGATATGCCAACTTGCCATAGCAACTTCCTAGAAGCAAGCTAAGGCCGACCCATCTGGCCAGTCTGCTAAAGACTCCCTGGCCAACTGCTTCTGAGGTAGAGGTTGCCATTAAATAAACGCAGCTGTTTGATTAGGCTTGGTATGGAAGCATTAGTGACTATAGATAGGCCTTCTCAGTCTCTGCCCATTTGCCGCTGCCACTGGCCTGCAACTTGCCATGCATTTTGGCCGACACACCAGCAACCACCAGTCCACTATCGCCACAGATGATTATTGTAGAGATTTCCTCGGTCTGCCTCTTCTGGCAGTTAAATACATAGTGGTCTCGTTATGCTTGTGTCAGGAAAGGATTGTGTATATAGGATTGTATGATTTTTTTATATATATATATATATATATATATATATATATATTTTTTTTTTTTCCCCTTTTATTGGTTGACTAGATGGACTTGTGTCTTTTTTCAACCAGACTAACTATGTAACTATGTAACCAGAATTGTAAAGATTTACTCAGTAGCATGTTATAAAGTAAATTGTGTGGGGCCTGTGGTAGCTGACCAGGCCTACCAGGTATTTTCAAATGGTTGTGGATGTGCAGTGAAGAGTTAAACTGATCTATCCACACAGTGTAGGTGGGGTTGGGGATATCCACTTCAAAGCAATATTTTTTTGGGCTCAGAAAAGAGTTATGCCCCGTACACACGGTCGGATTTTCCGATGGAAAATGTCCGATCGGAGCGTGTTGTCGGAAATTCCGACCGTGTGTGGGCGCCATCGGACATTTTCCATCGGATTTTCCGACACACAAAGTTGGACAGCAGGAGATAAAATTTTCCGACAACAAAATCCGATCGCGTCAATTCCGACCGTGTGTGGCCTGTTCCGACGCACAAAGTGCCACGCATGCTCAGAAGAAATTCCGACACGGGACAGCTCGTTCTGGTAAACTTAGCGTTCGTAATGGATAAAGCACTTTCGTCACGCTGCAATGTAAAAAATGGTTTAATACAGCGCACTCTCTTCTTTATAATGTGACAAGAATTAAGTCGTTTTGATGCTCATATTCACACACACTTCTCACAAACTTCTTTCATTACTATTTATCGGGATTCCCTCGATATATTTTGATTTCTCACATCTGACAACATATTTGTTTTATTTTTTTTTTTACTTTAATGTAGAATCTTTTTTTGTGTTTCTCTTTTTTTTTTTTTTTTGGTGATTTTGATTTGTACTCCCGAAAATGTTTGTGTGTTTTTTGTGACAAGTTCCCACAACACCATTGATATGTTGTTCGATTTAATCTGTAGGAGGAGATTGTTTGGTGTTGTTGTCCCTTGTTAATTTCACATTGTAGTTTAGAAATGTACCTGAATACTCACCAACAAACTGTCCTTTTTGGATGAAAACACACACAGGAGAGTAGAATTTACCTAAAAATATTTTATTAAGGGGGTCACAACTATAAAAAAACAAAGAGGGAGGCAACGCTGGAGAAACTGCAGAAGTGGGCGAAGCCTTGGACCCCCAGGGCAGACATCAATTATTTAAAAGCAAAATTGGTGGCCTGAGGAGTCCATATCTAAGGGAGTGTAGTCTGGTCCAGAAATCCCAGAGATCCGGAAAGCAGCAGATGACATCTGTGTCCCCAGGCTGTGGTCATACGAGAGACTGCATCTTCTGTCAGACCAGACTGAACCCAGGTCATCACTCTCAGGTCTTCTTTCCACGCTTCCTTCCAGCCTTTGGCTGTGGTGGTGGAGTTGTGGCAGCAGGAGGAGGAGGAGGAGGAGGAGGATCGTCCCTCTCCATGACATCCGTCTTGGGTGTCAGTTCCCCACTCTCCCCCTTCCGAAGGACTTTATAAATCAGGTCCTCAGAGATCTTGCGTTGGCCCTCCTGCATGCCCAGCAATTTGGTGGCAGCCATGCAGGCAAAGGCCTCTGCAGGACTGGGGAAGGCTCTGAGGGACGCCAAAGCCTCCTGGATCAGCCTGTACACTGAATCCTGCACAGGACTGGGAGTGGCCTTCCTGGCCCTTTTATATGGCAGGCGGAGGGGAGGGACCTGAGACTCAGTCAGGCTGCGACTTGTCCCAGGCTTCTCTTGGCTGCCACTTAGCCCCGCCTCCTCCTGGCTGCCACTAATCCCCGCCTCCTCCTGGCTGCCACTAATCCCCGCCTCCTCCTGACTGCCACATTCCACAGCCTCCTCCTGGCTGAGGTCTTCCTGTGTATGAAAAAGGGACATAGTTTTAGTATTGTTTTCATCAATCACACACAATTTTCACCTCCTGACTGCTGCAAATTCAATGTTAACAAATATAACAGACTATCCTTCTGAGCCCAGCATTTTGCATTCTTGTCCCAATTATTTTTGCCCACTACTGTCTATTGATATGTAAAACACTTTTTTTAATCAGCAATTAGTGATCAATAATAACATCTAGTAAACATCATTTCTTTATTGCCCAGAAATCTGTAGAAGAATGCTATACCTGACTCCAGCTGGGCTCCTCCACTTCTTCCTGGCTGGAGGGCCCAGGTTGGACATCAGAAGCCTCAGCTGGTATGGAAGGAAGCGTGGAAGGAAGAGTAGAGAGGGATTCCCTGACTTCAGTGTGGTCTGACAGAAATCGCAGTCTCTCATAGTACCACAGCCTGGGGACATAAATGTCATCTCCTGCAGCTCCGGACCTCTGGGAATCTGTGACCTTCTTGCGCTCCCTAAGATATGTGCTCCTCAGGCCACCAATTTTAGCTTTTAAATAGGGGATGGTTGCTGTGGGGACCACCGGCTTCACCAACTCCAGCAGTTTCTCCAGCGCTGCCTGCCTCTTCTGTTTGTGGTTATAGTGGGGGTGTCTCACTTGCCACAGACAGGGCAGCTCCCTGTACTTGTCTATGAACAGGGGCAGGAAATTGTGGTCGTTGAACCCATCCATTTTCTCTGCAAGACACAACACATGACAAACCCTAAGGTCAGGCCAAACTCCCCTAATCTTGTTACAATATAGGCTTCAATTTCGAAGCAGTATAGGCCCAAGTTTAGATCCTACCTTCGTTAGCACGATCGGCGTCTCCGATGCTCCTTCCTCCGCTCACAGATCGTACGTAAGACGCGCGCGTTACGATTTATACACACTGCGCATGCGTATAACTCCGCCCGCCCCTGACGTTCTTTCTATTCTATTCCCCGCCCCTTTTCATTCGGCGCAGTGGAGGAAGAGCACATGGTGGAGAGACAGCAGGATAGTGCTAAGTACAGCAACGAGGAGGAGGAGGAAAGGCTGGAGCCTGAAACGTCCCGATCCAGAAGGAGATTGAAGGACTCAAATATGTCCTTTGGGGAGATGTTGGAAATGGTGGACATCCTGAAGAAGGCCGACTATGATGGAAAGTATGGGCCTTACCCCAACCACAATGTCCGAAAGGCCAAGATCATGGCGAATGTGGTCAGGAGTCTGCAACGGAAATTCGGGGTATGACGATCGAAAGATCAGCTCAGGAAGCGGTGGTCGGACCTGAAATTACGAGAACATGAGCAGTACAGAAAGATCCGGAGAGTGCTGCAAAAAAGTAAGTAGTTGTGCTGTGTTCCTATTGTTCTTGTGTTTATTACGTTCGTGCTGCTCCATGTGCTTTTAGGAACTGTTGTACAGTTTAAAATGGCAACTTTCATGTTCATGGGCACATTATTCGTTCGGATCACACATTTTTCGTTGCAAATATAAAATACCATTGTTTAGCCCATATGCATTTGGCCACCATTTTGACGCCCTATACTTGTCTTCAAAGAATTGGGTTGTGTAGATGGCTTTGTTACTAGAATGAAATGCAAACTAGATTGTGTATAAGGAGAGGACACTGAGCAGCTGTTTTCACATCTGGACACTGGAGCACTAGTGTGGGACCCCAGAACACCCTTTTTATTAGGGGGGCCACACAGGTGCTCCAGTGTATACTATAGGGGGGTCTCCATCTGTGAAGCTTGTACAAAACAAGTAAAGTATTGCAGCTTGACAAAGGACACTAAAAAAGCTACATCTTGGAACTCTGCTAAAATAGACAATTGTACCCCACTTCCAAGCAATGTTTCCTATTTATAGTTCTGCCATCAAATATCTGTGTGCTAATTATACCATTTTTGTTTTACATAGGGGAGAAAAGACTCGGAGGACACCCCTCATCTGAGGAGACCAGAGCCCCCCCCCCCTCTGGAGGAAGGGAAAATCCCCCCAACACAAGAAGAGCAGGAGGATGAAGACGTGGTGGAAGTAGTCACTACAACAGGTGAGTGTCTGCGACCACAGGCTCAGATATGAGATGGATGGCGGCATTTTTTTAGACCTAATTTATTTTGGGTTTCCTCTCTTTTTAGGTGATCGTGAGGTTGTGGATCCAGATCCTTTCACATCAGAAAGTGCCCAGATCCTGATCGGGGAGATCATGGGGTGTAATTTACAGTTGGAAAACATCAAGCAAAACATCAATGATGTTATTCCAAAATATAAAAACTTCATTGATGTTTTGGGGCGAGTTTAAAACCCCTCCAAATCACTTTCTTCTTTTGTCTGCTACAATGTGCGAAATGTTTTTGTGATTTTTCCCAAAGCCAAAATTGGAGGATGCACACAGTGTGCCAACATGTGCTATCTGCCATCACGGGAGATCAATGGACGCGTTTTGGGGGTGCAACCCCTTCCTCAATAATAAAGTAGCTGAGAGGAAGGGCTTTCTCCCCCAAAACACGTCCCTTGATCCCCCCTGATGGCAGATAGCACATGTTGACATTGTGAAATTTGTGTGCATCTTCCAAATTTGGCTTTTCCAGGGGTGATTTCCCCCCATCTGAACGCAATATCAAACACAGTTCCTAAATACTCATGTCTGATATTGCCTTCAAGTTCTACCAAATGTGAACTTTGTAAGATCAAGATTTGTGTCTTTCTTGTTGGTTTTACACATGCCCGTTTACTATAAAATGCACATTTTGGATAATGACACCACAAAATATGTTATACAATAAACATGTCGGTTTGTCAGAAAAACCTTTGGTAAATGCACATGTGATTGTGCTGGTATTAAAAAGATTGTTCATCAAGAATGTGTGGATTATTGTCTCACGCTACAACACTTTTGGGGTGATGTAATTGTTGTTTTATGAGAAAATGGGGGTAATTTCCTAAGGGCAAATCCACTTTGCACTACAAGTGCAGTTTCAGTGCAGTTGCAAGTGCACTTGTAGTGAAAAGTGTCTTTGCATTTAGTAAATAACAGCCAACAGTGCTTTGTATAAGGTTACACAATCACAACATTTTCTGGACTCCACACATTTCTGTCAGGGTCAGCTCAAACAAACACAAGCAGTAAATGTCCACAAAGAAGAGCCTGGGGGGAGATGCCTGTCGAGAACTTGAGGTCCTGCAGGCTTCTCCCTGTGGCCAAATACCGCAAGGTAGCAACCAACCTCTGCTCCGGAGTGATGGCTTGCCTCATGCAGGTATCCTGCCTGCTGATATAGGGGGTCAGCGAAGCCAACAAACGGTGAAATACGGGGTCCGTCATCCTGAGAAAGTTCCTGAAATCCTCAGGATTCTTCTCACGGATCTCACGGAGCAAAGGCATATGACAGAACTGGTCACGCTGAAGCAACCAATTCTTGGTCCATTAACTCCTCCCCACCCTGTTCATGGACTGGACTTGTGTCAAGGTCAGGACCCCAACACCAAGCCCCCGCACAGCACGAACTGTACGAGGAGTACGCATACGAAACATGGCTAGAAAACGGTCGGCTGCTCAGAACGAAGTAACAGAACGCACTGAAGAACAGCAAGGCCTGTGAAGAGCGACCTGAAAAACAGCAACGAGCGGACAAGATCGCACAGAAAACTCTGATACGAACTGACTGCACGCACTGAAGAGCAGATACAAACCCACAAGCACAAACTGAACGGCAGAAAACGATCTGAAAGCCACGAGTCTGAAAAAGCGCGAATCGTCTCTCACCAAACTTTTACTAACACGAGATTAGCAAAAGGAGCCCAAAGGGTGCTGCGCTTGGTTCTGAACCGGCCTTTTCTAGTCGCGTTGTACGTGCTTGACGTCACCGCGTTCTTGGCGATCGGAAATTCCGACAACTTTGTGCGACCGTGTGTAGGCAAAACAAGTTTGAGCCAACATCAGTAGGAAAAAATCCGAGGATTTTGTTGTCGAAATGTCCGATCAATGTCCGACCGTGTGTACGGGGCATTATAGTTAAGGCTAAATCAGTATACTGATCAAGGTCTGGCAGGTCAAGAAAGTTCAAAAGGCACAACTTAGGGTCAGGCCCTATAATCAAAGTGAAAACTCAGTTGATTGTGTAGTATGATTTGCTGCCATTATCCATGCAGTTTGGGACATCTCCATAGCATGTGTACCCTCCTGTGGGACTCTACTTAATGTTTTGTTCCAGTATTCTTCTGTTACTTGCCCTATATCCTCTTTTCATCCTGCTTTACACCCTAATGATATCAGAGTGCCCCTCTTGCTTATTATAGGGCGTACACACGGTCGGACTTTGTTCGGACATTCCGACAACAAAATCCTAGGATTTTTTCCGACGGATGTTGGCTCAAACTTGTCTTGCATACACACGGTCACACAAAGTTGTTGGAAAATCCGATCATTCTGAACGCGGTGACGTAAAACACGCACATCGGGACTATAAACGGGGCAGTGGCCAATAGCTTTCATCTCTTTATTTATTCTGAGCATGCGTGGCACTTTGTCCGGCGGATTTGTGTACACACGATCGGATTTTGTTGTCGGAAAATTTTATCTCCTGCTCTCCAACTTTGTGTGTCGGAAAATCCGATGGAAAATGTCCGATGGAGCCCACACACGGTCGGAATTTCCGACAACACGCTCCGATCGGACATTTTCCATCGGAAAATCCGACCGTGTGTACGGGGCATTAGAGTAAATTGTTAAAATTAAACCTTTACTAGAGAGTTGGATGCAGCAATAGAGGTTACAAAATGCATCTTACCATGTACTAAAAGAAAAATGGGTTTCAAATAGATGTAAAATGTCTCCTTTGGCACCAAGAACCCCAACCCCCTCAATTCTTGGAAGATGTTATCCTGGAATAGGTGTTACACATATTCTACTCCAAATATTTTCCAAATATCTATGCACTTTTTGCAGGTTAGAATTTCGGATTGGTGTATATTGGAATATAGAGAAATGTACAAAGATTAAAAGTATATGAAAGTATGTTATGCGCTCATACAAAACAGTAGTACAAGATTCAGACCAATTATTTACTGCATGAGCTAGTTGTTGTAAAACATTGTAAAACATTAAACAATAACAACTGGGTGCTATGGTTTGTCTATAGGCATGTTGGATCATGAAAATGGAAAATTGTATCAAATGCTTACCATAATTTTTCTTTCCTGACGCCAATTAATGGCAGCATACATACGATATAGCTCCACCCCTATATCCACCCACAGGACCTGTCCAAATCTATTAAAGTCTGACTGAGAGCAACTTCCCCCTTTCTCCGTAAAAATATCAAGATCAAAAAAAGGGAGGGTTCTTATGCTGCTATGAATTGGGGTCAGGAAAGGAAAATTACGGTAAGTTTTTGATACAATTTTCAATTTTCCTGACGCCAACATGGCAGCATACATATGATAAATAATGAGCTAAACAGGGATGGCTAAAATGAATAATCAAACTTTATTACAATGGACATGGAAGCCTGGACCGTCAATCCGTTAAAGTCCAGTGATGTACAAGCCCTTGGATCTTCCCTGGGATGCAGGTGCAATGCAACAACCAGCCTGCTGCTTTGCAGATGTCCCTAATAAAGTAGTAGATTTAAGGCAGGATATCGGTGAACGACGTTGTTGGACAAAGAACTCTGGTATGGGAGATTTATTCCATCTTTTTGGCCCAAAAGAGTGGACACTCCTGACCGGACTAGTGTCCACATGTCAAGAGTGTCAGATACAGTTCATACGGTGTACATACAATTTTCAGCATATTGCGTCACAAGCGAACAGGCGGTACACTTCCATTGTACAAAACATTCTAACCTTTTAAAAATCAACCAAAATAAACCTACGCATGCTAATCCAGACAGGTTCTGCAAAACATATATATTTTTAAACCTTATGTAAAACTTTCGTTTCTCTGCAGTATGCTCTTGCACAAAAAGAGGAACCACAACATGTCATAAGTAGTTTCAATATAAAATACAAGAAATATGATTCTTAGCTGAAATTCTAAATCAGTCTAAATCAGTCTTACTACACACATAACTATGGCCATATAAACTGACCCTCGTTGCCACTTCACTATAAGCAAATGCCCGAATTTAGAGATCTAAAAATGGACCTAGCTGAATGAGCCTGTATTGCTTCTAGAGGCTCTTGCCTGGCCACACTATAAGTTTTCTGGATGACCTTGACTCTCCAAGATGACAAGGTTTTGCTGTAGGTTCCTCCCCTGAATTAGCCTGATGGAAACACAAACAGCCTTCTGGAGGATTTTACCTAGGAAGCTGCTTGAAGGTAGGCTCCAGTGTAGGTTAGGTACTGCCTCTGCTGGAAAGGATGGGATTGACACTGTTTGTAAGATGAAAACAGAAGCCACCTTGGGAGCAAAGGTGCTTGAAGGGCATAGGCCCCAACTTGCCTGGAAGGAATAAGATTTAGGACTCTGTAGCTCCAAGTGCTTGCAGAACCGATACTCTGCTCTTTTAAGCTATCGTCTGAAGTTATCGAGGGACACTGCCTCTCGAGTGATGTCCCACTGAGGACTGCTTTCTGATGATGCAAACAGTTCTGGCAAGAAAATCCAGGACCAGAATAAAAACCTACTGGGAAACGTTATTCCTCCTTAGGGCAAAGTCTCAGGACTGACCTCGTGAAGCATTCCCCCGGCTGCTCACATGCCCATTTTCCCTGGTGAAAGCTGAAATGGCTGAAATTTTTAGCCCTTATGGAACTAGGCTGAGCAACAAATCCAGATCCATGTGAGGAAATGATAGCAACTTTGCAGGAGTTGTGAGGATCCAAATTCTGTGAAGGCTGCGAAGGGTGCGAACCTGTTCCAGACTTCAGAGTAAATAGTATTTGTTGATGTCCTTTCTGGAACCTTGTCAGGATTGAACCACTTCCAGAAGATGGCTCAGGTCCTCCCCCTCAATTTACAGTCCATCATGGGACAGGTGTTGTGCAAACACTGGTAGCGCTTGGTCTTGACCATATTGCATGGCTAGGGTATACCCAAGGCCTGCGAGCCAATCGGCATCCTTGCTATCACAGTAAGACCCTGAGACCACAGTCTCCCCTGGGACTTCATGACCAAAATCAGTAGAGAAAGGGCATCTGCTAGGTGACTATTTCTTGGGTGAGTGAGAGCATCCACTTCCTCTAATAACGGGTGAGGGTAGGAAGAGAGGCAGCTTGTGAATAGATGGTGATGCAAACAGACTCAGCTGAGGGGGGCCCCATACTTGAGTGATTTGGGCAAGATCTTCAGATTAAAGACCCATTTATTTGGGAACCAAGTACTGGCATCAGTGGTGACAATGGTCCCTGATATTGAACCTTCAGGATCTGATCAAATGAGGGTCTGCTGACATACCCATCACCAGCAGCTCCTACGCATCCGGGGAGAAGCACTTTGAATCGGTTCAAGTATCAATGGATACTATCAATGGACAGTACAATATCTAACATAGTTTGGAAGAGTGAGCGCTATTAAAATGTGCATATTATCCAGAATTATTTATATATTGCATACAGTCCCGATTAAATTACCAGGGACCTTTTTTAAACAGATATGGAAGGCCTTTGTAGCTTTTGTGTGGAATGATAAACGACCAAGGTTAGCCTATGACATTCTATGCAGAAGTAAGGCAGAGGGAGGAATGGGGCTGCCAGACATATCAGTGTACTACAAGACAATGTCGCTGGTTCGAATATTGAACTGGTGCCACGACTCCTCTAGTAAAATGTGGGTCCAATTAGAAAAAACAATGGCGGGGAGGAATTTAGCAGGGGCCCCATGGATCCCGAGTACATCAAGAACACTCTCGAAGTGAACATCCCCCTTGACATGGAACTCTTTGTCAGTATGGGATAATTGGAATAAAACAGGAGAGTACTCCCCCAGGTGTCCCCCTTAGCTCCGCTGGAGGGATTCCCATGGTTCCCACCAGGGGAGGGAGGGGGATTTCTGGAGGCATGGGGGCGGGATGGAGATATGATGTGTAGTAAATTTGCCCCACGGTGGACCCTAGCAACCTACCCGGAATTGATTACAACTTTAGGGAATATACCCACATCAGGATTGAGATACTATCAAATGACAGGTTTCTTTAATAAGATAAAACCCTTATTAAGACCATTAAATTCAATTACGGTGTTTGAGGGCCAGTGTTTGTGTTTGAGGGATGCTAGACATCCGTTGTCTCAGATGTACAGACTGATTCTCAGCGCCCAAAAGAGTACATACAGTTCCATACTTCATCAGGGAATGGGAAAGAGAACTAAATAAGGACCTGTCAGACACACAAATTAAAAAAATGATTAAATCAACTTACCGTACTCAACATCTATAAGTTCGTATGTTCAGGAAATGGCCTATAAATTCATGACAAGGTGGTACAGGACACCAGTAAGATTAGCTTAGATGTACCCAGCGGTAGATGCCCGGTGTTGGAGAGGGTGTGAGCAAAGGGGTACATTTCTCCATCCATGGTGGGAATGCCCCAGGATTAAAACATTTTGGGTAGCAATTGCACCATGGATTGAGAAATTGACCCTTAGACCTATGGAGTTTACACCTCTATGCTTCCTATTCCATGGAACGCCTGGTTCCATTAAAGCCTATGAGAAAAGCATCACACCACACCTACTGAATGCGGATAAAATATTAATCCCCAGATATTGGAAACAGACTGCCTGTCCAACATTAGAGGACTGGAAAAAGGAGGTAAATCGGATAATGGAAGCTGAAAGGTGGACACAAGTAGTGAAAGATCAAAAAGGGGAATTTGAGAAGACATGGACAGGCTGGATACAGTGTGTACCTGAGATGGGCTGAAGGAGAAGAGACATGGAATGGGAGGGCAAAGGGTGTAGTAGACCCATGGGGACCATAGTATAGTTGTCTGTGGTTTTCGCCATAGAGGAATAAAGAGTCGAATTATGAACCTTGACTAGCCTTGAAAAGGATTGACCAAATTAGGTGTTTTTTTTTTCTGGTGCTCTGACAGTGTGGAGTGAAATGCCTTCCCCTAATGAGCGAGTAGTCAAAGTAGTGAGGGGAGGGATGGGAAGGGGGGGGGGATAAGGAGTAGGGAGATCACGGGTAGATCACAAGAGAGGAGGGATTTAAAATCTAAAGTGGAAA
Source organism: Lithobates clamitans (assembly GCA_037952925.1). Taxonomy (NCBI): domain Eukaryota; kingdom Metazoa; phylum Chordata; class Amphibia; order Anura; family Ranidae; genus Lithobates; species Lithobates clamitans. The sequence goes on along the minus strand of JBBGZY010000331.1, from coordinate 3,505,094 downwards.
TATGATAGAGTTTGTATATGTCACCATAAGGAAAAACACAATTTTTAATGTTTTTTTTTCTTTTATTTTGTGGAGTTACGGGGTTATCACTTAAAGTGGGGAGAGGAGTGGGTCAAGAGGGTTGTTTACTACGGTTGATAATATTTTAACACATGATATAACTATATATATATTTTTTTACAAAATGGCCATTAGCGGCCTCTTATATTACACAAGGTTTTGGTAGAGAGGGAATCAAACACTTTTTTTTTTCTTTGTGACACTGAAGGGCACAGTAGGAGGGAACATGACTCAAAGTAGAAGGAATGGAGTGGGAAGAGGGAAGGGATGGAGTAGATTTACACCAGGGATGGTGGGGAGGAGGGAGGAGGAGGAGGGAATCGAGGGATATTCTTTTTTTTTTTGGGGGGGGGGGGGTAGTATAATTATTACATTTTTGACAAGATAATTTAGTATTCAGTTCTTTCTTGTAAGGTTTATTTGGGTCTTCTTAATGTAAAATATGGAATACCTGAATGTATAATATTGAATGGAAATGTTGAAGTTTACAATAAAAATTAAAATTTGATTATAAAAAAAAGAATCGGTTCAATTGCTGCCTTCTGCTTGGCCTATTAAAAAGAAGGAGGATAAAAGTGCTTCCGTGAGCATTGAACTGACACCTCCTATCCAGCCAAAACTTCTCAAGCTGGCCAGAAGAATCTCCTTTTGAACTAATAGGTCATCTGGAGCCAACTGTAGAATACCATTCAAGTAATGATGGATTTGAAGCACCCCCATTTTCTCAGAGGGGCTACACAAAGATTAGAACCTCCATAAAGGTCATTGGTGAGATGGAGTTCCTGAAGGGAAGATGCACGGACTGGAAATACCCATCTTACACTAAAGCCGCGTACACACGGGTGGACTTTCTCACCGGACTGGTCCGACGGACTTTCCGACAGACTTTCAACGGACTTTCGACTGACTTTTTAACGAACGGACTTGCCTACACACGACTACACCAAAGTCCGACGGATTCGTACGTGATGACGTAACTGGACTAAAATAAGGTTTAATTGTTTTAGTGTGTTATATTGCACTGCGCAACACCCAGGAGGAACCCTTTGTGGATTACAATTATAAAAGCTAGCGAAGACTGAAGACGTCAGGACTACCTTTTCATTGCAGGGCCTTGCATTTAGTTACAAAGGATAGTGACTTTAAGGTCTAGAGCAGGGGGAGCTCCCGGGTACAATTATATATAATTAGATATATTTGCGTCTGTTACTGATTGTCATAACCATTTCTTATACTGTTACACTACGTTGGTGTGATAGTATAGTCATTGTAATAATTCTTTATATAAATATATTATTTACCCCAAAGAAAGAAGTTATTTTTGGTTATTACTGAAGTTTGTGTGCAGTGTTGTCATTCGTCCTGCAGGTGGAGCTCCCAGCACCCAGGTAGAGGTAACTATAACTGTAAATGTATACAGACATACCCCACTTTTAAGGTTTATTTACTAAAGCTGGAAAGTGCAAAATCAGGCTCACTTCTGCATAGAAACCAATGAGCTTCCAGGTTTTATTACCAAAGCTTAATTGAACAAGTTGGGGTTAGAAGACCATTGGTTTCTATGCAGAAGTGAGCCTGATTTTGCACTTCCTAGCTTTAGTAAATAAACCCTATTGTGTACTTAAAAGTGGGGTATGCCTGTATTGTGTGTTAAAGTTGATATTCATATAATTACAACACTGCACTACATTTGTGTCAAGGGGATTGAACAATTTAAGAAGGGTGAAGAGCATAGAGGACAGGCCTGCTTAAACCAGCAGCTCCACCGAGAGTTATTGCTACATATATATATATATATATATATATATATATATATATATATATATACATATATATATATATATATATATATATATATATATATCCTGTATTCAGTTTAGCTAGATCCATTCCTGTTATTCTCTTCCTACTGACAGGCAGGCAGGTGTTTTTACAGTATTTACAGCTTCCTGAAGAAAATTGCTGGTGTTCTTCTGATCCTATTAGTCCTATTAGCTACAGTACTTACAGTTATTGTAGTGCGTCCTCTGCACAGTGTGCACCTAAAGCTACCGGAAGAAAATTGGTGGTGTTCTTCTGATCCTATTAGTACCGCAGGCAGCTGCATATTTACAAGTTAGTGTAGTGCGTCCACTGCACAGTGTGCAACTAAAGCTACCTGAAGGAAATTGGTGGTGTTCTTCTGATCCTCTTAGTACCGCAGGCAGCTGCAGTATTTACAGTTAGTGTAGTGCGTCCACTGCACAGTGTGCACCTAAAGCTACCTGAAGAAAATTGGTGGTGTTCTTCTGATCCTATTAGTACCACAAGCAGCTGCAGTATTTACAGTTAGTGTAGTGCGCCCTCTGCACAGTGTGCAACTAAAGCTACCTGAAGAAAATTGGTGGTGTTCTTCTGATCCTATTAGTACCGCAGGCAGCTGCAGTATTTACAGCTAATGTAGTGCGTCCTCTGCACAGTGTGCACCTAAAGCTACCTGAAGAAAATTGGTGGTGTTCTTCTGATCCTATTAGTACCACAGGCAGCTGCAGTATTTACAAGTTAGTGTAGTGCGTCCTCTGCACAGTGTGCACCTAAAGCTACCTGAAAAAAATTGGTGGTGTTCTTCTGATCCTATTAGTACCGCAGGCAGCTGCAGTATTTACAGTTAGTGTAGTGCGTCCTCTGCACAGTGTGCACCTAAAGCTGCCTGAAGAAAATTGGTGGTGTTCTTCTGATCCTATTAGTACCACAGGCAGCTGCAGTATTTACAGTTAGTGTAGTGCGTCCTCTGCACAGTGTGCACCTAAAGCTACCTGAAGCAAATTGGTGGTGTTCTTCTGATCGTATTAGTACCATAGGCAGCTTCAGTATTTACAGTTAGTGTAGTGCGTCCTCTGCACAGTGTGCACCTAAAGCTACCTGAAGAAAATTGGTGGTGTTCTTCTGATCCTATTAGTACCACAGGCAGGCAGCTGCAGTATTTGCAGTTAGTGTACTGTGTCCTCTGCACAGTGTGCACCTAAAGCTACCTGAAGACAATTGCTGTTGTTCTGATCCTATTAATACCACAGGCAGGCAGGCAGCTGCAGTATTTACAGTTAGTGTACTGTGTCCTCTGCACAGTATGCACCTAAAGCTACCTGAAGACAATTCTGTTGTTCTGCTCCTATTAATACCACAGGCAGGCAACTGCAGTATTTACAATTAGTGTACTGCGTCCTCTGCACAGTGTGCACCTAAAGCTACCTGAAGAAAATTGGTGGTGTTTATCTAATCCTATTAGTACCACAGGCAGGCAGCTACAGTATTTACAGTTAGTGTACTGTGTCCTCTGCACAGTGTGCACCTAAAGTTACCTGAAGAAAATTGGTGGTGTTCTTCTGATCCTATTAGTACCACAGGCAGGCAGCTGCAGTATTTACAGTTAGTGTACTGCGTCCTCTGCACAGTGTGCACCTAAAGCTACCTGAAGACAATTGCTGTTGTTCTGATCCTATTAATACCACAGGCAGGCAGCTACAGTATTTATAGTTAGTGTACTGTGTCCTCTGCACAGTGTGCACTTAAAGCTACCTGAAGAAAATTGGTGGTGTTCTTCTGATCCTATTAGTACCACAGGCAGGCAGCTGCAGTATTTACAGTTAGTGTACTGTGTCCTCTGCACAGTGTGCACCTAAAGCTACCTGAAGACAATTGCTGTTGTTCTGATCCTATTAATACCACAGGCAGGCAGCTACAGTATTTATAGTTAGTGTACTGTGTCCTCTGCACAGTGTGCACCTAAAGCTACCTGAAGAAAATTGGTGGTGTTCTTCTGATCCTATTAGTACCACAGGCAGGCAGCTACAGTATTTACAGTTAGTGTACTGTGTCCTCTGCACAGTGTGCACCTAAAGCTACCTGAAGACAATTGCTGTTGTTCTGCTCCTATTAATACCACAGGCAGGCAGCTACAGTATTTACAGTTAGTGCACTGTGTCCTCTGCACAGTGTGCACCTAAAGCTACCTGAAGACAATTGCTGGTGTTCTCATACTAATAATATTACAGGCAGGCAGTTGATTCTGCTAGCTGCAGTATCAGTATATATACATCCCAGCTTTGTGCAGCTACATCTCACTGCAGGCCATTAGTATATCTGGAAGGTCAACAAGGAGAGGCAGACAGTCACAAGCCAATAAAAGAGGGCAAGCAGGCTCTGTGTCTAGAGGCAACAGTGCTGGTCGTAGAGACGGTGCCTCCTCATCAGCACGTGGCCGTGGGACACGCTTGTCCTTTTTTTCGGCAGCTGGCCATTTTGAGATGCAACATGCGGAAGACTTGGTAGAGTGGATGACCAGGCCGTCCTCATCCTCCTCATCCTCTCTCACCCAGGCTCAGGGTACTTTATCTGGCAAAGCAGCTGCCAACGCGGCGTCTTCCCTGGGCTTAATGGTATCAGTCACTTCTTCCCTAGCCCCACCATGTCCTCCTGAGGAGTCGCCCGAACTGTTTGACCACAGTGTTGGGTACATGCTCCAGGAGGATGCCCAGCGTTTTGAAGGCTCCGATGATGGTACCCAGCTAGAGGAAGGCAGTAACGTGAGCCCAGAGAGAGGGGGTGCCCAAGAAGGACAGCAATCTGGCAGTCATGTTCCCCCAGCTGCAGCATACTGCTAGCTTTGCTCCAGTGATGAAGAGGGAGGGGATGATAAGGTCACTGACTCCACGTGGGTGCCTGATAGGAGAGAGGAGGAGGAGGAGGAAGAGGCACATCTCCAACAAGGCTGGATGCTCTCCAGGGGCCAGCTTAAGGGCAGCACACCGACTACATCACACCGCAGAGCTCCGCATGTGCAGGGCGGTCCTGTCTCTGCGCGTTATTCCAAAAGTTCTTTGGTGTGGGCCCTTTTTGAGACAAGTGCATCAGATCCCACCGCTGCTATTTGCAACATATGTCTCAAGCATATCTCGCGTGGCCAAAACATCACCCACTTGGGCACCACATGCTTCACCAGACATATGTCGACCTGCCATGCAGTTAGTTGGCAAGCGTACCTAAAAGACCCACACCAAAGAACAAAGCGGACCTCTCCTTGCTCCTCATCAGCTGGGATCTCCAACCCCACTATACCTTCAGTCCTCTCTGAAACCTGTACTGAGAGGAATGAAGGTGTAGAATTAGGTGTGTCACAGCCAAGTACTTGCGGGCAATCTGCTATCGGTACACCGACATCAGATTGTACCAGGCAAATTTCCCTGCCCCAGCTGCTGCACCACCAAAAGAAGTTCTCCCAGCCATCCGCATGCCCAGCGGTTGAATGCTAGCTTGGCTAAATTGCTAGCACTTCAACTGCTGCCTTTTCAGTTGGTAGACTCTGCCCCCTTCTGTGAGTTTGTGGAATGTGTGGTTCCTCAGTGGCAGGTTGCCAAACGCCGCTTTTTCTCACGGAAGGCAATTCCGGCTCTCTACCGGCATGTGGAAGGGAATGTCTTGGCCTCGCTGGACAGGGCGGTCAGCGGTAATGTGCATATTACCGCTGACTCATGCTCCAGGAGGCATGGAAAGGGACGTTACATGTCTTTCACCACACACTGGGTGATTCTTGTGGCATCTGGGAAGGATGCAGGACAGGGTGCAGTAGTGTTGGAGGTTTTTCCGCCACCACGCCTCCAAAATTCTACTAGTGGTGATTCTGCCACACCTTTCTCCTCCACTCCCTCCTCTTCTTCTTCCTCCATGGCCTCTTCCTGTACTGATTTGTCCTCGGAACCAGCGGTGCTCCATAGGCGTTCAAGGGGCTATGCAAGCATGCAGGCAAAAAGATGCCATGCGGTGCTTGAGCTGGTGTGCTTGGGGGACAGGAGCCACACTGGGGCAGAGATTCTGTCAGCTCTGCAGGGGCAGGTTCAGAGGTGGTTGACACCACGCCAGCTTAAGGCAGGTATGGTGATTTGCGACAATGGCACCAACCTCCTCTCCACCCTCCGACAGGGACAACTGACCCATGTGCCCAGTTTGGCTCACGTCCTTAACTTGGTGGTGCAGCGGTTCTTGGGCAGGTACCCGGGCTTACAGGGTGTCCTGAGGCAGGCCAGGAAAGTCTGTGTGCATTTCTGCAGGTCATATAATGCCAGTGCTCGGCTGGCTGACCTCCAAAAGAAATTTTAACCTGCCCAAGAACCGCCTAATCTGTGACATGCCCACCAGGTGGAACTCAACTTTGGCCATGCTGCAGCGGCTGCACACACAGCAGAGGGCCATCAATGAGTACCTATGCGACTATGGCACCAGGACAGGGTTAGGGGACCTTGTTTTTTTTCCCCACGCCAGTGGGCTATGATCAGGGATGCATGCACTGTCCTGTCACCATTTGAGGAGGCCACGAGGATGGTGAGCAGTGACAGTGCATGCATCAGTGACACTGTCCCTCTTGTCCACCTGTTGGAGCACACGCTGTGTGAAATAATGGACAGGGCACTTGAGGCAGAACAGAGGGAGGAAGAGGAGGACTTCCTTACTTCTCAAGGCCCCCTTTATCCAGACAGTGTTCCTGCGTGCCCGTCGATCATACAGGAAGAGGACGAGGAGGATTGTGTCAGCATGGAGGTGGAGCCTGGCACTCAGCATCAGCAGCAGTCTTCAAGGGATCATTTACAGTCCGAAGAAACCCATGGACTTGTAGGTGGCTAGGAGGAGGTGGCTGCGGATTATGTCGTCCTTAGTGACCCAGAGGACTCTGGACCGAATGCCTCAGCAAACCTATGCTGCATGGCCTCCCTGATCCTGCAAAGCCTGCGGAGGGATCCTCGTATTCATGGTATCAAGGGGAGGGATGATTACTGGCTGGCAACCCTCCTTGATCCTTGTTACAAGGGTAAGGTTGCAGACCTTATCTTGTCATCGCAGAGGGAGCAGAGGATGAAACATCTCCGGGAGGCCTTGCAGAAAGGTTTGTGCAATGCGTTTCCAGAGCCTGGGAGGTTACAATTTCCTGGTCCTCCTAGACAACGTGTTGCTGAGGCTTCGGTCAATCACAGAAGGAGCGGTGGAGAAGTTGGCCGTCTGACTGATGCGTTCAGACAATTTTTTAGTCCACAGCCCCAAGGTCTGATCGGTTGCAGCAACCATCGCCAGCGTCTGATTCACATGGTGCAGGATTACCTAGGGGCAACATCAGACTTGGACACCTTTCCCACCGAAAATCCTCTGGGTTAAGTCTTGAGGATGGATCACTGGCCAGAGCTTGCACAATATGCAATTGAGCTACTGTCCTGTCCTGCATCCAGCGTTCTTTTGGAATGCACATTCAGTGCTGCTGGAGGCTTTGTAACCGATCACAGGGTGTGCCTGTCCACCGAATCGGTTGATCGGCTGACCTTCATAAAAATGAATCAGTCTTGGATCACCAGCTACCAAGCACCTGATGCTGATGTAACCGGTTGATTTTTTTTTAATGTGAGATCCCTTCAAGACTGCCTATGCTGATGCTGAGTGACTATCCTGTTATGCTGAGTCACAATCCTCTTCCTCCTCAATTTTCAGCTTGTAAGAACATTTTGGTTCTCGGCATCGCACTATAGTATCTGTGAGGGGTTGCAGTATTGTGGCACCAGCACCAGCGCCCAAGGCCTAATTTTTCAGTCCCTGTTTAACAGGGGCGTATAATTACAATTTTTAATGCAATACTTTGCAACAGGGCTCATTCCTGCGCTCCAACTATAGTATCTGTCAGGGGTTGCAGTGTTGTGACACCAGCACCAGTGCCCAAGGCCCAATTTTTCAGCCCCTGTTTAACAGGGGCGCATAATTACAATTTTTGATGCAATACTTTGCAGCAGGGCTCATTCCTGCGCTACAACTATAGCATCTGTGAGGGGTTGCAGTGTTGTGGCAATTTTTCTGCCCCTGTTTTACAGGGGCGTGTAATTACAATTTTTGATGCAATACTTTGCAGCAGGGTGCATTCCCGCGCTCCAACTAGAGTATCTGTGAGGGGTTGCAGTGTTGTGGCACCAGCACCAGTGCCCAAGGCCCAATTTTTCAGCCCCTGTTTAACAGGGGCATATAATTACAATTTTTGATGCAATACTTTGCAGCAGGGCTCATTCCTGCGCTCCAACTATAGCATCTGTTAGGGGTTGCAGTGTTGTGGCACCAGTGCCTAAGGCCGAATTTTTCTGCCCCTGTTCAACAGGGACATGTAATTACAATTCTTGATCTAATATTTCACAGCAGGTCCCATTCCTGCACCCACCAAGAGTAACTGTGAGGGCTTACAGTGTTGTGGCAACACCACCACCACCAAAGGCCCAATTTTTTTGCCCCTGTTCAACAGGTGCATGTAATTACAATTCTTGATCTAATATTTCACAGCACGGCCCGTTCCTGCGCCCACCAAGAGTAACTGTGAAGGCTTACAGTGTTGTGGCAACACCAACACCTAAGGCCCCAATATCTGCAGAGTATATAGAGCAGGCCCCTACTTTCAAACATCCAACTTACAAACGACTCCTACTTGCAAGTGAGACGAAATCTACCCCTAGGAAGGGAAATTCTCTCCTGTAAGAGTTAATATGGGAAAAACGTGTCTCCTCTTCACTGATGCTTTATCACCAATCCTTGTTTCACTAAAAACCCCAAATTTTCAAAAAACATTTGTCATTGGGACAGAAAGTGAGGTGAAATCTTCTGAAGAGGTGCACAGACAGCAAAACAAATGTTACAGGGGTGATAACCCTTCCCTATGTTTTCCAAAAAGCTTAAAAATAGATTTTTTGGCTGGAGCTACACTTTAAAAATGTACTAGTTCAAAATTACAAACAGATTCTACTTAACAACAAACCTACAATCCCTGTCTTGTTTGCACCGCCTGTATACTGCTGTTCAGAGTATATAGGGCCCGGGGGCCCCACGCCTTTCCTTTTTTTAATTTGGATGCGGGGTTCCCCTTAATATCCATACAAGACCCAAAGGGCCTGGTAATGGACTGGGGAGTGGGGGGTACCCATGCCGTTTGTCTCACTGATTTTCATCCATATTGCCAGGACCCGACATTACATTAAAGCCGCAAGCAGTTTTAAATGACTTTTATTCCTTTAAAAATGTCATTTTGTGCAGGGACTGTTCTAAGCACGGGAAACACGCGCCATTTTACAGGCATACTATAGACACCCCCCAGGTACGATATTTAAAGGAATATTTCACTTTTTTCTTCACTTTAAGCATCATTAAAATCACTGTTCCCGAAAAAACGTCAGTTTTTAAAACTTTTTTTTTGCATTGATACATGTCCCCTGGGGCAGGACCTGGGTCCCCAAACCCTTTTTAGGACAATAACTTGCATATTAGCCTTTAAAATGAGCACTTTTGATTTCAAACGTTCGAGTCCCATAGACTTCAGAGGGGTTCTAAAGTTCGCGCAAACTTTCGGTCCGTTCGCAGGTTCTGGTGCGAACCGAACCGGGGGGGTGTTCGGCTCATCCCTACTGAGCGGAATGCGATACTCTTGTCAGGATAAAGAAATGGTCTGGAGGGTGATGTCTGATGCACCAAAAGTTTTACTGTAGATGGCACTCACATATCCCAAAAAATGTGATATGCCATCTGTGTGCACATTTAGCCACCCTGGTCCCCACCGCACTAGCCTGGGGGGGGGGTCTCCCGTCAACCGGACTCCTGTAGGAGTGGAAGGGATTGAAAAGGACAACGGCTGTGCGTCCTTCAGAAAAGTGCCCTTGCACACCCTTCCATTTGATCTTGAAGTTTTCCATTCTGGCAAAAGTATCTTGAGTCCTGGAATGTAGAGTGGACCAAACTAGCAGAAAGAACTCACAGGAACCTCAACCTCCTATGGAATAGTGTTTAGCGTTGGGATGTACATGTGGCTTATAAAGCGCGTTTGACATTCCAAGGATGTGTGCCACTCTATGAAACTTAAACACTGTTATACGGCAATCAAGGGCCGACTACGTGCACCATCCATTTGCACAGCAAACTGCGGATATCCAGGGTAGATCTGCGGTGAGGATCTTGGAATAGTCAAAACTTCTAGTCAGAGGAAAAATCTTGTCATTATACAGGCACTTACAACCACCCTGCTTGAGAACATGCTTGTTGACCAAGGACTGGGCTTTAAACCCCCTTCGTTGTCACTGAATGCAGTACTGCCTTGAGGGAACATTGATAACAACAAATGCAACTTTATCCACAAATCCGCCGAGCACTTAAGCTCACCCACTGCTTACTTCATATAACTACTGCCACTCCACTTGAATCAGCCTCTTCACCTTTCAATTCATTGGGTGATATGGAAGGACGTGTCTTTAAAACATGAAGTACGGTATGTTCTGACTTTACAGGCAGTCATCTGGGTCATCCCATTCCAGGCCTGCTAAACCGCCCTAATGAATGACTGGCCCCAAGAGACACCCAAAACTTGCTTAGCCCCTTCAAGGAGGACTACCAACCCACTTCTACCTCTGGTGTAGCAAGGTATAAGGCACGGGTAAATGGCTTGGATAAAAGTGCCCTCAGAGCCAGGGACAAAGTTCTGTAATGGGCTCGAGGGCTCTTTGGTTGGAAGGGCTGATTGTGTTTTGACATGCAGCGGTGGGGACGCATCTTCCACGTGCTCTGTGGTTGACACCAAATAATTAACATTTTCTCTGCACATCAAAATTGATAACTGCTTGAAGACAATGCGAAAAAGGTCAGGCAAGACTCTGTCTAAAAAAGGAACCCTCGGCAGGCTCGATAAAACGATTCCTGGCCGCATCCAGACACTCTGGGGTCGCGGCCTTGGTGAGTGACTTACCAACGAAATCAGAATTGGCATCCATGTTGTTAGGCCTCGAACGGGCCATTAAGAAAGAGGTCTCCGCGGTACGCTTCTGACTTTTCCCAGGTCCTAGAACGGGTGGAGGAATCCGAGCAGCGCCTTGATCGCCACGCGACTGCCATTAGGAACCTGCAGGCATCTACCCGCAAATTAGCTGTGGCTCACAGGATGGCCCTCTACCGAATCGAGGATCAGGAAAACCGCAATAGGCGGAACAACATTCGAATCAGAGGCCTACCTGAGGCTACGGGTGATGAAGATCTTCTCCCTTCCATTCAGGGCATCTTTAATGGCCTACTGGGTCAAGCGGCTGATCATCCCCTGAGCTGATGAAAAGGGGATGGAGCCACATACACGGAGCGGCCCGTCCAGCCCCTATCCTGTTGACTTGTGTTTGATAGGCTAGCTGTTTGGTCCCGCCCACCTCCGACATCACCGCTTTTTTGACAGCTAGTCTCTGCAAGCAGTAACATTACATGATAGTTTAATAGTGGCTCTTAGCCTGGCAAACTGCTCAGTGTGAATGCACTATACACTCTCCTGCAGCATTTCACAGGAGAACTCGGGAGACAGCCGGCATGCAGCTACACTAACAGGGGGTGATTAGGGTGTGCCCAGGCACACCCCGCACACCCCCTGTGCATGCCTATGGGTGCATTGCTTCAGCCAATCAGAGCCTAAAATGCACTGTGCAGTGCATTGTGGGGCACTCAGCGAGTGAACATCCTGCCAAGAACCATGGAAATTTGGCTGTTCGCTGAATGGGTGGTGTTCAGGCCAAACCCCTCGCCCAACACTATTGCCCAGGATCAGACCCAGATATTCCAAATGCTAAGCTGGAATTAAAGGGGTTGTAAAGGAAAAAATGTTTTCCCCTATAATTATTCCTTGTCAGGTGCTTATATCAAAAAAAGTAATTATTTTCATTAAAAAAATTTAGATATCTGTTTAAATAGCGCTTATAAATCATCCTCCGGCTTTCCTGTGTAGTTAGTATGCTGTATTTCCTGGTTTGCGGTGTGCGTGCACTACAGCGACGTCACGGCAATAACGGAACTACAGTTCCCATTACGCTTAGCGTCATCGCGCATGTGCAGAGCCTTTTTTTTTTTTTTTCGCCTTACGAGAACGAGCAAAGTTCTCGTCCACACGCCACCCATAGTATACACCCATTCCCGCCTCCCCAGCCTACGCAGCAGGACCATTTCATCTAGGCAGCAAGGGGGCGGAGTCAAGGCGGGCCAATGAAGAATAGAAAGTAAGCCAAGGGAGGTGGCACTGCTGTGTGATATACACGCCCACTAACACACAGCCCTTGTGTCTCTATGTTCAACGTAGAGAGCGTCCTGACGCACTCCTGTAGTCCAAGGGTGGGGGTGAGCACGACACTCACCACCAGGCAGAACGGCTCGCCTGATGGTGTGTAGTTACATACAGAGTAACAGGAAGTGGGGATTTTAATGAAGAAAAAAGGACATTTGCAAAGGAAATCAATGGAAGAGGTTAGTGAACGAGTACTGCATTAGGTAAAAGGAAGCTAGTTAGGAGATAATATTTTTTCCTTTACAACCCCTTTAATGTCAGTTTCTGGAGATTGAGGACCAGCTAAAACTCCCCAGAGTGCATAATGTGAGAGATATGCTGTAATCCAGCAGGTGTGCAGAAAGACGCAAATCATTCAGGTACCCCAGACTAGGCACCTCTTGGGTCCTTAAATGGCCCAAATGTGGAGCCAGGATCTTTGTGATAATGCAGGAGGCCATGGACATGTAAAACAGCAGGGCCACAAATTGAAACTGAAAGTCTTCCACTGCAAACCATGGAGAGCTCATGTGAAGAGAAAAAATCAGGACTGTAGGTAGGCATTTTTTATGTCCACTAATGCCAGGAAATCTTCTGGACAGAGAAAAGCCACCACTCTACACATTGATTACATTTGAAACTTTTGTACCTGGAAAAACTTGTTGAGATATTTCAGAATCAATAGGGGACGAGCATCACCGCTTGGAACCATAAAAGGTTTGAGTAGGAACAGCAAAACCTTTCATCCACTAGCACTGAAATAATCACTCCTTGAAAGAGAAGGTGACTTGCAAAGTCAAATTTTTTTTTTGAAGATTTATAGAAACATTTGAAAGCATAAAATGCAAAGTGGAAAATTTTAAAATTTCAACTTGTATCTGTGAGCAAATGTACAGCAAACCCATTTGTCTGCTACTTCTCCTGCCATATTTCCACAACAGCCTGCAAATAACCCCCCACCCAAATGAGTGGGGATGACCCTTCATTAGGAAGGGACCTTAGAGTCCAATTTTGCAGGCTTGGAGACCCAGGAGTTCTTATAAAATGGGATTGAGACTTTTACATGGATTATGAAGTTTGAGAGCAGCGAAAAGAATGCCTCATGGACCGTGGTATAAGGAGTAGAAGTAGAGGCAGCAACTAACCTCTGAATGAAGAGCTTACCCTTCTTTTACCCTGGTAAAAGAGAATTCTTACCCTCTGAAGTCTTTTGGATATACTTATGTAAATCTGGCCCAAGCAAATGTTCTTCATGAAAAGGATGAAAAATTCCACATATGAAAAATTCCACATATGCCATGGGCATATGTGGAATTGCACCCCAAAATACATTTAGCTGCTTCTCCTGAGTATGGGGATACCACATGTGTGGGACTTTTGGGGAGCCTAGCCGCGTACGGGGCTCCGAAAACCAATCACCGCCTTCAGGATTTCTAAGGACGTAAATTTTTGATTTCACTCCTCACTACCTATCACAGTTTTGAAGGCCATAAAATGCCCAGATGGCACAAAACCCACCCCAAATTACCCCATGTTGGAAAGTAGACACCCCAAGCTATTTGCTGAGAGGCATGTTGAGTCAATGGAATATTTTATATTTTGACACAAGTTGCGGGAAAGTGCCAATTTTTTTTTTTTTGCACAAAGTTGTCACTAAATGATATATTGCTCAAACATGCCTTGGGCATATGTGAAATTACACCCAAAAATACATTCTGCTGCTTCTCCTGAGTATGGGGATACAACATGTGTGGGACTTTTTGGGAGCCTAGCTGCATATGGGGCCCCCGAAAACCAATCACCGCCTTCAGGATTTCTAAGGGCGTCAATTTTTTATTCACTCCACGCTACCTATCACAGTTTCGAAGGCCACCTCGGCATTCCATGGCCTCTGAAACTGTGATAGGCAGTGAAGAGTGAAATAAAAAATGTACGCCCTTAGAAAGCCTGAAGGCGGCGCTTGGTTTTCGGGGTCGTGTACGCGGCTAGGCTCCCAAGAAGTCTCACACATGTGGTATCCCTGTACTCAGGAGAAGCAACAGAATGTATTTTGTGGTGTAATTTCACATATTCCCATGGCATGTTTGAGCAATATATCATTTAGTGACAACTTTGTGCAAAAAAAAAAAAAAAAATTTCTTTTTCCCGCAACTTGTGTCACAATATAAAAAATTCCATGGACTCAACATGCCTCTCAGCAAATAGCTTGGGGTGTCTACTCTCCAAAATGGGGTCATTGGGGGGGTTTTGAACTGTCCTGGCATTTTATGCACAACATTTAGAAGCTTATGTCACACATCACCCACTCTTCTAACCACTTGAAGACAAAGCCCTTTCTGACACTTTTTGTTTACATGAAAAAATTATTTTTTTTTGCAAGAAAATTACTTTGAACCCCAAAATATATTATATATTTTTTAAAGCAAATACCCTACAGATTAAAATGGTGGGTGTTTCATTTTTTTTCACACAGTATTTGCGCAGCGATTTTTCAAACGCATTTTTTTGGGAAAAAACAATTTTAATGCACTAAAACACACTATATTGCCCAAATGTTTGATGAAATAAAAAGATGATCTTAGGCCGAGTACATGGATACCAAACATGACATGCTTTAAAATTGTGCACAAACATGCAGTGGCGACAAACTTAATACATTTTTAAAAGCCTTTAAAAGCCTTTACAGGTTACCACTTTAGATTTACAGAGGAGGTCTACTGCTAAAATTACTGCCCTCGATCTGACCTTCGCAGGGATACCTCACATGCATGGTGCAATTGCTGTTTACATTTGGCGCCAGACTGATGCTTGCGTTCGCCTTTGCGCGAGAGCAGGGGGGGACAGGGGTGCTTTTTTTTTTTCTTTATTATTTTTTTGCTTTTTTATCTTATTTTTAAACTGTTCCTTTCATTTTTTTAAAATCATTTTTATTGTTATCTCAGGGAATGTAAATATCCCCTATGATAGCAATAGGTAGTGACAGGTACTCTTTTTTGAAAACATTGGGGTCTATTAGACCCTAGATCTCTCCTCTGCCCTCAAAGCATCTGACCACACCAAGATCGTGTGATAAAATGCTTTCACAATTTCCCAGTGGTGCTGTTTACATCCGGCAAAATCTAAGTCATGAAATGCTTGTAGCTTCCGGTTTCTTAGGCCATAGAGATGTTTGGAGCCACTCTGGTCTCTGATCAGCTCTATGGTCAGCTGGCTGAATCACCGGCTGCATTCTCAGGTTCCCTGTTGAGACAGGAGAGCCAGAGAAAAACACGGAAGACGTGGGGGGGGGGGGGGGCATTCCCTCCCACTGCTTGTAAAAGCAGTCTAGAGGCTAATTGGCCGCTAGAATTGCTTTTACATGAAAGCCAACCGCTGGCTGAAAAGAATGATACCAAGATGATACCTAAACCTGCAGGCATCATTCTGGTATAACCACTCAAAGTCGTGAATGGCGTACCTGAAGACAAAAAAATGGTTAACAATAAAGCACAGTAAACGGTAAAGTATAAAAAATTGCATACCTGAAAAGCAAACATGATAAAACATAATAACAATAAAACATTGCAGAATAGAATACAGTAAAAAAGAGCAGAACAATAGAGAGAGAATAGAGAGAGAGAGAACAATAAAACGACAACTATTTTTTTTTATTTTATATATTTATTTATTTATTTTTTACACTTTTTTTGTAACTAACTTTTATAACTGTAACCGGTTCCAGGTTCGGGTCTCTCAAAATGCGATGGCATCTTGGGAGACCCTGTTAAAGTGTGCCTAGTCTGTGCAATGCTGTACCCTACGCTAATACTCAACTAGTGTATGGTAGCGTTCAAAACATTCACCAATGCAAAGACCAGGATTGTCAGGACAGGAGGGACAATAATAGCGGGTGTCACGCCTATATCCGCGCTTGCTGCAGACACGACATCTTTTTTGGGGGGGTTCGTTGGGTAGGGGTACTCGGGAAGACATAAAGAAAATGCCTCTCATGCAGCCGACTGCATTTGGTTGGGGATGTGAATTGGGGAAGTATGGGTGCTGCAGAAGTGGTGGGTTCCCAATTTGGATTGGCGAATGCAGCAGGAAGGGCATTATGGGCACGACGGGCCTGTGTTTATTTTCTTCTTGGTGGTAGCGGGACACTACTTGTGCTTGCCACCTCACCAGCTTGAACTGCACTTATGGGACTTGCCACGTCACCAAGTGTTACTGCAGTGCTGGTTTGACTATAACCGGGATGTACTAGGCCGCTGGTGCTTGCCAGTTCACCAAAACGCTACCAAAAAAACTGTTAGCGATCGCAGGGATCAGGCCTGACTCTGCGAACGCTGCAGTTATGTGTTTAGTGTTTTGTAAGTGACAGTGATCGATCCATACTGCACTTGGGTGTGCTGGGCTAGGCGGAGGGGCAAAACGCAGGTGCTAGCAGGTATCTGGGCTGATCCCGCTAACACTGCGTTTCTGGGAACCCTAAACTGCTGGGGACACTAGTATAGATCTGATCGGATCAGATATTGATCCGTTCAGATACTATACCACTAAGGGAGGTGTATGCTGCGTGCGTGGGTGTTAGCGCTACTGGCGCTAACCTGACGCTGCCTGGGGCAACGCAGACCCTATCTGACCCTAAAACCTAAGTTATATCACCACCGGGCGATCAGGGGGCTAAACCTTTATTAGGTAATAAACGGCGGGTGCCCTGACACTATAAAAAATAAACTAACTAACCAGCGTCACCCGTAACAGTTATACGGTGATCACTGGTGAAAGGGTTAACTAGGAGGCAATCAAGGGGTTACAACAGTTATTAGGTAGTATATGGGGGTCCCTGACGCTATAAAACGCTGACAGCGAACCTATATATTTGTCTCCCTAACTAGCGTCACCAGTGACACTAATACAGCGATCAGAAAAACGATCGCTTAGTGACACTGGCGACGGGGGGTGATCAAGGGGTTAAAACTTTTTTAAGGGGGGTTAGGGGGGTATCCTAGACCTAAAGGGGGCTAACACTAACTGCCCTACCACTTCTAACTGTCACAAACTGACACCAATGCAGTAATAAAAAAAAACAAAAAACTGCTTGGTGTCACTGTGACGGGCGGGGTGATCAGGGGGTGATGGGGGGTGTAAAGTGTGCCTGGTGTGTTTTACTGTAAGTGTGTGTGTTGTGCACTTACTCAGATGTCTTCTCTCCTCGGCGCCGGAACAGAAAATACAGAGCCGAGGAGAGATGACATCACTTCCTCTGCCGCTGTTTACTATACAGCAGCAGAGGAAGCTTGTCATTGGCTGGGAGCGATCGCGAGGGGGTGCCCACGAATGGATGGCCTCCCCTTCACCTCTGATCGCTTGGGGACAGATGCCGACCGCCTCGGGCACCAGGGGGGTCCGATCGGACCCCCCGCCCGCGGGAGGCAAGTAACGTACCCATACGTTACTTTGCCTGCCCGTGCCATTCTGCCGCAGTATATCTGCGTGAGGCGGTCGGCAAGTGGTTAATGCCAACCAAAGAAGAGGGAGGTTTGGCGATCCCCCATCCCAAAAATTATTTCTTAGCCTCACAATTACAACACTTTAGCAGATAGACAATAGTAATGAACTCTGACTCTATACAGAGTCTGCTACTATCAGTTTATGAAGTATGTCCATTGGTTTCTTTATTAGAGTCGAGAAATCAACTACGCAATAAAGACTTCCTTATGGGTAAATTGTTTGACAAGGTATGGCAGGAAATGAGGAAAATTACTGAGATAACTGTATATACGTCATATACTCCAATCTGGAATAATAGCAGCTATGAGGAACTGATGAAACTGGAAGGGTTTGAGATCTGGAGGCAGAAGGGTCTAAGGTACATAGAACAGCTATTTCAGGAAGATGTGATGAAAACCTTTAGTGAACTAAGTAAATAATATCATATTCCAAATCAAAGATTTTTTCCAATTTCTACAGCTTAGGCATGCATTAAAAATACATGGCCGATCGCATGAATTGAAGTTTAATAAGTCAGTGGTAATAGCCTTGTTGGATAAGATAAGGAAAAAAAGGATTGATATCACAATTATATGATATACTATTTGATAAATTTAAAGGCACTGTGGATGTACCAGCAAGATTAGTCTGGACGGGTGACATAGGGCCAATTTCAGATGAACAGGGGCACGGGCACTATCGGCAATATTATTCATCTTACATAGGGCACATTATACACCAGAGAAATTATTCAAATGGAAATGCAGAGATACAGACCAATGTCCCAGATGTAAAGGGAGAGCAGCCAATCTAATACACTTGCTATGGAGATGTCCTAAACACCATCGCTATTGGTCTGGTGTGGTATCTATGATTAATAAGGTATTTGAGAGTGGAATGCCTATGGAGCCTGGGGAATGCCTTCTAGGTATACAGGATAAATCAAGAATTCTGGGAGAATATATTGTTTCAATAAATAGAAGTCTATTCCAGGCTCGTAAACTCATAGTATTAAAATGGTTATCACCATACCCACCTACTGTAGCAGAATGTAAAATACAAGTAAGGGAAACTTTAATTAAGGAAAAGTATACTTTCCTACATAGAGGCTGTTTAGGAAAATTTGAAAAAATATGGAAAAGGTGGTTTGATATCTTGGCGGTATGACGAGAGAGGAGAGGATCATTGTATGAGAAGTGGGGGGGGAGGGGGAGCATGGGGGCCAGGGGTGCCTTTTTTTTTCTTTTTTTCCCTCTTCATACGGGCTAGGATTGTATGTCGTTTGTCGTTTTTTGTTGTGTTTTTTTTCCTGTTGTTGGTATATAAAATGAATAAAAAGATGATTTGATTATAAGCATGGTAGTATACCAACATCTGAAGCTGACAATGGCACAGTGCAGACAACATAAAGCACCACCAGACATCTGGCCCAAGGGTGAGAGGGGGCATTGCCATCTAGGGGTACCATCAGGCTACCAGGGGCATTTGGCAATCTCACCACAGAAACCATTTCTTTCAACAGGGGTCCAGTCTTCACCCATCGTGGGGGATGTGCCTCAGAGAGCCTTCAGGGACTCTGTCCTCCAATCGGGGGTTCACTGCTCTGGATCGCTATAGTACCCTATGCAAGGTCCACTGCTTTATGGCAACATTACAGGCCATTCCCACTTTGTGTCCCTTCTGTCCAGTGTGGGGCCCGGGTACCCTTCTGCTTAGTGATGATCATCATAGAGATGGAACCAGCTACCAACCAGTTTACTGAATCTTTACAGAATCATTAGAAAGTCTGCCTTAGTGTGCAAAAAAATTGCACAGCAGTGATTATCACCTTCAGACAGCAGCAAAAAACAGTGGACCTTCCTGTATGGCAGGGGTTATACAAGAGGGAACTTCCTATCTTTTTGCCAGTGTCCAGTCATCTGTAAGTGGCCCAAAAACCCATGAGTAAAGAATAATAGAGCTGCTCTGTGTTCCGTGATGTACGATCAAGAGATTCAGAAGCTTGAAGCTGGTCAATCATTTGGTCTGTATGGAAATTCCAGTTGAACCGGAGACCGATGTAGCAGTTTGCCAATCTAAAAAGTGTAACTTAACCAGTTTCCGACCGGCTCCTGTACATATACGGCGGCAGGATGAATCGTCGTGTATATATAAGACGGCTCCTTTAAGAGCCATAGCAGGCTCAGCATTGGCATGCAATGCCAAGCTGCTGCAAGCAAAGCAAGCAGAATATTAGCAAGCATTAAAAAGAGTATTTATTCCAGAGATAAAACGATAATTGTCCCACGCGCACCCGCTGCATGGCGGGGGACCCCATGCCTGTGGCCCAGCGGACGTGACTGCCGTCGGCCACCCGCGGTCATGGGCACGAAACACACAAATCCTTGTTCTGACAGTGGAGGAAAAACAGATTGTCTGTTCCTACCAAGTAGGAACAACGATCTGGCTCCTCCTCTACTCAGTTACATCCCCTCACAGTTAGAAACACACCTAGGGAACACACTTAACCCCTTGATCACCCCCTAGCGTTAACCCCTTCCCTGCCAGTGACATTTATACAGTAATCAGTGGCTATTTTTAGCTCTGATCGCTGTATAAATGTCAATGGTCCCACAAAAGTGTCAAAAGTGTCCGATCTGTCCGCCGCAACGTCGCAGTCTCGATAAAAATCACTCATCGCCACAATTACTAGTAAAAAAATAAATAAATAAATCCCCTATTTTGTAGCCGCTATAACATGTGCGCTATTTTGCGCAAACCAATATTTATACACCTATTGATATTTTGTTTACCAGAAATATGTAGAAGGATGCATATTGGCCTAAACTGATGAAGAATTTTTTTTTTTTTTTTTTTTAAATTTTGGATATTTATTATAGCAAAATGGAAAAAATATTGTTTTTTTTTTTCAAAATTGTCATATTTTGTTTATAGAGCAACAAATGAAAACCGCAGAGGTGATCAAATACCACCAAAAGTAAGCTCTATTTGTGGGGAAAAAATGATAAAAATTTCATTTGGGTACAGTGTTGCATGACCGCGCAATTGTCATTCAAAGTGCGACAGCGCTGAAAACTGAAATATGGCCTGGGCAGGAAGAGGGTGAAAATGGCCTGTGGTTAAACAGCAACCTTAAAACAGAAAAGATGAATCCACTGTAGAGACTGTACCCCTCCTAGCTGCCTAGGGAAAAAAGTAGCGCATATGTAAAATAAAACTGTAGAGGGAAAAATGCTGTACCGTTGGACCTCAGGGGAAAGTAACAGATTTTAAACAAGAACACAAGATACTGAGAAACTGTAGTGAATCTTCGTAAAGTATCCGTCTAAGAATAAGGGCATATAGAGCAACATATATGCTATAGGGTACTAGTAGGTTGCAGCATTAGTGATCGGTAGTAGCAAGGGCTTTTTCATTGTGGAAATGCCAAGCAGCAGCATTTGCAAGACTGTAAAAAAAAGTTAGTTTCATCTTTGGCCACCACCCGCAGTCGAGTTGGGTATAAGTAGTGGAAGTGCTCTTAGTCTGTGCTTGACATTTAGGAATGCACGCCTGTTTGCACTTGTGAAATAAGTAAGGGAATGTCAATACTTTAGAGCCATTAATGCAGAGGTCAGACATTTCTAAGGATAATATCAGTCTTTTTTTAAATAAAAAGTTTGATCTGAAATGGCCTGGAAGGGTTTCAATGGGTAAGGGGATACATTGGCACAATGTGAGCCCTTTCCACTGTAAACAAAGGTGTCAAGGTATCTTTGCTATGGGTTTGGATAATCCAGGATTCTATAAAGTCCACAGGGTTGAACCCATCTGATTTTTCTGGAATGCCAAAGAAAAGAAAATTACTCTGATGCAGTTGGTTCCCAAAGGACCTCAGTGTTATCTCCATGTTGTGCTAGCTTACTTGTGTTTGGTCTGACATCCCGATTAAAGCCCCATGCACACTATTAGATTTTCTGCAGATTTTTGTCTTCCGATTTACCAAAACCATATAATATGAGGTCACACCTTAAGAGTTTCAATTTGTATGCAATCAGGTAGACCATTGCACTGCGTGGTTTTGGTAAATCTGAAGACAAAAATCTGCAGAAGATGGGGCTTTAGAGGTGCAATGGTGTTTTCTATATCTGCCACAGTTTCCAAACTAGTTAGGGAGGCTTAACTGAGGGATTTCCCTTGTGCCAGTGATTAGCCTGGGTGGGTTCTGTGCCATCAGTGGATTTTTTGGCTTCTGTATCAGGGTTCATGGTACTTATCGGAGCTACTGACTACCTAGGACACATTGTTCACATTGGTAACAGAAACGTGTGTAGCACCTACAGTATACACATAGCTCCCAACCAGTGGCAGCTGGTGGTAATTTTTTGTAGGGGGGGGGGGTTGGCAAACAGTGCAAGCACCACCCACCCCCCCGTCGAGTCGGTCGGTCAGTGCACTTACCCCATCCATTACATGGCGGGCAATCACGAGCGGCTTCCCCGGCTCTCCTCCGCGGGCATCACGAGCAGCTTCTCCTTCCCCGGCTCGGTGGCTTCCATCTCCTCCCTCCACCTCAGCGCCCTGAGCCTACCCTATTTTGAAACCTATTAGAATCTCTGGCTCTAATCGGTGCTTAAAAAAAACACCCACCCCACATTGGAATTCATGCGCTTGGTATCCTGAAAGGGGCCGGACGCATGGATAGAGGGGTGGCAGTGATGGATAGGGGAGGGGGTGCCCGTGCGCCCTTAATAGATGGGTCGCCCCTGCTCCCAAATGTCCCTGATTTCGAGGGACTGTCCCTGACTTGTAACAAAGTCCCTCTGTCCCTCTTTCCTCCTCATTTGTCCCTCATTTTGGTTTGATCTATATAGCTGTATACAAAATGCATTATTTATCTTTCAAAATTGCTTAACCTTTCATCCAATTTCTAAATTGCTGCATTTGTAATTGTCAAAAGCCAATATAAAGAAATAACAGTGGTGAAAATTTTTTTGTGTGTGGAATTCTTCTTTAAGGGGGCATGGCATGGGGTGTGTCCTATGTCTACATGCTTTGGCTAACAGGTGTCCCTTGTTCCCATCTCAAAAAGTTGGGAGGTATGTATACATTACTGGTAGGCAGCAGTGTAAATACCACCATTGCCCAAAGCTTAGTCCTGCTCTGGACTGGGACCTAGGCTGATGAACCAATTAAGTTGTATGCTTTTTCACTGCCACTGAGCACGAATGTAATGGGTTATTCACACTGACCACTAAAGAAATGGAGACATTAAAATATGTCTAAAGGCAAAACTTTTTTTTAAAATTTTTGGACAGAGTGGAGAAGGATTAGAACACTTGTCAGGTCCTCATTGAAGTCTGTGATTCCATTAGGGAGATTTGCCTTCTCTATTTGTCCTGTTTAATGGTATCACTGAAAGTGAAAATGAAAGTAAGTCCCAAATTTTGGGTTGCCCCAGAAAAGTAATAGAGGGGAAATCTTCCAATTGGGACACTAGTTCCGGTGACCTTAGTGACAACCATTCCCTCACTTTGGGGGGGAATTTCCTCTCACTTTGTATTGGCTATGGGGGAGGAAGTGAATAGAAATCTCTCAATGAGACACAGATGGCATAATTTAAAAAAAACTGTCAGGGGTTATACCTCTACCTTACACCAAAATGAAAAAAAAAAAAAAGATTAGCCCATGGTTTAACTTTATTTTTATTACAAGTACTTATATAGCTTTGTCAGTTTACACAGTGCTTTACATATGTTGTACATTCACATCAGTCCCTGCCCTCAAGGGGTGTACAATCTAAGGTCTCTAACTCACATTCATATACACACATGTGCATGTCTTTGGCGTGTGGGAAGAAACCGAAGTACCTAGAGGAAACCCATGCAGGCGCAGAAAGAACATGCAAACTCTACTTTCACCATGATCATTGATGAGACATTCATACTGAACACTGACCACCAGTGTACATTGACCACTAATGTCAGGAGTCAGCAAAAGTAGTGTCTGTGTTTTTCTCAGTGCAGATTCCAGGCTGTGACAGAGAAGTGATTAACTATTATATAACTATTATGTAATATGTATATGATATGATCTATGGAAACTAGTATAGATCTTCTTTCCAACCACTAGATGGCACAAGAGTCCACTTTTAAAACTGTTCTCTTGCTAAAACACTCTAATTCTACAATTCATAAAGTGAGCTCAAAGCAAATTCTTCCCACACATAATCAGTGACTACATTAAAAAGTGCACCCTGCAAGCAGAAAACAATGAATTATTCTTGCCATTTATAATGTTCCATGCAGCCTGTGTTCACTTTTCACTCACAAAGCTATAGTTGTTCACCGTCCTTATTCAAGGCCAGTTGTATATCTGTGAAACCCCTCAAAGCACATTGTTCCAGTTTCCATCAATATTGCTGTTGATATTGTTTTCCCCTGTTGAGAATATAATGAATCAGATGTACAAATTAACACTGAAATATGGCTGCATTGTA
This sequence comes from Lithobates clamitans, assembly GCA_037952925.1. Classification (NCBI taxonomy): domain Eukaryota; kingdom Metazoa; phylum Chordata; class Amphibia; order Anura; family Ranidae; genus Lithobates; species Lithobates clamitans. Next base: position 3,480,978 of record JBBGZY010000331.1, on the reverse strand, counting down.
GAAGTTCATGGTCAGATGCTAGAGGGCTTTGCAAGAGACAAAGAAGTGCTTTTTGCTTTCAGGAAATAGTAAGGCCACTTTTAAAGCACCGCAGGAAATGTCATTATTTCATGATCGTCAGTTTATCATTCCCTAGCAGAACTCGGATATCGAAATCTAAGACCTTCCCTGCGCAACATCTTTCCAGGTTTATGCCTGCGGTGGAGGTGAAATGGGGCAATGCTAGACATCTCTGGCAATAGGCAGAGAGCAACTGAACCCACCCTATGTAAATATAAAGGTTACAAAATAGCTAAATGAGAAAGTGGGTAAAGGATTTAACAGGGACTAAATGAAAAAACAGAGATTTAATATGGGGCTAAATAACGATCATTTTGAGGTTCCCAATTTGATGGGATTTGGGTTGATGGCATCACATTTAAATGCTTCTGAGATCATTCAAATTTCATTAACAGATGCATTTAAACTGCAGTTTGCCTCTTTCTGACCTGCTGAAAGCAGATATTGCATTTCTATAGACTTGTATGGGAATGTAAACCCACTTGAAGTGAACAAAAGCTTGTTGCCACAATCTCTTATTTATCTTTTAACAGTTGCACATTTTTTTTGTTGCTGTTAGCACATCTGATACAGTAAAGTTGTCAACAGTACAAATAAATTCCAACCACCCCAACCTCTAAGTGTCGGTTTACACTACGGCATAGGCGTGCGCAAGGGATGTGCCAGGTGTGCCTGGGCACACCCTAATCCTGGGGTTGGCAACCTGTCAATGGTGGGCAAGTGACAGGTAAACCACAACCCTTCCTTGCCAACCTTCAGAACCTGGACAGGAGAGGTGGCGTTGGTGGAATTTAGTGGAACCGATCTGTATTTTCCTCCTGCATCAGCTGAAAGTAGGCTTCTCCTCTCCCTTTTGTCAACATTCAGCTGCCACAGGAGGTAAATATAGGGGATTGGTACTAATATATGCCACCCCCGCCACCCCTCATTTCTCTGTTCCTCTTCCTTCTGTTGCCCGGGTCTCCCATGTGCTGCCTTGCTCCCCCTTCCTTCCATTGTTTCAGGATGGAGAGTGGGGAAGAGGCCGGTAAATATGTCAAACGCATATGTGTTGGATCTTTGAGGTGCACACCCTAATGCAATAGGCTGCGCACACCTATGCACTACGGCAACTTGGGATCCGACTTGTCATACCTCAAGTTGCCCCAAGTTGCTGGACATAAAAAATTCCATTGAAGTGATTGAGAGCCGTCTTAATGTACACTACTGAAGTTGCTCTGACTTCAGAAATGGTTCCTGTACTACTTTAAGGCGACTTCTAGGCAACTTGTATCCATAAATTTCAATGGAAGTTGCCTCCAAGTCGGATCTCCATCTATATTGAAGCGACTTTACAGGAAAAAGAAAATACTTTACACAGGTACTTTCCACATTTACCCAGGCAACCCCCTCCCTCCCACAGAGCTGATTATTCTGTAATTGGTCGCCTGTCATGGAGGCAACTTTAAGTGGCGTTGTAAGTTGCGCAAAGTTGTGCTGAAGTCGCCTCCAAATTGCCTTGCAAAGTCGCGCTGTAAGTCGGGTTGCCCCTGTGTGAACTGAGCCTGACTGGTGCATGTATTTGAAAATGTTTGTAAACGAAACCTCTTGGTTTTAACATGAACTGTTAGACAAGGTCAATTCGGTTTGTTGCAGACTGGTTGGTAAGTGAGCTGGGAATTTTTGTTTATGAACAGACAAAAACAGTCTGTTGATAAAGAACCTTGTGAATGTCCAGCAAGGGCCCAAAAGAGCAGCTGTGTGGATGAGCACACCAGGAGGGGTGTGAATACAAGTAAAAACATTCAGGAGCAACCACAATTGAAAGCGCTGATCGGGACAGTCTTGAAAGGACAAACAGTCAAATAATAAAAAAATAAATAAAAACGTTCAATGAGATAAAAACATGTGTCGATTTAATAATAACATGTGATTGGATGAAAAACTATGCAGACATCGTCATGCATAGATGGAACTACTGCAAAGCGTGCTCCTCACTGTGACAGTGCCTTAAGCAACAGTCGGTGGTGGACTGGCTTGGTGGGGCAGTGCTGTGATGGCGAAACCTTCATGTGTTCCTGGATGTCACTAGAAAGAGGGAAGCCAGCATGTGCAGAGCTGGATGGACAATGTGGAGCCTCGATGGGATCCCCAGTGGTGTGTGGCGGAATCACGCGGCAACCAGGAAGCAAAGGGGGGACCGAGAGGCAGCAAGAGCAACCACCGACCAGAGCAAGTGAACAGGAACACCCGAATGTGACGTCATACAATCCAGGAATGCAGGTCCAAAATGAAGCTTGGATTCAATATGAATCAAATGTCTCAATTGAGATTATATATATATATATATATATATATATATATTGAAAAAAACACATAACTTTATATATATATATATATATATATATATATTACAGTGGGAATGGAAAGTATTCAGACCCCCTTAAATTTGTAACTCTATGTTATATTGCAGCCATTTGCTAAAATTATTTAAGTTAATTTTTTTCCTCATTAATGTACACACAGCACCCCATATTGACAGAAAAACACAGAATTGTTGACATTTTTGCAGATTTAAAAAAAAAGAAAAACTGAAATATCACATGGTCCAAAGTATTCAGACCCTTTGCTCAGTATTTAGTAGAAGCACCCTTTTGATCTAATACAGCCATGAGTCTTTTAGGGAAAGATGCAAAAAGTTTTTCACACCTGGATTTGGGGATCCTCTGCCATTCCTCCTTGCAGATCCTCTCCAGTTCTGTCAGGTTGGATGGTAAACGTTGGTGGACAGCCATTTTTAGGTCTCTCCAGAGATGCTCAATTGGGTTTAAGTCAGGGCTCTGGCTGGGCCATTCAAGAACAGTCACGGAGTTGTTGTGAAGCCACTCCTTCGTTATTTTAGCTGTGTGCTTAGGGTCATTGTCTTGTTGGAAGGTAAACCATCGGCCCAGTCTGAGGTCCTGAGCACTCTGGAGAAGGTTTTCATCCAGGATATCCCTGTACTTGGCCGCATTCATCTTTCCCTCGATTGCAACCAGTTGTCCTGCCCCTGCAGCTGAAAAACACCCCCACAGCATGATGCTGCCACCACCATGCTTCACTGTTGGAACTGTATTGGACAGGTGATGAGCAGTGCCTGGTTTTCTCCACACATACCGCTTAGAATTAAGGCCAAAAAGTTCTATCTTGGTCTCATCAGACCAAAGAATCTTATTTTTCACCATCTTGGAGTCCTTCAGGTGTTTTTTTTAGCAAACTCCATGCGGGCTTTCATGTGTCTTGCACTCAAGAGAGGCTTCTGTCGGGTCGGGCCACTCTGCCATAAAGCCCCGACTGGTGGAGGGCTGCAGTGATGGTTGACTTTCTACAACTTTCTCCCATCTCCCAACTGCATCTCTGGAGCTCAGCCACAGTGATCTTTGGGTTCTTCTTTACCTCTCTCACCAAGGCTCTTCTCCCCCGATAGCTCAGTTTGGCCAGACGGCCAGCTCTAGGAAAGGTTCTGGTCGTCCCAAACGTCTTCCATTTAAGGATTATGGAGGCCACTGTGCTCTTAGAAACCTTAAGTGAAGCAGAAATGTTTTTGTAACCTTGGCCAAATCTGTGCCTTTCCACAATTCTGTCTCTGAGCTCCTCAGGCAGTTCCTTTGACCTCATGATTCTCATTTGCTCTGACATCACTGTGAGCTGTAAGGTCTTATATAGACAGGTGTGTGGCTTTCCTAATCAAGTCCAATCAGTATAATCAAACACAGCTGGACTCAAATGAAGGTGTAGAACCATCTCAAGGATGATCAAAAGAAATGCACAGCACCTGAGTTAAATATATGAGTGTCAGAGCAAAGGGTCTGAATACTTAGGACCATGTGATATTTCATTTTTTCTTTTTTAATAAATCTGCCAAAAAAGTCAACAACTCTGTGTTTTTCTGTTAATGTGGGGTGCTGTGTGTACATTAATGGGGAAAAAAAATAAACTTAAATGATTTTAGAAAATGGCTGAAATATAACAAAGAGTGAAAAATGTAAGGGGTCTGAATACTTTTCTGTCCCCACTGTACCTGTACCTGCTGATCCACCTCTCGCATCCAGCCCACGTGCTTGTATGTGATGTATGTGATGTATGTAATGTCACATACAAGCATCTGGAATAGATGCGCAACAATGAGCTCAGGTCAGCAGCATTTTCTGAAAGCAGTGGGCCTGTGTGCAGGATCATAAGTTGGGCTCACGCAGCTGAGAAAAAGTGCAGCACTCTGCGCCTCAGCAAAAGTTGGGTGTGATTTTCATTGCACCGAATACTGGCTGTGGCTCAAAGGGACACAGAGTGCAGGGGTTCAGTAGTAAGTGACACAAAGGTTCAGGAATAATTTCAACAAAGTTCCCAGAAGCCCATCAGTAATTCTACAAACTGTCACCTGATTGTGGTTTTCTTCTTTCTGAGATTGGTAGTGGCAACCAAGCGAGTCATCTTCCTCCAGATGGTGGGAGGGGCTAGCAGGACTGTGATTGGCTTAAGCAGTGGCCAATGACAGTACTCCTCCTTCTGGAAACAGGACTGCCCCCCCTAGCAGAACTGCACCCAATCTCTTCCCCATCACAAAAGTTGACGATCGCAGATACAGCAAAGCTAGATAACCGATTAATGTTTCCCATCTTTTACAATGTGTGGGGGCACAGTGCCTCCCCCTCAGTGCAGGTGCGGCATGGAGAATTCTGAAATTGGAATGCATTAGTGTCTCACTGACACTTCCCTGCACTGCTCTGCTGATGGTGAGGGAGTCGAATGTCGGAAAAAGAGGCTTTGAGTGCCGCTTGAGGCACCAGTGCTGGGGGTTGCCCAATCCTGGTGTAATAGGAAGGGAGATAAAGTAGATGATAGAATGTTCATTTAATGGTTGAAGTTCATCTCTAGGGATTTGTTAACCGCTTCCCGACCGCCGTACGACAAATGACGTCCTCGGGTTTGAGCGGGGATATCTGAGTGATGCCTGTAGTTACAGACATCATCCAGATATTGACTTTTAAAGCCGGCGAATCTGCACACCATAAGAATGATCATAGTGTCTGTTCCGCCGCTTGATCGTTCTTATGGGAGGCGAGAGGGGACACCCCCCCCCTCCTGCCACCCTCTGATGCTTGTACCGACTCACCGCTACAATCGGTGAGTCGGTCACAGGATCCGCCAGCCACGCCAGTTTAGCATAGAGATTTCCGGCAGACCAGATGGTCGCCAGAGTCTCTATGATCGTTCGGAGGCAGGGCGCGATGTTATGACGTCACGCCCGGCCTCTGTATTTAAAAAAATGGCGCCGCTTTGGCTGGGAAGCGGTGATCGTTTGTTTTTTTTCTTGATTTCAGGCTTCTAAGCCTAGAGGTGAGATGTAGGGTATTTTTGACCCCACATCTTACTGTAAAGAGCACCTGTCATGCTTATTCCTATTATAAGGGATGTTTACATTCCTTGTAATAGAAATAAAAGTGATCAAAAAAAATTTTTGTTGGAAAAAAAGTGTCAAGCTAAAATAAATAAAGTAAAATTAACAATAAAAAAAAAAATTTTTGAAACCGTCCCCGTCCCCGTGAGCTCCCACACAGAAGCGAACGCATACGTAAGTCCAGCCCACATATTAAAATGGTGTTCAAACCACACATGTGAGGTATCACCACAAACGTTAGAGCAAGAGCAATAATTTTGGCCCTAGACCTCCTCTGTAACTCAAAACATGTAACCAGTAAAAATTTGTAAAGCGTCGCCTAAGGGGATTTTTATATAGCGTAGTTTGGCGCCATTCCACGAGCGTGTGCAATTTTGAAGCGTGACATGTTGGGTATTTACTCGGTGTAACTTCAGCTTTCACAATATGCAAAAACATTGGGCTAACTTTACTGTTTTGTTTTTTTTTTTAAGCACAAAACTGTTTTTTTTTTTCCCAAAAAAACACATTCAAAAAATTGTTGCGCAAATATCGTGCGAGATAAAAAGTTGCAATGACCGCCATTGTATTCTCTAGGGTCTTTGCTAAAAAAAACATATAAAATGTTTGGAGGTTCTATGTAATTTTCTAGCAAAAAAAATATCATTTTTACATGTAGGAGAGAAATGTCAGAACTGGCCTGGTAGGCAAGTGGCCTCTAAACCTTCCTCCCTGTCATTACACAGCAAAAAGATAAGAAATTACTCATTACATTTTAAATCATTAAATAATCTGTCCAAAACAGAAAAAAAAACTTTTAACAGAGTTTTGCTTAAAGAACATTCAAAATGATACTATTATACACTATATAAGAAAGTTTTCCTTAAAGAGGAACTGCAGTCTGCTCACATAATTTGTAATAAAAACATCTTTGTCACTCTGAAGCTTCCCTCCAACCACTTTGCATATTATTTTATATATACTGTGATTCTGTGCTTGCCAATGCCAAATATGCTGCAGAAATCTCCCTTCACTGAGTCTGGCTGCAATCTTTTTAACTGTGGGCAGCTGAAGCTGCTGTCTGTTCACTTCCTGGATTTACACAGACACACACCTCCAGCTCTGCAGCCCTGTAGCTCTCACTGGCCCTCTTATGACTCATCCCTTCCTGGAAAACTCTCACAAGAGTGAGAGAGAGAGCTGTGCATGATGTCATAAGCCTAGGTTAAGGACCAGACAAGAAAGAGGAAGTGGGCTGTATAAGGTATTTACTGGCAGAAAAATGTTTTACTATCCAAAGTTAAAACAACAAGGGCAGAAGATTTAATAGATGGAAAGTTGAAAAAAATAACTGAAGGTCCACTTTAAAGTAGATATAAAGGCAAACATTTTTTTCACTGTAGCACCATCTAGTGTGCCACTAGTGTTAGCACAGGCAAAATTAAGTTATGACTCATGATAAATTTGTGAGTCAGCAATTGGGTTGAGGTTACTGCAGGTCAGGCTGTATGGCTCCACAGAAGCACGTCTCTGGTTACTCCCCTTGGATCTAGAAGTTTGGAGAAGCTTCTAGAAGTTAGTTGGCAGAAGCCAGGAGGTTCTGATCTGTATATTTGAGGGGACTTGGCCAATCCCCAGGTAGGGTGGCTGAAGAAGATTAAATATGGTGCAGGCATGCCAGCAGAAATGCCAGGTGGAAGATGGGGTGCTGATAAAGCTTTCGCTGGCCTAGGAGGGGACCTCTGGTTCTGGGGAGGGACTCTGCCTCCAGGCTGGCCTCAGGCTAGCTTGGGATATGGTTGCCACCTTTTCTTCAAGTCAAACCCAAAAACTTTAGCGGCGCATGCCAATTTTTTTTTATAGTATAAACTATAGATATATTTTGCTATTAAATAACATTTCTAATCATATGAAGTTAATAACAAGAGTCCCCCTTTACATCAGAATCCACAGAGCTCCTCTTTTACATCTGAATCCACAGCGTTCCCCTTTTACATCTGAACTCACAGAGTTCCCTTTCACTGTAAGGGGGGACTCTGCAGACTCTGATGTAAGGGAGAACTCTGGGGCCTCTGACATAAGGGATGCTCTGGAAACCCTGATTTAAGGGGGAACACTGAGAACTCTGATGTACGAAGAAGACTCTGATGTAAGGGGAAACACTGTGGCCTCTGGTGTAAAGGGGAACTCTGATGTAAGGGGTGCTCTGAGAACTCTGATTTGTACGCCGATAAATACAGTAAATTCACGAGGGTAAACGTCCCTCCTTGCCATTAACGTCCCGTTTTCGTTCCTTAACTAAAACAAATTCTATCTTCATCATAGTTTTCGTCAGTTGACGAAAATGTACTGTACTTTTGGTTTCGCTTTCGTCACTGTAAAAAAGCCTCTGACGAAAATTATGACAAAAACGTTTTTGTTGACAAAATTAACACTGGTTGTCACCATTCATTGTTTCGGTCAAGTTGGGCATCCCACAACCCCTTTTACCCCATCCAAGTTATTACCTGCAATAACACAACAAAAGCTCAGAGACAAATTTCTTGTGCCCAGATGCGAGTTAAAAATATTTGTTGCTTGGCTGTGCTGGAATTAAGGAACCGGTTACCAGAAGCCCCTGCGGAGGTAGTGCTACATCATTTTGGACGGATAATGGAGGGTCATAACCCCTGTTAGTTTTTTTGCTATTTGTGTCTCAGTGGGGAGATTTCCCTTTACTTCATGTCCCCCAATCAAATTGTCCAAAGTGACGGAAATCCTGATTGTCACCAGAACTAATGCCCCATTAGTAGATTTCCCCTCTATTCCTGTTCTGGTGACAACTCAAAATGTGGGATTTTCTTTTACTTTCACTCTCGGTAATACAGGGCAGAAAAAAGAGAGGGTAAATCTGACTAAGGCCCCTTTCACACTTATACGACTTCAAAGTCGCACGATTTTACCGTGATTTCGCGGCCGCGATTTTGCCGCGATTTGGGAGCAGTACTACTTTGCCACGTTTTTGGCATTAACAAATGAAAACATACAGTAGTTGGTATGAATCATAAGGGGGAAATCCATGCCAAGTTTTAAATAAAAAAACCTGCGTGGGTTCCCCCCCAGGGGCATACCAGGCCCTTAGGTCTGGTATGGATCTAAGGGGAACCCCCTATGCCGAAAAATCGGCGTGGGGTCCCCCCCAAAATCCATACCAGACCCTTATCCGAGCACGCAGCCCGGCCGGTCAGGAATGGGGGTGGGGACGAGCGAGCGCCCCCCCCCCCTCCTGGACCGTACCAGGCCGCATGCCCTCAACATGGGGGGTGGGTGCTTTGGGGCATGGGGGGGCGCAGTGTGGCCCCCCCACCCCAAAGCACCTTGTCCCCATGTTGATGAGGACAAGGGCCTCTTCCCGACAACCCTGGCCGTTGGTTGTCGGGGTCTGCGGGCGGGGGGGCTTATCGGAATCTGGGAGCCCCCTTTAATAAGGGGGCCCCCAGATCCCGGCCCCCCCACCCTATGTCAATAAGTATGGGGTACATGGTACCCCTACCCATTCACCTAGGGAAAAAAGCGTCAATAAAAAACACAGTACACAGGTTTTTAAAATAATTTATTAGGCAGCTCCGGGGTCTTCTTCCGACTTCGGGGGTCCTCTTCCGACTTCGGGGGTCTCTCCGCCGTCTCCTCCCGGTGTCCGCATCTTCTGCCGGCTCCTCCGCTATCTTCTGCAGCTCAATTGCTAGCGGTGGTCCGGACTTCTGCCTTCTTCTTTTATTCCAGAGATGTTGACACGACGCTCTCTCCAGCCAGAATGGTCTCTGTGCGCTTCGCAAGGGACTTATATAGGCGGTGGCCCCGCCCCCTAATGAGGTCACTGTCCCGGGGCATGCTGGGACTGTGCTGTCATAAGGGGGCGTGGTCATTACCCGGTGACCACGCCTCCTAAAACGTCACAGACCCAGCATGCCCAGGGAGGGCATGCGGCCTGGTACGGTCCAGGAGGGGGGGGGCGCTCGCTCGTCCCCACCCCCATTCCTGACCGGCCGGGCTGCGTGCTCGGATAAGGGTCTGGTATGGATTTTGGGGGGGACCCCACGCCGATTTTTCGGCGTAGGGGGTTCCCCTTAGATCCATACCAGACCTAAGGGCCTGGTATGCCCCTGGAGGGGGAACCCACGCCGGTTTTTTTATTTAAAACTTGGCGTGGAGTTCCCCCTCTGGATTCATACCAGACAGCTGTCAGCACTGCCTGTCGCTCATCGGGAAAGGAAAGAAAAGTTTTCCTTTCCCGAATAGCGAGGCCAGGCTTGTGCTTACAAAGTCGTGCTGAAGTCGTGTCTATATTATTCAGGCACGACTTGCATGCTACTTCAGGGTTTAACATTGAGGTCTATGGAGTACAACTCGCATAGAAGTTGGACCAAAGTAGTGCAGGGACTACTTTCAAGTCGGCACGACTTAAAGTCGTGCCAATATGAATGGTAGTCATTGAAAATCATGGAGAATGACTTGTCATACGATTTTGCAGTACAAAATCGTGGGACAAGTCGTATAAGTGTGAAAGGGGCCTAACAGGGACACTGACAGCAATAAAAAATAGAAACCTGACAGATGTTTTAATTCCTCACCACCCTATCCAAAACGAAAAAAAAAAAAAATAGTTATACTTAAAAGCAGGCAGAGGGAATCTGTTTCTTTCTGTTGTGTAAACAAATGTTACCCCTGCTGAAGTGTATGCCATAACTGGATCGCTGCTCTGTGCTTCATAATCTATACATATGTTTTAAATATACTTATTTTTGAAATAATAAACCTGTTATACTTACGTGCACTGTGCAGTGGTTTTGCACAGAGCAGCCCTGATCCTCCTCTTTTCGGGTCCCCCGCTGGCGCTCCTGGCTCCTCCTCTTCAGCCAGTGCCCCCAATAGAAAGCCGCTTGCTCTGGGAGCACTGGTGAATGCTCGCTCTCGAACCCCGCTCTATGTGTCCAGATACACAGAGCGGTGGCTCGGCCCCGCCCCCCGTTTTCTCCTCATTGGCTCACTGGCTGTGATTAACAGTAGCAAGAGCCAATGACTGCAGCTGAAGTTTGGTGATTGACCGGGCTGTGTTTTACTACTGATTATCACCATCCCCAGAACACCTGTAGCTACTGGGGCGGTCTATTCAAGATCTATCAGTTACTTCAGTCATTGTAATGATTAAGCACAAGATGTATGTGTGAAACGCGTCTATGTGACCTTATGTTGGTGTCTTTGGTGTTATCATTGTGAACAATAAAAGGCAATCAGGATTTATGGATGTGCAGTCAATTCTTTCTTCTCTTACAAGTTTCCCACGGAGGCGGGCCGGGGCTGGCACTCTATGAGATACTCCATTTTAGGCTCTGATCATACACCTGGAGCAGCGTTTTTTTTCTTGTATACAGGTAAAAGTTAGTGGGGCCGAGGGGGGCTGCTGCACACAGAAGGCTTTTTATCTTAATGCATAGAATGCATTAGGATAAAAATCTTCTACCTTTACAACCCTTTTAAGGCTTGGTTCAAACTAGGGAGATACGGCAACCCTGCAAATCCACTGCTGGTTCCCACATTGCACCTGACTCGCAAGGAAATTCACACTGCACTACGCTAACTGCTGGGACTGTCAATAGAAAGTTAATGACACCCCCATTTCAGTTCCCATATCGCAGTGCAAACTGTTAGTTCGGACATGAATCGGATCGCATGGGTGTGAACACCCATGCGATCCGATTCTGGTGTGGACCAAAAAAAGGGTCCTGTGCGAGTTTGGTCTAAATGCAATGCAAATTCAGCCATACTATCTGTATGACTGAAATAGCACATGCACTGCAGTGCAATGCAAATCACATGTGATATCGCACAGCGCACTGGTGTGAACCGGAACTAAGTGTTATTATACTACCACCACTGTATTAGCATATGGAAATAGACACCAGGCTACTTGATTATAAATAGAGTACTGTAAGTATATTATTGCAATTCAATACAATTAGCAATGGATACAAGCGATAAACTGTTAAATGAATGCATTTGATTGCAATGAACCAACTGACATGAATACCAGGCTATAATATGGCAATTTTCTGGCACTTTGTCTCACAATCCAGAAACTCCAGGTGTGAACTGAGCCTCATACAGGAGGTCTGTTATTTGTCAATTCTGCAAGTGAAAACGGGGGAAAAAAGCCAAAAAAAAAAAAGAAAATCAATGCAGCCATCACAACTAATGATTAGTAAGCTCCAATATATTAAATTTTGGTTTTGGGTTTAAGACCAGGTTCACACTGGTACGACATGACAGCTGTATGACTGTGGATCTGACTTCTCCCTGCGACTTGAAGTCCGGCATCCATCCTACTTCAATGAACAGTCTGAATCTTTAGGTGGAACTCCACGCCAAATAAAAAAAAAAAAAAAAGGCATAGGTTCCCCCTCTGAAAGCATACCAGACCCTTCGGTCTGGCATGGATTTTAAGGGGAACCCCCCACGCTGTTTTTTTCCATCCATACCAGACCCTTATCCGAGCACGCAGCCCGTCAGGTCAGGAAAGGGGGTGAGGACGAGCGAGTGCCCCCCTCCTGAACCGTACCAGGCCACATGCCCTCAACATGGGGGGGGGTTGGTGCTTTGGGGCAGGGGGCCCTGCGCTCCGCCACCCCAAAGCACCTTTCCCCCACGTTAATGGGAACAGGGGCCTCTTCCCGACAACCCTGGCTGTTGGTTGGATGGGCGTGGCATTCATTTGACATCCCCGGATGGTCCAACCCCATGTCTTTATAAGTCATAGCACACGGCGGACCCGTCATTACACTGGGAGAGCGCAACGAGGCAACATCGGAAGAAGAACAGAGGGAAAAGAGAGACAGGAGACCCGGCAGAGGCAGAAGACAGCGCCAGAGGGAGAAGAACCAGAGAAGGCTAGAAGACATCAGCGGAGAGTGGAGAAGAACCGGCAGAGGCAGAAGACATCAGCGGAGGAGGGAGAAGAAATTGGAAGCGACGCCAGAGCTGCCTTAATAAATTACTTTAAAAACCTGTGTACTGTGTTTGGGGACAAGGTGCTTTGGGGGTGGGGGGGCGCAGGGCCCCACCCACCTCAAAGCACCCACCCCATCATGTTGAGGGCATGTGGCCTGGTATGGTCCAGTAAGGGGGGGGCTGTGTGTTTTTTTTTTTTTGGGGGGGTCAAGTTTGCCCTAAAGATTCATACCAGATACAAGGTGCCTGGCGTTGTCGGGACCAAAGTCGGATCCCCGTTCATTGAAGTCGTACGACTGTCGTGTTATACCAGTGTGAACCCGGCCTTAATTCAGATCACAGTGGTTCTAAGAAAAATCTAACTAATATCAGCAGCACTGGTAAAGGGCAGTGTAATCAGTGAACTGCTTAAACAAATGAACAGCATAAACAGCAATCTCACAGTATCTCCTCTGCAATAAATCACTAACAGTTGTATCAAAGTGCACTCCATATACAGTACCTTGAAAAAGTATTCATACCCCTTGAAATTATCCACATTTTCTCATGTTACAAAGAAAAATGTAAATGTATTTTATTGGGATTCTATGTGATAGACCAACACAAAGTGGCACATAATTGTGAAGTGGAAGGAAAATGATAAATGGTTTTCAAAATTTTTCTTACAAAGAAATATCTGAAATATCTCTCTGCCTGGTCAGCTATCTGCCATATGCGGATTGATCGGCGCTTGGGTGCAGCTGGGGTCTGTCTTCATCGCGGGAGCTGCGATGCGCTTAGTGATACATGGCCCCATTCATTCTTTCATGTACACTGATCAGTCGTCCTGTTCCCTTTGCAGAGAAACAGCCCCAAAGCATGATGTTGCCATACCCATGCTTCACAGTAGGTATGGTGTTCTTTGGTTGCAACTCAGCATTCTCTCTCCTCCAAACACGATGAGTTGTGTTTCTACCAAACAGTTCTACTTTGGTTTCATCTGACCATATGACATTCTCCCAATCCTCTTTTGGATCATCCAAATGCTCTCTAGCAAACCTCAGACGGGCCCGGACATGTACTGGCTTAAGCACGTCAGGCACTGCAGGATCTGAGTCCCTGGCGGCGTAGTGTGTTACTGATGGTAGGCTTTGTTACTTTAGTTCCAGCTCTCTGCAGGTCATTCACTAGGTCCCCCCGAGTGGTTCTGGGATTTTAGCTCACTGTTCTTGTGATCATTTTGACCCCACGGGGTGAGTTCTTGCGTGGAGCCCCAGATCGAAGGAGATTATCAGTGGTCTTGTATGTCTTCCATTTTCTAATTATTGCTCCCATAGTTGATTTCTTCACACCAAGCTACTTGCCTATTGCAGATTCAGTTTTCCCAGCCTGGTGCAGGTCTACAATTTTGTTTCCGGTGTCCTTCGACAGCTCTTTGATCTTCACCATAGTGGAGTTTGGAGTGTGACTGTTTGAGGTTGTGGACAGGTGTCTTTTATACTGATAACAAGTTCAAACAGGTGCCATTATTACAGGTAATGAGTGGAGGACAGAGGAGCCTCTTAAAGAAGAAGATCCAGGTCTGTGAGAGCCAGAAATCTTGCTTGTTTGTAGGTGACCAAATACTTATTTTCCACCATAATTTGCAAATAAATTCTTTCAAAAATCAGACAATGTGATTGTCTGGATTTGTTTCCACATTTTATCGCTCATAGTTGAGGTATACCTATGATGACAATTACAGGCCTCTCTCATCTTTTTAAGTGGGGGAACTTGCACAATTGGTGGCTGACTAAATACTTTTTTTGCCCCACTGTATATGAAATTAACTATGTCTCAATGTCTCTAGACTTATGTCATTAAATAAATATTTTTTATCGTAATCCACCTCCACTATTCAATTGCTTCATCTAAAGTCCCAACTCCCCTTTTTCTTTATTGAATATCGGGATGGAGGCACCCTTGGTGCTTCATTTAAAGTTCCAATTCCCCCTTTTTTTATTTTTATTCATATCTGAAAACTGTTGCGTCCAGGGATAAAGCTGTGAATAAGTTTAAAACAGCGTTACGTTATAAAAAAAATATCCCAAGCTTTGAACATCTCACGGAGCACTGTTCAATCCATCATCCGAAAATAGCAATAGCAGGACCATCTTTAACGTGGAGCAAATGGGGCACTAGCCCTGGGCCCAATCTTTGTTGGGGGGCCTGCGCCCCTTGCGAATTGGGGCCCCGATGACGGCTTTGCAGAGTGCACAGAGGACACAGGAGGCTATATTCCCAAGCTGGCCAGCAGAGAGGGGGCGGAGCCGGCAGCTCCACTGATGCTCTGACCCCGCCTCATGCAGCCTGTATGCTCGGGACAGAGCAGCTGTAGTGAGAGCAGTGATCGAAGTGGGAGCGTCAGTGGAGCTCCCAGCCCTCTATACTGGCTGGGGAATACAAAAGTCCAGGGGCGGGGCCGGGAGCTCCACTAACGCTCCAACACCGCCTCATGCAGCCTGTATGCTCAGGGTGGAGCAGTTGTAGTGAGAGCAGAGAGTGGGAGCCCTGCCCCAGTCCTCTGAATGTATGTAGTGAGCTCGGCTGGCCAGGTACCGTATATACTCGAGTATAAGTCGTTCCGAGTATAAGTCGAGGCCCTAATTTACCACAAAAAAATGGGAAAAACTTATTGACCCGAGTATAAGTCGAGGGTGAGAAATGCACAGCTACTGTAAGTGGAAAAGAGGGTCAACAATGCCCATTTGCAGCATCACTGTGCCCATTTGCAGCCATAGGTCCCCTGAACTTCAAACTTAGTAGTTAAGGGTTCCTAGATGCCCCCTAGCTGCAGCCAAAATTTGGGGTCTCTGAACCCAAAGGGTCCCGAAATGACATTGCTGCAGATGGACACAGTTGACCGAATTTGGGGCCCCGTATCTCAGGGCCACTTAGTGCTAAGAACCCCAAATTTGGTGTGCAAACCCAGTGGAACTGGCACCATATAATTTACAAAGCTGGGGTTTCTAGCACCATGTGGCCCTGAGATATGGGGCCCCAAAGTTGGTTCAGAAAATGTCAAGCACTTTTTTGCAGCAGAGAATGACATTTTTCGAACCGATTTTGGGGCCCCGTATCTCAGGGCCACCTGGTGCTAGGAACCCCAGCTTTGGATATGTTGTGGTACCAGTTCCACTGGGTTTGCACATCAAATTTGGGGTTCCTAGCACCAAGTGGTCCTGAGATACGGGGCCCCAAATTCGGTTCGGAAAATGAAATTTTTTGCTGCAGAAAAGTGCTTGACTCCAGTATAAGTCGAGGGTGGCACTTTCAGCACATAAAAATGTGCTGAAAAATTCGACTTATACTCGAGTATATACGGTATGTCTTTACACCCATAAAATGCCTGACTGCTAAAACCCTGAGCTGTGTTATTCAACTGTAAAGCTGTGCATTGCTGAAAGTTCTCTGACCATCTTCTGTATAATGTCTGCAGTCTCAGATTGTCACCTGTAGTATGTCCGCAGTCTCTGATTGTCACCTATAGCATTTCTGCAATCTCAGATTGTCACCTATACATGTCCGCAGTCTCAGATTTTTAACTGTAGCATGTCCGCAGTCTCTGATTGTCTCCTGTAGCATGTCCGCAGTCTCTGATTGTCACCTGTAGCTTGTCCGCAGTCCTTGGTTATCCCCTGTAGTATGTCCGCAGTCTCTGATTGTCACTTGTAGCATGTCCGCAGTCCTTGCTTGTCTCCTGCAGTATGTCCGCAGTCTCTGATTGTCTCCTGTAGTATGTACGCAGTCTCAGATTGTCTCCTGTAGCATGTCCGCAGTCTCTGTCTCCTGTAGCATGTTTGCAGTCTCTGATTGTCTCTAGTAGCATGTCTGCAGTCTCTGATGCTCTCCTGCAGTAGGTTTGCATTCTCTGATGCTCTCCTGCAGTATGTTTGCAGTCTCTGATGCTCTCCTGCAGTATGTTCGCATTCTCTGATGCTCTCCTGCAGTATATTTGCAATCTCTGATGCTCTCCTATAATATGTTTTTAGTCTCTGATCCTCTCCTGTAGTATGTGTATTAATGGGCCACTTTACTTGCTCAATTATTTGGGATTGCTCCACTGCTCAGTGAGTGGTAATGATGTGCTGTAACCCCTAGCAACCAATCAGTGAGTGCTAATAATGTGCAGTAACCTCTAGCAACCAATCGGCAAGTAGAAATTATGTGTTGTAACCTCTAGCAACCAGCCAGTGAGCGGTAAGGATAGGCTATAACCTCTTGCAACCAATTGCAATCGTTGTGTGATCTGCTGCAGTAAACTGATTTTGAGTCTACCTGCTATTTTAAGGTATCTGACTTGCTACTTCAGCTGGCTAAAGCTGGCCATACATAGATAGAAAATCATTCAAAAAAGCATTTGATAAGCCCAATCGTTTGACTTTAGAAACATTAGTGGATGCATTTAGATTCTCGAAATTCAAAGTTTTATGCCAATTGAACAATTTTCTAAACATTAGTAGGGAAATAAATCGTACATAGTTCGAAAAAAGATACAGCACATGTGCATTGATCAACAAACAATTTATCATTTATGTCGTTATTATGTGTAAAACAATTTGATACAATGATGGGGTTAACACAGTCATTCGACAGATCTTCTATCCAATCATGGTCAGCTTAACGGTGGGGCACAAACTGTGCGGTAGTGCACTTATCACCGTCTCTTTATGACTGCAAGCAGTGAACTGCTTTTGGGGCTGCTAGGCAAATAGGTAATCTCTTGTTGTGCTAAACTGCGAAACAGTGGTAGGATGAGCACAGCTGTAGTTGCTCACCAGTCCTGGCATACAGTAGACTTTGGCCTGGACACTTGTTGGTCAGCAGTCCCTCTGGCTCTATCCTTAGGAATCCGGTCCTTAAAAGCTCAGTCCCAACACTAGGTCCTCAGAAGCTTGATTCCAACACTCTGGTTACTCAGCATGCTGTTTTTTTTCCAGCTCCAATTCCCCACACTCCGGTATAGGCACACAAAGATAGGCAGCACCCTGGTGTGTACCGCTCCAGTCCCCAGCAACAAGAGGAAATTCTTCTCCAAAGGCCGGAAGAAAACTTGCTCATCTCTCCTCCTATTACAAAATGTCCTTGGCTCTTGTAGTTGGCAGCCTATTTAATTTTCTCTAACTTTCACAGTGCAGCTGGGATTCCTAGCATCAAGTGGCCCCGAGATATGGGGCCCCAAAGTCGGTTTGGAAAATGTCATTCTCTGCTGCAGAAAAGTGCTTTACATTTTCCGAACTGACTTTGGGACTCAGGGCCACTTGGTGCTAGGAACCCCAATGTTGGTATGCAAACCCAGTGGAACCAGCACTACAACATATCCAAAGCTGGGGTTCCTAGCACTAAGTGGCCCTGAGATATGGGGCCCCAAAATTGGTTAAGAAAATGTCATTCTCTGCTGCAGAAAAGTGCTTGACATTTTCTGAACCGATTTTAGGGCCCCATATCTCAGGGTCACTTGATGCTAGGAACCCCAGCTTTGGATATGTTGTAGTGCTAGTTCCCCTGGGTTTGCACACTAATTTGGGGTTCCTAGAACCAGGTGGCCCCGGGATACAGGGCCCTAAATTCAGTCAACTGTGTCCATCTGCAGCAATGTCATTTCGGAGACCCCAAATTTTGTCTGCAGCTAGGGGGCATCTAGGAACCCTTAACAACCAAGTTTGAAGTTTGGGGGACCTATAGCTGCAAATGGGCACAGTGAGGCTGCAAATTGGCATTGTTGACCCTCTTTTCCACTTACAGTAGCTTCGCATTTCTCACCCTAGGCTTATACTCGAGTCAATAAGTTTTCCCAGTTTTTTTGTGGTAAAATTAGGTGCCTTGGCTTATATTCGGGTCGACTTATTCTCGAGTATATACGGTACATTTCCCAGTGTCCTGTGTGGTTGCATCATCGAGGAGGGATGGGAGGAGGAGCTGCATTAGCAAGTCTCCTTAACCCTCAGAGGCTGACCACTCTGCAGGGCCAGGAGGGGGGAGGGAAAAATGGGCAAAATAGTACACACACACACAGTCCAGCGGCGGGGAGAGAAGAGACCAGGAAGGGAAACGCACAGGAGTCCCATGCTCCTCCCAGTCCTTCTGAGTACCCGGCTACATACCTCTTATGATGCTTTTCTTCCTAGTATCTAATCCAAAAAGACAAAGTTATACCTCCCAACTTTTTGAGATGGGAACGAGGGACACCTATTAGCAAAAGTATGTAGGCATAGGACACACACCCTGCCACGTCCACTTAAAAGAATATTTTACACAAAAAAAAGATTAGGTAAACCCACAAGTGCTTTTTTAACACTGCTATTCCTCTATACTGGCTTTTGACATTTACAATTGCAGCAATTTAGAAACTGGATGCAAGGTTAAGCACTGGGGAAACACTTTTTAAAAGATAAATAGTCCATTTTATATACAACTATACAGATCGGACCAGAATGAGGGACAAATGAGGAGGAAAGAGGGACTTTGTTCCAAATCAAGGATAGTCCCTTGAAATCAGGGACAGTTGGGAGCTATGGGCAAAGTGACTGCCATCTAGTATGCTATTCACTAGGTAATAAAATGTTTTATTATGGAATAAAGTGTGTTCTTTGATAGCTGCCAGCAAATTTTATGGTCAGAGGTGTGGAATTTGTTTGTCTAGTAAGCATTTAACAGCTGTAATGTAACTTTAGGCCATCTCAGGTGTTACAAGGAAATTGTGCTCACTGTCATTACTAGGTATGCATACAGTACATCTATACATACTGTATATATACATATATCAGTTTCCTGACCTCATTCATATAGCACTTACCTTATACAAAACATTTTGCAGGGAGCCCCTGGAAGAACTTACAGATAAATACCCCTTGCTTTTTTTTTCTACATAACTGTTTATTTAGAAAAATGCATGTGCCTTCCTTAGGGGTAAACATGTTATATATGAAAATAATTGTTTCTATAGTTTGTATACAATACAACAAACTTTTCAGGCTGATGTTTTGTGTTTGAAGTTGAAAAAATATTGTGCTGCAATTGAAAATACTTAAAAATACTTAATCACAATCGCCAGTTAAAACTTTTTTTTTTTTTGTTTGTTTTAGGAAAGATGTAGACCCTTTTAGGTTTTTATTGCAGTACACAACGCCTTTGGAGAGATTTTCTCTCACTTCATGGCAGGACAGGAAGTGGTAAGAAATCTCTCCAACAGAGACACAGACTTAAAGTGTTACTAAACCCAGAACCTGCAATCACTATATCTGGTGTCCCAAAGTACACAGAATATGGAAATGCAATTATTTTAGTAAATATAAACTACCAAATACCCTTTCTCATCAGCAGTATATATCAGTCTTGTGAATTGTATCACTGTCTGCTTAAGGAGGAGTTCTCATTCTCCCCTGATCCTCTGTCTGGATTGGCCCTGTGCTGATCACATGCACTCTCCCAAAAAAAAAAAAAAACAGAAAAATGTACTCTCTAGCAATACACACCAAACTGAGTATGTGCAGCCTGACTCCTAATGCTCTGTTCTATCGAGAGATGGGTTGGAGTTAGTTAAAGAAGAGGAGGATCAGAAAAGACAGAATTGCACAGCCTTTGTACACAATGTGGAGGATTAACCCCTTAGGTTCCACAGTGAGCATAACAAGCATGTTTCACTTCAATTAAGGACAGATTTTACTGTTGTGGGTAGGGATGAGCCAGATGTTCAAGTTGAACGTAAGTTCGAATCGAACATCTGGTGTTCGCCTGTTCACCTGCCAAACAGCGAACATTATGCGGTGTTTGCGGCAAATTCAAAAGCCGCGGAACCCCGTTCAAGTCTATGGGACACTAACATGAAAAACCAAAAGTGCTAATTTTAAAGGCTTATATGCAATTTTTTGCAATAAAAAGTGTTTGGGAACCTGGGTCCTGCCCCAGGGGACATGTATCAATACAAAAAAAAGTTTTAAAAACAGCAGTGATTTTAATAATGCTTAAAGTGAAACAATAAAAATGAAATATTCCTTTATATATCATGGCGCACTTTTACAGTGATTAGAACAATACCACAGGGTGACGCTCTCTTGCAGGGGGAGGGGCCTGACCATGGCACCGAAAGGAGCGTGAGAGGGTTAGTCGGGAAGATCTGGTGTAGACCCGTGGCGCGTGAGGTCCCCACATATGATGGCCCCCGATGTTAGCTGAGACCCATTTCCCCCCCGGCTGGATTTGCGGCATATCGGCGCATGGTGAAGAGTGTGCTGGGCAACCAGAGAACTCCCTGCTGTCCTCCCTGCTATCCCCCCTGCCTATAAGACAGCATTAACCGGCTGGGTGTGAGGAAACCGCGCCGGGGAACCAAGCGGAAGGGAGACCCGGCGGGCAGCTTAGGGGAGATCTCCGATGGCAGCGTTGGATGAGAGGAGGAGAGGAGGAGAGTGAGCGGAGTGGAACGGTGGAGCGGGGATCGGAGAGGTCGAAGTCCGGCCAGCTGATGAGATCTGAGTCTGTCTATCTGCATACCTGCCTGTCAGTGAACGTAAGAGATCGGGAGAGAGCGGTGAGTGTTGGGAAAGACAAGGAACTGGAGCAGAAAGGGAGGAATCCCTGAGTCTGATATAAAAAAAAAAAAAAAAGACAGTATTATAACACAAGTTCACACAGCACTGCTCTCCTAAAGTCGATCTGATGGTGCCACTGCTTTTTGTTTGCCCTGTATCCCCTTTCTTTATTGTTCTCTGAACTGTTGCATATTTCACCTGAAGAAAATGGACGGGGGAGAAGAGAAGCAGGAAATAAAGAAATGAGAGGAGAAGAAGGGGATGAGTGTTAATTTGCACCTAAAGTGATAAACTCTAACGATTAAGCTAATATATGAACTGCCTATGAAACAGCTCATAAACTGTTATGAAAATATGTGCAACTACTCAGGAAATTGCTTAAAAAGCGCTTATGAATTAGCATATACGGTAAATCGTTTATGAAACTGGTATGAACTGGCTATGAAATAGATTATGAATTATTAAGGAAACTGCTTATCATATTTCTATGAAACTGCCTCTGACTCACTTTCAAAATCACCTACAAACTACATATGTAATGTAAGACCGTTTCTTGACCAGATGGAGGAAAGTTTTCTCTCGTATAGTTCTACAGAATCCCTTATGAACTGTGTCACCAGTAGCTAGAGAAAAAAAAATTGAAATAATAACCGCTTAGGACACTGAGCATGAAACACTTAGGCCCCTTTCACACTGGGGCGGAAGGAGCGTCGGCGGTAAAGTGCTGCTAATATTAGCGGTGCTTTACCGTCGTTTTGGCGGCGATATTCCGCCGCTATCGGGGTGGTTTTACCCCCCACTAGCGGCCGAGAAAGGGTTAAAAACCACAGCAAAGCGCCTCTGCAGAGGCGCTTTGCCGGCGGTATAGCCGCACTGCCCCATTGATTTCAATGGGCAGGAAAGGTGAAGGAGCGGTGTATACACTCCGCTCCTTCACCGCTCCGAAGATGCTGCTAGCAGGACTTTTTTTCCCGTCCTGCTAGCGCACTGCTCCAGTGTGAAAAGCCCTATGGTTCTAGGGCCGGAAAGGGGCCAAAATGGTGGGACGAGAGGTAAAGGGGGATGGGGGGAGAGGGAGGAGGGAGAAAGAGGGGGAGCAGGGGATTCCTATGTACGTGAGTTACTTCAAACAGACTATTTTTCTCCCAGATAGGTCAGAAAGAAATTATTAAGATCAAAGATGACATCCATAAAATTTATATCATATAGTGTCTGCGGACTTAACATGCCAACAAAAAGGCATAAAATCTTAAAGGAGGTTAAAAAATATAAAGCTGGGGTAGTGTTCCTTCAGGAGACGCACATCTCCCATGAGGCCAGTGTAAGGCTATTCTTGAGAGATTATCTGACATGGTTCTATGGGGACTCTACAACAAGAAGAGCAAAGGGAGTAGCTATTGGGGTGGCCAGAGGAGTGCGGTTCATATTGGAGGAAAGGATGACAGACTCTGAAGGCAGATACCTTTTCCTAAAAGGGAAATTATATGAAATGGAATGTACCCTAGCAAACATCTATTGCCCCAATAAGAACCCAACAAACTACTTGAGGAAGGTTATCGGGAAATTAATGGACTTTAAAAAGGGAAGTGTGATCATGACAGGGGATTTGAATATTTGCTTGGAACCAAAAATCAATAGTACGTCCAGGGCACAGGGAACTAGAAATGCACAGCTGAAAACAATAAAAAAAAACTGATCCAGTGTCAATTGATGGACATATGGAGAGTGCAACACCCCAAGATACAGGACTATACATTCTACTCCCCTGTGCACGTGACATTCAAGAATTGATTATATAATGGTTGAACATTGGTTACTAGAGTTGGTGACTAAAACGAATATAGAAATAACAACACTGTCAGACCATTTCCTGGTGAGCATGAAAATGAAGATACCAGGCGCCTAAAGACAACTAAATTCTTGGAGATTAAACAAAGAACTAATACAGAATATCGAAGAGGAAGAGAAAATAAGAGAGGAAATAGAACAATATTTCAAAATAAATGACAAAAAAGAGATAACAGAGGCCACCCACTGGGAGGCCCATAAAGCCTACATTAGAGGTATCTTGATAGAGATAGGATCAAGGAAAAAAAAAGGAAAGGAAAAATTGGGAAAAAAAAAGATTGAAGTATTAATAAAAGAAATCCATAGAATTGAACAAAGGCATAAAAAGAAGGGAGAAGGGGAGTGGCTTCAGCCACTAGTGATAAAAAGGAGTTAAAAGACCTACTGGAACAGGAGATGAGGAGGGACTTCAATACAATCACAAACGAAGAATATTTATGGGGAAACAAAAACAGGGAAACACCTGGCAAGAATATTGAAGAAGAAAAAATCATTAAACTATATAGAAAAAATACAGAATAGTACTGGGGAGATGGTATTTTCAACAACAGAAATAGCGAAAGTGTTCCAGAACTATTACGGATCTTTATGTTCAATAAAACAAAAGGGTCAACAAGAGTTCCTAAAAAAAACGCTAGATTGCCTCAGGTAGATGACCTGCTAATCACACTAGAAAAACCCATAACAGAAGACGAGATCAATATAGCCTTCAAAGGATCGGCATTGGGAAAAAGCCCAGGTCCGGATGGGTTCACGATTTTTTATTATAAAAAAATTTAGGAAAATTTGTTACCCAAACTATGTTCATATATGAATGGACTGGGAACAAACTACGAGATGGGAAGAGAAGCTTTGTTGGCCTCAATCACAATTATTCCAAAGGAGGGTAAAGATAGCACTTTATACCCTAGTTACAGACCAATATCTCTGTTGAACGCAGATACAAAACTATTCACAAAAGTATTAGCTACCAGGATGAAAGATCTGATGACCGATTTGGTACATGCAGACCAAGTAGGGTTCATTCCTGGCAGAGAAGGGAGAGACAATGGGGTGAGAACATTGCTCTTGCTTCAGAAAATTAGAGAAGAAAGTTCCCCAGGGCTACTCCTGTCGATCAACGCTGAAAAGACATGACAGGGTGGACTGGGGATTTATGTTGTACACCCTGGAAGCTATGGGGGTGGGCCCAAGGATGGTCCAATGGATTGAAGTTTTATATAAGCATCCCGCTGCAAATGTGAAGGTTAACGGGACTCTTTTGTCCCCCTTTGAAATGCATAATGGAACGAGACAGTGGTGTCCCCTATCACCCCTATTATTTGTATTATCATTAGAACCCCTGTTGGCAACAATAAGGAACAACCCAGATATAGGAGGGATAAATATTGGAGAGGAGGAACATAAGATAGCAGCTTACGCAGATGATATACTGTTTTATATATCTAACCCAAGGATTACAATGCCCAATCTAATAAAGACTCTGAAATACTATGGAGAATGATCAAATTTAAAAATAAATCTCTCTAAATCAGAAATTGTAAATATAATCGTAAATAAACAGAAAGAAAGGCGCCTACAGCAAGAATTTCAATTCACCTGGAAGACAGAACTAAAATATTTAGAAATAAGACTAACATCGTCCCAAGGGGAACTATACCAGGTGAATTACATCCCACTACTAAATGAAATAAGAATGGAACTAAGAAAAATAGCAACTAGGCCTCTCTCATGGATGGGCAGAATAAATACCATAAAGATGGTAATAGTACCGAAAGTGATATATAAATTTCAAATGTTATCTATTCCCCTACCTCAGACATATTTAAAAAAATATAATAATCAAGTTCATATGGCAGAATAGGAAACCAAGAATTTAATTTTCAGCATTAAGGAGAGATAAAACGCAAGGTGGGCTAAAATTACCAGACCTTAAAAAATATTATAACACTGTGTTAATTTCATGAGTAATGGAGTGGACAAAGGAGAAAAATAAAAAAAGATGGGTACAAATAGAGAACATAATGAGTGATACACGGTTGGGCAGAATCATTTGGATTCCATCCCAATATAGAGCACTTGGTGAGAACACACACGCTATGACATGAAACATACTTAAAATTTGGGATCTAATACACAAACAAGGTAAATGGAAATATAATTCTCCACTATAATCACTGAAAGGAACAAATTATTTTACACCGGGAAAAGGGAAATTATTTGGAGACGGGATAAAAAATGAAAACACACAATTAAAGGATATAGTAGATAAGGGGAAAATACGCACATTTCAAGAATTAAAACACAAGACAGATTTAATGGTGATCAAGGAATGGCGGTACCTCCAGTTGAAACATTTTGTTAGATCTCTGCCACAACCAATAAGATCAGTGGAAGATCTAAGGCCACTGGAGCGGCTAAGTATGGCACCAAACACAAAAAAATGGCATAGCACGGATTTATTAAATTTTAATGGCAGAGGAAGGACTGGAGGCCTCACCATATATAAAAAAATGGGAAAAAGATTGGGAGCATGAGGTAATAAACAAAAATTAGGAAAAATTCTGAGACTGGGACATAATTCCGCAGTTGACTCTAACACAGCAGAGATGAACAATAAATGCCTTACAAGGTGGTATATAACACCAGACAAAATAAGTAAATATCAAATAGGGAAATCACCATACTGTTGAAGGGGATGTAAAGTAGTGGGAACGATGGCACATCTATGGTGGGACTGCCCAAAAATAAAAAGCTATCGGAAATGGAGATCCTACAGTTAATAAAAGAAATTACCAACAGAGAAATATTAGAAGAACTTTGGATGTGTTTGTTTCACGGTATAGAAAGTCCAATTAAACAATAAAAAGAATCTGTGTTACCTCATTTGATTAATGTAGCCAAAAGTCTGATACCAAGATACTGGCAAGAAACAGAAAGCCCCACAATAAAAGACTGGATTGGAAGGGTAGAAGAGACATATAATATGGAATATCTGAGATATTGTGGAGAGGAGGGAATAGAGGGAATGACAAACAAATGGAAAGAATGGATGGCGTTTAGAAAGACGATGAGATATGTAGAGGTTGTAGGAGGATAACATAGGGTATATTGGGAAAACTGTGAGAAAGTGAGTAAATTTAGATAAGGGATGGTCGGGGATAGATGGAGAAGGGGGGTGATTCGGGGGGAGGATTCACGGGGGGAATGTAAAATATATACAGTAATATAATTATGTTAGAACTTACGGAATTTGATTTTGTATATGGATATCATCAAAGTAAATAATAAATAATAAAAAAAGGACAAGGACAATACCACAGTAAAATTACATTTCTAAGGGAAAAAAAGTAATTGCTCACTGCTGTAATGAATTGTCAGGTCCCGGCAATATAGATAAAACTCATTGAAAAAACGGCATGGGTCCCCCCCCCAGTCCATTACCAGGCCCTTTGGGTCTGGTATGAATATTACGGGGAACCCCGAACAAAAATTTAAAAAAGAAAATTGCGTGGGGGTCTCCCCCAAATCCATACCAGGCCCTGCAGATCTGGTATGGATTTTAAGGGGAACCCTGCGCCAAAATGTAAAAAAAAAATGATGTGGGGTCCCCCCAAAATCCATACCAGACCCTTTTCAGAGCATGCAACCTAGCAAGCAACAGGAAAAGAGGGGGAGAGAGAGCGGCCCCCCTCTCCTGAACTGTACCAGGCCACATGCCCTCAACATGGGGGGTGCTTTGAAGTCACCCCCCAAGCACCCTGTCCCTTTGTTGATGGGGACAAGGGCCTCATTCCCACAACCCTTGACCGTGGTTGTGGAGGTCTGCGGGCGGGGGGGCTTATCCGAATCTGGAAGCCCCCTTTAACAAGGGGACCCCCAGATCCCACTCCCCTTACTATGTGAATTTATAACGGGTACATTGTACCCCTACCAATTCACAAAGAAAAGTGTCAAAAATAGTAAAAATGACAAGAGACACTTTGGGACAAGTCCTTTATTAAAAAATAAAAAAATAAAAATGTCCTGCGATGTAGATCCATTTCACACCGCTGGACGGACCGGAAAAAAAAAAAAGAAAGCGCAACAGCTCCGCCTCTATGTAAGGCTCCCGCCGAGTGACGCTTCTTCTCGGTGACAGCTGTTATATAGCTGAGGGCGGGGCCACTCTGTGACATAAACGGGTGACCCCGCCTTCCTCTGACATCATGTGGCATCAGAAGCGGGGTGGGGTCACCAGTTTACCTCATCGGGTGGTCCCGCCCTCAACTATATAACAGCTGTCATCGAGAAGAAGCATCACTCGGCGGGAGCCTCCCATGGAGGCAGAGCTGTTGCATTGTTTTTTTTTATTTTGGCGCAGGGTTCCCCTTAATATCCATACCAGACCTGAAGGGCCTGGTATGGATTTTGGGGGGGACCACCACACAATTTTTTTTTCAATTTTGATTGGGGTTCCCCTTAAAATTCATAGCAGACCCAAAGGGCCTGGTAATGGACTGGGGGGGAACCCATGCCGTTTTTTTCAATGAGTTTTATCTATATTGCTGAGACCCAACAATTCATTACAGCCGTGATCAGTTTTAAATGACTTTTTTTTCCTTTAGAAATGTCATTTTGCTGTGGTATTGTTCTAAACAAGGGAAAACTGCGCCACTTTATAGGCATACTATAGACACTCCCAGGCACGATATTTAAAGGAATATTTCATTTTTATTGTTTCACTTTAGGCATTATTAAAATCACTGCTCCCGAAAAAAATGCAGTTTTTAAAACTTTTGCATTGATACATGTCCCCTGGGGCAGGACCCAGGTCCCCAAACACTTTTTATGGCAATAACGTGCATATAAGCCGTTAAAATTAGCACTTTTGATTTTTCATGTTTTACCTGTTAGCAAGTTCTGGTACGAACCAAACCGGGGGTGTTCGGCTCATCCTTAGTTGTGGGTTTAGTAACACTTTAAGCAAAACTGTCCCCTCCGTTACCAACATTTCACCCATGTCCTTCTGTCTGGAAGTAAGATAACATCTCTCCATGGGGTCATGGACTAACAATAAAACCATAAGAGTAGATTTAGACATGCATCTAAATCTCCTTTTCCTCTGAAGCCCAATTTGGATTATGCTCCAGAGGCTAATGACAGGTGGTGAGGAAATAATTCAACACCTCCTCATTGCCTGTTTTAACCCCACTTTTGCAGACAAATGCACTGCAAATACGTGCATTACACCTGGTTGCTTCGCCTCCCCATCTGCTTGAATGTGTAGCATTTGAGCGAAGCATTGCAGCCACGGCATCTAAACACCCCAGTCCACTGTCTATGGCAGCTTAATGGGGGGCGGTTGGCCAGCAGAAAAAAAAAGGTCAACCATGCATTTTTTCCTGCCTGCCCACCCCCCCACCCCCCCCCCCAACCGCACATCGAGATGGCTTAAAAAGCCTAACAGAATTATTTACTATTTCCAAAATTAAAATAAATACCTTTTGGCTGTAGCTGAGCATTAAAGTAGACTGGGGCTACGTCACCACAGCCTTGAGGGGAAAAAGAGAAAAGA
Source organism: Lithobates clamitans (assembly GCA_037952925.1). Lineage (NCBI taxonomy): Eukaryota > Metazoa > Chordata > Amphibia > Anura > Ranidae > Lithobates > Lithobates clamitans. The sequence continues at coordinate 3,452,585 of JBBGZY010000331.1, read as the reverse complement.
AAAAAAAGGCAAGAAAAGTCGTTAAGTGTTAAGACGATTTCACATCAGCATGTAGAGATGCATGCTGATGTAAAATTTAGATAAAGTGGGGAAAGGTCAGTTTTAAGACTCAATTCACACCGACCTCCTACAGATGGTTCATTTAAACTTAGCAGACATTATCTAAGTAGTATTAACAACCTTTATGCTTCCCAGATCAAGTTCCCCTGCTGTATGTGAATTTGTGTTTACATGCATTTACATGTGTTCATCATCCTTACAAGGAAGGCTGCACATTAATAACATCATTCTCTTCAGGTGTAGGCAAAGGCGAGCGCACAGGGTGTGCCGGGTGTGCCTGGGCACATCCCAATCACCCTGTGCAGTGCCGATTTCCCCCTGCTTCCTGGCACCCACTGTCTCCCCCTTGTAGTGCTGCCAGCTTCCCTCCTCTCCTACCTGCTGCTGCGGGGGATGATTCAGGATGGGTGAATGATGGAACACAGTGAGTGATCTGTATCGATCACTCCTGTGTTCATTCTTAACAGAAGCATAGTGTCGATTTTGTAGAAGCAATGATGAATAGTCAGATGAATCTTGTGAAGAGCTTGTTTAGTCCAGTCAGAGAGAGAGCCACATGTAAAACCTATTTCTTCTCTCTTCTCGTCCTACTTCCTGTTCCCACTCCCAGGTCCTAACACAGCTGTCAGGAGACGCAGGTCGCCTCCGTCCGCCGGGCTTTGGGGCGCATGCGCGGTGGACTAGTGCTTCAACGTACAACCATTCACGGCCCAATGGTGCGGCACGCACGGGTGCACGGCGGTCCCTGTGCGCGCCGTCGCCCGTGCGGGTGCCCGGTAGCACGTCCCGCTAACGTGCTCGCCGCGGAGGCTACTTTTGACGGCTCCAGCGCCCAGTCGGGTTGCTGGTTTGTCGTCAGCTGTTACCTGTCTCCCTGTACCGCTGAATCTCCTAGTTCCTGATAACCTGTGCTGAACCTCTGCTTGTAATACGGACTACTCTGCCTGCCTGATACCCTTGACCTCTGCTTGTAATACGGACTACTCTGCCTGCCTGATACCTTTGACCTCTGCTTGTAATACGAACTACTCTGCCTGCCTGATACCCTGGTTCTGACCTCTGCTTGCACCACGGACTCTGCTCTGCCTGATACCCTGGCTCTGACCCCTGCCTGCTTAACGGACTTCCTGTTCTTTAGTTCTCCGGTCCTGAATGGCACCCGCCGGTGTACCTCCGGTCAGCAACTAGGACTCCCACCAGGCCTTCCTGGAATCCTGCAGTTACCGGAAGCCCGTGCCTCTGCGTGCCCCCAGCCCCCTGTATCACCTTCAGGGGCTCGGGTGTGCGTGGTCGTAAGGGCGAGCCGCTCTCGGCATCTTGGCCTCGGTGAGTATTAGTCGTGACAGTAAAAACCAGTCAGATGTCCGAGGCTGACAGAGCGCGCTCTCCCTTGGAGATCCTGTGTCAGCAGGTTTCCACCCTGGCTGACTCCGTTCAGAAACTACATGAGGGATATACTCAGATTGACAACCGCCTCCAACAGATTACGGGGCCACTCCCTCCTGCCGCCGCAGCTCCCGCACCCAGCAGTGAAGGTCCGCTTCCCCAGGCTACCGCCAGTCCCACAGTCGTCATGGCGTTTCCAGAACCCAGGGTTCCTACACCCGAACGGTTCTCAGGGGACCGTAAGAAATTTAGGGCCTTTAAAAATGCATGCTCTCTCTACTTTGCCCTCCAGCCCTGAACTTTCGCATCAGAAGTTGTCAAGGTAGGATTTGCGATCTCACTGCTGTCTAAAGAACCTCAAGCCTGGGCCCACGGCTTGATGGAACAGGGAAGTCCAGTGCTAAATACAATAGATACTTTCTTCGAGAGTATGTCCCAGCTCTATGACGACCCACAGCGTATAGCTACAGCCGAAGCCATCCTGCACCACCTGTCCCAAGGGAGGAGACCAATTGAGGACTATACGGTGGAATTCCGTAAATGGGCGGCCGACACAAACTGGAACGAGCCGGCCCTGCGCTATCAGTACCGCCAAGGCTTGTCCGAACTTCTCAAGGATGAGTTAGCCAGGATGGAGACTCACGCTTCCTTGGAAGAATTAATTCAGGCAGCCACGGAACTGGACAGGCGCTTGCGTGAACGTCGCTCAGAGCAGTTCCAGGGTCCACGCCCTGCGTGGATGCCGTCCAGACCCCTACCCGTGCAGTCACAATCTCCTACGGCAGCTGGTTCTATGACACTTCCTGAGGCTGAACCTATGCAGCTTGGCCTGGTCCGAGCCCCACTGACTTCAGAAGAGAGGCAACGCAGACGGCAGTCCAACTTGTGTCTCTATTGCGGGGGAGCTGGACACTTCTTGCGCAACTGTCCAATAAGGCCCAGTAAGTTCTTTCAGCCAAAATTGATGAATTGCCAAGACAACAATGCTCCAAAATCTTACGTGATGTTGTTTGTTTCTCTACAGCTACCGGAAGGGGAGTCCCGCTTACCGGCCATCATTGATTCGGGTGCATGTAGTTGCTTCATGGACGCTGCCTTGGCCCACAACCTGCATATCCCCTTGCAAACCAAAACTCAAGGTCTACGAATACATCTGGCTGATGGGTCTCTCCCTAGTTCAGGTCCAATCACCCAGGAGACCCAACCTATTCTAGTAACCACCGATTCCGGGCATCAAGAGCTCCTACGACTAGACCTCATTCACTCTCCCATTTTTCCAGTCATTCTAGGCCTGCCCTGGTTACAGGCTCATGATCCACAAATCAAATGGAGTACTAAGGCAGTATCTTTCTCCTCTCCGTATTGCTCTCAACATTGCCTCCCTTCGGCTCCGAAAGTCTGTGCTACGGTTACTGTTCCGTCAGATAAACTCCAACATGTTCCCCATGAATATCTCGAGTTCCAAGAAGTCTTCAACAAACAAATGACTGAGAAGGATCGGGGTGACGAAGAATTGGAGCGGAACTGAACAGGGTCTTCAATCTCAGAAAGGCTTCCTGTGCGGCTTGGGACCACCGGAAGGAACCGTGCTGGCGGGTTAGCTGGGTGATAGGTGCCACGATGGCAGAGAATCCAACAATAAATTTCCGGTAGAAGTTGGCAAACCCTGTAAACCGCTGGACTCCTCTTTTATCAGATGGGGCTGGCCCCTCCTGGATAGCTTGTATCTTCTGGGGATCCATTGCGACCCCATTCGCTGATATGATGAACCCCAAGAATTGTACAACTGATTTTTCAAATTCACATTTCTCCACTTTCAAATAAAGCTTGTGCTGCTTCAGTATGGTAAGAACCTTTTTAACGTGCCCCTTGTGTAGCTCAATCGTGAAGGAGAAGATGAGTATATCGTCCAAATAGACAACAAGGAAATCGTCCAGGTATTCTCGGAATATATCATTTACTAGGTGTTGAAAAGTGGCCGGAGCATTACAAAGCCCGAATGGCATCGCCAAGTACTCGAAGTGTCCAAACCTGGACCTGAAAGCCGTCTTCCATTCGTCCCCGGCCCTGATTCTGACAAGGTTATAGGCACCTCGGAGCTCTAGTTTGGAAAAGACTTTGGCTGATCGGAACCGTTGGAACAGCTCCGGAATGAGCGACAGTGGGTACCTGTTCTTGATGGTGATATTATTAAGCTGCCGGTAAACCACACATGGTCTAAGGGAGCCGTCTTTCTTCCCAACAAAGAATATACCCGCTCCAGCAGGTGAGGACGAGGGACGGATGAAACCCTTTTTCAGGTTCTCGTTGATATATTGTTTGAGAGTCTCCAGCTCCGTCTCCGAGAGGGGGAATATACGACCAAACGGGATTTCCGATCCCGGCAGAAGGTCAATCGGACAGTCGTAAGGCCGATGAGGTGGTAGGCGGTCAGCCATTTGTTGAAGACTTTTTGGAACTCGAGATATTCATGGGGAACATGTTGGAGTTTATCTGACGGAACAGTAAGGCTCCTTTCACACTGGGGCGGTGGGGGCGTCGGCGGTACAACAGCGCTGCTGTACCGTCGTTCTTGCAGAGGTATTCGGCCGCTAGCGGTGCGGTTTTACCCCCCGCTGGCGGCCGAAAAAGGGTTAAAATCCCTCGTACAGCGCGGATATAGCCGCGGTATTGCCTCGGTATAGCCGCGCTGTCCCATTGATTTCAATGGGCAGGAGCGGGGAAGGAGCGGTGAATACACCGCTCCTTCCCCGCTCCAAAAAAGCGGTTTGCAGGACTTTTCTCACCGCCCTGCCTGCGCACCGCTTCAGTGTGAAAGCCCTCGGGCTTTCACACTGAACAAACAGCGGAGGCTGTTTAGGAGCGGTTTTCAGGCGGTATTTTTAGCGCAATACCGCCTGAAAACCGCTCCAGTGTGAAAGGGGTCTAACCGTAGCACAGACTTTCGGAGCCGAAGGGAGGCAATGTTGAGAGCAATACGGAGAGGAGAAAGATACCGCCTTAGTACTCCATTTGATTTGTGGATCATGAGCCTGTAACCAGGGCAGGCCTAGAATGACTGGAAAAATGGGAGAGTGAATGAGGTCTAGTCGTAGGAGCTCTTGATGCCCGGAATCGGTGGTTACTAGAATAGGTTGGGTCTTCTGGGTGATTGGACCTGAACTAGGGAGAGACCCATCAGCCAGATGTATTCGTAGACCTTGAGCTTTGGTTTGCAAGGGGATATGCAGGTTGTGGGCCAAGGCAGCATCCATGAAGCAACTACAGTACTTGATCCAGTGGAAGGGATACCCACCTGAGGACAATTCTTGGGAACCCACAAAAAACCTGCATGCACCACGCTTAATTCAAGCCTTCCATCGAGATCATCCGGAATTGATGTCCAACCTGGGCGTCCAGTGTCCACCCTTAGGAGGGGGGCACTGTCAGGAGACGCAGATTGCCTCCGTCTGCCGGGCTTCGGGGCGCATGCGCGGTGGACTAGCGCTTCGACGTACACCCGTTTGCGGCCCAATGGTGCGGCGCGCGCGGGTGCACGGCGGTCCCCGTGTGCGCGCCGTCGCCTGTGCGGGTGCCCGGTAGTGCGTCGTGCTGACGCGCTCGCCGAGGAGGCTACTTCTGACGGCTCCAGCGCCCAGTCGGGTTGCTGGTTTGTCGTCAGCTGTTTCCTGTCTCCCTGTACCGCTGAATCTCCTTGTTCCAGATAACCTGTGCTGAAACTCTGCTTGTAATACGGACTACTCTGCCTGCCTGATACCCTTGACTTCTGCTTGTAATACGGACTACTCTGCCTGCCTGCCTGATACCCTTGACCTCTGCTTGTAATACGGACTACTCTGCCTGCCTGCCTGATACCCTTGACCTCTGCCTGTAATACGGACTACTCTGCCTGCCTGATACCCTTGACCTCTGCTTGTAATACGGACTACTCTGCCTGCCTGATACCTTTGACCTCTGCTTGTAATACGGACTGCTCTGCCTGCCTGATACCCCGGTTCTGACCTCTGCTTGCACCACGGACTCTGCTCTGTCTGATACCCTGGTTCTGACCTCTGCTTGCACCACAGACTCTGCTCTGCCTGATACCGTGGCTCTGACCCCTGCCTGCTTAACAGACTTCCTGTTCTTTAGTTCTCCGGTCCTGAACGGCACCCGCCGGTGTACCTCCGGTCAGCAACTAGGACTTCCACCAGGCCTTCCTGGAATCCTGCAGTTACAGGAAGCCCGTGCTTCCGCGTGCCCCCAGCCCCCTGTATCACCTTCAGGGGCTCGGGTGCGCATGGTCGTAAGGGCGAGCCGCTCTCGGCATCTTGGCATATACATACATATTCTACATCTTTCCTCTTTTAAAGAAAGGATATGCATAAATAAATGAAGTGTAATATAGAACCAACAAGGAGTGCAGCATAGCAAGGAACAATAACAAACTACAATATTTTTTTCTTTCTCTCTTTTATTATGCAAAATGTGTTAACATGTATCTATTGTATATCACATTCCTACATTTAAGTTCCTTGTTACATCAGTTCATTTATTCAACCCAATCCCACCCAAACAAAAAAAAAAGGGGAGGAGAAAGAAAGGTCCTACCACCTCCCAAATAATCCCTCCCCCTCTCTCCCCTCTCCCACCCTCCCCTCCCCTCCCCGGTCTCCCTAAGCCTGCTTTATGGACATATATCCACAGGATTTTTTGAACTCCATCCATTTTCCGCATATATTACAGTATACCTCCAATGAGCCCTCTACTGTGTGTATTGTTTCATAGTTACATAGTTACATAGTAGGTGAGGTTGAAAAAAGACCCAAGTCCATCAAGTCCAACCTATGTGTGTGATTATGTGTCAGTATTACATTACATATCCCTGTATATTGCGGTCATTCAGGTGATTATCTAATAGTTTCTTGAAGCTATCAATGCTCCCCGCTGAGACCACCGCCTGTGGAAGGGAATTCCACATCCTTGCCGCTCTTACAGTAAAGAACCCTCTACGTAGTTTAAGGTTAAACCTCTTTTCTTCTAATTGTAATGAGTGGCCACGAGTCTTATTAAACTCTCTTCTGCAAAAAAGTTTTATCCCTATTGTGGGGTCACCAGTACAGTATTTGTAAATTGAAATCATATCCCCTCTCAAGCGTCTCTTCTCCAGAGAGAATAAGTTCAGTGCTCGCAACCTTTCCTCATAACTAAGATCCTCCAGACCCTTTATTAGCTTTGTTGCCCTTCTTTGTACTCGCTCCATTTCCAGTACGTCCCTCCTGAGGACTGGTGCCCAGAACTGGACAGCATACTCCAGTTTCCTCTATGAATCTCACCCATTCCAACCTTGCTACCCACTCCTTCATCATTGGGCCTTCTTAGGTTCTCCATAGACTCAGAATCAAGCTTTTGGCTGCGTTTAGGAGCTATGGGACTAAGGTGTTCTTGGGAGACTGTTTTTCTCGTATCATAGAATAAACATTTCCAGGGGTCCTTCTGAATCTGTTCTCCCATTATTTGATAGATCGTTCCTATAATTCCCTCCCAATAAGGTTGTATCTTTATGCATTCCCACCACAGATGCACAAAGGTCTCCAGGGTGTCACAGCCTTTCCAGCAAGTTGGAGGGCCATCTGCCCCGAGCCTATGCGCTCTCTGAGGGGTCATGTACCATCCTGCCAATAGTTTATAGCACATTTCCACTGTCCTAACGTCCCTTGAGGAAAAACAAGCTATTCTTAAGATTTTTTTCCTGTGTTCCTCATCTCTAAGGGGGCCTATTTCCTCTTCCCACTTCCCCAAATAGGGTGGGTGTTTGGGTTCTACTTCCTTAATCAGAATTTTATACATTTTAGATATACTTTGATTTAAACTTAAAGGGGAGCAGAGTAATTTCTTTCTTAACCTCATGTGTCTGTTTCCCCGCAATGGTTGTTGTAGTGATTGTGTAAAGTGTTGTAATTATGTGTACCTCCTTTTATCTAATGTTTTGTTTCCCCATTGATGTGTAATTTCCTAATATGTGTATAGTCTATTCCCTTTCATCACGTCTTGCAATAGTATTTCATCTTTTTTTGCCCATCTAGTGAAATATATGTGTTCTTCTTTTCCTGGCTTAAAGTAGTTTGTGCCTAATATGGACATTAGAGGTGAATTATGATCCCAATGGTGTAGTCTACCCAATCCATCCTATATCTTAAAAGTATTTCTAGTTAGTGGGTTTGTGCTAGGGGCTAAATCTCCGTGTTGCCGTGGTATCCAAACCATCTTCCCTAAATAAACTTTACTTTGTGATATCTCTATATTTATCCAGCTTTTCCCTTCTTTGTTGTGAATCCAATCTGCGATCTGGGAGATAGAGATCACCTGATAGTATTTCTTAAAATCTGGTGCTGCTAACCCCCCTGTCTTTTTTTCCTTCACAAGTGTTGCATATGCGATCCTAGGACGTTTATGTGCCCATATATATTTTAGTACCGTTGAATTTAATTTCCTAAAGTAATCCTGAGGAAGTGTTATTGGAATCATTTGAAAAATGTATATCATCCTTGGCAAGATATTCATCTTTAATACGTTTATTCTCCCTATTCACGAAAGGGGTTTATGTCTCAGATTGATCAGTTGTTCCTTAATCTTATTAAGCATTGGGATATAATTAGCCTTAAACATAGTCCCCAGGGATGCAGTCAGCTTTATTCCCAAATATCCCAATTCCTCCTTGCACCATAAAAAGGGGAATTTGGGTTGGATTGCCTGCTGTTCCTCCCTTGGTGTAGTTATATTCAAAATCTCAGATTTAGACATATTTATTTTAAAGACAGTCAGTTTTCTGTATTGACTCAACTCCTCTAATATTATTGGGGTTGTTGTCCTCGGGTTATAAATATAAAAAAGCAAATCATCTGCATAAACGACCACTCTATACTTCCTTTCCCGCACTCTCACCCCTCTAATATCTGGATTTTTATGGATTGCAGCTAATAGGGGTTCCAATGCTATTACAAACAGCATTAGGGAGAGGGGGCACCCCTGCCTCGTCCTGTTAAACAGTTCAAGGGGAGGAGATAAATTCCCATTTATTCTAATTTTAGCCGTTGGGTGGTGGTAGAAAGCCGATATCCATCGCATCATCCTCTCACCCACGCCCAGATGTTTCAATGTTCCAAACATAAAACCCCAGTCCACCCTGTCAAAGGCCTTTTTGACATCTATTGACAGAAGTGTGACTGGGGTCTCCCTCCCTCTCACTTCATGTATCAAGAACATAGACTTCAGGCAGTTTTCCCCCCCTCTCCCTGTCACAAACCCTACCTGATCAGCTTGGTAGCAACGGTTTTAATCTTTCGGCGATTATTTTGACAAAAATCTTAATATCTGTATTTAACAGAGATATTGGCCTATAGCTCGCTGGGGCTGCTGGATCCTTCCCTTCTTTTAAAATAAGAGTTATATAGGCCAATAATGATTCCTCCCACAGGGTCTCTCCTTCTGCTAATGTATTCAGGTAATCGAATAACTTAGGAACCAGAAGCTTTTGGAATCTTTTATAGTATAGAGTAGAGTATCCATCGGGGGCTGGGCTCTTTCCCAGGGCCATATTCTTTATTTCTCTCCCCACCTCTTCATGCGTAATCAGAGCTTCAAGTTGTTCAAGCTCCTCCTTAGGCACCGTGGGAAAGTCTAGGCCCCGCAGGTACTCTTGGGCTTCCATGTCTCTTTTCCCTGTCTGACCGAGAGAGGTGGAAAAAGGGAGGGAGAAGAGCACATAGAGAGAGAGAGGAGAGGGAGAGAGACCCCCCAAAAAAAGAAAAAACCCATAAAACCCCCATACCCCCCACCCCCGATTCCCACCCACCTCCCCTCCCCACACAGCATATCTATCCCCCCCCTCTGGAGCAATAGACCTGCGAGAGTCTGAACAGATTCCCTACTTCTGTTCAATATATGGACCTGGCAAACACCATCTAGATATCCCCTTATTTCCATATCTTCAAGGGGGCAGTTACTTCTGACAACTCCAGCTCATCTACCGGTACCTCAAAACCCCCGCTCCCCCCATCCCCTCTAAACACCCGTCACTCTCACTCATTATACTCTAATTCCCTTCTGATATTTTTATTCTTTCTCTTCCAAGGGATACTTCACTATGTGGACCCCCCTCTTCCTCCTCCTCTCCCCTCACTGTAAGTCCATCTCATATTGCTTTGGGGAAATGATGTCCCTTCATTTTCCTCCAATCCTCACATGTATGATTTGAACACCGTTTACATATGTGGGCACGACTTCCATATGCGTTTTCTTTGCTGCGCGAGCTCGCGGGGACGGGGCGCATTAAAAAAAATTTTTACTTATTTATTTTTGTATTATTAAATTGTGTTTAAAAAAAAAAAATTTTGATCACTTTTATTGCTGTCACAAGGAATGTAAACATCACTTGTGACAGTAATAGGTGGTGACAGGTACTCTTTATGGAGGGATCGGGGGTCTAAAAGACCCCCGATCCCTCCTTTGCACTTCAAAGTATTCAGATCACCATTTGACGATTCTGAATACTGTATATATTTTTTAAAACCGGTGCCATTGGCAGCCGAGTAAACAGGAAGTGACGTTGCTTTTGTGTTTACAATCAGGAGACTGGCACGAAGCCATTTCCATGCCAGTCTCTCTCTAGCCGCCGGAAGAGGCCGATCGATGAGCGGTACTCCCGGTGGGACGGAGCCCCATTCAGAGCGGCGGGAGGCGGCGGGAGGGGGGATGTCCCCTCCCACTCCTCCGGGATAACAGCTGAGCGGCTTTTAGCTGCATCAGTTGTTATCCCTGGAAAGCCGACCACCCGCTCTACAAAACGGTACCGGGATGATGCCTGCAGCTGCGGGCATCATCACGGTATAACCTCCGAAAGCCGAGGCCGCACATCTGCATACGCTCAGGGGGAAGGGGTTAAAGTCTCTATAGATAAGTCTGAAAAAATCTGTAACTCAGCTCCTTCATAAGAAATTCCTGCCGATTTCCAAATTTTTTGCATGATTTTAGATTTCTCTTCAGCATAGTGAAACCTAACTATTACATCTCTTGGGTTTTCAGTCCCCTGAGTGTAATGCCTTGTAATCTTATGTATTCTATCAATTTTCAGTGTCTCTGTCATTTCTCTCCCCAATAGGGGGTTAAACAGTTCCTGCATCACTTTTGTTAATTCATCACGACTACGCTTTTCTGGCAGGTCTCTTATGCGCAGATTTTTACGTCGACTTCGATTCTCCTGATCCTCCATTTTGTATAAGAGAGCTCTATTTGCTCTCTGCAGGGATTTCATCTGTTCACTTATTTCCTCCAATCTTTGATCGTGGGTATCCAGCCTTTCCTCCATCTCCTCTACCCTACCTAGAACTTGTCCGATATCTGACCGTATTGTGACAATGTCTACTTTTAATGATATCTCCATTTTTACCAACATCTCAGCCAACATTTCTTTGATTTGAGGGGCCCCTGCCTGAGCTTCCATCGGTTGTAAATCTTCTTCCGTTAGTGGCTCACCTCCTCCTCTCTTCCTCTGCTTCCCATTTTGAATTTTAAGGCCTCCCTGGGGATTATTCCCAGTGCTTCTTGGTCGAGTAGAGGCTGAGTCATTAAGTCTTCCTGCCTATTTCTTCTCTTCCACTTTTTTTGTCTGCTAGTCCCTGTTCGTAGTGACACACACTACAAAGCAATTTTCCAAGTTTTAAATTATGGTTCAGAGATACTTGAGTGGAGGAGGAAAGGGAAATATCCATGAGATATGAGGTTCCTCTGGGGCCTCAGCAGGTCTTCACACCTCTCCGGGGATGTTTAGGGATCAGCACCCCAACTTCTAGGTATTCCCTGGATTCGTTAGGCTACTCCTGCTCGCCACCTCTTTGATGGGGGCAGGCAGTGCACTGAAAAAACTAGTTTAAAACAAAAAAACAAGTAGATACCAAAAGTAGTTAAGCGGCTTCTGGGTACCCCTGGGGTCCCCTTATAGTGTCCGTCAGCATACAAGGGGAATATATTTATGTGTATATGTTAGTCACAACCAATAACACAAATTAGAAAGTTAATTTTAGCCTTAGAGCCATTCACAGTGAAGCATTTGCTTATCTCTCCTTATATGCTCCCATTTATACGGAGTGAAGATGTTATCTCACTGTAGTGATTAATGAACTTCTAGAGATAACTGGTCGTGCCAAGAAACCTTTGCAATCCATGTTTGTCCTCTGTAGCAGGCATTTGATGGATGGATTTAGTTTTGGTCAGGCTTGACACCTTTATCTGTGAGAAGATGTCCAACATATGACACCTCTGAGACCCTGAAGTGACATTTGGTAGGGTTGAGCTGCATATTGATGGCATGTCCAACATATGACACCTCTGAGACCCTGAAGTGACATTTGGTAGGGTTGAGCTGCATATTGATGGCTCTGACATGGTCTAGTACACATTTAAGTAGTTTGCTGTGTTCTTCAACAGAGGATCCCCAAATCAAGATATCATCCAAAACTATTTCACATGGCTGTCCAGCAAAGAGCTGTTCCATACATCTCTGAAAGACTTTGCTTCCAGTTGAAATTCAATATGACATCCGTAGGGATTATCTCCCATATGGGGTCATAAATGTTGTGACTAATGATGATTCCTTGATGGCTCTGACATGGTCTAGTACACATTTAAGTAGTTTGCTGTGTTCTTCAACAGAGGATCCCCAAATCAAGATATCATCCACAACTATTTCACATGGCTATCCAGCAAAGAGCTGTTCCATACATCTCTGAAAGACTTTGCTTCCAGTTGAAATTCCATATGACATCCATAAGCATTTTTATCTCCCATATGGGGTCATAAATGTTGTGACTAATCATGGTTCCTTAGCCAAAGGGATTTACCAGAATCCACATTTTGCATCTAGAATGCTGAAGTCCTTTTCCTGTGGCATGTCAGCAATCACTTGCTCTACAGTTTTTAACGGGTGATAAGGCCTCAGAAGAGCCTTATTGAGGTGCACAGGATCAATGCATATGTGGACAGTGCCATTTTTCTTGACTACTGATGCCATGGCAGACACCCAGGGGGTAGCAATGATGCCCAGACTTGCAATCCTTTCCAACTCTTGCAAGACTTTGTCTTTTATAGCCAGTGGGCCACACGCGGTAGGCTGTACCGTTTCATCTAAGCGCATGTGATACATGACTGGAAGCTTACCAACGGTGTCAGTTTTAAAATAGGTCTTCATAAGCAGTCATCTCAGGAGCCTGTTGTTGTACTGCATGCACTTCTGAACTGAGTTGTATTAGATTTTTTTAAAGCGCATGCTGTCTGATAAGCCTAGCAGGCTTTTAACATTTCTATACACAATGTGGAATAGCAGCTTGTCCCCTGATAGATCCAAGGTAGAAGTGCCCAGTGTCTGAATTTTTTGACCACCATAAGCTATCAGGTTTACTTTATTTGACTGATCAATTTCAGCTTTGGGGTCAATGTTGTGCAATGTGGATAAGGACATGACATTGCATTTGGCACCAGTGTCAATTTTCAACTTGACATGTTATTTGCAATTAGGTCCACACTTTCACAATGTAAACAGTTTTGGTGATCTTCACTTTCTACTTCATTAATTCTGTGAACAGTTTAGTATGACTAGATGGTGTCATCCACGTGCCTCTATTTTGAGGCTTGGACCTACAACATTTTGCAAAATGATTCCATTTGTTGCATGAGTTACTCCTTTTGTTAAAAGCCAGACACTTGTTGCGCTCAGTAGCGTGTTCACTACCCCAGTTGCTGCATTGCCTTTTGTTCTGTTGCACCACAAACACTTCTACCTCTCTTTTTAGTTCCTTAGTGGCCCTTTTAGAATGTTCAAACAACATATATATTCTGATGGTTGATTCCAGTGTTAAATCTTTCTCCCTGAACAACTGAACACGAACTGCATGATTGTAGATCCCACATATAATCCTGTCACATATCAGTTCATCTGTTAGTGCACCAAAATCACATTTTTTAGCCAGCAGTCTCAGTGTGGCTGAGGATTGTATTCCTTCATCAGGTTTCTGAGCCATCATGTTAAATGTCTGTCTATTATCATATTACAATGTGGTAAGCATATCTCATCAAATTTCTTGATCAGGGTCCTCTCTGTCCTCATAATCTTGAAAATTAAATGACTCATATATCTCTAGTGCAAAGTTGAGAAGAGTGTAAGCTTGTAACCTTTTTGACTCGTCTGAGAGTCCTGCTTTGCTGTACACTTCCCATTCTCTTTTGAATTTCAGCCAGTTGTAAGCAATGTCATTATCAAAGATTAGGGGTTGTATGCCACGTATATTCTGAGCCATGATGTTTCAGCAGTTCCACTTCTGTCACCATGTACATTTTGTAGAAGCAATGATGAATATCAGATGAATCTTGTTAAGAGCTTGTTTATTCCAGTCAGCAGAGAGCCACATGTAGAACCTATTTCTTCTAGTTTCACTTCATAACTTCCTACTTCCTGTTCCCACCCCCAGGTCCTAACACAGCTATGTAAATATAACACATACATATTATACTCATAGTAAACTATTTTTCAGTTTGTGAATAAACAGGAAGCTGCTCACCACAGAGTACTGCCCATTTATTCAATGTCCAGTACAGCTGAGGCTGCAGAGAAAGGAACTGGGGAAACTCTGTCCTCAGTCCCTTTCTCTCTGTTTAAAAGAAACAGGGGGGGCTCTCTAACTGTAGTATTAAAACAGTATCATTTATTGCACAAGATTAAAAACACTTACAAGATATAAGTGGGAGTAATGCTCGTCATAAGTATGTAGTCCTGGTAGTCCTACTACGTCCCACAGGCTCCTCGTATGATCCGGGTAGCTGGTAAAGGTTCTGGTGTGATGTTGTGCTGAATAACTGTACATTCAGGAAAGCCAGGAAGTAGTTAGCTCCATGCTGACCAGCTTGAACCGAAAGAGGAAATCTTCCTCTTTCAGTTCAAGCTGGACAGCATGGAGCTGACTACATCCTGGTTTTCCTGAATATACAGTCCCTAGCTGCCCCAGCATACTTGCATAGGAAAGAGTCCATACTTGCAGAGTCCAAGGATGGTATCTTCATGAAGGACTGCAAGTTCTAGCAATCCTCCTACATTTCAGGAGTTTCCTGGGAACAGGCGATTAGCAGCTTTATTGGATAGGAAGAGGAACACTCTTCTACATCTTGCTGGCTGTCTGTGTCTTTTCCCATGCAGATTGTCTGTGTGTGGGCAGAGCCCACCCCTCTTTTTATTTACAGCACAGGGAGAGAGAGGCAGAGCTCAGAGAAAGCATGGCAACTGGGTTAACACTTTCCCTCCCGGCTGGGGAAGCATTAACCACTACCTGCCTACAAACCTATCAAAATAAAACAGGCAGGGAGGAGGAAGGAGAGGGTGATTCTCCTCTGATCATTCTGTGTAAACTTCAGATTGAGCTATTGATCTCTGTAAAGAGGCTTGTTCAAAACCAGCTTGTTCAACCACAGAAAATTTGCACACCGTGGCAATCTCACTTTTGAATTTGTCCTTACCAGAGGTGGTAACAGTTTCACGCTCTCACTCTCAGATTCACAGTCTTTTTCATCGCAGCATATTTCTCGTTCGTCAACAGCACAATCAGTGGTGATGCAGCTGCCAGGTATAGAGCAGTTGCTCCATTCCATTACTAACCTTCAATCGTCAGCATCTAGTAGATGCCTGGAATGTACATTGCACTGTACATACATAGAAACCAATGTTAGAAAAAATTAGATGTGCTAGTAAAAACGGGAAAGGAGAATTAAGCAGAAAAGATGTACAAAGTCTCTTGTACCAAAAAAACAAGAATACTGTCATTTTTCAGGATACAGTTTCTTTTTGCATGGTGTCCATTAGCAGCCATTTTGTTCACATAATCTTTATCAATGAAAATGGAGTTAATTCTTTCATCAGCATAAACATGTCTACAGTACATTAAATACCAAATTTTGTTTTTTGCAGAGAAAAGGCTTGTTTTCCAAGTCAGCATATTTATGTTAATATCAATGATGTAGTATGGATGACAATTCTGAGGCTGTGTTTTACTTGCTTTGTGTGTATTTAAATGCAGTTGGCCACATTTAGATGTGTTTGCATTGCAGGCAAATCAGGACAAGCAGTTTTTTGTTTTGTTTCACAACTGAATGTATGCATTTCAGCAGTGCTGCATTCAGCTATGAAAGGCAGAGTTTGACAACAGCATCTGTCTACACAACCCGTAATAGTTTCAAGTTTGTCCTTTCATTAATACAGTTATACATGGTTGGATTTTCATAATCCTTCGCAAACACTAATAAAAAAAAAGAATAGGAAATGGTTTGGGGCGCCAGTTTTACATTGTTTTTCTTTCAAGTTCTTGTTTTTTCCTGGTTTTCTACTATATAATATATATATACAATGTGATTCCAAAAGAAGTATACAGTTTCCAGATGCTGTAAAACAGTATCAGTTGAAGACACGGACCACAACTGTGAACCATTATAGTGTAATGCCCCGTACAAACGGGCGGAATTTCCACCAGCAAAAGTTGGATGAGAGCTTTTGGTCAGAAATTGCAACCGTGTGTATGCTCCATCGGACTTTTGCTGGCGGAATTCCAGCCAGCAAAAGATTGAGAGCAGGTTCTCTATTTTTCGGTCAGAAAAAGTTCCTATCCGAAAATGCGTTTGTCTGTATGCAATTCGGACGTGCAAAAAATCACGCATGCTCAGGATTAAGGACGAGACGGAAGCGCTCGGTCTGGTAAAACTAGCATTCGTAATGGAGATAGCACATTCGTCACGCTGTAAATTTTTGGATCTTTTAATGCAGCGTATTCTTTTGTTCTTTATAATGCTAGAGGAATGAATTTGTTTTGCTGCTGATATTCACACAGAGTTCTGACAAACTGATTTCTGTATTATTTCTCGTGATCTCCTGAATAATCTTTTTTGTTTTTATTTACAAAAGTTTTATTTTGAAGACATGAAATAAAACAGTTCCATATAGAGCATAGGGTTTGTACAGGTATGGGGAGTGTTACAAGAGATATGCTGAATTGGGGTATAAAGTTGAGTCATACAGTAGGGAATTGTGACAATAAGGAATATAGTATTAGAAATACATGGGGGACATAAATATAATAGGGATGGGTGACTCCACATAACATAGCAAAATACATTCAAAAAGGTAATAAGGAAAAGAGAAAGAAAATTTTAAGTAAGAGTCATTGAAATGAATTGGGAGAATTATAGAGAGTGACGTTCAGACAAAGACCAGAATATCCATTTATCATTGAAGATATGCATGCTATCAAACAATGTATGGTGGATTCTCTCAGATAGTCTAAGCATTTCAATTCTGGATTCGACCTGAGGCCACGGTAGGTTTTGTGATCTCCAGTTGAAAGCTATCATCCACTGAATGGAACTGATTAGAGAGTGAATTAGTCTGTTGCAGGGAGGGGGAACATCTGGAACCATGGCATATAGGAGGCAAGTTTGTGGCGAGAGGGAGATTTTCTTTTATAAGGGAGTTTTCAAGTCTACTGACTACTGCACACCATATTGGCTCCAAGTGTCTACAGCTACAAAAAATATGAAAGTAGTTGCCTTCTTCAGGGCAACCTCTGAAACAGTCTGGGGAAGCTGTGGGGTAAAAGGAGTGAATCTTAGCTGGGTCACATACCATCTGGTGAGAAGTTTCAGTGGGGATTTTCTAAATGCAGCTGCATGGTTGCTTTTACGAAGATTCTCTATCGTATTGGACCAAGTTTCAATGGAAAATTAGCAATCTATGTCGGCTTCCCAGCGCAACATAGGGCCAGACTTTTCAGGTTGGTGTAGATTACTGAGGTAGCAGTATAATTGGGAAATTAATCCTTTATCTCTAGAGGTAGATATGCAAATATGTTCAAATAATGTACTCGGGGGGTTGATGGATATGGAGTAGTGTGCTGCATAAAAGTTATGGATTAGAGTGTATTGAGAGAGTTCTGAGGGGGAAAGTTAAACTTAGACTGTAGTGAGGTAAAAGGGAGGAATTTCATATTACGTATAAGTGATTTTAATGCGGTGAGATCATTTTTAATCCAGTTATGAAAGAGAGTACTGTCTAGAAATGCAGGGGGGAATCTGGGGTCACCAAAGTATGAGGCTAACGGAGGGGTTTCTGAGGAGAGTTTGAAATTATCTTTGATTCTATTCCATAGTTGTATAAAATGAGCTACTATTGTGTTTCCTTTGAGTAGAGTGTGATTTGACTGTGTTGGACCATAAGATGCCTTTAAGGTTTAGAGGTAGAACAGAGGAAGACTCGAAATTTAACCAGGATATATTGGTATCAGAGGAAAACCATTGAGTCAACTGTACTAGTCTGGCCACTAGGAAATAGAGCCAGAGGTTTGGAAGTCCCAGTTCGCCACATGTTGTGTTCTATGCATGAGGGAGTAGCTACATCTGGGTTTTTTGTTGTTCCATATGAATCTATTGATTTCGCGCTGGAGGGTTTCCAATCTTGTTTTGGGGACATTGATAGGTAGTGCCCTAAAATAATAAAATAATTTGGGGAGGACGGTCATCCTCAATGCACATATCCTACAGAGATAGGAGATATGATAAGACAACCATACTTTTATTAGTGAGCTAATATAAGAAAAAAGGGGGAGGTAATTAGTTTTGTATAACAGGTTATGGGAGGCTGTAATATATACTCCAAGATATTTAAGTGATTGTGGGGACCATAAGAAATTAAAGTCTTTTTTCAATAAGTATAATAGATCTGGGGGACAGTTGATGGGCAAAATAGAACATTTGTTTGTGTTGATATATAGACCAGAGAGTTTGTGGAATGAGTGGAGTTCTGAGAGGAGGTTAGGTATTGAAATGAGCGGGTCAGTTAAAAATAAGAGGGCGTTATCTGCATATAGATTTAAAACAATGACCAAAAAATGTCCAGCGCTCTGAATGTCTCATAAACAATTGCCAGCAGTCCAATAATAAAAGGTTAAGAGATTTAATATATGTGTATAATAAAAACACTATAATAAAAAGAATAAGTGAACAGTATGTTGTCCCATGTCGATAACACTGTATGACACTTGAATGAGAAAGTTTATAACAGCCAGCAGGTCCAATCAGCAGCAGGCAGTCTAAAACTGGAGATCCATCCAAAAAACCTAACCCCAGGCTGAGAAGCAGATAGAAGGGGGTTGGAGGGGAGATGGAAGCCCCAGCCCACCAAACCCAGGGGACTCATACTGTAGAAACCAGCTTTAGATGGAGAGGCTCACCGATTCCGGAGGACAGATCTGTGGATGTGATGTTTGAAATGATATGGGTCTTTGCGGTAGCCTTTAATGTTGATATTGTTTCTGATGGCATGTGCTAGGGGCTCAATGGCTAAAGCAAAGTGGAGAGGGGAAAGCGGG
This sequence comes from Lithobates clamitans, assembly GCA_037952925.1. Taxonomy (NCBI): domain Eukaryota; kingdom Metazoa; phylum Chordata; class Amphibia; order Anura; family Ranidae; genus Lithobates; species Lithobates clamitans. The sequence continues at coordinate 3,433,707 of JBBGZY010000331.1, read as the reverse complement.
CAGCCTTGTCTGGTTCCTCTGCTCAAGGGAAAGAAGTCTGAGTTATTACCTGGGATTCTAATTCTGGTTTGAGGAAGATGATATAGGGCATTAAAGCCCTATACATTTCTTTGTATACATTTCTCAGAGATGCTGAACTTAGGTAAAAGGTGATTTAGATAAGACCAGTTAACACTGTCAAAGGCCTTGTGTATGTCAAGGCTAAGTAAGCATAGGGGGTGGGAGTGAAGGTTAGCATCTTGGACGATATTTGTGACTAATCTAATGTTATCCACTATTTGCCTGCCTGGGATAAAACCCATTTGGTCAGTGTGAATCAGGGAAGTAATAACAGAGGCCAATCTATCCGCTAGTAATCTGCCAAACAATTTGAGGTCATTATTAAGGACCGATATGGGACGGAAATTTTGTGCTAGGGTGTGGTCTTTTTGAAGTTTGGGTATTAGGGACAAGTTAGCCAACAGCATGTCCCTGGAAAATGTCCACCCAGCAGGATATAGTTGAACATCTTGGTGAGGCTAGGGGTCAGTAGGGGAGCAAATTGTTTGTAATAGGCTGCCATAAAGCCGTCCAGGCCAGGTGCTGTTGATGTTTTAAGGGATTTAATTATATTTATGATTTCTGCGTCAGTGCATGGCTCATTTAAGGAAGAGGTTTGTTGTTCGTTGAGTTCTGGGAGTTGTAGAGCGTTCAACCAATCCAAATTAGAGTGTTGGGGATGTGTTTGAGGGCCAGAGAGAGGGTTTTTGTAAAAGGAAGTAAATATTTGGAGGACATCTTGAGGATGGGTCACCAAGTTCCCCTTTTGATCACGTAATTTGTAGACATGAGGGGGCTTAGTGTCATGGTTCAATTTCCTGGCAAACATTGCTGAGGAACAGTTACCATGCAGCATGAATTTGGCTTTGGAGAATCTCAGTGATTTTTCAGTGTCTTCTGATAATATTTAAAGCTTGGCGTTTGATTTGAATAAATTTAGTTATTTCCGGGGAGGTAGTGTTGTTCAGTTTGTTATATAATTCATCGAGTTCCCTGGTAAGGCATTTAATTTCTGTAAGTTTAGCTTTGTTTTTGGCTATGTTAATCAAATGCCCCCTTAGGACTGCTTTATGGGCGGCCCAAATAGAGGTAGAAAGTACCTCCTCTGAGGCGTTGTTTTGGAAATATTCTTTAATGTGGGTGCTAATTTGCTGATGTGTGGAGGGGTCTGAGAGAAGTGAGTCATTAAGGCACCAGTTAAAGGGGGTGGGAGCCAAGCCAATATGGGAGGTTTCGATTGCCCCTCTGCAGTTAGGGAAGTCCCAGCGCTGAGCAAATTGGGAAGCCACAGTCTGCTATTTCTGGAAGGAAACTGTGGAGTCAAAAAAGCAAAAAAATATTATTACTTTTGCACATAACATTGCAAGCAGATTAGACACAAACATTCTTGGCCAACATCAGTATAATATTTATTTAGAGGAGTATTTAAATACAAAAATATAAGGTCCACTTATTAGAGTACTCACCCCCTCTGATGGCCCATTTTTAGGGGGGGGGGGGGGTTATAAATAAGTTTTGGACCCCCAAAAAAAGCCTCTGGAACTCTGCCTGAATTTAAGGACAACAATATAGTTTGGACACATTTTAGGGGGTATTTAGGGTAAAGCACTACAATGGAGCTGACAAAATACATTGTTAAGTGACTAGGCTAGGTGTATATGGGCCCGGGGTAGCATGCTGGGGAGGTTTGTGAAAGCAAATATGCATGAGGGACAAAAAAAGGAGCATTAAAAGCTTACAGCATGCATGGGCACAAAGGGGACATTCACAGCATATTACAATCATGGTAATTAGAAAATGATGAAAGAAATACAAAACATTAGCATATATTAAATACATAGAATGTGATGTTAAAGGAGAAAAATTACCCTAATATAGTCCTTCTGCAGGACCTGTATGATGGTAGAACAGGTCTCTGGAATAATGATCCCCAGAGCCTGGGGGGAGATGCCTGTAAAGAACTTGAGATCCTGTAGACTTCTCCCCATCGCCAAGTACCGCAACATGGCGACTAGCCTCTGCTCCGGAATGATGGCTTGCCACATGCAGGTGTCCTGCTTGGTAATATAAGGGGACAGCAAAGCCAACATACGGTGAAAAATGGGGTCCGTCATCCAGAGAAAATTCCTGAAATCATCAGGGTTACTTTCCTGGATCTCACGCAGCAAAGGCATATGAGAGAATTGGTCACGCTGGAGCAACTAATTCTTGGTCCATGAACTCCTCCCCACCCTGTTCATGGACTGGGCTTGGGTCAAAGCAAGAACCCCAACACCAAGCCCCCGCATAGCACGAACTCTACAACGAGCATGTACCCGCAACATGGCTTCAAAACGGTCAGCTGGTCAGGACGAACCAACAGAACCCACTGAAGAACAGAAAGGACTGTGGAGAGCGAGCTGAAAATCAGAAACGAGCAGACAAGAACGCACTGAAAAACAGATACAAACTGACTACACGCACTGAAAACCAGATACAAACCCAAAAAGCACAAACTGAAGAGCAGTAACGGACTGAAAAGCACGAGGCTGAAAAGCGCGAATCGTCTCTCACCAAACATCTACTAACATGAGATAAACACCGTGTGTATGCAAGACAAGCTTGAACGGAATTCCGTCGGAAAAAACCATCCAAGGCTTTTCCGACGAAAATTCTGATCGTGTGTACGCGACATAAGGGGCCTGGACAATCAGTGGAACTCTTTTGGAGCTCCAGAAGCATCCAATCCACAAGACCAGACAGTCGTTCAATGAATGCTTGCTTTTAATGGTAAGAATTGTATCTTTATACAAATTATAGACGAAGAATATTGCACAACTTAAAGAGAAAGGAGGGAGGGAAGACAGAGTTCATCACATGACACCTAATTCCTATATAAACATATAGCATCTCAGACATAGTCTAAACTAGTATTTTAGCTGACAGGGGATATTATCTAAAAACATAATTTAAACTATTTAATGCTGATGTTCAGACTTTGAAGACATCATTTCAAAACCAGTTCTTACCAGACCTTATCTATCCTGTGGTCATCCTTACAAACAAGACCCTAAAATAAAGATATTCCTCTGTCAGCTATTTTAAAGTTTAGTCATGTTAACTCTTTCTCCTCCTTCCAACCCCTCTTATATCACAAAAGTGATTTCACCATGATCACTTAATGTTCTCTGTGTGGGGTCATTTTGTTGCATTGTATAATTACAGATACATTGAATAAGCTTGAACAATATATAACAAGGAAAAAAAACAGGCAGATCAAAATTAACATTTCTGCCTGTCGGAACCAAGAGAAGATGGAACCAAAAAAATCACCGAAACTTCCTAGTCCCTTAAAGGGGTTCCACCCATCTTTGGCAATATCTCTTGCTTCAGCTTGGAGGTTTGACACCTCCTTTCTGTGTTTATCAATTATATCATAATAATCAGGTATTTCAATACTGGTGTATTGTACATGTGCAGCACTCATAGTCCTCCATTACTTCAGAGTCCAGTCAGAGCAGCACTGGATTCGATAGCTTCTTCGTGCATATCTAGTTGTTTACGAAAAGCCCTTTGTTAAATGCTTAACAGTTTGATGCCTACAGAATTATTTTCCATAATTTTGGAGTAGTTATTCAATCTTTTCATTATTTCTATTCCCTATCCTGTCCACGAGGAAATCCATGCCCAGGCTTGGTCTTTATCAGAAAACAAATCTCTTTTCTCTATGTTTTTAAGGGGGTACCTGGGGTATGCTCTAGCTTTCAAAAGATGTGCTTTCCTTTTTCATCCCCTATGATTTCTATAACTGGAATCAATGAAGCCAAATAACATCACCCATGGGTACCAACTGGTATCCATGGATAGCATTCTTTGCCGCAACATACATATACACTATTCCCTAGGGAAAATTATGGTTGGCTTACAGTATTCTGAAAACTTTCAGAAACGGCGGCCATGGTCAACTGGTTCAAAACGAAATTCACAGGGTTGTTGATACCAGTTCCCCTATCCAAAACGGTTCTTAAATTTGTATTAATGTATTAAGTTCTGGGTTATATTTATAGGGGCAACTAAGAGAGGAATTTGGAGTGTACTTGAATGAACTTGAATGAAATTTACTACATACCCAACATTTGTCATAACATGACCTCTGAGAAAAAGAATACTTATACTGAAGTAACAATATTTTATCAGTAAGGGGGGGTTATGAGTCCTTTGGGCCCTCCACGTTGGATTCCCTCCTTTATCTAGTTACTGTTCCATTAGAAGGGGGGCTGCATATGGTCTTTAGGGTGCCCAAGTCCTCAGGATGATACATACAGTTAGTGATGATCCATATGGGCAGAAACACCATCAGTGTCAACATAAAGAGCAGGCACAAGGCTTTCCCAAAAGTCTGATGTGAGAGAAGTGAGGTCATCTTTTTCGGAGTCTTATTATCACCTGCTTGACCTCCTTTGTCTGTGTCTTTCTTCTGGGTCCTTTGTGGTACTTTCTTTATCCTCTCGTCGTGGATCCAGGCTCCGGATTGTTCCGTGAGGACAGCGGTTCTGGTCACTGCGACTACGCAAGTGGGCGGGCCAAAAGGGTAATCTTGCTTCTTGGTCCGGTTCAGCTGGCGAATTACGATCACATCTCTGGGTTGGAGCTTGTGTGTTGGTTCCTATGAGGGTAATGGAAAAAAATACTTTACCGTAGATGCCATTCAACTTCATAATCAAGTTTCTACAATATTCCTCCTGTATCAAACTCAGATCTCTCTGCTCTATTACCAAGGGTTTCTTAACCACTTGCCGACCGCCGCACGCCGATGTACATCCAAACTTTGGCGGTGGATATAGTTGTTATGGCAGCAGCTAGCTGCCATAACCCTGGTATCCCCATTTTCGTTCAGCGGTCGGCTTTCAGATAAAAGTGGTCTCTGTGGCGGATTCGCCGCGAGATCACTTTTATCGGTGGCGGGAGAGGGGCACCCCCTCCCGCCGCGATCCGATGCCCTCCGCCGCTTACCGGAGCCATCGGTAGCGGCGGAGGCGATCGCGTCCTTCTCTGTGCTGTGACTGGAGACGAGTGAGGCTAAGATGGCGCCCACTCGTCTCCATGACAATGCTGGGCAGAAACGATGTCAAAACGTCACTTCCGCCCATACGTCTTAACCGGTTCCCGACTGGCGCACGCCGATGTACGTCGGCAGAATGGCACGGCTGGGCAAATGGACTTACAGGTACTTCCATTTGAATTCCTCGCCGAGCCATTGCGTGAGCTCCGTGAGTCGGGTCGTGGGTCCCGCGGACTCGATCGCCGCAGGGATACCCTCGATCGTCTCACGGAGAGGACGAACAGGGAGATGCTGATGTAAACAGCATCTCCCTGTTCTGCCTAGTGAGAAGTGTCACTGATCACTGCTCCCTGTCATCGGGAGCAGTGATCAGAGTAATGACACTGCTAGCCCATCCCCCTACAGTTAGTAATCACTCCCCTAGGACATACTTAACCCCTCCCCGCCCCCTAGTAGTTAACCCCTTCACTGCCAGTGTCATTTACACAGTAATCAGTGCATTTTTAATCGCACTGATCGCTGTATAAATGACACTGGTCCCAAAAATGTGTCAAAAATGTCCGACATGTCCGCCATAACGTTGCAGTCACAATAAAAATCGCTGATCGCCGCCATTACTAGTAAAAAAAAAAAAATTATTAATAAAAATGCCATAAAACTATCCCCTATTTAGTAAACGCTATAACTTTTGCGCAAACCAATCAATAAACGCTTATTGCAATTTTTTTTACCAAAAATATGTATAAGAATAAGATCGGCCTAAACTGAGGAAAAAAAATGTTTTTTTATATATTTTTGGGGGATATTTATTATAACAAAATGTAAAAAATAATGCGTTTTTTTCAAAATTGTCGCTTTTATTTTGTTTATAGCGCAAAAAATAAAAATCGCAGAGGCGATCAAATACTACCAGAAGAAAGCTCTATTTGTGGGAAAAAAAGGACGTCAATTTTGTTTGGGAGCCACGTCGCACGGCCGCGCAATTGTCAGTTAAAGCAACGCAGTGTCGAATCGCAAAAAACGCTCTGGTCAGGAAGGGGGTAAAATCTTCCGTGGCTGAAGCGGTTAAAGGCACATTTTTTTCAGTCATTTTTTTAAATGACTTTTTTTTTTATTGCATTTTAGTGTAAATATGAAATCTGAGGTCTTTTTGACCCCAGATCTCATATTTAAGAGGTCCTGTCATGCTTTTTTCTATTACAAGGGATGTTTACATTCCTTGTAATAGGAATAAAAATGACACAATTAAAAAAAAAAAAAACAGTGTAAAAATAAATAAATTAATGTAAAATAAATAATAAAAATAAATTTTTTTTTTTTTTTAAAACCCCCTGTCCAGACGAGCTTGCGCGCAGAAGCGAACGCATACGTGAGTAGCGCCCACATATGAAAATGTGGTCAAACCACACATGTGAGGTATCGCCGCAATCGTTAGAGTGAGAGCAATAATTCTAGCCCTAGACCTCCTCTGTAACAAAAAACATGCAACCTGTAGAATTTTTTAAACGTCGCCTATGGAGATTTTTGAGGGTAAAGGTTTGACGCCATTCCACGAGCGGGCGCAATTTTGAAGCAAAACATGTTGGGCATCAATTTACTCAGTGTAACATTATCTTTCACAATATAAAAAAAAATTGGGCTAACTTTACTGTTGTCATATTATTTTATTTAAAAAAGTGAATTTTTTCCACAAAAAAATTTGCTTGTAAGATCGCCGCGCTAATACGGTGTTAAAAAAATTATTGCAATGACCGCCATTTTATTCTCTAGGGTGTTAGAAAAAAAAACAATATAAAATGTTTGGGGTTCTAAGTAATTTTCTAGCAAAAAAAAATGTTTTAAACATGTAAACACCTAAAATCCAAAACAAGGCTGGTCCTTAAGTGGTTATCCAGGGCGTGGGAAAAGGTCAACCCATCAGAATCTCAAAAGGGTACAAGTGATTGGTCTTGGAAGGGGTCATTCTTAGTTCTGATAAAACCGCAGGCAGCACAGTTTTCCATTTGGCAAATGTGCCACCCGTAGCTTTCTTTATTTTATCTTTAATCGTTTGGTTCATTCTTTCCACTATACCTAAACTCTGTGGGTGATATGGAATGTGGAATTTCCACTCTATTTGCAAAGTCTTGTGCTAACATTTCAGCTGTAGCTTTCCATCCTTTATGTCCAATGCCATGGTACTGTGAGATGAATAAAGGTGCACTTGCTTTTGGTATGCCTGGTTTCCCCTCTATGGCAATGAGTCCTGTCTCAGGACTCATTGTCAGACCCTGTGTATGCCAATAGCCCAGATCTTCTGGTGAAGTCATAGCCTATAGGTCCTGCAAAACCTGTTCCCAGGGCAAAGTTGGGGGCTTAAGGGGGGGCATTTGGATAAAAGATGGGACCATCAAAGCAGCTTGTTTAGCAGCAGCATCGGCCAGTGCATTTCCCTTTGAAATGTCATCAGTACTGTGTGTGTGTGTGTGTGTGTGTGTGCGCTTCCGTAGGGTGACCTAATGTAAATGATGTAGCCATTTCTACAGCCATGGCACAAGAGGCCAAAGCCCTCAGACACGCCGGCATGCCTTGTACTGGAACTGGGATTACTCTAAAAAAAAGGCTACAGGTCTCAGCTTTCCTCCATGCTCTTGTGCAAGGACCCCAGCCATGGTTTTACAGTTGTCCCTTGCAAACAAAAGAAACACTTTACAATAATCAAGTAATCCCAAACCAGGAGCCATTACCATAGCAGTTTTAAGATACACAAAAGCATAAACCATTTAATCTTTCCACTTCACAAGATCAGGACTATCAGGTAGAGCAGCTTGTCTTAGCAAGTTATCATAGTAGGAGTAATCAGATATCCATTGGCGACAGTAACCAATCGTACCTAAGAAGGTTAACACTTCCCTCTTGGTATGTGGGTGGGGCAGGCCCACGAGAGCCACAGCTCTCTTGTGACTGATTCTCCTTTCACCATGGGACAGAGTAAAATCAAGACACAAATCAAGACACCATTGTAATTTTTCTTTAGACACTTTGTGACCTGTCTATGCTAAAGGTTCTAACAGTAAAACAGAGTCTTTCTGACAGGCTTCCTGTGAGCGACCACACAACTGTAGGTCATTGAAGAGGGATGGAACCATGGCTAGGTGCCTAAGACTGTATAGTGGCCTGGAGAGCTATTGAGTAGACTGCAGGTGAGTCTATATAGCCATGGCAAGCGATTCCAGGTTATCTGGTGCCCTCTATAGGAAAAATGCTAGTAGTAGTTGTCTCTTCGTCAACAGGGATGGAGATAAAAACATTATTTAAATCATTAACTGAAAAACACGCTGCCGAGACAGGTATGGAGGTAATGAGTGATGGCACATCAGGTACAATAGGGTCAATTGGAATCACAAGTTTTTTGTTTTTTTTTAAATCTTTTTTATTGAGTTTTCATTTTCGTTCAAAACAACACTAGCCCACGCAGGGGCCAAACATTATTTGCCCACGCAGGGGCAAGACCCATATTACAGCAACATACCGTAACTTGAATTCTATGTACAACGTAACACATACTACTAAACTACTACCCCAATAAGAGGTTCCAGTTCAGGGGGATCTGTTCTCAAACTGGTGTTAGCAGGATACTAGAATAGAAAAATATCTGGGCTCATTCACTTGAAGTATAATTCTAATCTATGTCTTTCTTACATCTTCACTAGCTGTGGTGTCATCATCTAGCCAACATGTCCACACTTTATCAAACTTTTATGGGCAGCCCCAGTTCGAGTAGGTGGCCTTGTACAAGGGCAAGCAGGCATTTATCAGACTTTTCCAAAACCTAACAGAGGGGGGGGATGATTGTTTCCAGGTCATCGTGATGGCTTTACGGGAGTAATACAGTAGTAGGGATATAAGTACTTTTCGCGCTCTAATCACTGACATTTGTTCAACCAACCTCAGCAGACAGTATTTAGGAACATAAGGAACATGGGTCTTGGTGACCTATGCAATTACCTAAATAACCTCTTGCCAGTAATGCTGAATTGCTGGGCAGCTCCAAAAAATGTGAAAGAACTCTCCGGGCTGGTGTGAGCAACGCCAACACAATGGAGAGTATGCTGCCGACATGCTATGGAGCCTGTGGGCTGTGTAGTGAGCTCTGAGCTTGTACTGGACTCGTTTATCCCTTGCTGAGACTTGGGTAGAGCATGGAGTATTTAATATCACGTTCTCTGAGTCGTCTTCTGACATCAGCGAAAGTTTTGCGATGTCTTTGTAGGTCTGCGGAGAAGTCAGGATAAAGATGCACCACTGTATGCTCAAAAAGGGAGGGTGGGGTGTTTGCGGGCTTCACGGAGGATATGATCAGTCTCTATAGTTGAGAAACCTCACTAGGAAGGGCCTTGGTGGAGCCCCAGGGGTGCCCCAGACCAGGAACTCTGTGGGCCCTTTCCACCACGTAGGTTGGGGGGACCTCGGTCAGATTAAGAAGTGTCTTAAAGAATGCCTCCGCAAACTCAGTTGGGTGGTCCCCCTCCGGGAGACCCAGGACCCTGAAATTATTTTCCGCGTCGTCAGATTTAGCCACCAGGGATTTGACAGTGCGCTGCAGTATGTGGAGGGCATCGTCATGGCGGGCAGTGAGGTCCTCTGTAGCAGAGATTCACGTCTCAGTCTCAGAAAGTCTACCCCTGAATTTATCCAAATCTGCCCTTTTGAGATTACATTCGGAATCACAAGTTTATTTATGGCTCAGAGATCCTGCACAAACCTGTATGATCCATCACTCTTTTTAACTGGGTTTATGGTAGTGTTTTAAGGCGATATGATGGGTCTTAAAATTCCTTGTTTCAGGAATTGCTCAATAATGGGTCTGATGCCTTCCTCCCTTTCTTTGGACAGATGGTACTGCTTGTGGTAAACTGGGGATACTCCTTGTTTTAGTCTGGCTTTGTAAGGGGTACATGAAATGTATCCTACATCAAGACTGTCTTTAGCCCAGACGGGGTGGTCCTGTGGAAATGGGGGAGGGACTTCAGTTTGAAAGAACAGTGCTAATTCTATGGCTACTCCCCCTCTTCGAGTCAAGAAAATTTCAATTTCTAAGACACCTATTAAATCTCTTCCCGAAAGATTTGCCGGGCATGAAGGAATTATCCTGAATGAATGATGTAAGAGTAAAGTTCCAGTGACAAAGTCACTCACTATCAAGGGTCATATCTGCCGAAGAGGGAGCTTCCTTTTGGCCTATTTGAGTGGTGGGGGGTCCCTGTTTCCTTCGTGTACTCAATGTCCCACTCAGAGTCCCCTGTGTACCATGGGAAAACTTTCTTATCCCTCAGAGTCCCCTGACCATACCCATATGGAATTTGTCATTTGCACCTGTGCGCGGGAAGGGTGAGCTACTGCACATACTTTCAGTTTATCTGGCCAGATCGTCTATGAAAGGATTTATCAAAAAATAATTTGTTCCACATACTCTGACCACATAGTCTTTACATGTCTCTCCGGGATTAGGTGGGGGTATTCTTTACTTTCTCCCTTACCCATTCTTAATTTGGTTACAAGCAACTTATACAAACTTACCAAAGGGTTGTTGTCTTACCTTACAAGACCCTCTTGCAATGTACAACAATAATATAAGCTCTGAACAATATTCTTATACAGTACAAATACAATATTCTTATACAATATTCAGCAATAGAAATAAAAAGTGAAAGGTTGGTAGAATTCCCTGATTGTCCAGGTCCTTCCTTAAGAGCCTCTATTTTACTATTTTCGAATTAGTCTCCCAAAGACTATCTTTAATGTGCTTCCCAAAAGCACAGCAGTTTGCAATTAACCTCTCTACAATTATGCACTATCAGTCTACCAAAGATTATTGCCTTAATGTGCTTGCCAAAAGCACAGCAGTTTGTAATTTTGCAATATACAAGGATGCCGTATTGTCAGAGCCAAGGCAAGAAGAACAGCGTCAACAAAGCAGACACAGTCTACATACCTCAGATGAATACCGTATTCCACACTCTGCCACCACTGTAAGGGTTAAATCTGCTTAGACCTGGACAATCAGTGGAACTCTTTCGGAGCTCCGGAGGCATCCAATACACAAGAGAGTTGTTCAATGAATATATTCGATTTTAATGGTAAGAATCGTATCTTTATACAAATTATGGACAAAGAATATTGCACAACTTAAAGAGAAAGGAGGGAGGGAGGACAGAGTTCATCACATGACACATAATTCTTATACAAACATAAAGCATCTCAGACGTAGTCTAAACTAGTATTTTAGCTGACAGGGGATATTATCTAAAAACATAACTTAAACTATTTAATGCTGATGTTCTGACTTTGTCTGAAGACATCATTTCAAAACCAGTTCTTACCAGACCTTATCTATCCTGTGGTCATCGTGACAAACAAGACCCTAGAATAAATATATTCCTCTGTCAGCTATTTTAAAGTTTTAGTCACGTTAACTCTTTCTCCTCCTTCAGGTAGATGTACTCATAAAGTTTGTGTCCCTCTACTGAGGGAAATGACGTAGGCACCTGTGTCTCAAGACTAGTCAGTCAAAATGGCAGCATCTGCAGTGGAGAAGGCATTTTGTGTTCTTGAATTGAGCAAAATGGAAACTGTAACTGCTGTGCAACAGCATTTTCGATCACGATTTTTGTAAGTATTTTATTATATCTTTTCATGTGACAATACTGAAGAAATTACACTTTGTTACAATGTAATGTTGTGAGTGTACAGCTTCTATAACAGTGTAAATTTGCTGTCCCCTCAAAATAACTCAACACACAGCCATTAATGTCTAAACCGCTGGCAACAAAAGTGAAAGTGTCCAAATTGGGCCCAAAGTGTCAATATTTTGTGTGGCCACCACTATTTTCCAGCACTGCCTTAACCTTCTTGGGCATGGAGTTCACCAAAGCTTCACAGGTTGCCACTGGAGTCCTCTTCCATTCCTCCATGACGACATCACAGAGCTGGTGGATGTTAAAGACCTTGTGCTCCTCCACCTTCCGTTTAAGGATGCCCCACAGATGCTCATTAGGGTTTAGGTCTGGAGACATGCTTGGCCAGTCCATCACTCTTACCCTCTGCTTCTTTCATAAGGTAGTGGTCATCTTGGAGGTGTGTTTGGGGTCATTATCATGTTGGAATACTGGCCTGCAAGCTCAGTCTCCGAAGGGAGGAGATCATGCTCTGCTTCAGTATGTCACAGTACATGTTGGCATTCATGGTTCCCTCAATGAACTGTAGCTCCCCAGTGTCGGCAGCACTTATGCAGCCCCAGACCATGACACTTCCACCACCATGCTTGACTGTAGGCAAGACACACTTGTTATTGTACTCCTCACCTGGTTGCTGCCACACACACTTGACACCCATCTGAACAGTGGCGGCCGGTGAAGTTTTAGGATGGGGGGGCGCCAGACCCCGCCCTTCCTTTTTGACCCCTCCCACATGGAGGAAATGGGCGTGGTTTCAGCAAAATAGTGGGCATGGCTCTAAGGTGGTGTGGTTAGCATCTGAGATGAATAGAGGATGGATGGAGAGGGAGGGAGAGAGGGAGGGACTCCTTCAAGCTGCGTCTGTCTCTCCCTAGCTAGTTCCTGGCTTTCTCTGTATGTTCAGTGGAGAGGGGAGGTTCCTCCCCTCTCCACGGAACACAAGAGGATTAGTCCTCACGGCGGCCATCTTTTCGTAGCCCACCAGAAGTGACTTTGTTCCCACACTGAGAACAAAGCACCCAGCCGGGCACAAGGTGTTCGGTGCGCTGGATTGCGCCTCAAAGTAGCTCCAAACCCCGCCAATCTCGTGATTGCATAGACGTGGCGCTTCCCATAGTGCACTGTGTCCGGCGCCCAAACACAGTGCACTTAAGGACTTTTTTTTTTGTGACTGCCTGGGGGGGGCAGCTATGGATGGGCCGCCACTGCATCTGAACCAAATGAGTTTATCTTGGTCTCATCAGACCACAGGACATGGTCCCAGTAATCCATGTCCTTAGTCTACTTGTCTTCAGCAAACTGTGGGCTTTCTTTAGAAGAGGCTTCCTTCTGGGACGACAGCCATGCAGACCAATTTGATGCAGTGTGTGGCGTATGGTCTGAGCACTGACAGGCTGACCCCCCACCCCTTCAACTTCTGCAGCAATGCTGGCAGCACTCATACATCTATTTCCCAAAGACAACCTCTGGAAATGACGCCAGTGTTGCCAACCTACCAGAATAAAATTCACTGACACCCACATTTTACTGGCAAAACCAAATTTTTACTGACATTTCCAAAACGTACAGAAATTACATTTTTTGGTGCAAATTTTAGTATTTATGCTACAAAATACAACAAACAACATCCAATGTAATATAGAGATTTCAAGATAAAATATTCTATTATTTTTGAATTAGTAAGAGCGTTAGAGGTAGAGCGGGTTAATATAACCCATATTTTTGTCACCTGCAGTGGGTATAGAAAAGAATCACCACCCCTTAAAAAAAAAAAGCCTGAAATGAAGACCGATGCAGTTTTAGCCAGCTGCATTTACTCAGTGCAACTTAACATCCAAGTGAAAAATGAAAAAAAAAAACACTTACATCAGCATCCAGTCCATCCTTGCTTCAAAGTACTCACATCATTGTCCCTGTATGCGTCCTCCTTACATTAGAGTCCCCACTCATCCCTTACATTAAAGTTTCCTCTTACATCAAGAAACCCCAGTAACATCCCCTTACATTGGCTGTCAGTGGGAAAACCCCAGTAATATCCCTACATTAGACATGTGCATTGCATTTCGTTCCGAATCGAAATTCGGATGAATTTTTCATTATTCGGGAATTCGTATGCATCCGAATTTCCAAATTACAAAAGTAACGAATTTAAACGCATCCAAAAAAAAACGAACGAATTTGAAAACAAATTCAAATCGAATTTGAAAAAAATTGAAAACGATTTTCTAAAAAATACAATAATATAGAATATTAAATAATAAAGCAATATATATATATATATATATATATATAATTATTCCGTTCTATTGTTTTTCTATTATTTTCTATTCTATAAGTATTTTCTATTCAAATTCTAATTCATTCTATACAAAATTAGAATTTCGGAACATGGCTTCTGAAGTTCGAATTTTCGTATAGAATGAATTCGAATTTGAATAGAAAAGATTAGAATAGAAAATAAGAGAAAATAATAGACTAGAATAATATATATATATATATATATATATATATATATATATATATATATATATATAATATTTTTTTCTATTCTGTTCCATTGTTTTTCTATGCTATGCTATTCTATTCTAAACTTTTCTATACGAATTTGGATTCATTCTATGCGAAATTCTAATTTCAGAAGATGGTTTCTGAAATTCGAATTTCGTATAGAATGAATTTGAATTTAAATAGAAAAGATTAGAATAGAAAATAATAGAAAAGAATAGACTAGAAAAACAATAGAATAGAATACAATATATATATTTTTTATTCTATTCTGTTCTATTGTTTTCTAGTCTATTCTTTTCTACACTATTCTAATTTTTTCTATACGAAATTCGAATTTCGGAAGATGTATATGTATATATATATATATATATATATATATATATATATATATATATATATATATACACACACACACATATAATATTTTTTCTGTTCTATTGTTTTTCTATTCTATTCTAATCTTTTCTATTTGAATTCGAATTCATTCTATACGAAATTCGCATTTTGGAAGATGTTTTATATATATATATATATATATATATATATATATATATATATATATATATATATATATATATATATATAATTTTTTCTATGCTGGTCTATTGTTTTTCTTCTATTGCTATTATTCTCTATTATTTTCTATTTTATTCTAATCTTTTCTATCTGAATACAAATTCATTCTATACGAAATTAGAATTTCGGAAAATGGTATATAGAAATAGAATGAAACTGAATTCTAATAGAAAAGACTAGAATAGAAAAAACAATAGAACAGAAAAAAATATAATATATATATTGGACTATATATATATATATATATATATATATATATATATATATATATATATATATATATATATATATATATATATATATATATATATATACATATACATATATATATATATTCGAATAAAAAAGATTAGAACAGAATAGAAAAAAAAATAATATATTCTATTCTAATCTTTTCTATTCGAATTTAAATTCATTCTATACAAAATTCGAATGTCGGAAGATGGCTTCTGAAATTTCGTATAGAATAAATTTGATTAGAAATATTTTATTCTAGTCTGTTCTATTGTTTTTCTGTGCCATTCTGTTCTATTATTTTCTATTCTATTCTAATCTTTTCTATTCAAATCTGATTTCAATCTATATGAAATTCGAATTTTGGAAGATGTTATATCTATATTAGGGTTGTCCCGATACCACTTTTTTAAGACCGAGTACAAGTACCGATACCTTTTTTCAAGTACTCGCCGATACTGATTACTGATACTTTTATTTTTAATGTCACGTGACAGTGTTTTTTTTTTTTTGTTTTTTTTTACAATGCTTTCTTTTTTTTTCTTTTTTTTTTTTGGGGGGGGGGGTGGGGGGGGGGGGTGGACGGTGTCTGTGTGATTTTTTTATTTAAATTTGTATTATTTTTTACAAATTTTTTTTGTATTATTTATTGCAATACTTTGTGTGTTTTTTTTTAATCAGACCTGTTGGGGGGCTTTGGTGAGATATCAGGGGTCTTAACAGACCCCTGATATCTCCCCCTTAAGACAGAGAAAGAGACCGAGGATAGAGATTCCCCAGTCCCTTTCTCTGCAGCCTCAGCTGCACTGAAAATGAATGGAGAGAAGACAGCGGCTGAGACATCGTAATCACAGGAGGTTACAATGTTTCAGTTATGTTAATGGACAGAGTCAGCTGACTCTGTCCATACACAAAGGAAGGAGGAGGACATGGAGACAGCAGACGACTACACACGAGCAAACTTTAAGGCAGACTTTGTCCGGCGTTCTTTTTGACTGACTTTACGACGGACTTTCCGAATGAACGGACTTGCCTACACACAATCAACTAAAGTCCGACGGATTCGTACGTGATGACGTACGACCGGACTAAAACAAGGAAGTTCATAGCCAGTAGCTACAGACGAGCGGACTTTTCGACCGGACTCGAGTCCGTCGGACAGATTTGAAACATGTTTTAAATCTAAGTCCGTCAAACTTTTGAGAAAACAAAGTCCGCTGGAGCCCACACACGATCGAATTGTCCGAAAAAATCCAAGTATGCCGTAAAGTCCGATTATGTGTACGCGGCATTATAGTTTAGTAGCTCATTTTCTCTAATCTGGTGGTGGTGGTGGTGTTGGCTGTAGAACCATACAGCTGGCTATCTTCTCAATAAGTTGATTTCTATGGGAGGAAAAAACGTCAAAATTGATCTGAGTGTAAAGAAAAAAGCCAAGTCCAGGAAAATCTACCTATATAAAAATAAACAGGAGGGAGGAAACCTAAAATGAGAAAACAGCGTGAATAAAAACCCCCACCAGAAATTAAGCTGTGTACTTACCGTAATCTGTAGCTGTGGTATTTGCAGGCAGCCCTTTCCCCAGGGGAGTAACTTGATAGGAGCAGGCTGGAATGAGGAGGAGAAGAAAAGTTTGGTAAAATCTACCTTTATAAAAAAAACAGGAGAGAGGAAAGCTAAAATGAGAAAACAGCTAAGTGATTAAACCCCCCCGCACACACAAATGAAGTTGTGTATTTACCGTAATCTGTAACTGTGGTATTTGCAGGCAACCCTTTCCCCAGGGCAGTAAAACTTGGTCCAAGGCGGCTGAAAGGAGCAGGCTGGTCCAATGCGGCTGGAAGGAGCAGGCTGGTCCAATGCGGCTGGAAGGAACAGGCTGGTCCAATGCGGCTGGAAGGAACAGGCTGGTCCAATGCGGCTGGAAGGAGCAGACTGGTCCAATGCGGCTGGAAGGAGCAGACTGGTCCAATGCGGCTGGAAGCAGCAGGCTGGTCCAATGCCGCTGGAAGCAGCAGGCTGGTCCAATGCCGCTGGAAGCAGCAGGCTGGTCCAATGCCGCTGGAAGCAGCAGGCTGGTCCAATGCCGCTGGAAGCAGCAGGCTGGTCCAATGCCGCTGGAAGCAGCAGGCTGGTCCAATGCGGCTGGAAGCAGCAGGCTGGTCCAATGCCGCTGTAAGGAGCAGGCTGGTCCAATGCCGCTGGAAGGAGCAGGCTGGTCCAATGCCGCTGGAAGGAGCAGGCTGGTCCAAGAAGGCTGGAAGGAGCAGGCTGGTCCAAGAAGAAGAGTTTGGCAAAATCTACCTATATAAAAAACCAGGAGAGAGGAAACCTAAAATGAGAAAAACAGCTGATTAAAACCCTCCAACACACAAATGAAGTTGTGTATTTACCGTAATCTGTAGCTGTGGTATTTGCAGGCAACCCTTTCCCCCAGGACAGTAAAACTTGGTCCAAGGCGGCTGGAAGGAGCAGGCTGGTCCAATGCGGCTGGAAGGAGCAGGCTGGTCCAATGCGGCTGGAAGGAGCAGGCGGGTCCAAGAAGGCTGGAAGGAGCAGGCGGGTCCAAGAAGGCTGGAAGGAGCAGGCGGGTCCAAGAAGGCTGGAAGGAGCAGGCTGGTCCAATGCGGCTGGAAGGAGCAGGCTGGTCCAAGAAGAAGTTTGGTAAAATCTACCTATATAAAAAAACAGAAGAGAGGAAACCTAAAATGAGAAAAACAGCTGATTAAACCCCCCCCCACACACACAAATGAAGTTGTGTATTTACCGTAATCTGTAGCTGTGGCATTTGCAGGCAACCTTTCCCCCAGGGCAGTAAAACTTGGTCCAAGGCGGCTGGAAGGAGCAGTCTGGTCCAATGCGGCTGGAAGGAGCAGGCTGGTCCAATGCGGCTGGAAGGAGCAGGCTGGTCCAAGAAGGCTGGAAGGAGCAGGCGGGTCCAAGAAGGCTGGAAGGAGCAGGCTGGTCCAAGAAGGCTGGAAAAGTTTGGTAAAATCTACCTATATAAAAAAACAGGAGAGAGGAACCTAAAATGAGAAAAACAGCTGATTAAACCCCCCCCCACACACACAAATGAAGTTGTGTATTTACCGTAATCTGTAGCTGTGGCATTTGCAGGCAACCCTTTCCCCCAGGACAGTAAAACTTGGTCCAAGGCGGCTGGAAGGAGCAGGCTGGTCCAATGCGGCTGGAAGGAGCAGGCTGGTCCAATGCGGCTGGAAGGAGCAGGATGGTCCAAGAAGGCTGGAAGGAGCAGGCTGGTCCAAGAAGGCTGGAAGGAGCAGGCTGGTCCAAGAAGGCTGGAAGGAGCAGGCTGGTCCAAGAAGGCTGGAAGGAGCAGGCTGGTCCAATGCGGCTGGAAGGAGCAGGCTGGTCCAAGAAGGCTGGAAGGAGCAGGCTGGTCCAAGAAGAAAAGTTTGGTAAAATCTACCTATATAAAAAAACAGAAGAGAGGAAACCTAAAATGAGAAAAACAGCTGATTAAACCCCCCCACACACACAAATGAAGTTGTGTATTTTTCGTAATCTGTAGCTGTGGTATTTGCAGGCAACCCTTTCCCCCAGGACAGTAAAACTTGGTCCAAGGCGGCTGGAAGGAGCAGGCTGGTCCAATGCGGCTGGAAGGAGCAGGCTGGTCCAATGCGGCTGGAAGGAGCAGGCTGGTCCAATGCGGCTGGAAGGAGCAGGCTGGTCCAAGAAGGCTGGAAGGAGCAGGCTGGTCCAAGAAGGCTGGAAGGAGCAGGCTGGTCCATGAAGAAAAGTTTGGTAAAATCTACCTATATAAAAAACAGGAGAGAGGAAACCTAAAATAAGAAAAACAGCTAAGTGATTAAACCCCCCCCCACACACAAATGAAGTTGTGTATTTACCGTAATCTGTAGCTGTGGTATTTGAAAAAATTGTGTGTGTGTATAACACTACCCCCTTTTTTTGCTTACCACCAGGATAAACATTTATTTTTCATTTTTTACCATCCACTCACACGCTCTCTCACCACACCACTCCAAACATGGAGTGGTTACAACAATTGGAAAAAGCCAAATACGATATTCTTGACCAATTATATGGCTTATTTCCAAATAATTTTTTCATACCACATTTCTCCGTTCCAAAACACATCCACAAAACTTGCTGCACGTATTTCAGAAAATTAGAACATCTCATAATAGCGGCCAACCATCAATGGTGGGATAAGTTCTTTCTAGAGCAATATATTTCCCACTCCATCTCCCCTCGAGGGTTGAGAATATTAAAAACCTGCTCTTTTCTGACATCTGAATTGACCAGTGAGTGGTCACAGATCTCAGAGTTTTGTACACAAAAATGGATGCGGATCATAATCCAACAGAGACAGATCAAATATCAGGATCTGGTTGAACAAATTAAGACTCACATTTCCCTTTTGAATACCACCACAGCCAGTTTACCCCATTCTTGGCTTAATACCCTCAAACACCACAGCAAAAAAGATGAAGACTCCTTGATTCAGACCAAATTGGGAAAAATGAGGAGAGACCTAGATGATTTCAACCTAGGGAGGGTCTTCAATTGGAAGAGGAGCCACCGCGCTCCAAATACAAATCATTCAACCCACCCCCCTACCCACCTCATACCCCTTATGGAATGCATAGTGGAACCCCCAGGCGAAAGACCATGGCCACTGTCAAGGCCTAAACCCTTGCTTCAGTCTATGCATTCCACAAACTTCCACTCCAGAAACATGTCACACCCACTCACTCCCAAACCTCAACGCATACCTAATAAGAGAACCAGACCCTGCTTAAACACAAATCAAAATTCAAATAAAAATACCCACTCCAACAATCACCATCCTCATCCCTCCGGCAATCTTACCCACACCAATGAGAAAATTACTCCCAGTGGGCCTACAAGAGACAACAACATCAACTCAAGCATTTTTCCTTTATCCCAGAACCACACTATGGATTCTTCAAAACCCGATTCCATATCTGGTTCAATGTCAACCTCTGTTTTGGCTAAATCCACTAGCCGTACCCCTGTCCCTGGCGCTGGTCTTCAGAAGGCCAACACACAGACACACAGTCCCCTTCCCCATACAGATTCTTCAGTATCTACCTCATCAGTCCCATCCAACTGCTCTTCGCCTATTACACAGGATTTTTTAGCAATTCCCCCCTCGTTACCCAGCCGCCCACACACAGGGAAAAGAAAATTAGAAGAAGAGGCAAACGAGGGGGAAAACAACGACATAAATCACAGGGCCAAATCCCTCAAACCATAAAAATATATAATCTATCTTCCCATCACCTGTCCTCAGCTGAGGTCTCAATTCTACAACGGGGTCTCAATTTTGCCCCACCTCACTACCCAACTCATTTCAGTTATTTAAAGACCTTCATATGTTTATCCGTAACCTCACTCTCAAACGCCACTACAGCATGAAAACATCTCCAGTTACTGATAGTCACATACCTCCCAATTTGGTTGAACCCAATGTTTCTTCAGACAACAGTGATCTACCTGAATTGAGTATCCTAAAGGAATTATACAACATGGAGAGTGATGATGAGGATGTAGATTTACTTCTTCTTACTCAGCATCCCTCTACCTCTCCCCCCATACAGTATAGTACTTTTAGGCCCAAATCCGTGTTCAATCCCACACACTCAAAGGGACCCTATTTGCAAACCTTCTATCAAGTGGTGTTCTCTGACATCAAAAAACTTTGCCAATTGACACACGACAGCCATCCATATCACTCCAATCTCACTACCCAAGAAAAACTATCCCTCAAAAATCTCACTGACAATCACAACATAGTCATCAAGACGGCGGACAAAGGCGGGGGCTTTGTGGTCCAAGATCGCAGTGACTACCTAGCTGAAGCCCGCCGTCTTCTGTCAGACGACAGTACATACCGGAAATTGCGCTGCGACCCTTTGTCTAGCTACGTTATAGAAGTCAAAACGCTCACAGATAGAGCTAAAAATAACAACATCATCTCAAAACATGAGTATGCCTTCTTCAATCGGCCATTCTTTTCCACCCCGTATTTCTATCACATTCCGAAAATACACAAAAGTATCCAAAATCCACCAGGTCGACCCATAGTTGCGGCCATGGACAGCATTACCAGTTCCATTTCCCAATATATAGATCAGTTCCTACAACCACTTGCAATCAGTCTTCCTTCTTACATCCGAGACGGATTCCACCTCATGCAACAGCTAGAACACTACACTTGGGAATCCACATATTTGTGGGCTTCCCTAGATGTTAGTTCTCTCTATACTTCAATTCCACATCACATAGGTCTTAGAGCTATCGCCAGCTTTCTTTCTGCCGATCCCATGCTGAATCCCGGTCAGGCAGAATTCATCCTAGAGGCCACAGAATTCTGCCTGACCCATAACTATTTTGAGTTCGATGGCGATTTTTTCCTTCAAACAAAGGGCACAGCCATGGGTGCGAATTTCGCACCCAGCTACGCGAATCTAACTATGGGCTACTGGGAGGCCAATTACATCTGGCTCAACAACCCCTTTACCTCCCATATAGTGTTCTATGGGAGGTATATAGATGATATCATCATCATTTGGGATGGCCCGGAGTCCCTCTTCTCTGATTTCATTAAACACTGTAATAACAATGAGCATGGCCTCACCTTCACCTCCGAACATGATCAGTCCCAACTCGCATTCTTAGATCTCCTACTTTTTCATGATAAAGGTAAAATATTGGCCAAAAATTATAACAAGCCGACAGCAGGCAACTCCTTCTTGCACCATCAGAGTTGCCACCATCCAAGATGGATTGCTAATATTCCCAAGAGCCAGTTCTGCAGGTTACGCAGAAACTGTACCAGACAATCCGATTACATCACGGAAGGGTCCCACTTAAAACAAAAGTTCTCAGATAAGGCTTTTCCACCAAAACTCATAAACGAATCCTTTGATTTCTATCTGTCAGAACCCCCCATATCCACCAGCGAAACCATTCAATCCACATCACAGCCGGTTAGATTTGTAACTCAATTTCACTCCAAACACAAAGCCATGGAACGCATACTCACCAAACATTGGTCGATCCTTCTACAGGACCCACATTTAAAATCCACTATCACTTCCAAACCCAAGTTCACTTACCGGAAGAGCAGAAACATCAAAAATCTGGTAGCACCCAGCAAATTTAAAAGTCAACAAAATCTCAAGAAAACATCTTTCTGTCTTGTTCCCCTCATTGGGATGTACCAATGCCGTAAAAAACTATGCCTCACATGCAGTCATGTCCATCATGGCCAGAAAGAATTCACCATCAAGGGCCAGACTTATCAGATCAGTAACTTTTATAACTGTTCCACAGAATTCGTCATCTATTGCTTGACATGTCCATGTGGGTTACACTACGTAGGCCGCACTATACGCACTTTGAGAAAGAGGTTTGGTGAGCATCGCCGCCTAGTAGAGGCAGGAGATGACTATCACAGTGTTCCCCTCCACTTCCTACGCAAACACAATCATTCTTCATCTGGTCTCAAGGTTTGGATCATCGAGTCAGTTCCCAGTACGTTCCCACTGGCAGAGCGTTTTAAACGTCTCTGCCAGAGGGAAACTTACTGGATATATACTTTGGATACTTTGACTCCTGGAGGACTCAACGAGGAAATAGAGACGAGCAGCCTCATCTGACCGCTCTCCTAGTCCTCAAAGTCCCACCAGGATGCTATAACTCCCAACATTCCAGTTTGTCATTTAACCTAATTTGTATTTTGAAGCAGGAACCCCAGTAATATCATTACATCTGCTCTCCACTCCTTTACCTTCTTTTTTAGATTGTTATTTTATGATAATAGTTATACAGCACCCAATCGCCCCATTTACTCTTAAACTGTTTACAAGTAGATTCACTACTGCTGTCTGACCATATTGAACATAGCGCTCACATCCACATGTTTTATTTTGTTTTGTGGTATTTGCAGGCAACCCTTTCCCCCAGGGCAGTAAAACTTGGTCCAAGGCGGCTGGAAGGAGCAGGCTGGTCCAATGCAGATGGAAGGAGCAGGCTGGTCCAATGCGGCTGGAAGGAGCAGGCTGGTCCAATGCGGCTGGAAGGAGCAGGCTGGTCCAATGCGGCTGGAAGGAGCAGGCTGGTCCAAGAAGAAAAGTTTGGTAAAATCTACCTATATAAAAAAAACAGGAGAGAGGAAACCTAAAATGAGAAAAACAGCTAAGTGATTAAAACCCCCCACACACAAATGAAGTTATGTATCTGTAGCTGTGGTATTTGCAGGCAACCCTTTCCCCCAGGGCAGTAAAACTTGGTCCAAGGCGGCTGGAAGGAGCAGGCTGGTCCAATGCGGCTGGAAGGAGCAGGCTGGTCCAAGAAGGCTGGAAGGAGCAGGCGGGTCCAAGAAGGCTGGAAGGAGCAGGCGGGTCCAAGAAGGCTGGAAGGAGCAGGCGGGTCCAAGAAGGCTGGAAGGAGCAGGCGGGTCCAAGAAGGCTGGAAGGAGCAGGCGGGTCCAAGAAGGCTGGAAGGAGCAGGCGGGTCCAAGAAGGCTGGAAGGAGCAGGCGGGTCCAAGAAGGCTGGAAGGAGCAGGCGGGTCCAAGAAGGCTGGAAGGAGCAGGCGGGTCCAAGAAGGCTGGAGGGAGCAGGCTGGTCCAAGAAGGCTGGAGGGAGCAGGCTGGTCCAAGAAGGCTGGAAGGAGCAGGCTGGTCCAAGAAGGCTGGAAGGAGCAGGCTGGTCCAAGAAGGCTGGAAGGAGCAGGCTGGTCCAA
This sequence comes from Lithobates clamitans, assembly GCA_037952925.1. Taxonomy (NCBI): domain Eukaryota; kingdom Metazoa; phylum Chordata; class Amphibia; order Anura; family Ranidae; genus Lithobates; species Lithobates clamitans. The sequence goes on along the minus strand of JBBGZY010000331.1, from coordinate 3,409,837 downwards.
GAAGGCTGAAAGGAGCAGGCTGGTCCAAGAAGAAAAGTTTGGTAAAATCTACCTATATAAAAAACAGGAGAGAGGAAACCTAAAATGAGAAAAACAGCTAAGTGATTAAAACCCCCCACACACAAATGAAGTTATGTATCTGTAGCTGTGGTATTTGCAGGCAACCCTTTCCCCCAGGGCAGTAAAACTTGGTCCAAGGCGGCTGGAAGGAGCAGGCTGGTCCAATGCGGCTGGAAGGAGCAGGCTGGTCCAAGAAGGCTGGAAGGAGCAGGCGGGTCCAAGAAGGCTGGAAGGAGCAGGCGGGTCCAAGAAGGCTGGAAGGAGCAGGCGGGTCCAAGAAGGCTGGAAGGAGCAGGCGGGTCCAAGAAGGCTGGAAGGAGCAGGCGGGTCCAAGAAGGCTGGAGGGAGCAGGCTGGTCCAAGAAGGCTGGAGGGAGCAGGCTGGTCCAAGAAGGCTGGAAGGAGCAGGCTGGTCCAAGAAGGCTGGAAGGAGCAGGCTGGTCCAAGAAGGCTGGAAGGAGCAGGCTGGTCCAAGAAGGCTGAAAGGAGCAGGCTGGTCCAAGAAGAAAAGTTTGGTAAAATCTACCTATATAAAAAACAGGAGAGAGGAAACCTAAAATGAGAAAAAACAGCTGATTAAAACCCCCCCACACACAAATGAAGTTGTGTATTTACCGTAATTTGTAGCTGTGGTATTTGCAGGCAACCCTTTCCCCCAGGGCAGTAAAACTTGGTCCAAGGCGGCTGGAAGGAGCAGGCTGGTCCAATGCGGCTGGAAGGAGCAGGCTGGTCCAAGAAGGCTGGAAGGAGCAGGCAGGTCCAAGAAGGCTGGAAGGAGCAGGCTGGTCCAATGCGGCTGGAAGGAGCAGGCTGGTCCAAGAAGGCTGGAAGGAGCAGGCTGGTCCAAGAAGAAAAGTTTGGTAAAATCTACCTATATAAAAAAACAGAAGAGAGGAAACCTAAAATGAGAAAAACAGCTAAGTGATTAAAACCCCCCCACACACAAGTTAAGTTGTGTATTTACGGTAATCTGTAGCTGTGGTATTTGCAGGCAACCCTAAGTGAGTTTAATTACCACCTTAATCAGCCACAGAACCTGTGTAATTAATATGTGTTTGGGTTTAAAGGGATGAGGTGGCAACCCTAGTCTTGTAGAGTGGGAGAATTATCGTTTTATCTCTGGAATTGATCCCCTTTTTAATGCATGCCAATATTCTGTTTGCTTTGATAGCAGCAGCTTGGCATTGCATGCCATTGCTGAGCCTATCATCTACTAGGACCCCCAGGTCCTTTTCCATCCTAGATTCCCCCAGAGGTTCCCCCTCCAGTGTATAGATTGCATTCATATATAGAAGTTATTGCCCTGCTTAGCTTAGTATCGTTTGCAAATACAGAGATTGAACTGTTTATCCCATCCTCCAGGTCGTTTATAAACAAATTAAATAGGATTGGTCCCAGCACAGAACCCTGGGGAACCCCACTACCCACCCCTAACCATTCCGAGTTGCCACCTCATCCCTTTAAGGCTGGGTTCACACTGCTGCGGTGGCAGACATCGCATGTGATTCGCAGCGCACTGCTGTTCACATCACATGCGATGTCTGTGCTGTGCGATATCAGCCATACAGATAGTATGGCTGATATCGCTCCGCATTCGGTCCAAACTCGCACAGGACCCTTTTTTTTGTTCGGACCAAAATCGGATCGCATGGGTGTTCACACCTATGCGATCCGAAAATGTCCGAATTGTCAGTTCGCATTGCGATATGCGGGCTGAACTGGGGGTGTCATTAACATTGTATGACACTCCCCAGCAGTTCGCATATGGCAGTGTGAACTGCCGTGCGAGTTGGTGCGATGCGGGAACCCGCAGTAAATTCGCTGCGTTCCCGCACCGCAGCAGTGTGAACCCAGCCTAAACCTGAACACATATTACTTACACAGGTTCTTTGGCTGATTAAGGTGGTAATTAAACTCAATTGGTGCCTTATCTGCATTAAATTAGCCTTAACACCTGTATAATTAGTATGAGTTTGAGTTTAAGGCTGGGTTTACACTAGTGCAACAAATGCTCCGACAGTGGGAGCTCATGTCGCATGACGTGTGAAAATCAATGTTTCCCTATGGGAGCCGTCCTAACTGGTCCGACACAAGTCGGTGCGACTTTGAAAATGCTCCCTGTACTACTTGTCGGACTTTGATCCTACTTCAGCCCATCGACTATCATTGAAGTCGGATCAAAGTCGGATCGCCGTCTCGCATGACCCGACTTTGGCATGCGACTTGTGCTCAGATGATCTTGAGGAGGAACTCCGCGCCAAATTTTAAATAAAAAATTGGCATGGGTTCCCCTTCCAAGAGCATACCAGGCCCTTCGGTCTGGTATGGATCTTAAGGGGAACCCCCTACGCCGAAAAAAGGGCATGGGGGTCCCCCCCCAAATCCATACCAGACCCTTATCCGAGCACGCAGCCCAGCCGGTCAGGAAAAGGGGTGGGGACGAGCGAGTGCCCCCCTCCTAAACCGTACCAGGCGCATGCCCTGAACATGGGGGTGGGTGCTTTAGGGCAAAGCACCTTGCCCCCATGTTGATGAGGACAAGGGCCTTTTCCAGACAACCCTGGCCGTTGGTTGTCGGGGTCTGCGGGTGGGGGACTTATCGGAATCCGGGAGCCCCTTTAATAAGGGAGCCTCCAGATCCCGGCCCCCCACCGTATGTGAATGAGTATGGGGTACATCTTACCCCTACCCATTCACCTAGGAAAAAATTTGTCAATAAAAAAAAAAACACACTAGACAGGTTTTTAAAGTAATTTATTAGGCAGCTCCGAGGGTCTTCTTCCGACTTCGGGGGTCTCTTCCTTCTTCTCCACGGTCTCTTCCTTCTTTTCCGTGCTCTCCGGCTTCTTCTCCGCACTCACTTTTTTTCCTAGGTGAATGGGTAGGGGTACGATGTACCCCATACTCATTCACATAGGGTGGGGGGCCGGGATCTGGGGGCCCCCTTATTAAAGGTTAACATTACATCAGCCTTCCGCCCTGCGCTTCCCCACCCCAAAGCACCTCGCCCTCATGTTGATGGGGACAAGGGCCTCTTCCTGACAACCCTGGCCGTTGGTTGTCGGGGTCTGCGGGCGGGGAGCTTATCGGAATCTGAAAGCCCTCTTTAACAAGGGAGCCCCCGGATCCCGGGCCCCCCACCCTATGTGAATGAGTATGGGGTACATTGTACCCATACCCATTCACCTGAAAAAAGTGTAAAAAATAAAACACAGCACACAGGGTGTTAAAGTAATTGATTAAAGCAGCTCCGGCATCTCTACCGACTTCTTCTCCCCTCTCCGGTTCTTCTGCCTCCTCTGCTGTTGTCTTCTGCCTCTGTCGGTTCTTCTCCCCTCTCCAGTTCTTCTCCTTGATGTCTTCTAGCCTTCTCTGGTTCTTCTCCCTCTGTCTGCTGTCTTCTGCCAGGTCTTCTCCGCTGTCTTCTCACTCTTTTGCTGGGTCTTCTCGCTCTTTTGCTTGGTCTTCTCCGCTGTCTTCTGCCTCTGTTCGTCTTCTGGTGTTACATAGTTACATAATAGGTGAGGTTGAAAAAAGACACAAGTCCATCCTATGTGTGTGATTATACGTTAGTATTAACTTGTATATCCCTGTACGTTGTGGTCGTTCAGGTGCTTATCTAATAGTTTTTTGAAACTATTGATGCCCCCCGCTGAGACCACCGCCTGTGGAAGGGAATGCCACATCCTGGCCGCTCATACAGTAAAGAACCCTCTACGTGGTTTATGGTTAAACCTCTTTTCTTCTATTTTTTATGAGTGGCCAAGTGTCTTGTTAAACTCCCTTCCGCGAAAAAGTTTTATCCCTATTGTGGGGTCACCAGTACGGTATTTGTAAATTAAAATGATAATCCCCTCTCAAGCGTCTCTTCTCCAGAGAGAATAAGTTCAGTGCTCGCAACCTTTCTTCATAACTAATATCCTCCAGACACTTTATAAGCATTGTTGCCCTTCTTTGTACTTGCTCTATTTCCAGTACAGCCTTCCTGAGGACTGGTGCCCAGAACTGAACAGCATACTCTAGGAGAGGCCTGACCAGAGTCTTGTAGAGTGGGAGAATTATCACTTTATCCCTGGAGTTAATCCCTTTTTTATTGCATGCCAATATTCTGTTTTATAAGCAGCAGCTTGGCATTGCATGCCATTTCTGAGCCTATCATCTACTAGGACCCCCAGGTCCTTTTCCATCCTAGATTCCCCAAGAGGTTCTCCCCCTAGTGTATAGATTGCATTCATAGTCTTGAATTAAATTGAAAAGGGGTATGGCGCTCCCTATGGGGTAGTGTATGGGAGGGGGGGGTTAGAGTTGTTATATCCCCAGGTGATTTCCCCCAATATGATCCTAGTGGAGGTACCTAATACCAGCAGGAAAAATGAGTTACCAGAAATATATATATATATATATATATATATATATATATATATATATATATATATATATATATGCAGAAATAAATTATTTAGACAAAGAGCTGTCTTCAATGGTAGTTCGACCAAACCCTATAAGTAAGGGATGTGAGCTGAGACTCCTACAGCTGTGATAGGTCTGCACCATATACCACCACCGAGTGAAATAGCTATAACATATAAATGTAAAACATATATGTGCTCTACTAGTGCAAATAATCCAAAGCATATAATAAACTCTGCCTTAACAGTGCGAAATAAATGTATATATATAAATGTATTACCAAAAAATACATATCATAATCAAAGTCCAGTGATCAAATAATTTCATCTCAAGCTAGTTAGTGCAGAAAAAATCAATTAAAAGTTTTTTAGTGATTATAGTCCTTAAAGTGAAAAAACTGTTCAGACCCAGTGTTCCAAGCAATTTCGTGACTTGAGTGCTCTCAGATAGTTCCTGTGACTTTTGTGCTCCCCCTTATGGGTCCCCACTCACCGAATCCAACAGCCCCAGAAGGGGCAACCAGCGTAGGGTATCTCAATCACGGTCTCCTCTCCACACCAATCATGTAGGGCATTCGGGATGATTTCCGTGCTGTTGGTTTTCCCAATGGCTTCCCGGATCCACCAGCCCCAGACGGGGCAGACTGCATGGGGTATTACGGTCACAATCTCCTCTCCCCCACTGTCCTACTGAGCATCCAGGTAATTTCCTTACTGTTGAGTTAAGGTGTTCACAATGGCTCCCTCATAGAAAGAAAAAATATAGGAGGCTCCCATGGTGTAGTAAGTATAAGAACTTTTACTCAAAAAACTCCATCAGCATTCAAAGGAGTAAACATTAAAAACAAAAGATAAACTAAACTAAAGATAAACTAAATAGATTAAAAAGTCAGCAGTTTGCTACCGCAGGGTACAGATATGTGCCTGAGAACAGGCCCGTAATGGATTAGATGCGTACCGCTGGTTGGAGCTGTTTGCGCTCCACCTGCGTTCCAAACAGGGTCCGTACCCGGAAGTGACGTAGCGTGCGTGGCGCCGTCGTACGCGTTTTGTCATTGTCGTCATCGTCATTGACCTCTTCAGCCACCGTCGCTGAAGACGTCAATGACGAAACGCGTACGACGGCACCACGCACGCTACGTCACTTTCGGGTACGGACCCTGTTTGGAACGCAGGTGGAGCGCAAACAGCTCCAACCAGCGGTACGCATCTAATCCTTTACGGGCCTGTTCTCAGGCACATATCTGTACCCTGCGGTAGCAAACTGCTGACTTTTTAATCTATTTAGTTTATCTTTAGTTTATTATAGACATATATATTTCTGATAACTAATTTTTCCTGCTGGTATTAGGTACCTCCACTAGGATCATATTGGGGGAAATCACCTAGGGATATAACAACTCTAACCCCCCCTCCCATACACTACCCCATAGGGAGCGCCATACCCCTTTTCAATTTAATTCAAATCAGCAGAGAATCCTTAGTGAAGCTCCTTTAAGGGGGGCAGCATACCTAAACGATTGTTCTAAGCGCAGCTTTTCACATTTATTTTGCATTCATAGTCTTGCCACCCAAATGCATTATTCTACATGTTTCTACATTAAACCTCATTTGCCATGTAGTTGCCCACCCCATTAATTTGTTCAGATCTTCTTGCAAGGTTTCCACATCCTGCGGAGAAGTTATTGCCCTGCTTAGCTTAGTATTGTCCGCAAATACAGAGATTGAACTGTTTACTCTATCCTCCAGGTCATTTATGAATAAATTAAATAGGATTGGTTCCAGCACAGAACCCCGTGGGACCCCACTACCCACCCCCGACCATTCCGAGTACTCCCCATTTATCACCACCCTCTGAACTCGCCTTTGTAGCCAGGTTTCAATCCATGAACTCACCCTATGGTCCATTCCAACGGACCTTATTTTGTACAGTAAACGTTTATGGGGAACTGTGTCAAATGCTTTTGCAAAATCCAGATACACCACGTCTACGGGCCTAATGATACCGTTTTCATTACAAAATCTAGTCCCTTATCATCCCCTCCAAGAGCTTGAATACTATTGATGTTAGGCTGTTGACTTGACGCTCTCTCCCGCTCTAATGCTGGGTGTGTGGTGTGCCACTATTATATTGGCATGGGGTGGGGTCACAGGAGGGCCACCCTCTATGACATCACCACCCCATCATGCCCCGGGTGGTGATGTCATACAGGCGGGGCCTCCGGATGACATCACCCGGTGACCCCGCCCCATGCCAATAAGTAGGGGCACACCGCGCACTCATCATTAGAGCGGAAGAGAGCATCGAGTCAACATCGGAAGAAGAACAGAGGGAGAAGATAGCGGAGAAGACCCAGCAGAGGCAGAAGACAGCAGACAGAGGGAGAAGGAGCGAAGAGGGCTAGAAGACCTGGAGAGGGGAGAAGAACCGACAGAGGCTTAATAAATTACTTTAAAAACGTGTAATATGTTTTATTTTTGACACTTATTTTTAGGTAAATGGGTAAGGGTACAATGTACCCCATACTCATTCACATAGGGTGGCGAGCCAGAATCTGGGGGCCCCCTTGTGAAAGGGGGCTTCCAGACTCTGATAAGCTCCCCGCCCGCAGACCCCGTCAATTAACGGTCAGGGTTGTCGGGAAGAGGCCCTTGTCCCCATCAACATGAGTTCAAGGTACTTTGGGATGGGGGGCGCAAAGCCCCCCTGCCCCAAAGCACCCACCCCCCCATGTTGAGGGCATGCGGCCTGGTACGGCTCAGGAGGGGAGGCGCTTACTTGTCCCCACCCCCTTTTCTGACCTGCCGGGCTGTGTGCTTGGATAATGGTCTTGTATAGATTTTGGGGGGGACCCCACGCAGTTTTTCGGCGTGGGGGTTCCCTTTAAAATCCATACCAGACGGAAGGGCCTGGTATGCTCTTGGAGGGAGAACCCATGCCGGTTTTTATTTTAAATTTGGCATGGAGTCCCCTTCAAGATCATCAGAGCACAAGTCGCATGCCAAAGTCGGATCAATTAAGACCGCAATCCGACTTTGATCCGACTTCAGTGATATTCAGTGGGCTGAAGTAGGATCGGAGTCGGACCAAAGTAGTGCAGGGAGCATTTTCAAAGTCGGACCGACTTGTGTGGGACCAGTTAAGACGGCTCCCATATGGAAACATTGATTTTCACACGTCATGCGACATGAGCTCCAAACGTCGAAACGTTTGTCGTACAAGTGTGAACCCGGCCTCAGGCCACATGGACACTGGACGTGAAAATAACGTTATAAAAACGCCAGTAGCTTTACAATGAGTTTTTAAATATTTTTTAATGTTTTTGCAATAGCGTTTAGCGTTTTTTTTTTTTTAATTGCTTAATTTTTTTCATTTTTTTTTTATTTCAATGGATCAAAAAAGTTAAAAAATGCTGGTGAGCTGCGTTTTTGAGCGTTTATCAGCTTTTTTTGGTGTTAAAGCATTTTTACAGCTGAAAACAACTGAAAAACTCCTCTCAGAACGCACTAGTTTTGGAGTTTTTTTAAAGCCAAAAAATGCCCCAGCCAAAAACTGCTATTAATAGCCTATATGTGCATGGACACATAGGATAACAAGATGGGGAGTTTATTGACTGTAGAAAAAAAAGTCTGAAGCCAAAAACAGCTGCTATAAAAAATGTCCAGTGTGCATGAGGGCTATACAGTGCAGATTAACAAACTCCCCTTGCCGGGGTATTGTATTCTGAGATCAGAATACCTAAACAGTGCCTGCATCTAGCTGGATGCAAGCACTGTTTGGCCGATACATTTTTGTGAAGCTCCTTTGGCAATCAACTTTTGTCGAACTGTGCACTGCATGAAGGACCATACACTGCTTGAATTTTGGTCCAGGCAGTAGGAAAGGGCCCCAATTCAAGCAGTTCATGGCCAGCTCTACTCCACTGGAGCAAGGATCTATAGTCTCTAATCTCTATAGTATTGAATGGAGAGTGTGGGGCACATGCATGGGTTAGGTTTAGATGGGAAGATTTTTACAAGTGTCTGGCAGCATAGACTAGCTGCACAGCCAACATCTTGTTCTCAAATGATCAAAAATAAGTATAAGTGGAAGAATAGACTGGAGGTGAGGGACACTACAACACAAATGGGTGCGTTTACATATTAACGCAATTTCTACTTCAGTAAGTGGAAAATCCCTCCAACTACTCCCTAATGCAAACCAGCAGGGTTTCTGGGAAAGACCAACTAGTGCATAGCTGGATACACACTATACAATTTTCTGTAGATTTTTTTCCTTCAGATTTACCAAAACCATATAATATGAGGTCAAACCTTAATGCCCCGTACACACGGTCAGACTTTTCGTCTACAAAAGTCCAACGGACGCCGACGGACTAAAGCTGGCTGGTAATCCGATCGTGTGTGGGCTTCCCCGGACTTTCAGCTGACTTTTTCAGCCTCAAATCCGATGGACTTTAGATTTGAAACATGCTTCAAATCTTTACGTCGTACCTACGACGGACCCCGAAATCCGCTCGTCTGTGTGCTAGTCCGACGGACAAAAATCCAAGCTAGGGCAGCTATTGGCTACTGGCTATGAACTTCCTTATTTTAGTCTGGTGTACGTCATCACATACGAATCCGTCTGACTTTTGTGTGATCGTGTGTAGGCAAGTCCGTTCCTTAGAAAGTCTGCCACAAGTCCGCCGCAAGTCCGCCGAAAGTCCGCCGGAAGTCTGTCGGACAGGCTGTCGGACTTTTGTAGACGAAAAGTCTGACCGTGTGTACGGGGCATAAGAGTTTTATAAATGTATTATATTTTTGTCCTAGGGTAACAACACTCACTGTATTGAATCTTTGGAGGAGCAGTGTTCTCACCCCAGGACAGGACTGCTAAACATCTTCCCCTTTTTCTAATCTTCATAACATAGTGGGATGGTGTGCTGTAGTCCACAGGGAGAGCTAGGACAAAAGCTAAGTGATAATAATGCAGCACAGCAGAGAGCGAAGAACATTACCAGCTCATAAAATTTGTAGAAAGAACAGATACATTTGTGATGATTTAACAGATATAGTGAAACATTTTCAAAGGTATATTTTACAGACAATAAGAGAAGAATTACGAGAATTTTTTTGTCAGGGTTTACTTAAGGAAATCTGTTTATAGATACCAATAAAACACAGAGCTTATAACCCCTCTCCATGCAAGGTTTTTAAAATGTTAAAGCCACATTCTAGGCTTCCCACTTTCTCTGGGAGGTCCCCTAGCTGTATTTTATTCTTTTTTTTTGTATACTTGCCTTTTCCATATATCTTCTGAACAGTCACATGGCATGCAGGATCCTCTTTGTCTTTGGATCTTCTCCAGCGATGGGCAGTTCTCAATAATGAGGAGAGTGACTTTTCTGTGATGTCAGTGCCGTTCTCTGCACCACTGAATGTGAGTACAGGGCATTGTGATGACAAGACCACTTGCACTCACAATATGTCCTCAATCTGGGTTAAATGATGTGGATAGGCTAATAGGTGGATGTATAGGGCTCATGCACACCTGAGCTCAAAAACACTGCTTTTACAGGTATTTGAGCCTTTTTTTTACTCTGCCTCTAAACGCCACTACATGTTAGCCTATGTGTCCGGGCACAATATAAGCATTTACAGAGCCAGAAAAAAAAAACACCAAAGTCGCAATCAGGAGAGGAACCTTTGAGTAAAAAAAACACTCAAAAGCATCTAAACTTACATAAATGTGTGTTTATACATGCTAATACATTTAAATTGCCAGAGTAAATTAACATTCTGGCCAAAAGAATGCAATACCAGACATATGAAGGTGCTTGACACATATGCAAAAACAGCCTTTTACCATGCTTTTCTGCTGCTATACTCCGGTAGGAGAAAAAGTGTCATTCAGAATAAAGTGTGCATGTGACCTTACTGTGGAGGACAGTACCGGACAGGAGGTGAGTATTGCAGCCTGAGCTGCTTTTTTAATTTAAATGCCTCCTGGGACCTTAATTAATAATCAAGCTGATCTCTTTTACATGTATGTATACCTAAGAGAAAGTTGACAACGCTATACATTTCATTACATGTAAAATAAGTCATATATCTAGTTTTTCTGTATTTTATCCTTTAAACATGGTCGAGGGCATAATGGTCTGCAGTCTGGTTTTCAGAATCTGTCATCTGCTTATACATTGTTTTTTGTGTTGCTACTTATGAATGTATCAGCGTTTGTCAATGTACACACTGCAATGTCCAATATTTTTATAGATAATGTGTTTAAAGGCGTCGGCCCTTTTATAGTGACTCGTGTAAATGTGAAGCTACCCTCCTTAAAGTATAAATTCCACCTGCAATAATTATAAAACGAAAAGGAAAAAATCATCCATAAAAAATACAAGTATTAATGTCCATAAATTATATATAGGGATTATTATGCATAATTTTTCGGACATTAATATTTGTATTTTTAATGGACGTTTGGTTATTTTAGCACTTTTTTTCTTTTCTTTTTGTAATAATATTTTATAGTTACACAAACAACACACAGCTCATATATTATTTTCCTGTTTCAAAATTTTTTTCATTAAAGTTTAGCTCATAAATGTATTTATGTTTTAGTATGTAAGATACACAAATATCCATTAGCATTTCCCACTCACACAATACACGTTGCCATATAAGGCTATTTAGAAGGAAGCGTATGTTTCTGATTTTTAATAGGGAAGGAAACTTGGTTTAATAATCAGACATTATTAGTAGGGTTTATCCCTATAAAAAAAAAAAAAGAAGGAGTTGAACACAGCTTTAAATTTTTTTTTAGTTGTAACATACAAAGGAAGTCCTAACCACACACTTTATACAGATACATATACCGAAACTCAAAGTCCACTATCTATAAGAAACTTCTTAGTCATACTCTGCTGCCCCAAATTATGGCTTTTTGCTTGGATGTCTGAGTGTCTGAGCTATGCCTTTCTGAGCACTAGGGATGAGCTGAACAGCCCCCCCCCGGTTCGGTTCGCACCAAAACATGCGAACAGACAAAAAAAATTGTGCAAACACCATGGGACACGAACGTGAAAAATCAAAAGTACTAATTTTAAAGGCTTATATGCAAGTTATTGCCATAAAAACTGTATGGGGACACGGGTCCTGCCCCAGGGGACATGTGACATGTATCAATGCAATAAATAGTTTTAAAAACTGAAGTTTTTCAGGAGCAGGCAGTGATTTTAATAATGCTTAAGGTGAAACAATAAAAATGAAATATTCCTTTAAATATCGGGGGGGGCCCTTAGTCTGCCTGTAAAGTAGCGCATGTTTCCCATGTTCATAACAGTCCCGCAGCAAAGTGTAATTTCTAAAGAAAAAAATGTCCTTTAAAATTGCTCACGGTTGTAATGTATTTCCGGATCCCAGCAATATACATTAAAAAAATCATTAAAAAAAAACGTGCGGGTTCCCCCCCGCGCCAAAATTTAAAAAAAAAGGCGTGGGGGTCCACCCCAAAATCCATACCAGGCCCTTCAGGTCTGGTATGGATTTTAAGGGGAACCCCGCTCCAAAATGAAAAAAAAATGGCGTGAGGGTCCCCCCAGAAATCCATACCAGACCCTTATCCAAGCAAGCAACCTGGCAGGCCACAAGAAAAAGGTGGGGGGACCGGAGGGAGCACCCCCCTCCTGAACCGTGCCAGGCCACATGACCTCAACATGGGGAAGGTCCTTTGGGGTTCTCCCCAAAGCACCTTGTCCCCATGTTGATGGGGACAAGGGCCTCATCCCCACAACCCTTGCCCGGTGGTTGTGGGGGTCTGCAGGGGGGGCTTATTGAAATCTGGAAGCCCCCTTTAACAAGGGGGCCCCCAGATCCTGCCCCCCCCCTATGTGAATGGGTATGGCCTACCTATTCACCAAAAAAGTGTCAAAAAAGTAAAAATCACAGGAGACAGTTTTGGATGATTCCTTTATTAAAAAAAAAAAAAGTGTCCCAAAATGTCCATCCATCTACAATCACAGCATCCGATGATCCCGAGAAAAAATTTTTTAAAAAAAGGGAAAAACTCCACCTCCATGGGAGGTGTCCTGCCGACTGACATCTTTTTGCTTTGACAGCTCTTATATAGCCAAGGGTGGGGCCACCCTCTGATGTAACCAAGTGACCCCGCCCCCTTAAGACGTCATGTGATGTCATGTGACATCAGAGGGGGCGGGGTCACCCATTTACGTCACCGGGTGGCCCCGCCCTTGACTATATAAGAGCTGTCAAAGCAAAAAGACGGCAATCGTCGGGACGTTTTTCTTTTCCCAGGACCATCAGCGTCGTGATTGAAGATGGATGGACATAGCGGGACATTTTTTTTTTTTTTTTTTAATAAAGGAATTGTCCAAAACTGTCTCCTGTCACTTTTACTTTTTTTAAACTTTTTTTGTTGAATGGGTAGGGGTAAAATGTACCCCATAGCCACTCACGTGGGGGGCGGGATCTGGGGGCCCCCTTGTTAAAGGGGGCTTTCAAATTCCAATAAGCCCCCACCCGCAGACCCCCACAACCACCAGGCAAGGGTTGTGGGGATAAGGCCCTTGTCCCCTTCAACATGGAAACAAGGTGCTTTGGGGGGGACCCCAAAGCACCCTCCCCATGTTGAGGGCATGTGACCTGGTATGGTTCAAGAGGGGGTGCTCTCTTGTCCCCCCCCCCTTTTCCTGCGACCTGCCAGTTTGCGTGCTCAGATTAAGGGTCTGGTATGGATTTTGGGGGAGAACCCACACAATTTTTTTTTTTTAATTTCGGCGCGGGGGATCCACTTAAAATCCATAACAGACCTGAAGGGTCGACTTGGCCTCAGCCGCAGCCTTATATAGTATGGACATGGACTTAGCCCCCTAAACCATGAGTGGCCAAAGGCACCCTGCCTTTGGCCAATTATGGCTCTCTCAGCAGAGTGTGCTGTGATTGACCAAAGCATGCAGGTCAGGTGCATGCTTTGGCCAATCATCATACAGCAATGCACTGTGATCTTGCAGTGCATTATGGGGCTTTCCGTGGTGCTCAAATTTTCCGTGAAGGCCCAATATATTCAGTTCATTTTAGAACAAACAACACCCGATGTTCGAGTTGAACTTACGTTCGACTCGAACTGCGGGCTCATCCCTACTGAGCACACTTCCACTTTCTTTACACTATAGATAATGCATGATGCCTACAGATAATGAATGACCGTTCTTGAAACATAGAGTTCACCACTCTACGCCACAATCTGAACTTCTAAATGTGCCATTGAAAAAAAGATATCAAGAAAAAGAGGTAGGGGAGTCAGTTAAAGTTCAGCTTTTAGTACAAGCCTTCCCCCTCCTTGGGTTATATAGAAATTCACAGAAAATCACCTATTTTATTAATTTCTCCTAGCTATAGATATTACTTTTAAAACTGACCATGTGAAGCATACTACCTCATTATGTATCCCTGTAGTCTGATTTGATAAAGCTGAAATGTGGGGAAAGGAAAAATGCAGCCCCAATGTATAGATTAAACAGGGCCGCAAATAAGGCAGTACAGCCAGCCCTTCTGTACTGAGCTCGGGCCCCATCAGTTCAAAAAGGGGGCCCAGGCATCTGCTGAGCAGGAGGACTGGCTGTACTGTCTTATTGCAGACACAGATTCCCTGCAGGGCTGTCAGCTTCCCTCCTCTCCTCTGCTGCTGACAGCTGCTTCAGGTACACAGAGGGATGTTTCAGGATGGAGAGCAAGGAAAGGCCTGGTACTGTAAATATGTCATTTTCTGACTACCTTTCCTTAATGAACACAGTAAGCAAATCGGTACCAAACACTCCTGTGTCCATTCACCACGAAGCATAGTTAACGGTATTTACTATGCTTCAGTTTAAATGAGCAGGAAGCCTCAGAGTGCTTCCTAATCATTCATCTGTGCAGCTGAAGTTGCAGAGAAATGGACTGATAAATCTATGTCCTCAGTAACTTTCAGCTGAGGGGGCCCTGTCAGGTAAGCTGTATGGGGCCCTGGGATTTCTGACAGCAGCCCTAAGATTAAATGCTCATTTAGGTCTAAGGGGCCACAAAGTGCACTTTTAGTTGCCCAATCCTTTCCTCCAACAGCCTCCCTTCCAGGCTATAGAATTCCCTGGTGGTTGCCAGTCCTCTGACGTCATCAAGTCCAGTGTAGAGCCCATAAGACTGCAATGGGTGTCTTGGCTCTAGGCTTTGTGAGGCCTTAGGCGAATCTGAGACATGAGGCCCCATTCTCATCCATAATTGGAAAAATAATTCAAGCGATAAAAATTAACTGTATAAATTGCATATATTTTTTTTAAATATTATGAACTATGAATTCACTGTTTATAGAATTTTCTCTAACCAATTCTTCTTTAATCAAATATATATATTACATGTGTATTGTATATTATACGCATATTTCTCAATTTACATGAAGGCCACTGCATTCCCCTTTACATCACAGAGTTACAACTTGCATTTAAAATGGGAACACTAATGTGGAGGGGACTCTGGAGCACCTTCCGCAGAGTGAGAGAGAGTGAGAGAGTCGCAGACATGATAGAGTAGATGGTCAGAGACTGCAGACATGATAGAGTAGATGGTCAGAGACTGCAGACATGATAGAGTAGATGGTCAGAGACTGCAGACATGATAGAGTAGATGGTCAGAGACTGCAGACATGATACAGGAGATGGTCAGAGACTGCAGACATGATACAGGAGATGGTCAGAGACTGCAGACATGATACAGGAGATGGTCAGAGACTGCAGACATGATACAAGAGATGGTCAGAGACTGCAGACATGATACAAGAGATGGTCAGAGACTGTGCTGAAATACTACAGGAGATGATCAGAGACTGCAGGCATAGTACAAGAGATGATCAGAGACTGCAGACATGATACAGGAGATGATCAGAGACTGCAGACATGATACAGGAGATGATCAGAGACTGCAGACATGATACAAGAGATGGTCAGAGACTGCAGAGATGATACAGGAGATGGTCAGAGACTGCAGAGATGATACAGGAGATGGTCAGAGACTGCAGAGATGATACAGGAGATGGTCAGAGACTGCAGAGATGATACAGGCGATGGTCAGAGACTGCAGACTTGGTACAAGAGATGGTCAGAGACTGCAGACATGATACAGGAGATGGTCAGAGACTGCAAACATGATACAAGAGGTGGTCAGAGACTGCAGATATGATTCAAGAGATGGTCAGAGACTGCAGACATGATACAAGAGATGGTCAGAGACTGTGTTGACATACTACAAGAGATGATCAGAGACTGCAGGCATAGTACAAGAGATGATCAGAGACTGCAGACATGATACAGGAGATGATCAGAGACTGCAGACATGATACAGGAGATGATCAGAGACTGCAGACATGGTACAAGAGATGGCCAGAGACTGCAGACATGATACAAGAGATGGTCAGGGACTGCAGACATGATACAAGAGATGGTCAGAGACTGTGCTGACATACTACAGGAGGTGATCAGAGACTGCAGACATAGTACAAGAGATGATCAGAGACTGCAAATATGATACAGGAGATGGTCAGAGTCAGAGACTGCAGACATAATACAAGAGATGGTCAGAGACTGCAGACATGATACAAGAGATGGTCAGAGACTGCAGAGATGATACAGGAGATGGTCAGAGACTACAGAGATGATACAGGAGATGGTCAGAGACTGCAGAGATGATACAGGAGATGGTCAGAGACTGCAGAGATGATACAGGAGATGGTCAGAGACTGCAGACATGGTACAAGAGATGGGCATAGACTGCAGAGATGATACAGGAGATGGTCAGAGACTGCAGACATGATACAGGAGATGGTCAGAGACTGCAGACATGATACAGGAGATGGTCAGAGACTGCAAACATGATACAAGAGGTGGTCAGAGACTGCAAACATGATACAAGAGGTGGTCAGAGACTGCAGACATGATACAAGAGATGGTCAGAGACTGTGTTGACATACTACAAGAGATGATCAGAGACTGCAGGCATAGTACAAGAGATGATCGGAGACTGCAAACATGATACAGGAGATGATCATAGACTGCAGACATGATACAGGAGATGATCAGAGACTGCAGACATGATACAGGAGATGATCAGAGACTGCAGACATGGTACAAGAGATGGCCAGAGACTGCAGACATGATACAAGAGATGGTCAGGGACTGCAGACATGATACAAGAGATGGTCAGAGACTGTGCTGACATACTACAGGAGGTGATCAGAGACTGCAGACATAGTACAAGAGATGATCAGAGACTGCAAATATGATACAGGAGATGGTCAGAGTCAGAGACTGCAGACATAATACAAGAGATGGTCAGAGACTGCAGACATGATACAAGAGATGGTCAGAGACTACAAACATGATAAAAGAGATGGTCAGGGACTGCAGAGATGATACAGGAGATGGTCAGAGACTGCAGAGATGATACAGGAGATGGTCAGAGATTGCAAACATGATAAAAGAAATGATCAGAGACTGCAGAGATGGTCAGAGACTGCAGAGATGATACAGGAGATGGTCAGAGGCTGCAGACATGATACAAGAGATTAGTGGCGGCTGGTGCTCACAATTCTTGGGGGGGTGCTAATGAACTGAAAAAAAAAACACATCAATTGCAGCCACTGTGCCCATCAAAGGCAGCCACTGTGCTCATCAAATGCATGAATTTATCCGTTATACATATAGGGGGGTGGCGGGACAGAGGGGGCAGCGCCCGTGTGCCCTTGAGCCCAGGTTCACACTAGTGTGATCGCAGACATTGCATGGGATGCGCACCCGCAGTGGCAATAACATGCAATGTCTGCGAGATGCGAGTTCAGCCATACTATTGTATGGCTGAACTCGCATTAGATTCGCAGGGAAAAAAAGTGCAGGGACTTTTTTCCCTGCACTGAAATCGGATCGCATGGATGTTCTCACCTATGCGATCCAATTTTTTGGCGAGTTCACAGTTCGCACTGCAATCTGTGAACTGATCTGCAGGTGTCATTACCAATGTATTGACACCCGCAGCGGTTTGCGGAAGGCAGTGTGAACTGCCTGAGGGAGAGATGCGATGCGGGAACCAGCGATGTAATCGCGCTGGTTCCCACATCACATCAGTGTGAACCTAGGCTAATGGACGGGCTGCCACTGCAAGTGATGATCGGAGACTGCAGACATGAATGGGCTGAAATTGCACTGTACTCGGGCACATGTGAATTGCACAGTGCGTTCCTGTGTGATTCATGGTGTGAACCCGCCCTGTGTCTTGGAACCCACACTTTGCTCCACTAACTTAGTTAGTTTGGGCCGTGGAAGCATTTATCCACATCTCCTGTGGGGTGCCTACAAGGGGGCTTGGATATGAAATCCACCCCCCAGCATGTCTCCTCCCCTCCCAAAGCCCCCCTAGCACATATCCTCCCCCTTTGTGGCAGACAGCATCTATTTGATTGGTGGGAGGATATGTGCTAGGGGGGGCTTTGGGAAGGGAGAAGACATGTGCTGGAGAGGTGGATTTCATATTCAAGCCCCCTTGTAGCACAAGTTCTAAAGTGCCCCCTAACACAGTGGTGTCACTAGGGTTGGTGTCACCTGGTGCAGTAAAACATGGTGTCACCCCCCCCTGCACTTAGCAGGCTAGTGTGTTGGTGTGTCTGTGTGGCTCTCCCCCCTTAACCTGCCACAATGGATGGAGCAGGGATGTGATTGAGGGGGGGGAAATAGAGCTGGAATGGGATCGGGGGTGGATAGAGCTGGGATGGGATCAGGGTGGTAGATAGAACCAAGGTGGGATTGGGGGGGTGGATGGAGCCGGGATGGGATCGGGGGGAATGGATAGAGCCAGGGATGGGATAGGGGGAATGGATGGAGCTGAGATGGTTTGGGGGGATGGATGGAGCTGGGATGGTTTGGGGGGGGATGTATGGTGCCGGGATGGGATTGGTGTGGTGTGGATTGAGCCGGGATGGGATCGGGGAATGGATTGAGCCGGGATGGGATTGGGGGGTGATGGAGCCGGAATGGGATCGGGGGGATGGATGGAGCCGGGATGAGATAGGAGGGATGGAGTCGGGATGTTATCAGGGGGATGGATGGAGCCGAGTGGGTTGGAATCTGTGGATGGATGGAGCTGGGATGGGATCGGGGGGATGGATGGAGCTGGATGGGATTGGGGTGGATGGAGCCGGGATGGGATCGGGGTGGATGGATGGAGCCGGGATGGGGGTGGATGGAGCCTTTATGGGATTGGGGTGGTAGATGGGATCGGGGTGGTAGATGGAGCCGAGGTGGGATTGGGGGGGTGGATGGAGCCGGGATGGGATCGGGGGGAATGGATGGAGCCAGGATGGGATCAGGGGGAATGGATGGAACCGGGATAGTTTGGGGGGATGGATGGAGCTGGGATGGGATTGGGGTGGATGAAGCCGGGATGGGATCGGGGGAAATGGATGGAGCCGGGATGGGATCGGGGGAAATGGATGGAGCCGGAATGGGATCGGGGGATGGATGGAGCCGGGATGGTATTGAGGTGGGGTGGATGAAGCCTGGATGGGATCGGGGGGAACGGATGGAGCCAGGATGGGATCGGGGGGGTGGATGGAGCCTGGATGGGATCGGGGGGAACGGATGGAGCCGGGATGGGATCGGGGGGTGGATGGAGCCTGGGATGGGATCGGGGGGATGGATGGAGCCGGGTGGGATTGGGGTGGGGTGGATGGAGCCGGGATGGGAGGGTGGATGGAGCCAGGATGGGGGGTGGATATCCTCTCCCCCAAATCACTCCAAGTGAACTCTTTGCTTGCCCCCCCCTCTTCTTCATGCCCCCCTCTGTAATGCCGCGTACACACGGGCGGACTTTGACGGACTTTACGACGGACTTTCCGTCGGACTTTCCGTCGGACTTTCGAATGAACGGCCTTGCCTACACACGATCAACCAAAGTCCGACGGATTCGTAGGCGATGATGTACGACCGGACTAAAATAGGGAAGTTCACAGCCAGTAGCCAATAACTGCCCTAGCGTCGGTTTTTGTCCGTCGAACTAGCATACAAACGAGCGGACTTTTCGACCGGACTCGAGTCCGTCGGAAAGATTTGAAACATGTTTCATTTCTAGGTCCGTCAAACTTTTGGGGAAAAAAAGTCCGCTGGAGCCCACACACAATCAAATTATCCGACGGACCAAGTCTGCCGTAAAGTCCGCTCGTGTGTACGTGGCATAAGACTTACTTTTACATAGACCTCAGACCAGCGTGCTCTCGGTACAGGTGGTAAGCCTCCTTCCCTCCTTCTCCTCTGTGCACAGGAAAACATCACAGTACAGGAGGAGGAGGAGAAGGGGTGGGTTCAGTTTGCTCCACTCCGTAGTGCACATTGTGTGTCAGGCAGCTGGGGAGAGATGCCAGTGTCCTGTCGAAAACTGTCCCCCATCGGATAGTGCCCCCCATGTACTGCTCAGGTGCAGCGCTTGCGCAGTACGGAGGACAAAGGAGACACCGAAAGTCTCCAAATATGAACAGCTGTTCATCAGCTGTACACGGCACGTGCGCAATTAACACTACATTCTGCCACACGCTCCCGTTACTCGTGGGGGTGGATTTCTCAAATGGGTGGATCTTTGCGGGGCGTGTTTTGCCATGTTGATGGGCGGATTTGCTGGACCTATTTAACCGATCAACATTGCAATACCCACCCTTCAGTTGTATGCATCCGCCCCTACACCCGCCCCTTGCACAGTTGTACGAGCATCGGGTGCGTGTGGCACAATTATGGTTGCCACCTCATCCCTTTAAACACGAACACATATCAATTACACAGGTTCTGTGGCCGATTAAGGTTGTAATTAAACTCACTTGGTGCCTTGTCTGCATTTAATTAGCCTCAGAACCCGTGTAATTCATGAGTGTTCGGGTTTAAAGGGATGAGGTGGCAACTCTAGGCACAATGTACTCTTAATTGCGCAGGTGCCGAGACTTTCGGCATCTCCCTTGTCCTCCGTACTGTGCAAGTGCTGCGCTTGCATAGTACAGAGCGGACACTAACAATAGGGGGGACCTTTCTCGTCAGAACACCGAATGCAATGCACAGTGGAGCGCGTGGCGTGCGGGAATGGAGACACCTTGCACAAGCCACAGGCAACCGCCTAATTAGAGAGCCACCTCTGGCTGTGAGCACACCAAGAATCAGTCCACTGCTGCAGTGTAAGAGAGTAAAGGGGAGTGCAAATTGCTGGGGATTGGGTAAGGAAAACTCTTTTTTTGCAGTCCCCTAGACCTAAAAGATCATGTAGTTCTATATAGACATCTTGTTTAAAAAAGAAAAAAAAAAACTGTTTAAACTTCTATGGTTAAAAGTAGAAGTTTATATTGCATAAATTTGCAAATACATGTGAAGTCACACTGCTGCGTTAAGTAGGGTTGCGGTCTCATCCCTTTAAAACTGAACACACTAAGTGAGTTTAATTAGCACCTTAATCAACCACAGAACCCGTGTAATTAATATATGTTCAGTTCAGGGATGAGGTGGCAACCCTAGTCGTCATCAAGGCCAATCCCTGCTTAAAACTATGTGAAGTCCAAGCCTTGGACACATATATAGTATAGTATAATTATAGTAGAATTAGTGTAAATCACTCATTTCTGCACTATTAAAAACAGTGCACAAACCCTAACCTTATATTATGCAATCTCCCCTTATGCAAAAAATGCGTGCATACAAATGCTGTGCAAATGTATGAAATCAAAAAGTCATAAAAACATAAATCAATTAATAAAGCTCACTCCATATATTACCATAAAGTGCAATAGTGCTAAATCATCCGACATACAATGTATATGCAAATACTGTGCAAGTATAAAAATATATAAAATACATTTTATCATATAAACAAAAATTGATCAATGGAGCTCACTCCACATATGCCCATAAAGTGCAATAGTGGCAGGAAATATCAACAATCAAAAAAAAGGCAACATAAAAAAAATCAGTGCAAACAGTGCAATGGTGCAGAGCACACATCAGAAAAATGCTACTAAGTATACATGAGTTGTCTTGGGGACTTTAGGTTTATTTCATTCTGATTGGTTAGAGGGTTAGTTCGCTAATAGGCCTCTAAGCTGTGAATTGTCTATTTTTTTTTATGCAGCCTGCATTGCTGCATAGTCACAGCCGCTCGTCCTAATTTTACAGGCGTGTGGTTTAACAACTCCCACCAGTCACCCTCCTTTCTTTTTTAATCCTAATGCCTCTCATTTGTTCACATTCCCCTCCCCCACTTGTCATTTTGTGTCAGTTTATACTTCTCCCACCTGCTAATCTTTCTCCTCCCCTGGTTCCTGTTTAGCTCCTCCCACCTGTCATTCTTTCTCCTCCTCTGGTTCCTGTCATTTAGATCCTCCTACCTGTCCAACGTCAGTCCTCCCACTTTGTCACTTAGGTAAGCCATAGGTGATGCAATTTTCTTTCCTGCAACCACGGGTTGCAGGAAAGATAATTGCTTGATTCCCCCATCAACACATTCAGTGTTGATGGGGGACTCCCTTCTGTAGCTCTATTATGTTGTGCCAGTGGGGACACAATGATTCCTGCTGGGGGCTATAGCCGCTGGCAGTAATCGCATGCAAAATATCAGACAGGCTGGTTGTACTGAAGTCCATCACTGGATCGACTTCAAAACAATCAGTGTGCCCATAGATGGATTGAATCTGGGCTGGTCCCTGCTAACCCTGCTGAGGTTCGATCCATCTATGGCCAGCTTTATTCACAACTCTTTCCACCTACCGATCACTATATCAGCACTCCATCCCACTTGTCAAACTTTATGTTAAATAGTGACATGTTCACTGTCATTTAACGCCATACTGCCAAAGCTGCCTGCAGTTAAGAACTAACCACATACTGTAAATGTATGTTGTCTTAGTCGTCATTTTGCACATTCATTTTCCATTATTTAACAACTTAATATGTACAGCACTCTATAATCCCATATCCTAACCCTAATATCTGCTAATCAAATATTACTTTTGGCAGGCTCCCAGCGAAGAGCAAACTGGGGACTTAGTTTGGCATTTTTGCCAAAACTGGGCATCAGATGACCTTGTCCGTGCACGGTGTGAAGCAATTATATATTTGACTTTTACAGATAGCCTTTGATTGGCAAATGTATATTAAATTGATATTAAACTCTGGTTATTATTAGTGCCCTTATGATTATCAGGATGGGAGGGGCTTAGTGAGCTGAGGCATGGGAGTCAAACACCCCAGAGCCATTTGAATGTAGTCGCCTACTGTCCTAGGGCCCTCTACAGGGCTGAAACTCCAGGCAAAGTGGGTCAACACTCAGTGAAAACAGCTGTAGTCTCCCTGACACTTTTTACGGTCTTCTGTGAGCCATGAGTAGGAGTTTTAGGCCAAGCAAGAGTCCTCTGAAGTAAGTACTAGTAAACGTGGGCATCAGTGTTCAATCTGAGAGAATGCACAACTGGGCAGGGCTTATGGATGGGACATTGGGAGAGATTGGTTTATTAATGAGGGCACCTTGATTATATTCGATGATAGAAGCTGAATGCTGTGGGCTTATAGGGAAGTGGTCCCAACTCTGTGGTGCTTCTTAGGAGAGGAGGTAGAAAGGGAAATTGGCTTACAAAATATGTGCTGTAGTTCTACGCCTGGATGACAAATACAAAACATCTACTTCTGCGTGTGCTGTTCCCTGCCAAAGAATTCTGTTAGTCAATGTGATGTTAGATGTCACGAGAAAACTGGCCTATGGCCAGAAATGTCATGAGCAGGTCTACAGCAATATGGCAAAATGTTCCAACTACTAGCAGGTGGGTAGCTGTTCTACCCAAGAAGAAGCGGGACAGAGACTCGTTTGGCGCCAACACCTAACCAATAACTGGCCCCTTACAAGTTTCCTCCAAATTCCTTTTTTTGTTTGCTGCTGTGATCGGACTTCTGGTTAGAGTGTGGCTACATTCAATCTCCATGGTCCCACTCAGGGCCGGGACAAGAGGTGGGCAGGAGGGTCGGTTGCCCTGGGTACTGTGGTATCATGTGAGGTGGGGAGGGGATTTGTGTTGGAAGGGGGAATTTGGGGAGCGGCAGGGGGTAAGAATTGTTTTAGGAAGGAAAATATAGGGGGGGTGTAAGGAATGATGTTTTAGGGGCATCTGTGTTGGGGGGGGAATAGGGGTAAGAGGGTTTGTGCTAGGAGTGGGGATTGGGAGGGTTTGTGCTAGAAGAGGTGATATGGTAGAGAGGGGGGTGGAATTGTGCTAGAAGGAATGGTTGGGGGGGATTTGTGGTGCTAAAAGGGAAAATGTTGTGCTGGAAAGGAGGGTTGGGGGAATTTGTGCTGGGAGGGGGGGATTTAGCGTGGGGGGAGAGGATGTATACTTGGAGGGGAAAATGTAGGGAATTTGTGCTAGGAGTGTTTTTTTTGGGTGGGGGCATTTGTTTTTGGGGGAGTTGGAGGATGGGGGGCAAAGAATTGTACTGAGAGAGGGGATTTCAGCAGGGGAGTGGATTTGTATTGGGAAGAGGGAATTTATGCTTAGAGGGTAATCATGTAGATTAGTGCTTATTTTTGAGCACTTGGGGAATTTTTGCTTAGGGGGGTCAGGGGGCGCAGTTTGCCATGTTTGCCCTGAGCTCTAGATGACTTTGTCCCGGCACTGGTCTCACTATATGTAGAAACGTAACCACCCTCTCTCTTGCCTGCTCCCAAGATGGACTATGGACTATGGAATTTGTAATGTGCATAGAGCAGTACACATAACCGTATCTAACATGCACTGATCGTTCTAAACAATTGGAAGGGAGAAGGAAAAGGACGGGTTCAGGAGATCACAGAGGGTGTTACAAGAGGGCAGAGAAACACAAGAAGAGATACTTTCATGTAAAATAGATTACAGGGCCATTAACCACTTGCCTACTGGGCACTTAAACCCCCCTCCTGCCCAGACCAATTTTCAGCTTTCGGTGCTCTCACACTTTGAATGACAATTACTCAGTCATGTAATACTGTACCCAAATGAATTTGTCCTTTTTTCATACAAATAGAGCTTTATTTTGGTGGTATTTAATCACCTCTGGGTTTTTTATTTTTTGTGCTATAAATTAAAAAAGTGCACTCGCAGGTGGATTTGCCTTTCGTAAATAACCCCCATTGTTTAGTGTAATTTTAGTGTATTGCATTAAGTGTATTTAAAGTATTTTCAGACAAGACTCAATTTTCAAAACTGAGAACCTGCTGATGAGCCTGCATGGGCAAAGGCAGAGGTTACTGGCAGTCAAATGTGCTTCCATCCCAGATTCATATACTGTAAATCACACATCTTGCTCTACCACCCTTCTTCTATGAACCTTTGAACTGCATACATGGCCTTTCCTGGTTTGCTATCATGTCTCAAATTTCCATGTTAGTTTTGAGTTATGAGAAATGTTTACATGTCTGCATTTGTTCAGTTTGTACAAGGTGGGTGTGAAGTTTATATTAAGTAATGTATTGTGTTTATCTTTGTCTGGTGGGAGGTGAATATAGTTTAATATAGAGTGATAAATTGAAATGTTTATAGGAATCGAATAGTCTTTTTTTTTTTCTAGCATTTTTAGAAGAGCTCTGCATTAGCCACCAGCTTGTTCTTTTGTTACAGCTTTCCTGTAATTTAAGGAATTACAGCTCTTAGGCCCGGTTCACACTGCTGCGTGGTGCGAGATCGCATGTGATTCACACCGCACTGCAGTGCAAATCACATGTGATGTCCGTGCGATGCGATTTCAGCCATACAGATAGTATGGCTGAAATCGCATTGCATTCTGACTAAACTCAGAATCGGATCGCATGGGTGTTCAAACCTATGCGATCCGATTCGTGTCTGAACTGACAGTTTGTAGTGCGATATTCAAGCTGAAAAGTGGGTGTCATTAACAATGTATTGACACTCCCCAGCAGTTCGCAAATGGCAGTGTGAACTGCCGTGCGATGCGGGAACCCGCAGTAGTTTCGCAGGGTTCCCGCATCGCAGCAGTGTGAACCGGACCTTAAAGCGGAAGTAAACCCATCCATAAAACAGTTTAATTTCCGGCACGTGCTGGAAATTTAACACCCCCATTGGTTGTGCTCTCAACCAAAATGTCAAACCATCCAATGGCTGATGTCATAACTGATCACATGTGCAGCATCATGGCAATTGTAGATTAAACAGAGGCAAAAACGGCAGCTTCCTTGGATGAAAATGATAGGGGGTTTACTTACACTTTAAGAGTAGTGTTTTATACAATTAATTAATTATAAAACTTTACTGGACTCTCTGAACATTGCTGTGCCGCCATTACTGCTTTGTAGAAATTTTGCAAGGGTTTCAGACAAGGGATTTAAACCTTGTCTACTCTAACCAAACCGAAAAAGAAATAGTTTTGGCTAATCACAGGGCTTTTTTCTCAGAAAATAGGTGCAGGAACTCCCCCTTTCCGAGGCAACCCTTTTCTTCACCCTCACCCACCTCCGGGCACCATTCCTTGGTTCCAACCCCTATCCACCTCCCAGTACTGCCCTTTTAGACAATACAGAACCAAGTAAAATTTTGTGGTAATTTGTATGGAATTTGGTAATGATAACAAGAAAAGCAGTAAAATAGATCCACTACAGCCAGCAACAATAGATCCCCCTAACAACCCGCAACACAATTTCTCCCTAGCAACATTAGACTTCCGGCAGCAAAAACAGATCTCCACACAGCCAGCATCAATAGACTTTCCGGCAGCCAGCAATAATAGACCGTCACCCCTACCTCAACAGTAGATCTCTCCCAGCAGCAACTGACCCCCCAGCAACATAAGGCCCACCCCCAGCAACAATAGACCTCCTCAGTGCCCACCCCCAGCAACAATAGACCTCCTCAGTAACAATAGACCCCCAGCAAAAATAGATCCCCTCTAGCTAGAATAGATCCCCCAGCAGCGAACATAAATTGACTCCGCAGCACACCTCAGCACCCCTTGCCATTACATAAAGTCAGTCCTGGAAGTGCGGGAACTGCATTTCCCCTCATTCCCGCAAAAAAAAAGCCCTGGGTATTCATATACATGAAATAAAACACACCATTTCGAGTTGACCATTCAAGGAAAGGGACAGATTCAGTCCCCCACACCTGGTAATGGCAGCATCAAGGGACCTGGACAGATAAAAATTAGGTGAAATATGTGTTCTCTGCATAGACCATTCCACTTGGTAAAGCATTAGAATGTGACACAATTCAGTCTTTTTTGATGAACACTGCTAGCCCATTAGCACAACAACTCAAATGCATGTTCTTACAGGTTTTGAGCAGATAAAAGTTACAATGAACATGCATGGAGGGATAATGTAAGGTAAACCGTATCTCCACCACTAAAAAGCCAGTGCGGATACATGCTCATGCTTGTGCACATTGCACAAGTGCTAATATTTATAAGCGAAAGACCAATGTCATATCTGCATTGCCAGTTCATCG
Organism: Lithobates clamitans; assembly: GCA_037952925.1. Lineage (NCBI taxonomy): Eukaryota > Metazoa > Chordata > Amphibia > Anura > Ranidae > Lithobates > Lithobates clamitans. The sequence goes on along the minus strand of JBBGZY010000331.1, from coordinate 3,382,838 downwards.
CGTACAGATTTGTGCGCGTGCGCACAAATTCGTGTGCACACACATGCACATACTAATTAGCACTTGGTGCCCAGTGGCCTATTTAAACTGCTCTATCACTGTGAACAATCGCTGGATGATCTTCAGCTTGTTCCTGACTACCCAAGAACTGATCTGCTGTTCCTGTTTGCTTGTGTATGACCCAGCTTGCCTTTGGACTTTGCCTCTGCTTGTGCTCTAGCTCTGTTACCCGGTATTCTGACCTTAGCTTGTTTACTGGATCTGATCTGCTTGCTGACTTTGGTGCTGCGTTTTCCGGCTGTTACTGACCCTGGCCTATCTTCTGGACTCGCTTTGCCTGCTGATTCGGTACCTTACTGCCTGGCTGCTCCTCTACTGGTTCTGCTTCCATCCCACGCTCTGGTGCCAAGCTGCTCTTGCATCCTGTTCCGAGGACTGTGACTACCAGCTCTAACCACTTACAGAGTGGACATCACCAGCCAGCTGCTACGGCACTCGTGCCACTACTTGCCTTTACACTCTCTGTCCCCACCTTCAGGAGTGTTAGGCGGAAGGATCAAGAGAGGCCTCCACCACATTCCAGTCTTCACCAGGTATGTGATAGATATGCAGTGCCTTGAAAAAGTATTCATGCCCCTTACAATTTTCCACATTTTGTCATGTTACAAGCAAAAACATAAATGTATTTTATTAGGATTTTATGTGATAGATCAACACAAGTGGCACATAATTGTGAAGTGGAAGGAAAATGATAAATGGTTTTAATTTTTTTTTTTACAAGTAAATATGTGAAAAGTGTGGCGTGCATTTGTATTCAGCCCCCTTTACACTGATACCCCTAACTAAAATCTAGTGGAACTAATTGCCTTTAGAAGTCACCTAATTAGTAAATAGATTCCACCTGTGTGTAATTCAATCTCAGCATAAAAACTGCTGTTCTGTGAAGCCCTCAGTGGTTTGTTAGAGAATCTTAGTGAACAAACAGCATCATGAAGGCCAAAGAACACACCAGAATGGTCAGGCATAAAGTTGGGGAGAAGTTTAAAGCAGGATTAGGTTATAAAAAAATATCCCAACCTTTGAACCTCTCACAGAGCACTGTTCAATCCATCGTCGGAAAATGGAAAGAGTATGGCACAACTGCAAACCTACCAAGACATGGCCATCCACCTAAACTGACAGGCCGTGCAAGGAGAGCATTAATCAGAGAAGCAGCCAAGAGGCCCATGGTAACTCTGGAGGAGCTGCAGAGATCAACAGTTCAGGTGGGAGAATCTGTCCACGGGACAACTATTAGTCGTGCCCTCCACAAATCTGGCCTTTATGGAAGAGTGGCAAGAAGAAAGCCACTGTTGAAAGAAAGCCATAAGAAGTTCCATTAGCAGTTTGTGGGGGACACAGAAAACATGTGGAAGAAGGTGCTCTGGTCAGATCAGACCAAAATTTAGTTTTTTGACCTAAAAGCAAAACACGATGTGTGGCAGAAAACTAATACTGCACATCACCCTGAACACACCATCCCCACTGTGAAAAATGGTCGTGGCAGCATAATGTGGTGGGGATGCTTTACCTTAGCAGGGACAGGGAAGCTGGTCAGAGTTGATGGGAAGATAAATGGAGCCAAATACAGGGCAATCTTAGAAGAAAATCTTAAAAGAAAAGAGTCTGCAAAAGACTTGAGACGGGTGGAGGTTCACCTTCCATCAGGACAATGACCCTAAACATACAACCAGAGCTACAATGGAATGGTTTAGATCAAAGCACAGTCTTGAGTTAGAATGGCTCAAAGTCCAGACCTAAATCCAATTGAGAATATGTGGCAAGACTTGAAAAATGCTGTTCACAGACGTTCTCCATCCAATCTGATAGAGCTTGAGCTATGTTGCAAAGTAGAATGGGCAAAAAATTCACTTTCTAGATGTGCAAAGCTGGTAGAGACATCCCCAAAAAGACTTGCAGCTGTAATTGCAGCAAAAGGTGGTTCTACAAAGTATTGACTCAGGGGGGCTGAATACAAATGCACGCCACACTTTTCACCCATTTATTTGTAAAAAAATATGAAAACCATTTATCATTTTCCTTCCACTTCACAATTATGTGCCACTTTATGTTGGTCTGTCACATAAAATCCCAATAAAATACATTTACGGTTTTGGTTGTAGCATGACAAAATGTGAAAAATGTCAAGGGGTATGAATACTTTTTCAATGCACTGTACAGCGGGTAAAATAAGTATTGAACACGTCGCCATTTTTCTAGGTAAATATGTTTCTAAACGTTGCTATCAGCATGAAATCTTCACCACATGTCGGTAACAACCCATGCAATTCATGCATACAAAGAAACCAAAAACAAATACGTTCAGAACTTAGAACTCAGAAGTTATGTGTAATAAAATGGAATGACACAGGGAAAACATATTGAACATATGAAGAAAGGGAGGTGCAAAAAGGTATGGAAAGCCAAGACACCAACTAAAATCTATCAGTAATTAGATAGCAATCCTGCCCCTTGTCAGTGCAAATTAATATCAGCTGGTTCAGTCTTAACTGATGGCCTATAAAAAGATGTCTCATTACCAAGGTGTCACCCAAGAAACATCTCATGATGGGTAAAAGCAAAGAGTTCTCTCAAGACCTGTGCAACCTTATTGTTGCAAAACATACTGATGGCATTGGTTACAGAATGATTTCTAAACTTCTAAATGTCCCAATGAACACTGTTTTTGGCCATAATCCGGAAGTGAAAAGAACATTATTTCACCATAAACCAGACACGACCAGGGGCTTCTCACAAGATTTCTGACAGAGGAGTGAAAATAATTATCAGAAGAGTTTTCCAAGACCCTAGGACCACTTGTGGAAAGCTTCAGAAAGACCTGGAATTAGCAGGTACATTTGTTTTAAAGAAAATAAGTAATGCATTCAGCCGCCATGGCCTGTATGCATGCTCAGCACGCAAGATTCCATTGCTGAAGAAAAAGCATGTTGAAGCTCTTTTAAAGTTTGCTGCACAACATTTAGACAAGCCTATGAAATAGTGGGAGAATATAGTCTGGTTAGATGAGACCAAAATTAAACTTTTTGGATGCCATAATACACACTATGTTTGGAGGTCAAATGGCACTGCTCACCACTCCAAAAACACCACACCAACAGTGAAGTTTGGAGGTGGGAACATCATGGGATGGGGCTGTTTTTCAGCATACGGTACTGGCAAACTTCTTCATTGAAGGAAGGATGAAAGGAAAAATATACCAAGACATTCTTGATAAAAAACCTGCTGTCATCTACCGGGATGATGACGATAAAACAAGGTTTGACATTTCAGCAAGACAATGATCCCAAACACAAAGCCAAAGAAACTCTAAATTGGTTTCAAAGAAAGAAAATAAAGCTGCTAGAATGGCCCAGCCTATCACCTTATTTGAACGCAATAGAAAATCTATGGAAAGAACTAAAGACATTTACTTACTAAACGAGATATAAGGTCCATAGAAGTAAAATGAGAGAGTTGGCAGGAACTCCAAGACAGACCATTTAAAAAGGGAGGCATCTCAAGATTCTATGCCCATCTACAACCCGATGATAGGTGTACCAAAACGGCCCCATTGTTGGCATGGGAAAAAGATCTAGGCACCACTTTCAGCTATTTGGAATGGAAACAAGCCAGGGGAATTACTTTTAAGGCATCTAGGTGTGTTAACCACTGGGATAACTTCCTAAAAATGCTAAACAGAAGGTATCTTTTCCCCCTTAAGCTATTAAAAATATTCCCCAACTCCACTACTGAGCGTTGGAGAGGATGTGGAGACACAGGGACTCTATTCGATGTGTTTTGGAAGTGCAGATGCCTTCGCAGCTTCTGGAATTGAATATTCTCCCTGATCTCAAAAGGTCATGGGCTCCTTCATTCCCCCCAAAACCAGAGATGGCTCTCTTACTTTAAAAATTTTACGAATTTCCTAAACAATTTTGTTTTCTAATTGTCCAAATTCTTACTGAAGCCCATATGACTATAGCATATCTCTGGAAAACTAATATAGCCCCTAAAGTGTCAGAAACTATCAAAAGAGTGCACAATTCTGCCCAATATGAACGGACGCTAGCATATGGTACAGACTCTATACAAAAATGTTATAATAATTGGAATTGTTGGCTCTGCAGATTCCCGATAAGAGATGCATAATCTGAAGATCTCATAGGATCTAGTCTCTAAGAAACTCTTAAATCTTGGTATAACATGGTGTCTAGGTTTTGTTTTCTTTTCTTTTCTTTGTTTTAACCAATTTTCTTTATGTAACCTTCAGTTTTACAAAAGAATAACTCTCCAACTGGGGTAAAGAGTTATAGTTGATAACCTATTTGTATCTTAATTTCCTAAAGTTGCTTAAAAGCATTTGTTGATCTATAGTATCACTATAAAATGTGCATGATGATTTAATGAATGAACCAATGTAACCTGCATCTGTTCAATAAAAACAAATTGAAAAGGAAAGAACTAAAGATCAGCGTTCATAGAAAAGGTCCATGGAACCTTCAAGATTTGAAGACTGTTTGTGTGGAAGAGTGGGCCAAAATCACACCTGAGAAATGCATGCGACTAGTTTCTCCATACAGGTGGAGTCTTGAAGCTGTCATTGCCAACAAAGGGTTTTGTACAAAGTATTAAATATGTTTCAGTTAGCATATTCAGTACTTTTTCCCTGTGTCATTCCATTTTATTGCACATAACTTAATTTCTGAACCTTTTTGTTTTGTTTTCTTTGTATGTATGGATTGTATGGGTTGTGGTGAAAATTTCATGTCAATAGCACCTTTAGAAATATATTTACCTAGAAAAATGTTGACATTTGCAATACTTATTTTACCCGCTGTATATACAATGCCATGTACATTTACTGTTCTTTGCAGGGTGAGCAATTCCTCATTATGACACATTAGGCAATACAGCTTGGCACCTGGATCACCAATTGCAAATAAAGAAAAAAAAAGGTGAAATAAAGAAACCCACCACATCTATGGGCTAGTAAACTGAAATATATAACATTTTTCTGTACATAATCATTTCTCTGCTGAGTTAGAAAAATAATTGGACTTTGTAACATCTGTTTGTGAGCAATGCTCATTGCCATCACAAGCACATTGTGAGTCATTGTGTAAAGAAACCTGGGAAATAAAACACACTAAGCAAATGAAATCTTATCAAATTAAAAGATAGAGGTGAATAAGTGATGTAAGCTACTGTATATAAAGCAGCAGTAAAACTAACCCTTATAGAGCCGATACAATTTACCTGATGCAGTGATGATATTCAGGCCTATATAATCGAATGTCCGATGATAATAATAAATGGACAGTTGCGCTCATAAGTTTACATACCCTGGCAGAATTTATGCTTTCTTGGCCATTTTTCTGAGAATATGAATGATAACACAAAAACTTTTATTTCACTCATGGTTTGTGTTTGGCTGAAGCCATTTATTATCAATCAACTGTGTTTACTCTTTTTAAATCATAATGGCAACAGAAACTACCCAAATTACCCTGATCAAAAGTTTACATACCCTGGTGACTTTGGCCTGATAACATGCGCACAAGTTGACACAAAGGGGTTTGAATGGCTATTAAAGGTAAATCATCCTCACCTGTGATCTGTTTGCTTGTAATTAGTGTTTGTGTATAAAAGGTCAATGAGTTTCTGGACTCCTGACAGACCCTTGCATCTTTCATTCAGTGCTGCACTGACGTTTCTGGATTCTGAGTCATGGGGAAAGCAAAAGAATTGTCAAAGAATCTTTGGGAAAAGGTAGTTGAACTGTATAAAACAGGAAAGGGATATAAAAGATATCCAAGGAATTGAGAATGCCAATCAGCAGTGTTCAAACTCTAATCAAGAGGTGGAAAATTAGGAGTTCTGTTGAAACCAAACCACGGTCAGGGAGACCAACTAAATTTCAGCCACAACTGCCAGGAAAATTGTTTGGGATGCAAAGAAAAACCCACAAATAACTTCAGGTGAAATTCAGGACTCTCTGAAAACATGTGGTGTGGCTGCTTCAAGATACACAATAAGGAGGGACTTAGATGGGCTGCATGGTAGAGTCGCCAGAAGAAAGTCATTACTACGCAAATGGCACAAAGTATCCTGCCTACAATACGCCAAATAGCACAGAGACAAGCCTCAAACTCTCTGGCACAAAGTCATTTGGAGTGATGAGACCAAAATTGAGCTTTTTGGCCACAATCATAAATAAATGCTACATTTGGAGAGGAGTCAACAAGGCCTATGATGAAAGGTACAAACATTCCTACTGTGAAACACAGAGGTGGATTGCTGATGTTTTGGGAATGTGTGAACTACAAAGGCACAGGAAATTTGGTCACAATTGATGGCAAGATGAATGCAGTATGTTATCAAAAAATACTGGAGGAACATTTGCATTCACCAGCAAGGAAGCTGCACATGGGACGTACTTGGACATTCCAACATGACAATGATCCAAAACACAAGGCCAAGTCGACCTGTCATTGGCTACAGCAGAATAAGATGAAGGTTCTGGAGTGGCCATCTCAGTCTCCTGACCTCAATATCATTGAACCACTCTGGGGAGATCTCAAACGTGCAGTTCATGCAAGACAGCCCAAGAATTTCCAGGAACTAGAGGTTTTTTGCCAAAAGGAATGGGCAGTTTTACCATCTGAGAAGATAAAGAGCCTCATCCACAAATACCACAAAAGACTTCAAGCCAGTGGCTGTGTGTCCATTAAGGGCGCATGGGCGCCGCCCTCTCTCTCCAGCCACCCCTCTCTGTGTGAAATGAATAGATTCATGCATTGCACAAATCTATCCATAGCCGCTGTAGCCACCCCCTATTCAGGCGTCCGGACCCTTTTAGAACGCTGGGTGTCTGAATTGCAGTGGCGGGGGTGTTTTTTTGAAGCACCTGATTAGAGCCATAGGCTCTAATAGGCTTCAAAAAAGGTGAACTGCAAGCGCAGAGCATTGCGCTCGCAGTTTACCCAGGTGGGTTAGCAAAGCAGATTAATATTTGCTTTGTTAACACTGAACCACCTCTCAGCCAATCAGGAGGTGCGGATCTAATACCCGTCACCTGATTGGCTGAAGGCACAGGCGCCATGATTGGCCTAATGGAACAGGAAGACAGAGAGCCATGGAGGACACAGGAGCTCGCCACCGTCACCTGCTGCATGTCCCACAGCTCGCCACCGTCATCCGCCACCAGCATGGGGTAAGTGTGTGCCGGTCAGACGGCGAGCGGGGGGTCACGGAGGCTGCACATGATGGGCACACAGGCTGCATATGATGGGTCACAGAGGCTGCATATGATGGGTCACACAGGCTGCATATGATGGGTCACACAGGCTGCATATGATGGGTCACACAGGCTGCATATGATGGGTCACACAGGCTGCATATGATGGGTCACACAGGCTGCATATGATGGGTCACACAGGCTGCATATGATGGGTCACACAGGCTACATATGCTGGGCACACAGGCTACATATGCTGGGCACACAGGCTACATATGCTGGGCACACAGGCTACATATGCTGGGCACACAGAAGCTGCATATGCTGGGCACAGAAGCTGCATATGCTGGGCACAGAAGCTGCATATGATGGGCACAGAGGCTGCATATGATGGGCACAGAGGCTGCATATGATGGGCACAGAGGCTGCATATGATGGGCACAAAGGCTGTATGATGGGCACAAAGGCTGTATGATGGGCACAGAGGCTGCTTATGATAGGCACAGAGGCTGCATATGATGGGCACAGAGGCTGCATATGATGGGCACAGTGGTTGCATTTGATGGGCACAGTAGAACTGGGGTATGTAAACTTTTGATCAGGGTCATTTGGGTAGTTTCTGTTATTATGATTTAAAAAGAGTAAACATGATTGATAATAAATGGCTTCACTTAAACGTCAACTCACATTTTAAATTTTTCTTTTCCCCACATTAAAACAGTAGAACATGCTAAAATGCAGTAAAATGTGATAAAACAAACAAGCAGCATTTTTATATTGCCCTATTGTGAATTTAGTCAAAGACAGACCTTTCAAAGTATACAATTTTAGCCCTCTGTATAGATAGCCAACTACCACAAAAATGTATTTTGCTTGGATAAACTAGGCAAGAGTTAAAGCAGAGCTAAAGTCAGGGATAGTCACCTTTTCCGCGAGTTCCTTGCCGATGCCAGCATCTTCATTCTGGCTTCTTCTGGGTGCCAGTCTTCAACCATCTTGATTGGATGGTGCAGTCTCTTCTGCAAAAAAATACACTTGCCTGCCCATTTGCAATCCTCTGCAAAATGTAGAGAAAAGTGTATAGCCATCTTAATGCAGTATTAAACCCCTAAGCAAACATTTATTATACTGCAGCTTACCAATTCTTAAGCCTCGTACACTACACACAATCGGACTTCCATCTGACTTTTCTGTGGTTTTTTGTCTAAATGTGTGTTGGCCGTAAACTTGTTCTGCATACACACGGCAGAACATTTTCCGCCAACTTTCACCAAATCACATGGTTTTTCAGCTCTTTACCGCCACACTTTGGGCAACTTCTGCTATCGTTGGCTGATGTTTAGCATTGGTTTTGAGCATGCGTGTTTGTACTTTGGACTTTGTGTACACACGATCGGATTATCCTCCATCGGACATTTGTTGTCGAAAAGTTTGAGAGCATGCACAGCGAACATTTGTCCGCTGAAAAACCAACAACAATTGTCCGATGGAGCATATAGACGGTCGGATTGTCCGATAAACCAGGTCCGTTGCACCGTTGTTGTCGAAAAGTCCGATTGTGTGTATGGGCCTTTAGATGTGATGACTGTATTAGTTTTCTTTTTTAGGCATTCTCTCTTCTATTTTCATCTGGTGATCAAGCTAGCAAGTCTGTTTTCACAAGCTCGAGCTCTCCAGCAGAATATATCAGTTTACATGGATGAGACAAACCACTTAACACTGGCAGGGGTAATTAAAATGATCAGTTTTTATTTAGTCATGTAAAAACCTTTAAAAAACGAATGCAGCCTCCACATCTAATGATTGGTAAGCTGCAATATAATTAGTTTTGGTTCTGGGTTTAATACCACTTTAAGTCAACTAGAACAATAACACTAGCTATGCATGTACACTATATTGCCAAAAGTATTGGGACACCTGCCTTTACATGCACATGAACTTAAATATCATCCCAGTCTTATGCCGCGTACACACGAGCGGACTTTACGGCAGACTTTGCCCGGCGGACGGGATTTGGTCAGACAATTCGATCGTGTGTGGGCTCCAGCGGACTTTGTTTTCTCAAAAGTTGGACGGACTTAGATTTGAAACATGTTTTAAATTAATCCGTTGAAATCGAGTCCGGTCGAAAAGTCTGCCGTCTGTATGCTAGTTCGACGGACAAAAAGCCACGCTAGGGAAGCTATTGGCTACTGGCTATGAACTTCCTTGTTTTAGTCCGGTCGTACGTCATCACGTACGAATTTGACGGACTTTGGTGGATTGTGTGTAGGCAAGTCCGTTCATTCAGAAAGTCCGTCGTAAAGTACGTCGAAAAGTCCGCCGGGCAAAGTCTGCCGTAAAGTCCGCTCGTGTGTACGCGGCATTAGTCCGTAGGGTTCAATATTGCGTTGGCCTGCCCTTTGCAGATATAACAGCTTCAACTCTTCTGGAAAGGCTGTCTACAAGGTTTAGGAGTCTGTCTCTTAGAGAAGGTTTGACCATTTTTTCAGAAGTGCATTTGTGAGGTCAAGCACTGATGTTGGACAAGAAGGCCTGGCTCGCAGTCTCCGCTCTAATTCATCCCAAGGGTGTTCTATCAGGTTGAGGTCAGGCCAGTCAAGTTCCTCCACCCAAAACTCACTCATCCCTGTCTTTATTGACCTTGCTTTGTGCACATTCATGTTGGAAAAGGAAGGGACCATCCCCAAACTGTTCCCACAAAGTTGGGAGCCTGAAATTGTCCAAAATGTCTTGGTATGCTGATGCCTTAAGAGTTCCCTTCACTGGAACTAAGGGGCCAAGCTCAACCCCTGAAAAACAACCCCATACCATAATTCCTCCTCCACCAAATTATTTGGACCAGTGCACAAATCAAGGTCCATAAAGACAGGGATGAACGAGTTTGGGGTGGAGGAACTTGACTGGCCTGCACCTCAACCTGATAGAACACCTTTGGTATGAGTTAGAGTGAAGACTGCAAGCCAGGCCTTCTTTTCAACATCAGTATCTGACTTCACAAATGCGCTTCTGGAAGAATAGTCAAACATTCCCACAGACATACTCCTAAACCTTGTGGTATTGAACCCTATGGACTGAGACTGGGATGCCATGAAAGTTCATATGTGTGTAAAGCAGGGGTCTCAAACTGGCGGCCCTCCAGCTGTTGCAAAACTACAAGTCCCATGAGGCATTGCAAGGCTTACAGTTACACGCATGACTCCCACAGGCAGAGGCATGATGGGACTTGTAGTTTCGCAAGAGCTGGAGGGCAACCAGTTTGAGACCCCTGGTGTAAAGGCAGGTGTCCCAATACTTATGGCAATAAAGGGGGTTATTTACCAAAGGCAAATCCACGTTGCACTAGAAGTGCAAACTAGAAGTGCAAAGTGCACTTGAAATTGCACTGAAAGTGCACTTGGAAGTGCAGTTGCTGTAGATCGGAGGGAGACATGCAAGGAGAATAAAAAACAGCATTTTAGCTTGCACATGATTGGATGATAAAATCAGCAGAGCTTCCCCTCATTTCAGATCTACCCCTCACATTTACACTACCAAGTGTACTTTCAGTGCAATTTCAAGTGCACTTTGCACTTGTAGTTTGAACTTGTAGTGCAAAGTGGATTTGCCTTTCATAAATAACCCCCATAGTGTATGTTACCCTGTGATTGTAGCTGTACCACCCCGGTTTGGTAAAATAGTTGTATATGACAAGTATAACAAAGAAATCATCCACCTTAAAAAACTGTCTTGTATTGTCCTTATACTAGCTTATTATCCTCTGCATACAGCAGAATACTGGTTCATTGTAATAATTTATTGCATAATTACAAATTATTCAAATGTAGGTTACCTGGTTTCATTAAGGTGCGGTTACTCAAATCATAATGAATTCACTAGTCCATGAGAATGTACAGCTATAATTAAGGGTGAGGCCAGTCATACAATCTGACGTAAGCGTTGTAAAGGAAATAGAGATTCTGATTCCTATGTGAAGCTGATGCTCTGTATTTCTAATAAGAAAACCTCTCTGTATAGAATTGCCTTATGACAGCACCATTGGCCTTCATCTACACATCAGGTTTTATTGGAGGTGTCGAGTCATTTCATCCGAAGAAAGGGTCAGCAATGGGTTAAATCTTATGCTTCCAAACAGTTAAAATCGCATGTATACTTGAGGAATATGTGACATGCATGACCTTAGTGTTCTTCTTCAATGTCTTTCAATCTGCACTGAAATGCAGGGAAAGGATACTATTATCCCCTACCACCACATTAACATGGGGAAAGGTCATCATCTTAGCAAAACCTTATGAAGCGCACTACCCCCTTAGGAGCTGCTGGGTTGTTCCTTCTTTCCTAAAGTGTGTTCCCGTTACCCCCTTTCCCTCACAGATTTACACGACAGACAGTCCATGAACATTTAACCCCTTCCCGCCGACCGTACGTACATCTGCGTACTCGGCTTTCGGGGGTTATACCAGGATGATGCCCGCAGCTGCAGGCATCATCCCAGTACCGTTGTTTCGAGCGGGCGATCGGCTATCCATATATAACAACCGATGCGGCTAAAAGCCGCTCGGCTGTTATACCGGAGGAGCGGGAGGGGACATCCCCCCCCTCCTGCCGCTCTTACCGGGCCTCCCGTGCGATCGGGAGGCCCGGTGTCCAATCGGCTGCCTCCGGCGGCTGTGGGCGGGCTGGAACGAAGCTGTGGGCGGCTTCGTTCCAGCCTTCTCAATGTAAACGCGGAAGCGACGTCATGACGTCACTTCCTGTTTATTCGGCTGCCAATGGCACCGAATTTAAAAAAAATACACAGTATTCAGAATCGCCGTTTTCGGCGATCTGAATACTTTGAAGTGCTGAGGAGGGATCGGGGGTCTTTTAGACCCCCGATCCCTCCATAAAAAGAGTACCTGTCACCACCTATTACTGTCACAAGGTATGTTTACAAAAAAAAAAAAACATTTTTTGTTTTAAACACAATTTAAGTATAAAAATAAAATAAATATAAAAAAAAAAAAATTTTTTTAAAGCGCCCCCGTCCCCGCGAGCTCGCGCAGCAAAGAAAACGCATACGGAAGTCGCGCACGCATATGTAAACGGTGTTCAAATCACACATGTGAGGTATCGCCGCGATCGTCAGAGTGAGAGCAATAATTATAGCCCTAAACCTCCTCTGTAACTCTAGCCTGGTAACCGTAAAAAAAAAAAAAATTAAAGCGTCGCCTATGGAAATTCATAGCTACCATAGTTTGTCGCCATTCCACGAGTGCGTGCAATTATAAAGCATGACATGTTTGGTATCTATTTACTCGGCGTAACATCATCTTTCACATTATACAAAAAAATTGGGGTAACTTTACTGTTTGAATTTTTTAGAATTCGTGGAAGTGTCCCTTTTCCAAAAATTTGCGTTTAAAGCACTGCTGCACAAATACCGTGTGATATAAAATATTGCAACAATCTCCATTTTATTCTCTAGATTCTCTGCTAAAAAAAAAATATATATATATATATATATATATATATATATATATATATATATATATATATATATATATATATATATATATATATATATATATATATATAATGTTTGGGGGTTCTAAGTAATTTTCTAGCAAAAAATATGGATTTTAACTTGTAAACACCAAATTTCAAAAATAGGCTTAGTCATGAAAGGGTTAAACTTTAGGACTTTATTTTACTTCTGGTAGTCATTGCTGGATTGCATTGAAATCCACTCTGAATAACTCCCAAACATTTAGGCAATGGAAATACATTACTTCATCCAGAATATGTAAAGCCTTTTCCTGATAGAACTTTCATCTTGCACCTGTTTAGAAATATTTAATGCATCCTTACTTCCTCCTGTTAGTCATTATTTCCTGACTGCACAGCACTTCTAATTTAATCTTCAAGGACGATACGCTGAATAAAGTCCAAGAGGTGGGACTTTTTGGATTCCTCTAGGGTGTTTTACTTCTATTCCTTTTCCTGGACCCGCACTCTAACCCCTTTAAAGTCTCTTAGAAGCACTGTTCCCCTGGGTTACACTCACATGTGTTACCGAGCGACCATCCATGATTCCACAGAAGATCCTCCCCCAGTCCTTATATCTGTCAGTAGTAGTGACCTCCATGTAAAATCTCCTGCCATCTCTTCTCCACATGCATATTCCCCCTTCCCCCGCAGGGGAGAGCGCCAAAGCTGTACCAGTCTCTACATCCTTCCTCTCAGGATCTCCAAACTCCCACAGACCACCCCAAGAAGCATGTGACCTTGCCTTTTATAGAAGTCCCACCTCTGCCCAAACAAATTAATGATTGGTCCAGAGAGGTCCCCCAGAAAACTACCTGTCACTCTATTCCTATATTCCTCCCACTTTCCAGATCAGGTCATGGAAAATGAAGGAAACTACACAGGCAGAGTGTAGGTGGCCACACCTTCCTCTACTCTAATCAACCTCCCATGCCAATCAAACCCACCAGCTTACACCACAGGGTAAAACACTGGTAATTTAGCCAAACTTTAAACCTAACTATCTAATCTAGCACCTAAGTAGGTGGGCGCTACACTTATATGCAGCAATTTTACTTATTTTACTCATTTCTCCTATGCTTGTGTGACAAAGGAGAAAAATGTTCATTTTTATGCTGAGCTGATGCAATAAACCGGGCTATACACAGTCAATGTATAAAGAAATCTGAAATTGTTTTATGCTGGTCATATGTTTACTAATCAAATTGCTCCATCTATTTTTTTTTTATTAATCTTGAAGTAAAAAAAACAAAAACAAAGAATAACTCACTATTTTCCAGTTAAAAGAACCCGAATGAATGCATGCAAAATCATTTCTATCTGAGCAATTTGTTGAGGTTTCTGTTCTATATTTATTTTTATTCTATCACAATTATTCTTTCAATCTATTACATGTACATTTATTTTAAAGTGGAACTAAACTCTCTTGCACCCCAGTCACACCGATGGCGACATTGAAAATTGTGCTACTTCACTTGATTTCAAAGTAGCATTTCAGTACTACTTCAGGTGCGACTTGGAAGACATCTGTGGGACTTCATACACAGATGTCTATGCAAGTCGCACCTGAATTTGCAAAAAGTAGTGCAGGAACTACTTTCAAAATCAGTCACACCGTTTTGTCTGCTTCCAATGCGGACAGTAGGGTGCGACTTGTCATGCGATTTTAAACTGTCAAATTGCATCACAAGTTGCACCGGTGTGACCGGGGGATAATCAACATTATGCTACTAGCATTAGTAAATTGGAAAGTATACACTATTATATTTACTTTTTTTTTTTAATAACATTCCTTCAAGAGATACTAAAGTCTCATTTTTTTCATTATAAAATAACAAACATTATACTTACCTGCTCTGTTTCAGCCAATGAAGAGAGAGGGTCCTGGGCAGCCGAGACACTCGTGCAACATCGCTAGATTGAGTTGGGCTCAGTTAAGTATTAGGGGGGCTGCTGCACACAGAAGACTTTTTTATCTTAATGTATAGAATGCATTAAAGGGGTTGTAAAGGTTCATGTTTTTATTTTTAAAAAAAACAAATATGTCATACTTACCTCTACTGTGCAGTTGGTTTTGCACAGAGTGGCCTCGATCTTCCTCTTCTGGGGTCCCTCCGCTCCTGGCTCCTCCTCTTCTCAAGTGTCCCGTCAGAAAAGCACTCTCCTATGGGACACCCGTGGGGGTGCGCTCCCGTGTCCTGCTGCTGCGTCTGTTGACACAGACAGCAGGACTTGGCTCTGTCCCCCGGCACACGCGTCATTGGATTTGATTAACAGCAGCGGGAGCCAATGGCTACGCTGCTATCAATCTATCCAATCAGGACACACGGTCAGATTTTCAGACGGAAAATGTGTGATCGGAGCGTGTTGTCGGAAATTCCTACCGTGTGGGCTCCATCGGACTTTTTCCATCGGATTTTCCGACACACAAAGTTTGAGAGCAGGCTATAAAATTTTCCGACAACAAAATCCGATAGCGTCAATTCCGACCTTGTGTGGACGATTCCGACGCACAAAGTGCCACGCATGCTCAGAAGAAATTCCGAGACGGAACAGCTCGCTCTGGTAAAATTAGCGTTCGGAATGGATAGAGCACTTTCGTCACGCTGCAATCTTTAAAATTGTTTAATACAGCGCACTCTCTTCTTCTTTATAATGCAGGAAGAACAAAGTAGTTTTGCTGCTGATATTCACACAGAGTTCTCACAAACTGCTTTCTTTCTTATTTATCGTGATTCCCTCAATATATTATGATTTGTCACATCTGACCAAAAATCTATATAATTTTTTTTTGTGTTTTTTTTTTTAAAACCCTGATGTGATTTTGTAAATTTTTTTTTTGGTTTGTATTTTTTTCAAGGCTGGACTTGCTTTTTTTTTCTAGTTATTTAACATCCTGAATATTTTTGTGTGTGTTTTGTGTGTCAAGTTACCACAACACCATTATTATCTTGTATTATTTAATCTCAAGGAGGTTGCTTGGTGTTGGTGTCTCTTGTTAATTTCACATTGTATTTTTGAAATGTACCTGAATCCTCACAAACAAACTGTCTTTTTTGAAGGAAAACACACATAGGCGAGTCTAATTGAAACCAAAAAACCTTTATTAAGGGCTCAGAACTAAACAAAGAGGGAGGCAACGCTGGAAAAACAGCGGAAATTGGTGAAGCCTTTGACCCCCAGGGCAGACATCAATTATTTTACAGCAAAATTGGTGGCCTGAGGAGTCCATATCTAAGGGAGTGCAGTCTGGTCCAGAAGTCCCAGAGATCATGAAAGCAGCAGTTGACATGTATGTCCCCAAGCTGTGGTACTACAAGAGGCTGCATATTTTGCCAGACCAGACTGAACCCAGGGCCATCACTCTCTTGTCTTCCATCCACGCTTCCTTCCCGGCTGTGGCTCTGGTGTTGGAGATGTGGCAGGAGGAGGAGTAGGACCTGGAGGAGGAGGAGGACCTGGAGGAGGAGGAAGAGGAGGAGGACTATGTGTGAGGTCACAAATGTGGGTAGCACATGTTATTTGGCCCCTCAACCCCTTATTGAGAGCTTCCAAAATTAAGGACTCACACAGGAGTCGTCGGCCCTCCTCCATCTGCATCATTTTGCAGGCAGTTATGCCAGCAAAGTCCTCCTCCACATTGTGGGGGGTTCTCAGGGCCTCTGTAGCCTTCCAAAAGAGGCCTATGGCAGCCTCCTCCAGGTTACTCCTCTTCCTGCCACTTTGTCTTTGAAGGTGTAGGGGAGGGACCTGGGTATTGGGCAGCCTGCTTGGCCCGGTCACCTCCTGGTTGAAACTTCCCTGTGTATGAAAAAGGGATATGGTTTTAGTTTTTGCATCATCAATCACAATTAGTACTTAGTACTCATAAACTAACATCTAGTTAACATCATTGATTGGACAACCATGAATATTTAGAAGAATGCTATACCTGGCCCAAGCTGGGCTCCTCCACATGTTGCTGCCTGGAAGGTTCAGGTTGGGCGTCAGAATCCTCAGCTGGGGGGAAGGAAGCGTGGAAGGAAGACTGGAGAGTGCTGGCCTGGGTTCAGTCTGACCTGCCAGAAAATGCAGCCTGTCATAGTACCACAGCCTGGGGACATAAATGTCATCTGCAGCTCCGGATCTCTGGGAATACTGGACCTTCTTGTTCTCCCTCAGGCCACCAATTAGGATCTTCAAATAGGTTGCCACTTTGTCTTTGAAGGTGTAGGGGAGGGACCTGGGTAATGAGCAGCCTGCTTGGCCCGGCCACCTCCTGGCTGAGACTTCCCTGTGTATAAAAAAGGGACATGCTTTTAGTTTTTGCATCATCAATCACAATCATAAATTAGTACTCCAAACTAACCTCTAGTTAACATCATTGATTGGACAACCAGAAATATTTAGAGGAATGCTATACCTGGCTCAGGCTGGGCTCCTCCACATGTTGCTGCCTGGAAGGCCCAGGTTGGGCTTCAGAAGCCTCAGCTGGGGGGGAAGGAAGCCTGGAAGGAAGACTGGAGAATGCTGGCCTGGGTTCAGTCTGACCTGCCAGAAAATGCAGCCTGTCATAGTACCACAGCCTGGGGAGATAAATGTCATGGGGTGGCACAGTGGTGTAGTGGATAGCACTTTTGCCTAGCAGTAAGAAGGGTCGCTGGTTCGAATCCCAACCACGACACCACCTGCCTGGAGTTTGCATGTTCTCCCTGTGCCTGCGTGGGTTTCCTCTGGGTACTCCGGTTTCCTCCCGCACTCCAAAGACATGCTGGTAGGTTAATTGGATCCTGTCTAAATTGTCCCTAGTATGTATGAATGTGAGTTAGTGACCTTAGATTGTAAGCTCCTTGAGGGTAGGGACTAATGTGAATGTACAATGTATATGTAAAGCGCTGCGTAAATTGACGGCGCTATATAAGTAACTGAAATAAAAAAATAAAAATAAAATAAAAATCTGCAGCTCCTGATCTCTGGGAATCCTGGACCTTCTTGTGCTCCCTTAGATAAGTGCTCCTCAGGCCACCAATTAGGATCTTCAAATAGGTGATGTCTGCCGTGGGGATCACCGACTTTACAAATTCCAACAGATTATCTAGCGCTGCCTTCCTCTTTGTTTGGTTCTTATATTCAGGGTGGTTTACCTGCCACAGACAAGGCAGCTCCCTGAACATATCAATGAAGATTGCCATAAAGTCCCTTATCTTTCAAGATATCCATTTTCACTGCAAGACACAACACAAGACAAACCCTAATGTCAGCCTAAAGTCTTCTAAACTTGTGCAAATACAGGTCTCAATCTAGAAGCAGTATAAGCCCAATGTTAAATCTTACCTTCGCAATCACGATCGGCGCCTCCGTTACTCCTTCCTCCGCTCACAGATCGTACGTACTACGCACGCGTGTTACGCTTTATAGACACTGCGCATGCGTGAAACTCCGCCCGCCCCTGATAGTCTTTCTAGGCTATTCCCCGCCCCTTCTCGTTCATCTCAGTGGGGAAGAGCACATGGCAGATACAGAGCAGGTGTCTGATAATTACACCAACGAGGAGGAGGAGGAGGAAAGCCCGGAGCTTGAAACGTCCCGATCCAGAAGGAGACGATTTAAGGCCTCAAATATGTCCTTTGGAGAGATGTTGGGGATGGTCGACATCCTGAAGAAGGCCGACTATGACGGGAAGTATGGACCTTACCCCAACCCCAATGTCAGAAAGGCCAAGATCATGGCGAATGTGGTCAAGAGTCTGCACCGGAATTTCGGGGTACGACGATCGAAAGATCAGCTCAGGAAACGGTGGTCAGACCTCAAATTAAGAGAGTACAGAAAGGTCCGCAGAGTGCTGCAAAAAAGTAGTTGTGCTGTGTAGACATGTGCATTCGTTTTTGTCCGAATACATTTTCGTCAGAATTTCAGGTATTTTTGTTATCGTTTTAACAAACGATAACGAAAGTGCAGAATCAGAAAAACGAAAGATCCGACATAAACAAATGCTTTATTTTCGTTTTCGTTGCTACAACAGTTCAATATAGATAGGAGATTCGACATGATGATGACAATAACAATCTGTGTCCATCAAACCTGTGGTCGAATGTGCCTAACCTTAACTCTATTAGTCCAAGATTATTCTACATAGAGAGAAAAGATTCGACGTAGGGGAGAAAAGATTCGACGTAGGGGAGAAAAGATTTGATGTAGGGGAGAAAAGATTCGACGTAGGGGAGAAAAGATAAATAAAAATAATGATGATGATGATGAATGTTATTGGCTGATTGTAACCAAAGAGGAGGAGCAGTAAAATAGCTAGAACTAAGTACACACGTACTTTGGCTTATGGTGTCTGTTGAAAGTTCTAAGAAGATTTGACGGAGCAGGTAAACTATACAGCGTCGTACAGTTTAGCTGCTCCGTCGAATCTTCTTTGAACATTCGACAGACACCCTAATCCTTCAATGACAGATTCAACCTTAATTTGGATTTTTGGAACAAAGGCAGTTTTTAACGAAAAACAAAATAAATAAAAACGAATTTCGGGAGTAACTAAATAAATGTATTTTTCGGGCGGAAACGAAATATTTCAGTGTGCACATGTCTAGTGCTGTGTTCCTATTCTTTATGTTTATTACGTTCGTGCTGCTCCATGTGCTTTTCTTAACTTTTATCCAGTTTAAAATGGCAACTTTCATGTTCATGGGCACATTATTAGTTCGTATAAAACATTGTTCGTTCTGCCTAGAAAACACCATTGTTTTGGCCATATGCATTTGCCCACATTTTTTATGGCCTACTTGTCTGCAAATAATTTGGTTGGGTAGATGGGTTTCTAACTAGAATGAAATGAAAACTAGACTCTGTGTAAGGAGAGGACACTCAGCAGCAGTTTTCACATCTGGACGCTGGAGCACTAGTGTGGGACACATGAACACCCTTTTTATTAGGGGGCCCACACAGGTACTCCAGTGTATACTATAGGGGTGTCTCCATCTGTGAAGCTTGTACAAAACAGGTAAAGTATTCAAGCTTGACAAAGGACACTAAAAATTCTACATCTTGGAACTCTGCCAAAATAGACAATTGTACCCCACTTCCAAGCAATGTTTCATATTCCTATTTCTGCCATCAAATATCTGTGTGCTAAGTATACCTTTTTTTTTTTTACATAGGGGATAAAAGACTCGGACGACACCCCTCATCCGAGGAGACCAGAGACCCCCCACCTCTGGAACAAGGGGAAATACACCCAAGCCAAGCAGAGCAGGAGGAGGAAGACGTGGTGGAAATTGGCACCACAACAGGTGAGTGTCTGCGACCACAGGCTCAGGTAAGAAATGGATGCCGGCATATTTATAATACATTGTGTGTTTTTGTTTCTATCTTTTTAAGTGATCGTGATGTTGTGGATCCAGATCCTTTCACCTCGGAAAGTGCACAGATCCTGATCGGGGAGATCATGGGGTGTAATAGGGACTTGGAAAACATCCTTAAAAACATCAATGAGGTTCAACAAAAAATGAAGAACATCATTGATGTTTCAGGGAGAGTTTAAAACCCTTCAAAATCCCTTTTTTTGGCACTTTTTGTGAGCTCAAAATTTTTACCATTTTTTGACATATTTGCGAAAAGCCAAATTTTGAAGAGGCACACAGTGTGTCAACATGTGCTATCTGCCATCACAGGAAATCAATGGACGCGTTTTGGGGGTGCAACCCCTTCCTCAATAATAAAGTAGCTGTGAGGAAGGGGTTGCACCCCAAAAACACGTCCCTTGATCCCCCATGATGGCAGCTAGCACATGTTGACATTCGGCAATTGGTGTGCATCTTCAAAATTTGGCTTTTCTAGGGGTGACCCCATCTGAACGCAATATCAAACACAGTTTGTAAATACACATGTCTGATATTGCCTTCAAGTTCTACCAAATGTGAACTTTTTAAGTTCAAGATTTGTGTCTTTCTTGTTGGTTTTAAACATGCCTGTTTTATCTTAAATGGACATTTCTACTTTTTCTAATGTGACCACATTTTGGTTTGTTTTAAAAACCTTTTCTAAATGCACATGTGATTGTGCTGGTATTAAAAAGAAAATGTCACCAAAGATTTTAGTAGGTAATTTTTTTTTTATTTGAAAAAGGTTTCAGACATTGTCTGGCATATTTATAGCCCCCCTACCCGCAAAGTATTCAAGGTACCTTAGACGGACATCATGGGCACTCAGGGGGGGCAAGCCAGGACGGCCACTTTCAAGCGCCGTCAGGGTTGGTTCATTTTGAATTCCAGCCTCAGGCCCAACTGAGCCAGCATAGTTGGCAGAATGTTGCCGTAAAAAGTTGTGTAGAACACAGCACGCCAGGATGATATGATTCAGTTTGTACTCCGCCATGTGTATGGGTGTAAGAAATAGGCGGAACCGGCTGGCCATGATTCTAAACGTGTTCTCCACCACTCTTCTGGCTCTGGCCAGACGGTAAGTAAAAACCCTCTGGTCTGGGGTGAGGGCCCTCATCGGGAATGGCCGCATAAGATGGTCCCCCAGCGCAAACGCTTCATCAGCAACGAAGACGAATGGGAGTCCTTCCACATTGTCTTCTGGAGGTGGCAAGTCCAAGCTGCCATTCTGGAGACGCCTGTAGAACTCCGTCTGGGCGATGACTCTACCATCGAACATCCAGCCATTCTTCCCCACGTCCATATACAGGAACTCGTAAGTAGCCGACACTACCGCCAACATCACAATACTATTGAACCCCTTATAGTTGAAATAGTATGAACCCGAGTTAGGTGGTGGGATGATGTGGATGTGTTTCCCATCAATTGCCCCTCTGCAGTTAGGAAAGTCCCACCGCTGGGCAAAGTGGGAGGCCACAGTCTGCCATTCCTGTGGCGTGAAAGGAAACTGTGGAGTCAAACAAGAAAAAAAAATTAGTCATTTTGCACATACACAGGGAAAGCAGATTAGACACAAACATTCTTGGCCAACATCAAGATAACATTTATTTGAGGGTGTTTTTAAAGACCAAAGTATAAGGTACACCTAACAGATCCCCCTCCCCCACTCCCTCTCATGGGCCATTTCTAACATTATAGGGGGGGGAGATTCTTGGACAGGTAACCCTCTCCACTTCATTGAGAGATGAATGCCTAAATAATGGGCATTACTTTGGCCAGCCCCTCCTTACTTACACTATTGGCAGCCCACTGGACAGGTAAGAAGTGTCATAATACAAAGATATAAATACACATTGTACACATTTGAGCACATTTGTACATTCTGCTATTACCTATCAAGATAATAATAGTATACAGAAACTTTTAACAGTACCATGTGAAAGAATACAGACAGGCCCTTGCACTACATGCTTTGGGGAAATTATCCATAAATCTGACCACAAAAGAGATGGGTATAGTGTGTATGGGTTTGGCAAAGTCAGCAGATAGATGATTGAGGATAGATAGAGAACTGGTATCAGCTGTATTAGCAGTTGGGGGGAGGGAGGGTTCCAAATGATTTGGGGACCCCCCAAAAAAAGCCTCTGGCACTCTGCCTGAATTTAAAGCACAAATCACATTTAAAAACATTTTAGGGGGTGTTTGGGGCAAAGAACTACTATGGAGCTGATAAAATACATTGTTAAGTGACTACATGAGGTGAATATAGGGCCAGGAGACCATGCTGGGGAGGTTAGTGAAAGCAAAAATGTATGAAGGACAAAAAAAAAAATTTAATAAAAATCCAGCATGCATGAGGACAAAGGGGACATTCACAGCATATTACAATCATGGTAATTAAGGAATGAGGAAAGAAATACAATACATTAGCAAACATTATATACAATAAAATGTGATATTAAAGGATAAAAATCTTACCTTAATATACTCCTTCTGCAGGACGTGGATGATGGCAGAGCAGGTCTCTGGGATAATGATCCCCAGAGCCTGGGGGGAGATGCTTATCGAGAACTTGAGGTCCTGCAGGCTTCTCCCCGTCGCAAAGTACCGCAGGGTGGCGACTAACCTCTGCTCCGGAGTAATGGCTTGCCTCATGCAGGTATCCTGCCTGCTAATATAAGGGGTCAGCAAAGCCAACAAACAGTGAAATACGGGGTCCGTCATCCAGAGAAAGTTCCTGAAATCATCAGGATTATTCTCACAGATCTCACGGAGCAAAGGCATATGACAGAACTGGTCACGCTGAAGCAACCAATTCTTGGTCCATGAACTCCTCCCTACCCTGTTCATGGACTGGACTTGTGTCAAGGTCAGGACCCCAACACCAAGCCCCCACACAGCACGAACTCTACGAGGAGTACGTATACGCAACATGGCTAGAAAACGGTCGGCTGCTCAGAACGAAGTAACAGAACGCACTGAAGAACAGCAAGGCCTGTGAAGAGCGACCTACAAAACAGTAACGAACGAACAAGAACAGAATGACAAGAGTCACGCGTCACTTGCTGCACGCACTGAAGAGCAGATACAAACCCACAAGCACAAACTGAACAGCAGAAAACGATCTGAAAACCACAAGAAAAGCGCGAATCGTCTCTCACCAAACTTTTACTAACACGAGATTAGCAAAAGGAGCCCAAAGGGTGCCACGCTTGGTTCTGAACTGGCCTTTTCTAGTCTCGTCGTACGTGGTGTATGCCACCGCGCTCTTGGCGATCGGAAATTCCGACAACTTTGTGCGACCGTTTGTACGCAAAACAAGTTTGAGCCAACATCCGTCGGAAAAAATCCATGGATTTTGTTGTCGGAATGTCCGATCAATGTCCGATCGTGTGTACGGGGCATTAAAGTCTGTGAAAATAACAAATAGAGTCCCAATGCAGTGTATAGTCCCAGAATGTGTTTTCTGTATCCAAAAAATATCTTCCTCCACTCTGTGCTCAGTTATATTAAGATTTCACATCAACATGCAAATAAGTCCCAGCACCTTTCCTCCAATACGCTCACCTCAAAATATGGACCTAAAACATATGTTATTAGGTCAGATGGGCATTTTTCCCCAAGGGGATATGGATATATTATCCTCTACCTTCCTGGATATCCTTATGGATGATCTTCTCCTTTTTGTTATACCAAGTAAGTATCTCTTTAAGAGACCGCTGGTCTCTACCTTCTCCACTGCCAATATAGGATAGGATGGTCTCTCATATTGTGGTATACCAAGTACCATGTGTTTATTAAAGGTATTGCACTGACATCATAAATATAGTAAAAGCTCCGTTAAAAACCTCACACTGTGCAGCCACGATCCAACACTCCTGCGGCATGCGCGTCACCCGACTCCTCCCGTGCGTTACGTCACACACCAGGTGACTTCCTTATGGACTCATTCGTTTTCGTTTTTAGGCATTTATTCCCTCCCTGATGACCTGTCCAGTATCACACCTGTTGTGTTATAGCGCCTCTACTCTGGATGAAGGAGCACCGGGATACCTTTGGACAGCAGCATGTTTCTGAAACTAAAGGCAAAGCGGGAACGCACAGATGTTAATGGAGCTTCATTGTTCTTGTGTAAACACACCAATTTCACTTTCAGGTCCCATTCACACCTAAAGCGGAGTTCCACCCACTTTTACAAGGTGGTCTTAAACTAAAGACCACCCCTCCACCCCTTGTTTTTGGATATCTATTTATTTATTTATTTTTCTTACCTACCTTTTTAGAAAGAAGAAATTGACTTCTGTCCTAGCCTGGTCGCGGTGCAGTAAACCACATCCTCTTCTGTGGCGAGCCCTCCTCCTTCTCCCCCAGCTACCTTCTGGGACCTGTGTGTGTGTCCCAGAAGACGAGCTGGCCATTCACAAAGCGCCGCACGACTTGCGCATGCACAGTAGGAAACTGACTGTGAAGCCTGAAGGCTCCACTGCCAGTTTCCCTTAGTTGGAATGAAGGCGCCTGCACCTGAGCCGGTGGATGAATCGTCCTCGGGGAGCCAACATCATGGGCTCCCTGGACAGGTAAGTGCCCTTATTAAAAGTCAGCAGCTACAGTACTTTTTAAATTTTTGCGGCTGAAATTCCGCTTTAAGCTGGATACACACTATACAATTTTCTTTAGATTTTTTCCTTTAGATTTACCAAAATCATATAATATGAGGTCCGGTTTCAATTTTTATGCAATCAGACAGGCCCCTCCACTACATAGGTTTTGGTAAATCTAAAGGAAAACAACAAAAGTTGTATAGTGTGTATCCAGCTTTAGTGTAGTAGGAGCACAGGTTTTTTGGGCATGTTTTTCCTGTGACATTGATTTGAATTGGCCGCAGTACAAGTGGAAAAGTAGCTCATGGGACATTTTGGCATGTTTCGGGTTGCACCTTTTTTACTATGCATTTTGCTGCAGTTTTCACTCGATTTCTCACGTGGCAAAATGTGTTTGCTTCTGTGATTGGTGTGCCGTTAACCACTACTGGCACCAAAGCCCAACTAGTTAATTTTTGGTGTATAAATGTGGACATACACTATACAATCTGATTGTACGATCTCCTTTAGATTTACCAAAACTATATACTGTAATAGGAGGACACGCCATCTATCCAATCAGGCAGGCCCTTGCACTACATGGTTGATGGTAAATTTAAAGGAAATTGTACAGATTGTATAATGTATGGTGAGCTTTACAGAACTCCAGGACATACTTCTGTTTTCAATATTACAGCTGCACACTCTGCCAAATGAACGATCACTGCCTGTGTATTTTAGTGAGAATGGTATTCACTGACTGCATTCGGAAAAAAATGCACCTGATAAGTGATGTGCTGGTGTAGGGGGGTAGATGATGCAGGGTGTGTGCTAATGAGGTCAGCTGGTAAACTTCTTCCCGTGTTACATCTCAAGGTCTGTCCAAATAGTAATGGAGAAGTTTTTTTTAAGATAATTATAAAGCTATTTTATTCCTACAAATACATTAATGGTGTATTGGTACATAGAGGAGCTGGAATTAAAAAAAAACAAAAAAAAAAAACAAAGTTTCTTTTTCTTTCTTTAAAAATAACAAACATGTCATACTTACCTCCACTGTGCAGCTCGTTTTGCACAGAGTGGCCCCGAACCTGGTCTTCTGGACCAATGGCTGCGCTGCTATCAATCTATCCAATCAAGAGCCGAGAACCCCGGGGCAGAGAGAGAGAGCAAGTCCCCGTAGGACAAGTTCGAGGGTTCAGGTAAGTAAAACGGGGGGGGGGGGGGCTAGGTGGCCGGTCACTGACAGGTGTTTTTATAACTTAATTATTATACGAGATTTATATAGCGCCAACAGTTTACTCAGCGCTTTACAATGTATAAGGGGGACAACACAATTACAGTACAATACAAAAAGGTACAGGAGGGCCCTGCTCGTAGAGCTTACATTCTAAAAGGGAGGGGGTGGTGGTACAAAAGGTTGCATTAAAGTGAAAAAACACAAACCTATACAACCCCTTTAACCTTTAATGCAGGGAATGCATTAAGTTGAAAACCAGTTAGACATTAAAACCACTTTAACTATTGCAAACTCTTCACTACACTTATGACAAAAACATTTTTCTTAAGTAAAAAACATAGCTGTTTGTGATGCACAATACAGATACACAAGCTAAATGTCATTCAATGAGAGTTCCCATCAATAGGTTGGAGAAGCTAATTTGATTATACTGCACCATACCACCAACTAATCATACACGTTAGTTAGCAATAAACATAATTTACTACACCATAAAATGTGATAAAGTAGTCCTACGTAATAACAACGCACTAAGCAACTATCTGCAAAGGCATGTATGTACAAATAATCATTTTTACATTTTTTTTACATTTTTTTTCAAGAGAAAGCATACTGAACAACCCTTGAGTAGGGATGAGCTCGATGTTCGGGTCGAACATAAGGTCCACTCGAACATCGGGTGTTCGCCCGTTCGCCTGAACATCGAACATTATGGGGCGTTTGCGAAAAATTTCAGCGCCACCGAACGTCCCATATTGCACTGCAGGATTGCAGTGCATTGCTGTATGATGATTGGCCAAAGCATGCACCTGACCTGCATGCTTTGGCCAATCACAGCGCGGTCTGCTGAGAGAGCAATAATTGGCCAAAGGCAGGGTGCCTTTGGCCAATCATGGCTCGGGGACTAAGTCCACGCCCCACACTATATAAGGCTGGTTACAGAGCAGACATTTGTAGTGTTGTTGGCGTGGACAGAGATAGCTTGAGTTAGATTAAGCAGGCAGGTTATTCAGTTAGTGGCAGTGTATTTGATATATACACACACACACAGTCAGTCAAATATCTCCTCCACCCCTCCTCTTCTTCTTCCACTATGGCCTCTTCTGCAGATTTGTCCTCTGAACCAGCAGTGCTCCGTAAGCATTCAAGGGGCTACGCGAGCAGTCAGGCTAAAAGATGCCATGCAGTGCTTGAGTTGGTCTGCCTAGGGGACAGGAGCCACACTGGGGCAGAGATTCTGTCAGCTCTGCAGGGGCAGGCTCAGAGGTGGTTGATGCCATGCCAGCTTCAGCCAGGAATGGTTGTATGCGACAATGACACCAACCTTCTCTCCGCCCTCCGACAGGGACAATTGACCCATGTTCCATGTTTGGCACACGTCCTGAATTTGGTGGTGCAGCAGTTCTTGAGCAGGTACCCAGGCTTACAGGATTTCCTGAGGCAGGCCAGAAAAGTCTGTGGTCATTTCTGCCGATCATACAATGCCAGTGCTCGGCTGACTGACATTCAAAGGGAATGCAACCTGCCAACCAACCTCCTCATTTGTGACATGCCCACCAGGTGGAACTTAATGTTGGCAATGCTGCAGTAGCTGCACACACAGCAAAGTGCCATCAGTGAGTACCTGTGCAAGTATGGCACCAGGACAGGGACAGGGGAGCTTGGCTTCTTTTCGTCACGCCAGTGGCTACTGATCAAGGATGCATGCACTGTCCTGTCACCATTTGAGGAGGCCACAAGGATGGAGAGCAGCAACAACGCATGCATCAGTGACACTGTCCCTCTAGTCTTCCTGCTGGAGCACACCTTTCATGGAATCATGGACAGGGCACATGAGGCAGAACAGCAGGAAGAAGAGGAGGACTTCCTTTCCTCTCAAGGCCCCTCTTTATCCAGATAGCATTCCTGCGGGCCCGCCAAACACACATGAAGAAGAGGAGGAGGATTGTGTCAGCATGGATGTAGAGCAGTGGTTCTCAACCTGGGGGTCGGGACCCCCTCGGGGGTCGAATGATGATTTGCCAGGGGTCACTGAATCCTGGGCTGTTTGTGAAGCCCGCACCGCTCTCCCACCCTTTTTGCGGCCACCCAGCAGGGCTGTCCCTGGAACCTGTGGCCACCCAGCTGGGCTGTTCCTGGAGCCCACAGCTGCCCACTCTGCCTCTTCGCAGCCACCCATTCAGTTCACTGCATGGCTGGGGGGCAGAGACTAGCAGTCAGCTGACTGGTGAGGAATTTGAAGTGGGAGGGCCTGGAGGAGACCCTATCTCTTAATTTCGGCATAGGTGTCACTGCTACGAGACACCACAAAGTCTGAGACACAGTGAGTAACACTACCTGTGATTATAGTTGCCATTAAAAGTCCCCACTACAGTTCTCAGATCAGAAGATGACCTTGATCAAGAGCACCTAAGTTGGATGATCAGAACTCCCCCCAGCACTGCCACTCATCCCATTACCCCACACCAAGGAATAAGAGAAGGAATAAAAATAGAGAATACATGGAAGGGAGAGGAAAAGAACGGGAGGAACAAAGAAAAAAGGAGAGAAAGAATAAGAGGAAGAACAAGAAACACAGCTAGGGAGAGGGATAGGGATGTACCATAAGGGATTTTAATACTGTACGAGTGGAAGGGACTCAGGGAGCGCTAACCCATGTCCATGAGTTAGGGACAAAAGTTACTTGTCTTGCCTTGGGTGCTGACAACCCACGCTACGAAAATAATTTTACTGTTAGGGGTCCCCACAACTTGAGAAATTTTATCAAGGGTCATGGCACTAGCAAGGTTGAGAACCACTGATGTAGAGGATAACACTCAGCAGCAGTCTTCAAGGGTTGGTTTTCAGCCGCAGAAACCCAAGGAGTTGTACGTGGCTGGGAGGAGGTAGTTATGGATAATGTGATCCTTAGTGACCCAGAGGACTCAAAATCGAATACCTCTGCAAACTTATGCTGCATGGCCTCCCTGATTCTGGTATCAAGGAGAGTGATCATTACTGGCTGGCAACCCTTCTTGATACACGTTACAAGGGTAAGGTTGCAGAACTCATCCTGCCTTCGCAGAGGGAGCAGGGGATGAAACATCTTCAGTAAGCCTTGAAGAAAGGTTTGTGTAACTCATTTCCAGACCCTGGGAGGTTACCATTTCCTGGTGCTGGACAAAGTGTTGCCGAGGCTTTGTTCAGTCAGAGGAAGAGCAGTGGAGAAGGTGGCTGGCTGACCCATGCCTTCAAACAATTTTTCAGTCCTCAGCGCCAAGGTCTGATCGGCTCACCAACCAACGCCAGTGTCTGCATTATATGGTGCAGGAATATCTAGGGGCAAGAGCAGACTTCCAACAGAGCATCCACTGCGACACTGGGTCTTGTGGATGGACCACTGGTCAGAACTTGCTCAATATGCAATTGAGCTAATGGCCTGTCCTGCATCCAGCATGCTTTCTAAATGCACATTCAGTGCTGCTGGAGGGTTTGTAATGGATCAAAGAGTGTGCCTGTCCACAGACTCCGTTGATAGGCTCACATTCATAAAACTGAATCAGTCTTGGATCAGCAGCTATCAAGCACCTAATGCTGATGTAACTGATTAAATTTGCTTTGAACCTGGGATCTCTTGTAGACTGCCTATGCTGACTATCCTATTCCTCCTCAATCTTGATGATGCTAGCTTCCAACAATATTTTTGGTTTAGGGCACCACTATCACCACCCAAGGCCCAATTTTTCTGCCCCTGTTTAACAGGGGCATGTAATTACAATTTTTGATATAATATTTCACAGCGGAGCCCGTTCCTGCGCCCAACAAGAGTAACTGTGAGGGCATACAGTGTTCTGGCACCACCAAAAGCCCAATTTTTCTGCTCCTGTTTAACAGGGGCATGTAATTACAATTTTTGATAAAATATTTCAACGCAGGGCTATTTCCTGTCCCCAAGAGTAACTGTAAGGGCTTACAGTGTTCTGGTACCACCAACACCTAAGGCCCAGTTTTTCTGCAGAGTATATAGGGCAGGCCATATAATATATATACTGCTGTTCAGAGTATATAGTGCCTGGGGGACACCCACGCTATTTAAAAAAAAATGTTGGTGCAGGGTTCCCCTTAATATCCATACCAGACCCGAAGGGTCTGGTATGGATTTTGGGGGGACATCCACGCTATTTTTTTTTTTGATTTTTGGGATTTTTATCTCTGTTGCTGGGATCCGACAATACATTACAGCAGCAGTTTTAAATGATTTTTTTTCCTTTAGAAATGTCATTTTGCTGTGGCACTGTTATAAACATGGGAAAGATGCGCTACTTTACAGGCATACTAACGACACCCCCAGGCACGATATTTAAAGGAATATTTCATTTTTATTGTTTCACTTTAAGCATTATTAAAATCACTGCTCCCAAAAAAACAGCAGTTTTTAACCACTTCACATCCCGCCCATGTACATATGACGTCCGCAGGAGGGATTTCCCATCCTGGGCAGGCGTAATATGACATCCTGGGCTTCCCGGCCATCTGGGGGGGGCGCGTGCCCCCACCGCGTCACTCGGGAGGCGATGCGCGGCCGCGATGTCCGCCAGGCACCCGCGATTGCCCGTTAACTGAGCAGGATCGTGGATATGTGTGTATACACACAGATTCACGTCCTGTCAGGTGAGAGGAGACAGATGGTGTGTTCCCAGTACAGAGGAACACCGATCGGTCTCCTTCCCTTGTGAGTCCCCTCTCCCTACAGTTAGAATCACTCCCTAGGCAACACAGTCAACCCCTTCACTGCCCCTACTGTTAACCCCTTCACTGCCAGTGACATTTATACAGTTATCAATGCATTTGTATAGCACTGATCGCTGTATAAATGTGAATGGTTCCAAAATGGTCTCAAAAGTGTCTGACATGTCTGCCGCAATGTCACAGTCATGATAAAAATCGCAGATCGCCGCCATTACTAGTAAAAAATAAATAAATAAATAAAAATGCCATAAAACTATCCCCTATTTTGTAGACGCTATAAATTTTGCGTAAACCAATAAATATACGCTTATTGCGATTTCTTTTACCAAAAATATGTAGAAGAATACATATCGGCCTAAACTGAGGAAAAAATTTGTTTTTTAAAAAAAATGGGATATTTATTATAGCAAAAAGTAAAAAAATATTGTGTTTTTTTCAAACTTGTCGCTTTTGTTTATAGCGCAAAAAATAAAAACCGCAGGGATGATCAAATACCACCAAAAGAAAGCTCTATTTGTGGGGAAAAAATAATAAATATTTCATTTGGGTACAGTGTAGCAGGACCGCGCAATTGTCATTCAAACTGCGACAGCGCTGAAAACTGAAAATTGGGTTGGGCAGGAAGGGGGTGAAAATGCCCTTTATTGAAGTGGTTAAAACATTTTTTTTGCATTGATACATGTCCCCTGGGGCAGGACCCGGGTCCCCAAACACTTTTTATAGCAATAACTTGCATATAAGCCTTTAAAATGAGCACTTTTGATTTTTCATGTTTGCGTCCCATAGACGTTAACAGTGTTCGTGTGTTTGCACAAATTTTTTGCCTGTTCGCATGTTCTTCTGCGAACCGAACCAGGGGGTGTTTGGCTCATCCCTACCCTTGAGTATTTGCTTCCTTATTTCCTTATCTCAAGATAGTGTGCATCAGTCTTTTCTTTCTTTTGGAAATGGAGCAATTTAGATGACTGAAAAAGTAAACATGCATACCAACAAGATAAAAGGAATTTCCTGACAGACTCCATGGCAGTCTACGTGTGGGTTAACCCCGCCTCCTCTCCAATGCTATAGGACCCCATTCTTATAAATTTGAGCTCACAGCCAGAGACTGTGTTCCTTTTTTGTCCTCCTCATTGGACCTACAGTAGAAGCAATGCACTCACGTTTATAGATGTCCAATCGATCGAGGTTGGTGCCGTGTATACGTTCCTAGTGGTGTCAAGTTAGCCCAGGGCCTAGCCATGGGCGGGTGAGTGGCTCCAGGCCTCTGTGTCCAGTGTTGGGGAGGGCCTATGTATGCCCAGATGTGGAAGATCTGCTGGCAAAGTCTGAAGCTTTCCTCCATGGCAGCAGTTTTCTGTATGTGTGCCCCTTGTTTGTCTCCCCCTCATGCGCCCTTGCCCTGTTCTTTTTTTCCCCCTCTGGTCCCTCTATGGTGCCTGGAACGCTTCTGCATTCCAGGACATGCCTCCCCCTGCCGGGTTGCGGCTCCAGCGTGCTTCCGCGTATGTGCGATCCTCAAACAAAAACAAGGCTTGGTTTGTGCATGCGCGGTGCAGCCGGGGACCTGGCCACAGGCACTCTACAGCAGGTCGCTACTGCGCAGGCGAGACGTGGTGGTTAGGTCTCTACGGTGGGGATATTTAAATCCCTGTGAGCCCCTGTCACATTAAGGATTCCTGTGGGCAGTTTGCGACAGCTCCTCCAGGCACCAGGCTCTCAGGCTAAGGTAAGCTCCCGCCTGGGGCTATGGTGCAGGAGTGGGTGGGGGCAGAAATGGCTCTTAAAGGGGAAGCTGCTTCTGGACTGCTATTTGTATTCCTTTCTTCTAGGACATGTGGGTGTTTCTACAAGGCTAGCCCTCACACTCTAGGTACGTGGGGTGTGAGGGGGGGCTAGGTCCACGGTTGGATGGACATTTCCCTTAATGTCATGTTTTCAACCCTTGGTCGTCTGCATGGCACCGTGGTTCCCCCCCTTTAGAAACATCCTTGCCATATGTACCAACAGTAGCGTTAAAAGACTTTTCTCTATTCCCTTTGGGCATTGTTGCTTTTGAGGTTCTTGCAGGGGAAACTTTCGTCGCTTGCAAAGCTTTTTCAAACATCTACAGTTCCTGCTTATAGACTATGGTGCCATTCGAGGCATACATGCACTCAGGTGGTAGAATTTCCTTGGCAAGATAGGATGATGTTACTGCACTTACCACTATGGAGCTTGGGATAACTACAGGAACTGGTTTGTTGTCAGAAGATTGCATAGTTGCCTCTAGACCAGAAAATATGAGATTTTGAGGGGTATTGGTTACGGATTTTTGAGGGACATTGGTATCGTTAATCACCGTAGACTGGGTATCCACTTGTGTCATTGAACGATGACAAATCT
Organism: Lithobates clamitans; assembly: GCA_037952925.1. NCBI lineage: Eukaryota > Metazoa > Chordata > Amphibia > Anura > Ranidae > Lithobates > Lithobates clamitans. The sequence goes on along the minus strand of JBBGZY010000331.1, from coordinate 3,349,742 downwards.
TACAGCAACCTTGGCAGTTTACAGGCTGATAAGCAGGGGTAGCAGGATGGATCCTAACAGTACCTACTTGAAGATCCTTAGGCCGAGGTGGGCCAGAGTGGCAGAGAGAGATAAAGTGCCCTCTTTCTCCACAATAGAAACAAAGACCACAGCCTCTCCTCCGTTCTCTTTCACCTTTAGACAGCTTGGACCAGATGGCCCGATCTCCATGGGTTCCACATCTTCCAGGGTAGGAGTGTGTATAACCTCAGGAGCGTCTAGGCTTTGTGGGTTTAGAGCTTCATGGCTTGGCACGTACTGGAAAGGCTTGGAGTCATATCTGTACAGGGTATTCCTGTCCCTGGGTACCCGTAGGCCACATGAACTAGGAGCAGACTTGGGAACCCTGGTTTTCTTTGAAACTGTAATGTGAGAGTCCAGGGAAAACACGACTGCTTCCCAGCTGTCCAAAACTGGACTCCTTTCCTGTAGTAGCTGATGAGCCCATGTTTTGATTTTCCCAGTAAGCAGGTTGATGGTAGCATGAACCTTTACATAATCAGTGGCATATGACCTAGGCTTAGGAGCAAACAACAGCTCGCAATCCATCCTAAAGCACAAGAAGGATGCATGACTACCGTCAAACCTCTCTGGCATCACAACAAATGGTTCAGGACATGCTGGTTCTGGGGCTGGGCATACTGTAGTTTTAAACAACAGGACTTCTTGCTGTAGCTCTGAAGCGGTCTGGCCCAGGCTGGAGACTTGCTGAGCAAGGGAGGTGAGCATCTTGAACATCTCTGCGGACTCAGTGAGGTTCAGTTCAATATGTAAGGGCCTACCTTGGTTGGAGTCCATAGTGCAGAGATGTATGCCCACCCTTGCAAATACACACAGCCCATGGTAACAAGGTAAAAAGCTACCTGGGCTGTGAATCTGTGCACGGGGGCTTGACAGGGAATTTGATAAAGGATAATCGAGGTGAAGCCATAGTCAGGGATTCCAGAAGTCAGAGTTAACCATGAACAGAACCAGAGTCAGAAGCCGGGGTCAGTCTTGGAACACTGCAACTTGAAAACAAGAACATAGGAACCTTTGGCAATATAGGAGACAATGAACTGGCACAGCCCTCAGAGTGAGGCAGTGCTTTATACCAAGCTGATTAGATAAACTGCCTCAGCTGAACCAGGAGTGACAGGTACTAATTGCAAAGCAAGATCCAGAGTATAGCCCTCAGTGCTGCATGCAGGACAAAGCATAGCTGGAAACCAGGCTGAATAATGAAGTGTGGCTCAGAGGCAAAGCAACAGGAGCAGTCAACAGAAAGTCATGGGTTCAATACCTCCTTGAGGCACTTGGGGCCTGGCCACGCCTGGCCCTCTGCATGGCACGGTAGGAACCGTGACCCCTGTTATGGCCAGGCGGTCAGGGAAAAAGAGGCTGAAAGCCGACAGATGGAATCACTAGTCAAGCATGTGGTGCAGCAATCCCTCAAGGAGTGGGGTACAACCCGCATATGGAGCCAGTCCACCACAAGTCTTCAGACAGTGAGTTGGAGGGAGACAAAGGCTTCGACTTCACTCTTGTTTTTCCACTAATTAAAGCGATCAAAGAGGCCCCTTAAGTGGGAAGATCTTTCCACTCCCCTGGCTAAGCAAAGGAAGTCCTTTAAACACCTGGGGAAAGAACGTTCCAACTTCCCACTCCTTTCCGAATTGAAGGATATCGTTGATGAGGAGTGAAGCAAGGTAGATAAGAAGACTTCTATGTCAAGCAAAACCTCCAGATTATACCCCTTCAAGGCAGAGGAAGTGAAACATCTGGAAAACGCTCCCCTCGTAGACGCAGCACTGATGAGACTGGCCAAACACGTCACTCTTCTCTTACGGTATCCTTCAAGGACGGGCTTGAGAGGAGAATAGACCAAGACCTCAAGAGAATTTACGGGCTTGCCAGTATGGCTTGCAAACCCGCCTTGGCCCTTGCGGCCATGTCCAAGGACATGGAAGCCTGGACAGAGAATGTGGACTCCGTGCTCAGGGGCGTTTCAGGAGAAGTGGCCAGGGGCTCGGTAGTCCAGGAATTGAAGTTGGCAGTGGCCTTCTTGGGGGAGGCTTCTATCGACCTTATCCACCTGCTGGCCCGGACTATGCTATCCTCTGTCACGGCTAAGCGGGCCTTAAGGTTACGCCCTTGGCTCGCCGGTCCAGCATCCAAACAAGCCTGGTGTAGGATCCCCTTTCTGGTGCCCACATTGTTCGTCAACAGGCTGAATAGTGACATAGCCCGGGCCACGGGTTGGAAGTTGGGCTTCCTGCCCAGGATAGGCGTCTGCTCGGCCAGAAGAGGCCCCAGAGAAGAAGACGCAGTACTAAGCGTTCAAGGGAAGCATGCTCTTACAGGCCTGGCCGAGACTTCAGAAGGAATTGGAGCAGAGGGCAGACATCCTTCCAAAAGCCCTCTAAAAGCCAGGCATCCAGTGGATGTGAGCCGGCTTAGCTGGACCATCAAGGTCTCCACAGGCCACACGTGGTCCTTCACCCGTACTTATCCCCCCAGATTTATTTCTACCCTGCTACCGCGGTCAGAAGAAAAGAAGTAGGTGTTACTGTCCTATGTGGATTCGCTCCACGGGGTATACTCCCCTCTCTTCTTAGTGCAAAAGAAAAACGGTTCATGGCGTCCTGTGATAGACCTAACTTATATAAGCAAATTTATAAAATATGAAAGATTCAAAATGGAGACTCTGTCTACCATCCAGCAAGCCATGCAGTCAGGCGATTGGCTAATCTCAATCGACTTAAAAGATGCCTATTTTCATGTGCCTGTGGCAGAAGGATTCTACAAACTGCTTGAATTCGGCTGGCTCCTAAACCTGGAGAAAAGCCATCTGGAACCAGTCCAGCGCCTGGTATACTTAGGGGACCGGTTTGACACGGTGGAAAGTACCATCTCTCTCCCAGTAGAGAAGATCCTAGTCATTCGAGAGAGAATACTCTGGGCCTTGAGTTCCTTACACTTGAGGGCCTCACAGTGCCTAAAAATCATCGGCACGATGGTCTCCACAACCCCCATGGTCAGATGGTCTCTGTGGAGGTTACGCCCTTTACAGACAGGGTTTCTCCAGCAATGGAACTCAGGGGACAGCAATCAATTAATTCACATAATAATAGTGATGAGGAACAGCCTCTTCTTGATGGTTTCAGTGCAAAAATCTGCTCACCTGCCACTCCATTGCCCCTGTCTCATGGGTCATGGTTACAACAGGTGCCAGCGGCGAGGTATGGGGAGCCCTTTTCAGGTCAGAACTTGCACAAGGCAGGTGGGATGCCCGTCTAAACAATCCGGGCTCAAACATCCTGTAACTACGGGCAGCCTGGTGTGCCCTTCAAATCTTCGCTCATCTCCTGAAAAAGGAATCAGTTTTATTGAGAATGGACAACACCATGGCAGTCTCCTATTTGAAGAGGCAAGGGGGCACCCTCAGCTCCACCTTGCTCCAAGAAGTGGAGTCCATCATGTCCTGGGCCCAGAAAAACCTGACCAATATCTCAGCAGTCTTCGTCCCAGGATTCCAGAACATCCAAGTGGACTTCCTGACCCAAACACAGTTGGACAACAACGAGTGGTCCCTTCATGTGGGGACATTCAAGTGGATCCTGTCCTCGGGAGTTGATCCTGAAGTAGATCTTTTTACATCCACCTGCAACTTCAAAATCAGGAAGTATTATGCCCCGTACACACGGTCGGACTTTGTTCGGACATTCCGACAACAAAATCCTAGGATTTTTTCAGACGGATGTTGGCTCAAACTTGTCTTGCATACACACGGTCACACAAAGTTGTCGGAAAATCCGATCGTGCTAAACGCGGTGACGTAAAACACGTACGTCGGGACTCTAAACGGGGCAGTGGCCAATAGCTTTCATCCCTTTATTTATTCTGAGCATGCGTGGCACTTTGTCCGTTGGATTTGTGTACACAAGATCGGAATTTCCGACAACGGATTTTGTTGTCGGAAAATTTTATATCCTGCTCTCAAACTTTGTGGGTCGGAAAATCCGATGGAAAATGTGTGATGGAGCCTACACACGGTCGGAATTTCTGACAACAAGGTCCTATCACACCTTTTCCGTCGGAAAATCCGACCGTGTGTACGGGGCATTACACTTGGGTCCGTTGCAGCCAGGCCTTCGGAATAGATGCCTTGACAGACCGGTGGAGCTTCAACAGGGCATATGCCTTTGCCCTGTTCCCAATCATCTTCAGATTTATACAGAGACTCCAAGCGGAAGCGGTCGAGGTAGTGGCGATAGTGCCTTACTGGCCGAACAGGCCATGGTTTTCCCTCCTGACCCAGCTCAGCTTCCGGGACCCGGTTCCTCTTCCTCTTAGGCCGGACCTTCTTTCTCAGGGGGCAGTCCTGCACCCTTGCTCGGCATTACTGAGACTGATGGTCTGGCTCTTGAGAGGGAGAGGCTGGAAACCCTCAGGTGTGCATCAAGAGTGATTTCCACCCTCATGAGCTCGAGAAAGGCTAACACGAATAAGGTCTATGGGAGAATATGGGCCAAGTTTGTTTAATTCTTATCCTCTATGGGTAGATCGTTCAGAGACCCAGGTATCCAGGATATCCTCAGTCTCAGCCTTGTCGGCCCTCTCCAGAACATCATGGACCATTCACCCTCTAATCCAGTAGTTCTTTCGTGGGACGGCAAGACTCAGGCCCCAAAGAAGGCCAAGATTCCCCAAATGGGATCTTCCCCTTGTTCTTGACTCACTGACTGGACTCAGTATCGTGGCATCCACTTCGCTTTCTATCAAAGACCTTTCCCTTCTCTGGAACATCATGGGCCGTTCACCCTCTAATCCGGTAGTTCTTCCGTGGGGTGGCAAGACTAAGGCCCCAAAGAAGGCCAAGATTCCCCAAATAGGATCTTCCCCTTGTTCTCGACTCACTGACTGGAATCAGTATCGTGGGATCTGCTTTGCTTTGTATAAAAGACCTTTCTGCAAAAGTCGTCTTTCTAATAGCCATCGGCCAAAAGGGTTTCTGAGATCGGGTCCTTGGGTCACGAAGAACCATTCCTGACTTTCTTCCCGGACCGGGTGGTCCTCATCCCTATGCTCGGCTCAAATCCAAAAGTTACTTCAGTGTTCCATGAGAACCAAGAAATTGTCCTAAGTAAATTCAGGTGAAAAATATATACGCTTGCGATAATGGTGTATCAAACAAAAAAAATTGCAGCTGTTATACACAGAGTGCTAATCACTTGAAAAACATATAAAAATAAATATAGCGCTCACAAACACAATAAGTGAAAATTTGTTAACCAAAAAGAAAGTCCAAAATACAATAAGTGAAAATAAAGTCCAAATCAGGTGACTGAAGGTGCTCCAATCCAAAGTGAAGGAAATATAAGGTGCTTGTATACCCACTCACCAGATCACAACGACCCCCAGCTTTTCAGTCTGGTGGGTCATTAAAAGCTTGATAGCGAATCCTGGGATGGCGGATAAGTTGATATGCCTTCAGGTCCAGAAATCCTTTAAAGAGTTTCTCAGCCAGAACACAGCAGGTACCCAGAAGTAAAAAGAAAAGGAAACGGATAGTGAAGTATCATTAACAAGGTTTTATTGAAAAAGGGAGTGGGTACTTACAATAAGTAAGATAAAATAAACCTCAAAATTGAGCTGTGAGTGTAAAACGCAGTTGCTGGCGTGCTTTCCACAGGACCAGGAAGTGACATCAGTGATACCGGAAACAGTGTCAATGTTTAGCCCTCCCACAGGGCGTCATCAATGACCTGAAGGACCTAAATTCAGGGCCCCAGGGTCCACTGATGTTCACCCTCTGGATGTAGGGGAAATACTGAAGGAATACCTGCAAGCTACTTCCTCCTTTAGACATTCTGACTACCTGTTTATCCTGCACTCTGGCAATAACAAAGGGAAGTGAGCTTCGACCAGAACGATTGCGGCCTGGATTGTCCAATCCATCCAGCAGGCTTATAGGGCTAAGGTCTTGGCTCCTCCAGAGGCAGTGATGGCACATTCCACCAGAGGTATGGCGGCTTCGTGGGCAAAAGCCCGGCATGTGGCTCCAGATGTCATCTGCAAAGCGGCCTCGTGGGCCTCCATTAACACCTTTATGTCACATTATTGCATAGAACCTGCTTCTCTATCTTCTGTGAACATTGGTTTAAGAATCCTGTCGGTTGATGGGGAAAATTAAATTTCCTTTTGTTCAGCATACCCACCCGTGTGGTTTGGCTAGTTATTTCCCACTCGTAGACTGCCATGGAGTCTGTCAGGAAAACTGAAAATGTATTATCAAATACTTACCGTAATTTTCCTTTCCCGATAGACTCCATGGCAGACAGAGTTCCCACCCATTGGTCAAGAGCTGGCTAGTTACGGAACGCAGTCTCTGGCTGTGAGCTAAAATTTATGGGGATGGGGTCCTATATCATTGGAGAGGAGGCGGGGTTAACTCACACGTAGACTGCCATGGAGTCCATCAGGAAAGGAAACTTACAGTAAGTATTTGATAATAATGTCAACAATTCTGTGTTTTTCTGTCAATATGGGGTGCTGTGCGTACATTAATGAGGAAAATAATGAACTTAAATGATTTTAGTAAATGGCTGAAATATAACAAAGAGTGAAAAATGTAAGGGGTTCTGAATACTTTCCGTCCCCACTGTATGTCCCCAGGCTGTGGTCTTACAACAGCCTGCGTCTTTTGCCAGACCAGACCGAACCCAGGCCATCACACTCTTGTCTTCCTTCCACGCTTCCTTCCAGGCTGTGGCTGTGGTGTTGGAGTTGTGGCAGTAGGTGGAGGAGGCGTATAGTCCAACTCACATATGTAACTTTTTTTGTGAGTTCGCCCATCACCCCCTTATTTAGTGCCTGATACATGACTTCCCTACAAATGAGGCGTTGGCCCACCTCCATTTCCTGCATTTTGCTGGCTGCCATGCAGGCATAGGCCTCTTGAAGATTGGGGGTGGTTCTGAGGGCGGCAGTAGCCTGCCGAATCAAAGAAAGCGCTGACTCCTCCACGTTACTCCCTTTCCTGGGCCTTTTTGTTGGAAGGCGGAGGGGAGGAACCTGCAATTCGGTCAGGCAACTGGGCATGGCCACCTCCTGGCTGCCACTTTCCACGGCCACTGACAAAAACCGCAGTCTTTCATAGTACCACAGCCTACACAGCCAGACATAAACGTCTTCTGCTGCTGCTCCTAATCTCATGGAATCCTGGACCTTTTTGCGCTCTCTATTATATGTGCTCCTCAGACCACCAATTTTGCACTTCAAATAGGGGATGGTTGCCGTGGGAATCACTGGTTTCACCAATTCCAGCAACTGATCCAGCGCTGCCTTCCTCTATATTATATTATTATAAAAAGGGTGTTTCACCTGCCACAGACAGCGCAACTCCCTGTATTTATCAATGAAGTTGGGGAGGAAGTTATGATCGTTTAATCTATCCATTTTATCTGCAAGACACAACACAAGACAAACCCTAATGTCAGGCTAAACTCTCCTAATCTTGTCCCAATATAGGCCTCAATCTATAAGCAGTATAGGTCACTGATGCCCCAAGTTTAAATTGTACCTTTGTTAGCACGATCGGCGCTTACGCTACTCCATCCTCCGCTCACAGATCGTACGTACGACGCACACGTGTTACGCTTTATAGACGCTGCGCATGCATGAAACTCTGCCCACCCCTGACCTTCTTTCTAGTATATGCCCCTTTTCTTTCGGCGCAGTGGGAGAGCACATGGAGGAGACAGAGGAGGTGCATGCAGAGAGGAGAAACGTCATGATCCAGGAAATTTAAGGCCACAAATATGTCCTTTGGTGAGATGGTGGAGATGGTGGATATCTTGAAGAGGACAAACTATGACGGGAAATATGGACCGTACAGAAACCCAAATGTGAGAAAGGCCAAAATCATGAGTAAAGTTGTGAAAAGTCTGCAGAAGAATTTTGGGGTACAGCGATACAAGGATCAACTGAGGAAACGATGGTCAGACGTCAAATTGAGGGAGCAGGATCAGTACAGAAGAATCAAGAGAGTGCTGCAAAAAAGTAGGTATTTTGTCGTGTGTTCCTATTATTATTATTACTTTAGTGCTGCTCCATGTGCTTTTCTTTACTGTTGTACAGTTTAAAATGGCGTTTAAAATGGCAAGTTTCAGGTTTGTGGGCACAGTAATAGTTCGTAGTAAACATTGTTCGTTCGGGGGGTGTGTCCAAGATGGCGAGGTGAGCGGCTGCTTCTAGCTAGAGCTCTGCTGGGAAATCCATATTAACCCGGATCCAGGCTCTTTATCTCACTGGAAGTGATCTCCACAACCCCTGAATGAGACGCAGATCATCCAGGGCTTGTGCCGGTAGAGGAAGGAGACTCCATTTCCCGGCAGCAGAGGAGATCCCGCCGTCTCCCCCTCCCGCACACGTGGAGACCCGCGCCAAAAGAGGCTCGCATAAGGCCTCCCAAACGGCAGACATGGCAGCTATCACCACCTGCCAATCCACTTTAATGGAGAAAATTGAGGCCGTTCAGTTAGACATGGGCCTAATGCGGCAAGATGTGGACAAGCTGCGGTCTCGCGTGACAGAGACCGAGCAGCTACTTGGCACCACAGAAGATAACATCCTGGAGCACTCGGCGGCCATCCGGTCCCTTCAGACCAAGATAAAGGCACTGGAATAAAGAGCCGAGGATGCGGAAAACAGAAACAGGAGGAACAACCTCCGCATCGTCGGCCTGGCGGAGGGAGCGGAGGGGCCCCATCCGACCACCTTCATTGAGGATTTGCTACTCTCCCTTCTCCCATATGCACACCTATCCCCTCAATATGTGGTGGAGAGAGTGCATCGGGTGCCACCGAAGCCGGGACCCCTGGGATCTCCACCAAGAACATTCATACTCAAGCTCCTGAATTTCAAGGACAGGGATGAAATCCTCAGAGCGTCCCTGGCCATAGGAGATCTGCGTTTCCAAAATGCTAAGCTGCTTATCTTTCCTGATTACACGGTGGAGACGCAGAAGCTCCGAAAATCATTTGATCAGGTCAAGGCAGCCATGAGAGCACAGAACATACACTACAGCGTTCTTTTTCCAGCGCGCTTGAGAGTTCAAGATAGCGAATCCACACGCTTCTTCACCACTCGTCATGATGCTGCAGTATGGCTTGAATCCCTACCAAGACCCCGCTGAAACCTGAAACCGTGAGTTATACCCCTCTGAAAATACGGATGCCTCCCTGGTTCCCCCCCATGTCCCGATAGCTACTGACTCTCTCCCCTCTTGCACCTGTGTCACCCTATTGTCCTGAGCAGACTGTGGACCAGACGGGAGCCCCGACGGGGGTTCTGCTGCGCTCACACCTCAGCGGGAATCGGTGTATTCCACTGATCCCTCCGAATCAAGCCGGGGGTGTCTGCTTGAGGAGAGCCTGGGGGACCCTATGAGAGGGGTTTGGTTGCACCTGTTGTGCACGGTTATGCTAATGTTTGCAACAAAACTCAGTGCTCCTGACGGTGTCAGGAGACTGAAACTGCACACTTCACCTGTATGTTGTGGTGAGATTCTGTACATGTCTTGCTGTCCATTATGCCTTGGATCATACTCTGATCCTGCCTTAGCCTGGAGGGGTACCTGATTGTTACTACATTTATCCTGGCTGTACCTGACCCCCCTCCTAGACCTCTGAACTGTCCCAGCGGAAGCCATGGAGCAAGACTTAATAGCCCACCTGTACCCTCCAGACACTTTCTAGAGGGGCGATATGGCCGCTTGCACTGGCCCCCCACTTGATGGCCGGCGAGCCGTAAAAGGTTATGGGTTGCAAGCCCTCCTCAGTTTCAAGGGGGTGGGCGGAGTGGGGGATGGGATGTTGGGGTTACTGTTTGGTTTTGTTTTTAAATGGTTTTTATTTTGTATTCAGAGAAATGTCATTTCAGCATTGCATTATCTTCAATTCTGTGCACCCTGGGTCCGGGGAGCTGAGTCCAGTTACCATCCTAAACCCATTAACGATTTTACAACTTATGTCTACATTTAGTATCCTTTCCTGGAACACCAGGGGGTTAAACTCACCGACCAAACGCTCCTTAGTGTTCCATTTTATTAAATCTTATAACCCCCACATATGTATATTGCAGGAAATGCACCTCATGGGGGGCAGAATTCTCTCACTTAAAACCATGGGTGGGGTACCATTATCACTCTACATATTCTAGCTTCGCCAGGGGAGTCAGTGTACTGGTGCATAAAACCCTCCCGTTCCAGCTCTTGGACCTGGCCCTTGACCCAGATGGTAGGTATGTCGTAGTACATGCCACAATTTACTCACTGACCTGGACAATTGTGGGCCTGTATTTGCCTCCACCAGCCTCCTTATCTCTGTTGAACCAAATAGCATCCAAAATGGCTGAATTTGCTTCTGATAGTAGTATGATCCTGGGTGACTTCAACCTTGTCCCTGACTTGGCCATGGATCGGTTGAAGTCTGTGGGTCATCCCTGTTCTGGGTTAGCAGTGTGGGCGGTTACCTACGGGTTGACGGACGTATGGTGGGGGAGACACCCTCATACGAGTGGCTTACACGTGCCACTCGGCCTCTCACAGGACGTTTTCCCGCAAAGATCTGGTATATGCGGGGGGTCCGGTCCTGTCGAGAGTCACGGACATACGAATACTACCCAGGGGAATCTCTGATCATGCTCCACTGCTCCTGACCCTGGATCCCTCTGTGGGCTCCTCTGCCAGACTATGGAGGCTATTCAGGTTCTGGATTTCAGACGGTAGATAACAAATTCCATACTGAACTGACTGGGCAACTAACGCAGGCACAGCTGATGCCCCAGTGGTGTGGGATGCCTTCAAGGCCACCACGAGAGGACAGTACCAGACCATCATTGCCGGAGTCCGGAGGGAGCGTAGGGCAGATTTGGGGAAAGCTGAGAAGGATGCAGCTGCTGGTGAGGAGCTTTTTATTAGGACCAGAGACCCTCAACACTATGCCCACCTGCATCTGTTAACTAGAGGGGTCATCAATCTCCGTACCTCTCTCACCCAGAAGAAACTACTTGCTCAGTCCCACAGGATCTTTGAGCAGGGAGAGAGGTTGTGGAGATTGCTGGCCTGGCTATCCAGGGAACAGATGGGAGAGATGAGTGTCTCACACATCATGGATCCCACGGGGGAGCTGATATCCTCCCCGGAGGGAATCAACCAGTGCTTTGCGGACTATTATAGAACCCTCTATAGCTCCAGGATAGACTACAGGGGTGAGGACCTGACAGACTACCTGGCAGAGATAGACATACCAGTCCTTACATCAACCTATCTTACACAACTAGATGCACCCATCATTGTGTTAGATCCAGAGAGCCCTTAAATCTATGCAGACTGGTAAAACACCGGGGCCCGATGGAATTCCTGTGGAATTTTATAAACATTATGTGGAGGAACTCACTGTCAGAATCCATGCTCTGTTTGCGGAATCGTCAAAGTCAGGGAAACTCCCTGATACAATGCGAGAGGCAGTCATAGTGGTGATCCCCAAGCCGGGAAAGGATCCCACATTGTGCTCCTCGTATCGCCCCATATCCCTCCTGAACGTTGATGCCAAAATATTAGCCAAAATCCTGGCAATCAGGCTAAATTCAGTCATAACGGCTCAGTCCAGACTTCACAAAATGGATATGTATGCTATATAATGGTCCCTTAGCTAGAATTTGAATCAATGGTTGTCTCTCGGAGACGTTCCCGTTGGGTCGGGGTACGAGACAGGGTTGTCCCCTCTCCCCGGGCTTGTTTGCCCTTGCCATGGAACCCCTGGCTATATGCTTGAGGGCGGAGGAGAGGGTTAAGGGATTACAGATAGGCCCGACTGAAGAGAAGCTCTCTTTATACGCGGATGACGCCCTGCTATATCTGGTGGATGCCTCTTCCTCTTTGCAAGTGGCATTGGACATGATTAACCAATTCGGTAGATACTCTGGTATCCGAATCAACTGGGACAAGTCAGTGCTGTTCCCTCTATGCTCCACGGCACCAAGGGCCGGGTTACACACGCAACTTAAGTGGGTGGAAGAATTTACCTATTTGGGCATCAAAAATTGCGGGAACACGGCTGAATATATTGAAAGGAATATACAATCATTAATGACCCAGTTGGTCGCTAAGTGTGCTGTGTGGCGCTCTCTCCCCCTAACTCTGGTAGGAAGAGTCAATCTTCTAAAAATTATCTATCTGCCAAAATTCCTATATTTTTTCAGAAATACCCTGTCACACATTTTTAGTTCATTCTTCAAAAAATTAGAGAGTTTACTGATCTCCTTTGTATGGGCTGGGAGGCCTCCCCGGGTGGCGAGACAGATACTGTATCTCCCTCTGGCTGGAGGGGGACTAGCACTCCCGAACTTTCTACTCTACTTTTGGGCGGCTGTCCTGGTCACCGTGAGATGGTGGTTCTCCCAGCCCAGACAAAACCCAGCGGTCACCCTGGAGGCTGCGATTCTGGGCTCATATGCAGCTCTGAGTAACTTGCCGTTTCGGGGTCTTAGGGCCACCCCTTGCATGAGGACCCTTATGCGGACCACGGTGAAGGTATGGCAGGAGGCCCGGACAATATATAGGTGCCCCACCCAGATATCACTACACATGCCCCTGTGGGGTAACCCAATGCTGCCCCACCTGAATAGTATCCCGAATCCATCTTTCTGGGCTAAGAAGGGGATAATCACATTGAAACATATAGTCCTTGAGGGTAGATTGATACCTTTCCAAGAACTTAGACGATCTTGCGCTTTGTCGTGCTCCTTCCAGTTCCGGTACTGGCAGTTGAAACATGCCTTTGAGGCCCAATTTCCTGAACCTTTAGAGTCAGACTCTAAAGAGCGCCTCCTGATTTCTAGGGAAATGGGACGTCCTCTTGACACCAAGCTTACCAAAACATGGGACAGGTGGAAAACAGACATCCTGTCCCTGGGTGAGGAGGAGTAGGAGGAGTGTCTCTCCTCTTATATTCCATCAATGATCGCAGTGAGAGATAGATTCATACAATTTAAATTTCTTCATAGGGCCTCTGGTAGACTGGGTGCCCGGATTCTGATCCCCCCCCAGGTTTGACTATTACAACACCCCCACTTGCTGTTTAGTGTCCCTCCCCCCCCTTATTAGGATCCTGCACTATGTCATGGTTAGGAACTGAGGTGGAAACCTTGAGGAATGTCTAGGAATTGTGTTTGACAATTTTACTGTTTTTACTTTTAGCTGTCTCTCCTTGTTCTGCTTGGCACCAGCAAGCAGTAATTGGGTTACAATCCATGGATAGGATGTACGCTATTGAAGATTTGAACTTTGTACTGTAAGTAATGGTTGTAGATAATTGAATTGTAATGCTGATTTGTCTAATAAACTTTTCTGTTAAAACATTGTTCGTTCGCTCACTAATACAATGTTTTTGGCAGATGCAGGTTAATTACATTTGTTCAGGCCTATTTGTATTAAAAGATGTTTGTTGTCTAGATGGGTTTGTAACTAGAATTAAATGCAAACTTGATTCAGTTTAAGGAAAGGACACTCAGCAGCTGTTTACACATCTGGACGCAGGAGCACTAGTGTAAGACACCAGAGCACCTTTTTAGGGTGTCCCACACAGGTGCTCCAGTGGATACTAGGAGTGTCTCCATGTGGGAAACTTTACCAAAAAAGGTAAGTATTCCAACTTGAAGAAAGGGAAAAAAATCATGTCTTCAGCTTGGAACTCTGCCAAAAGAGACAATTGTACGACACTTCAAGCAATGTTTCATATTCATATTTCTTGCCTCAAATATCTGTGTGCTAAGTATACCTTTTTTTTAATCACATAGGGGAGAAAAGACTTGGGACATCAGAGGACACCAGGGACCCCCAACATCCTAAAGAAGGGGAAGTCACCACACCACAATCTGAGGATGTGGAGGGAGGAGAGGTTCACGACGTGGTAGACATAGTGACCACAACAGGTGAGTGTCTGAGACCACAGCTTCAGGTAATAGATGTATGCCTGCATATTTATAATACATGGTGTGTTTTATTCTTTTTAGGTGATGTGGAAGTTGTGGAAGAAGAAACTCATTTCACAAGTGCAAGTGCATGCGTCCTCATCAGGGAGATCATGGTGTGCAATCGTGATTTAGAAAAGATAAAGGAAAACATCAATGATGTTCAACAAAAAATGAAGAACATCATTGATGTTTTAGGCAGAATGTAAAACACACAAAAATTGTTCCGTTTTGTCGAGGACTTTTTTATTTTAATTCAAGTTTTAATGTATTTTAAAAGGCAAATTTTGAAGATGCATACAGTGTGTCAACATGTGCTATCTGCCATCACGGGATATCAAGGTACGCATTTTGGGGGTGCAACCCCTTCCTCACAACTCAAGTAGGTGAGAGGAAGAAGTTGCATCCCCGAAACACGTCCATTGATCCCTCATGATGGGAGCTAGCACATGTTGACGTTAGGCATGGGATCAGGTGGGAAATCCACATTTTCACTCCCAATTTATGTGCATCTTCAAAATTTGGCTTTTACAGGGGTGACATCACCCCATCTGGTAAAGGCAAGATCAACACAGTTTTAACATACTAATGTCTGATATTGCCTTCACTTTTTCAAAGTTGAACTTTGAGTTGTGTATGTTATGGTTTTAAACATGCCTGTTTAACCAAAAAAAGGATATTTATAATGTCATAAATATGTTATACACCAAAGATGTTGGTTTGTTCAAAAACCCTTTTCTAATGTACATGTGAATGTGCAAAGAGTAAAATTTTTTATACTCAACAATGTGTGGCTTCTTCTTTCAATGCAATATCAGTTTTTGGAGTAAGTTTGTGTTTACTGTGGCAATTGAGGTTATTTACTAAAGGGAAATATACTTTGCACTTGCAGTGCACTTGTAGTGCAAAGTGAATTTGCCTTTAGTAAATAATCCACACAGTGCTCTAAAATTGGCCCCAATCAGGCCATTTTAGGGACTCCAAACAATTAATTCATAGTGCTGAAAAGGATGATTATTTTTATCATTAATGCATTACATACATTGACAACAAAAACAATGTGTGTGTGTAGCAGACCCACAACATAATAGTTAGCTGAAGAAGAGATTGTCACCTCATGTATCAAATAAATTACATTTGCACTTTTGAAGAAAATGTCCAAAATTAAAAGACCTTCGGAGAACTTAGGAGACAGCTAAAAGAAACACTAGCAGAAAATCAAATTAAATATTAGTTTATAAAATAAAAATTTATTTTAAAAATGTTTTATACATTTGCTGGCATATCAATGGCCCCCCTACCCGCAAAGTACTTCAGATATTTTTGTCTGACTTTGCTAGCGCTTTGGGGGGGAAAGCCAGGACGGCCAGCTTCAAGTGCCGTCAGGGTTGCTTGATCTGGGAATCCGGCCTCAGACCCAAATGAGGCCACATAGTTCGTAGCATTTTTCCATAGGAAATTGTGCAAAATGCCGCAGGCAGGCACTTATATGGTTGAGTTTATATTCCGCAATGTGTATGGGTGTTAGAAATAGGCGGAACCGGCTGGCCATTATGCGGAAAGCATTCTCCACCACTCTTCTGGCTCTGGCCAGCCGGTAGTTAAAAACCCTCTGGTCTGGGGTGAGGGTCCTCATTGGAAAAGGCCTCATGAGATGGTCACCTAGACCAAACGCTTCATCAGCAACGAACACAAACGGAAGACTAGCCACGTTGTCTTCCACAGGTGCAAGCCCAAGCCACCATTCTGGAGCCGTCTGTAAAACTCCGTCTGGGCGATGACTCCAACATCCGACATCCGGCCATTCTTCCCCATGTCCAAATACAGGAACTCGTATGTCACTGACACCACCGCCAATATCACTATACTATTAAACCCTTTGTAATTATAATAGACCCCGAGTTGGGGGGTGGGATGATGTGGACGTGTTTCCCATTGATTGCCCCTCCGCAGTTGGGAAAGTCCCACCGCTGGGCAAAGTGATATGCCACAGTCTGCCATTTCTGTGGGGTTGAAGGAAACTAGAGTCAAACAAGAAAAAAAAAATAGGACTTTTGCACATAAACATTGCAAGCAGATTAGACACAAACATTGTTGGCTAACATAAGTATAACATTTATTTTAAGGAGTATTTAAAGACAAAAGTATAAGGTCCACTTATCAGATTCCTCCTCCCCTCTGATGGCCCAGTGTAAAAATTTTATGGGGGGGGATGTTTTGGACAGGTAACCCTCTCCACTTCATTGAGAGCTGAATGCATTAATAATGTGTGTTACTGGCCAGCCCCTCCTTACTTACACTATTGGTGGCCCACTGAACAGGTAAGAAGTGTCATAATCCAAAAATATTAATACACACTGTCCAAATTGAAGCACAATTTTACATTCTGCAATTACCTATCAAGATAATAGGAGAACAAAACTTTAAACAGTACCATTTGAAAGTATTCATGCAGGCCCTTGCACTACATGCTTTGGTGAATTCATCCATAAATCTGACCACAAAAGAGGTAGGTATAGTGTGTATGGGTTTGGCAAAGTCAGCAGATAGAGGATTGTTATCAGTTGATTTAGCGGTTGGGGGGGAGGGAGGGTTCCAAATAAGTTTGGGCCCCCCCCAAAAAAAGCCTCTTGCACTATGCATGAATTTAAGGACAAAACATTTTAGGGGGTGTTTAGGGTAAAGCACTACAATGGAGCTGACAAAATGCATTGTTAAATGACTAGGCTAGGTGTGTATGGGCCCAGGATAGCATGCTGGGGAGGTTAGTGAAGGCAAATATGCATGAAGGACAAAAAAGAGCATTAAAAGCTTCCAGCATGCATGAGGACAAAGAGGACATTCACAGCATATTACAATCATGGTATTTAGGGAATGATGAAATAAATACAATACATTAGCAAACATTAAATAATATAATGTGATGTTAAAGGATAAAGCTTACCTTAATATAGTCCTTCTGCAGGACCTGAATGATGGTAGAACAGGTCTCTGGAATAATGATCCCCAGAGCCTGAGGGGAGATGCCTGTCGAGAACTTGATGTCCTGAAGACTTTTCACCGTCGCCAAGTACCGCAAGGTGGCGACTAGGCTTTGTTCTGGAGTGATGGCTTGCCGCATGCAGGTGTCCTGCTTGGTAATATAGGGGGACAGCAAAGCCAACAGATGGTGAAAAACGGGGTCCGTTATCTGGAGATAATTCCTGAAATCATCAGGATTATTCTCCTGGATCTCCCGCAGCAAAGGCATGTGCGAGAATTGGTCACGCTGGAGCAACCAATTCTTTGTCCATGAACTCCTCCTCCCCCTGTACATGGACTGGGCTTGGGTCAAAGTAAGAACCCCAACACCAAGCCCCTACATAGCACAAACTCTATGATGAGTACGTAAACGCAACATGGCTTCAAAATGGTCGGCTAAACGAACGAACAGAACGCACTGAAAATCAGAAAGGCCTGAGAAGAGCGAGCTGAAAATCAAGAACGAGTGGACAAGAACTCACTGAAACAACAGATACGAACTGACTACACGCACTGAATAACAGATACGAACCCACAAGCACAAACTGAAGAGCAGTAACGAACTAAAAAGCATGAGGCTGAAAAGCACGAATCGTCTCTCACCAAACTTCTACTAACACGAGATTAGCAGAAGCAGCCCAAAGAGTGGCGCACTGGCTATTCCTTTTTATAGTGCAGTCGTACATGTTGTACGTCAGCGCGTTATTGCCGATCGGAATTTCCGACAACATTTGTGCGACCGTGTGTATGCAAGTCAAGTTTGAGCCAACATCCGTTGGAAAAAAATCCATGTTTTGGTTGTCGGAAACTCCAATTGTCTGTATATTCCTCTTCCATACCTGTGTACTGGCGGGGAACCTTCTCACAGAGAGCTTGCTGACAACTGCTATCCCAGTGTCAGAGTGTGTTGCATTGCAAAACATTTGGGGGCTCGTGCCGTGATCTGTGCTATAATTCAACTGAAGCAGACCTGTTTTTCTGTAGTGTGTTGTGTAGCTTGTGCTAGGTAAAATGCTGCGTAAGCTGCTTAGGAAAAGCAAGGCTGCAGAGGGTTCTGGTGGCCAGAACGAAGTGTGCAGCTTACCTATCTGGGCCAGAGACAATGAGTGGGAGCCTCTTGCTATAGAATTTGTGAAATATGCTTCTCCCTTGAAGCTGACTTGGGGTCATAAAGTCTCAGACTATTTTGTAGATTTTAGCCTTAAGGGGTTGGATTTAGGTAAAAAAGAGAAGAGGACAGTGTCCACAGTGGACTGGTATTTCCTTAATGTTATAAACACTGAATCACAGAGAAGGGAGAAGGCAGAGGCAGAAGTTAAGGTATTAAAAGACCAGCTAGCAGTTGCTTCAGAGTGTGTGCGTTCAACTGCTAGTCGGGCTGATGTAAATATCTCAATATTTACAAGAGCAGTGTGCAGCCCTCATGACCAAATCAATTAATGCCTTAAGGAAAAGGAAGGGCCGTAAACCTGTTAGTAAAGCCAGGGTATGTGCCATTGCCACATCCCAAAATTGGGATTGTGAGGATGTGTTCTCCTCAAATGATAGTGAGGATGAGGAGATAGAGTTTGATATTTCGCATGATGATCTGCTAGTGCGAAAGAAAAAGTATGCCAGACCTCTCATTACTAAGCATAAGAAATGGCAACATGATAGAGAGGATATGGCAGATGAGGAGGTGCATTATCACAACCCCAGAGATGTTGAATTTGAAGAAGTACGGGAGTTTACACAAACTGAACTCCATGAGCTGGCAAAACAATACAAACAAAGGTCTGGGGAGCCCCTATTGACCTGCCTCCTACGCTTATGGGATGAAGGGGCGGACAGTGTTGTTTTGTCAGGTAAGGAAGCAGTGACTATGGGAGTGTTAACCCATTGATCCACAATTGCGTCAGGCAATGCGAAAAGCCCGAGAGTTTAGCGGGAATTTTTCACTGTTAGACCTCGTGAGAGATGGAATAGTCCGAGTATACGCTAGTCCTACTGACCTGGAAAATACCTACTCCTGGAGATCAATAGGAGAGGGTATTTCCAGGTTACGTGAGATGGGTTGTATAACCGGATTAAATACGTTTCCAGAATGGATGGTTCTGATGGTTAAGGATGGATGTACTTCAAGGTCAGTCAATTCAGACTGAAAGAGGTACATTCACATGCCATCCCATCACAAAGGAGAATTGATTTATGTAGAAGGTTTGGAAGGGCAAACCACACCAACAGTTAGGATACGGGTGAAATTGGCTATTGGCAAGGGATCAGGATATATGACAAATGTTTTGGTATCAGAGTTACCCGAAAATATTCTTGGGATGGATGTACTTCAAGATAACAACAAAACTTGGGGAATGCCCAGGAAAAAACTCCAAGCCTACTTACCACCAGCTCGCAGACAACCAATTAACCTGTCTAACAGTACGCGTTAAAAACAGGGGTTCATTCCGCATGCATTTACAAACGCATGCGTAAGCCACAGAGCCATGGCACCCTGTAATCTGTGGTCCTAACACTAAAAATGTGGGTGTCCCCACAGTGGAGGCACATGCATTCTGATGGTTAAGTGAGGGCAGGTGGACTGAAGGGAGCCCACCCCTTCTTAAAGATACAGGGCACACCAGACACCCAGCAAATAGCACAATGGCTGCAAAGGTGCTGGTGCGTTGCTGGACCAATACACACCCCAACGTGATTACAAAAACATTGCCACCACCCTCACTTATAGCTGGCTATCGCAGTAAGAGGCATTGGAAGGCCACAAACAGATAACAAAACCTGGGGAATGCCCAGGAAAAAACTCCAAGCCTACTTACCACAAGCTCGCAGACAACCAATTAACCTGTCTAACAGTACGCGTTAAAAACAGAGGTTCAGTCCGCACGCATTTACAAATGCATGCGTAAGCCACAGAGCCACGTCACGGCACCCTGTAATCTGTGGTCCTAACACTAAAAATTTGGGTGTCCCCACAGTGGAGGCACATGCATTCTGATGGTTAAGGATGGATGTACTTCAAGGTCAGTCAATTCAGACTGAAAGAGGTACATTCACATTCGGGTATCCTGATAAAGCGTATCTGGTTAGGGCGGTGAAGGCTGTGGTCAGAGGTCATGCGAAATGGACCCCTGTCTACATTCCTCCACCAGAGAAGCCAGTCTGTCTTAAGCAGTACAGACTTCCTGGAGGCCACAAAGAAATTGGGGAGACTATTCAAGAACTGTTGAGAGTAGGGATCCTTAGACCTGCTGTAAGTCCTTTCTCGTCTGCGGTGTTCCCAGTAAAAAAAACCTGATGGGACATATAGAATGACTGTGGATTACAGAGGTCCAAACAAAGTGGCACCTCCATTGAAGTCAGCTGTACCAGATATGATCTCAATTGTTGAGAAAATTGCTAAAAATGCAGGAGAATATCATGCTGTGATAGACCTGGCTAATGCTTTCTTTTCAATTTTGATAGACCCAGAGTGTCAAGACCAGTTTGCTATGGTTTGCTTTAGAATAGACTTTCTAATGAACTTTTTAGACATCTTCTCAATGACAGAAATATTGGAGGTGTTGCATTCAAGGAAAATGAATGTTTAAAATGAGATTTTCATAATAATGAAGTGATATTCTGTATGGAGTCTGAAAGGAAAAAAAAATCTAGGGCGGAATGTGTTGCGTTTGTTACAATATGATTTTTTTTTTTTTATTAATCAGACTTATGATACATGGGACATAACATTACACAATAGTGGTTGGTCATAGAGATATTGTCAGTTTTTTGGCTTGAGTAGATTTCTCAAACAAATGATGTTTTATACAATGGGGGTAAATATCATTGCTGTATTCAATTGACAGTTCAATTAGCAGGCTATTGTCTCTATAGCTACAGTAAACAAGTAAGAAATGCACTTGTCTGAGGTTCTTTCAGCTCTCAAACTGAAAGAATGACTGTTAGATTACTGTCAGTTGTTGGTTGTTGGCTTCATTAGACAATGGTACGTAGATACCATTTTTGTATTCAATTGACAGTTTGCAACAGTCCATTGTTTCTACAGCTACAGTAAACCGTTATGTTTTCTGTTGTTTGGTAACTATGGTAAACAGCCTGACACATAAAAGGGGTGAGTAGGGACACACACACACACCATCATGCTGTAACATCAGAAGCCACCCATGATAGAAGAAACTTGCCTGATGCTCCAGGAGAATCATTGCCATTGGAGATCACGGACATACAGTAACAGAAGATAAGTAACCTTTAAGTGTATTTTTGCTGATATAGACCATAGGCTGTTCAGTTACTAGGCATTTTTCTTGTTATAGATATCTGTTAGTCTTGTATTGTATTTCTAATATTGTAATAGTTTTGTATGTACAGCGACTTTGTATAGTAAAAGCACATTTACACACTGCAGAAATCTCAGCTTCCTTGCTTATACCACAGAGTAACCTTGCTAGATAGACGTAAGCAAAACACAGAGGAAGATTAGAAACTGCGAGTGGAATGGCAGAGCGAGTGTCGAGCCCGATTGTGTCGATACCAAAGCCCAATGGGACTCTGTGGTTTTGTAAATATTTCAGAACTCAATCAGGTATCAAAGTTTCATGTATATTCTATGCCCCGAATAGATGAGCTGATAGAGAGGCTGGGCCCAGCTCATTATACTACCGCTTTAGATCTCACTAAAGGCGACAGGCAGATACCATAAACTAAGGAAGCTGGAAAAAAAGCCACATTTTCTACTCTAGAAAATAATTTCCAATACAAAAGAATGCCGTTTGGTTTGCATTCTGCCCTAGCTACTTTCCAGAGAGCGATGGATAAAACCTTACCTAACCAACATCTGAAATACACTTAGTCTTAGTCTTTTTAAAGAAGGAGGGGTTTACTGTGAACCCAGAAAAATGTGCCATTGCTATGGAAGAGACCAGGTACCTGGGGTACATTATGGGTATAGGTTTGTTGAACCTCAGATGAATAAGGTAGAAGCACTGGAAGCAGACTCAATCACCCTCAGTGGGACTATGGCTCAGAAAGGTGGAAGAATTGAATCGAATGGAAGACTTGGTATGGACAACTAGGCAAAAGCGAGAGATATATGTTAAAACATGGACCCCATGGAACCTTTTTATTAACTCAGAGGAGGGACGGACTCTCATTGATGTGAATCCTATTAGCTGAGGGGAGAATGTAATGTCCCCCTTATTCAGACTGGTTCCATGAATTAGTATAACCCTACTTGCTGGCTTCTGTGGACGAAGGGGAGGGGAGGAGGAAAAAGTATTGGTCCCTCCCCACTCCCTATCCCCCCCCCTTTTTTTGTATTTATTTTTTTCCATTTCTATTATATTTGTAGTAGAAAAAATAGAGGGAAGGGAAGAGATGGTTTAATACTATGCTACTTTTCAAAAAAATCTATTGTCTAAACAGATGCCTCCAGCATGGGCTTAGGACCTGTTCTGTCTCAGGAGGTCAATGGAGATGAGCACTCTATAGTCTTTCTCAGTAGGAAATTGACAGTCCTCAAGAAGAATTATTCTGTAGTAGAGCAGGAATGCCTGGCCATTAAAGTGGTTGTAAACACCACTTTTACCTACAGGTAAGCCTATAACAAAGCTTACCTGTATGTACCTTGAATATCTCCTACACTGGCACAGTTCAGGAGATATTCAGTATATGCGCTGCTGCCGACGTTATCGGCGCACTGAAGAAATGGGCCTCTGGTGCCGTTTCTTCAGTAGCTGTGCCATGACCAGCGGCTCCGTGATTGGCCAGAGCCGCGAACCCAGAAGTAACTCTGGTGGTAGATGTCCACGCTGTACTTGGAGGGCCAATGCTGATTCAAGGCATCGTTCTAAGGTATTTCATAATGAGCTAGTATGCGATACATACTAGCTCTTTATGCCTTTGTCTTGCAGGGTTTGTTTTTTTTCCCCTGAGGTTTACAACCTCTTTAAGTGAGCACTGGACTCACTGTGCTATTTTATTCTTGGCAGGAAGATTGGTCTGGTATCAGACTATGGCCCACTGACCTGAATAAGACAGAATAAACACACAAATGCCAGGGTTATTAGATGGTTCTTGGAACTACAAGAGTTTAAATTTGTGGTGGAACATAGACCAAGGAAAACAACACCGGAACGTAGATGCCCTCTCTGCCCAATGTAGGGTGTACCGCATTGCCTCTAACACCTTTGCATCGAGGCAGAGGGGGGGGGTATGTACAGGACAACGGGAATGGCAGGTATATTCCCCCCGTATTTGAGTCATGGTCCCTTTAAGGGCAACAATTTTAGAGACATGCAGGGTGCGGTGTTTCAGGAAAGTTTGGCTAGAGAGAGGACCGATTTCCATTCCAGCACTGATAGGGGTGAACGCTCTTGGGAACTGAGAGATGTGTTGGTGAACCCCTGTGGCATGCCTGGCACCCTGAAATGTGGAGGAACCTTACCCCAGTGTTGGGGGGGGGGGGGTGACCAAGAGTATGACAGTGAAACAGACACCGCCTTGAAACAAAGTGCAATGCTGCCAATACCATAATGTGTATGTGCTGCAGAGACAAGAGTGCCATCCATGCTGCCAATGCCATAATGTGCATGTGATACCTGCAGAGACAAGAGTGCCATCCATGCTGCCAATGCCATAATGTGCATGTGCTACCTGCAGAGACAAGAGTGCCATCCATGCTGCCAATGCCATAATGTGTATGTGCTGCAGAGACAAGAGTGCCATCCATGCTGCCAATGCCATAATGTGTATGTGCTGCAGAGACAAGAGTGCCATCTATGCTGCCAATGCCAAAAATGTGCATGTGCTACCTGCAGAGACAAAAGTGCCATCTATACTGCCAATGCCATAATGTGTATGTGCTGCAGACAGATACAGTGTATTCATCCATGTAATATATCTTGTCTGAATCACCCCCAAGCAAGCACACACCTGTGTTAGGCACTGGCAGCCCCACGAACCGCTTCCTCTCCTTCCTGCTGCTGCCAGGAGAAATGGCAGCTGAGCTGCTTCCTCTGCCGCCACCGGTGGGTGAGTGGGCGGGCAGGCGTCGCTGCTGGTGAGAGAGCCGGCGGCGGCTCCGCGTCTGAGAGTGAGCACAGGCGGCTCTGGTGGGGTGAGACAGCGGGCGGCTCCGGTGGGGAGAGACAGCGGGCGGCACTGTTGGTGAGCAGCTGTGTGGCTCGGTGACAGTGTGAGAGCGGCTGCTGGCAAATCAGGGAGCCGGCGGGCAGAGGAGCAGAGAGATAACATCATCTCTCACCGCCCAGCGCCCGCCCTGCATCCCTGCAGTTTCACCCTCACTGTGCAGTGGGCAGGCAGCCGCGGCAGCAGAGAGATTACATCATCTCTCTGCTGCTTGACCGGTTATGTGCTGACTGACTCTGGGACACAAGAGACAATTATAGCAGGCAAGTAACAATCCGCAATGTGTGGCATGGGACGTGGCAAGTGACAATCTGCAACGTGTGGCATGGGACGTGGCAAGTGACAATCTGCAACGTGTGGCATGGGACGTGGCAAGTGACAATCTGCAACGTGTGGCATTGGACGTGGCAAGTGACAATCTGCAACGTGTGGCATGGGACGTGGCAAGTGACAATCTACAACGTGGGGACATGGCAAGTGACAATCTACAATGTGTGGCATGGGACGTGGCAAGTGACAATCTGCAACGTGTGGCTTGGGAGATGGCACGTGACAATCTGCAACATGCGGCATGGGAGGTGGCAAGTGACAATCTACAACGTGTGGCATGGGAGGTGGCAAGTGACAATCTACAACGTGTGGCATTGGAGGTGGCAAGTGACAATCTGCAATGTGTGGCATGGGAGGTGGCAAGTGACAATCTGCAACGTGTGGCATGGGAGGTGGCAAGTGACAATCTGCAACATGTGGCATGGGAGGTGGCTAGTGACAATCTGCAATGTGTGGCATGGGACGTGGCAAGTGACAATCTGCATCTGGTGACAGGCGACGTGGCAAGTGACAATCCACAACGTCTGGCATGGGACATGGCAAGTGACGTGGCAAGTGACAATCTGCAACGTGTGGCAAGTGACGTGGCAAGTGACAATCTGCATCTAGTGACAGGCGACGTGGCAAGTGACAATCCGCAACGTGTGGCAGGTGACATTGGCAAGTGACACGCTCAGGGCTTCCACTGATTCTGCATTATGGTGAGTTGAACTATTTCATTTTTTATAAAATTTTTTTCTATAACAATGTAATAATAGTAATAATGCGCTTCAATCATCCTGACACCATAACAACCATGTTGCCGTGATGATTGAAGCGCTAACACCAGCCATTTCCCCGTTAAATTTATCCAAAAAAAACTTATTTTCTGGCAGTGCCCCGTCCGAGACTAGGGCGCCATGAGCTGAGCGCCATGAGCGGAGGAAGATAAATCGCTCTGCTAGGGAAGGCAATATGCAGGCCGGGACTTGAGCCAAGAAAACATTGGCGCAATTGACATGCACCCGAAATAGAAGAAATAGTCCCTCCCACACACCCACCAGAACATCTTTACACAGGGACCCAGAAGGTGGAAAAACACACCCAGATAAGTTAGTGGGGGGGGCTTGGATGGACTGGTTGGAGAAAGACTTTTTAAAATTTTATTATGCACTCTGTTCAGAGTGCAAGGTCTCTAACATCCACCAGCTCCGTGATGTCGTCATGGAGGAGTGGAAGAGGATACCAGTGGCAACCTGTGAACTCCATGCCCAAGAGGCTTAAGGCAGTGTTGGAAAATAATGGTGGCCACACAAAATATTGACACTTTGGGCCCAATTTGGACATTTTCACTTAGGGGTGTATTCACTTTTGTTGCCAGCGGTTTAGACATTAATGGCTGTGTGTTGAGTTATTTTGATGTGAGGAGTGTACTCACTTTTGTGAGATACTGTATTCTGCTACATGTCTTTGGTAAAAAATCCCAATAAGTGTATATTGATTAGTTTGCGTGAAGGTTATAGCATCTACAATCTATGGTATACATACTGAAAATTTTTTTTATATATACTACTAATGGTGGTAATCAGCGAATTATAATGGGACTGTTTAAGTGCGGCAGGAAATCTGACACTAACTGACACTGAGTGGGAGCTGGCTAACTAACAATGACATCACTAGTGAAACGAATACAGTGATCAAGGATGATACTATACACTGGCTGAGAAAGGGTTAACATCTAGGGGCAATCAATGGGTTAAATGTGTGCCTAACGTGTTCATTGGTGTAACGTGTGCTACTTTCGTTCCCTCTGTACAGAGCCTTGTGTTGATTGTCAACAAAGGGCTCTGGGCTGTGACTGAACTCCCCCATGAATCATTGACCAGGACCTGCTGACAAAATCCCACTGTGTACAATCGCAGAGAGTGTCAACGTGAGCATGTGTGAGGGGGGGTGCACGCGCCCTAAACCCGGAAATGGACAGGGACCTATCAGTACGTTGCTGTGCCTGTACGGGCCACCCATCTGCAGTACGTTGTGAGTGGGTGGTACACAAGTGGTTAAACCCTGGCGCCCGGGCCTGTTGCCCATAGGTCAAATAAGGCCCTTTGGTGTTTGAAGTTCAGCCCTTGAGCCCCAGCAGGGTCCTTTTATTGTAGTAAAGTCCAGTGGTTTCATGCAACATGCCCCTAGTCTCTGACAGTCTCCTATATTATGACTTCCATATCAAACCATCTAGTAGAACAATCTCTGACCATTTCCTCTAGTAAGTCTTCAGTCTGTGACAGTTTTTTGTAGCATTACTTGCGGCCCTTTGGAAACAATAAGGGTCACTTTTGAGGCCCTCTTTACCCTGCAAGTTGACAGCCACTGCTTTAAAGACATGAGGGGTTTTTTTTGTAGCTGGAGGAGAGGTTAACCTTTGCATATTTAAAGAATACTTCACTGTAAAGCTGCATTCACACCATAGAAGTGTGTGAACGTGTATGTAAAAACACACATTTTTGTGTTCACAAAACACTGGTCTCGCACTTATGGTGCCATTTATTGTTAATGATGCCCCAAATGTGACAAGAAAGCTCATGTACCTTTTTCAGTGTGAACAATTTAACTTTGTGTTTTGCTATGTGTTTTTTCTGTGCAAATGGCAAAAAACACACACATATATGCGGTTCAGTGTGGCGCAATTTAAAAAAAAGTTTTTTTCTTTGTGTTTCTACGGGTAGGGTAGCTCATTAAAATGAATGGGCTGCCTACACCCAGAAAGCAGAATTGCAAAGGTCTGAACAGAGCCTTACTATGGCTAATTTATTTACACTTTTTAAAAACATTTGCCTTTCTCTGGCTCAAGCTGGGGTAAGGGGTTCTAATGATACAAGTTTCTTTAACCATTTGCCTACTGGGCACCCCCTTCTTGCCCAGGCCAATTTCTCAGCTTTCAGCACTGTCGCACTTTGAATGACAATTGTGTGGTCATGCAAAACTATACCCAAATTACATTTTTATTTATTCTTTTCACACAAATATAGCTTTCTTTGTTGGTATTTAAAGTAGAAGTCCAGCCTGAGCTTGTTTGGCTGGACTTCTCCTATGGGTCACAGGAGTGCAATCCGTTTTGCACTCCTGTGGCCCGTTTTCAGCGGAGAGCGGTCTGAAGTCCGTTCTCTGCTGACGTCACTGGAATCAGTCCAGGCAGCGTGTCATCCCGACTTAGGAAGTCTGCATTCAACAGCTGCCTTGACTGATGGCAGTCTCAGCCTCTCAGCGAGCCACTGAGAGGCTGAGACGGCCGCTCCCCGCCCCGCTACAACTCAGCGCTCCAATGAGCGTGGAGGAGCAGAGCAGGAGAGATGCTTACTGACAGACAGCAGCTCTCCGCTCAGGGATGTGAAAGAACTGAGCCATCAACGGTGTTCGGTGGTTTGGTTCTCAGTGAAGAGGCTGCAGGGGACAGATGCAGCATGGGTGCGTTGCTATATCCACCTAGGTAAGTATGAATCTTAAAAAAAAACACACTTCTCTTTTAATCATCACTAGGTTTTTTATTTTTTGCTAAACAAACAAAAAAAAAACATTTTCTCCTTCACTGATGTGCGCTGATGAGGCTGCACTAATGGGCACTGATAGGCTGCACTGATGGGCACTGATGAGGTGGCACTGATGAGGCGGGACTGGTGGGCACTGATGAGGCTGCACTCATAGGCGGCACTGATGGGCTCTGATCGGCGGCACTGAAGAGCACTGATAGGTGGCACTGATAGGCAGCATAGATAGGTGGCACTGGTGGGCACTGATAGGCACTGATAGGTGGCATTGATAGGCAGCACTGATTGTGACACTGATAAGGAGGCACTGATGGGCACTGGCTCACTGGTGGGCTCTCTGGTTATCGACTCTCTTCTTCTCTCCTCATGCTGTCAGCATGAGGAAAGAAAAGCAGATAACTGCCTTGTGTTTACATCCGTGATCACCTGTGATTGGCCCTTTACCCCGCTCTGTGATCAGCTGAGTTCAAAGGACTCGGCCATCACAGAGCGTGCCGTCCGCGTGCCGCAGAGGGGCAAAGTAAGCCCGAGCTGTAGCCGTCATTCGGCTATAGCACAGGCAGGAAAGAGTTAATCAATTTTAACCACTTAAAGACTGAGCCTCTTTCTGAGATTTGTTGTCTATTTTTTTTATTGTGAAAGATAATGTTACGCAGAGTAAATTGATATCCAACATGTCACACTTTAAAATTGCGCCCGCTCGTGGAATGGCAACAAACTTTTACCCTTAAAAATCTCCATAGGGGACGTTTAAAAAAATTTACAGGTTGCATATTTTAAGTTACAGAGGAGGTCTAGGGCTAGAATGATTGCTCTCACTTTACCGATCACGGCAATACCTCACATGTGTGGTTTGAACACCATTTTCATATGCGGGCGCTAGCCACCTTCTGCATGCACGCTCATCGGGACGGGGCACGTTTAAAAACATTTTTTTTTTCTTATTTATTTTACCTTTTTTTTATATTTTTACACTGTTTTAAAAAAAAAAAATGTGTCACTTTTATTCCTATTACAAGGAATGTAAACATACCTTGTAATGGAAAAAAGCATGACAGGACCTCTTAAATATGAGATCTGGGGTCAAAAAGGGGTGGTACCCATGTGCCTCCACCTATCCCTTGAATCCCTATTGGTCTTCAGGGTATAGGACAGCCGAGTCTTTTGGCTCAGTCAACTTTCCTTTATTGGTTTATGATGGCTCCTGGGGATTCCTTCTCCCCCCCAGGACCTATCTTCTTCTCAGGGAGAAGCTTCTCGCTTCTAATTCTCTCTCTACCCTTTCCTTTTCTACACCCCCTGTCTATCTATTAACAGCTAACATGTTTATCTCTGGCAGATTGTCGCAGTTTCCGGCCTCAGCACCACAAGAATCCCCCATGGGCCAAGAGGGAAACCTCAGTTGCACAAGACCATGGGCCAAGCCGCCCCCTGGTAAGTGTCAGTGAATGCATCCGCACCCCTCTCCTCTGTTCCAATGGCTAATTGCACACTGAACACCCTCAGGGTCACCTCCCACAATGTTCAAGGGATAAACTCCCCTCTCAAATGTAGAAAACTCTTCAGCTCCTACAAATCTCTCAACCTGGACATCATTATGCTCCAGGAGACTCACTTCCCGGACAGGTACTGTCCTACGTTTATACATGCCCACTTTTCTCAGTTTTACCTAGCAAATGCGGAAAACAAGACCAAAGGGTTGGCCATAGCCTTCTCCAAAAACTGCAAGTTTACCTGGTCTTTGGAAACTAAAGATCCTGAGGGCAGGTTCCTTTTAGTCAAAGGCACACTTGAAGGGCAGATGTATTCTCTGGTGTCTTACTATGCCCCCAACAAGGGACAGGCAGCTTTCTTTGCTCGTTTATTTGATACCCTCAAACCCTTATTGGAGGGCATAGTTATCTTAGGCGGTGACTCCAATGTCGCTTTCGAACAGGAAATGGACAAATCTAAGCCCCCCGAAAACAGTTTACACGCCCACTCAAAGTTAGCCGCAAAATTGCCAAATTAATACACACTCAAGGTCTGGCAGATGTATGGAGAGAACTGAATCCCTCTGTAAGGGATTTCACTCACTACTCTGCTTCACACCACACATATGCCAGAATTGATCATATTTTGATACCCACACATGCAATCCCTCTGGTCCTAACATCACACAACAAAGACACAGTATTGTCAGATCACTCTCTAGTGATAATGACCATCAGCCTCTCTTCCACAAAATCTAGACAAAGACACTGGAGACTTAATGAGTCACTCCTGTCTGACCCAGTCAGGGTAACCATGCTCGAGAAAGCTTTGGCAGAGTACTTTAAAATCAACAACACTGAGGATACTTCAGCGGAAACCTTGTGGGCAGCCCACAAGGCATTTATTAGGGGAGAAATCATCTGAATGTCAGCTCAAATCAAATGGAAAAGAACAGCCGATATTTAGAAATTAGAAAGTATATATCGCTACGTTCCCAACACAAAAGAAACCCCTCAAATGCGACAAAAGCCCAACTAGACAAACTCAAGCTTGAACTTAATCTAGCCCTCACGACACAAGCAGAAAAATTCCTATGATGGAATAAGAACAAATTCTATACACAGAAAGACAAAATTGGCTATATGCTTGCATCCAAATGTAATTGAATGTAATGCTGGAAATCAGAATTCCCAGACACGGTCTCTCTGCTAATCCCACGAAAATCCTGGAAGCCTTCCAGATTTTCTATAAAAAAAACTATCAGGCTCCTCCCTCCAAAACAAAAGCGGCTATTGATCAATTCTTAGATTCTTTGCGTATCCCGGTCTTATCCCCCAAGCACAAGAGTTCACTGAAGGCTTCCTTCTCAGAGGAGAAAGTCCTAGGGGTCATCAAGGAACTTAAAACAGGTTCTGCTCCAGACCCCAACGGGTTATCAAACCCCTACTACAAAGCATTCGCTAACACCTTGGCACCGCATCTAGCAAAATTTTTTAATGCCAAAACCCGGGGTGACCCAATAGATACACACCTTAATACAGCATATATAGCGGTGATCCCCAAGCCAGATAAAAATCCGGAGGATGTTAGCAACTACTGTCCGATATCACTTATTAACAGTGATCTTAAAATACTGACTAAAATCCTCGCCATCCGGTTTTCATCCTTTATTAACAATTACATACACAAAGATCAAGTTGGCTTCATCCCAGGCAGACAGGGCCCAGACCAAATTTGGCGGGCAATTAACATTATATCTATTCTCTATTTGGGAAGGGGGCCCCAAGGAAGCAGGCATGTTACCGGTACTCTCTTTGGACCTACAAAAAGCCTTTGATTCTGTCTCCTGGCCGTACATTTTCGCCCTTTTAAAGCGATGGGGTTTTGGAGCCAGTACACATAGCAACAGGCACCAGGCAAGGATGCCCACTCTTGCCACTTATCTTCACTCTAGTTATTGAAACCCTCGCTATCGCGATCCGGGAAAGCCCAAATATACAGGGAGTAACATGGGGCTCTCAAACCCACAAATATGGGCTTTATGCGGATGACATCCTTTTGTTTCTCACCACACCTATAACGTCCCTCCCAAATCTATGTCGGACGCTAAAAAACTTCTCGGCTATTTCAGGTCTTCAAGTGAATTACTCCAAATCCTTAGCCATGAATGGCTCCTTTCCTCCAGACACGGTCGCCCTACTCCAAAAATCTTTTCAATTTGCATGGAGTGAAGCATCGTTAAAATATCTCGGAATTAACCTGACGCCTAAGACAGAATCCCTCTATGATAGTAACTATCCCCATATGTTCCATAGTCTAGAAACGGATCTTAAGACATGGTCCAAACACAACTTATCCTGGACAGGCCGGATAAATGCGGTAAAGATGACCTTACTCCCCAAACTGCTTTACCTGTTTCGCTCCCTTCCCATACCAATAAAACAAGCCCACCCCAAAGCCTTTCAGATCAAGATTCTGAAATTTGTATAGGGTAGGGGAGGTTACAGAATCCCACAGGACACACTGTTCTGTCATAGGAAAAGGGGGGGGACTAGGTCTTCCAAAATTACTCCAGTACTATTTTGCAGCCAGACTGGCACAGATTTCGGTAGTATACTCCAGATACGAGAGAGCAGACTGGGTCCGAATTGAAAGGCAAGCAGTCCCTCACCACACTCTTGTCTTCCTGATGTGGTGCCTACCAAAAACCCGGCATCCGATAATGGCACCGATTTTATCTCACTCACTAGCCCTTTGGGACCGTTTACGCACATCAACGACCCTTACCTCCGCAAGCAAACCGCTGTTGCATCTAAATAACAACCCTGACTTTCCCCCAGGCATGAACATAATAGCTTTCAAATGGTGGTTGGACAAGGGACTGTACCGGATCAGACAATTTTACACCCCCTCAGGCCCTCTCTCTCTCAATCACTGCATCCATAGGTTGGAGTTACCCCCCTTGGAATGATTCCGATTCCGGCAAATTTTGCATTTCTTACACTCAATTTGGTCAGAAAGACCACTACCGCCTAAGTTTACTCCCTATGAACTCTGCTGTGGACAGGGTCTGGAACAGAGGGGAGGGATCTCGATCATTTACTCGTCATTAGTGCTACCGACCACAAAATCACCCTTCATGACTGCATAGGAGGCGGACTTCCAATTCAGCTTGGAGCTGGAGGCCTGGCAGGTGGCCTGCTTTAAATCCTTCAAGGGCAATCTAAATATGGCCCTCACAGAGGCCAGTCTGAAAGTAATATGGTACTACACGCCCTCCAGACTGGCCTCTATGTATGCCTCGGCAGATCCTTTGTGCTTCAGAGGCTGTCAACTCTCAGGGACAATGGCCCACATCTGGTGGGAATGCCCCAGAATTCGCCAGTTCTGGAGGAAAATTTTCAACGTAATTGATAAACTTGCTGGCAGCCAGGTACACAGGTCCCCGATGGTGGCTCTCCTCAATGGGATTATCCCTAAAATCCCCAAACACACTCGTAGGCTATGCTGGTTGATATGTGTGAATGCGCTACTCCCGTAATTTACCACCACCTGCAGTGCTTTTTAACTATTCCTCATAAATATTTCATGTGCATGAAATTTTAAACTTTAAATCAATAAACCATATAACCATTCAATACATATACATAAAACGAAAAGTCCTTCAAACGTGCTACAAAATCTTGTGACCATTAACGTGACTGGCGTGCTCCTATGTTGCTTCAATGTTCATATGTGACTGAGTGGGACCCTCCACCACTCAGATTGGCCACTCACCAGATACTTCACTAGAGGTACGCCTTTGGTTCATTCAAGGGATAACCACTCCACCTAGGCACCACTTCTCACCGGCTAAAACATGGACTCTAATGTTCCTCATAGGAAAGCATAGGAACAAAAGGCGATCATAGCGCAATATGTTTGAACCATTTATTTTAAAATACAAAGTATAAAATAATCACTCACATTAAAAAGTGCCCTCGAGCTGGCTTATCCAGCAGTTACGGACGGGTAAATAGCTGTCAGCATGGCCTGCCTGATGGTAATGTGCGGCCTCCACGCTCGGCTTGCGCTCCAAGCCTCGTTACCGTTCTCGTCCGGTCACGTGATGCAAAAAACTCTCCCAGCAGCCTCTACGCGTTTCGCATCATCAGATGCGTCATCAGGAAGCTTCATCAGGCGGACCATGCTGACAGCTATTTACCCGTCCGTAACTGCTGGATAAGCTTCGTGCCAGCTCGAGGGCACTTTTTAATGTGAGTGATTATTTTATACTTTGTATTTTAAAATAAATGGTTCAATCCCTTGAATGAACCAAAGGCGTACCTCTAGTGAAGTATCTGGTGAGTGGCCAATCTGAATGGTGGAGGGTCCCACTCAGTCACATATGAACATTGAAGCAACATAGGAGCACGCCAGTCACGTTAATGGTCACAAGATTTTGTAGCACGTTTGAAGGACTTTTCGTTTTATGTATATGTATTGAATGGTTATATGGTTTATTGATTTAAAGTTTAAAATTTCATGCACATGAAATATTTATGAGGAATAGTTAAAAAGCACTGCAGGTGGTGGTAAATTACGGGAGTAGCGCATTCACACAGATCAACCAGCATTTCCTACCCATCCAAATGAAGGGTTTTTTTGAATGCAGCACCCTTAGTATTTAGTATGCAACATTGTTTGAGTAATTAGGGGTTTTGCGCCGGTGACACAATACACAGTCTTTTACACTCGTAGGCTAATTCACTTCGTTCTCGTGGGTGCCAAACTAACAGTAGCGAAGGCATGGAAACAACCCAAAATTTCGATCAAAGCAGCCCACAGGAAAATCTCCTGGATAATGTCCCAAGAAAAGTTATCCAGTATATTACTGGATACTGTGGGCAAATTTGAAGCTACATGGGAACCATGGACCCAACATGTAGGCATTTCCCTTTCCCCTAATACTAAGCCAGATTGAACCTACTTCAGTGCCGGCTGATAGACATCCTCAACTCCTAGTATGTTTTCTTTCTACTCCTGTCCCTTCTTCACACTTGCTTTTCTATCCTACTGCTCTCTCTCGGTAACCCTCAAATATTTGGGATATCAGTAGTGTACTTTCTCTTCTTGCTGGAAAGTTATAAGTTATGAATATAGGTTGTGCATACAGCCAACCAATTTATTGTTTACCACTGTTAATATATGGTGAGGTGCGGGTTCGGTTGTGAGACCCCTGCCCGGCACAGCTTGATCCCCTTGGAGGTGACGGGCGTTAAGGGGCCTACCCTGGACCGCCCTATGATCTCGATGATAGGCTTTGCCTCTATGGTATGCAGAGGCCCAGCATACTCTTCAGATCATATCTGGCTTGAGCGCTAGGTTTAGACGAGTGCCTTATAGTAATACAATGTTCCTACTGTTTCTATGATAAGTTTATGTACTTAACTTACTATGTTATTGCTTCTGTGGAAATACATTTGCTTTGTACCACGTATTTCTGTTATCAATATCTTGATATCCAAGCGGTATGTGTTTGTCATATTACAATTGAAAATAAAATTCTTTGAAGTAATTTAAGTAAATTTAAAAAAAGCCTTTAGTAACACTGTAAGTTGTTTATTCATTTCTGTTTTATATTGTTTAACTTGATAGACTTGTGACTATATAATTATGTTATCAAAATGCAAGCTCATACATTAGTTTGCCAACCAACTAATCACTGATATGCAGAAAGAGATGTGCAAATAAATAGCACTAATCTATAAAATACAGAACATAGCTGCAGGAAACTGGAGAAAGTGTAGAGAAGGGCAACCAAACTGATAAGAGACATGGAGGAGCTCAGCTATGAGGAACGATTAGAGGAACTGAATTTATTGTGTCTTGAGAAGAGGAGATTAAGGGGGGGACATGATCAACATGTACAAATACATAAGGGGTCCATATAGTAAACTTGGTGTTGGTGTAATTCACTTAAAGGTCATCACAGAGGACAAGGGCGCACTCTTTACGTCTAGAGGAAAAGATTTTATCTCCAAATTCGGAAAGGTTTCTTCACAGTAAGAGCTGTGAAAATGTGCAATAGACTCCCTCCAGAGGTGGTTCTGGCTAGCTCAGTAGATTGCTTTAAAAAGGGACTGGATTCTTTCCTAGATGTACATAATATAACTGGATACTATTATTTATAGGTAAAGTTGAGCCAGGCAATATCCGATTGGCGCTCGGGGGATCATTTTTTAAGTATGATTCTTTATTCAAAGGATTTTTCCATTTATGACAGAACATCAACATAATATCAAAGAAAAGAAAAAAGGAATAAAAAGGAAATATCAAATAAACCCATGTTTAAAATGAACATATAAATCAAATAAATCAAAACCAACCTCATATAACAAACATAACAGATATACCGGCAGCAACAGAAAAATTTAATTTATGGACAAAGAATAATGCAATAATAATACACTGTCCTAATAGCAAAAGAAAAAAAAAAAAAAAGGAAAAAACGTTATCAAATCTAATAGGGTCCTATAACCTCCGCATGTGATATTACATCAACTGTTCATCTATAATATACAATATATTTATGTCGCTGCCTAATATCTTCCTTTGTTATTCCTTGGATTATCTACTTTTAATACAAAACAAAAAAAAAGGAAGAAAAAAGGAGCAAGCTGACTAACTCAGACTCAAAACTTCATGCCTTCCTACCCCCCCCCCCCCCCCACGACCCAGCCTGCCATTATAGGTCTTCATGTCTAACCTAGACAGGAAGGAAATCTACATACTGGGAAGTACAAGGTGTCCCTAAATTCCTTCACTCTACCATATAAAGACGCAGTCATGTATTCCATTGTCCTAATTTCGTCTATTCTAGAAAAACTATTTTTGTGAGAAGGTGTGATAGTAGACTTTCATAAATCTGGACTACAAGCCTGGGCAGCATTCAGCATATGAGCTATCAGTGACTTTTTATAATAATGGAGAGGCAGCTCATTTAGATGCAAAAGATATCCTGAGGGATCTATACCAAGGTCGGCTAATGTCAGATGTTTGATCAGGTTCCTCACTTCCTTCCAAAATGTTGCAATTAATGGACATAACCAAAAAGTGTGTAGTAGTGTCCCTTTCTCTTTATTACAATGCCAGCATAACTTAGAGGTTTGCGGATAGAATTTATTAAGTAAGGCCGGGACCCTATACCACCTGACCAATAACTTGTATCCCTGCTATAGAGGATTTATGAGCCAATGAGATGATCCTATTAATTTGAGATCTTGTGAAAAGAGCCTGAAGGTCTGCCTCCCATTGACGTATATACGAAGGTATACAGCCCTCTGGGGGTTCAATAATGTGTTTATACAAAAGTGATAGCATATGTGGTACATGCTTCCCCTCTGTACATAGGCGCTCAAAAAAAGTCAATAGCCTAGCATGTAATACCGCTTCCGGTATAGACCTTAAGTAATGTGACAGTTGGAAAGCAGACCAAGGGCTCAGGGGGGGCTGTGAAAGAGTGGAAAGATCTTGCATTGACATTTAGCCCTGCTGGGTGACAAAATGCATACATCTAGTTATACCTTGTACTATCAAACCCCAGAGCTGTTTATTGTCAAGCCTAGGCGTAAAGTCTGGGTTCTGAATCACCGGTGTTAATGGAGAAGGATAGGGAGAGAGGTCTTGTGATGAAAGTATATGAGTAAGGACTGCAATAGTAGCCCCGATTGTAGGGTGTCTCTTCAAACCCCGGTAGTGTTTATGAGTGACCCAAGGCAGTACAGACAGGGCGATTGAAGAGGCCTGTTGTTCCACTTGCACCCAAAGTTTAGTTTGCAGAGTGGACACCATGACACTACTCTGGATAGGTGTATAGCTCACTAGTATGAAATCAAATCTGGCAGTCCAATACCCCCACAAGATTTAGGCAAGACCAACAGCGGGTAGCGAAGTCTAGCAACTTTGTTGCTCCAAGGGAATTTGGTTAACAATTTCCGACACAAGAGAAAAAAAGCTTGTGGTAATTTAATAGGTGTTGCTTGCATTAAATATAATATCTGGGGGACAATGTCATCTTAAATGCATTACACCTCCCAAACCACGTAAGGGTAAGGGTCCGCCAGAGTTGAAAGAATGATTGCATCTTCTATATTTTTGGGCAAACGTTTATCTCATATAATTGGGCCGTGTCCGGTGTCAATTTAACCCCCAAGTATTTCAAAAAGGACTGAACCCATTTGAACCTGTATGCTCCTTGTAGTTTAACAATACACTCCATTGGGAGAAGAATACTCATCGCTTCACATTTATCATTATTTATAGAAAAGTTAGAGAGATCCCCATATTGAGCTAAGCATTGGAGTAGACGTGGTAGTGAAACCTCCGTTTCAGTGAGGAAAAATAAAAGGTCATTCGTATATGCGGCAATCTTATGCTCCCTCTTTGAGGCCTGGAGTCCTCTGATCAATGGGTCCGATCTTACTTTGCAGAGGAGAGGTTCTAGAGCTAACAAAAACATTAATGGAGAGAGGGGACAACCCTGTCTCCCATTAGACATAGAAAAATATTCTTATCGAACCCCATTAAGCAGCACCGCAGTTGTGGGACCAGTGTACAGTGCCTCGATCCAAGATTGCATTAGTTCCCCCAGGCCGATATGTCACAGAGTGGATCACAAAAATTGCCAGTCCACCCAGTCGAAAGCCTTTTCAGCGTCTGTTGATAAAAGCAAAAAGGGTCAGCTCTCCGAGTGTGCCATATGTATCAAATCTATCGCCCTTATAGTATTATCCCTGGCCTCTCTCAGAGGGATAAAACCTGCCTGGTCTGCATGTATAAGATGGGGGAAATATGGCAGTAACCTATTCGCTAAGATTTTTGAAAATAATTTTAAGCTGGCGTTTAAAAGTGCTATAGGGCGATAGTTCCCACATTGAGTGTGATCCTTATCCTGCTTGGGGATCACAGTAATGTGGGCCCTCAGAGTGTCCACTGTTAGCTTACAGTTACCTGGGATAGAACTGTAAGCCCGTAGAAAATAAGGGGAAAGGATCTCCTGAAAGGTATTCTTCTAGACTTTGACATACCCCCTTCATAGTTATGGAGTCCCCTAACAGTGTATCATTAAGCCTCCATGACAGAGTCCTTATGGCCATGATGTTTAAATCTAGATCCAAATGGACCGGTGCATGATCTGAAAACAA
Organism: Lithobates clamitans; assembly: GCA_037952925.1. Classification (NCBI taxonomy): domain Eukaryota; kingdom Metazoa; phylum Chordata; class Amphibia; order Anura; family Ranidae; genus Lithobates; species Lithobates clamitans. The sequence goes on along the minus strand of JBBGZY010000331.1, from coordinate 3,311,014 downwards.
AATTGGGTCAATTGTTGTGGCTCGGACTCTGTCAAGGTCTTTTTGAGGGAGGAAAAAATAATCGATTCTTGAATATGATAAATGGACTGAAGAAAAAAAAGTATAATCACTAACATTAGGGTGTTCTAGGCGCCATACATCTACCAGATGGAGAAGATGTAATTCTGCCTTTAGACGCTTTAGATAGGAGAATGATAGGTGGGATAACCCCCTTGAGGCATCCATTAGTGGATCATATACAAAATTAAAATCCCCTCCTAAGATCAATACACCATCACTATGCTCCAAAATCAGGGGAACTAATATCCTTAAAAAAAAGCAACTGGTTTGAATTTGGAAAATATACATTGACCAATGTTACCCGACAGGTACCAATCACACCCTTAACAATCAGGAATCTTTTGGAATTTTGGTTGAACTTGATGGACTTGTGTCTTTTTTTAACCAGACTATGTAACTATATATATAGCTGGAAACCAAAGGTATGAAGTCCTTTTCACTATTTTCTGTGTTTCCTACTATATTTTTGCATTAGGAAACAACCTTATTACAGAAAAAAAAAGAGTTTAGTAAAAAATCCTCAATCTGCTTGGGCTGCAGTAACATCTGAACAAAGCCATTTTCAGGTGTATTTTTTTTTTGGGGGGGGGGGATCTAGTGGCTTCTCGGTGATTAAAGTATACCACCATGGTAGCATTGTCAAAACCAATCTGTACCTCCTGATTCTTGACCACTGCCCAATAGGCTAACAATGCTGCTGTCCAGAGTTGACAACATCCCAGTTTTTTTATACTGACAAAGCATGGTCAATTTACTGACCAAGCACATTTTTTACAAACAACCCAAAACATTATTATATGTACTTACATAGCACCAACAACTTTACGCCGCGCCTTACATAAACTGTATATATAGATAAGTCCAGAGTTAAAAGGAGAAAGCATGGACATAGGGCAGACATGACAGGGTTAAAAGGGATTGGCACAAAAAAGGGGCTTCTGTTCAGTTGGAAGCATTATTTAAAGAATACACACAGGATTGGTGGAGAGGACTGTAGAAGGTGGGGCTGCACTAAGGGGATCTGTAGGAGGGTCTTGGGAAGTCATAAGTCGGAGGAGAGTGTGCTTGGGACAACGGCCCATCCTTTCGCCTCTTATTTAGTTGCATGGCTTGTTGGATGCTGTTGGGACCAGGATATTTTGTGGTTTAGTTGTGGCAGCGGACAGGGTATAAGGTCCTGCTATGGGTTTTTGAGTATAAAAAATATGTACATTTGTAGGGACCCGTCCTGGGTACGGCTCCCATTATTATGGTTGGTGGTGTTTGCGTGTAGTTGTTTGTCTCCGAGTCCTTGTTTGTTGTGGCTGGAGGCCTAAAATTGTGGTAATACAGGTACGAGTAGTTGGTTCCCACAAAGACCTTGTGACTCCTATTTTTGTAGAATATACTGGATGTTCATATGTTTATATGTGGATATCTTCATAAGTTATTTATAATTGGTTAATAATAAAATGCTGCTATGGCCATTGTACTCCATCTCGAGTCTCTTGTGGTTATTCTTGGAAAAGGTTAGTGGAGGAGTGGTGGTCAAGCAGTTTGGGAAGGCTAAGCATCTTTTATACCCTAGTCATGTACAGTGTTGCTAACACCCCCACAAAGTAATTAACTGTCAGGATGCCAAAATTTACAAAGTGCATCAATTTTTTACTGGCAAAAAAATCATGACATTTACTGACAGAGATGCATTTTTTTAATGACACTGTAAAAAAGTACCTAAAATTACAGTTTTCGGTACTAAACAGAACAAATCTCAATATTTAAACTACAAACAGGTAGCTAGTGCTATTAGCAATGTGTTTAAGTTAAACAAAAGTCAAAAACCATATTTCTCCATTTACATGAAATTCAGGTTACTATAACCCAGCCAGCACAGAGTTGCCCCTAACATAAGAGTCTGCAGGATTCCCCCTTACAGTGAAATGGAACTCTTATGTAAAGGGGAACACTGCAGATCATAATGTAAGGGGGAACTCTGATAGGGGGGGGGGTGGCCAGAGACCACCTTATATCAGAGTCCACTGCGTTCCCTTTGCATCAGAGTTCCCACTTACTGTACATCATGGTTTGCAGCATTGTCCATGACTCGGATGTAAAGGGGAACGCCAGGAACTCTGATGTGGGGGGCACTCTGGTGACTAGAGACCACTTTCCGTAGAGTAAATACACTAAGGTAAGGGTGGGGGTTACTAATATAGGGGGGGACCTTTATATCAGTGCCCCCTTACATTATTGTATTCACTCCCCTTACATCAGCAACCCCCACCGCAGAGTGGTGGCGCTTTCACTGACCTCCTCTCAGGTGCACCGTGCAGGGCTCAGTCAGACGGCTCCAGCTTGGCGGTTCTGGTTTATCTCATAGTCTCCTCTCCACAGTCCACACAGTTTTGACTCCTCCCATGACCCCTATCCCGGCGGCGCTCCCACTCCTGACTCCTCTCCAGCCTCGCCCTCAGAGACTGCAGACATGATAAAAGACAAGAGATGGTCAGAGACTGCAGGCATGATACAGAAGATGGTCAGAGACTGTGGATAGAATACAGGAGATGGTCAGAGGCTATGGACATATTAAGGGAGATGGTCAGAGACTACGGACAGGGTACAGTAACAGGAGATGGTCCGAGGCTGCGGACATGAAAAAAATAAGGAAAAAAAAACGGCGTTTGCCCCCCCCCCCCCCTTATATGCATACCAGGCCCTTCAGGTCTGGTATAGATTTGGAGGGGACACCCACACCAAAAAAAAAAATGCATAAGGTCTCCCCAAATCCATACCAGACCTTGCAGCCTGGCAGGTCAGGAAAGGGAGGGGATGAGTGAGCGCCCCCCTCCTGAACCATACCAGGCTGCATGCCCCCTCAACATAGGGGGGTGGCTGCTTTAGTTGATGGGGACAAGGGCCTCTTCCCCACAGCCCTGGCCGGTAGTTGTGGGGGTCTGCAGGCAGGGGGTTTATGGGGGACATTCTTAATTTTTAATAAAGAACTTGTCAAAAGCCCCCTCTTGTTTTTTTGTAATACTACACTGCTTTTTTTGGTGAATGGGTAGAGGTACAATGTACCCCATACTCATTCACATGGAGGGGCTGGGATCTGGGGATCCCCTTTCCTAAAGGGGGCTTCCAGATTCCAATAAGCCCTCTGCCCGCAGACCCCCACAACCACCGGTCAGGGTTGCGGGGAAGAGACCCTTGTTCCCATCAACATAGGGACAAGGTGCTTTGGGGGGGGGGGGCAAACCTAGACTTAAAGAACTGAACATAACAACATAACAAAATGTAAGTATGACGAAAGCCTCGTACACACGATCGGATTTTCCGACGGAAAATGTGTGATGACAGGCTGTTGGAGGAAAATCCGACCGTTTGTATGCTCCATTGGACAATTGTTCTCGGATTTTCCGCGGACAAATGTTGGATGACAGGCTTTAAAATTTTCTGCGGACAAATGTCTGTTGTCGGATTTTCTGAGCATGTGTACACAAGTCCGTCGGACAAAAGTCCCAAGTACAAACACGCATGCTCGAAAGCAAAGACGAGCCAGAAGCGGTCGGTCTTGTAAACTAGAGTTCGTAATGGAGAATTGACATTCGTGACGCGGCAAATTATGAAATCTCAAAATGCAGCACACAATTCTCTTCTTCTTTAATGGGACAATAATGAAGCTGCTTTGCTGGTGATACTGATAGAGTTCTGCCAAACGTATTTTAAAAGGCATTTATTTTCTAGTGATATCAAGAATAATATTAATATGCTTTTTTTTTGTTCAAGTTACTACAACACCATTATCCTGTAGTTTTTAAGATCAAAGATGCAACTACAGTCAGGTCCATAAATATTGGGACATCGACACAATTCTAATCTTTTTAGCTCTATACACCACGACAATGGATTTGAAATGAAACTAACAAGATGTTCTTTAACTGCAGACTTTCAGCTTTAATTTGAGGGTATTTACATCCAAATCAGGTGAACGATGTAGGAGTTAAAACAGTTTGTATATGTGCCTCCCACTTTTTAAGGGACCAATAGTAATGGGACAGATTAACAACCATCTATCAAACTTTCACATTTTAATACTTGGTTGCAAATCCTTTGCAGTCAATTACAGCCTGAAGTTTGGAAAGCATAGACATCACCAGACGCTGGGTTTCATCCCTGGTGATGCTCTGCCAGGCCTCTACTGCAACTGTTTTCAGTTCCTGCTTGTTCTTGGGGCATTTTCCCTTCAGTTTTGTCTTCAGCAAGTGAAATGCATGCTCAATCGGATTCAGGTCAGGTGATTGACTTGGCCATTGCATAACATTCCACTTCTTTCCCTTAAAAAACTCTTTGGTTGCTTTCGCAGTATGCTTCAGGTCATTGTCCATCTGCACTGTAAAGCGCCGTCCAATGGGTTCTGAAGCATTTTGCTGAATATGAGCAGATAATATTGCCCAAAACACTTCAGAATTCATCCTGCTGCTTTTGTCATCAGTCACATCATCAATAAATACAAGAGAACCAGTCCCATTGGCAGCCATACATGCCCACGCCATGACACTACGACCACCATGCTTCACTGATGAGGTGGTATGCTTTGAATCTTGAGCAGTTCCTTTCCTTCTCCATACTCTTCTCTTCCCATTACTCTGGTACAAGTTTATCTTGGTTTCATCTGTCCATAGGATGTTGTTCCAGAACTGTGAAGGCTTTTTTAGATGTTGTTTGGCAAACTCTAATCTGGCCTTCCTGTTTTTGAGGCTCGCCAATGGTTTACATCTTGTGGTGAACCCTCTGTATTCACTCTGGTGAAGTCTTCTCTTGATTGTTGACTTTGACACACATACACCTACCTCCTGGAGAGTGTTCTTGATTTGGCCAACAGTTGTGAAGGGTGTTTTCTTCACTAGGGAAAGAATTCTTCGGTCATCCACCACAGCTGTTTTCCGTGGTCTTACAGGTGTTTTGGTGTTGCTGAGCTCACCGGTGAGTTCTTTCTTTTTAAGGATGTTCCAAACAGTTGATTTGGCCACACCTAATGTTTTTGCTATCTCTCTGATGGGTTTGTTTTGTTTTTTCAGCCTAATGATGGCTTGCTTCACTAATAGTGAGAGCTCTTTAGATCTCATATCGAGAGTTGACAGCAACAGATTTCAAATGCAAATAGCACACTTGAAATGAACTCTGGACCTTTTATCTGATCCTTGTAAATGAGATAATGAGGGAATAACACACACCTGGCCATGGAACAGCTGAGCAGCCAATTATCCCATTACTTTTGGTCCCTTAAAAAGTGGGAGGCACATATACAAACTGTTGTAATTCCTAAACCGTTCACCTGATTTGGTTGTAAATACCCTCGAATTAAAGCTGAAAGTCTGCAGTTAAAGCACATCTTGTTCGTTTCATTTCAAATCCATTGTGGTGGTGTATAGAGCCAAAAAGATTAGAATTGTGTCGATGTCACAATATTTATGGACCTGACTGTATGTTGGTGTTCCTTATCAATTTTACATTGTGTTTTTTTAAATGTAACTGCCTATTCCCAAACTGTCATTTGAAGTAAAAGTATTATTCTCCACAATTGTTTTTATTATGCATTAAAAAAAGAAAACAAATAAAATTAGGCATGTTATCTGCCAGTAGAACTTAACCAAAAAGTGCATTCTATGTATCCAAAAATATAGAAAATATACCAAATCAAATAATTTTTCAACCAAAAAATAAATTAAAAGCCTCATGCATGAGTCCTGGTTCTTAATATAGGGGGTCACCAATGCCAAGAGTTGGTGAAAGCAGGGGTCCGTCATCCGAAGATAATTCCGAAAAGCATCCAGATTATTCTCCTGGAGCTCCTGCAGCAAAGGCATATGACATAATTGGTCACGATTAAAAAAGCAACCAATTTTTGGTCCAAGAACTCCTCCTCCTCCTGTTCCTGGACTGGACTTGGGTCAAAGCAATAACCCCAAGGCCAATAATGAATAACACATTATCACCTCCGATTCCGCAACATGTCTGGTTGACGAATGGAAGTTCAGAAACTAACTGAAAACCACTAAATGAAAAGCGCAAACTGAAAAGAGCTAAATGAAAAGCGCAAAATGAAAAGCGCAATTCAACACTCAGCAAACTTCTACTAAAACGAAATTAGCAGAAGGAGCCCAAAGGGTGGCGCTAAAGAGCTGAAAAACCACGTAGTACGTCACTACGTTCGTGTTTGTTGGTCGACAATTCCTTGCCATTTGTATGCAAGACACGCCTTTGGAACATAAGTCCGAGGTTTTGTCTGTGGAAAATCTGATCGTGTGTACGTGGCTTAAGGAGGGAGGAAATGTGAGAAGGGGAGAAAGAAAGAGGGAAGGAAGGGGAGAGAGAAGTAAAGGGAGGGGAACTGAACGTTTGGCAAACTTCTGGAGGGAGGCGAACCTCTAAGTCCAATGAATCCTTCTTTAATCTCACTTTAACAAAAGGAACGCCTGAAGAGATCTCAAGTGTAATTGGGTCCAAGTAATGCTAGTAGGGTTAACCATGCTGCTGAAGCATCTTGTTTGGTTACTGTTTCACAAAATTCTTTAAGATATGATCCCTCTGGTTGAAGTATAATCGTAGAGAAAAGGAAAAAATACTGCGCTACCACTGTACCAGTAAAACCCCCCAAAAAGCAGCAGTTTAACAGCAGTTTAACAGTGAGATGTACACCAAAAATATCAAATGTAATGAAAAAAACACGCTAAAACATGTGTATAAAACATGTGTATAAATGGATCATACATGTGTTACAATCATAAAATTATAATCTAAAAATTCCTCTTGGGAAATCACAACACCAAAGAGATTTCAAACTAATGCAATAATCAGAAAAATATATAAAAAAAACAGTGATGTCCATATATATTAAATGTGAGTCAATATATGCATATGATCTTGACTGAAAATAGTCCCAAAGGAAAGCCCCTCAATATAGCACAACGAAGACTTGGTAGTGAAGATGAAATAGACACACCGCTCACAGTGATCCGCCACCACATAGATTTTGCGCTTACCACAAAGCAAGCAATAAAAGCCTGTATGCAGTCCAAGCAAGGGATGTCCAGCTGATGTTATGACTTGTCTGTATACAGCGTGGCTACGGAGGTACAGCAGGGAACCCAAACACTCGAGCTCAAAGGCACGTGGATAAAGGAGAAATGGCCATAGTGTAAATCTGATAGGACATTTTATTTAAAAAGGTAGAAAACTTACATAAAACAAGGTAAAAACAGCAATTCGCCAGCCTGCACAGCAAGCACCCGTCCACAATAGGATAGCAACGACGTCAGAGCGTCAACCTCCCAAGTATAATCATGATCGTAATCTCGAGTGTTCACATCTCTTCCTTTGATCATACAAGGGACTTGATAAATGGCTGTATCTGGCCAGACCCTCACCACCTTTCCCTATGCCCTGCCCCACCCTCTTATTCCCCAATGTCCCCTCATTCTTTTCTCCTTGTCGCTCACTAACCAACATTACCGTGCCCCTAGTCTCATTATCCCCAACACTTCAGTTGGAGCATCCCCCCCGACTTCTTTAAATAATATTTAGTTCTCTTATGGGATGTCTGCTAGCACCGACCTTCTTTTTTAAACATGCTAAAATAAAAAGGTGGGTCTGGGAACCATCTTCCAGGCCTTCTATACCTGAACCTTACAACACACCACACATATTTCCACCCTCCGTCTAATCGTAATGGTTCAATTTTTGAAAAAGGTTTGTCAGTAGTTCTTGTACTTTGTTCTTTCTGACTAATAGCATACCCATAAAGATAATGGCATGCAACCTTATTGCATCACCATCACCTTACACTTGTGATATTTTTTCAAGTTTTAATCATTTGTTTAAAAACCATAATAAAAAAAGTGTGAAAGAAAAATCTTTACTGACTTACTCGGAAACTACTAAGTCGACCAAAGTAGCAGGAGTGGTGGAACCCCCCCCCAGATTGTACACATTAAATTGTCTCTCAGTGGCACGATCCTTCAATTATCAATCAAATAAGAAACTCCCCCTGCCACCAAAAAGGGGAACATCGAGGACAGAGGTACAATGGGACTTTAAGTGTGCCTCAGGAAAGAAATTACATGTAATATAAAAAGAAATATTACAAATCTTTATTAACAAAGTTAAACATGGAATAAGCTCATATCAAGTGTAAAATTTTACATGCACAGGAATTATTAACAATCATATGACAAAAAGCGTATCAACGGATAGACGGGTTTCACAGTACTTTCACTTCCTCAGGATCCATGCCTCTTGCACAAGTTGGTAAACATTTTTCTTATTTGTCTTCAAAGATAATATCATAAACAAAACTATATTATACAAATACAGAAAAATCAAAAAATAGCGTATACAAACTAGGACAAATAAGTATATGCACATTTGGGTGATAAAGGGAAGAGACAAAAGGAAAGAAAAAAAAAGAAGAAGGAGGGGAGGGAGGTGGAAGCAGGACCCAAAATTGCGGGTAGCGGTTGGGGTTTGACTATGGGCCCCTGACCGGAAAACAAATGGGCAGGCCCATATCTTACCTATTGGCAAAGAAGATGGCAAACCTGGCACGACAACTCTGGCTACAATACTGGAGACAGAGAGAGGGACAGGTGGTTGGGTGGGCGTTAGAAAGGAGTTTAGCAACTTCGTCTGTAGTAGCAGATTTGAATAAGAGAGTGTCAGTTGTACCTGTTGACATGGGGTCTTAACTGGGGGATACCTGTAGAGAGGAGATTTCATCACGGATTGTATCAATCTTGTTTTTGAAGTGATTAGCAATCTCCTGGGCAGTGAGTGTGTCAGTGGGAGGAGGCGGTGGAGGACGAAGTAGAGAGTTGAAGGTAGGAAGGCACTTTTATGCCTTTATTGTTACTAAACATACTGTGTGACAATTTACAGTATTTTAATTTGCCCTCCTTAACATGTTTGGTGTCTGCTTTCTGATACAGCATCGTTGTTGTGTATCTAGGTCTAAGGTGGGGGGGGGGGGGGGGTTCTGCCTCCACACTGGGTACAGGCTGTCTTAGAGAGGGAGATCTATTCAGCTCCACGACTTGAACAGGGTCTTTGCCTGAGAGCAGTGGGTGCAAGAAGGACAGAGTAAGTACATCAGCACACCCAGGATTACACAACGGGAGAGACTGCTACATATAGCAAGCTTTTCCAAAAGGACAGCGCTGTGGTTAACTCTTTTTACCCCTTGTCCTGGGAGAGGGCTAGTAGTACCTGAAAGCGGTGGAGCTGGGAGCAGTTCTACAAGAGGAGAGGAGATACTCCTGCATGCAGCTTTTCAATATGTTGTGCAACTTCCTAAAGGGGTTGAGAACTCCTGTCCGTAAGGGACTTTGCCACTGATCCAAGAGACTGGTTGTTTCTAGCGAGGAGAGCAGGCTAGGATCTTTTCTTTGAGTTGTCCTCAGCTGTTGTTCTTCATGCCAAGTTGGGCATCCCATATTCCCTGTACCATATTTCCCCAATAAAACAACAAAAATAAGCCCATGGACTGGTTTCTTGTGTCTGGATGCAAATTGCAAATGCGTGTTGCCTGGCTGCGCAGGAATAGAGTAGCCAGTTACCAGCAGCCCTTGCAGGGGTCGTGCTACACAAGTAACAATGTATTGCTCTCCTTCTCTGCAGAGTGGTCGATCTAGGATCTTTTTTTGAGTGTATTCAGGAGTTTTCGATCCCATAGACTTGAATGGGAATGCATGTAAACAAATGCATGCATTTTTGCGCCTGAAGAATTCCTCTTCACCTGTATAACTGCTCTCCTCCACTTGCTCAGCTCAGGAAACAAACTCCTGAAGCTTGATACACGGACAAAAACACCTTAAAAAATAGCTCTAAAATCTTAGGAATACACTCTGCTTAGGTGTGGATGCAGACTAACACCTTGCAGATAAATATTCTTCTGGGAGTTGGGTTGCTCGGGTTTCTAATTGACGTCATAAATAAAGGGAGTAATAAAGGGACTGGAGGATACAAGTTATGAGGAAAGATTACAAGCACTGAACTTATTCTCTCTGGAGAGGAGATGCTTGAGAGGGGATATGATTTCAATGTACAAATACCGTACTGGTGACCCCACAATATGGATAAAACATTTCCGTAAAAGGGAATTTAAAAAAAACACGCTGCCATTCACTAAAATTAGAAGAAAAGCAGTTGAACCTTAAACTGCGTAGAAGGTTCTTTACTGTAATGCCCTGTACATACGGTTGGATTTTCCGACGGAAAATGTGCGATTTGAGCGTGTTGTCGGAAATTCCGACCATGTGTGGGCTCCATCGGACTTTTTCCATCGGATTTTCCGAAACACAAAGTTTGAGAGCAGGCTATAAAATTTTCCGACAACAAAATCCGATTGCGTCAATTCCGACGGTGTGTGGCCAATTCCGACGCACAAAGTGCCACGCATGCTCATAAGGAATTCCGAGATGGAACAGCTCGGTCTGGTAAAACTAGCATTCGGAATAGATATAGCACTTTCGTCACGCTGCAATGTTTTAAATTGTTTAATGCAGCGCACTCTGTTCTTCTTTATAATGCTAGAAGAATGAAGTAGTTTTGCTGCTCATATTCACACAGACTTCCCACAAACTTCTTTCTTTATTATTTATCGTGATTCCCTCAATATATTTTGATTTGTCACATCTGACAAAAAAGATATATATATATTTTTTTTTTTGGTTTTGTATTGTTTTCAAGCCTAATCGTGTTGTTAACTTTTTTTTTTTCTGGATTTTACATCCAGAATATTTTTGAGTGTGTTTTGTGTGTCAAGTTACCACAACACCATTATTATCTTGTATTATATAATCTCAAGGAGATTGCTTGGTGTTGGTGTCCCTTGTTAATTTCACATTGTATATTTGAAAAGTACCTGCCTCCTCACAAACAAACTGTCCTTATTGAATAAAAATACACATAAACGAGTATAATTGAAACAAAAATTCCTTTATTAAGGGCTCAGAACCAAACAAAGAGGGAGGCAACGCTGGAGAAACAGCAGAAATTGGCGAAGCCTTTGACCCCCAGGGCACACATCAATTCTTTTACAGCAAAATTGGTGGCCTGAGGAGTCCATATCTAAGGGAGTGCAGTCTGGTCCAGAAGTCCAAGAGATCGTGAAAGCAGCAGATGACATCTATGCCCCCAGGCTGTGGTCATACAAGAGGCTGCATCTTTTGCCAGACCAGACTGAACTCAGGGCCATCACTCTCTGGTCTTCCTTACACACTTCCTTCCACGCTGTGGCTCTGGTGTTGGAGGTGTGGCAGGAGGAGGAGTAGGACCTGGAGGAGGAGGAGGAGGAGGGGGAGGAGTAGGACCTGGAGGAGGAGGAGGACCATGTGCGAGCTGACAAATGTGGGTTTCACATGTAAGTTGGCCCCTCAACCCCTTATTTACAGCTTCCAAAATTAAAAACTCACATAGGAGTCATTGACCCTCCTCCATCTGCATCATTTTGCATGCAGTTATGGCAGCAAAGTCCTCCTCCACACTGCGGGGTGTTCTGAGGGCCTCTGTAGCCTTCCAAAAGAGGCCTATGGCAGCCTCCTCCAGGTTACTCCTCTTCCTGCCACTTTGTCTTTGAAGGCGGAGGGGAGGGACCTGGATATCAGGCAGCCTGCTTGGCCTGGCCACCTCCTGGCTGAGACTTTCCTGTGTATGAAAAAGGGACATGGTTTTAGTTTTTGGTTCATCAATCACAATCAGAAATTAGTACTCCAAACTAACATAGATTTAGCATCATTGATTGAACAACCAGAAATATTTTGAAGAATGCTATACCTGGCTCAATCTGGGCTCCTCCACATGTTGCTGCCTGGAAGGCCCAGGTTGGGCGTCAGAAGCCTCAGCTGGGGGGGAAGGAAGCATGGAAGGAAGAGTGGAGAGTGCTGGCCTGGGTTCAGTCTGACCTGCCAGAAAATGCAGCCTGTCATAGTACCACAGCCTGGGGAGATAAATGTCATATGCAGCTCCTGATCTCTGGGAATCCTGGACCTTCTTGTGCTCCCTTAGATAAGTGCTCCTCATGCCACCAATTAGGATTTTCAAATAGGTGATGTCTGCCATGGGGATCACCAGCTTCACAAATTGCAGCAAATTATCCAGCGCTGCCTTCCTCTTTGTTTGGTTCTTATATTCAGGGTGGTTTATCTGCCATAGACAGGGCAGCTCCCTTAACATATCTATGAAGATTGGCATAAAGTCCTGATCATTGACTAGATCCATTTTCACTGCAAGACACAACACAGGACAAAACCTAATGTCAGCCTAAAGTCTTCTAAACTTGTCCAAATACAGGCCTCAATCTAGAACTAGTATAGGCCAAAATTTAAATCTTACCTTCGTTATCACGATCGGTGCCTCCGATACTCCTTCCTCCCTTTACAGATCGTACGTAAGACGCACGCATGTTACGCTTTATATACACTGCGCATGCGCGAAACTCCGCCCGTCCCTGACGTTCTTTCTAGTCTATTCCCCGCCCCTTCTCATTCGGCACAGTGGGGGAAGAGCACATGGCGGAGACAGAGCAGGTGTCTGATAATAACACCAACGAGGAGGAGGAGGAGGAGGAAAGCCCGGAGCCTGAAACGTCCAGATCTAGGAGGAGACGATTTAAGGTCTCAAATATGTCCTTTGGGGAGATGTTGGAGATGGTCAACATACTGAAGAGGACCGACTATGACGGGAAGTATGGACCTTACCCCAACCCCAATGTCAGAAAGGCCAAGATCATGGCGAAAGTGGTCAAAAGTCTGCTCGAAAGATCAGCTCAGAAAGCGGTGGTCGGTGCGGAAATTAAGGGAGCATGAGCAGTACAGAAGGATCAGGAGAGTGCTGCAAAAAAGTAAGTAGTTGTGCTGTGTTCCTATTCTTTCTTTTTATTACGTTTGTGCTGCTCCATGTGCTTTTCCTAACTGTTGTACAGTTTAAAATGGCAACTTTCATGTTCATGGGCACATTATTCGTTCGTATGAAACATTGTTCGTTAGGCCTAGAAAACACCATTGTTTTGGCCATATGCATTTGAAGACATTTTTTCTGGCCTACTTCAATTCAAATAATTTTGGTGTCTAGATGGGTTTGTAAGTAGAATGTAATGAAAACTAGATTCTGTGTAAGGAGAGGACACATTTAGCAGTTTTCACATCTGGACGCTGGAGCACTAGTGTGGGACACCAGAACACCTTTTTCATTAGGGGGCCACACAGGTGCTCCAGTGTATACTATAGGGGTGTCTCCATCTGTGAAGCTTGTACAAAACAGGTAAGTATTCAAGCTTGACAAAGGGAAAAAAATGTATTCATCTTGAAACTCTGTCAAAACAGACAATTGTACCCCACTTCCAAACAATGTTTCATATTCCTCTTTCTGTCATCAAATATCTGTGTGCTAAGTATACTTATTTTTTTTACATAGGGGAGAAAAGACTCGGAGGACACCACTCACCCGTGGAGATCAGAGACCCCCCACCTCAGGGAGAAGGTGAAATCCCCCAAAGACAAGCAGAGCAGGAGGAGGGAGACGTGGTGGAAATAGTCACCACAACAGGTGAGTGTCTGCGACCACAGGCTCAGGTAAGAGATGGATGCCGGCATATTTATAATACATGGAAAGTTTTTGTTTCTATACTTTTAGGTGATCGTGATGTTGTGGATCCAGGTCATTTCATGAGTGAAAGTGCACAGATCCTGATCGGGGAGATCATGGGGTGTAATAGGGACTTGGAAAACATCCAGAAAAACATCAATGATGTTCAAAAAAAATGAAGAACATCATTGATGTTTTAGAGCGAGTTTGAAACACCTCCAAATCCCTTCCCTCTTTTGTGCTTTTTGTAATCTCAAAATTTCCCTTATTTTTTGACATATTCGAGAAAACCCACATTTTGAGGATGCACACAGTGTGTCAACATGTGCTATCTGCCATCACGGGAGATCAATGGACGTGTTTTGGGGGTCCAACCCCATCCTCAATAATAAAGTAACTGAGAGGAAGGGGTTGCACCCCCAAAACACGTCCCTTGATCCCCTGTGATGGCAGCTAGCACATGTTGACATTCGGCAATTTGTGTGCATCTTAAAAATTTGGCTTTTCCAGGGGTGACTTCACCCCATCTGAACACAATATCAAACACAGTTTAGAAATACTCATGTCTGATATTGCCTTCAATTTCTACAAAAGTTGAACTTTGTAAGTTCCAGATTTGTGTATTTCTTGTTGCTTTTAAACATGCCTGTTTGACCTAAAATGGACATTTCTACTTTTAGTAATGTGACCAAACAAATTGTGATACAACAAACATGTTGGTTTGTTTTAAAAACCTTTGATAAATGCACATGTGATTGTGCTGGTATTAAAAAAATTGATAATCAGGAATGTGTGGATTATTGTTTCAATGCTCCAAAAATTTTGTTGTGCTAAAATCGGTGTTTTCAGTGACAATGGGGGTTATTTCCTAAGGGCAAATCCACTTGGCACTACAAGTGCAGTTTCAGTGCAGTCTCAAGTACACTTGTAGTGCAAACTGTCTTTGCCTTTAGTAAATAACAACCAACAGTGCTTTGTAATGTTACACAATCACGCCATTTTCAGGACTCCCCACATTTCTGTCTGGGTCAGCTAAAAGAAACACAAGCAGTAAATGTCACCAAAGATTTTAGTAGTTAAAATGATTATTTTTATTTAAAAAATGTTTCAGACATTGTCTGGCATATTGATGGCCCCCCTACCCGCAAAGTATTCTAGGTATCTAAGACGGACCTCGCGGGCACTCAGGGGGGGGCAAGCCAGGACGGCCACTTTCAAGCGCCGTCAGGGTTGGTTCATTATGAATTCCGGCTTCAGGCCCAACTGAGCCAGCATAGTTGGCAGAATTTTGCCTTAAAAAGTTGTGTAGAACACAGCACGCCAGGATGATGTGATTGAGTTTATACTCCGCCATATGTATGGGTGTAAGAAATAGGCGGAACCGGCTAGCAATGATTCCAAACGTGTTCTCCACCACTCTTCTGGCTCTGGCCAGCCGGTAATTAAAAACCCTCTGGTCCGGGGTGAGGGTCCTCATAGGGAATGGCTGCATAAGATGGTCCCTCAGCGCAAATGCTTCATCCGCAACGAAGATGAATGAGTCCTTCCACATTCTCTTCTGGAGGTGGCAAGTCCAAGCTGCCATTCTGGAGATGCCTGTAGAACTCCGTCTGGGTGATGACTCCACCATCGGACATCCGGCCATGCTTCCCCATGTCCACATACAGGAACTCGTAAGTAGCCGACACTACCGCCAACATCACAATACTATTGAACCCCTTATAGTTGTAATAGTATGACCCCAAGTTGGGTGGTGGGACGATGTGGACGTGTTTCCCATCAATTGCCCCTCTGCAGTTAGGAAAGTCCCACCGCTGGCCAAAGTGGGAGGCCACAGTCTCTCATTCCTGTGGGTTGGAAGGAAACTGTGGAGTCAAACAAGAAAAATAAATTAATCATTTTGCACATAAACATGGAAAGCAGATTAGACACAAACATTCTTGGCCAACATCAGGATAACATTTATTTTAGGGAGTATTTAAAGACCAAGGTATAAGGTCCACCTATCAGATTCCCCCCCCCCCCCTCTCATGGGCCATTTCTAACATTTTAGGGGGGGGGTTTGGACAGGTAACCCTCTCCACTTCATTTAGAGATGAATGCCTAAATAATGTGTATTACTTTGGCCAGCCCCTCCTTACTTTACACTATTGGCAGCCCAATGGACAGGTAAGAAGTGTCATAATACAAAGAGCTAAATACACACTGTACACATTTTAGCACATTTTGACATTCTGCTATTACCTATCAAGATAATAATAGGATACAAAAACTTTAAACATTAACATTTAAAAGTATTCAGGAAGGCCCTTGCACTACATGCTTTGGGGAATTCATCCATAAATATGACCACAAAAGAGGTAGGTATAGTATATATGGGTTTTGCAAAGTCAGCAGATACATGATTGTTATAAGCTGACTTAGCAGTTGGGGGGAGGGAGGGTTCCAAATGATTTGGGGACACCAAAAAAAAGCCTCTGGCACTCTGCCTGAATTTAAAGCACAAATCCCAATTTACCACATTTTAGGGGGTGTTTGTGGTACAGCTCTACTATGGAGCTGACAAAATACATTGTTAAGTGACTACATGAGGTGAATATAGGGCCAGGAGAGCATGCTGGGGAGGTAAGTGAAGGCAAATATGCATGAAGGACAAAAAAACAAATAAAAAAACCAGCATGCATGAGGACAAAGGGGACATTCACAGCATATTACAACCATGGTAATTAGGGAATAAGGAAAGAAATACATTACATTAGCAAACATTAAACACAAAAATATTGTGATGTTAAAGGATAAAAATCTTACCTTCATATACTCCTTCTGCAGGACCTGGATGATGGCAGAACAGGTCTGAGGGATAATGATCCCCAGAGCCTGGGGGGAGATGCCTGTCGAGAACTTGAGGTCCTGCAGGCTTCTCCCCTTCGCCAAGGACCGCAGGGTGGCGACTAGCCTCTGTTCCGGAGTGATGGCTTGCCTCATGCAGGTATCCTGCCTGCTGATAAAGGAGGTCAGTAAAGCCAACAAACGGTGAAATATGGGTTCTGTCATCCGGAGAAAGTTCCTGAAATCATCAGGATTATTCTCACAGATCTCACGGAGCAAAGACATATGACAGAACTAGTCACTCTGGAGCAACCAATTCTTGGTCCATGAACTCCTCCCCACCCTGTTAATGGACTGGACTTGTGTCAAGGTAAGGACCCCAACACCAAGCCCCCGCACAGCACGAACTTTACGAGGAGTATGTATATGCAACATGGCTAGAAAATGGTCGGCTGCTCAGAACGAAGTAACAGAAGGCACTGAAGAACAGCAAGGCCTGTGAAGAGCGACCTGAAAAACAGTAACGAACTAACAAGAACACAATGACAGAGTCACGCGTAGCTCGCTGCATGCACTGAAGACCAGATACAATAGATGTTGGCCAAGAATGTTTGTGTCTAATCTGCTTTCCATGTTTATGTGCAAAAAGACTAATTTTTTTTGTTTTACTCCACAATTTCCTTCCACGCCACAGGAATGGCAGACTGTGGCCTCCCACTTTGCCCAGCGGTGGGACTTTCCTAACTGCAGGGGGGCAATTGATGGGAAACACGTTCACATCATCCCACCACCCAACTCGGGGTCATACTATTATAATTATAAGGGGTTCAATAGTATTGTGGCGGTGGTGTGGGCTACTTATGAATTTCTGTATGTGGACGTGGGGAAGAATGGCCGGATGTCCAATGGTGGAGTCATCGCCCAGACGGAGTTCCACAGGCGTCTCCAGAATGGCAGCTTGGACTTGCCAACTCCAGAAGACAATGTGGAAGGACTCCCATTCGTTTTCGTTGCGGATGAAGCTTTTGCGCTGGGGGACCATCTTATGCGGCCATTCCCTATGAGGACCCTCACCCCGGACCAGAGGGTTTTTAATTACCGGCTGGCCAGTTCCGCCTATTTCTTACACCCATGCATATGGCGGAGTACAAACTGAATCACATTATCCTGGCGTGCTGTGTTCTACACAACTTTTTACGGCAACATTCTGCCAACTATGCTGGCTCAGTTGGGCCTGAGGCCAGAATTCAAAATGAACCAACCCTGACGGCGCTTGAAAGTGGCTGTCCTGGCTTGCCCCCCCTGAGTGCCCGTGATGTCCGGCTAAGATACCTTGAATTCTTTGTGGGTAGGGGGGCTATCAATATGCCAGACAATGTGTAAAACCTTTTTCAAATAAAAAAAACAAAATAAGCAAATCTTTGGTGACATTTACTGCTTGTGTTTGTTTTAGCTGACCCTGACAGAAATGTGGTGAGTCCTGAAAATGGCGTGATTGTATAACCTTACAAAGCACTGTTGGGTGTTATTTACTAAAGGCAAAGACACTTTGGACTACAAATGCACTTGAAAATGTACTTGTAGTGCAAAGTGGATTTGCCCTTAGGAAATAACACCCATTGTCACAGAAAGCAGCAATTAGAGCACCCCAAAAGTGTTGTAGCGTTGAGACAATAATCCACACAATCTTGATTAACAATCTTTTTAATACCTGCACAATCACATGTGCATTTAGAAAAGGTTTTTAAAACAAACCAACATGTTTGTTGTATAATTTTTGGGGTCATATTAGAAAAAGTAGAAATGTCTATTTACGATAAAACAGACATGTTTAAAACCTACAAGAAAGATGGAAAATCCGGAAAATCCGATGGAAAATGTCCGATGGAGCCCACACACGGTCGGAATGTCCGACAACACGCTCCGATCGCACATTTTCCGTCGGAAAATCCGACCGTGTGTATGGGGCATAACTGTTTCTGCCGATTCGCCCGAGAAACAATACGATGGTGCGGCCAGCTGCTCCCATAGACAATCAAAGAGTAGATACTCTTTGATCGCCTCTATAGCCTTGGAGGATCGGATCGACTTCATGATGTCATTTCCAGTCCAGGCTTGAAGGAAACCATTTTTTTTTTTTTAAAGCAAAAGATCAAAAAAAGTTTTCTTAATCTTTTGCTTTAAAGGTAAAGAAGAGATTTGGGGTCTTTTTGATCCCAGATCTCTCCATAAAGAGAACATGTCATCCTTATTTTTATTACAAGGGATGTTTACATTCTTTGTAATAAGAATAAAAGTGATAAAAAAAAAAATAAATATTTAAAGCGACAGTTTAAAAATAAAACGGAAAATAAGAAAAGAAAAAAAGGAAAAATTGAAAGCGCCCCCATCCCTACGTGCGCAGAAGAGACTGCATATGTAAATGGTGTTGGCACCACACATGTGAGGTATCACCGTGAACGTTAGAGCAGAAGGATTAATTCTAGCGCCAGACCTCCTCTGTAACTGTAAACAGGTAACCTGTAAAGGCGTTTAAAACGTTGCCTATGGAGATTTTTAAGTACTGTAGTTTATCACCATTCTACAAACGTGTGCAATTTTAAATCATGACATGTTAGGTATCTATATACTTGGCATAACATCATCTTTCACATTTTACAAAAAAATTGCGGTATATATTGTATTTTATTTTTTAATTCATTAGCTGCTTCCCAACTGGCCACTGCATATAAACGGCCGGGTGGGCTCTTCCTCCTTCTGAGTGGCTGTTCCTGAATGTACTTCAGAAGAAGCGGGATCACGCAGCCACGTGATCCCAATACGCTTGTGTCCCCCCGGACACGCTGCATCTCAGATCGGCTGGAGGGCTCTGTGATTGGCCCTCCTGATCACATGATGGCTGTGTCCAATCACAGCTATTATGTGATGTAAACACAGCTGTGGCAACCTCACAAGGAACGGGATTGTGTGGCCATGTGCCCATGCAGCGGCATGATCCCAATGTGCCTGTGTCCCCCAACGACAGAGCAACATCGCTCGGCAGGAGAGCTCTGTGATTGGCCCTTCTGATCACATGATGGCTGTGTTCAATCATAGCCATCATGTAATGTAAACACAGCCGTTGTAACGGCGATAGGCTCTGCTTCTCCTCACACAGAGCCTGTAAGTGAGGAGTAGGAGAGCAGATCTGTGCTCCGAGCTAGGGATCAGTGTGTATGAGCTGTTTTTTTACACACTGATCACCCAGCTAGTGTCCCCCAACACAGAGAAAAACACCTGTCACACATCTGTCCCAGTAAACATCTGTCCCACTGAACATTTGTCCGTGATCATCTGGCGCACATCTGTCCGTGGTCATCTGCCACATCTCTCCGTGTTTATCTGTGCACATCTGTCTGTGATCATCTGGTGCACATCTATTCGTGATCATCTGCCACATCTAATTCCATTGTCCTGGTGCTCCCGGGCCTTCAAAAATGTGATAGGTACTCAGGAAATTAAATGTGTAATTTGTGCCTTTAGAACGCTTGATGGTGCTACTTGGATGTTGGGCCTCTGTATGTGGCCAGGCTGTGTAAAAGTCTCACACATGTGGTATCGCCGTACTCAGGAGGAGTAGCAGAATGTATTTTGGGGTGTCCTTTTTGCTATGTACATGCTATGTGTTAGAAATATCTTATAAATTGACAACTTTGTGTAAAAAAATACTTTTTCATTTTCTTTCCACATTTTCCAAAAACTTGTGGAAAAAATGACATGTTTAAAAGACTCATTATGCCTCCTAGAATATACATTGGGTGTTTTCTTTCCAAAATGGGGTAATTTTGTGGGCGTTTCTATTGTCCTGGTGTTTCAGGACCTTCAAAAATGTGATAGGTAGTCAGGAAACTAAATGTGTAATTTATGATCGTACAGTAGAACACCTGATGGTGCATATTGAGCCTCTGTATGTGGCGGGCTGTGAAAATGTCTCACACATGTGGTATCGTCATACTCAGGAGGAGTAGCGGAATATATTTTGGGGTGTAATTGCAAGTTTACCTATGCCATGTATAAAAAAATAACTTGTTTATATGACAAATTTGTGGAAAAAAAATAATTCTTCATTTTCTATACAATTGTGGGCAAAAAATTATAATTTCAAAGAATGTCCTTGACATTCACTATGCCTCTTACTAAATACCTTGGACTGTCGTATTTACAAAAAGGGGTTATTTGGGGGGTATTTGTACTGTCCTGACATTTTAGGGCCTCAAGAAATGAGATAGGCCGTCAGTACATCAGGATTGATAAATTTTCAATGATAAGTAGCCTAGCTTGTAGACACTATAACTTTCGCAGAAACCAATTATCATACACTTATCAGAATTTTTTTTTTACCAAAGACATGTAGCAGAAAAAAACAGTCTGGCCTAAATTTAGGATGAAATTTGATTTCATTGGATTTCTTTTAAAACAGAAAGTAGAAAATATTTTTTTTTCCCAAATTTTTTGCTTATATCGCAAAAAAATAAAAAACCCAGTGGTGAATAAATACCACCAAAGAAAGCTCTATTTGTGTGAGCAAAATGATAAAAATGTAATTTGGGTACAGTGTAGCATGACTGAGCAATTGTCATTCAAAGTATGACAGCACTGAAAGCTAAAAATTGGTCGGGGGAGAAAGTGCCTGGTATTGAGGTGGTTAAAATGTTTTTCCAAATTTGGACTGCTTTTGAACTGCTGGGCAAATACCGTGTGACATAATAAATGGCAACAACTGCCATTTTATTCACTGGGACAGCGAACCTTGGCACTCCAGATGTTTTGGAACTACATTTCCCATGATGCTACACTACACTGCAGAGTGCATAAGCATCATGGGAAATGTAGTTCCAAAACATCTGGGGTGCCTAGGTTCACCATCACTGCCCTAGGATCTCTGCTAAAAAAAAATGTGTAATGTTTGGGGGTTCTAAGTATTTTCTAACACAAAATACTGATTTAGCTGTCAGAAAAAGGCTGGTCGGCAGGTGGTTAAAGTTGCAGCGACTTTGAGATGGTTCCTGCACTACTTTGATGAGACTTTCATGCCAGAGAGTGTAAAGTCCCATGTAAGTCACATCAAAGTCGCACTCAGAATCGCACTAATGTGAACAGTGAGGGGTGGGATAGGAAAGGCAGGGATCGTTCATTCATATTTAGTGCCTGCTTTCATTGCATGATCACCTGTAGATCACCCCAATCTACATACAAGTATTCCAATGGATAAGAGACTCTGAGAATGACAGGTACTCTTCCTTCCACATGACTAGTGCTGACCTTTCCTTGGTAACACTGTACATGACTGATGAGGAATGTACAGATCACAGAGTTCACCTAGACATCAGAACACAATGATCAGCACACAATGGACTGCACCTCACCCTTAGTGACAGCTATTCCAATACACAGACTGGGAACTTCCCAACCCCACCTGTCTGACGTCACTTCACACCAATCACAGCCCTAGCCATATACAGCACGTGGGCTCTGCAAACCTATCAGGTGCTGGCATTTCTATCTAATGGCCTTAACCCTTCCCAGCCGGGCGTCCAGCTGCAGCGACATAAAAGAAAAGTGTATTAAATGGACCGGAGCAGGCCCCTCCCCCCACTACGCTACCCAAGAGTTAAACTAGGCTTGCTATCCAACCTCGT
Organism: Lithobates clamitans; assembly: GCA_037952925.1. NCBI lineage: Eukaryota > Metazoa > Chordata > Amphibia > Anura > Ranidae > Lithobates > Lithobates clamitans. The sequence goes on along the minus strand of JBBGZY010000331.1, from coordinate 3,288,830 downwards.
CCCAGCGACCTATCCAGGCCGGGCAGATATATAAAGTCCCACCAATCAGGGACGAGCATGGCGGGTTTCTCTGAATTGATAGGCTGGCAGAAAGGCGCTGGCTCCTGCAAAGGCAGCTGTCAGCCAGAGCTCCGCCCCTCAGTAGCAGTGACCCCGCCCTTACCAGTAAGGACCAAGGCAGCCCCGGGAGACATCCACTTCCCAGGGAACTGATTGTATTCGCGTCTCCTGACTCCCCCCTCTCCTTACTAGACAGCCTGCTGCTTTCTAGAACACGCCGAGCCTGCACGACTTGTCTCTCCCTATCTCTATATATATCTATAGTCAGCACAGGCCATCTGAGTGTCCATCTGTAGAGAGTATGTATGCGGCTCTGTATTACAATACAAATAGTGACTCATTGGAGCCGGTCACACGTTACAGCCTTCGGAGCATGTCTCATCAATCTAGAAACAGCCTTGTGAAATAAAGATTGTCAGCCCGGCTCTAAGCAAATATCTGTCAGTATTAATGGGGTGTAGGGTGGGGATCACTACCTCCTGTGTCCATGGATGGGGTGTAGGGTGTGGATCAGTACCCCCTGTGTCCATGGATGGGGTGTAGGGTGTGGATCAGTACCCCCTGTGTCCATGGATGGGGTGTAAGGTGGAGACCACTGCCCCATGTGTCCGTGGATGGGGTGTAGGGTGGGGATCACTGCCCCCTGTGTCCATGGATGGGGTGTAGGGTGGGGATCACTGCTCCCTATGTGTCCATGGATGGGGTGTAGGGTGGGGATCAGTAACCCCTGCGTCCATGGATGGGGTGTAGGGTGGGGATCACTGCCCCATGTGTCCATGGATGGGGTGTAGGGTGGGGATCACTGCCCCCTGTGTCCATGTAGGGTGGGGATCACTGCCCCCTGCGTGTCCATGGATGGGGTGTAGAATGGGGATCACTGTCCCCTGTGTCCATGGATGGGGTATAGGGTGGGGATCACTGCCCCCTGTGTCCATGGATGGGGTGTAAGGTGGGAATCAGTACCCCCTGTGTCCATGGGTGGGGATCAGTACCCCTTGTGTCCATGGATGGGGTGTAAGGAGGGGGTCAGTACCCCCTGTGTCCATGGATGAGGTGTAGGGTGGGAATCACTACCCCCTGTGTCCATGGATGGGGTGTAGGGTGGAGATCACTGCTCCCTATGTGTCCATGGATGGGGAGTAGGGTGGGGATCAGTACCCCCTGCGACCATGGATGGGGTGTAGGGTGGGGATCACTGCCCTATGTGTCCATGGATGGGGTGTAGGGTGGGGATCACTGCCCCCTGTGTCCATGGATGGGGTGCAGGGTGGGGATCACTGCTCCCTATGTGTCCATGGATGGGGTGTAGGGCGGGGATCAGTACCCCCTGCGTCCATGGATGGGGTGTAGGGTGGGGATCACTGCCCCATGTGTCCATGGATGGGGTGTAGGGTGGGGATCACTGCCCCATGTGTCCATAGATGGGGTGTAAGGTGGGGATCAGTACCCCCCGTGTCCTTGGGTGGAGATCAGTACCCCCTGTGTCCATGGATGGGGTGTAGGGTGGGAATCACTATCCCGTGTCCATGGATGGGGTGTAAGGTGGAAAACACTGCCCCCTATGTGTCCATGGATGGGGTGTAGGGTGGGGATCACTGTCCCCTGTGTCCATGGATGGGGTGTAGGGTGGGGATCACTGCTCCCTATGTGTCCATGGATGGGGTGTAGGGTGTGGATCAGTACCTCCTGCGTCCATGGATAAGGTGTAGGGTGGGGATCAGTACCCCCTGCGTCCATGGATGGGGTGTAGGGTGGGGATCACTGCCCCATGTGTCTGTGGATGGGGTGTAGGGTGGGGATCACTGCCCCCTGCGTCCATGGATGGGGTGTAGGGTGGGGATCACTGCTCCCTATGTGTCCATGGATGGCGTGTAGGGAGGGGATCAGTACCCCCTGTGTCCATGGATGGGGTGTAGGGTTTGGATCACTGCCCCATGTGTCCATGGATGGGGTGTAGGGTGGGGATCACTGCCCCCTGTGTCCATTGATGGGGAGTAGGGTGGGGGATCAGTACCCCCTGCGTCCATGGATGGGGTGTAGGGTGGGGATCACTGCCCCATGTGTCTGTGGATGGGGTGTAGGGTGGGGATCACTGCCCCATGTGTCCATAAATGGGGTGTAGGGTGGGGATCACTGCCCCCCTGTGTCCATGGATGGGGTGTAGGGTGGGGATCACTGCCCCCTGTGTCCATGTAGGGTGGGGATCACTGCCCCCTGCGTGTCCATGGATAGGGTGTAGAATGGGGATCACTGCCCCCTGTGTCCATGGATGGGGTATAGGGTGGGGATCACTGCCCCCTGTGTCCATGGATGGGGTGTAAGGTGGGGATCAGTACCCCCTGTGTCCATGGGTGGGGTGTAGGGTGGGGATCAGTACCCCCTGTGTCCATGGGTGGGGTGTAGGGTGGGGATCAGTACCCCCTGTGTCCATGGATGGGGTGTTGGGTGGGTATCAGTGCCCCCTGTGTCCATGGATGGGGTGTAAGGTGGGGATCAGTACCCCCTGTGTCCATGGATGGGGTGTAAGGTGGGGATCAGTACCCCCTGTGTCCATGGGTGGGGTGTAGGGTGGGGATCACTGCCCCCTGTGTCCATGGATGGGGTGTAGGGTGGGGATCACTGCCCCCTGTGTCCATGGATGGGGTGTAAGGTGGGGATCAGTACCCCCTGTGTCCATGGGTGGGGTGTAGGGTGGGGATCAGTACCCCCTGTGTCCATGGATGGGGTGTAGGGTGGGGATCACTGTCCCCTGTGTCCATGGATGGGGTGTAAGGTGGGAGTCAGTACCCCCTGTGTCCATGGATGAGGTGTAGGGTGGGGATCACTGACCCCTGTGTCCATGGATGGGGTGTAGGGTTTGGATCACTGCCCCATGTGTCCATGGATGGGGTGTAGGGTGGGGATCACTGCCCCGTGTCCATGGATGGGTTGTAGGGTGGGGATCACTGCTCCCTATGTGTCCATGGATGGGGAGTAGGGTGGGGGATCAGTACCCCCTGCGTCCATGGATGGGGTGTAGGGTGGGGATCACTGCCCCATGTGTCCGTGAATGGGGTGTAGGGTGGGGATCACTGCCCCATGTGTCCATAAATGGGGTGTAGGTTGGGGATCACTGCCCCCTGTGTCCATGGATGGGGTGTAGGGTGGGGATCACTGCCCCCTGTGTCCATGTAGGGTGGGGATCGCTGACCCCTGCATGTCCATGGATGGGGTGTAGAATGGGGATCACTGCCCCCTGTGTCCATGGATGGGGTGTAGGGTGGGGATCACTGCCCCCTGTGTCCATGGATGGGGTGTAGGGTGGGGATCACTGCTCCCTATGTGTCCATGGATGGGGAGTAGGGTGGGGATCAGTACCCCCTGTGTCCATGGATGGGGTGTAGGGTGGGGATCACTGCCCCATGTGTCCGTGGATGGGGTGTAGGGTGGGGATCACTGCCCCATGTGTCCGTGGATGGGGTGTAGGGTGGGGATCACTGCCCCCTGTGTCCATGGATGGGGTGTAGGGTGGGGATCACTGCTCCCTATGTGTCCATGGATGGGGTGTAGGGTGGGGATCAGTACCCCCTGTGTCCATGGATGGGGTGTAGGGTGGGGATCAGTACCCCCTGCGTCCATGGATGGGGTGTAGGGTGGGGATCACTGCCCCATGTGTCCATGGATGGGGTGTAGGGTGGGGATCACTGCCCCCTGTGTCCATGGATGGGGTGTAGGGTGGGGATCACTGCTCCCTATGTGTCCATGGATGGGGTGTAGGGTGGGGATCACTGCCCCATGTGTCCGTGGATGGGGTGTAGGGTGGGGATCACTGTCCCGTGTCCATGGATGGGGTGTAGGGAGGGGATCACTGCCCCATGTGTCCATGGATGGGGTGTAGGGTGGGGATCACTGCCCCCTGTGTCCATGGATGGGGTGTAGGGTGGGGATCACTGCCCCCTGTGTCCATGGATGGGGTGTAGGGTGGGGATGACTGCCCCCTGTGTCCATGTAGGGTGGGGATCACTGCCCCCTGCGTGTCCATGGATGGGGTGTAGAATGGGGATCACTGTCCCCTGTGTCTATGGATGGGGTATAGGGTGGGGATCACTGCCCCCTGTGTCCATGGATGGGGTGTAAGGTGGGGATCAGTACCCCATGTCCATGGGTGGGGATCAGTACCCCTTGTGTCCATGGATGGGGTGTAAGGTGGGGGTCAGTACCCCCTGTGTCCATGGATGAGGTGTAGGGTGGGAATCACTACCCCCTGTGTGTCCATGGATGGGGTGTAGAATGGGGATCACTGCCCCCTGCGTCCATGGATGGGGTATAGGGTGGGGATCACTGCCCCCTGTGTCCATGGATGGGGTGTAAGGTGGGGATCAGTACCCCCTGTGTCCATGGTTGGGGATCAGTACCCCCTGTGTCCATGGGTGGGGTGTAAGGTGGGGGTCAGTACCCCCTGTGTCCATGGATGAGGTGTAGGGTGGGAATCACTACCCCCTGTGTCCATGGATGGGGTGTAGGGTGGAGATCACTGCCCCCCTATGTGTCCATGGATGGGGTGTAGGGTGGGGATCACTGCTCCCTATGTGTCCATGGATGGGGTGTAGGGTGTGGATCAGTACCCCCTGCGTCCATGGATGGGGTGTAGGGTCGGGATCACTGCCCCATGTGTCCATGGATGGGGTGTAGGGTGGGGATCACTGCCCCCTGTGTCCATGGATGGGCTGTAGGGTGGGGATCACTGCTCCCTATGTGTCCATGGATGGGGGTGTAGGGTGGGGATCAGTACCCCCTGCGTCCATGGATGGGGTGTAGGGTGGGGATCACTGCCCCATGTGTCCATGGATGGGGTGTAGGGTGGGGATCACTGCCCCCTGTGTCCATGGATGGGGTGTATGGTGGGGATCAATGCCCCCTGTGTCCATGTAGGGTGGGGATCACTGCCCCCTGTGTGTCCATGAATGGGGTGTAGAAAGGGGATCACTGCCCCCCGTGTCCATGAATGGGGTGTAGGGTGGGGATCACTGCCCCCCGTGTCCATGGATGGGGTGTAGGGTGGGGATCACTGCTCCCTGTGTCCATGGATGGGGTGTAAGGTGGGGATCAGTACCCCCTGTGTTCATGGGTGGGGTGTAGGGTGGGGATCAGTACCCCCTGTGTCCATGGATGGGGTGTAGGGTGGGGATCACTGCCCCCTGTGTCCATGGATGGGGTGTAGGGTGGGGATCACTTCCCCCTGTGTCCATGGATGGGGTGTAAGGAGGGGGTCAGTACCCCCTGTGTCCATGGGTGGGGTGTAGGGTGGGGATCAGTACCCCCTGTGTCCATGGATGGGGTGTAGGGTGGGGATCACTGTCCCCTGTGTCCATGGATGGGGTGTAAGGTGGGGGTCAGTACCCCCTGTGTCCATGGATGGGGTGTAGGGTGGGGATCATTGTCCCCTGTGTCCATGGATGGGGTGTAAGGAGGGGGTCAGTACCCCCTGTGTTAATGGATGGGGTGTAAAGAGGGGGTCAGTACCCCCTGTGTCCATGGATGGGGTGTAGGGTGGGGATCACTACCCCCTGTGTCCATGGATGGGGTGTAGGGTGGGGATCACTGCCCCCTGTGTGTCCATGAATGGGGTGTAGAAAGGGGATCACTGCCCCCCGTGTCCATGAATGGGGTGTAGGGTGGGGATCACTGCCCCCCGTGTCCATGGATGGGGTGTAGGGTGGGGATCACTGCTCCCTGTGTCCATGGATGGGGTGTAAGGTGGGGATCAGTACCCCCTGTGTTCATGGGTGGGGTGTAGGGTGGGGATCAGTACCCCCTGTGTCCATGGATGGGGTGTAGGGTGGGGATCACTGCCCCCTGTGTCCATGGATGGGGTGTAGGGTGGGGATCACTTCCCCCTGTGTCCATGGATGGGGTGTAAGGAGGGGGTCAGTACCCCCTGTGTCCATGGGTGGGGTGTAGGGTGGGGATCAGTACCCCCTGTGTCCATGGATGGGGTGTAGGGTGGGGATCACTGTCCCCTGTGTCCATGGATGGGGTGTAAGGTGGGGGTCAGTACCCCCTGTGTCCATGGATGGGGTGTAGGGTGGGGATCATTGTCCCCTGTGTCCATGGATGGGGTGTAAGGAGGGGGTCAGTACCCCCTGTGTTAATGGATGGGGTGTAAAGAGGGGGTCAGTACCCCCTGTGTCCATGGATGGGGTGTAGGGTGGGGATCACTACCCCCTGTGTCCATGGATGGGGTGTAGGGTGGGGATCACTGCCCCCTGTGTGTCCATGAATGGGGTGTAGAAAGGGGATCACTGCCCCCCGTGTCCATGAATGGGGTGTAGGGTGGGGATCACTGCCCCCCGTGTCCATGGATGGGGTGTAGGGTGGGGATCACTGCTCCCTGTGTCCATGGATGGGGTGTAAGGTGGGGATCAGTACCCCCTGTGTTCATGGGTGGGGTGTAGGGTGGGGATCAGTACCCCCTGTGTCCATGGATGGGGTGTAGGGTGGGGATCACTGCCCCCTGTGTCCATGGATGGGGTGTAGGGTGGGGATCACTTCCCCCTGTGTCCATGGATGGGGTGTAAGGAGTGGGTCAGTACCCCCTGTGTCCATGGGTGGGGTGTAGGGTGGGGATCAGTACCCCCTGTGTCCATGGATGGGGTGTAGGGTGGGGATCACTGTCCCCTGTGTCCATGGATGGGGTGTAAGGTGGGGGTCAGTACCCCCTGTGTCCATGGATGGGGTGTAGGGTGGGGATCATTGTCCCCTGTGTCCATGGATGGGGTGTAAGGAGGGGGTCAGTACCCCCTGTGTTAATGGATGGGGTGTAAAGAGGGGGTCAGTACCCCCTGTGTCCATGGATGGGGTGTAGGGTGGGGATCACTACCCCCTGTGTCCATGGATGGGGTGTAGGGTGGGGATCACTGCCCCCTGTGTGTCCATGAATGGGGTGTAGAAAGGGGATCACTGCCCCCCGTGTCCATGAATGGGGTGTAGGGTGGGGATCACTGCCCCCCGTGTCCATGGATGGGGTGTAGGGTGGGGATCACTGCTCCCTGTGTCCATGGATGGGGTGTAAGGTGGGGATCAGTACCCCCTGTGTTCATGGGTGGGGTGTAGGGTGGGGATCAGTACCCCCTGTGTCCATGGATGGGGTGTAGGGTGGGGATCACTGCCCCCTGTGTCCATGGATGGGGTGTAGGGTGGGGATCACTTCCCCCTGTGTCCATGGATGGGGTGTAAGGAGGGGGTCAGTACCCCCTGTGTCCATGGGTGGGGTGTAGGGTGGGGATCAGTACCCCCTGTGTCCATGGATGGGGTGTAGGGTGGGGATCACTGTCCCCTGTGTCCATGGATGGGGTGTAAGGTGGGGGTCAGTACCCCCTGTGTCCATGGATGGGGTGTAGGGTGGGGATCATTGTCCCCTGTGTCCATGGATGGGGTGTAAGGAGGGGGTCAGTACCCCCTGTGTTAATGGATGGGGTGTAAAGAGGGGGTCAGTACCCCCTGTGTCCATGGATGGGGTGTAGGGTGGGGATCACTACCCCCTGTGTCCATGGATGGGGTGTAGGGTGGGGATCACTGCCCCCTGTGTGTCCATGAATGGGGTGTAGAAAGGGGATCACTGCCCCCCGTGTCCATGAATGGGGTGTAGGGTGGGGATCACTGCCCCCCGTGTCCATGGATGGGGTGTAGGGTGGGGATCACTGCTCCCTGTGTCCATGGATGGGGTGTAAGGTGGGGATCAGTACCCCCTGTGTTCATGGGTGGGGTGTAGGGTGGGGATCAGTACCCCCTGTGTCCATGGATGGGGTGTAGGGTGGGGATCACTGCCCCCTGTGTCCATGGATGGGGTGTAGGGTGGGGATCACTTCCCCCTGTGTCCATGGATGGGGTGTAAGGAGGGGGTCAGTACCCCCTGTGTCCATGGGTGGGGTGTAGGGTGGGGATCAGTACCCCCTGTGTCCATGGATGGGGTGTAGGGTGGGGATCACTGTCCCCTGTGTCCATGGATGGGGTGTAAGGTGGGGGTCAGTACCCCCTGTGTCCATGGATGGGGTGTAGGGTGGGGATCATTGTCCCCTGTGTCCATGGATGGGGTGTAAGGAGGGGGTCAGTACCCCCTGTGTTAATGGATGGGGTGTAAAGAGGGGGTCAGTACCCCCTGTGTCCATGGATGGGGTGTAGGGTGGGGATCACTACCCCCTGTGTCCATGGATGGGGTGTAGGGTGGGGATCACTGCCCCCTGTGTGTCCATGAATGGGGTGTAGAAAGGGGATCACTGCCCCCCGTGTCCATGAATGGGGTGTAGGGTGGGGATCACTGCCCCCTGTGTCCATGGATGGGGTGTAGGGTGGGGATCACTGCTCCCTGTGTCCATGGATGGGGTGTAAGGTGGGGATCAGTACCCCCTGTGTTCATGGGTGGGGTGTAGGGTGGGGATCAGTACCCCCTGTGTCCATGGATGGGGTGTAGGGTGGGGATCACTGCCCCCTGTGTCCATGGATGGGGTGTAGGGTGGGGATCACTGCCCCCTGTGTCCATGGATGGGGTGTAGGGTGGGGATCACTTCCCCCTGTGTCCATGGATGGGGTGTAAGGAGGGGGTCAGTACCCCCTGTGTCCATGGGTGGGGTGTAGGGTGGGGATCAGTACCCCCTGTGTCCATGGATGGGGTGTAGGGTGGGGATCACTGTCCCCTGTGTCCATGGATGGGGTGTAAGGTGGGGGTCAGTACCCCCTGTGTCCATGGATGGGGTGTAGGGTGGGGATCATTGTCCCCTGTGTCCATGGATGGGGTGTAAGGAGGGGGTCAGTACCCCCTGTGTTAATGGATGGGGTGTAAAGAGGGGGTCAGTACCCCCTGTGTCCATGGATGGGGTGTAGGGTGGGGATCACTACCCCCTGTGTCCATGGATGGGGTGTAGGGTGGGGATCACTGCCCCCTGTGTCCATGGATGGGGTGTAGGTCAGTGTCCCCCTGTTATCCATGAATGGGGTGTAGATCTGTGTCCCCCTGTTATCCATGGATGGGGTGTAGGTCAGTGTCCCCCTGTTATCCATGAATGGGGTGTAGATCAGTGTCCCCCTGTTATCAATGAATGGGGTGTAGATCATGTCCTGATCCTGGTGGCCCGGCCCATCCAGCAATGTCCATGCAGCATTCCTCCCATGCAGCATCTCTCCTCCTTCTCCTCCTCTCCCCCTTCCCTCTGCTGACATCACACAGCCCCTCCCCTCCTCCCTGTCTCTGATTCCTGTCTCCTCCCCCCGGGGGTTGGTGGATCTGCTGTGTCCGGCGATCTCCGGCTTCTCCTGTTCCCGGTGTGCTTCTGTCTTGTCCCCTGGCTGATGTCACCCGATGGGCTTGTCCCCTAGTAGTAGATTGTCCGCTTCGGAGCTCCTCTGAGAGCCGCCTTCCGTCCCCCCGGCACCATGAGGTCGATGCTCCGGAGGTTCCTGCGGGTCTCTAACCGATCCATCTTCGCCTTTATCTTCTTCTTCTCGCTCTCCTCCTCCTGCCTCTACTTCATCTATGTGGCCCCTGGCATAGGTAAGTGAGGGGCCCGCCTGGGCAATGATGGCTTCAGAGGTGGGGAAGTGGGTGGGGGGGGGGGTCCATCACACTTCAACAGGGCCTGCCACTCCTTACCGGAGATCACACCGCTGTCATCTCCAGCATGGGACCCGGGGAGGGGATCTACAGTGTATGTGTGTATAATCAGGGGGGTCAGTGGATATATGTGTGTATATACAATCAATGGGATTATTGGATATATGTGTATATAGAATCAATGGGATTATTGGATATATGTGTATATAGTGAATAATCAGGAAGATCATTGGATATAGATGTATGTGTGTATATAGAGAGAGAATGAATAAATAATCAGGGAGATCATTGACTTGATGTGTGTATATTGGAAATAATCAGGGAGATCATTGGATCCATGTGTATATAGAGACTAATCAGAGGGATCATTGGATCTACAGTAGGTGTGCGTGTATAGGGATAATAAGGTAGATCACTGGATATATATATATATATATATATATGTATGTATATATGTGTGTGTGTGTGTGTATATATAGAAAATAATCAGGGAGATCATTGGATCTATGTGTATATAGGAAATAATCAGGGAGATCATTGGATCTATGTGTATATAGGAAATAATCAGGGAGATCATTGGATCTATGTGTATATAGGAAATAACCAGGGAGATCATTGGATCTATGTGTATATAGGAAATAATCAGGGAGATCATTGCATTATGTGTATCTAGAGACTAATCAGAGGGATCATTGAAACTTTGTGCATCTAGAGAATAATCATTGGATCTATGTGTGTATTTAGTGAATTGTCGGGGGCGGGTTGTTGGATCTATGTGTATCTAAAGAATAATCACAGGGATCTATGTGTGTGTAATACTAGAAATGAGGTACCTGTATGCCATGTCATCAGTAGATGTCCTTCCTGTGACATGCACATCACCCAGCAAAGGCAATCCAGAGATCTGGTCCTATTCCCCAGTATAAATCTCCCGATCTCTTCAATGAATGGGCTGTAGATGTGGGTACACACATTCAGTGACAAGGTGAAGTGAGTTGGCACAACAGGCGGTTGAACGTTTGTTGACGGCGATGAGATTTCTGGTGCTTCTTATAGCACACTGACCATTGAATAAGACCACGGTGAGCTTCATTTAATTCTGTCATTGGCTTTAATCATACAGGCCTATTTATTTTGACAGCTGTGATTATTTGTCCCTGGAAGGTGATTTGCAGTATTTGGTGTTCTTTGTAGGTTGGCACTCAGTTGGCAGCAGTTGGACATCCAGGATGAAAATGTGTGTTCATGTATGCAGTGATCGGTCATCATTGGTTATAGCTGAGCCTTCATGGGTCAAACATGACAAAGATGCAGCCAATCGGCTTTCTAGGTGGATGACTTTGGGTCAGATTCATTGGTGTTCATTCCCATCATGCCAGTTTAACTGTGTTGATCAGCGCAGACTTACTGCAAAGACGCATAGAAAACATTTGTTCTATGTGTGTCCTGTACACACTATAATGCATGTCGGACGTGTGAAAACACAGCATCCTATCATAATAAATAATTGTTTACATTTTGACACTTCAACACTTAAAAAAGTAACATTTTTGACAAAATTTGAAACTTGGACAAAACAATGAGCTCAAAACTGGATCCATTTCCAATAGCAACCAATCGGATTTCACCTAATTTTGTATGGAAATAAAACAAGACTTCTACTTGGTCACTATGGACAGCGACTCAAATTGTATGCTTCAGTGGAATTCATGTTGCTTTTCTCTAGAAAATGAAAGGTGAGACCTGATTGCTCTTGGGATCGTCTCCAGTTTTGTGCTCCTTTTTATCCTTTGTTTGCTTTTGGCTTTCTTAAAGAAAGTTAGAAATGGACGTGACTTTTGTTTGGAAATGGGTCATCTGCTTGTCATGTGATTAAGACTAGCAGAGCAGCTGATCGGACAGCCTGAATTGATAATCACATGGTGTAGTAGCTGTCGGAGGAACAATAAGGCGCTCATTTGTGACTGCAATCTTTGACATTGATGGCAGAGAATTTCAAGCATGCTTACACTTGTATGAATAGTGTGTTGTTATAGGAAACATTTCTTGTCTCCCAAAGCAACAGGTTGAAGTCCTTTCTAATTTCTGCAGTCCGGGATTGTTTCTATGGTTGCTATAGGCAACAAGTTCTTCTTATACCTCAGCCCCGTGTGGTCGGTTCAGCAAAAGAGTGCTTGCGGTGAAAATTGTCAGAGATAGGAATTCATCTCACAGTAGATCTGCGAGTATACTGCTGATCTTGGGGTCACTACACGTTACAATCTGACCATACAATATTTGAATAATCCATTTTAGATTTACCAAATCTATGTAATGTGATGACCCACCTAATAAGATCTATCCAATCAATTTGTATCCAGTCAGGCAGGCCCTTGCACTACATAGTTGTTGAAAGGTCTGTAGGAGATTGTACAATCAGATTGTAATGTGGTGAGCTTTGGGCTCATGAGAGTCATATATTTCTTGGATATGGATGGCAGTATACCATTGTGATCAGATGCCACTTACCTCTTGCATTAAAGCAAAAACTCTGGGCAAATTTAATTTCCTGTGCCCGCACTGCACCAGTTAATTGCTCGATTTGTCCCGGGTGAGAGGACAGCTGAGTTATACTTACCTGACCTGCCGATCCTCCCCGCAGTCCTGCAGTCTTGAGAATGGACCGTTCCCGACGTCAGCACGCAGCACATGGGGGAGCATTGTTTTCCGGGGGATCAGGTGAGTATGAGCTTTGTGCTCACCCCTAGAAAAAAAAAAAAAAAACGAGCAGTTGACCCATTGAGTGCAGTCCCTTTGGCTCCTACCCCCGTGGTCTTGGGAGATGGACTGTTCCTGGCATCATAACACCCATGGACCTGCCCTGGATGTGAGGATGTTGGGAACAGTCCACTGTTGAATCGTGGGGGAGCATTATTAGCCAGTGGATCAGGTGAGTATACAGCTTTCTCCTCACACCCAGATAAAACTAGTAGTAGTTTACCCATGCAGTGTGGGCACAGCCCCATTGCATGAGAATTTTTTAGTTTTTTCCCTGGAATTGGGCTTTAATGGCCCGTTCACATGCACATAAAGCCATTGTCATTACCTGCGTTCATCCAGTAAGGAAGATGCACATAACAGTAGACTGTTCCCAACATCCTCACATCCAGGGCAATGACAATGGCACATAAAAAAAAAATAGTTTTCTGTCTCATGGTCACAATAAAAGGATTGTACATAAAAGCGCATGTAAATGTGCAGAAATGCATGACTTCAGTCTAACAGGGAAGTGTTTTTATAGCTTTATGTGCATGTGAACGGGCCATTAAAGCCCAATTCCAGGCAAAAAACTAAAAAATTCTCATGCAATGGGGCTGTGCCCACAGTGCATGGGTCAACTACTACTAGTTTTATCTGGGTGTGAGGAGAAAGCTGTATACTCACCTGATCCACCAGCTAATAATGTGAACAGGCCCTAAGGGTCTGATGCATGAAAAGAATACTGACAAAAAATTATAGTTGCCCAGAGCAACCTACCAAAATCCTTTCTATAGTTAAAGGCCTGTGGTGCAGAAATGATAGTATTGGTTGCTATGGGCAACTACAATTATTTCCCATAGCAGTTATCACTCTTAAGGTGACAATGTATTGTCTTGTTGCACACTTCAACCAATCTGCTTCTAGCTGACAAATTTGCAATCTGAAAAGAATGATTCTGATTAATTACCAAGTGAAGCAAGCGCATTTTCTATTTCTACACTTCTTATACATCAACCGCTTAGGGCTTATGCACGTGGGGAAATGTATATTCTCCGTATGCAATGCAGGTTCTTGCTGGCAGAGCTAGCAGAAGATCCTGCGTGAAATACGCCCCTAAAGATGTCTATTAGGACTTGCGGACGTGGACACAGCCAATGTGTCCCAATGTGACATTTGTGTGGGTACATGTCCGTTCGGGGCTGTGTCTGTGCAGCCACGTGTCTCAGTAGATATCTATGGGACTGCTGGGACAGGGATGAACCTAACACCTGTGCATCCCCGTACTGGCAAAACAGGGCTGTGCATGGGGCATGCAAGTATTCACCTGTGTGAATGAGCCATACCTTTTCTACTGGTTTACCTGCAATAAACATACTCGCAAATCCACCACTGACCTGCTGTGATCTGGTGGTGCACAGCAGGTCCCGTGTAGTCATCTTCCTCCATCAGGAGACGGCTGTCTCTTCTTGATTCTTCCAGGCGTACCCCTGATGACAGTGAGGTCCATCCATAACGTTGTGTATGCTTTAGCAGAAGTCTCTTGGGATAGCCATCTTACATATACTGGGAGACGTCCACCGAAGCATGCAGGCACAGTGTGATGTCATTCCCACCAGGCGAGAATGGAGGTCAGGGTGGGCCAGAAACTGAAGAAAAGGTAGAAAAAACACAAAAATATCACAAAGTTTAAAAAAAAAGTTTTTTTTTTGTGTGTTATTTATTTATTTATTTGAAGGCTACAGTAGTGCAAAGCACTTTAAGGGACAAAATGTATCCAGTTTTCATAAAAACCATCAAATTATTCCTCACATTCTCTCCATTGGGAGAAATAAAAATAAGAATCTGTTAGGTTGTTCACATTAAACAAGCCCTGCAAACGCTTGATATATAAGATAAGGTCCAATGCATCCAATTTCTACGTTAGCATTTATATCGCTAGTTGTCATATTTCACAGCAAAAAAAATTGTCCCCGGTACTTTCCCTTTATATCGCTCCTTTCAGCTTTAGAAATTTGAATGCTTTTCCTATTTTTTTTCCATTGCTTTGTTATACTTGTCTTTCAATCCCAGTCCAGAAAAATGTCCTGGAGGCCTCTAATTACAGGAGCTTGTAAATAATCTTTATTATATAATTACCGCAGCCCTGAAAAGAGTGTCTGTTACTAGAGGACAGCGAAGCCTGAGAAACTCTGTATCCTGGCAATGCTTTTGGGCCATTATTTTTAAGTTTTTCTGTGAATTACGTGAACGATAACCATGAGACTGGGGAGAGGGACACTCCTTCAAACGTCTAGTCATTTCTGAATTCTCTCTCGCCCAGTGATAACATGTCCACTGATGGAAGTGGGCTTTCGAAAGTCTGCGTTTTTCCACAGTGAGGTTACCGTAGTCAAATGGTGAAATGACTTCCTGTTCTGTTTGTCATGCAAATGCAGCCCGGGTGACTCATTTGAAATGTCAAGGAGGATTTTTGTTAAAGGCAGGCTACTGCCTGTTTCCCAACCTTTGTGAGCTGACTTGTTGGGTTCCCCTTGCATAATATCTCGTACAATGGGTGGGTTGAGCATCCTTAGCCAGCTTCGTGAAGCAACATGAGCAATGTGCAACCTGCTAAGGTCATTATTCAACCTTGCTAAAACACTGCAGATGGGAAAATGTATTTTTTTCCTGTTCTTTCCTTACCTCAAGTTGCCTCTAACACCCTGTGAAGAAAGATATGGCCTGCCCTGAGGTAATTGTCTTAAAAATGCATGTTGTCTAGGTGACATTGCCTATAGTGACGGCGTAAATCAGCTTCTCCCCTGACGGGTCTGATTTGTCTGTTATCTTCTTAATTACCCCCCATGTCGTCAGTAGGAGCTCATATAAAACCAGTAGTGGCTTCCCTGTTGGGGGCATTTGTAACCACAGAGGTGTCTCTAGTGGAACGACAGTCTCTGGGGTTGATTTACTAAAACCGGAGAGTGCAGCTCTGTATAGAAACCAATCAGCTTCCAGATTTTATTGTCAAAGCTTAATTACACAAGCTGAATTTAGAAGCTGATTGGCTATCATGCACAGCCGCACCAGATTTTCCACCGTTTTAGTAAATCAACCCCTCTGTCACAAGAGGTTTTTGTGGTGTTGGTGACATCTTGGGGGTTATGTATATGCATGATCAATGCATGTATAAATATATTCTTCTGAAGACATGGTCTCTGTTCCAAGAAACATCGGGACAAAGGACTCTTGAGAAACTATTTATATATGGCTATTCATTTAAGGAAAAACTCTAGTCGCACCTGCATAAGTGTGAACGGAGTGTAAGGCCCCTTTCACACTGAGGTGCTTTTCAGGCACGTTTTTTGCTAAAAAAAAAAAAAGCGCCTATAAGGCCCCTTTCACACTTATACGACTTGTCCCACGATTTTGTACTGCAAAATCATATGACAAGTCATTCTCCATGATTTTCAATGACTACCATTCATATTGGCACGACTTTAAGTCGTGCCGACTTCAAAGTAGTCCCTGCACTACTTTGGTCCAACTTCCATACGATTTCTACTCCATAGACCTCAATTCTAAACCCTCAAGTAGCATGCAAATCGTACCTGAATAATATAGACACGATTTCAGCACTACTTTGGTCCAACTTCCATACGATTTGTACTCCATAGACCTCAATGTTAAACCCTTAAGTAGCATGTAAATCGTACCTGAATAATTCAGCACTTTGTAAGCACAAGCTGAGAATGGTTAATGCCAAAGTTGTGGCAAAGTCGTACAAAGTAGTACTGCTCCCAAATCGTGGCAAAATCGCAGCAAAATCGTGGTAAAATCGCGGCAAAATAGCAGCCCCGAAATCGCGGTAAAATCGCGCCACTTTGAAGTTGTATAAGTGTGAAAGGGGCCTTAGGCTCACGAAAACCTATTTCCATTAAGATCAATGAATGCTTTCACACTGGGGCAGTGCGCTGGCTAGGCGGTGAAAAAACTCCTGCAAGCAGCATCTTTGGAGCGCTAAAAAAAGCACCTCTAAAAGCGCCCCTCTCCATTGAAATTAATGGGAAGCGCCTCAAAATGGTTCTTGCGGCAGGTTTTTTTAAGTCACGTGACCTTCAAAAAAGCGCACCACTAATGCCTCAAAAGCGATTGAAAAGCTCTGCAAAACGCTCAACGTTTTATAGGCAGTTTTCAAGGGCCGCAGTGTGAAAGGGGTCTAAAGCTGCTGTATCTGAGATCCAAAGGTCCAGCATTGGAGTACCGGAAGTCTAGCGATAGCTGTAGACTCTGCGCTCAGTGAAAATGTGAAATAAGAGATAAGTCCACAAGGTGGCATAAACCTTGTTTGGCCTAACCCTTTTTAAGCCAGCATTATTTTTTTTAAACTGCTGCAATTCCTGGGGTTCTCCTTTTACATGAGTATTCAAGTTTGTGGAAGCATTAACTACAAAAAATAAATATATATATGATTCTGTGATGTTCATGCACCCCCCTGTTGTATCACAGCCATATGGAGGAGTAGCACATCAAGCGACCTGCTATGATCGCTGTGCACTCCAGCTCCCACTGTTGGTTTCACCATCTGAACTTCAGCAGTGACATCACTGTCAGAGAGTGAATGTAAGTGACGTTTTTTAAGAAAAAAGTAGTATCCACCAGTTGGCTGGGTGGCAGTAAAAACAGATGGTTAAGCTACAGAGGCTTTACTCATTCTTCGATGCATTACTTTGTGGGTACAGCAAAAATACCCTCTGTAGCATTTTTTGGGCTCTACCCCCGCCAAACATGACCCATTCACGTGAGTGGGGCTGCATTGCAATCACGAGCCAAACATTAGCAGTATTGCCTCCTAAATGCCTATCAGCTGTCAGCCACGCCTCTAAAAAAAAACAATCCACCATGGATCACTTTTCAGATGAGTGCCAAGGGCTGCTGCAGGTGTAAACGAGCCCTAGAGGGGATAATTATTTTTTCATTTTGAACAGAATGAGGAAGAGTTACAATTTCTTGTAAGTTTATTTCATTCTGTAACACCATTGGATAGATTTTCCCATATGATAATCTCTGTACAAGAAATTAAGCGGTGTGATAGGCACAGGCAGGAATAAGAACATTATCAGAAGTTCTATCCATTTCTCCAATCTACAAAAAAAAAAAAAAGTTTTTATCTGTGTCCGCATTGGAGAGATTTCGTATCGCTTTCTCTATGGACAGGAGTAGAGGTGACACAGGCTCTACCCTTTCCCCTGTGCATCCTCCATTGTCCTTAAAGTGATTGTAAACATGGTATACTAACATGCTCTGTGCAATGGTTTTGCACAGAGCAGACCGAATCCTCTTTTTCTGGGGTTCCTCGCTGGTGCTCCTGGTTCCTCCCCCCTGCCCAGTGCCCCCATAGTAAGCCCCTTGCTATAAGGACACTCGTGCAAGCTCGAGACCAAGCCGCGCTGTGTGTGTCAATTGACACACACAGCGCAGCTCGCCCCACCCCCCGCTCTCTGCTCACTGGCTGTAATTGACAGCCGCAGTTGCCAGTGGCACTTGCTGCTGCCTCTTTCCAGTGCAGGGAGAGTGTGGAGAGAGCCGCGCCGCTCTCGGGCACAGCTCTGGATCGAGATCAGGCGCAGGTAAGTATAAGGGGGAGAGCTGCACACAGGTTTTTCTCCTTAATGCAGAGAATGCATTAAGAGCCCTTTCACACTGGGGCGGTTTGCAGGCGCTATTGCGCTAATAATAGCGCCTGCAAACCGACCTGAAAGTGCCGCTGCTTTCTTTCTAGTGTGAAAGCCCTGAGGGCTTTCACACTGGAGCGATGCGCTGGCAGGACGGTAAAAAAAGTCCTGCCAGCAGCATCTTCGGAGCGGTGTAGGAGCGGAGTGTATACCGCTCCTTTACCGCTCCTGCCCATTTAAATCAATGGGATGGCGCTGCTATACCGCCGGCAAAGCGCCTCTGCAGAGGCGCTTTGCGGTGGTATTTAACCCTTTCTCGGCCGCTAGCGGGGGGTAAAACCGCCCCGTCAGCGGCCGCATACCGACGGTAAAACGCCACTAATATTAGCGGTGTTTTACCGCCGACGCCGCCCCAGTGTGAAAGGGCTCAAAGGGAAAAAAATTCTAGCTTTACAACCACTTTAATACCTCCCTAGAGACAGCTGCCATCTTGGGAAGAGTGCTGATATGTAGGGCAGTGCTTATGTACGCAGATATAGAATAGGATTTTTTGGGCAAGTCATGTAAAAATTAAAATGAACAAGTGATTAGGAATGCAATAATTGTGACAGATTAGCATTGGCAGAAAATTGATGTGTGGAGATTTTTCTTTTTTTCTTTTTTGGCTTTTATACAAAATTCAGCGCCCATTTCACAGCGTAAGATAACTGAACGGTAAAGGTGAGCTCAAGCATCCTCTGAACTGCTCTCTAGTCAAACTCCGAACTTGCGCTCCTTTTTTTATTTTTTATTTTTGTAGCTGTGGTGGGAATGATCCGGCCCGCAGCGCTTTGGAGTAAAAAAAAAAAAAGAAAAAAGTGCTTGCGTTTGGCGTTCAGCTAAAGAGAAGTTTGGAGGGTGCCCGAGCTCGTCTCTATTGTTCAGCCAACTTACATTGTGAAACAGGTGCTACATTTAGTATAAAGGACAAAAAAATCACACGTTAAATGTGTCCACGCTAATCTATTACAATGTTTGTTTTTATAATCATTTCTACTGAAGAGTCTTGCACAAGATGCATGTGCACTCAGCAGTCACAGGTATGACATTTCCTATAACTAGACATGTCATTTTGATGTTGTGTAATACTATCATACCTGTACAGTATTTTATATAAAATGTGTCCCAGGAGTTCATCTCTTCTACCATACGCTAGTAGAATGCATTGTATTGCATGGCACTATGTGCTGTGCCATTCTTTTAGAAGTAGGTGCCATCACACCTGTGCGGAAGCGTACCATGATGCACATAGAAAGGGGTTGATTTACTAAACTATTTACTATTAAAGGCAAAAAGATTGTGCAGTTGCTCCAGAGCTTAGTAAATGAGCAGAAGCCCTGCTGACTTCCACCATCCAATCATGTGCAAGCAAAAATGCTGTTTTTTTTATTCTTTTAATTTTCTTTGCACGTGATTGGATATTCTTTGTACATGCAAAGTGAATCTCAACCTCATTTACTAAGCTCTGGAGCAACTGCAAAGTGCACAGTCTATTTGCCTTTAGTAAATCAATCCCAGCGTGTTATGGTGAGCTACTTCAAAAAAAAAAAATGCAGATCCATTTTTTGTGCATTGCCATGCGTTGTAGGCCTATTCAAAATGAGCAATGCAGTACAGGATCACAAAGGTGTGAGGGGACCTTTTTAAAGTAAACTTGACTTGAGAAAAATATAGGGTCTGTCGCTGCCGGCCTATTTTTAAAAATGCTACTTGCCTAGCTGGTTCTAATCCCAATTCTTGAAAACATTTTGAGTCACTAACCTGGAAATGCGCACATCTGGAAAATCGGGAAAAAAAGCAGGCGCTGCCTGCATATCTGTTTTAGATGAGTTACTGCGTTTTTACGTTGGAGTGGCAGCATAATGGCCAGGCAACTAGCAGTAGGGGAGGTCCGCAGTGGCAGTTTCCATGTTTCTATGCTGACGTGTTTCATGTAACTTAGCCCAAATCCTAAACCCATCATTAAAGTGAAAACCTCAATTTTAGCATTATGCTAAGCCTTAGGGCTTGTTGACATCAGTGTCTGCGGTGAGCTCACCGGCACAGGTGTTCTCAGGGAGGACCGCTGCTGATGCACTGATTCTGGTGCCTCGCTGTCTAATTTTACATTATTTTTCTTAGAACTTTATTTAAAATGTGCAATCAACTCTTTTGGCCACAACGTAGTGCAGTGTAGTGAATTGCCTTGAGCTGTTCTGAAAAAAAATAAAAAGTTCCGCATGCTGTTTGCAGCACATACCAGCACAGCGCAGTGGTATGAACTGGCCTGATGGAGAACAAGGCTTTTCTCAATTTGTCTTGCATAGGGATTGTGCTGAAAAGGTTGCCCGGCACAGTCCCAACACACCTGGTGTGAACAAGCCCTTAAAATAAATTGAACCTCACCACTTTACCTCTAAACAATGACTCTAAAGCCGATCGGATTTTCGGCAGGGAATTGTGTGATGACATACTGTTTGCCTAAAATCAGACCGTTGGTACGCTCCTTCAGACCATTGTTGTTCAACTTTAGGCCAACAAATGTTGGATGACAGGCTAGTAAATTTTCAGCAGACAACGGTCTGTTGTCAGATTTTCGTGTCGTCTGTACACAAGTCCGTCACACAAAAGTCCAAAGTACACGCATGTTCGGAATCAGTGCTCACCAAACACGACATTAGCAGAAGGTGCCCAAAGGTGGCGCTCAAGAGCTGAAATTGCACGTAGTACGTCACTATGTTCGTGTTTGTTGGCTGACAATTGTGTGCCATTAGTATCCAAAACAAGTTCCTGGCACACGCCCTTCGGACAAAAGTCTGACGCTCTGTTGGCCAACAATCGGATCGTGTACGAGGCTTTAGGGCCAGTTCACACCAGATGCAGTTTCATGCACTTTTTTTCTCTGCACTAAAAATGCATGCACAGTGTTTTCCATATATTCCAATGGCTCTAGGTCACATCAATGCAGTCAGTTCCAGAAACTGACTGCGCTGGTGTGAACTAGAGCCATTGGAATACATGGAAAACACTGTGCATGCATTTTTAGTGCAGAAATAAAAGCGCACTGAACTGCATCTGGTGTGAACTAGCACTTAAAGATCCACCCCAGGCCACAGATGAAAGCCATTGGTGAGCTGTTAATGCTATCAAGTAAACACTGTAGTTGTGCTAATCTCAGAAAATTGTTGTTTGCCTTAATCCTAGTTAATCCGGTAACCCAGTGCAACCAGACTTTTATAGACTGTTTAACAAGTGCAGTAGTATTGTGCTTTTTGCTGTTTGTGTTGTGTGACCTCATCTCTATGTGCCTCCTGGGTTACCAGTAGAGTTGCCACCTCATCCCTTTAAACCCAAACACATCTGAATTACATAGATTCTGAGGCTAGTTTAATGTAGATAAGGCACCAAGTGAGTTTAATTACCACCTTAATTAGCGACAGAACCTGTGTAATTAATATGTGTTCAGGTTTAAAGGGATGAGGTGGCAACCGTAGTTACCAGTCATTTTCAAACTTCCAAGGCCTGTGTCTGGTGACTGGCACAAGTAGTAGTGGGTGTTCTGGCATATAAAGCAGCCCTGTTTCAGGACCACCAGAATACTGAAAAAAAAAATGAATAGGATGGATTTGTACAGTGCAGCAATCACAGGATGAAAAACCAAAGTACTGAACATGTGGACTATGCCTCCTCTATTATCTCAAGGTTTTATTCCTGGGCTGGAATTTTCCTTGAACCCAATAGGTATAAAGGTTATACCTGTTCTGTTGATTACAACGATACTATAATGCTGATAGTATCCTTGAAATTGTAATGGAAACACATTTTGCCTAAGGCTCGGTTCACACTGGGACGACTTGGGATCCGACTTGTCGCCCCAGAAAGAGATTCACATGACAGTGAATGGGAGCGTCTTAATAGACACTACTGAAGTCGCTCCGACTTCAGAGCGTACTCCCTGTACTACTTGGATCCGACTTGGTAGGCGACCTGTACCATAGAAATCAATGGAAGTCGCCTCAAAGTCGGATCTCTCTCTAAAGTCAAGCGACTTTGCAGGCAAAAAATTTCGTTTGCCCAGGCAAACCCCTCCCTCCCAGAGAGCTGATTGTCCTGTGATTGGCCACAGCCGAAGTCGCCTGTCCTGGAGGCGACTTGAAGTCGCGTTGTAATTTGCTAAAGTCGCGCTGAAGTCGCCGTACAAAGTTGCGCTAAAATCGTGTTGCCCCTGTGTGAACCGAGCCTAAGCCTCGGTTCACACCAGAGGCGGCACGATTTGCAGGTCGCCTCACCGAGTCGACCTGCACACGACTGCCGGGGCGACTTGCAAAACGACTTCTGTATAGAAGCCTATGCAAGTCGCCCCAAGTCGCCCCCGAAGTCGTACAGGAACCTTTTTCTAAGTCGGAGCGACTTGCGTCGCTCCCCTTAGAACGGTTCCATTGTACAGAACGGGACGCTACTTGTCAGGCGACCTAGGTCGCCTGACAAGTCATCCCAGTGTGAACCGGGGCTAACCCTCTAACACCTAAATTACAACATTAAAATTTATAGTGTCAGAATCTACCTATCCATGAAAACACTTGGTGGATTTCCATTGATCGTGTTTCCTGATACTTCCCTGAATGCATGTGCTCTATAGATGTTATTTTAGGGCTCTTGACGTTGAGTCTGTAATATGAGGGGTCACAAAGTTCCACTTCTTCTAACTAAGGGGTCTGAGAGCTTTCATCTTCACTTCCCTGATTCAGCACTTGTATTTTACGTACGGGCTACTTTTAGTGAATCTGAACTCAAGACGTGAAGGTTGTCCTGGTGTAGTGATCATCTACAAATGTTTATTGTGCCTAAATAGTACCCTGAAAATATAGCTTTTTGTCTGGAATTCCTCCTGAATAATTAAATGAGCACTTCCTGGTATGTTAGTGTGCCTAGGCACTCCTGTGCATACAGTCTCATAGCCATACATCTTCAGTGTGTGTTGTAAAGCATTGCTAGTCTCAAGAGATTTGTCATAAAATTTGGTAATGTCACTACTGTGCTGCACTGTTCTTGTTAGAGGCGTACCACGAGGAGCATAGCCCTACCTCTACCTAGGATGGCCTCCTCTACCAAGATACAGTGCTGAACAAGGCATGGTAAATCAGTAATGGGGAAATATCAGCTTGAAGGGAGACAATAGGCAATACTGCCTACTAGTCCTTTGCCCTCTGCCTGCCTATTTTTGGGCACAGCCTCCAGATTTTAGTTGCTCTTTGAGGGCTCATTCATACCAGCTGCATTGAGCAAACATGACAGTTTCCTATGAGGGTGGCTCACACCACTCCATTGCACTGGTATGTGTTAGACAAAAATATTTTTTTGCAGGTATAAAAAAAAATGTGCATTTTATTATTTTTTGTTTTTGTTTCAGAAGATCGCTGGTGCCATGCAGGTCTCCTGCAGATCTGTCAGTTTATGCAATATACCCCGCAATACTCTGCAATATACCCCGCACTACTCTGCAATATACCCCGCACTACTCTGCAATATACCCCGCACTACTCTGCAATATACCCCGCACTACTCTGCAATATACCCCGCACTACTCTGCAATATACCCCGCACTACTCTGCAATATACCCCGCACTACTCTGCAATATACCCTGCACTACTCTGCAATATACCCTGCACTACTCTGCAATTAGGGTGCCCACATGTCCCGGATTGCCCGGGATTGTCCCTTAATACATATTTGTGTCCCTGGTCCCGGGCACCTTCATTCCGGGACAATACAGTGTCCCGGAATGAAAAAAAAAACATACTGCCAATCCGCCACCAGGGCAGCCTGTGCCCAGTGCCAGTCCAGGGGCCGACTACTCCCGCTGAATAATGTGTTGCTTTTAACAATGTTCCTTCTAGAATCTGATACTGTATGTTCGTAACAATAAAATTTCCTTTTTTTTTTCACATATGTATTTCTGTGTGGCGGAAATTCTGGCTATCTTTTTCCAAATAGGGTGACCACCTTGGTATTAGACCCCTTTCACACTGTGCCGCCCCGGGCGTCAGCGGTAAAGCGGCGCTATTTTTTAACTCCCCACTAGCGGGCGAAAAGGGGTTAAATCCGCCTGCAAACAGCCGCCGCAGGGGCATTTTGCTGGCGGCATAGCAGCGCTGCCCCGTTGATTTTTTTGGGGGGCACGGGTGCGGGGGGGGGGTGTTGTCCCTGAATGGCAGTTTGGAAATGTGGTCACCCTATCTGCAATATACCCTGCACTACTCTGCAATATACCCTGCACTACTCTGCAATATACCGTGCAATATACCCTGCACTACTCTGCAATATACCCCGCACTACTCTGCAATATACCCCGCACTACTCTGCAATATACCCTGCACTACTCTGCAATATACCCTGCACTACTCTGCAATATACCCTGCACTACTCTGCAATATACCCTGCACTACTCTGCAATATACCCTGCAATATACCCGGCAATACTCTGCAATATACCCGGCAATA
This sequence comes from Lithobates clamitans, assembly GCA_037952925.1. Lineage (NCBI taxonomy): Eukaryota > Metazoa > Chordata > Amphibia > Anura > Ranidae > Lithobates > Lithobates clamitans. The sequence continues at coordinate 3,264,271 of JBBGZY010000331.1, read as the reverse complement.
CTCTGTAATATGCCCGGCAATACTCTGTAATATGCCCTGCAATACTCTGCAATATGCCCGGCAATACTTTGCAATATGCCCTGCAATACTTTGCAATATGCCCTGCAATACTTTGCAATATGCCCTGCAATACTCTGCAATATGCCCTGCAATACTCTGCAATATACCCTGCACTACTCTGCAATATACCCTGCAATATACCCCGCAATACTCTGCAATATACCCCGCACTACTCTGCAATATACCCCGCACTACTCCTGCAATATACCCCGCACTACTCTGCAATATACCCCGCACTACTCTGCAATATACCCCGCACTACTCTGCAATATACCCCGCACTACTCTGCAATATACCCCGCACTACTCTGCAATATACCCTGCAATATACCCGGCAATACTCTGCAATATACCCTGCAATACTCTGCAATATACCCGGCAATACTCTGCAATATACCCGGCAATACTCTGCAATATACCCGGCAATACTCTGCAATATACCCTGCAATACCCCGCAATACTCTGCAATACCCCGCAATTTTTAACCAGTTCCCACCCGCCGTCATATGACGTCCTTGACTTTGAGCGGGGATATCTGAATGATGCCTGCAGCTACAGTATTGCGGAGTATTGCGATTTCCTACACCATAAGAATGATCATAGCGGCTGTTCCACTGCTTAATCGTTCTTATGGGAGGCGAGAAGGGACGCCCCCCCCTTCCTGCCACCCTCCGGTGCTTCTACCGACTCACCGCTACGATCGAAGCCAGGATCGTTTTTTTATTTTTTTATTTCAGGCTTCCCAGCCTAGAGGTGAGATGTGGGGTCTTATTGACCCCATATCTCACTGTAAAGAGGACCTGTCATGCCATATTCCTATTACAAGGATGTTTACATTCCTTGTAATAGAAATAAAAGTGATCAAAAATTTTTTTTTGAGGGAAAAAGTGTCAAACTAAAATTAATAAAGTAAAATGAACAATAAAATTTTTTTTCTTTTTTAAAGCGCCCCTGTCCGTGTGCTCGCATGCAGAAGCGAACACATACGTAAATCCCGCCCACATATGAAAACGGTGTTCAAACCACACATGTGAGGTATTACTGCGAACGCTAAAGCAAGAGCAATAATTTTGGTCCTAGACCTCTGTAACTCAAAACATGTAACCAGTAAAAAATTTTAAAGCGTCACCTATGGAGATTTTTAAGTAGCGAAGTTTGGCACCATTCCACGAGCGTGTGCCATTTTGAAGGGTGACATGTTAGGTATCTATTTACTCGGCGTAACTTCATCTTTCACATTATGCAAAAACATTGGGCTAACTTTACTGTTTTGTTTTTTTTTAAAGCACAAAACTGTTTTTTTCCAAAAAAACGCATTCGAAAAATTGCTGCGCAAATACCGTGCGAGATAAAAAGTTGCAACAACCGCCATTGTATTCTCTAGGGTCTTTGCTAAAAAAAATATATATATAATGTTTTGGGGTTCTATGTAATTTTCTAGCAAATAAATGATTATTTTTACATGTAGGAGAGAAATGTCAGAATTGGCCTGGGTGCTCCAGAACGCCTGGAGGTGCTCCCTGCATGTTGGGCCTCTGTATGTGGCCAGGTTGTGTAAAAGTCTCACACATGTGGTATCGCTGTACTCGGGAGTAATAGCAGAATGTGTTTTGGGGTGTAATTTGTTGTATGCATATGCTGTGTGTGAGAAATAACCTTCTAATATGACAATTTTGTGAGAAAAAAAAATCTTGATTTTTCAAAGAATTGTGGGAAAAGATGACAATTTCAAAAAAACTCACCATACATCTTTTCAAATACTTTGGAATGTCTTCTTTTCAAAAAGGGGTCATTTGGGGGGTATTTGTACTTTCATGCCATGTTAGGGTCTCAAGAAATTAGATAGGCCGTCAGTACTTCAGGTGTGATCAATTTTCAGATATTGGCACCATAGCTTTTGGACTCTATAACTTTCACAAAGACCAAATAATATACACCAAGTTGTACTTATTTTTACCAAAGATATGTAGCAGTATAAATTTTGGCCAAAATTTACTAATTTGCTAAATTTTATAACAGAAACAAAGAAAAATTCATTTTTTTACCAAATTTTCAGTCTTTTTTTCTTTTAGCGCAAAAAAAAAAAACCCAACGGTGATTAAATATCACCAAAAGAAAGCTCTATTTGTGTGAAAAAAGGACAAAAATTTCATATGGGTACAGTGTTGTATGACTGAGTAATTGTCATTCAAAATGTGAGAGCACCGAAAGCTGAAAATTGGTCAGGTTAGGAAGGGGGTTTAAGTGCCCAGTGGTCATGTGGTTAAACTCACTTTGAGTGACACTAGCACGTAAACCTGCTAGCTGTTAGCCTGAGAGCCTGAATTACACAGGTTCTCAGGCTAATTTAATGCACATAAGGCCCCAAGTGAGTTTAATTGACACCTTATTTAGCCACAGAACTTGTGAAATTAATATGTGTTTGGTTTTAAAGGGATGAGGTGGCAATCCTAGCACATCAGTGGCTGTGCGATAAATGCGGCTTGATGGTGTGAACGAGCCCTAAAGCATACGTGTATTTTAAGACAAGTTCACTTATCCTTTTCACCCCTTTGCCCTAAGCTAACCCATCCTCCTCCTCTACAGATGCATACTTATCTTGGTCTGATGGCTGCAGATTCTAGTGATTGTTTACGTCTGGTCCACCCCTGTGTAAATCAGCCCTGTAGACTTCTTTGGGTCTTTGACACAAGGCCACAGATTACAGGAACCCCCCCATAGAAGTCTGGGGCTATAATGCGCAGGCACAGTCAGGATGTAAACAAACGCTGAAGGCCGTGGCCATCAGATTGAGGTAAGTATGCATCTGTGGGGGGGGGGGTGGGGGCTGGGATCGGATTGGTCAGGGCAAAGGGGCAAAAAGAATAAGTGCCCTTTTTCTTAAAGCACATTATCCTTTTAATGTAGAAATAGAGCCAGAAAGATTCATTGAAAATGGCCATATAGATTTGTATATGCTTTGTTGACATTGGTAAAAATAGTACATTAATTGTGATGGTAGAAATAGTTTCAAAGCACATTCCTGATTGAATTCAGAACACACAAGTGTCACAAGTTCAAAGGAGTGCTACTACTGACGCATCACTACCTTAGTCATTTTTTCGTAAGAATATATCCTCATTCTTGTGGCATTCCAGATCTCATTCAGGAGGCAATTCAGATCTGTTGTCTATTGATTTCTGTTAATGTCTCGGACAAGTGAAGCAACCATTACCTGGAATCCTATGTTCACTTCCTGCTTGTACATTATTAGCACCAGAAATAGAGTGCCAGGATGATCTGAGTGTGGAATATTACAAACCTTTCCATATACAGTGGATATAAAAAGTCTACACACTCCTGTTAAAATGTCAGGTTTCTGTGATGTAAAAAAATTAGACAAAGATAAATCATTTTGGAACGTTTTCCACCTTTAATGTGACCTATAAACTGTACAACTCAATTGAAAACCAAACTGAAATCTTTTAGGAGGGGGAAGTAAAAAAAAGAACTAAAATAATGTGGTTGCATAAGTGTGTACAGCCTCTTATAACTGGGGATTTGTTCAGAATTAAGCAATCACATTCAAATTCATCCTAAATGAGAGTCAGTACACACCTGCCATCATTTTAAAGTGTCTCTGATTAACCCCAAATATAGTTCAGCTGTTCTAGTAGGTCTTTCCTGATATTTTCTTAGTTGCATCCTACAGCAAAAGCCATGGCCTGCAGAGAGCTTCCAAAGCATCAGAGGCATCTCATTGTTAAAAGGTATCAGTCAGGAGAAGAGTACAAAATAATTTCAAGACATTAGATATACCATGGAACACAGTGAAGACAGTCATCATCAAGTGGAGAAAATATGTCACAACAGTGACATTACCAAGAACTGGACGTCCCTCCAAAATTGATAAAAATACCAGAAGAAAACTGATCAGGGAGGCTGCCAAGAGGCCTACAGCAACATTAAAGGAGCTGCAGGAATATCTGACAAGTACTGTGTGGTACATGTGACAACAATCTCCCGTATTCTACATATGTCTGGGCTATGGGGTAGAGTGGCAAAATGGAAGCCTTTTCTTACGAAGAAAAACTTCCAAGCCTGGCTAAATTTTGCAAAAACACATCTAAAGTCTCTGAAAAGCATGTGGTAAAATGTGTTATGGTCTGATGAAACCAAGGTTGAACTTTTTGGCCATAATTCCAAAAGATATGTTTGGCATAAAAACAACACTGCACATCACCAAAATAACACCATACCCACTGTGAAGCATGGCGGTGGCAGCATCATGCTTTGGGGCTGTTTTTCTTCAGCTGGAACAGTGGCCTTAGTCAAGGTAGAGGGAATTATGAACAGTTCCAAATACCAGTCAATATTGGCATAAAACCTTTCAGGCTTCTGCTAGAAAGCTGAACATGAAGGGGAACTTCCTCTTTCATCATGACAACGACACAAAGCATACATCCAAATCAGCAAACTAATGTCTTCACCAGAAGAAGGTTTTGGAATGGCCCAGCCAGAGTCCAGAACTGGTGTGATCGGAAGAGGACTGTGCACAGAAGATGCCCTCGCAATCTGACAGATTTGGAGTATTTTTGCAAAGAAGAGTGGGCAAATATTGCGAAGTCAAGATGTGCCATGCTGATAGACTCATACCCAAAAAGACTGAGTGCTGTAGTAAAATCAAAAGGTGCTTCAACAAAGTATTAGTTTAAGGGTGTGTACACTTATGCAACCATATTATTTTAGTTTTTCATTTTTACTTCCCTCCACCTAAAAGTTGTTAGTTTGTTTTCAACTGAATTGTACAGTTTATAGGTCACCATAAAGGTGGAAAAAGTTCTGTGTGTCCCAGAAGGCAGCGGGGGAAGGTGGAGGGGCTGGGAATGTCATAGATTGGCGATGTTACCTGACAGTGGGAGCGGGTACCTGTCAAAACTAGGTACCCGTTCCCCCCCTCCCAAAAAGTGCCAAATGTGGAGGGTGCGAACAAGCAGAGCTTCCCCTTTTGGGTGGAGCTCCGCTTTAAGTTAGTAGCTGATTACGCTTGAACCTTGTAAACTGCATGAATCTGGTGGGGAAAAAAAGAAATGATGTTGTACATTGTATCCCACCAGAAAGTAACTGAAGTGTTCATCATCACTTCTTGAAACCGCAATGAAGTGTATCACAGCTTAGTTTGTCTGTAACACGGAGGACGCAGCCACTGTCAGGCATTCAGCAGGCACATCTCAAATCCCTTTTTTCCCTTGCTGTATTTAAAATGGGGCTAATTCATCTCAACCATGAGCCAAGTGCTTGGGTTGTGGTTGCAGCTCGGCCCCATTGACTTTAATAGCCAAATTTGACAGCTCGCCATGTTAATTTTGCACCTACCAAGATGGGAACAACCCCCTCTGGCTGTTTTGCCCTTAGCTTAGAAGCCGCGGGGGGGTAAAATCACGACTCGTCCACCCGTTTTTGCTGCTTGTGGGGAAAAAAGCTTGGTGAGGTCATCACACTGCTTCAATTCCTCCCTTTGGACAGCCATTTAGCACCTCTTGGACACATGTGTGGAGCATTGCTCTTTGCTTAATACTCAAGTGCTCAGTCTTTTTCAGGCATTGCCCCCCACCCTTTTGTAAGCAATTTGGTGTTGTGATAACCCCTGTGTGTTATGCAGGAGAGAGGCTCCTTGCTGACTTTGTTTCCTACTGCTATTGAAGTGTGAATATGATTAGTGAAGCAGGAAGCAGAGAGAAGAAATTACCCAACAAGCTTCAAGGCATAATATACCTCCAGTAACCCTGTGAGGTGCTGTCTGGTGTCTGCTGCAGATGATCTGCAAAAAAATAAAAAACCCACTCCAGTCAAAAACTATTTCTTGCCCCACATAAATGCATCCTGCCAGTTTTTTTCTTTCTTTCTTACTTTGGGAGGCCAGCTGTACTCCCCAAAGTCCCCTGTCCAGGTTCAGCTGCCAGTTTATAGGTGCTGAGGACCACTAATCCAGCACTCATGGTGGTGCCCAAGGCTGCGGGTCCCCTCGCCTCGCCTCTGCTGTCAGTCCTCTTCTGGATCCTGAGCCTGCCTGTCCTATTTCTGGACTTCCAAAAAGGAAATGTCCACATCATGCAGGTGGTGACATGGACACCCGAAGAAGGACCCCTGCAGGAAGTAAACAGTAGAAAAGGCTTGGGGCTAGAGCATAATTGTAGGGTAAATTAGAAGATTAGTTTAGATAGGGTGTTTTATTTTATTTTTTAAAATTGCGTTATCACTTAAAGGGGAGTTCTCTTTATCCCGTAAATAAGTGAACTTGTTGACTTTTTTTTTTTTTTTATTACATATATTTATATACAACCGGCAATTTTCGTATTCTGTACAGTACTGCATTCCATGCAAGGAGCTTACTTTTTAAGGTCTCTACGTCACATGCATACATATTCATACTAGGGCCAATTTAGATGTGAGCTAGTTGTCCAAACATATCTTGGAGGTGTGGGAGGAAACTGGAATCCACCCAAGCACAGGGGGAACATGCAGGTGACTTGGAATGCTTTTCATGCTTCCATTGTGTTTTTGTTTTGTTAGTGACCAGGCATTGCTTACAGAGCTTGTCACTAATACTTGGCATTTCTTTCTTGGCTTATGACCATTACTAAGGATTACCTCCAGCCTTCATGTGTGTCAAGGTAATCAGTTTGAGACTGTTTTCATCACCAACTTTCATTCGCTTTTGGTCTTGGTCCATCTCCGAATTTGTAACTTTAGAAGATGGCTTTCTCTGTTTGGTCGGAGTCAGAATAGAGTTAATTATGATCACTGGAGATGTGGGAACCTGCATAGCTGACTTCTCAGATTACTGAGATAGTCTATACCAGGCAGGCAGTGGGGCTGGATGCTGGGCCTGGCTCTCCTGGCACACCAGAACACTAGGGGGATGCACAGTTAGACATCCCAGGGTCCTTACAATTGGATGATATGCCAATCTTTCTGTGCTCTCTATGTTTGGATTGAGGCTGATTTTTGTGAGCTGTGCTTGTGACGAAATTGCATCCTTTAGAACTTCCCTGCACAGAGAGAAAATATGCCATGTGCATTTATTACTCCAGAAGGTCTGCTCATTGTCGGTGGGTACAGATTCCCCCCCAAGCTGACTAATGCCCCGTACACACAGTCAGACTTTGTTCGGACATTCCGACAACAAAATCCTAGGATTTTTTCCGACGGATGTTGGCTCAAACTTGTCTTGCATACACACGGTCACACAAAGTTGTCAGAAAATCTGATCGTTCTAAACGCGGTGACGTAAAACACGTACGTCGGGACTATAAACGGGGCATCTCCTGGCTCACTGGCAACCATGCAGTTTTTTTTCCCTAACATTGCATTCCACTGAACATTTGTTGGACATATGTCTCTGTTAAGCCTTGTACACACAATCGGTTTGTTGGCCAACAAAACCGTGGACTTTTGTCCGAAGAGCATTGGCCCAAATCTGTCTTGCATACACACGGCACACAATTGTTGGCCAACAATCACGTACGTAGTGATGTACTACGTGGTTTTTCAGCTCTTTAGCGCCACCCTTTGGGCTCCTTTTGCTAATTTCGTGTTAGTAGAAGATTGGCGAGTGTTGATTCGCGCTTTTCATTTCACGCTTTTCAGTTCGTCAACCAGCCATCTTGTGGAATCGGAGGAGAGAACGTGATATTTATTATTGGCCTTGGAGTTATTGCTTTACATTATTTTTTTGGTTGAATAATGATTTGACTTGGTATATTTTCTATATTTTTGGATGCATAGAATGCACTTTTTGGTTAAGTTCTATTGGCAGATAGCATGTCTAATTTTATTTGTTTTCTCTTTTTAATGCACAATAAAAAAAATTGTGTCGAATAATACTTGGCTATGTGTTTTAGTTACTTCTAATTACATTTTGGGAGTAGGCAGTTACATTTAAAAAAATACAATCTAAAATTGACAAGGGACACCAATATAGTTGTATCTTTGATCTTAAAAACTACGGGATAATGGTGTTGAGGTAACTTGCCCAAATAAAAAAAAAAAAAAACACATCATATTATTCTTTATCACTAGAAAAAAAGCCTTTGAAAATGAGTTTGCAATAACTCCATCAGTATCACCAGCAAAGCAGCTTCATTATTATCCCATTAAAGAAGAAGAGAATGTGCGCTGCATTTCGAGATTTCATAATTTGCCGCGTCACGAATGTTAATTCTCCATTCCAAACGCTAGTTTACAAGACCGACCGCTTCCAGCTCGTCCTTGCTTCCGAGCATGCGTGTTTATACTTTGGACTTTTGTCCGACGGACTTGTGTACACACGCTCGGAAAATCCGACAACACACATTTGTCCGCAGAAAATTTTAAAACCTGCCATCCAACATTTGTCCGCAGGAAATCCGTAAATTGTCTGACGGAGCATACACATGGTCGGATTTTCTACCAATAGCCTGTCATCACACATTTCCGGTGGAAAATCCGATCGTGTGTACGAGGCTTAAGAATTGTGGGCCTTTATGACTCTTTCTGCCAAAAACAGCAGGCAGACATGCTGACGGGATGGCTTTAAACACCTGTGCTTGCTCGGTGTCCCATACAGTTCTGATTACTGCTAGCTATGCTGAAATTGGTCTCGGCCCCTCAGTCTCAGATTAATTGCCAGCCCTGTTTAAGTCCGCGGTGGTTCATCTCAGATAGTTTGGATGGTACCACCATAATGCTGCATTGCAGACTCACTGTTTTAAGATTTTTGTGATTTAAAATTCACCCTGTAGTTTAGACTTCCATGTCATTTCCTAGAGGCAGAAATACCTGCTGTGCCTAATTCTAAATGCTAACGTGCTTAGAAATGGAAATCGGAAAATATTCCAGAACTGAAATCTCCCAAACAAGCCTAGGTTACTGATAATAATCCAAAATGCTGTCCTTCTGTATCTATGTATTTTATGTACATATGTGACTTGTTAAATGTATGTTTTATTTTTGTATAATTATGCTATATTTCGAAGAACAAAACGATCAGAAGTACAGTGGCTTTGTGGTTAGCATGTCTGCCTTGCAGCACTGGGGTCTTCAGTTCAAATCCCGTACCAGGACACTACCTACGTGGCGTTTGCATGTTCTCCCTGTTCTTTGTGGGGTTTTCTACACGCTATAGGTTCATTGGCTTCTGTCTAAATTAGACCTAGTATGTGTATGTATGGCACTTCTACCAGACAACTGAGTCAGATTCTTAAACTCCACTGTAGGAGCTACACATCTTGGTTAACAGTGGTCCAAACATTCTAGAAATTCAACAGTGAAGGAAAAGCAGCACACTGAGGAGGTGATCTCTCTGTTCATTTTCCTGCCTCCTTTTGTCAGTAATGCTAGCCATACACTAGACCAGGGCTTGACAAATTTGCTTTGAATTTAGGAGCCAGCTAAAAAAGTTAAAAGCCGTTATTCATTTATTTATTTATTTTTTTAGCGTAGCATGGGTTGTCAGCACTCGGGGCAAGGCAAATCATTTGCATCCCCTAACCCCCCTAACTTACAGCAGAGCGGCCAGCCAATAACCCCGACGTAACGCCATTATGTCAGTTATAGGCTAGTCGGAAAGAATGAAAATAAAAACCTGGTATGGGGGGAAACAACTCATTATTATGCCGATTACCCTCTGAACAATTTCCACAAATCCTTCCCCCCAGAGTGGAGGTATGTGAAGAAGGGAAAAAAACGTTTGCTCTGCTGCGGGTAAGCAGCAGACAAGTTTTTTTTTTCATTTTTATTTTTTTCATTTTTTTAACATTATAAAGGATATCATCTTCACACATAAAAAAACCCCCAAAACATTAAGAGCCTCCTAACAGCCTCCTCACCGCTGCCATCTCCTGTGCACTTATCTGTGTTTAACATCATCCGCTGGCGTGCCGCCCATGGTTGCCGGTGTGCGTCTCCATACACTTGAAACATCCGTACATAGCCCTGGAAGCTGTGTAGAAGCATTATTTGCAAGGGCACCTGGCCATTGATTAGCGTGGTCATGTGACAGTGCTGACCAATGAGAGTCTCTTCTTTTGTCTTGGAAGAAAGAACAGACTCGATGCACATTGGCCACCGTGAGCGGCGTGGCGGCTGTGGATAAGTGCACAGGGGATGGCAGCCCAAGCGCCAGGTCACAATTTCTAGTCGCCTTGAGCCATGCACTAGATGAAAAATCGTTCAAAGATCTGTCATATGGACCCTCGTTTTTTTTTGTCCAGTTAATAGGCTAATATAGAAAATTATTTTTGACTTTTCAGAGCCTAAAAATCAATGGAACAGGTTGGAAAATTCTCATAACGAGCAACAAATTGCTAAGTTAATGTGTTTCTCGTCAGTTTAAAAATTGACACTCAGACATCGGTTTGAAAAACGCAGTGCGATTTGCAGAATCGGATCTTGTGGGTGTGAACACCCACGCAATCCGATTCTGGTGCGGACATGAGTTTTTTGTGAATGCGGTGCGATTTGTGCCATACACATCGCACCCCAGAGACACTGCATGTCATTTGCACTGTAATGTGCTGCGATTCCTGTGCAAATTTCCTACGGTGTCCTACGCCGCATCAGTGTGTACCAGGGCTCCAACGATTTTTTGTATAGTGTATGGCTAGCATAAGTTTTTTGTCGGCACATGTTAGAGCTGCACAATTAATAGTTATAAAAATTGTGATCTCGATTCAACCCCCCTCTATTGCAGAGTTTGCTGATTCTTTCATATAACAAGTGGAGAGACTTATCTGCTCACTCAGCTGTCAAAAGAAAACATCTGGGCAGTCTGCCAAGTTTTTCATGAAACATTGTAACTAACTCTTACTTAGATCAAAGGGGTAAACTTCTGTGTGAAAAAAAAATCCAGGCAGTCTGCCAAGTTTTTAAACACTGTGTAAATGCAGGAAGTTTATGCACTTAAAGTCTAAATCTTGTTCTGACACTTGTTTCTTAAGTTAAAATCAATATTTTCTCCTAGAAAATTACTTGGAACCCCCAAACATTTTATTTATATATTTATATATATATATATATATATATATAATATTTTAGCAGAGACCCTAGGGAATAAAATGTCAATTGCTGTAATATTTTATGTCGCACTGTATTTGCCCTGCGGTCTTTCAAACGCAATTTTTTGGGAAAAAATACACTTCAATGATTAAAAAAAAAAAACTGTAAAGTTAGACCAATTTTTTTGTTTTAATGTGAAAGATGATGTTACATCGCGAGAATCGTGATCTATCTTTTAAGCAAAAAAAACCGCGATTCTCATTTTAGCCAGAATCGTGCAGCTCTAGCACATGTGCACCGCAGTGAGCTTTATTGGCTTCCAGGGCTGGCCTTCCCTCGCCTATGCTCAAAAGATGCAATATAGGGCACTGCAAAGGGCAATCAAACAACAAATTTGGGAGCCACGTTCACACTGGCGATTAGCGCACTCTGTGAATTCCAGCTGCAAGAATCGCAGCTGCAATGACAGGTGTGTGCGATGAGCTGCGGCCACTCGGCCCATACTCTGGCAATCGCAGGATGTTCCAGTCGCCCGCGTAAATGTAGCCTATAAAAGTTGCATTTAAAAATAGGTGTAAACATTTTTAGATTTATATTATTGTATAATTAAAATAGCTTTTAAGTTTTTAGTTTATAGGCCGGAGTTCAGCCTTCATGTCCCAAGGATATCTCTACTACAGCCAAGTAAAAAAAGATAACTTGTCAAGCAAGTTTTTCATGCATCGTATTTGAAATATCTGGGCATTTTCGAATTGTTAAAATACCCAAATTTTTGTTCTTTTGCTCTTTTTCTTTTATGCTTTCTTTTTTGCTGTTATGCTATGCTTTTTTTTTTTTTATGCTATGCTTTTTTTTTTTTTATGCTATGCTTTTTTTTTTTTTTTTATGCTATGCTTTTTTGCTTTCTTTTGCTTGGAGTTCAACCTTCATTTCCCTATTACAGAAAAGGATATGCCTAAAGATTTTTAAAATTAAAATATTTTTTTTTCTATAAGTTTTTTAGTTTGTATTTGCCTGGGTTCGGCCTTCACATCCCAATTACATCTTTATTCTAGCCAGGAAAAAAGAAAAAAAAAATGAAACTCGTCAAGCAAGTTTCTTAATAGGTTGCTGTTGCTGCAACACTGCACTGTTTGTTCCTTAGCAGTATTGTCTAGCTGAGCAAGTATTTGCAGTGTGTCATGAAACTACAGTAATGTAAGGTCTCTTGAGAAATGAGTCTGCATTAAAGGCCTGGGGTTTGCTCGCCCTTTTTTTTTTTTTTTTTTAATTTTTTTTTTACTTTTCCCGCAGCTGCTACACTTCCTGTTGCTATAGAAATCTAGTTCTCCTTTCTCCCACGCAGGGTAGCTGTGGGCTCTAGAGCGCCGTTTGTTTAAGCAGACACATTTAGTGTGCGTTCCAACCTTTCCGATAGAAATCCTTAAAGGTTTATTGGCAGCATTTGTTACTGATTTTGGGATTAGGTAAAGGGCTTGTATAGACAGTGATTTAAGCCCTGCCTGCATTAGGCTGGTTTACAAAATGTAAAGGATGCATTCCTATTAAGATGCTTTTTACTGCACATGATGCAGCAGCCAAACGCACAGGACTCACTGCCTTATAGGGTATAAGAAGAGAGCAGAGTGGCCTTAAACCGCTTTGCAAATTTTAACAGATCGCTCTGTCCAAAGCTGCTATTTAATTGTTGCTATTTAACCAATTCTAAAAATCTGTAAAGCTGCGTCGCGCATGCGCATTCCAGCGGGTAGCCAAATGTGATGGGTCGCCATATGTGACGAAACACCGGCACCTGGAGCTGGTGGACAGGTCGGCTTCGGGTTCCGACATTGCGGGCTCCCTGGACAGGTAAATGTTCTTATATTAAAGTCAGCAGCTACAGTATTTGTAGCTGCTGACTTTTATTTATTTTTGTAATACAGGCTGGAACTCCGCCTTCAGAAATAGACACTCACCTGTCCCGGAATCCAGCACTGTTTCACCCGGGCAGTTTCTTTGTCGGTCTTCGAATCCCTGGTTCCCCACCTTGGCTATAGGAACTGCCTGTGACTACCCACTGCGCATGCGTGAGATTGCGTTGCACTTTCAGACTGGTCCCGGGTGGGGAGGGGGTGGACCAAACTTCAGTGCGTTCAGTTCATGCGGAAAGAGAAGTGGGTACCTGTCAGAGGAAGGTACCCACTCCCAGAAAAATGCCAATAATGTTACAGTGAGGGGGGAGATGGGGGATGAGCGGAACTTTCACTTTATGGGGCGATTACTTTAACAGACGGGTAATACAATTTTTTGGCAGCAAGGCCATACGAAAGTTCTTCCCCCAAAAATAGCTTTAACTGCTGACAATTTTTTTCCTTGGCTCTTTAGTTCCACTTCTAAACCCAATCAGTAAAATCTCATGTAAGTTTTCACATGATCCTCTGGTGTTGGTGCTGTACAGATGACATCTAGTTTGTTTTGATTGAGAAGAGTTGGTTTTTCTGATTGGACCAGTTAATATGCAGACATCAATGCGTGTTTTTAATACATGATTTTTCTTAAAGCGGGGGTCCACCTATCTATGGTTTTTTTTTTTTTTTTTTAGTTCATTCACAAACTTTTTTTCTTAGCATTACATACTCACATATTGTGTGTAATATGTCCGCCTGTGTCAGATTTCGTCGGAAAGAATAACTTATATTATTCACTGCAGGCGGTTTCCATCTTCATTGTGGGCATTTGAAGCCCACAAGCATTTATTTCCTGGATGTGGTGAATGCTGTGCTCCCAGCATTCACCGCTCGTTCCCGCACATGCTCAGTGGCATACTGGGAAACCTGAGACTAGTTCCCAGGAGTCTGGGAGAGGCTAGATACACGCCTACTCCCACGGGAGGAGAACCAGGAAGTGCAAAGAAGAATAGAAAAATAAAAGGTAATTACGGCGATTTAAATTTTTTTAAACGGCATGTCAGCATCTAGGCAAGGAAGAGAATACATACAGATATTGTTCAAAATTTGGGTGGAACCCCGCTTTAACTTGTTAAACATACTTCTGCACACTAATGCACCATTCCAGCGTGGGTTAATGTCGTTTTGAAGGGGCATTAAAGTCTATCAATAGCTCAAACTTTTTTGGTCTCGGAGGTAAAATCTACAACAGGGAAACGGACAATAAAATGGCCATCGCTGTAGAAATATCATTGCAGAAATGGTTTATTTTCACTGCAGTGCAGCATTGTGATATGATCAGACTGTGTGGATGTATGGGGGGGGGTGTTATTTTTTTCTTACAGTTTCTGCTTTAAGCTGTGGGTTCTAATCTTCATCGAATGCGATCTGATATCTCAGTTACTAATGCAGAAATGCAGGTGCGCTAACTTGCTAAATCTGTATGTTCATTTCCATCTTGCTCCAGTGTGGGGGGAGGGGAGGGGCTGGAATGGCTTGTCTTTTGTCGCGGGGATTCCCTTGCTGGATTGGTTATCCTTGCTGGACTTTTTTCTTTCATTTGAGGTTCAGCTTTTTCTGTTACAATAACCCTGGGCAAAGGAACTTAAGATCTTGAGATACACTAACTAAATACACACACATGAACTTTATTGGCATCCCAGTCTTAGTCCGCAGGGTTCTTTTTTTGAGTTGACATTTGTGAGGTCAGGCACTGATGTTTGACAAAAAGACCTGGCTCGTAGTCTCCGCTGTAATTCACCCCAAAGGTGTTCTGTCAGGTTGAGGTCAGGACAGTTAAGTTTCTCCACCCCAAACTCGCTCACACATGTCTTAATAGACCTTGCTTTGTGCACTGGTGCGCAGTCATGTTGGAACAGGAAGGTGGCGTCCCCAAACTGTTCCCACGGGAACATGAAATTATCCAAAATGTCTTGGCATGCTGATGCCTTGAGGCTGGGTTCACACTTATGGGAATTGGATGCGGATTTCCAAAGCATCCAATTCGCATCACAGGAGAGTGTGACCGGCACCCAATTGAGCTCTGGGGCGGCCGCGGAGTGTACAGCTGAAGGGTCATGTGCGTCTTTGGCTCCATTTTCGGGTCTGAATTCAGGCAAAAATTTGGACACAATTCGAATCTGAAACGGTGAATGGGGACGCCTAGGACCCCCCTGCTGTGCCCACGCCATACATAGTGTGAACCCAGCCAAAGAGTTCCTTTTACTGAAATGAAGGGCCCAGCCCAACCACTGAAAAACAACCACACACCATAATCCCCCTCCACCAAATGATTTGGACAGGCTGTCGGCAGCCACAGTTATTCGTGCCTGTTTGTTTATATGGTCAGCGATTACTTGCTGCTTTGTGATCGCTTGGTATGATGATCACATGATCTGGCTGTGGTGATCACATGATCTGGCTGTGGTGATCACATGATCTGGCTGTGGTGATCAGGTGAACCGGCATGACTAGCCCCAGCTATGGACAGCCTGTGATTGCAGCGTACAGGATGGGCAGTTGCAGCTGTCAATTTCAGGTTCCTGCCGCTGGGATTCACACCATGGCTAAACGCCCGTGTGTATGATGCTTAAAGAGTGAAGTTTATGGGGAAATTTATGTATTTTGTGGAAATAAACTTTAAAGCGGAGTTCCAGTAATTATTTTGTTTATTGAAAGTCAGTAGCTGCTTACTTTTAATAAACAGCCAGTCACCAGTCCCACGATCCAGCATTGCACTTACCCCCGCTGTGTTCTCGCCATGTCCTCCTTCGGCAATGCTGGCATCTCTACTATGGGCACCCGGCTGTGACAGCTTGCGACTTCACAGCAGGGTTCCCACTGGTGTGACGGGTCCCATAGTCTTCTAGGACCTGTCGTGTCCCAGAAGACTTTGGGAGGGAGAGCTTCCGATCGCCTAGGTGACCGTAATGGAAGTGGGAGCAAGTAGCTGTCAAAATCGGGTCCCCGGTCCCCCTCCCCAAAAGCTAAGTTTCACAAACAGGAGCCGGGGAGGAGGCCTTGAAGCAGAAGTTCCACTTTTGGGTGGAATTCTGCTTTACGAGGGCCTGTAGGGATTTCTAAATGAACCAGCCAGACGTGGAATAGAGCATATAACATAGAAGTGTGCCAGCTCCACAAATTTCTGCATATACGTCTTGCATTTAGTCCAGTCTGGGCATCTTTCATTTGTACACCTTGGTTGGCACTTAGAACTGTACTTGGCCGGCTGTATACACAGGGCGGAAAATGACTGGCCACCAATGTTCGGCCCAGCACAGGTGACTTGGTTCTGGTGGGCTCACTCACGTGGCTTCGAACTAGGATTTGAATGTGTCCGTGCTCATCCTTCTATATTTCAGCCCTGGTACACATTGATGCGATTTGACATGTCAAATCGCATGCCAAATCGCCGGCTATTGCCCGCAATGGAACCGTCCGAATCTGTGCGACGCCGACTTTTGCGGCGCTGCACCGATTCCCAAAAGTAGTTTCTGTACTACGTTTGGCGATTTCAGGTGCGATTTCAATAGACATCTGTGCAGATAACCGCACAGATGTCTCTGAAATCGTCGGGCTGACATGCAGGTATTAAATCGGACGAGTTTCACGCACAATTTTAATCCCGCAGCAGTGTGAACCTGGGCTTACAAAAATAGTATTTCTTTTACTGCATTGTAACAGCCTTCGCAGAGAGAGAAAAGCAAATATGGTAAGAGGCGCTTATTGTAATGACCTATATTTCATCAGAAAGTATTGTGGAGGATGTGCTCGCCTGATGGTGTGGAAATTACTGTGGTCATTTCTACCTAGCAAATGTAATGCAACAAAGTTATCCTTTTACAGTAAAGTTTTTTTTTTTTTTTTTTACAAGTTTAAGCTTTAACATTACGTTTATTGGCAGTTATAATGTTACTGGGGATTCATTCGTGAATTTGCTTTTGGATGAAAGTGCAATTTCACTAAATACGTTGTTTTTTTTCAGTATATTATGCTAATAAGTGAAGAAGCTTACTCGTGAAAACCCAGCAGCAGCCACAAATATTTTTGCCACTGTTTTTCTGCCTCCGTAACGTCCTCCGTGAGCTCCTGAACTTCACTTTTTCCCCCTCCCTTTCTTTTGTTTGGATGGAGCAGTACACTTTCTTTGTGGTTTGCTCTATGCAGGCTACAAATCCCATAGTCCTTTGTCTGTCTCAGGATCAAGCAAAAGAGGATGGCTATATTCCTACATACAAAGGGACCATGGGGAATGAATGTAGATACCCTCTAACAGGAGGTTGGATCATAGCTGCAATCAAAAAAGACTTTGGAAATTTGGAGAAGGCAGTGAGCAATAGGAAGGCTCTTTTTTCTGTGTTAAGTCGGCATTCTTAAACTGCATTTTTGTTTAAACCAGAGTTTAGTGTCACTTTTTAAAGTGGTTGTAAAGGCTCAAGGTTTGTTTTTTGTTTTTTTTACCTTCATGCATGTTCAGCATGAAGGTACAAAACCTTCTCTGTGCATCAGCCCCCCTAATGCTTACCTGAGCCCCATCACGGTCCAGTGATGTGCACGAGAGCTTCGGCTCTCCGTAGACTCTCTCTACTCATTGCCCATTGGCTACTGCTGCTGTCAATCACAGCCAGTGAGCCTATAATGAGAGAGAGGGGGCAGGGTCAGGCTGTGTGTGTGAATGGACATGCAGAGCATTGGCTCGGGAGCAAGCCTGCTTGGGTGCCCCCATTGCAAGCTGCTTGCTCTGGGGTCACTGGGAAGGAGGGAGGGGCCAAGAGAGCCGCTGGGGGACCCGACATGTTTGTTATTTTATTGAAATTTTTTTTTAAAGCCTTTGATGTCACTTTAAAGGAGAAGTTGGGGGTACACACTTACTCCTCTCCATCACATCAGCTGGCTCTAAGACCAAGAACTGACCGATGATTTCTCAGTCAGCAAAGAGTGGTGACTGTCAGTCACCGCTCTCCACTCTGTTCATGCAATGCTCACAGGGGCACCAGGCAGAAGAGGGGATGGGCGCAGCTAGCTTTGGCTCTTAGCTGCCCATAAGGCATTATGGTCGGGATCTTTCCAGAGTCTGGATTGGCTCGGTGACATCAGCTGACTCTGGGTCACAGGAAAGCAAATTAAGTGCACTCCTGTGACCCAGAAGAGAAGCATAGCCAAAAAAACTTTGGCCATGCTTCTCTTATAAATGAATGGGAGCTGATTTTTAGTTTTCATGTCATGTGATTTTTTTTTTTTTTTTTCTTTCTACAGCTTTATGAAAGAAAAACAATGCGGCCACACACACAACTGTGATTTGTTTTAGTATTTTTGGTGCCAGCTATTAGTCATACAGATTTCTTTATAAATAGGTCTTGTAATGGAAAATGTGTGCAAACTCCAGGACATGCTGATAACAAGGCTTTAAGCTGAACTCTGGACAGATCTGCCCATGTGCTTCCTTATTGGCCAATACATTTTGTAGATTTGCATGCTGAGTGGTTGTTTGGCAGACTTGCGTATATCTAATAAAATACTGTTTTTTACATTTTTATATTTTTTATGTGTAAGACAGGACAGATTTTTATCTCTGTCTTTGTTCCTCTTAGAGAAGTATTTCACTTCCCGTCCCTTTGACAATTTTATTACAAGAATAGAGGGAAAATATACTGCCTGCGTCTCCACTGGGGATTTGTACTCATTTCCTGCTACAGAGACAACGTTATCACCAGCACATGAGTGTAAATCATGCCTATGGGCACAGACTGACCAATCTGACAGGGGTTCACTTTCACTCCCCAAAACTGAAAAAAATCAAATTTAGATAAGGGCTCATTTACACTCTGTCAGCTGTACTTCAACGTATTTTTGCGGTAGAAACAGCCGGTGTTTGCGATCAGCTGCAAACGTAAAGCCAAACAAATCAATAACAGGTTGACACTGTCCGCTGTTGCTCCCATGTATTTGGTCAAGTAGCGATTACAAGTCAGATGAGCGGCTATGTACACACTAGGGAGAGATTTATTAGAGGGGTGCCAAATAGAAACTGAAAATTTAGGATGCACTTGGCCGAAAACCGAAAATGACAATAAAAAAAAATAAAATAAATATATATATATATATATATATATATATATATATATATATATATATATATATATATATATTCAATTTTTAATTAATATGAATTTCAATTAATATGAATTTATTGCTGGCCATTATCGGCACCTTTAGCGCAAGAAAATCTAAAGAAAGGGGCATCCCTTTAAATTCTATGTATGTCTTTACACTGGTCCGATGCGCTTCCATTGTGGTGTTAAAAATCTTGCTTGCTGCATTTTTGGTCAGTTAAAAAAAAGCGCACCAAAAACGCACATGACCTATGAAAAACGCACCGTAAGCACAGTAAAATCACGACAAAATCTGCGTCGCATTGGTTGGGACAGTGCCATTGCTGGCAATAGGCTGCAATTTGACATGCGACTTGACCTGTCAAATCGCACCGATGTGAACAGGGGCTTATTGTCAATGCTTAATTGAACAAGCCGAAATTGGAAGCTGATTGGTTACTATGCACAGCTGTACCAGATTCTGTGTGCAACAGTTTTAGTAGATCCCTCCCCCCCCCCCTCATGGTTTGCTTCCAGAGCCTCTCAGCCTGTCATTGATTTACGGCTGCAGCATCTGGGCGCTATATGGCCCTGTGAATGAGCCCTAAAGATGACTTTTTTTCCATTTTTTTTTTTGTTTTTTTTTTTTGTTTTTTGTTTTTGTTTTAGTGCTTGATCCAAACAGGACAGTACTATGTTACAGTTAAAGCGGTTGTAAACCCACTTTAAAAATAAAAAAGCCTGCAAGACAAAGGCATAAAGAGCTAGTATGCATAGCCCCGAATCTACGTGGGCGCGATCCCACGTTGCTTTCCCTCAGCTCCTGTGGGCTCTTGATTGGATGATTGATAGCAGCACAGCCATTGGCTCCCACTGCTGTCAATCAAATCAATGACGCGGCATGCGGGGCCGAGTGATACACTAGGCGGCTATGGCCGCCGACTGTATCACACGGAAGCGCGCCCGCAAGTTTAACCCCCTTGGGAGAGCACTTCCCAGAGGGGGGTTAGCTCTTGCAAGGAGGAGCTAAGACAGCCACCGAGGGACCCCAGAAGACGAGGATGGGGGCCACTCTGTGCAAAACGAACTGCACAGTGGAGGCAAGTATGACATGTTTGTTATTTAAAAAATAAAAAACAAACAAACCCATACAACCCCTTTAAGGTGAAAAACCTTTTGTGCTGCGGCAGCCCCCCAAAGCCCCCAATGGACGCAGCAGCAGGACTCGGGAGCGCTCCCGCACAAGTGCCCCCATGGAATGCGGCTCTCCATGGGGGCACTCAAGAGGAGGAGCCAGGAGCACTGCGGGGGGGGGAGGGGGTAGAAGAGAAGGAGATTTGGGGTCGCTTTGTGCAGAAAACTTGCACAGAGCAGGTAAGTATGACATGTTTGTTATTAAAAAAAACACAATGGTTATGTGAATGGTTAAATCGCTTATAGTGGACAGGGTACCAAGACCATACTGCTGCTTTAAAAAAAAAAAAATGTAGTGCAGTACTGGTCTGTTAAGGCATTTATATAAGATGTCCAGTGTTTATCCTTGTCTTGAAAAAGTCAAAATGTGATAAAAATTTTCAATTAAAAAAAAAAAAAAAAAAAAAAAATATATATATATATATATATATATATATATATATATATATATATATATATATATATATATATATATATATATAATATGGTTCTATGCCCCTGGTGGATGCAAGAGCAGCACACAAAGGGTGATGCAGTCATTTGACACTCCTGGAAGTGTCAGATGTAAAGATTCTGCTGGAGGCCATATCTCTTGAACAGAGGAATGGGTGGTGGGACAGGTCAGTAGAAAAGGTCTTTTGTTGCAGGTTTTTATTTTTTATTTTAAAATGGTGCCAGGGCCTATTTATTTTAAGGTTTTGATGAGATTATTCATGTGTAAAGAAATGACTCCTGTATCTTAGTGACTAAATCCTTGAGGAATTCTCATCTATTAGAAGGTTTAGCTGTCATTTTTTGAAATACAGGTCAGCAGCGTCAAGGGAGGGGGAAGACCATTACATACACTTAGTGCCTTATAAATGCGTATATGGAAAAGCTATCCCTAAATTCTAATCTCTTTCTAGAAAAACCATTAAGGTTCATGCGTAGTTTTGCTCTGCGTAGAGCAGTATAATGCATGTTATTTATTACGTACGTTTCATGAAGACATGCCGTAGCCTGCCATTTGATAATGCTGACATGCGTAACCTGTTTTGTAGACTGTGCTAACAATGGTTGATAAGGAACATAGAAAATATAATGTAAGGTGTGGATCACACCACAGGTAAAGCTTATTGTGTAAACTCTGCTACAGTCTCTGCTTTGTGAAGAACTATTGGCTGTAGTAAAGCTGACGCAAGTAAGCCGATCCCCACCCAGTATATTGACTAATAATTATAAAGCTCGGCTTACTGTCACAGAATAAAGTAATTGTGCCGACCACAGAGTAGGTAGCTTTTCCAGCTAAAATGTAGACTTCTTAAATGTGTCTCTGTCAACATTGATACAATCAACACTGATCTAGATGGTCTATGGAGAACTGAATTCTACATGGACTTCAATGTCCCTGTTATATTTCCTGTCCTCCTTCCTGTTCAAAGGTCTCATTTCTATTGCTGCAGCAGGGGTATGGTTGTTACCCTGCAGCATTCATTGCTTAAAAAAAAAAAAAAAACGAATTAAGAAGATAATTTAGATCTCTGTGTATAATATTATTATTACTATTCAGGGTTTGTATAGCGCCAACAGTTTATGCAGTGCTTTACAACATAAGTACACTTACAATACAGTTTAATACAGTAGGGATCAGAGGGCCTTGCTCATTAGAGCTTACAATCTAAGAGGGAGGGTCAAGAGATACAAAAGATAACTGTGGGGGATGGGCTGGTGCAGAAAATAAATTTACATTTAGGTGGAGGCAGGATAGGCCTCTCTATGGGCTGCTTTTTTACAGCGTTTGAGGCCTTTTTTTTCTGCCTATAAAGGCTTGAAGAAACTTGTTCTTTTTTGTTCTATTACTTGCATTTCGAATTTTTGTAAGCATAAGTGTTTTTTTTTTGTTTTTATTTTCACGAACCCTCCTAGATAGTATTTTCTTAACCACTGTATAAACAAAACAAAAAGCTGGAAGAAACGTTTTCAGGTGTTTCCATGCACTTTTAAGCTCTTTGGGGCACTAGCTCCTCTCAAAAAACGTGGGTTTGGTGGGGGGTTTTTTCTGCCTGAAGGAGCATATGCCTAAAAAAGCCCTAGTGTGCATACACTCATTGGCTAACATGGAGGGGAGTTTCTAGGCAGAAGAAATAAGAACTCAAAGAAGCTTAGTAGCTTGTAGGAGCCGCTCCTTTGAGCTGCATTGTGCATGAGCCATTAAGAGATGAGTTTTCAGGAATCGTCTGAAAGTGGACAGAGTAAGAGATAATCGGACAGATTGGGGTAGGGAGTTCCAAAGGATAGGAGAGGCTCTGGGGAAGTTCTGGAGGTGAGCATGGGATGAGGTGACAAGGGAGCTAGAGAGCAGGAGGTCCTGGGAGAACAAAGAAAACGATTTGGTTGAGATTTTGAGACTAGGCTAGCGATGTAACTGGGGGCTGAATTGTGGATGGTTGTAAGTTATTGTTGGTATTTTGAATTTAATTAATTGGGTGAGCGGAAGCTAGTGGTGGGATAGGCAGAGAGGAGTAGCAGATACAGAGCAGTTTGTAAGGTGGAGGAGCCTGGTAGCAGCATTTATTATGGACTGAAGGGTGGATATCCTATGTAAGGGTAAGCCAATGAGGAGGGAGTTGTAGTAATTAAGACGAGTGATGACCAGGTAGTGAATTAGAAGCTTTGTGGTGTCATTGGTTAGGAAGGGGCGTATCTTGGAGATGTTGCGGAGGTTGAGGTGGTTGAGGTGGCAAGCCTTGGACAGCGATTGGATGTGGTGCCTAAAGGATAGTTCAGAGTCCAGGATTACACCTAGCACCCTGGCATGGGGGGACGGCCTGATGAGCCGTTGATTTTGACAAAGAAGTCGGGTATAGAGAGAGAAATGAGAGAGGAAATGCTTTGAGCTCGGTTTTGGGTAGATTGAGTTTGAGGAAATGATGTGACATCCAGGCTGATATGTCTGTTAGTAAATTAGTGATGTGTGAGGAGACTGATGGAGTGTGCTGAAGGGGTAGAGAGATTCGATTCAGGTGTCATCAGCATAGACATAGTATTAGAAGCAATGGGAGGGAATCAAATGACCCGGGGTAGAAGAGGTCCAAGAACAACACCTTGGGGACCCTGACAGAGAAAGGAAGAGGAAGTAGAATTGTAAGTGACACTTTCAAGTCATAGAAAATACTGGAACTATGTGAAACTAAAACCTTTTGAATGTAACAACCGCAAAGATCCCCTAACAGCTTGTTAGATGTCTCTCAAGGGGTAAATATAGTACAGAAACTCTGTCCTAAAACATTTCACTGCTCATGACTCAGTTGTTCACATTATGGACTGTAAGAATCCATCTGTAATATTTTTTTTTATTTAAAGTGATACTCAAATTAAAATTATATTTTTGCCCTACAGGTATGTTTGTAGTAAGTTACCTGTAGATACAGTGAATATCTACTAAACAGCACAAGAGCCAATGACGTCACTGCACATGATTAACACACTGTGCATTTAGGGCATGCTGATTGTGCTGTGAATGCAGAGAGCACTGTGCTATGTTAGTGACTACTATGCGTGGGAGTGGTGTCATCACACCCTGACCATTCAACTAGCGGTGACTGTTCAGGGCTTTGCTTAAAAGGCAAGTCTATCATAATGTGCTAGTATGTGGTGCATATGTGGAGCACATTAATGCATTTACGTGTGTGTGTGGGGGGGGTCGTAAACAAAAAAAAAAATTGTGTAGCGATTTATACAGCTTTAAAGTGATACTAAAGTTTAAAAAAAAAAAAAAAAAATTAATAAAAAAGATGATCAACCTGCCTGCTCTGTGCAATGATATTGCACGGAAAAGTTGCTTTCCTCCTTTTCTGGTAGTGAAGCTGCCGGTGCTGTCAGCTCTTCCCTCCTCCAAGAGCCTCCTGCTGCAAGCTGGATGCTAAGACCCCATTCACACAGGGACGACTTGTCAGGCGACCTAGTCGCCTGACAAGTCGCCTCCCGTTCTGTGCTATGGAGCCGTTCTAAGGGGAGCGACGCAAGTCGCTCCGACTTAGAAAAAGGTTCCTGTACGACTTCGGGGGCGACTTGGGGCGACTTGAATAGACTTCTATACAGAAGTTGTTTTGCAAGTCGCCCGGGCAGTCGTTTGCAGGTCGCCTCGCTGAGGCGACCTGCAAGTCGTGTTGCCCCTGTGTGAATGGGGTCTAAGGAGGCACCTGTGTGTGTGCGCATTTGTAGACGCACACAACGCAGGTAAGCCACCCCCCCACTTCCTCTTTAGTTTCTTCTGTGATAGCAGGAAGTGAGAGGAGTGGTGCTGGAGACAGTGCTAGAGTAGTGACATGTTACCAGGTACATATGGGAGGGCAGCAGTCCCCTGTCGCCTCTAAGACTGAGAACTGAGTGATCAAACACTACTGATCGCTCAGCTTTTGGTCCTCAGCCTGCAGAGAGCTGGTGACTGTCAGTCACCGGCTCTCTGCTCTGGCCCTCCAGCGCTCACTGGAGTACTGGGCTGTGAAGCAGGCAGTAGCGGCTGGCTCAGGCTCTCAGCAGCTCACGCGGAGGCTGAGCCAGCTGCTGGTCCAGGCTTCTGGACAGATCCTGACCATATGATCGGGATCTTTTCAGAGCCTGGACCTGAAAACAGGTCACAAGAGTGTAGAACTAACTGCACTTCTGTGACCCACAGGAGAAGTATAGTCAAAAAAGGCTGCTCAGTCGCAACTCAAAAGCAAAGCGATTTACCTTCTGCAATTTGGTTTCAGTTCAAACCAGTGGCATGCTAAAGAAAGATTTGGTCACGTTGCATTTTTGGGTAGAGTGTCTTGAGGTGCTGTAATGCATCACCATGTTCTGCAGTGCATGACAATGTGACAATTTGAAAAGAAATAATAAAATACTGCAATGCATGTTAACAATGTATCACATGTACATGTGCTTTATGGACATAATACCGCACACGCTGTGGTGTGAATGGGCCCTTAGAAACATGCAGACACCAAAACAGTACATTTTCTTTCCCACAAGGGGATGTCATTAGATGAACATAGTGACTTCCATTGTGGACCTGCTTCTGAAAATGCTAGTTACCTGGCTGGCATGCTGCCTATTATACATTAAATCGTGAGCAGGAACAGATTGGTGACTTGTAAAGTATAGAAACCAAGGAGCTAGCATTTTCTAAAGAAGATCACAAATGACAGCCCAACATTTATTTGAAAAACCTTTACTTTAAATTCTACTTTTTAATTTGTATATGATATGGTATGGTCCAATCACACCATGCATTGGGCTGCATTATTTAGTATTGCCCAGTGCAGTCCCAACGCATGGACAAGGCAATCTGCCTTATGCCCTTTAAGTTCTCCTCAGTACACTAGAAAGAAGGAGGGCATGAGGAATTTTTCCTTGGCTTTTCCATGTTGTTATGCACTACACGTTCTGAAAGGTAAACAAGGCAATGTGTAGTAACAATGCATCGCATCGCCCCTACACAACTCGTGGCATGATGCACACCGCTGGCATGAATGGGCCCTCAAATAGCTTTAGCACAGTTATTCTATCATTGATTCATTGGGGACGGGGGATTATCACATATGGCATTGATGGCATTTGTACTGTTTTGTGTGTACAAAAAACAATGTCACGCACAGAGGAAATATCAGGTTGGTATTTGGCGTTTTGACCTAAACAGTGGAGCCGCAGTGGATTTTGGCATCAATAGTATTTGAAGGTGGAGATTGTACATTCTACATTGCTTTGGCAATGGTGTCGTGTGTTTTGGAATAACAATTTTCCATAGCTAAAAGGGCTGTTATGTCAGCGACATTTGATTATTTATTTACTTGTCGATTTGTTGTGGCTGATCTCTTGTGCGGTCATGTTGTCACCCACAGTTACAATATTGTGTCGCCACAACTACCTACATTGTCTTGTTAGATTAATTGTTGGCTTTAAAGAATACACCAACCATAAAAAAAGATGTCTGAGTTGTCTTTAGAATAAGGGATTGTCATTTGTTTGCTCATTTAGAATTCTTCTGAGCAAAATTTGCATGTTATCTGACCGCTTAGCATTACCCAGGAGAAGGGGTAGGCAACGTTTGAGAGACGGAGAGCAACCTGGACACCATGGAAAAGATCAAAGATCACTGGGGCTGGTTTATACTACTGCATTATATACAATAACTTTTGTACTCCTGTACAAAACCCAATAAATACTTTACGAGTACAGATGAGTATATCCTGGGTTATAGTCTGCTCCGTCCCTTTATAGTATAATTGATCTACTGCTCTATCAGCCGGGTATAGCCAGCAGCTCTGTTCAGTGTATTCTGAGGACTGGCATGTTTCTCCGCTGTTATGCCCCGTACACACGGTCGGACTTTGTTCGGACATTCCGAAAACAAAATCCTAGAATTTTTTCCGACGGATGTTGGCTCAAACTTGTCTTGCATACACACGGTCACACAAAGTTGTCGGAAAATCCGATCTTTCTGAACGCGGTGGCGTAAAACACGTACGTCGGGACTATAAATGGGGCAGTGGCCAATAGCTTTCATCTCTTTATTTACTCTGAGCATGCGTGGCACTTTGTCCGTCGGATTTGTGTACACACGATCGGAATTTCCAACAACGGATTTTGTTGTCGGAAAATTTTATAGCCTGCTCTCAAACTTTGTGTGTCGGAAAATCCGATGGAAAATGTGTGATGGAGCCCACACACGGTCGGAATTTCCGACAACAAGGTCCTATCACACGTTTTCCGTTGGAAAATCCGACCGTGTGTATGGGGCATAAAAATACAAAGGCACAGCAGGGTCAGTTTTTTTTTTTATTTTTTCGTTAAACATCCTGGTTGAGGGCCAGTTCACACCAGATGCAGTTCCGTGCGCTTTTTTCTGCACTAGAAATGCATACACAGTGTTTTCCATGTATTTCAATGGCTCTAGTTCACACCATGCAGTCAGTTTCCAGTGCACATACTGACTGCATGATGTGAACTAGAGCCATTGGAATACATGGAAAAGACTGTGCAATAATTTTGTGCAGAAAACAAGTGCAGGGAACTGCATCTGGTGTGAACTGGCCCTGAATGAAAAAAATTGAATTCATCCACGGGCTGCTTTATACCAACTAGTCCAGAATGCTTACACAGTTTGCATTTAACCTATTAATGTGAGCAGATGATATTGCAGCATGGAGAGTTGGGTCAGGTAGCCATGTCAAGAAATGAGATTGGTGTGGTTTTTTTTTTTGCTTTGACTCCATTTCTGCTGTAGTCTTATCTCTTCTTACCAGGTTCAGTGGTGATTCCTTCAGAGGAGGATATCCTGCATGTCCAGGAACTTTTGGTTAGTCATCTCTTAATGGTTTTGCTGAGCTGTGTTTTCTCGTGCTTTAAAAGTGGAAGAGTTAACAGATCAAAGACGAGAACAGAGTACATCATTTGTGCAAGGAGTAAAGCGTTGTCTTGTGTTAAGACATCAAGCGCTATGAAAGAAAGATGAGACCAGGGCAATAGTGACTGTTACTTCAGCAGTAGTTTATTTGAAATAGTCCATCACCTATAGATTCTGTCACTCACCAGGTTGGAGGCCAAAGTCACGAGAGGGCTTCCCTTGCCGCTTTGGTCGGAACACCCCTGGAGATGCTGATGGGCAGTGCAAGGCACAAAGGGGCATGGGTGCCCATAGACCAGTTCACTGGTGGCTGCTCCTGAAGGTGAACAGCGGGGTAACTCTCAGGCAGGGAGATGAGGGTCTCAGCGGGAAACAAAAGGACACTGTACAAGAGCAGGTCAGGCCAAGCAGTTGGCGGGGTGCTGATGCCCGCATTAGGCAAAGGTGATACAGGATATGGCCAGCAGGAAAGAACTGGAGTAACAAAGTTGAGGTCAGGAGCCAAGCTGAGGCATACACGGGTGGTCAGTAGGATTGAAGATGAGAGTAGTCAGCAGCCAAGCCAGGGTCATACAAAGTTGATCGACAGAATCCTTAAACGACCCCGGGTCACAACCAGGAATAGGACAGAAGGGAATCCAAAGGCAAGTTGATTCAGTACCAGGAAATCCAGATATGCACAAGGATCAGGATACAGGGAGGCCCAGGTCACAGACAAGCTAAATGTTGTTCAGCAAACGTCTGTCACTGTTTCTCCCTTTAAATAGGGCGTTTGGTGCCAGTTCTGGATTTAAATGCAAGTGCACATCTATCTGCATACACAGATGCCTGCACCAACATACCCACGCAGGTCACTGGTGGAAGTAGTCTGCCTATTGGCACACTGTTCTGGATGGCGTCCTGACCAATTTCTAATAAAAGAAAAAATATTATGCCACATATACTGTAATTACATGGCTCTCCCACACTTTAGCATCTTGTTATGCCGCGTACACACGGCCGCACTTCCCTACAGAAAAAGTCCGATGGGAGCTTTCGGTCGGATATTCTGACCGTGTGTATGCCCCATCGGACATTTTCTGTCAGCATTTCCGACGGACTCAGATAGAACATGTTTTAAATCTTTCTGTCGGAAATGCCAACGGAGTTTAGCCCATTGGCAAGTCCGGCCGTGTGTACGTGGCATTAGGCAGGCAAGGACATCTGGATGATCCATGACTTCAAAAGTGCATATGTCGTCATCTTGTATTAAATTGTTTATTTTTTTTATTTTAAAGTGATTCAAAAGGAAAGAATAATAAAAAAAACCCTGTTTTATACTTACCTGCTCTGTGCAATGGTTTTGCACAGAGCAGCCCCAATCCTCTTCTCTTCTTTTTATGGTCCTGGCTCCATCCCCACGCCGAGTGCCCCCTGATAGCAAATCTTCTATAAAATGTATATTTATTTCTAAATGCCTTTTTCATTTTTTGTTTTTTATTTAAGTGAACACATGAGCTCTGCTCCCAGCCACATAAGGGGCTTAGAGAGGTGAGGGGATGGAGAGACTGTGTTGGGGGGGGGGGGTTTGAGTGTCAGTAAGAAGCAGAGAAACAGCAAACAGCAGTACACTGATCTTCCCAGCGCAGGGGGGCGTGTCAGCATAGGTCTCACTATTGGAGTACAGGCAGGCTGTGTTCCTAAGTAGAATGGGAGGGATATGCTTCCATGCCTACCATGGTCAGTTTACAATATGAAAGCAGAGGAACTTCCAGGATCGCCAGGAATCTCCCACAAAGGAAGCCGTACAAAGAGAACAGGATACTTTTTTCATACAATTACATGGTAACACAGGCACATATCAGGAATATGAAATATTAGCGTGACAATCACTTTATTGCAAGGACATGGCAAAGAGCTTGACAAGAGGAGCAGTACAGAGCTGGGCCGCACACTGTCTGTAAGATCCATTAACATAACTTTAAGGTTAATGGCCCTCATTGGCTTTGAGCTGAGACATTTTAAATAAACACAGATTGCAGCTTTCAGTGCTGGGTTGAGATTAATGTATTAATTAACACTGGTGCCTTTCATTAAATCTTCTGGAGTTACAGCATACAAAACAGCTCCTTATGTTCCAGCTGTGTTCTCATTGAAGCAAAATACCACAAAGCTAGCTCCTGAATATTACATTCATTCTTATGGCGAGCTTAGTGATGGTGACAGCCAGATTTATTTTACATTCATTAAGAAAAAGAAGAACTGTCCCCCCCCCCCCCCCCATCTTACAGGACAGCTAC
This sequence comes from Lithobates clamitans, assembly GCA_037952925.1. NCBI lineage: Eukaryota > Metazoa > Chordata > Amphibia > Anura > Ranidae > Lithobates > Lithobates clamitans. The sequence goes on along the minus strand of JBBGZY010000331.1, from coordinate 3,234,337 downwards.
TTGAGAGATGATTGGCTCCGCCCTCTACAGGAAACACAAACCAGACACAATTTAAAAGGCCCCTCCCTCTCCTCTGACCCTCAGTTTTGTGTTTCCAGACCCTCCAGGAACCCCCCTGTAATGTTTGTTGTTTTTTTATAGGTCTGTTAACTGTGTCCCTAGTGCAGCCAGCCAGCCTGTGTCCCTAGTGCAGCCAGCCAGCCTGTGTCCCTAGTGCAGCCAGCCAGCCTGTGTCCCCGGTGCAGCCAGCCAGCCTGTGTCCCCAGTGCAGCCAGCCAGCCTGTGTCCCCGGTGCAGCCAGCCAGCCTGTGTCCCCGGTGCAGCCAGCCAGCCTGTGTCCCCGGTGCAGCCAGCCAGCCTGTGTCCCTAGTGCAGCCAGCCAGCCTGTGTCCCCGGTGCAGCCAGCCAGCCTGTGTCCCCGGTGCAGCCAGCCAGCCTGTGTCCCCGGTGCAGCCAGCCAGCCTGTGTCCCCGGTGCAGCCAGCCAGCCTGTGTCCCCGGTGCAGCCAGCCAGCCTGTGTCCCCGGTGCAGCCAGCCAGCCTGTGTCCCCGGTGCAGCCAGCCAGCCTGTGTCCCCGGTGCAGCCAGCCAGCCTGTGTCCCCGGTGCAGCCAGCCAGCCTGTGTCCCCGGTGCAGCCAGCCAGCCTGTGTCCCCCGGTGCAGCCAGCCAGCCTGTGTCCCCCGGTGCAGCCAGCCAGCCTGTGTCCCCCGGTGCAGCCAGCCAGCCTGTGTCCCCCGGTGCAGCCAGCCAGCCTGTGTCCCCCGGTGCAGCCAGCCAGCCTGTGTCCCCCGGTGCAGCCAGCCAGCCTGTGTCCCCCGGTGCAGCCAGCCAGCCTGTGTCCCCCGGTGCAGCCAGCCAGCCTGTGTCCCCCGGTGCAGCCAGCCAGCCTGTGTCCCCCGGTGCAGCCAGCCAGCCTGTGTCCCCGGTGCAGCCAGCCAGCCTGTGTCCCCGGTGCAGCCAGCCAGCCTGTGTCCCCGGTGCAGCCAGCCAGCCTGTGTCCCCGGTGCAGCCAACCAGCCTGTGTCCCCGGTGCAGCCAGCCAGCCTGTGTCCCCTGCTAAGGGGGTGTTTAGTCAGGGTTATTTGTGACTATCCTGGACAGCCTTAAGTTAGTCACAAGAAAGATCTATGGGAAAGTTTGAAAAACTTTTGTTTCCTGGCAGAAGAAGACAAGGGATAGATTCTTTTTCTACTCCCTATGTATTAGATTTTTTACAGAGGGGAATGGAGAAAGGGCTTTCTGTCAGCACCCTTAGGGTTCAGGTTGCTACTCTGTTTCTGTTTGCAGAAAAAAGACTAGCTGAAGACCCTTTGGTCAGGAGATTCCTTTCAGCCAGAACTAGGCGTACACCCATGGCTGTTAAACAGATTCCTCCCTGGGATCTGTCCTTAGTGTTAAATGCTCTGACTAGGGCTTCTTTTGAGCCATTGCACGAGGCCTCTCTGAAACGTCAAGGAGAAGGATTTCTGATCTAGAGTCCCTTTCCTGTAAGGACCCTTTCCTGGGGATTTAAGAGGACAGGGTAGTGCTAAGCCCTGATCCTTTGTACTTACCCAAAGTTTCTTCCAGCTTTCACAGGTCCCAGGAGGTAGTGCTTCCTAGTTTTTTTTTGTTCCTCCCCCAAGAATGCGGAAGAGGAAAGATTTCGTTTTTTGGACGTGAAAAGATGCTTTCTGCTTTATCTAGAAAGGTCTAGTGAGTTTAGGAGATCCTCCCAACTCTTAGTGTTGTTCAGTGGCCCCAAGAAGGGGACCAAAGCATCTAAAAGTTCAATTTCCTGCAGGAATTAGGGAAGCAATTTGCGAAGTTTACAGAGAATCGGATCACATTCCTCCTTACACAGTTAGAGCTCCTTCACTGAGATCTTTGGCCGCGTCATGGGCAGAAAGAACAGGAGCATCCTGGGAAGAAATTTCTAAAGCTGCTGTCTGGTCCTCCTCTCATGGTGTTCTTCAAGCATAATAGAGTCCAGATGCTCTCCTGCCCAGAACTCTCTTTTGGTAGAAAAGTGCTTCTGTCTGTCATCCCTCCCTAAGGCATAGAATCTTTCTTATCTCAAGTAGCTGTCCTGGAAGATGAGGGGGGAAAACCCCCGTTAGATTTACCGGTAACAGTATTTCCATGAATCTTCCAGGTCAGCGTCTGTATTCCCACCCTATTCTGTATTCACTGGTCTCCTTTTGTTTACCTGGTGGTGGTATTTTAGTGAGTCTCTGTTATTCCTCTGCTGAGTGCGCTTTTCGAGGTTTACTTGATCTTCTTACAACTTCATAGCCGTCTTGAGCTGCATTCATAGCCGTCTTGAGCTGCATTCATAGCCGTCTTGAGCTGCATTCATAGCCGTCTTGAGCTGCATTCATAGCCGTCTAGGGCCGCATTCATAGCCGTCTCATAACCTCAGCGGAAATACAGTTGCTGTTTAGTCCGCCATTGGACCCATGGCGGATGCAACAGCTTACCCAGATTCTCAGTTCTCTTATCCAGGGGGAAGAGATTGGACCGATTAAACACACCATTGGAAAACTTATGTCTGATAGAAAAGCCCACCGCTCATGGGGTATCTGAGGTATATAAAATACTAATAGATCCTCCTGTGGACTTTGTTCCTAGATTCCTTGAGAAGTGGGAAAGGGATTTAGATACTACATTCTCTAAAGAGCGACGGAGCCATATTCTATATTTTGCTCACTACTCTTCAACAGCTAGTAATTACCAAGAGCTATGCTATAAAATCCTTACACGATGGTATTAAGTTCCATCATTACTTCAGAAAATCTTCCGGAAAAGACGAATACTTGTTGGCGCTGTGGAGAGCCAGAGGGTAATATGCTTCATATTTTCTGGTCATGTCGGAACTTAGTGGATTTCTGGTCTAAAGTGCGAGACATTACAAGACAGTTAACAGATTATGATTTGGGAAGAGATCCAGCAAGATACCTTCTCTATCATTCAGACCTTTCAAAACATAATACCGAAATTCGTTGATCACTCATCTTTTGAATGCGGCAAAGGCCTGTATCCCGGCCCTATGGAAGCAGGAGGCACCCCCTCGATCTTGATGTGGCTAAACAAAATAGCCCATATATATGCTATGGAAAAAGGTATTGCAATTACCCAAGGTAAAGAGGAGAAATTTAATTTAAAATGGAAACCATGGTCCCTTTTTGTATGTACCAGGGAATATGGTTGTGTACTTGTGGAGGGGGGAGCTGGCGGGGGAGGGGGCAGAGAGAATCGAATCCTTTTTTTTTTCCTCCCCCTTCTCTCTACTTTCTGCACTGGTAAACTATACCTTTGCATATATATATATTGGATGAAAATAGAATTGATTTATGTTAAGATATATTCTGTGATGCGCATGCATTTAAAGTGTGTTTTGTTTATATGTATAAAAATTGTTGGAAAAAATAAAATTATAGATTTAGAAAAAAAAAAATTATCATACGATCGCGTCGAAAGTGGAATTTTTCGTCTGGTTTTCTCATCGTGTGTACGAGGCTTTAGGATTCTTATAGACATGTGCGATAAAAAGATAAAACTAAGTCCAGTAAAGAGACTCTCAAATTTTTCTTCGGACACAGGTTTTCGCTAAGTGTAAATGCATTTTTACAAAAAAAATTCCAGAAAATTTTTTTTTTTTTTTACATTTTTAAGTAAGTTTACAACTTTGTGTTTTGGCCGCACTCCTAGCCAACTTGGGCAGCACTCCTAGCCGCCTTGGGCCGCACTCCTAGCCGCCTTGGGCCGCACTCCTAGCCGCCTTGGGCCCGCACTCCTAGCCGTCTAGGGCCCGCACTCCTAGCCGCCTTGGGCCCGCACTCCTAGCCGTCTAGGGCCCGCACTCCTAGCCGTCTAGGGCCCGCACTCCTAGCCGTCTAGGGCCCGCACTCCTAGCCGTCTAGGGCCCGCACTCCTAGCCGTCTAGGGCCCGCACTCCTAGCCGTCTAGGGCCCGCACTCCTAGCCGTCTAGGGCCCGCACTCCTAGCCGTCTTGGGCCCGCACTCCTAGCCGTCTTGGGCCCGCACTCCTAGCCGTCTTGGGCCCCGCACTCCTAGCCGTCTTGGGCCCCGCACTCCTAGCCGTCTTGGGCCCGCACTCCTAGCCGTCTTGGGCCCGCACTCCTAGCCGTCTAGGGCCCGCACTCCTAGCCGTCTTGGGCCCGCACTCCTAGCCGTCTTGGGCCCGCACTCCTAGCCGTCTTGGGCCCCGCACTCCTAGCCGTCTTGGGCCCCGCACTCCTAGCAAACTTGGGCCCGCACTCCTAGCAAACTTGGGCAGCACTCCTAGCCGTCTAGGGCCGCAGGTTGGGCACCCCAGCGCTACAGAGTGCGCAAGAATGACAGCTTTGATTGCCCAAAATACTGTTAATTTTTTATTTCATGGAAAGGTGAGGGATGGGGGGTGTCACCAGTTATTTCAGAGTGCAGGACATTTGCGGTTGGAGGTTTTCTAGCCTGGTCATCTTCTTATCCGATGAAAAACCATAATTGCTTTAGCCCGCTAAGGCAGTGCTGACCGGGGGAAACCAGTCTGTCTTCATGACCAAATATTAAGAGGCAAAGGTAAAATGTTACTGCGGCTGTCTGTATAAACCACGTGTCACACTTCTGCTGGTGAGTTGGCAGCAGAGAGCAATACTTTTAGCCACACTGACCTATCTCAAAGATGTTTTAACTCACAACATATGACTAGTAAAATCCGGTACATTTGGCCTTGTGCTGTTGTCATTTGACTTTCTCATGTGAATGAATCAGCATTACCAGTCATTTCCAGTGGTCCATTCCAATTCACTAAACTGCATTGAACTCTTGAAGTTCTGTCGCACCAGGGTGGATTTGATTTAAATCAAGTCAATTTAAATCGCTAGTAAAAAGGCTTGATTTAAATCAACGCGATTTAAATCCTAATTTTTAAAGAGCAACGGTCATCTCCTTCCCGCAGTGACTCCTCCTCTGACCCCCTGTTGAGTCAACGACAGTCCCATTCACTGTAATGGGATAGCTGGTGATATGGCAGTGACACAACACGGTGAGGGACGTGGTGGCAGCAGGTGATTGGATGTCCGCTAACAGGCACTGCCATGATGGATCTGAAATGACAGCTGCTCTTTAAATGTAAATACTTATTCTTGCTAGTAGTTAGAATCTTTAATATTTGCAAACAAAATGAAGGTTTCCCATTTAGAATATTACGCTGTCAAGTTAGTAAAACAGCGATATCAGAACATATTCAATCATACAGTTTGTAGTGTACATAGATTTGCAAAACCGTGGGATAAAGGAATATTCCTGAACTTTGTTTTATCTCATGGTTACTGTGGAATTGTGTGAATGCATCAATGCAGTGCATGTTATCTCAGCTTGCAGGGCTTGGATTCATTGAATGAGTTTACCAAAAATGTTAATATTGCCGCATATACAGCCTCATGCTACATAACTAAGCTCCATTTCATACAGAATAGATTAAGTATTCATGTATCTTAAATAGAAAACTATCTTTAGATCTTTCTTCAAAAGCATTTTATTAAAATTAAATTTGATTAAAATAAAAAAAAATCAGATTTAAATTAAAAAAAAGAAAATCGGATATTTTTTTTTAACTCATTGATTTTTATCCACCCTGTGTCACACACATAAACATGCTGGTGTAACTGATTTTCTTTAATCACTTAGGCCTCATTCACACCATGGCGCAGAGACGTTGGCTTTTCTGCACGCGTTCTGCAATGGCACCAAAAAAACAATGGTTCTCTATGTGCCCTGTTCACACCACAACGTGCAGGGTTTTTCTGTTCAGGAATCTGCAATGTTTATGCAGTTTTCTGCATGTGAAAAAAACTGACAATGATGACAACATTGGTGTGAACAGGGCACATAACTGACGCGCATGAGAACTGATGTGAAACTGATGTCTCTGCATATGAAATCTGCGCGGTTTTCTTCTGTTCCCATCAGTTTCCATGCATGTATGGTGTGAATGAGCCCTTAAGCTCTGGCAGATTTTCCCCGCTTTATGACCAGGCCATTTTTTGCTATTTAGCTTTGCAGTACTTTAACTGGCAATTGCATGGTCATGCAAAGCTGTACCCAAATTAAATTTGATATCATTTTTTTTTCTCACACAAATAGAGCTTCATTTGGTGGTATTTGATCATCAGTGGGTTTTTCATTTTTTTTTTTTTTCTTATTGAAAAAAGACTGAAAATTGTGAAAAAAATCTATTTTTTTTCTTCTATAAAACATATCCAATAAAAATGATGGTGTATATATACTGGAATTTTTTAATGGTAGTGATCAGCGGCTTATAGTGGGACTGTGATAGTGCGGCAGGCAATCTTACGCTAACTGACACTTTGTGGGAACTGACTGACATCTAATGCTGTACACTGTCACTGTACTAATGACACTGGCTGGGAGGGGGTTAATATCGCAGGGTAATCAAGGGGTTAAGTGTGTACCTAACAACAATGTGTGCCTTTTTTTTAGTTTATAATAATCACTACTAGAGATTGTTTTCTCTGTACAGAGCCCTGTGTTGTTTGTCAACACAGGGCTCTGAACTGTGATTGGACAGAGGTGATCAGCAGGTCCAGGCCATGAATCATGGCCCGGGACCTGCTGACTAAGCCCAGGTTCACGTTGCTCCAACATGAAAGTCGAGCGACTTCTGATCCGACTTTGCCCTGCAACTTCAGTTCGACTTTGATCTGACTTAGTGTTACTAAACCCACAACCGTAGAATCAGACTGTATAGCAGTAAAGCATGTTTGTTATACTCCCTGTGGAACCTAAAGGGTTAATCCGTAACATTGTGTATAAAGGCTGTTTGATCCTGTCTCTGTGATCCTCCTCTTCTTCTACTGTCTCCAAAAAAATAACCTGTTATTTACAGAGCCAGGGGACGGGCTGCACATGCTCAGTTTGGTGTGTATTGCTAGAGATTTTTTTTTTCTTGGGAGGGTGCATGTGATCAGCACAGGGCAGACAATCAGGGGAGAAAACTCCTCCTACAAGTTAAACTAGGAACTGATAGAAGTCACAAGGCTGCTATATACTGCTGATGAGTAAAGGTCTTCATCAGTTTATAATTACTAAAATAATTGCATTTCCATGTTCTTTGTACTGTGAGACCAGATATAGTGAAGGCAGGCTCCTGGGTTTAGTAACATTTTAATGTGACTTTTTACATTCTGTGGCATTGAAGTTGTATCAAAGTAGTACAGGAACCTTTTCTAAAGTCGGAGCAACTTGTTTTGGATCAGTTAAGATGGCTCCCATGGAGAAACCTTGAATTTGACACGTCATGCGACTTGTGCTGTCACAGGTTGGATCCCATGTCACACCAGTGTGAACCTGGGCCTTAGTCCCTCTGTATTCAATCACAGCTGAGCCTGCGTGGCATGCGCCCTGAACACCGAAGAAAGCCGAGATGTGCGGGTACGTTACGGTGCCTGTACAAGCCGCTCATTCACAGTATATGTACTGTTGCAGGTCGGCAAGCAGTGAAGCTACTTCCAACAAATCTTTTGTAACGAAATATAGCAACATGTGCCTATGGGATGAACACAAATGAATGTAGAACTCTAAAACATAGTCGATTCCATAGAATGATCATCACTGACACATCGCTACAGCTATTCTCAAACCAGGGTTCCTCCAGAGGTTACTGGGGGGGTTCCTTGAGCTGTGACTAATTGACCGCTCATCTGCTGGTGCCTGATAGGTCAAGGTCCATCACCACTTAGCAGAGCCAGTAGCGTGGCACCATTGATCTTTAGCCTCATGCACACTGGACATTTTTACAGCTGCTGGTTTTTGGCTTCAGATATTTATTTCTGCGGTCCCCATCATGTTATCCCATGCGTCCATGCACACACAGGCTGTTATCAGCTTTTTTTGGCAGGGGCGTTTTCTGGCTGGAAAAACCACCCCAGAAGAGAGGAGTTTATCAGCTGTAAAAACGCTGAAAAAAGCTCATAAACCCTGAAAAACATTAAACACATATGAGTGTTTTTAAGCCATAAGCTTTAGTGGGAGTGTAGTTTTGCTAAGAAAAAAGCTAAAAAACGCAAACTTTCTAACACGCTACTACAGAAACGCTGCAAAACTCATTCTACAACTTTCTACAGCTAACGCTACTGGTGTTTTTTATAACGTCCAGTGGGCATGAGGCCTTAAAGCTGTGTGTAAGGGGAGCAATCCTTCCCCCTGACCACCAATGTAAGGGGCATTTTCCTATTGACCCCTGATGGACTAATGCTAGGAGGGGGTTCCCTGAGGAATGAAAATGACTTCAAGGTTTCATCAGAAATAAAAAGGTTAAGAAATACTACATTACTGCACTATCTGATAGAGCTTTGAGTAGCCATTGATAGAACCTTTTTTTATTTTAACTCTATTCCATGTATGTGCAAAACCCAGCAAAAGAGACAAATATTCTGGCAGATATCAAGCAAAAGGATTTACCAACGATATGAAAAATCATTCCAGCAGAGGATCATTAATGGGAACTATTATCAAGCATGGAATGGCAATCACTGGAGTTACTGTGACATCTGCTACATAATTAGCACATATGATTAGAATGATGAACGATTCCAAGGGAGCCCACGTGCGTCTCGCATTGTGATTGTCTGCAATAAAGCATTGTTAAGGTTTTTATCATTGTGCGGATCACATTGATTTTGGCAGATCTATGTGGTCAGACTTACACTAATATTAAAGCTAGTTTCTCTCTCTTTCTCCAGACGACAGGTTTGCCTGGGTGGGGGTCCTAAAGTGGTGCACTTTTTTGTGTGCGTTTTGCTACGCTTCCATATTTTTTCTAATATTTTGTTACACACATGTATGCCTATGTGTTGCCTTTTGCTAGTAACACTTTGTGCTGTTGCCTATACAAAGTATATACATTATAAGATATACATTCAGTTGATTCAGATACCAGGTAGGCTTGTATCTTGTAATACGAGTTTATATCCTGTAATGAGAATAGAAATTATTCTAGAACCTAAAGCAAAAGCAGTTATTTTAAAGCGAAATTGTCAATCTAGCCTAACTTTTCAATGGTGAGACACCTGGGAGTGAGGCTGATTTTGCTCGGCTCCAGGAAGGAGAGCCAGTCCTAGGATACAGCACACCTCTTCAGCAATACTCATTGGTTTATGTACCATGGACCTAGTACTGCTTCCAGAATGTGGACAATGGCAGCCACCAGCACTTTAAGGGTGCCACAGCTGTAGCAGGCAAAAGCCATCTTGTTGGCATCTCTTGTTGGCATCTTGGCGTCTTGTTGGCATCTCTTTAAAGCGGTGTTCCACCAGCAAATTTTTTTTTTAAAAGTCAGCAGCTACAAACGCTGACTTTCTAATTAAGGGAAATAGGCAGTGGAGCCTTGCGGCTTCACTGCCTGTTTCCTACAGCGCACGGCGCTTTGTGAATGGCTGGCTGTCTTCTGTGGCACACACAGGTCCCAGAAGACAGCAGGGGGGGCTCGCTGATAAAGAGGATATGACGTCCTGCGCCGCAGACTGGATGAATCGAAGGTACAGGCTGTACTTCATAAAAAGGTATGTTAGAAAAAAAAAAACTTTACTATCCAAAAACGAGGGGTGGAGAGGTGGTCTTTCGTTTAAGACCACCTCTCAAAAGTGGGTGGAACTCCGCTTTAAGTGGCAGTGACTTTTGTTTAGACAGACAAGCAAGGAACCGTGCTTCACCCATTACCAAATGATCCATAACAAAATACACAAGATGGATTTGCTTTAATTCTAGGGGCCAGCTAAAAAAAGCTTAAATTGTTTTAGGCCTGACGATGACCTAAAACCCCAGTATATATTTTCTGAAAGCAGACACCCTAGAGAATAAAATAATGGTAGTTCCAATTTTTTGTGTCACACAATATTACCGCAAAAACACATTAAAATTTAATTTTAGGAGGCACAAAAACGCAATAAATTACCCAGTTTTTTGTAAAATATAAAAGACGAGGTTGCACCGAAATTGTCAAACCCTAAATTTGCGTGCGCCCATGAAATGACGACAAACTTCCGTACCATATATTTGCCATAGACGATGCTGTAAAAGCCCCCTATAGGTCAGCAGTTTAGCGTTACAATGGAGGTCTGGTGCTAGAATTATTACTCTAATTCCAGCGTGCAAGGCGATACATAATGTGTATCGCAATCAACGTTTTCAGGTGTAGGTGCCCCACCGCATGCGTTGGGGGGGTAGCCAGGTGTGTGTATGTGTTTGGGCATAACTTTTTTACAATTAATGAAAACATTTTTTTCCACTTTTTGTCCTCTATGTGATTATTTTTTTGTTTGAAGGGTTTTCTTTAATAAAAGATCCTATGTGCCTCTTATGTGCTCCACTGAATGTAATGCAATGCTGGGGGGCGTGGGGGGCGGTGTGCAGCATTCGGATCGCAGCCCAGGCGCCAGGTCGCAATAACTTGTCGTCATTGTGACCTGGCACCTAGGGTTTGTCGAGCCCTAAATTTATATCATCGGCCGTGATTAAGGCCTGACGTTGCACAGGAGGTAGTATATCGGATGCACCTGTTCCTGGATTATGTTCAGAACTTACTACCTTACCCATAACTAAAGAGAGCAGAGTGTACCATTTTACACAGTTGTTTAGTTTGGCACTCCAGTGGCCATGTATGTGTGTTTTGGCCGGCTGTAGAGATATTCATTTGTAATTATTTTATTTAATTATTAAATGTATTTATATCAATGCCAACAATTTATGCAGCGCTTAAGGCTTCATGTACACCCTGCGTACATTTACTGTAGGGCTGCAACTAACGATTATTTTCATAATCAATTAGTTGGCTGATTTATTGTTTCGATTAATTGATTAACTGGATAATAACCTTAAAAAAAAGTGTGGTATATAATTTAATATGTAAAGTTAAAAAAAAAAAGGCAATTTATTCTTTAAAAATATATATGCAGTAGTAAATATAAATAGCCAACTGTATGGTTAGGGAGCAAAATCTATAATCCACTCTGAGAATAACAGACAGAAGAGATATACTGTATATACTATTGGAGGTTGAATCTGGTAAATATCATCAGACTCAGAGATCATATTTTTTTTTTTTTAGACCTCTTTCACACTGGGGCACATGTAATGTGCCCTGCTCCCACATAATGAGCCCTGCCCCCTGTAATGTTCCCTGCCTCCTTGTAATGTGCCCTGTTCCCATGTACTCTGCCCTCATGTAATATGCCCTGCCTCCTTGAAATGTGCCCTGCCCTCATGTAATGTGCCCTGCTCCTACGCAATGTACCCTGCTCCTATGTAATGTGCCCTGCTCCCACATAATGAGCCCTGCCCCCTGTAATGTTCCCTGCCTCCTTGTAATGTGCCCTGTTCCCATGTACTCTGCCCTCATGTAATATGCCCTGCCTCCTTGAAATGTGCCCTGCCCTCATGAAATGTGCCCTGCTCCCACGTAATGTGCCCTGCTCCTACGTAATGTGCCCTGCTCCTACGTAATGTACCCTGCCCTCATGTAATGTGCCCTGCTCCCACGTAATGTGCCCTGCTCCCACGTAATGTGCCCTGCTCCCACGTAATGTGCCCTGCTCCCACGTAATGTGCCCTGCTCCCACGTAATGTGCCCTGCTCCCACGTAATGTGCCCTGCTCCCACGTAATGTGCCCTGCTCCCACGTAACGTGCCCTGCTCTCATGTAACGTGCCCTGCTCTCATGTAATGTGCCCTGCCCTCATGTAATGTTCCCTGCCTCCTTGTAATGTGCCCTGTTCCCATGTACTCTGCCCTCATGTAATATGCCCTGCCTCCTTGAAATGTGCCCTGCCCTCATGTAATGTGCCCTGCTCCCTCGTAATGTGCCCCGCTCCCCTGAATGTGCCCTGCCCTCATGTAATGTTCCCTGCTCCCACGTAGTGTGGCTTGCCTCCATGTAAAGGTTTACTTTAAATGTAATTGTAATACCTTCTATTACCTCCAGTCTCAGCCTCCACCCTCTCTATGTTCAGATGCTGATCTTCCCTGCACATTCTCTAAAGTATTTTTTTTTTAAACAACAAACATGTTATACTTACCTGCTCTGTGTAATGGTTTTGCACAGAGTAGCCCTGATTCTTCTCTTCTGGGGTCCCCCACCGATGCTTCTGGCTCCTCCTGCGTTCGGAGTGCCCCAATAGCAAGCTGCAAATTATTCTATAGCGTGCCCCTATAGCAAGGTAAAAAAACTTCTGCCTTTAGACCCACTCACTTCCTGCTCAGGACTACATGTCCCATGAGGCATTGCTCCTCACACATTCACAAGTTCTCAGGCACTTACTGACTTGTATGGATGGTGTACTGAGCTGTATGTGTGCTGCACTGTATTTCCTGATATGTAAACAAATATTGCATTCTGTATGTAGGCCAACTAATCAGCTGGCTGATTAATCGATTATGAAAATAGTTGATAACTATTTTCATAATCGATTAGCTATCGATTAGTTTCAGCCCTAATTTACTGTGGCCGTGGGAAAAAGGCAAGATCACGCCGCAGTCAGTGGCCAAAACGTTCCTACCCTGAATGCGATTCTTCTGTGTTCCGGAGAGGGAGGTTGAAACTCACCTAACCGCAGCTGCTCCTAAACTCTCCTTAAAGCCTATTGACACAAACGTAGACTTTTATGGAGTTGAGTTTAGGAGCTTTGGAAAAAAAAAAAAAATGCCAACAGCTCCTATACTCAAGTTTACAAGCTGTAGTGTACATGAGGCCTTACATATACTGTATATTGTACATTCACATGAGTCCCTGTCCTCAAGGAGCTTACAATCTAAAGCCCCTAACTCACATTCATACATACTAGGGCCAATAAAGACCGGAGACAATGAACCTACCAGCATGTGTGGAAGGAAACTGGAGTCATTAGCAAATATTGCTGCCCCATGTACTTATGTAATTGTGAATTATTCATAGCATCATGGTTTTTAATACATTGATATACACTGGTAAGATTTACATGAAGCTAATCTCTAGCTTAAGTATATCTAAAATATCAAACTCCAAATTGGATAATTCTTCATTCGGTCACGGTGGCCTTTACTTTGCATCGTGTACAGACTGTTGATTTGGATAGAGTAAGATGAGGAACTTTTGCCAGGTTTTCAAATGGAGAGATTGACTTCACTTCCTGTTTTGTCACTGAGGCCTGAAGTAAGAAGAATCTCCCTCTCAGAGAAGCAGACCGCAATGGAAATGTTCATTAGTAATATGGGGAAGGCTTGTCAGCATTTTCTGCTGGCTGTATCCCCACTGACAGGATCACCTTGTTCCTGTTGTGTTCACAGAACAGGAATTAAGGGGACATTTTGAGTGCAGAAACAGCAGTTACAACCTGAGAGTAGTTCTCACCCTTCCCCTCTATAAAAATACAATAAAGTTTGATGCACTTTTTGCATAAATATTTCCACGATGGTTCATCAACCACTTTGCTCACTGTTGCTCTTTATCAACCACTTGAGCTCCTGCACTTGAATACCTCTTAGCTATTAGAGCAATTTTTCCATGTGAGATGTGGGCCTATTAATTCCAGCAAGACCTTTGTCATCACCTGTGATACTGAAGTCATATGTGTCATTTTTTCAGGACAGTCCAGACTTTTGTTTGATCAAATCAATAAAGTCAGATAAATAAAAGAAGAAAAGGTCATATTAATAATGACAAAAAGTAAACAGGAAAATAATGGCTAAAGGCCAAATTAAGCCCTTGTTTACACTGAGGGCGGGTTTGAAATGTTGCGAGTTTAGCTGAGCTCGCACGATTTCAAAGCCGCATTTCAGTGCGAGTTCAGGGGCAAGTTGAAAGAAATCTGTGTGGTTCATGTACAGATATCTATTGAAATCGCCCCCTCCGAAGTCAGCGAAAATAGTGCAGGGACTACTTTTGGAAATTGGCGCAGCGCGGCAAAGTCTGCGTTGCACCGATTCGGACTGTACTGTTGCCGGCAATAGGCTCCGATTTGGCATGTCAAATCGGCCTGATGTGAACAGGGGCTAAAGGATAAGTTCACCTTTCATAACATATTACCTGTTACACGCATATTCAGGGTGTAACAGGTAACATGTTATGAATGCCCCGGCCTCTGCCCACCCGGCCCTGCTTTGTGAATAGAAAACTACAAGGTCTGGCAGCCTTTGTGGCTGTCGGCTTGTAGTTTTCAATGACCTATCACGGTGCTGTGAGCGCTGTAGTAGTTCATTGAGTCTTCCTGTCAGAATGTATCAGCTTCCCCGTAGGAAGTATGAGCAGGCCTATACACTGACAGATCTGCAGGAGACCTGCATGGCACCAGCGATCAGCAGATGCTTTAATTTTTTTGCTAGAAAATTACTCAGAACCCCCAAACATTATATGTTTTTTTTAGCAGACACCCTAGGGAATAAAATGGCGGTCGTTGCAACTTTTTGTCTCGCACGGTGTTTGTGCAATCATTTTTCAAACGCCTTTTTTTTTGGGGGAAAAAGAACGGTTTCGTGAATTAAAAAATAACAAAACATTAAAGTTAGCCCAATTTTTTTGTATAATGTGAAAGATGATGTTACGCCGAGTAAATAGATACCTAACATGTCACGCTTATAAATTGCGCACAATCATGGAATGGTGCCATACTTCATAACTTAAAAATCTCCATAGGTGACACTTTAAAATTTTTTACAGGTTACCCGTTTAGCGTTACAGAGGAGGTCTAGTGCTGGAATTGTTGCACGTGCTCTAATGCACGCGGCGATACCTCACATGTGTGAGCGGCATTTACATATGTGTGCGTTCGCTTCTGAGCGCAAGCTACCGTGGACAGGGGTGTTTTAAATTTTTTTTTCATTTTACTTAATTTTTTTATATTTTTACACTTTTTAACTTTTTTTTTTTTTTTGATCACTTTTATTCCTTTTACAAGGAATGTAAACATCCCTTGTAATAGGAATCTATGTGACAGGTCCTCTTTATGGAGAGATGCGGGGTCAATAAGACCCCACATCTCTCCTCCAGGCTGAAAAGCATGAGATCGGGAAAAAAAAATCACCAATCTCATGCTGACAGCCGCGGCTTTGTTTATTTACGGGTATGACGTTATGACGTCACGCCCGGGCCTCCGACGGTCATAGAGATGACTGGTGACCATCTGGTCACCAGTCATCTCTATCGTCCTTATCCGGCGCCAGCCGATTCTTTCTCCGGGCCCCCGATGGCACGGGAGAGCTCGAAGAAGCACCGGATGGCGGCGGGAGGGGGGGGCGACGTCCCCTCCCGTCGCCTATAAGAACGATCAAGCGGCGGAACTGCCACTATGATCGTTATTATCAAGCACAGAATCGCCGGCTGAAAAGAATATCTGAATGATGTCTGTAGCTACAGGCATCATTCATATATCCCCCCCCCCCCCAAAGTGAAGACGTTTATATACAGTGGCCGGTTTTGAAGTGGTTACTGAGGCTGGGCTCACACCATTGCGAATTGGATGTGGGATGTTCGCAATAGCAGGAGATTTTGACCGGCTCTCTATGGAGCCGGTTCACATATCTCCGCAGAAGGTCCAGTGTGTTTTGCAGAAAAACGCTGCACGTCTTTTGGTTCGTTTCAGGTGCGAATTCAGCCCAAACTTCGGGCTGAAATCGGACCTGAAATGGTGAACCAGGATGCACCGGACCCCTGCTGTGAGACAGATCTGTCTTAGGTGGGAACCGAGCCTAAAACTGGAGCATGCAAAATTTGGTGCAGCTCTGCATAGAAACCAATCTGCTTCCAGATTTTATTGCCAAAGGTTTAAATGGTTGTAAAACCTTAAAGGGGTTGTAAAGACAGAAGGTTTTCTTTATCTATGCAGTAAGATAACAATCCTTCTGTGTGCAGCAGCCCCGTAACACTTACCCGAGGTCCCTCTCTGTCCAGCGATGTCCAGCAGTGCCTCATCTGTCCGACATTCTCCCTCCTGATTGGCTGAGAGACAGCAGCAGTGCCATTGGCTCTTGCTGCTGTCAATCAAAGTCAGCTAGCCAATCAGGGGAGAGAGGGGACCTGGGTTGGGGCTCCATGTCTAAATGGACACAGGGAGCTGCGGCTCGGGTGCCCCCATAGCAAGCTGCTTGCTGGGTGGGCACTAAACAGGAGGGAGGGGCCAGGATCACAGAGGAGGGACCCGAGAAGAGGAGGATCTGGGCTGCTCTGTGCAAATCCCCGGGAACAGATCAGGTAAGTATAACATGTTTGTTATTTTTATAGGGAAAAAAACGAGACTTTACAATCATTTTAAGGTTTATCACCTTAATGCATTCTATGCATTAAAGCGGAACATGAGTCATTTTTTCAGCTGTCCATTTATTAAATCTTCTGCCCTTGTTGTTTGAAATTTGGATAGTAAAACATTTTTTTTCTGCCAGAAAATACATTATACAGCCCACTTCCTGTTTCTTGTCTGGTAAAAAGCCTAGGCTTATGACAACATGCACAGCTCTCACTCTCGTGAGAGTTTGCCAGGAAGGGAGGGGTAATGAGTCATAAAAGGGCCAATGAGAGCTGCAGAGCTGGAGGCGTGTGTCTGTATAAATCCAGGAAGTTAACAGGCTGCAGCTTCAGCTGCCTAAAATTAAAATGGCTGCAACCAGACTCAGTGGAGGGAGATTTCTGCAACATATTTGGCAGGTACAGAATCACAGTATATATTAAAATAATAAGCAAACTAGTTGGAGGGAAGCTTCAGAATGGCAAAGATGTTTTTATTACAAATTATGTGAGCAGACTGCAGTTCCTCTTTAAGGTGAAAAAGATTGTGTGCTGCAGCTCCCCCCAGACCCCTCCCTCTTACCTGAGCCCAATCAAATCCAGCAATGTGCACAAGCGCAGCGGCTCCAGCCCCTGTCTCTCTCCTCATTGGACAGATTGATAGTCGCAGGAGCCATTGGCTCCCGCTGCGGTCAAGCAAATCCAGTGGCGCGGGGGGGGGGGGGGGGGGCGCGCAAGTCCCGCTGTCTGTATCAATGGAGGCAGCAGCGGGACTCGGTAGTGCGCCTGCACAGGTGCCCCCAGGGAAAGCGGCTTTCTATGGGAGCACCCGATGAAGAGGAGGGGCCTGGAGCGCTGGCAGGGGACTCCAGAAGTATAGGATCGGAGCTGCTTTGTGCAAAACAATTGCACAGACCCGGTAAGTATAGACATGTTTGTCATTTTATTAAAAAAAAAAAACAAGGGTTTACAAACACTTTGATTGAACAGGCTGAAGTTAGAAGCTGATTGGCTACCATGCACAGATTCTGAGTGCTCAAGTTAGAAGCTGATTGGCT
Organism: Lithobates clamitans; assembly: GCA_037952925.1. Classification (NCBI taxonomy): domain Eukaryota; kingdom Metazoa; phylum Chordata; class Amphibia; order Anura; family Ranidae; genus Lithobates; species Lithobates clamitans. Next base: position 3,217,027 of record JBBGZY010000331.1, on the reverse strand, counting down.
ACCATGCACAGATTCTGAGTGCTCAAGTTAGAAGCTGATTGGCTACCATGCACAGATTCTGAGTGCTCAAGTTAGAAGCTGATTGGCTACCATGCACAGATTCTGAGTGCTCCAGTTTTAGTCAATCTCCCTGTATTTATAAATGAAAGCGCCATTGTTTTCAGACTTCATTTCATTACAGGAGCATTCTCCTTTAAGACAGACCGTGGCCTGGACAGCTCCAGAGCTGTGGTAGTGGAGGATGACCAGGGCGTACCCAGTACACCAAAGGTGCTTTAGGCTGGGTTCAGACTGGTGCGACGTAAGACACTGCATGTGAATCGCACCACACTGCTGTACAGATCACTTGCCTGTGGGATCCGAATTCATCAATACAGATTGTATGGCTGAAATCGCATTCACACCATAGGACAGTGTGAACTGCCGGCAGGTGACATGCGATGCAGGAACCCGCACTGGAATCACGCTGGTTTCCGAATCGCATATATGTGAACCGGCAATAATAGATGTTTTCTAGGGCATATCTGATACACACAAGGCCCAAAACTGGTTGAAGAAGTCGCCTATTTTTATTTTTGCGTTTTTAAAGAAGAGCCCATGAAAGAGAATATCTATCTACTGTACATATCATTGCGTGTTCGTGTATTCAAACCTGGTTTCTATGTATTCCTAGTAATTATGTGTGTGCCTTAGGCAGCTGTATTTGCTCAGTGCATATTTAGCCTGGCTTCCTGCTTAGCAATATGCACTGTGATGTCCTTGCTGATTCTCTGAACTCGCTGCAAGGAGGCATCAGTGAAAATGACAGCAGCAGGCCTTCTGCAGACCTTGATGACATGAAACTCCCACAGTGCTTCTGGTAGCTAGAGACCATGTGATCTGTGCCTAGGTATAAGGTCATGTGGGTGTACTTGTAACAGCATATTTTATATTAATAGCAAGAACTAGGCCTTTTTTCCTCCTTCAGAAATGTGATTTGGCAATGCTTGACATATGCCCCAACGATGCATGGGAAGTGTTAAAGTTGGCCTGTCATTAACATCTACATTACCAGTTGGCACCAGTGGTGTCCAGGTTTTCTAGTCTTTGAGTGCTAGGAAGAAATGACACCTCTTGGGAGACTGTATAATTAACTTAGTGATGCTTTTCTTGGGCATCTGCCAGTGTTTCCTGGTGCTGCTAGCAATGGTCTCTGAGGTGTTACTCAATAGTAGTCAGGGGAGGTAAAAACCTTAAGCTGCGCAACAGACTCATTTATTAGAGAGTATCCAGGAAATGAGCAGAGAGCGATAACCTGGAGATGGCACATTGGTGTGGTGGCATGCAAAATTATGCCCATATACTCTTACATATAGAAGACCTATCACAAGATGACGGTTTAAATATCAGTTACCACCTTTTTAACTCGTATTTTGTTCATTGCGGAAAATATGAACAAAGATACGGAGGACAGTATATATAGTATTCATAAGAAAAATGAAAAACCATCCAGAAGGAATAATACTTCATGCCAAACAACACTTTTTAAGGCCCAATGCAAGACAAGACAAAAAGCCTTCTTTCCTATGTGCATGCAACAAAGTACTGGTACCACCCAAATGAGGGGAGGAAATATCCCAGAGCAGTCGGGTGCAGGATGAGCAATCACAGGCTGCAAACATACTGTAGTTGGGAACAAGGCTGAAAAAGCTGAAACACGTTAACATTTTCTACATGTAATTATGTCTTTTATGGAGAACCAATAAACTTTTTTTAAGAGCAAGTAAGGAGTTGTGGATTGCTTTTCTTAATCCTTTATACTGTTTATACTGTATACTGTAATGTTTCAGTTTGTGAATGAGCAGGAAGCCTTTGAGCGCTTCCTATTCATTCTTCTGTGCAGATGAGGCCACAGAGAAAGGGACTGATAAATCTAGGTCCCTAGTCACTTTCGGCTGGGGGAAGGAGGCCCTGTCAGGTAGGCTGTATGGGGCCCTGTGATTTCTAACACTGAAAGCACTGCACTCTGGGCAATAGAACAGGATGAAATGTCACTTGTGACAATTCAATAAAGTAAAAAAAAATAAAAATAGTCATGCGTCTCATCAATCGTGGCAAAAAAAACTTGATATACAATTATCATTATTTTGCAATGTAATTCATAAGGATAAGAATGAAACTGCTGCAGCTCGCTATATGGATCATTTTACCATATGGTACACAGTGGAAGGAATAATCCAGTTTTGATGTTACTCCTCACCAAGGAAGAGTAGTTCTGATGTCACGTTTGTTTACCTCTTCCGATTACATTGGCGCCTTTTCCTTCTGTGGGGTTATCGCTTCTAATCCTTTTCATAACATTTAATAACATATCTGGTATGAGACATCTTTATTTTATGGCATCCCCCATGGAAATTGGCATAGATTTTTACATTTGTATTGGAATCCGTCTCCTGTACTCCGCACAATGGCATGCAGTCTTGGGGAGGGAGTAGTGGCATCCTGAACCAATAAGAGCTTTATGACATTGAAAATGCTTACAGGAGGGGCCTCCCTCACTGTCCAATCACAGGGTGCGGCTGATCCTAGACCAGGCTGTAGTATCTGCTAAGAGGAGCAGGGGATGCATTGTGGTCGGAGTGCCTGGATAACAAGAGTATCTGAGTGTGTGAATCCACGTAGAACATGTATTTCAAGTGTTTCGCAGTATGCCTGTTAAAAAAATTATAAGTCATTCTTTCCTGAAATACTGTATTCTAAATCTTTTTTTTTAAATTGCTTAGTCTGATTCCCATTTTTTCTTTTGCAGCAAACACCTACCTCTTCATGGTACAAGCTCAAGGCATAATGCTACGAGACAACGTTCGAACCATTGGGCATATGCTAAGACAATATACCAATAAAAATGGTACACTAAATGGAACAGGTAATGTCATCCTCTGATTCATCTGATTTTTATTGTGTGTAATGCTTTCAACACATCTAGTCCATGGAAAGAACTTTGGGTATTTTTCCCTTAATTTGCGTATTTTGGTTTATGAATTTTTTGTTACTGTATGAAAACCTTCATCTTGCTAGAAAGTGTCTTATCTACAAATTTTAGAGAATATTGTTCATATTACTGGTGTATCATAAGAGTGTTATACATTTTAAAAGCTAATGCCACAAGCCAATTATGGAGTGGTATAAGGAAAGTGGAGTCTTTAATGCCAATGCTAATGCCTTTAGTGCAATCTAGGACAAAATATTGGGACTATCTTTGGTGCCTTGCTTTGGATCATGTGCTCCAGTGTGTGCATATTTGATTTCTAAACACATAAGCAATATATGCAGGGAAGCAAAGACAAAGTATGGCAGCCCCAGTACTCACACCTTGAAAAGTAACATGGCGATGACTGCTCCAATGTTTTTATCCTAATGGGTTCTTTAAAGGGGTTGTAAACCCTCAAGGTTTTTCACCTTAATGCATTCTATGCATTGGGGTGAAAAACCTTTTGTAGTGCCCTCATTGGATAGATTGATAGCAGCAGGAGCCATTGGCTCCCGCTGCTGTCAATCAAATCCAGTGACCGAGGGGGGCGGGCCTGAGTCCTGCTGTCTGTGTCAATGGATGCAGAAGCAGGATTCGGGAACGTGCCCCCAGGGAATGAGGAGCAGGAGCGCTGCTGAGGGACCCCAGACAAGGAGGATCGGGGCCACTCTGTGCAAAACCCTTGCACAGAGGAGGTAAGTGTGACATGTTTGTTTTTTAAAAGCATAAAACAAAAAACAAAACTAACCTTTACAATCCCTTTAAAGTCCCATTCTGTGTACTTTACTGTTTCAAGCTGTTCTGCTTATAGAAGTCTACAGATCACTCAGTTGACTTTTTTTTTTGGCTGCACATAGGGTTTATTACATGTTGTAGTGTGATTTAGATTTATGTATGACTTTATTAAGAACTTTGAAAATCATTTTCTCCATGGTGCCTTAGCTAGCGAGAGGTGTATGAGGGCTTGTTTTAAAGTGCTTGTTTTGCTTGTTCAGAATTTGTAAATGCCTCAGTGTGTAGTCTGGGCATAGGTTCCTTTTGAAAAGCCTTGCCACTGTGTGTTAAAGTAGAAGTTCACCCTAACACTAAAATCTGTAAATCTACTGGCATCCACGATCTAAGACTAACCTATCTAGCCCTGTAAAGTGGAAATCGCTATACATACCTTTTTTGAAACTGCTCTGGTCCAGTCCCAGGCTCTGTGTAGGAGCGTGCAGGAGAAGCAGCCAACAAGAGAAGCCCCATAAAAACTCTATGGGTGACATCGCTTTCCAGGCATTTCCCAGCCTTGTCGACTGTCTTCTGCAGAGCTTCCACCGCTGGAGACCGGGTCGGAGCAGCTTCAAAAAGGTATGTATAGAGATTTCTTCTTTACAGGGCTAGATAGGTTAGTCTTAGATCATGGATGCCAGTAGATTTAGAGATTTTAGTGTTGGGGTGGACTTCTACTTTTAAAGGGAACTGTAGTGAGATCAATATGTAGGCAGCTATTGCTGAACACATTGTGAAAATTGTAGTTGCGTGGATGTAATGTTGAACCATTGGCTTCAGTACATTCAACGGTCCCTACCCAGAACAAGTCTGCAGATCAGAACGTCCGACTTCACTCTAACACAACTTGTCTCATGATTGTATCTGCTGAGGTCAGAGACAGGCAGATGACTAACATCTTCAGCAATGGCAGGCTTCATGTTCTTGTTAGTACTGGTTTCTTTTTTAGCGAGATTTCTTTCCTTCCCCTTCCTTTGCACTTGTCTGGTATTCATACTAATTTGGTGTGTATACATTTTTTTTTTTTGTAGCAGCTTCCCTGTTTCTATAAATAGAATAATGATGTTTTTGAAATGTCATAATACATGTAAAGCCTTTGTTTCTTGAGGATCTTCATAATCCCTTGACTCCTCCCAGAAACTTTAAAACAAAATAGTGACATAGCAGAACTTGATGTATATGACAGTACTGGGGCAGGACAGTCTTAGTGTGTTTTGCTAAAAAAACAATGTGGGAATTCGTGAAGGGGTCTATGACACCCTTTAGAATTCTGTTGGGGCGCAGCTTCAAAAGTAGGGGTGCTTGCACCCAATTCTTGTTCCTGTCGGTGACCGGTACGTGGATTTGTCCGTGTTTGCACTGGGGAAGGAATATCCATACTGCAAACTTCTTCCCCATTGCACCCAAGCCTTGCCTCCCCTAATTCTTCCAGTTCTCTGATGAATCCTCTCATTTTAAAAAAGTACGGTTGTTGGTATCCCAGTGGCAATGTATTGACTCCTGTAGAGCACTGCCAGGGCTTATGTATACATGCCTTCTTCAGCATCTTGGGTGCCCCATATCATTTGGAATAAACAACCCTTTTCTTTTGCCAATCTTTAGAGAAAGCACTGCCAAATGTGAACTCCTCTACTTGTAAAAACTCATTGGTGCATTATCAAGTCTGTGGCCCCCATTAGATGCCACCATCTTACCATGGGGATCGAGGGCTTTGTGTTGACTTGGCAAAAAAGTCATCAGTGAATCACTGTTTAGCCTGTTTTTATATGGCAAACATTTCTGAAAGAGGGAGTGCATTTGAAACCATTTATAAAGGTACAACTTGGGTAATCGACTCACTTTTAGTACCTGCTTGGCCATTCTGGAGTGGTTCTGTTTGGTGCCATTACAGCACTGACAGGTATATTATGTGGACACAGGTTCAATATGACCTGCAATCCCGGTGATTTAAAGTAACCCTGCCACTATGATGCTGAAACAAAAATAAAGGCAGACTGTAAAACAAGATGATGTTTAATTACTATATACTTACCTCTCTAGCGGCCCTATATAATAAAAAAAAAAACAGTGTTGATCCCGTGCTGCTGCATGTATGGGACACTTCGGGTGTGTTGAATTCCTGCTCTTCTGCCGCATGCTGTGGCACCTCCCACTGACTTTTATGTCATGTAGTGACCCCTTGGCCCCATTCACACTTGGCGATTTGGAATTGCCGTAATCCTGCCTGTGATTCTAAAAAACGTGCAGCGTGCATTGGGGTGCTTTAATAATATCACCCCAAACACAGTGCAATTGTTTTATTTATTTATTTTTTTGAAGGCATGACAAAATTGTAATAAAACAAGCTTAAAATTGTGCGAAGCTCGTCACCCAGAAAGTAGCCGAAGCCATTTTTAGGCGACAAATGTACATAGGGCAGTCCATTAAAATCAATAGGCTGACCTGTGCATGACATGCAGAAACGCGTGTAAATTGCAGTTTTAAAAAAATCGAGCTTTCCCGCTATGCGATATTTCAATGAGGCCAGTGACGGTCACTTAAAGTGGTAGTAAACCGCTGGGTGTTTTTTTTTTTTTTTTTCCCCTAACCTGCAAGGTAATGTCATAATGTTCTATTATCGCATCGCATACTAGCACATTGTGTTAAACTTGCCTGAAAACAAAGCCTTCCAGCGTCACACTGTCACCGCTGCAGGCGCTCCCATCTTTACCCCGTCTTCGACTGTGTGACTGGCCGGAGCCACGATGACGGCACTTTTACGGCACAGGACTCTGAGGGAACGGCCCGGGTGGTGTCATTGGCTGCATGTGCAGTAAATATCTCCTAAACATTGCATGTTTAGGAGATATTTACAGTACCTATAGGCAAGCCTTATTATAGGCTTACCTATAGGTAAAGGTCAGAGATGGAAGTTTACTTCTTCTTTAAAAGCAAGGCAGGCAAAGGGCTGAACATAATTCTGCTTGTGTCTTCTTTTTTTTTTTTTTTTTGTCCTCCAGAAGCCAAGTAAAAATTATTACAAACTTAATATTTGACACTGGTTTTGATAAACTAACTTATCAATATCTGGTTCAATGAAGGTACTCATCAAATAGTTGCAATCTTTGTTAGAAAGAAAAAAATCAAATAGTTGCTCACCAATTTAAGTGGTGTCGAAAACTGATGTCATGAATAAGGCCTCTTTCTCACGGGGCGGATCAGTGATGATCCGCCCCGTGAACATCCGCTGGCTCAGCGGGGATCGCTCCGCCGATCCCCGCTGAGCAGGAAGATGACAGGTGCATCGCTGCACACCGTGCAGCGACGGACCTGTCAGATCGCCGCTCTCCCCTATGGGGGGATCGGATGATGACGGACCGTAGTGTCCGTCGTCATCCGATCCGATAACGGATGAAAAAGTAGGTTTTTCCTCCGTTACACTTTTCGGATCGGAGCGGGTCGGATGTCAGCGTACATGTCACCGCTGACATCCGACGCTCCATAGGGATGAATGTATGTCCGTTTTTCATCCGAAAACGGAAGGATGTAAAACGGACATACGGATCGTCCATGTGAAAGAGGCCTAAGGCGTGATTGTGAAGAGTGGGAGATCTTCCTTTGGGAAGATAAAACGTATAAAAATCCAGTAAAGAGAATTTTTCTTCAAACGCATGTGTTCGCTAAGTGCAAATGCATATTTACAAGAAATTCAACATTTTTAAGTTTATGATTTTGTGTTGGGCTCTATTCCCAGCCATCTCTGGCTGCAGGTTAGACACCCCTGATATAGACATTTCCTTATGTTTTTTTCTTGCCCCTGATGAACGGGTATTTTTGGACCCCCAAGAAACACCAACTACTATTTTTATGGTTCTTTTGACTTTTACTAGAATCAAATTGTGATATGGTGCTTCATTTCTTGCCGTTTTGCATTACAAACCAAGGAAACTGCAGAGATCTGCCAGAGTGTAGAAGCCAACGTGCCTTGTATCCAGATCGCATACATGAAAATCATTACAATATTAGTGAATAGCACCACCAACCTTGTGAGTTCGTTTCTATCTCTCCATTTTTCCCATTACCTTGGTAGTCATTGTAGGTGGGAGATCATTCTATCATTGCTCGCTGCTCATGGAACCTCTGGAGGAACCCTAATGTTCCACAGAACCCTCGTTGATATCCTGCTTTAGATCTCAAAGTTTACATAGCATAGAGCAGGTCAAATTAAATCAGAAATATTTATATGATTTGCATGTAATATATGTAACAGCAGTGGCCTACGCATTTCCTCAGTCTGCTTTTATAAGGCTAGTAGCTTCTATCACTTCATGCCCCTAGGAATACTTATCAGAAAATAACATCTATCTAGGCAGTTCATATTCAAGTTCAAGCTGTTGCTATTAATTCCATTCTAGAAAACCAAAACAGGAAGCTTTGAACAGCTAATAACAAATTACCCCTTATAAACCAGAAAAAGGATTGCTAATGGATTGGAGGAACCGATATTTTATTCTCTGCATGAGTACAAATACTTAATGGAAAAAACTGTGCTGTTGTCATGGTACAAGGTTCTCTAACTCGCAGTCAATGGTTTACTTCTGACATTAATAGATCCTGCAGCTCACAGCAGAGGTTGTGTTTAAAGCAGTCAACTAGACAAGAAGTACCGTATATCTTCTCCCAGTGAGTTTTGCTGACTACACTTTTTCAGTACGACATGGAAAAGTAGACCGAAGAAACCATATCAAACGAACATATCCACATGGACAAGTTTATAGTAGAGAAATGATATATATTCATCCTTTAGGCAGAGCACAGAAAACAGCATTGCCTTTGAAAGGTTTTCTGGGTTTCATGCCAGGATACAACTTTACATTTGAATGCAACTTGTGTAATGCAGAACTAAAAGTATAAAATGGTGAGCAGGCGTTTATCGCAAAAGAGACACACTGTGTCTATTCTGCAATAACTTACCTGCCTGTTCGCAGTCATCTTTAAAGTGATTGTAAAGGCATTCTATGCATGAAAATAAAAAAAAACTTCTGTGTGCAGCAGCACCCCTCAGCCCCACTAATACTTACCTGAGCCCCATCTCGATCCAGCGATTTTCCATGAGAGACTTGGCTGTCCAGGACTCTCCCTCATTGGCTGAGACAGCAGCACGGCACCATTGGCTCCCGCTGCTGTCAATCAAAGTCAGTAAGCCAATGAGGAGAGAAAGGGGGCAGGGCCGGGCCGTAGCTCCATGTCTGAATGGACGCAGGGAGCTGCATCTCAGGTGCCCCCATAGCAAGCTGCTTGCTGTGGGGGCACTCAGCAGGAGGGAGGGGCCAGGAGCACCGAAGAGGGACCAGAGAAGAGGAGGATCTGGGCTGTTCTGCAAAAAAACACTACACACAGGTGGTATGTGTGACATGTTTACTTTTAACGAAGAAAAAACAAGAGTTTACAATCGCTTTAAAATGGACCTGCACAGTCACTTTCTTGGCATTGTGCCTGTGTGCCTGCTGGTCGGAAAGTCGAACAAAGCCAGGATTGGCTTTGATCAACTCTCCACTATGATAACTCAAAAAGCTATGACCTAACATCACTTTTGGTTTACCCGGATGTCAATGGCGCCATATTTAAAACATCAAAAGCATTAGAAAATGCTGATCTTGGTGTTTTGAATGCTGTTAAGGGCAGAGGAAGAATTTAGGGTCTGCTGCTGTATAAGCCAATGAGGAGGGAGAGACCTGGGAGAGCTGCTGCTATAATGCACATCGCTGGATCGAGATGGGGCTCAGGTAAGTATAAGGGGGACTGGGGGCAAGCTGGACCCTGAGGCTTTTTTTACCTTTCTGCCTTTAGAACCACTTTAATTTAGACCTGGGCAAATTGCAGCCTCATGGCCACATCTGGCCCTTTGGCTGTCCTTATCCGGCCCTCAATGCCCCCACTGTCAGCATGCAGGAAGATGACAGGATCAGAGAGGAACAGACAGATGTCCATATGGAGAGCTGTGAGGACTAGAAGGAAAGAGCCGAAGATTTGTTCGACACAGCAGGGAGGCTCAGTTCTAATGGGAGAATGTTGCCTAGGAGTCATCTTGATGCTATCCCGCCTTCCCTTGAGAAGATGAATTGCCCACCCCTGGGTTAATTAGTGGCCCCGTAGAGGAAAATTGTATTAAATTCATTAGCAGCTCAAAGACCATATGCTGACGTTTTGGTTACAATGGTTTGGCCTCAGAAGGCAAGTAGATAACCTAAGTTACTATCTCTTTCTGAAAGAGACTATAGTCTGTAATTTTCACAAATTGCCCAATAAAAATAAAGCAAATTGTCACTGCAAATCAGCGTTACCATTGAAAGTAGCCATTAACGCAACAGTGTATTATTAAATTCGTAGTAAACTACGCTTGCTAAAAAAAAAAGAAAAAAATAGCTCCTCCAGCAGGTTTAAGCCACTGCATACTACAACATTATGGAAGGCATGCCTAAAAACAGAGGTCTCCAGCGCTGCCATCTTCATCCAGTCTTTCCTTTTGGGTTTCCTATCTTCGGCCGTTTGAATGGCCACACTGGGGTGACGTTACACCCGCACATGTGCACAGGAGTCACTTCACTACGGCATGCAGAACGTGCCATAGATGGGGGTCTGAACTCTAGGGGGTCTCCCGTTATAAAACCCCGGCCTGTCAGCGGATTTTTATATATTGACTTTACTGATTACAGCGGGCTCATATATTTATATACACAACCAAGAATATAAAGGCAGCTGTACAGACTGATTCATTATTTGACCTTTTTAACTAATTACGTGTGAATGTAAATAAAAGAAAAGAAAACGAATGCAGTCACACTCACCGCATCTAAGCATTGGTAAGCTACAGTATATTACATTTTAGGTTTTGGGCTTATTACGGCTTTAAAGCTGAATTGCAGGCATGGAATGGACTAATGTAAGTATGTATATTCCTTACCTGACCAGTTCCTGTGGAAGTAGAGAATCATTGTAGTAGCCACCATCACTCCAGTAATCCTCACTGTCTTCCAGATTTGTGCCAAGTGGCTGCTCTGCTGCATAGTAACCACGGGTAGTGGCGGCTACTACAGCGATTCTTGCATTGGTACAAGCTGGACCAATGTAACTATGAAAAAATATCCATACCTGGAGTTCAGCTTATTATTATTATTATTATACAGGTTTTATTTAACGCGCAGTTTGCACAGCACTTTACAACATGAACTCAGACAGTACAGTTGCAATACAATTCAATACAGGAGGAATCAGAGAGCCTTGCTCGTTTAGAGGTTACAATCTAAAAAGCTTTAAAGGGTTAGTTCACTTTTCAGAAAAATGAAACCGTTAACTATGGCCAGCCGGACACTGTTCCAATTTTGGCCGGTTCAGCAGGAACCAGCCGAGATTCAAACCATTAATGGTCAGGCTGAATGTACCAAGTTGATCGATTAAATTTGGGTATAACCAGCCTGCCAGATATTCTTGCAGTTATTGCTAGCAGCTGCTATTGCTGCTAGATATAATCACTGTCGTCTCCCAGCGGCTTCCCCCTGCCAGGAGAAGACAATGGCCCGGCAGGAAGGATTCCTGCATCAATATTGTCTGTGTTGATGGGGAATCAAGCAAATTTCTTTCCTGCAACCTGTGGTTGCAGGAAAGAAATTTGTTCAGTGTATGGCCGGCCTAACACCCTACACCCTCCCCAGCCCCCAATTCCTGCTGCACTTACCTCCATGGGTGATATCATTTCACCATCCACAAGGCCCTGTTCTTCCTCTCCTTTCCCTAGGGATACTGGGATAGATCAAGGAGGTTCTGATTGGTCACGTGCTGGCTCAAACTAATTGCAACTGCACTGATTCGTCCTGGGGTACCTAGGAAAAGAAAAGGAAGAAGAACCTGCTTTTCAAACCTCAGGACTGTTGAACTGGGCTGCGTGGATGGTGGAACTCTTACCCACGGTGAGTGCAGTGGGAATAGGGGTGGTAGGTGGGCTAGGGTCGGAGAGTAGGGTGTGAGTTCAGCCTTTTTACAATTTTTCAATAATTTTTTTGGAAAGATGAACCAGCCCTTAACATTGAATCCACTTGTTGCCCTGAGGCCATCCATAGTAACGTTGTGTATAGCTGTACGGTTTTCCTGTTGTGTACATGAACAGCTGAGGTACTTCTCTTATGTTTTGCTATTGTGGGAACCACCTGAGACCAACTTGTCACCTGAGCCACAGCTGAGTTTAATGCCTGCCTGTAACCTTTATGGTTGCACTTTTTCCCGAGGATTTGACAATAGTAATGGTCACCATGACTAAATATTTTTTATTATTTATTACAAGTAACATGCATGCATGCTTGGAAACTGGTAATACATTTGAATCATAATGATGTGACCTGGCAAGTTAAGGACAGGCCTGAAAATGTTGATGATTAAAGCAGACAAGTTTATAATTTTAGTCAACATGAATTTTACCAGCAAACTTTCCCTGCAGTTCAGAGATTCTACCCTCTAGCTATAGTACAGCCTGAAGATGAGAGTCTGATCAGCTACAACGCATATTTGCACTGACAGAGCTGACAGCTATGATTATAAGAGGCCGCTCATGACTGCTTCTGCTTCTTACAGACAACATTTAATGTAATGGCACATACAGTTGTGCTCATAAGTTTACATACCCTGACAGAATTTATGATTTCTTGGCCATTTTTCAGAGAATATGAATAACGTAAAAACTTTTTTCCACTTGGTTAGTGTTTGACTGAAGCCATTTATTATCAATCAACTGTGTTTACTCATTTTAAATCATAATGGCAACAGAAACTACCCAAATGACCCTGATCAGAAGTCTACATACCCTGGTGATTTTGGCCTGATAACATGCACACAAGTTGACACAAAGGGGGTTGAATGGCTATTAAAGGTAACAATCCTCACCTGTGATCTGTTTGCTTGTAATTAGTGTGTGTATATAAAAAGTCAATGAGTTTCTGGACTCCTGACAGACCCTTGCATCTTTCATCCTGTGCTGCACTGATGTTTCTGGATTCTGAGTCATGGGGAAAGCAAAAGATTTGTCAAAGGATCTGTGGGAAAAGGTAGTTGAACTGTATAAAATAGGAAAGGGATCTAAAAAGATATCCAAGGAATTGAGAATGCCAAACAGCAGAAGTGGAAAATGAGGGGTTCTGTTGAAACTAAACCACGGTCAGGTAGACCAACTTACAGTTCAGCCACAACTGCCAGGAAAATTGTTTGGGATGCAAAGAAAAACTTAGAAATAACTTCAGGTGAAATACAGGACTCTCTGAAAACATGTGGTGTGGCTGTTTCAAGATGCACAATAAGGAGGCACTTGAAGAAAGATGGGCTGCATTGTCAAGTCACCAGAAGAAAACCATTACTACGCAAATGCCTTAGAATACGCCGAACAGCACAGAGACAAGCCTCAAACCTTCTGGCACAAAGTCATTTGGAGTGATGAAACCAAAATTTAGCTTTTTTGGCCACAACCATAAATGCTACACCGGAAGCCGCGGACTAGGCCAAAGCCGCGGCCTCGCCTAAAAACTCATGCCTGCAGCGCCTCAGGACCGGCGCGGTGTTCCAAAAAAAAAAAAACGATTTGAATCGTGGATTGAGTTTTTTTTAAGAAAATCTCCCAGCCCTAATATATATATTTTTATAATATATACACTCTGGTTTATTGCCGACGCTCTTGCCTCCTCCCTTTTGCCAAGTGTTCCCAGAGCAAGCAGCTTGCAAAGGAGACACCCAAGCAGGCTCGTTCCCGAGCTGCAGCTCTGCTTGTCCATTCACACACTCAGCTGTGGCTTGGCCCCACCCCCCCTCCACATTAGCTCACTGGTTGTGATTGACAGCAGCGGGAGCCAATGGCTCCCACTGCTGTCTCAACCACTGAGGAGGCAGGATTCCCAAAGAGCCGAGGCTCTCTTGCACAGTGCTGGAAAAAGATCGGGCTCAGGTAAGTATTGGGAGGGCTGCTGCACAGGTTTTTTACCTTCATGCATAAAATGCATGAAGGTAAAAAACCTTGAGCCTTTACAAGCTCTTTAAGGGCAGCTATGCCTGGAGGGAGCCCAGCCCTCCTTAAAGGTATAGGAATGCACTGGATACCCAGCAATAGCACAATGGCAGCAAAGGTATCCAGTGCATCCCCTCACCAATAAAAGTGGTAGAAATCTCTGTTCTACTACTTGTACCTACTGGCAAGCCTAAAGTAAGCCTATATTTCCTAAACTTGCACAGTGTAAGAGATATTCAGAGTGCATGCAGCTGGTGCCGTTCCCAGCGCATGCGCTCTGAAGTTCTGGCATACAGTGGTGGACCTTCAGAGCCCATGCTGTATATAGCGGCTCCCGTGCGCAGGAGTGACGTCATCGCGCCTCCGGCCACTCATGTAGCCGGAGGACGTGAACCCTGAAAGAAGACCGGGGGAAGATGTCAGCCGTCTCAGTGGTGACAGCGCAGTGTTGGAGGGTTTCTTTTTAAGGTAAGTATTGCCTTGCAGGGGATTTTTTTTTTTTTATTCACTGCGGTTTACTACCGCTTTACCCAACAGTAAAAACAAATGGCAATTGCCCCAACCTATAACCGGCCGTTGCAGCAAGGAGAACATGGAAGGGGGATGGATTTTAAAAAACAACAAACAAAACTGCCCAGCTCACTTACCAACCAGCCTGCAACAAACGGTATTTTGCCCTGTCTAACAGTTCATGTAAAAAACCAGGGGTTTGTTACCTATGTAACAGCGTCATGGCTATAAAACAAGATCAGTATAAGGGTATTCCATTTTGCTAGTGCTTGATGCCATAGTACTTGTGTGATGCAATGCTATGAGGCTCATTGCCTCCGTATTATAGATTGGCACCATGTTGCAGAGATAGGACTGGGTAGTTGGCATCCTGCTTACCTTTTTATGCTCCTTATACAACTAAAACTAAATTTACCATGTGCTGGGGCAGATGCTTAAAAAGGTCATCTATGTTTTAAACGTTGTTCTTGTGTGTTTTGACATACCACTATAACGCCATGTGTACAGAAAACTGCCATCTCTTGAATGGCCACAGCTGGCTGCCAATTAGAAGCCATGTGTTTTGCCTTACACTTCATACCATCTGAATAAACAACAAAAACTTCTGTGAAGTAAGTCTGGTCCTAATTGTGGCTCTTACCCCCTCTACCTGCTCCAGCCAATAGTTTTTTTTCTGTAGTTTTCATACATTTGATGATGACTTTATTTTTAATTCAGCTAAAGTCAATTCCTGACCTATAGTAGTATTCTGTAGAACACGGTGATAAGACATACCTGTTAAGTTTAAGGTCTCTTTGATTATATGCATTGCTTACATTTTATAGCATTGTTGTTTTCTGCTGTATAGTGTTTTATGGCGATTTTATGGCGTTTGCAGCTTATCTGTGTGCTTTGGTGTACTAAGATACCACTTTAATTGTCACAGTCACCAGTTGCTGCTAGAAGTTCAGTAGGCCATTTGCCTTTTGTTCCCATTTTGGCAGCAAATGTAACAACTGAAAGTTCAAACAAGCTGGGTAGTCTGATAATGTAATTGGTTTACAAAGTGTGAGGCTGTGCTGAGCCTAGATACTAGAATAAACAGACAGGACCTAGGAAGCTTCACTCAGATGAACACGTTGAAAAGTTATTCCAGTAGTGTCATTCATTCTGCTATGATCTTGGTAATGCTAATGATATTTATGCCGTAATAAGTTTGTGTTCACATGGTGAAGGGGCAACTTAGACCTCATTCACACTTGCAGTGTCAAACCTACATTTATGTGTTCTGAATCACGTTTTTACGTTAAAATAAATGCAGGTAATGATTTTTCCATGGTATCATTCAGATTGGATGTTTAACTGGGTTTAGAGAAAATAGAATTCTGGGCATTCAGAATCTGAAACTTTAAAAGCAGCTATACAATAAAGCAGGACCATCAAACCGCAAGAAAAAATAATCAGGGAAGCATAAGGCCCCTTTCACACTGGAGCGGTTTTCAGGCGGTATTGCGCTAAAAATACCGCCTGAAAACCGCCCCTAAACAGCCTCCGCTGTTTGTTCAGTGTGAAAGCCCGAGGGCTTTCACACTGAAGCGGTGCGCAGGCAGGGCGGTGAAAAAAGTCCTGCAAACCGCTTTTTTGGAGCGGTGAAGGAGCGGTGTATTCACCGCTCCTGCCCATTGAAATCAATGGGACAGCGCGGCTATACCGCGGCAATACCGCGGCTATAGCCGCGCTGTACGAGGGATTTTAACCCTTTTTTGGCCGCCAGCGGCGTTTAAAACCGCACCGCTAGCGGCCGAATACACATGCAAGAACGACGGTACAGCAGCGCTAAAAATAGCGCTGTTGTACCGCCGACGCCCCCACCGCCCCAGTGTGAAAGGGGCCTTAAATTTGTTCATACTTCTCCGAGAATTTCTCCTGCATTCAGATAAGCTAAATTCGGGAGTCCAAGTGTGAATAAAGCCCGGCCCCTTTCACACTAGTGGACCAATTGGATCCGCCTGTCAGTTTTTTAGGCAAACCCAATTGGACCCACTTGTCTCCTCTATGGAGCGGCAAATGTCAAGAGACATGTATCCATTGACACCTGCCGACATCTGATCTTGTTCGCTAAAAACAGATGGATGGGGATCCGTTCCCCATCCGCCTCGCGGATCAGATGGCAGTCGAGTGTAAATGGACAGGTGGTTCGTTTACATCCGATTGCCCATAGAGGGGAGCGGCCCATCCACCTGCTCAGCGGGGGTCAGCAGACATATTTCCTGCTGAGTAGGCGGACTCTGACGGAGCCTGCCCCATGTGGAAGGGGCCTTAGGGCTAATGCACACGACCGATTAGGGCCCCAGATCAGTGTATTTCTGTAGTGGGTATGACCAGTTGTTTCTGATCACCTGATGATACTGGAAGTCTGTACAAGCTTTTTCAATTTCAAGTACAAGACCGGTACATGAATTTGGCGCAGGTTGCGCCACTTTTAGAACGCCCGCATTTTTGCAAAAACTGTATGCTCCAGTCTTTATGAATTCCAGGGATTTTCTTCTGTTCTCAGATAAAGAAGGCTCTTTTGTGTGCTATACACAGGAAATATCCGAACTCCCAGTGTGCCACAAGTATAACCTCATATAGTGGAGATAAAAAGTCTACACACCTCTGTTAAAATGTCAGGTTTCTGTGATGTAAAAAATGAGACAAAGATCAATCATTTTAAAACTTTTTCCACCTTTAATGTGACCTATAAACTGTACAACTCAATTGAACAACAAACTGAAATCTTTTTGGTGGAGAGAAGTAAAAATAAAAAACTAAAATAATATGGTTGCATAAGTGTGCACACCCTTAAACTACCGGTAATACTTTGTTGAAGCAACTTTTGATAAAAACATTAATCTTCTTCTGGTGAAGCCATTCCTTTGTTGATTTGGATGTATGCTTTGGGTCGTTGCCATCATGAAAATTAAGTTCCTCTTCATGTTCAGCTTTCTAGCAGAAGCCTGAAGGTTTTGTGCCAGTATTGACTGATATTTGAAATGGTTCATAATCCCCTCTACCCTGACTAAGGCCCCTGTTCCAAATGAAGAGAAACAGCCCCAAAGCATGATGCTGCCACCACCATGCTTCATGGTAGGTATGGTGTTATTTTGGTGATGTGCAGTGTTGTTTTTGTGCCAAACATTTCTTTTGGAATGATGGCCAAAACTTTCAACCTTGGTTTCATCAGACCATAACACATTTTCCCACATGCTTTTGGGAGACCACAGATGTGTGTTTGCAAAATTAAGCCGGGCTTGAATGTTTTTCTTCGCGAGAAAAGGCTTCCGTCTTGCCACTCTACCCCATAGCTCAGACATATGAAGAATACGGGAGATTGTTGTCACATGTACCACTCAGCCAGTACTTGCCAGATATTACTGCAGCTCCTTTAATGTTGCTGTAGGCATCTTGGCAGCCTCCCTGACCAGTTTTCTTCAGGTCTTTTCATCAATTTTGGAGGGACGTCCAGTTCTTGGTAATGTCACTTTTGTGCCATATTTTCTCCACTTGATGATGACTGTCTTCACTGTGTTCCATGGTATATCTAATTCCTTGGAAGTTCTTTTGTACCCTTCTCCTGACTGATACCTTTTAACAATGAGATCCCTCTGGTGCTTTGGAAATTCTCTGCGGACCATGGCTTTTGCTGTAGGATGCTACTAAGAAAATGTCAGGAAAGACCTACTAGAACAGCTGAAATGTATTTGGGGTTAATCAGAAGCACTTTAAATTATGGCAGGTGTGTACTGACACCTATTTAACATGAGTTATGTGATTTCTTAACTCATAAGAGGGTGTGCACACATATGCAACCACATTATTTGATTTTTTTTTATTTTACTTTTTCCCTCCTAAAAGATTTCATTTTGTTTTTCAATTGCGTTATACATTTTATAGGTCACATTAAAGGTGGAAAAAGTTCGAAAATGATTGATCTTTGTCTCATTTTTTTAAATGACAGAAACCTGACATTTTAACAGGGGTGTGTAGACTTTTTTTATCCACTGTATGTCATGTAATGTACAGGGATTTTGGAATATTTTAATTTCAGATGTAAAATAACTGGAAACTGTCCAAATATTAATGATTTCTTCCACTTTTGTTCTTTGTAGACTACCCAGATGGTACCAATTCCACCGATTTCACCGCACAGTCCACAATGTATCTGCCTGAAAACTTCACATTCTCTCCAAACCTTCCGTGTCCGCAAAAGTTGCCGTTTATGCGTAAGTACTTGATTATTGGAATGTTTCTCTCCCTATTTCTAGATTTTCTTCCCCTCAAAACAGTGAATTTGTTTCAAAATCAGACTGCAAAAAAAAGTATGTTTTGACAGGTTTTAGGGACCCATTCAGCTGGCGTTTACTGGAGAAGGACTTATTTACAAAGTGGTGCTGTACGCAGCATCCATGGCCAGCTAAACAAATAAGTACACATATATTCTAGGAAAACTGTGACATTTTACATATCTAATAGATGTTAAATAGCAGGCAGTTTATCTGCTTTGTATACGTTTCTGAAGCACGTGTATTTATTTTTAAAGCTAAACTCCAGGAATATAGCTCCTTTTATAAAGTGAAGGCATGCTATGAGGGAAATTCAACAAGGTGTATGACACCTCCTGGGCTTAGCTCTATTATATACATCTGGCTGGTTTATAGAGGAGCCTGATGCTGTACTTTCCGGTTTTGGCATTATCAACAGCAGAATTGCTGTCCTCCCCTCCTCCTGCCCAATCACAGAAGCCTTTGTATTATGTGAACACATTCACAAAATACAAAGGATTCTATGAATGAGCAGCAGAAGGGAGGGCTGGGTATAGCTGCTCTGTGTGCTTCTCTCCTCTCACAGACTGGAGTGTATCCTTGACTAAGCCATAAACTTGTAAGATGAAAATAATAGAGCTAAGCCCAGCGAGTGTCATGCACCTTGTTGGACTTAAAGCGTTTGTTACCCCAACACTTCATATTCCTGATATGTGCCAGCTGAATCATGTACTTGTATGAGAAAGGATCTTGTTCTCTTTGTAAAGATATGAATGTGGATGACTCCCGTGCTGTCAAAGGGTCTGCACTAAGGGACACTTCTGCAACACCTGCGATTCTGATCCAAACAGAAGAAAATATAAGGTGAAATAGTGATGGTATTGCGCTGTGAAAGAAGGGGGTGTGGGAGGGGCTAAAATAGGATGTAATGGTGGAAACTGCAGTGGTATGTGGTAAAGCAACCAAGTGTACATGGAATCAAAATAGTGTCACATAATGATACCTGGTGTAGTAGAGTAATCCAAAAGAAAAAATAATAATTATATAGCAAACGTGTATCATATAACTACATGATCATTGATATAAAAAGTCCAAGAAATAATGTCAAAGTATATAAAAAATTGCAAAATGACAGAAGAAATATCAGAAAAAATGTATAAAAAAGAGTCCATATACGGTGAATGTAAAACAATCCCACCACTAAAGAGCGTAGGTGTACCAAAAAATCTTCAGTGATAGCACCTCTGTGTCTGCAAGCAGCTCACCTTAGTGCTGTAAGGTGTACAGCATAGGCTGGTCACAGATCACAGGTAGGCTGATGGATGCAAAGGTGAAGGGATATCCCAAATGTAGCTTAGACGGTCCCAGTGGTAGATGTTCAAAACGATATATAAAAAAAGCGCATAGAAAATATAGCGTAACTTCGCAATGTGGGACAGGGATGGATCGCAAAGCAATGCACTCACTTTTTAAAAATGAGCATAGGCACCAATCCACGAACGCCGAGTTCGTATGCCCTTGTTGATAAGTCTTCAGTCGGTTCCTGCTCCCCGGTGCTGGCAGTC
Source organism: Lithobates clamitans (assembly GCA_037952925.1). Classification (NCBI taxonomy): domain Eukaryota; kingdom Metazoa; phylum Chordata; class Amphibia; order Anura; family Ranidae; genus Lithobates; species Lithobates clamitans. The sequence goes on along the minus strand of JBBGZY010000331.1, from coordinate 3,196,867 downwards.
ACGGAGAGCACAAACAACGTTCAGGGCCGCACTAAGAAGCCACGACAAAGTATACACCCCAAAGGGAACCTACCCCAAAGGGTAGGAACTGACTGAAGACTTATCAACAAGGGCATACGAACTCGGCGTTCGTAGATTGGTGCCTATGCTCATTTTTAAAAAGTGAGTGCATTTTGCAATTTTTTTTATATACTTTGACATTATTTCTTGGACTTTTTATATCAATGATCATGTAGTTATATGATACACATGTTTGCTATATAATTATTATTTTTTCTTTTGGATTACTCTACTACACCAGGTATCATTATGTGACATAATTTTGATTCCATGTATGTACACTTGGTTGCTTTACCACATACCACTGCAATTTCCACCATCACATCCTATTTTAGCCCCTCCCACACCCCTTTCTTTCACAGCGCAATACCATCACTATTTCATCTTGTTCTCTTTGTATTGCTTCCTTTATGTGAAACACCTGGTGTTCCTGCCAGTCCTTCTGCTTTCCCATTAAAAACTAACCACACTAAGCAGGAGAGCTACATTTTTAACTCCGGCTGCTGAGTTTCAAAAAAGTCTTGAGATGTCACTTTAAGCTTTTACTCACACAAGAGCAGCCCTTGCTGACAAAGCAGTGGCTGCCAGTCATCCAGGAGGCGATACTGCCACCTTATGAATGACCCCCGGCAAAAAAATGGGGGTTTTGTATATAAATAATGCACTGTTTCTTTGCCCAGTTCACCTGAATGAATTACGTTTAATAGTGGTACTGCCCGCCAAACATGACCAGGGGTATCATTTTTGCCATGGATGCAAAGCACGTGGCCATGGCATCTGTACAACCCTGAGCATCTGCATGCTATCTTTTAGGCAGGCTGTCAGGAGATGGTAAAACCATGACTTAACCACCTGTACACCTGTTTTTACCATGCCAGGGCTGGTTCTGTGAATTGGACCAAAGGCCCATTGCACACTGAGCCAGTTTAGTGCCGTAGACACACTTTGGCAGGCTTCCTGGAGCGAGGCTGAATGCTGTACCTGTCCTTCCTGGTGCACTAAAACGTGGGAGGGACACGCTGCTGCTGAATATTTGCATTAAGCCACAGCACCGAAAGTATAGTGAGAGCTGAACTTCCCTACGTGAATGAAAGTGTAAATACTGTAATAAAAAAAGGTCAGTCATTCATAAAATTTTATATATGTCTGTAGGGACTTTTTTCACAATGCAGATTTAAATAAAAAATTAAATGTTTCCTGGAATTCTTCTGTAGGTGCATGTGATTTGATAATGCATACTCTTTATCGTAAAAAAGCAGTACAGCGCATAAAATTAAAATCTACTATAAAACAATAAGGAACAGTCCATTTTCTATTGTTCAAGGCAAAGATTTCCGGCAAATAATCCAGTGATAAGAGTAGCGTGTCACGTACACGGAAGCGTACACGGAACATGGAGCATAGAGTCCAAAGCTGACATTGAGAGAGCGAGTGCAATTTACAAGATATCGGTGTTGGACCAGTCACCAGTGCATCTGTTCCTGTTATTATCCCCTTGAGGGAACTGCTGTTTTAGACCTGACTGATACACTCAGGGGTGCTGAGGTGAGCGGCTTGTGTCACCGATGGTGGAGGTCTTTTCACTACAGTCACTCGTGTCACTGGATTATTTGCCGGAAATCTTTGTCTTGAACAATAGAAAATGGACTGTTCCTTATTGTTTTATAGTAGATTTTAATTTTATGCGCCGTACTGCTTTTTTACAACATATTTTTAGGGATTTGATAAATTTGACCCTCAGTACCATAGCTGCTTATTGTTCTATATGGTTTGCGCTGGTTGATCTCAATATACTGCCATACTTTTTATCTTCCATGAGTCAAGCTATTAGCATATGATTTTTAGTTTACAAGATGTTTTTTGCATTTTCAGCCTGTATTAGTTTTACACACATTCCCCCCCCCAGCAGATCATGTGCTGGTAATTTGCAGCGTACAGCAGAACATGTCTGAGGATGTGGTTTCACATTCAGCCACCCGCCTATATCTGTGGTTTCCCTCCATAACGCTTGGTGGCACCGGGGGCAAGACAAGTTGTGAGCATGCAAGCTTTGGCCTCAGGTTCTATAACCGTTCAAAATGAAAATAGACCGATGTGCCTTCTCTATAGACGGGTCAGAATACAAGCTTTGCAAAGAAAAGACTGGTGTCTGGTGTGCGTTCTGTTGTGGCTAATCATCCGGTATTATACTTGCCAGCTGTCCCACTTTTTTTCCCAGGGATAGTCCAGAAAGGTTTTTGTTTTCTGCTTTATCTAGTTTGGGCATTATAAATTATTTCCATTTTACTCATGTTCCATTAATTTCTTATCTTTTTACTGACTGGCATGCTTTGTACTTTGAACTTTAATCAGTACCTGGTAATAATTGCAGTCATTACAGAACCAAATGATAGTGCCAGGCTCCATTGAATCAATCTCTATAATAATAAGGAATAAACAAAGAAGCGAGGTGAAGGTTGGGTTCCATATGCAGGAAAGTGACACCTTTGGCCTTGGAGCAGGGAGAGGAGATCCTGATTACTGTGGTCAATACTCACCATTGCAGACTTTTTATAGTTCAGCCGACTGTCCACTGAAAACTGAAAGATTCATTTTGTGAGGAACTGATGTTTTACTTTTGTTATAGTAACTGGTTAACGGGGTCTGCTGTGGTCATTTTCTGAGTAATCGTAAGCAAGATGAAAGAAAAAACACTAAAGTCCAACAAATTCAACCATATGTATTATTGGAACAATATTTCTTGTCAGTCTTTACAGAAAGTTCCAGCCACACACCTCCGTATGGGCTTTCTGTCTGAAAGCTGAAGTGTGAATGGACTACGAGCGCACTGATCAGTTCACCCGTAGTCCATTGAGAACTACAAGCTGTCTGCCTCGGTGGAAGATGGGACTTGTAGTTCATTCTTTCACAGATCTTTTTGAATGAAGGACATGGCAGTTTATAGTTCATATAAAAAAGATTATAGCAATGTGATAGGTTGTGTAACCATAAAATGTCCATCCACAATTAATAGCCTCCACAAGGGGAATAGAAGCCAAATGCAGCAGGAGCTACAGCATATAAAAGAGAAGAGAGGTGCCTGTAAGTGTAGCAATATGGTTACATTTAATGAAGGTACAACGTTTAGCAGCTCACATGGTTGATGATTAAATAAGGGGAACATCTAAGTATGCGAGCATCCAGGGTAAAGCTGTCCACATAGACCATCCCCCACACTGCAATCGTGATGGGAAGACTACCCTGCAGTAGAGCGATCTGAAAGGGTGGGTTGAAGCACTTGTGGAGCACAGCGTGGAAGAGATGATGTCAATGGTGGTGCGGAGGATGATCTATGTGGACAGCTTTACCCCGGATGCCTGATACTTAGATGTGACTGTTTTAATCATCAACCATGTAAGTTGCTAAATGTTGTACCTTCATTAAATGTAACCATATTGCTACACTTAGCGGCACCTCTCTTCTCTTTTATACTCAGTCGTGATATAATGCTACTTGTATATCAAGATATCGCTTGTATATCAAGTCAAAATTTATTTAAAAATGTTGCTTGTCTTGCAAAACGCTCTCAAACCAAGTTACTCTCAAACCAAGGTTTTACTGTGTTCTGAAAGGTTAACTGAAACAGGTTTGTATGAAAGTTTCCTCTTTTAGTCCTATTTCTGTAACTATTCCCGTGTATGACTGGTAATCTTCTCTTATCTGTTCATGGGCATCAAACTATAAGACAACCATTTTTTTCACTTGTTTATTTAACTGGGCTTTTTTCAGTTGTTTCTATTTAAACTTGCAACATAGTAAAATGCGGACTTTTAATTAGAAATGTTTTTCGATGCAGGTGGGCCCACTGATATTAACATGAGTGAGATCTCATTAGAAGAAGTTTATCAGATGTTTGCTGATATGGGTATTGGACCTGGAGGACACTGGAAGCCCACAGACTGCACTCCTCGGTGGAAGGTGAGAGGATCGTTAAAGCATATGCTTCATATGTTGGACCAGGCAGAACAATTCTATCAGTGCTATTCTGTACTGGAAGTGGTTCTAAAAGCTGAACATTTTTTACCTTCATGTATTCCATGTGTGAAGGTCAAAACCTTCAGTATACAGCTCCCCACACAGCCCCCCCAATACCTGCCCGATCCAGTGATGTGCATGAGAGCGGCTGCTCTCCTTGGGTCTCTGTCTCCTGATTGGCTAAGAGACAGCAGCGAGAGCCATTGGCTTCCATTGCTGTCAATCACAGCTCACAGAGGATGGAGCGGGAGTGAGGGGGCCGCACCCCGTTCTGCTATAGGGATGCTAGGAGAAGAGGGGGGCCAGAAACGCTGGTGGGGGACCCAAGAAGTGGCAGATCAGGGCTGCTCTGTGCAAAACCATTGCACAGAGCAGGTAAGTATAACATGTTATTTAAAAAAAAATAAAACAAATGCCTTTTATTATCACTTTAAAGACTAGGCAATATGTTAGCTACTGAAGAATCACTCTACTTCCCCTTAAAAGATATGTTTCACCCAAAAATGATGCTGCAGTTCTCAGTGGACCCATCGGATATTGAGATTTCCTTTCCTCTCGGCACCGTAGCTGTTAGTGCCCATTTGCACCTTTCTGTTTTAGTGCATTGTGAGAACACATGCGTTTTATGTTGCTTGCTATTGTGCATTGTGTCAAAGCAACCCATTAAGGCTCCATTCACACTTGTATGACTGCAACTTTAGTGCAACTTTGACACAACTTTGGATGGGTACAATTTGGATACAAATTTGGCTTTGACCAGTGATAATGGACAACTGTTGCATTGTATAACATTCAGGTACGGCTTTCATGCAACTTTTGAGGGTTAACATTGATGTCTATGGCCCTCAAGTTGCATGAAAGTCGGACCAAATGGTTCATGAACTACTTTGAAGTCGCTGCAACTTTTAGGTTGCACGTATATGAATGGTTATCATTGGAAAACATGGGAAATGACCTGTCATGCGACTTTGATGTCCCAAGTCGCAGAAGTGTGAATGGAGCCTAAAACGAACAATTGACAAAAAAGGGCATGCACCATTTGCATGGCAGAACATTGTGTGTTGCAGTGTGCTTACCCTTAGTACATTGAAAATTAATGACACAAACACAACAATGTGTATATGATACATTAAGGTGTGTTGCGGCAGCACACAGGAGTAAATGAGCACTTACTGTTTTATTTTGCTTTAGGCTAAGTTGTGCAGCTGGCTTCTGCCCTTCAGTATATAAAGTTCACTTGTACTTCATACATCGTTTTCACCTACTGTGTCTGTGTGCTGCCCAATTCATGGGCAGAGTGAAATGAAATACTTAGTGCTTCTATTAATGGGGTAGCTTTGCTAGATGGCTGAGCAGCCAGTCTTCAGGCCTGTGTGTTATGTCGGGTGGTTGGAACGTCCTGTGGCCTGTGTTAGCTCCAACTAGACAACCCTTGAATGGCAGGCAAATAGAAGGCAAGTATGTACGATGAGGGAAAATACACTAAATACAGATTCACTTTAATGGAGAGCTTGTGATGCTGGCTGGGTGGGGGGGGCATAAAGCATTCCGGGCCACACTTGAAAGAACTGATAGTGTTGCAGATAGCTGCCAGATCTTTTGCTGTCATGTTTCCTGTCCACAAATGTTAGAGGAAGTTCTGCTTTAAGCACTCCTCACACCCTTTCAATGCCACATTTGGCATGTCCTTTTTTTTGGGATGTGGGGAGCAGGTACCTAGTTTTAACAGGTACCTGCTCCCACTTCTGCTCGGGCTGCCTAGGCGACCCCCCCCCCCCCTCCTTGCAATTTTCTGGGACATCTCACAGGTCCCAGAAGATTTCCCAGCCATTGAGGAGACGCAGCTGGCTGTGAGACCCCAAGCTGTCACGGCTGGGTGCCCACACTTTTAATGCCAGGAAGAGGCGAGGGAGAGAACTGAGGGTTCAGGCGGCCACATTTCTTAACCGTGGGACAGGTGAGTGTGTTTATTAATAGTCAGCAGGTACGCTTTTTGTAGCTACACTTTTTGTAGCTGCTGACTTCTAATAAACACCAAAACGACCGGGAGTCCGCTAAGATATAGTTGGGAATTCCTTTTAAGGGTTTTGCTATGAAACTTTTGTTATACAGGAGTCTCACTCGGCACTGCTGAAGAAGCACCAGGACTTTTTTTTTTTTTCTCCATTAAAGAGGTTGTAAACACCACTTTTACCTACAGGTAAGGCTTACCTGTAGGTACTGTGAGTATCTGCTAATCTTACACAGTTTAGGAGATATTCACTATATCCGCATGTGCCGACGTCATCGTCACATGCGGCTCCTGCTGTTTCTTCAGTAGCCGTGCCGTGACCAGCGTCTCCCGCACGCATTTGCAGGAGTGATGTCCGTCCAATCACAGCTGGAGCCACGAACCCGGTAATAACTCCGGGAGACATGACGCCGGTCACAGCAGTGTGTGGGGAATGCTGCAACAGCTTCAATCTAAGGTAAGTATTTCATAATGAGCTAGTATGCGATGCATACTAGCTCATTATGCCTTTGTCTTGCAGGTTTGTTTGTTTTTTGGAGTTTACAACCACTTTTAATATATCAGTAAAGTGGAACTACACTGTATCTGAGCACTACAAACCAAAAACCCTATTTAATTCTTTTTTTAATCTTCAAAGCAAACTTCCCCCATCCATCCATGCTTTATTATTGCTGAGAAATCACTTTGAAAAACACCCCCTAGCATTTCTGGGGTAAGGGCAGATGATTCATGTACTTCCTGGAATCCATCCGCCCTTCGCTCAGGCATGCAGGCAGGAGGTTGTAGTTAGCTGAGAAAACCTCTCTTCCCCTCCTGGAGACTCCTGGGATGTATGACATCATTTGCCTAGGCCTGGAAACCAGGATGTAGCCGAAGAAATGTAAAAAGTTTAAAACAAGTAGATATGCTATATTTTTCCTATCTATTTACTAGATTAAAAATAGTCAATGTTGCTTGAGAGAGTGGAGTTCCCCTTGAACAAGTAGTACCACTATCATGCATGTTATCTTTCTGCTAATGCCAGTGGAATTGTCAACCAGCCAGTCTTGTCAACCAGCCAAAAAACATTCCGCACTAACCAAAGTCCATATTTGTTTGCACAATTTTAATATCCAAGGCAGATATGAGTTATGGTTTTCCAAATAAAGACGGATGCTGACTGCGTTGGGCTGGATTATTGCACCCAGCATTTTATAGCGGCTCGGAAACTGTCTGCAAGCCTTTTCTTAGTTTGTTTTTCTGCATTTTTTTTTTTTACAAGACTGTAAACTGTTATGTATGTAAGGGTATTAGAAGTCATGTTCATGCTCCAAATTCATAGTTATTGGTAGGATTTTGGCAGAGATCATTGCTCACCCATCTGGCCCACTTCTCTTTATGGGTCTGCCAATATTGGCATTCCTGTAACAGATTTTTCCAGGGTTGTTAAATGGTTTACTGTACTGGCAAAGGGCTGTATGGGACAGCTACTGTTAACAGAATCCGATATCATTTTTTTTAGTTTAATTCAGTTTTAGTGGGTACAGTAAGGAAATGCTGATGATCAGACGACATTCTTTTATAAGTTACTTTTTAGATGATCAAAGGTTTCAGGATAAATGCTTTCCTTATTACACTAGCTTCCTCTTGCGTGTGTTTGTGTGAGTAACCGTGGGGGCAGCTTGGAATCTGTATCCAGGACACACCTAGTAAATGCTTACTGAAGCTTAGCGCTTACAGGAAATGTCCATGGGAATTTTCCACATGCTTTTCACTAGTAAAATGCATTCATGGGTAATAGATTTATATTTACAAATTCAGAAATTGAGCCAGAACTCAGATCCAATCAGGATGAGCCCATGAATAGCAGGCAATGTAGGATTTTTATGCTGGCCCCAGTGCACAAATAATAAAAAACTTTTTTCCATCATGTAAACACGTGCTCAGCTAGAAGTAAAGGATAAAATCTATAAAATAAATTATAAATATATACTATACTGTCAAAAGTATTATGACACCTGCCTTTACACATGAACTTTAATTGCATCCCAGCCTTAGTCCGTAGGGTTCAATATTGAATTGGCCCAACCTTTGCAGCTTCAACTCTTCTGGGAAGAGTCATGTTGGAACAGGAAGGGACCATCCCCAAACTGTTCCCACAAAGTTGGGAGTATGAAATTGTCCAAAATGTCTTGGTATGCTGACGCCTTAAGAGTTCCCTTCACTGGAACTAAGGGGCCAAGCCCAACCCCTGAAAAACAACCCCACGCCAGAATTCCCTTCTCCACCAAATGATTTGGACCAGTGCACAAAGTGAGGTCCATAAAGACATGGATGAGCAATTTTAGGTACTTTAGGAACTTTACTGGCCTGCACAAAATCCTGACCTCAACCCGATAGAACACCTTTGGGATGAATTAGAGCAGAGACTGCGGCCTTCTCGTCCAACATCAGTGCCTTACCTCACAAATTCTCCTCTGGAATAATGGTCAAACATTCCCATAGACACACTCCTAAACCTTGTGGACAGCCTTCCCAGAAGAGTTGAAGCTGTTATAATTGCAAAGGGTGGGCCAACTCAATATTGAACCCTACGGACTAAAGCCTCGTAGCTCTACGGACTAAAGCCTCATACACATGGTACGATTGTTGGCCAACCCAGCGTCTGATTTTTGTCAAAAGGGCGTGTGCCAGGATCTTGTCTTGCATACTAACTGTACACAATTGTCGTGCCTCAAACACGAACGTAGTGACGTACTACAAGGAATTTCAGCTCTTGAGCGCCACCTTTTGGGCCCCTTCTGCTCATTTCATGTTTGGTGAGAATTGATTCCAGGCCTGCGTGTTTGTACTTTTGACTTTTGTGTGACGGATTTGTGTACTGACCATACGAAAATCTGACGTCAAACTGTTGCCCGCCAAAAAATGTACCAGCCTGTCATCCAACTGTCATCCATTTGTTGGCCGAAAGTTGGACAACTATTGTCAAAAAGGAGCGTACCAACGGTCAGATTTTAGGACAACAGTCTGACAACAGACAATCCCCTGCCAACAATCGTACTGTGTGTACAGGGCTTAAGACTATGATGCCATTAAAGTTTATGTGCGTGTAAAGGCAGACGTCCCAATACTTTTGGCAATATAATGTGTGTATAACAACCCATGATCCACAATGTACAAGGGTGCATGCGGTCTATTTCCTCCTGTATTACCTGGTTGGTTGGACCCCAGGGATTGTTCAAACACTGGGACAGTGTGGGGGGCTATTTTGACCCCAGAAATCTAACGTCTTTGAATATAACATCGATTTTCATTCTTTCTTTATTTCTCCCTCCTGTTCCGGGTTTGTGAAGTGACTCAAGTCTAGAATATCATTTTACACACGGGTTTATTTCAGTATGTATTGCCCAATGACCCTTTCTCACAAGGTCATAGATGTTTGCATCTCTTAAAGAAAAAAGGAAGTCATTGAATTTGTAAGGGGAAGTTCTTGCTTAGTATCCGTATTTATTTATTCATTTTTTATAGACATGGACTGATGTTACGTTTGATTACCAGTGGACTTTTATTTATGATAGGTATTTGTCAACAAATTGCACAGTGGTTTACATACTGTATATATTGTACATTCACATCAGTCCTTACCGTCAAGGAGCTTACAATCTAAGGTCCCTATCTCACATTCATACATACACATTTTAGGGCCAATTTAGAAAGGAGACAATTAGCCGGCCAGCGTGTCTTAGGAATGTGGGAGGAAACCGACACAGTGAAATTGTGAATTCCAGACAGGTAGTGCTGTGGCTGGGATTTGAACTGTTGACCACAGTGCTGCCAGGCAGAAGTGCTCACCACTGAGGCTGGGTTCACACTTATGTGAATCGGATGCAGGTTTCACCGCATCCAATTCGCATGTCAGGAGAATGTGACTGACGCTCTATGGAGCTGGATTACACATCTCCGGGGTGGCTCCGGTGTGACTTGCACAGGGGTCCTGTGCGTCTTCTGGTCCATTTCAGGTCCGAGTTCAGCCAAAAATTCAGGCTGAAATCTGACCTGAAACGGTGAATGGGGACACACGGGACCCCTGCTGTGAGCCGCTCCGGTGTGAACCCAGTCTTAAAGAGGATCTTCTATTTTTAAAGTTGCTGTTGGAATCCTTTCCGCCTAACACTAATGGACAGTAAAAAAAAATCTTTTTTTACATCTCTACATACCTTTTTATTTATTTCCTTTTCTACTCCCTGCTCTTCAGTCTTCAGGAATGTATTTATTTCTTTTTTGCTTGAGAGGGTGGAGAAGGAAGTTAGAAGCTGATTGGTTGCTATGCACAGCTGCACCAGATTGTACACCAGTTTTAGTAAATCTTTCACTATAGGTCAGTCTATGAGAGGGTGGAGAAGGCAGTTAGAAGCTGATTGGTTGCTATGCACAGCTGCACCAGATTCTGTGTGCTCCAGTTTTAGTAAATCTTTCACTATAGATCAGTCTATGAGAGGGTGGGGGAGGAGGGCAGAGAGGCACGTCCAGTCCTTGAGAGGGCGGAGGCTTAATCCTCTGATCGCCTGACAGTGCAAGCATCATAGAAGTTGGGGAGAAGGAATTATTGCCAGGTCAGGGGCAGCAGGGAGTGCCCTGGCCGGGCACAAGCGCATTGCCACCTGCATGTCGGTTCCAGAAGTCAGATCAGTTGACTGGCAGCAAAGGCGATCGCTACACCTATCATTGTGTGTGGTCAGAACTGCAGGTGACATCAAGCGTGTGTTTTATGCATAACCTGGAAGAAATGGCCTCTGGCTTCACCGCTCCTCTCTCCTACTGGCCCGGGACAGGGGGAGGAGGAGGGAGCCCCCAACCGTGACGTTGAGGCTCCCGGAAGTGGGAACAGGATACCTGTGGCACCGGAGGGGGGGAGGAATCCGTTGAGTGGAAGTTCCACTTTTGGGTGGTACTCCGCTTTTAAGCTGGGTACACGTTGTGAGTTTTTGTTCAACCAGCGGAGTGAATGAAAAAAAAAATACACAGATTCCTGCATCCACATAAACAATGAGGATGCAGGAATCTCCACCACTGCGCTATTGTATTCTGACAGCGAGGACTCCCCTCCATCAGAATATATTGATCAGTGCTGCAGCAGCTGATTACAGATGGTAGTTGTCCAGCAGGAGCATTCAACAGAAGCCTATCTAACGTTCAGCTTCTGTTGAACAAAGAGGGTTACACACAGATAGAACCCAGCTTTAGACTGGACTGTTTACATTTCAATGGGCTTTGAGATGCCTACAATAATAAGAAGATCTTTGTCTATTTAGGCCTTATAGGGTCTCTAGAGACTTCCCATACCACCCCCAACGGACCTTTCCTGGAGGAAAACACAATTGGCCAAGATTGTTATCTTCCCAAGAGAAAAGGAAAGTGCCTTGGGTGTCTGCTGAGTTCTCTCCTACCCTCTATCATAGTTATAACCAATCTCAAGTATACAGCACTAATTGGCTAGAAGTAAGTTTATCATTTTAATGATATAATTTCAGAATAACATAAAACACAGAACATTACAAGCATGTCAGCCATATATATATATATACACACACACACAAGCCCAATCTTCTACATATGATATTGATGCAGTTCCAATAAAAAGTTATGTCACACCCTCTGTGCCCCTCGTGTTCAGATTTTTACCGACTTCTGATACCCACCTGCCCAGTGAATCCCGTGTTTTACTGCTGTGATCTGCATCTCAGTTGCCACACAGGGTCCAGGACCACCATCTTCTCTGAGGTCATGGAGAGTCAGCTGCCTCTTCTCGGGGGGGAGGGGGGGTGTATGCTTTAAAAGAGAAGTATGGGTTTCACAAAAAAACAATATGTATACTCACCTAGGTGGATGCAGCATATATACCATGCAGGCTGTAAGCCTGAGAACTGAGCGATCAAACGCTGCTGATCGCTCAGGTCTCGGTCTTCAGGCTGCAGAAAGCTGGTGACTTTCAGTCTCCCATTCCCTGGTCTGCCCCTCCAGTGCTCACTGGAGCGCTGGGCTGTGGAGGGGGCTGGCTTAGGCTCTCAGCTGCCAGTCCAAGCACCTGAGTGGATGCCAACCATAGTTTTGGGTTGTTTTCAGAGCATGGACTGCCTGAGTGACGTCGGCTGACAGCAGGCTTTAGCCTGCTGTCAGCCGTCTCTTCCTTTAAATTTCTTTATGCACATAATAAATTCTTTCCTTGACGCTTAGTAACTTGCATTTGTCATTAAACATTTTATGCATTCATGGTTACATATATTGTAAATGTGCCCTTGCCTTTATAATATAAACTCAACAGAAGTGTGTTAATCATACAGTTGAAGTGGAAGTCGATGTTCTGTAATATCTTTTGTCTGTCAGATGGGTGAAGCCCCAGATTTGCCTTAAGCTACCTTAATATGGCAAATCTTCCTTTGAAGCCCTTATTCTTTAATTGCAATAAGGACCTGAGCAGTATTTTTATTGAAGCAAATTGTATTTGCTCAATTTCACATTGATCTGTCAAATGAAATGATCCTGGGAAGATTACAGAGAAAGTTAAAGCATAATTACGTAATCCTCTCTGCCTTAATCTGGATTGATAGTTACATAGTTACATGGTAGGCGAGGTGGAAAAAAGACACAAGTCCATCAAGTCCAACCTATGCTGATGTCTTGGCTATAATATTGATTACATTAAATACAGAACGGTGTTTGAAATTTTGTCTGTTTTGTGGCTTTTATTCCAGAAAGTTTGGATGCGGTATCCACATTATCCTTTTTATTCTACAAATGTGGAAGATAGAAGAAGTAGAAATCCACTATATTACCAAAAGTATTGGGACACCTGCATTTCCACGCACATAAACTGTAATAGCATCCCAGTCTTAGCCCATAGGGTTCAATATTAAATTGGCCCACCCTTTGCAGCTATAACAGCTTCAACTCTTCTGGGAAGATTTGTGAGATCAGTCACTGATGTGGATGAGAAGGCCTGGCTTGCCGTCTCCGCTCTAATTCATCGCAAAGGTGTTCTATTGGGTTGAGGTCAGGGCTCTGTGCAGGCCAGTTAAGTTCCTCCACCCCAAACTCGCTCATCCATGTCTTTATGGACCTTGCTTTGTGCCCTGGTCCAAATAATTTGGTGGAGGGGGGCTTATGGTGTGGGGTTGTTTTTCAGAGGTTGGGCTTGGCCCCTTAGTTCCAGTGAAGGGAACCCTTAATGGCACGTACACACGAGCGAAATTTCCATCGGAAAAATCCTGGATGGTTTTTCCGACGGAATTCCGCTCAAGCTTGGCTTGCATACACACGATCACACAAAAGTTCCGCTGAACTTTCGACCGTCAAGAAGGCAGTGACGTACAACACTACAACGAGCCGAGAAAATGAAGTTCAATGCTTCCGAGCATGCGTCAAATGGTTTCTGAGCATGCGTAGAGACGATCGGAATTTCAGATCGGAACTTTTTCCGACCAAAAAATTGAGAACGTGCTCTCAATCTTTTGCTGGCTGGAATTCCGCCAGTAAAAGTCAGATGGAGCATACACACGGTTGCATTTTCGGACCAAAAGCTGGCGGAATTTCCGCTTGTGTGTACGGGGCATTAAGGCATCAGCATACCAAGACATTTTGGACAATTTCATGCTCCCAACTTTGTGGGAACAGTTTGGGGATGGCCCCTTCCTGTTCCAACATGACTGCACACCAGTGTACAAAGCAAGGTCCATAGAGACATGGATGAGCGAGTTTGGGGTGGAGGAACTTGACTAGCCTGCACAGAGTCCTGACCTCAACCCGATAGAACACCTTTGGGATGAATTAGAGCGGAGACTGCGAGCCAGGCCTTCTCGTCCACATCAGTGCCTGACCTCACAAATGCACTTCTGGTAGAATGGTCAAACATTCCCATAGACACACTCCTAAACCTTGCGACAGCCTTCCCAGAAGAGTTGAAGCTGATATATCTGCAAAGGGTGGGCCAACTCAATATTGAACCCTACGGACTAATGCCCCGTACACACGGTCGGACATTGATCGGACATTCCGACAACAAAATCCATGGATTTTTTCAGACGGATGTTGGCTCAAACTTGTCTTGCATACACACGGTCACACAAAGTTGTCGGAAAATCCGATCATTCTGAACGTGGTGACGTAAAACACGTACATCGGGGCTATAAACGGGGCAGTGGCCAATAGCTTTCATCTCTTTATTTATTCTGAGCATGCGTGGCACTTTGTCCGTCGGATTTGTGTACACACGATCGGAATTTCCGACAATGGATTTTGTTGTCGGAAAATTTTATAGTCTGCTCTCAAACTTTGTGTGTCGGAAAATCCGATGGAAAATGTGTGATGGAGCCTACACACGGTCGGAATTTCCGACAACAAAGTCCTATCACACATTTTCCGTCAGAAAATCCGACCGTGTGTACGGGGCATTAGACTGGGATGCAATTAAAGCTCATCTGCGTGTAAAGGCAGGTGTCCCAATACTTTTGGTAATATACTGTATGTGTCATAGTGACCAATCAGATCTAACTCTAAACACACTGCTGGGAAAACGATTGGCGTTTATAGTGTGCTTGTGGTTTTTTTCAGAACTGTCATCTTGGCTCTGGATTTTATTCATGTTTGATTGTTAATCTCAACCTTTACCTCTGTGCCCTTTGAATTATGTGATTTTTAATTTATCATTTTATAAGCAGTGAGATCAATAAGCTTCTTGGCATTACCTCCTGTCCCTTTACTGTAACTGGGAGGCTTACTTTAGCAAGTGTATCTGGTTTCCACCATCCACCCCCCGGACATGCATCTAATTCTGCATTCCGATGAGTTATGTGCAGAGCTGGTGTGTGCATGGAAGAGTCTCCATTCGGAAGGCCCGTGCCTGAAATGGTGTGCGCTCATTATTCAACCAGTAGCATTTACTTTGTCACTAATGCCAGAGGGGTGAAGGATTTTACGTGATTACTGGTTAGGCTGCTATATACTATGTCTAGGCTGTGGAGCTTTTGTTTAGGTCTTGTGCACACAGACATCAAAAGAAAATCAACTTTGTTACTTGTGCAATGAAAAGGAATTTGGTTGTCAAGGAAGCATTTCAATAATTCAGCTTAATGTAACTACATACCAGAGTTGCTCGTGTTACTCTGCAGACATAGCCTGCATTCTATGTAGAAGTTGTATTCTGGAGACTCCATGTTTGAGGAGCCTCAGACTCCTATTAAGAGCTTTCTTTATGGTTTTATCTTGTACTCTGCGGCTGAAACCTTATGGGACATTCATGGTTTACAGAGGACAAGGAGGTAGTCTTTCCTGCTAATCTGCAGGAAAAGAGATTTAACCTTCACCCATAGAAAAGGCTTCTTCGTAGTAAGAGCTGTGAAAATGTGGAATAGACTCCCTCAAGAACTAGTTTTGATCAGCTCAGTAGATTGAAAGAGTTGGATGCATTGTTAATTACTTCAGCCCCAGAAGAATTTACCCGCTTCCTGACCAGAGCACTTTTTGCCATTCAGCACTGCATCGCTTTAACTGACAATTGCGTGGTTGTGCGATGTTGTACCCAAACAAAAAGTCCTTTTTTTCCCCCACAAATAGAGCTTTCTTTTGGTGGTATTGGATCGCCTCTGCGGTTTTTATTTTTTGCGCTATGATCAAAAAAAGAGCGACAATTTTGAAAACAAAGCATTATTTTTTACTTTTTGCTATAAATAATATCCTCCAAAAATATATAAAAAAAAAAAAAATTCTTCAGTTTTTTATTTTTTTATTTAATCGAATCATCTTTTCATTCATTTTATATACAGACAACAAGAAAAAAACACAACAACAAACGACATACAACCCCAACCCGTATTAAGAGGGGGAAAAAAAAAACACCCTTTTTTTTTCCCCCTCAGTTTAGGCTGATATATATTCTTCCACATATTTTTTGTAAAATAAGCGTATATTGATTGGTTTGCGCAAAAGTTATCGCGTCTACAAAATAGGGGATAGATTTATAGCATTTTTATTATTATTTCTTTTTTTTACTAGTAATGGTGGCGATCTGCGATTTTTATCGTGACTGCGACAACACGGCGGACACATCGGACATTTTTGACACATTTTTGGACCATTGGCGTAATACAGCAATCAATGCTATAAAATTGCATTGAATACTGTAAATGTCACTGGCAGTAAAGGGGTTAACACTAAGGGGCGATCAAGGGGTTAACCGTGTTCTCTGGGAGGTGATTCTAACTGAAGAGGGAGGGGCCTGACTAGAGGAAGTGATGGATCGTGGTTCCTAGCTAATAGGAACACAGGATCTGTCACTCCTGTCAGAACAGAACAGGGAAGTGTGTGTTTACATACACTTGTCCCTGTTCTGTGTCTCCTGGTCATGATCGCTCGTGGCCGGCGGTCATAGTGACCGCCACAAGCATCGGCACCCCTGCTGTCCCGGCCCCGCGAGCCGACGTATCGCTACGACGGCTCGTGCAGGGGAGCCAACCTGCAACAGTATAACTGCGGCGGTTGGACGGGATGCGGTTAAAGTGTTACTAAACCCAGGTCCCTGCATTCACTATATCTGGTCCCCCACAGTATACAGAACATGGAAATGCAATAGTTTTAGTAAATGGCTAAATACCTGTTAGAGCAGTCTTGTGACTAATATCAGTGTCTGGTTAAAGCTTGTAGGAGGAGTTGTCCTCTCACTGTCCTATGAGGCTGCAGGACCCCTCACCCTCTGTCTGGACAGTGCTGATTGGACCTGTGCTGATCACATGCATCCTCCCAAGAACCAAAAATCTCTCTAGCAGTACACACCAAACTGAGCATGTGCAGCTTGCCCCCGAAGCTCTGTTCTATCAAGAGATGGATTGGGGACAGTGCAAGAAAGGGAGGATCAGAGAAGGCCGGATCAAACAGCCTTTTTACACAGTGCAGAAGATTAACCCCTTAGGTTCCACAGTGAGTATAACAAGCATGCTTTACTGCATGTAAAGACTGATTTTACTGTTGTGGTTTTAGCAACACTTTAAATGCACAAAATCTAACTGGATAACATTTAGTGGTAACAACACCAAAGATCATTGATCCAAAAAATTTCTGGCCCATGGAGTAAATTGGAGCTTGCTTCATAGGGGTTTTGTGCCTCCCTCTGAAATCACGTGTGAATCTAGAATTTTGTATATTGAGGTGTTCTGTTTACTTATTTTATCTATTGGTTGATCTAGATAGGCCTGTGTCTATCTTTTTTCAACCTTTTAATGATTTGTCCAATAAGTCTGGAGGCAGAGAAATGAGCGAGCCATGTTGACATACAGAATTGTCAAAGCTCTTGTTTGAGAACAGAAGTTGTAAATTTGGCAGTTTTTATGCACATTTACCAAGTTCATGGTTTTTTTAATGTCTGATAAGCTTGGCAACTCTTAAATAATACTTAAAGCGGAAGTAAACCCATCCATAAAACAGTTTCATTTCCGGCAAGTGCCGGAAATGTAACACTCCCATTGGTTGGGCTCTCAACCAAACTGTTAAACCATCCAATGGCTGGTGTCTAAACTGATCACATGTGCAGCATCATGGCAGTTGTAGATTAAACAGAGGCAAAGATGGCAGCTTCCTTGGCTGAAAATGATAGGGGGGGTTTACTTACACTTTAAGCCTCGTACACACGATCTGATTTTCGGCAGGGAATTGTGTGATGACAGACTGTTTGCCTAAAATCTGACCGTTCGTACGCTCCTTTAAACAATTGTTGTCCAACTTTCGACCAATGTTGGTTAGGCTAGTAAATTTTTGGCGGACACCGGTCTGTTGTCAGATGTTCGTATAGTGTGTACACAAATCCGTCACACAAAAGTCCAAAGTACAAACACACATGCTCGCAATCAATGCTCACCAAACACGACATTAGCAGAAGGTGCCCAAAGGGTGGCGCTCAAGAGCTGAAGTTCCACTTAGTACATCACTACGTTTGTGTTTGTTGGCCGACAATTGTGTGCCGTTGGTATGCAAGACAAAATCCAGGCACATGCCCTTCGGACAAAAGTCTGCCAACAATCTGATCATGTGTACGAGGCTTAAGTGTTCCAACCAGACACATAAATGTAGGATGTTTGTAGATCCTACTCTCAAAGCGGTTCTAAAGTCAAACGTTTTTTTTTTCTATTATCTTCATGCATTCTATGCATTAAGATAAAAAGCAGCCCCCCTAAAACTTACCCTAGCCGCTCCTCATTGGCTCAGGTACAGCAGCAGGAGAGTCATTATTCAACACAGAGGTTTTACCGTGTATAGGACTTTTCATTGTTAAAATAAAAGTGGAAAAGCACTTTGCATTTTATTTATTTTGCATATTGCCAGATTATGTCATTTTATATTTATAGTGATGCACTTTAAGATGTATGCACTGAACTTTTTAGTATATTTTATGTTTTGTTATTTTAAGTCTGTAAGGTACAAGTGTTGTGCAGGAGTACAAAGCAGAAAGCTGAATCTGTATATGTAATTTACTAATATTTATGGGCCCATCCTGTGTCCATATATAGTTAGGATCTATATGTAGAATTGTGGTTTGTAATACAGGGCTTGACTAATTTGCTTTGAATCTAGGAGCCAGCTAGAAAAGTTAGGAGCCATTTCTTTTTTTTAAACTAACAAAGCTTTATTTTCAACGACAAAACCCCTTCTTTTATATAGCTCTAATGTGTATCTTCACAGATGCACGACACAAGTTTACACACAGAGAATACATGGAGGTGCTGGTATGTAAAGAAGAAAATAAAAACTTTAGCTCTGCAGCGGGTAAGCAGCAGAGTGAACGTTTTTGTTTTGTTTTTAGATGTTCACCATTTGGCTACCGGGCACTTTCACCCCCTTCCTGCCCGGGCCAATTTTAGGCGCTGACACACTTTGAATGACAGTTGCACGGTCATGCAACAATCTACCCAAATGAATTTTTTTTTATAGACAGAGCTTTCTTTTGGTGGTATTTAATTAGCATTGAGGTTTTTATTCTTTGCTAAAAAAAAACAAAAAAGCCTGAAAATTTAGAAAAACTTTTTTTTTCTTAATTTCAGTTCAAAATTTTGCAACCAAGTCATTTTTCTACTTCATTGATGGGGTTGCACTGGTGGGGCGGCACTGATAATCATGGCACTGATTATCAGTGTAAATGTGCCTGTCAGAATTGCCGGTTACCAATATCTTCAGGGTTCATGCTACTTAAATCTACGGCTATAAATTTACACAGGCTATTTGTCAATTTACAATCTAAATCCGATAATATGGGGGACAAGGCCATTGCTTTCTCTCAACGCCCACAAGACCTTTGACAGTATTGAATGGTCTTATCTGTGGGCCATCTTGCATAAATTTGGGTAGGAAAGTATTTTTATAGCTTGGGTCCAGCTACTGTATAGCTCCCCGTAGGCAGCCATTAGAGAGGCAGGGAAGGTATCTCCGTACTTTAGTCTATTTAGGGGCACTAGACAGGGATGCCCCTTGTCCCCTCTACTGTTTGCGCTGGCCATAGAGCCGTTGGCAGCCCGTGTCTGCTCTAATTCTAACATCAAGAGTTTTCAATATGGGAAGCATCATAAAAAAATTAATGCTTTATGCCAATGACGCCATGCTCCTTTTGGAAGACACGTTGTCGTCCCTGGGGTAGACTATGGAGGTTGTCCGAAAGTTTGGCCACTATTCAGGATTGGTGATTATCTGGACTAGGTCGTCTCTCACACTATTAGATAAGAAACCTGACCCACAGTTGCAGACTCTACTAGATATCCCTGTGTCCACAGAATTTAGATATTTGGGCATACAGGTTACACCTAACCCACTAGAGTATATCGCCTTGAATCTCACCCCTTTGCTAAATTGCAATAAAATTCGTATTGCTTTAAAAAAGAATTGCCGGTTGCCGCAACTGTGACAGCGTGTAAAGAGAGTACTGCCGACAACAGGCAAGTCCGTTTACAAAATGATCAGCTGTGATTGAACGCAGCTGATCACATGGTAAAAGGCCGCTGTGATTGGGTCTTTACCTCAATCTGTGATAAGCTGTGTCTGAACGATACAGCAATCACAGAATGTGCCCGATGCGTGCCACGGTTCTGGGAGGATGTCAACCAGCTGCCCTGCGCCAGGAACTGCATGTCCGGGGCATTGGCCAATCGGAATTCCTCATCAGGGAATGGGCTGTCAAAAGTCAAGGCACCAGGGTGCAACTGCTATTCGCCATGGCGACCTGGTGCTTGGGATCGAGCCCTGTATGTAATACATTGAATAAAATATGCACGGTAAATACATTTCTCACGTATGTGTGTGTGTGTATATATATATATATATATATATATATATATATATATATATATATATATATATATATATATATATATATATATATATATATATATATATATATATATATATATATGTGTGATTGGTCCAGGTCTCTATATTGGGACCTAGGATATCCAAGCAACTAACTAGTTTCAGAAGGAGCTCCGTAGTGGGAGCCTCTGTATCTCCTTTATTACAGGTTTCCTTTATAAAGACTCCACATACTCTATGCAGCATCGGCCTTGGTGTGTAACTATGATAGAACATGGGATTGTATGGCTCTATGTAATCTGTAAAGCAATGTGGAGTATGTTCCCACGCCATAAATGAATCAATAGAAAATGCTATAGCTATATGTAATGGTGTTTGAGTGATAGAATGGGTTCCCTCTTGCTCAGCAACTGTAAAGACTATTAATTTACATTTTTTACAGCCCATCATGTGCTTCATAATGTGTTTCTTTGATAAATGTGAGCCAGAGAGCTGCCATATAAATGTGTGTTCTCGTTTTTGCAGGTAGCAATCCTGATTCCATTCCGAAATCGTCATGAACACCTGCCTATTTTCTTCCGCCACCTGATACCCATGCTGCAGAGACAACGCTTAGAGTTTTCCTTCTATGTCATTGAACAGGTAATTTTCATAGAAAGTACTATACCTGTACAGAGATTCTGAAAGCACACTTCTGTTATAAAGGTTTACACTTAGATTCGTATGCACTGTGAAGGAACTGGCCTCACTCTAAACACTGAGCTCTAGTTTTAGTATTTGTACTGCATTATTAACTAGTGTTCTGTATTCTCTATAAAGGAATCTAAATTGTAGCATGTCTTTTATATTATAAAAGTGTAGCTAAAGCTCAATTCCTTTTTATTTTTGCATAGAGTGGTGAGGGTTAGAACCCCTGTGAGATTTTGTTATTGCTACAGACAAAAACCATCCAACACCTGACCCTGAATGTGACTAGCAGGGAGTACACAGCTACTGTGATACCATATTATAGCTCTTAAAATTGAAAAAGTCAGTACCCCATAATGAGCCTTACTGAAGACTCAACAAAACAAATAGCAAAGTAAAATTGTCAAAAAATAAATTCCTTCCCCATTTCAGGGCCTCCCAAGACCACACTTGTCACCTTGAGAAAGGGGTCCTGTGAGGCCTCGAAACTTTGGTGGAAGAACATGTCTTTGACACTTTTTCTTTGTCACTTGTTGAGTGTTCAATTAAACAACCAAGGTTCATTATCAGGGTGCTGCCTTTTTCTATTTTATGAGCGTTTTTTTTACTGTCTGTGTCCCCATTAGGGAGATTTGCTCTCTCAGGACTGGAAGTGAAGGAAACTTTAAAATTGAAGTTTTCACAGAAGTAGATTAAAACAACTTCCACTGATTCCAGTAACCGCTGTAAACAAAGGGATTTCTTTCACGTTTAGGAAATTTTCTTTCACATCCTGTTGTGTCTGTGGGACAGGAAGTAAGGTGAAATCTTCCCAATGGGACACAGATGGTAAAGGAAATCCTTGATAGTAACCATTACCCATTCTATTCAAAACGTAATTTTTTATTTGACGTTAGATACTTTAAAAGAAGTATTGCCATAGCTTATTTGGCCATACTTCTCTTGTGGGTCACAGGAGTGCACTTACTTTTGTCTTATTGTGACCCAGAATCAGCTAACAATGAGCCAAAGCCCACTGTTGGCTGATTTCACAGAGCTGTTCCAGGTTCTGGAAGGATCCTAAGAATAACATTGGGATCCATCCAGATGCCTGGCCGGCAGCTGGCTCACATTCTTAGGCCCCAGTCACACCTGAGCGTTTTGTAGCTTGAAGCCTCAAGCTACAAAACACTTGAGGAAAAAAATCAATTATTCTCTATGGAGATGGTTCACATCTCCGCTCCAAAACGCCTGAAGCTCAAACAAGTTCTGGAACTTTTTTTTTTAGGCAGATTTGGGCGTTTTTCTGCTTTTTACATTGGTGACCGGCAAAAATCGTGGTAAAATTGCGCAACTTTCTGCCTGAAACCGCTGCGCTCAGGTGTGAATGGGTCCTTAGTGCATTGCTGAGAGCCTGAGCCAGCCGCTCCAACACCCTTCCCAGCCTGGTGCTCCAGTGAGTGCTGGAGGATCAGAGCAGAGAGCAGTGACTGACAGTCACTGCTCTCTGCTCAGAGCAGATTGAGAAATGAGCAATCGGTGATCATGTGATCGCTCAGTTCTCAGTCGGTAACCAGCTCTACAGCATCAGACTGCAGCCATATAGGTGAGCATGTGTTTATTTGATTTCCCACACTTCTCCTTTTAATAATAATTCCATCCAAGCCCATTTATTGAAGTGCTGCAGTAAGAATTGACAAGCAATAATCGGTAGTATCCAATCGGGTTTTATTGTGGACACGACTAGTGGCATAGTTCTGTTGCGCACTCATGTTTTAGAACATCACTTGCCGATTTTTTTTTTTTTTTTTTCTCGTTTTGGTAGGCTTGCAGATATCACTGCTGTCTTCACATCGGGGTATTTTTACCTTTTTGTGTTGACTTCACTACAGCGGGTGGTATTACCAGTAATATGAGTTCTGGGAGATACCTTCAGAACATTAACCAGCATTGTGTTCCTGACACATTTTAGAGATAGTAGAAAGCTGGAGCATGACAATCTATTTAGCCAAAGTCAGCTGTAGATACTTACTGAAAACCTGTTTATGCTGAAATACCAGTTTATATTTTTGGTATATTTACTGTAATTTACACAATGTTGTTGTATTCAGATTCCTTTGACACCCCTTTTGACAGCTCACTGTGTAGGATTTCTTTCTTAATGGCATAGAAAATACCTACAATAATACAGTCATAAGCACCGGTCACATCCAGGTGGAGCAATACATGACATTGGCCTCTTTTCTTCAATAATTTGTGGGTTAGCAGTATAGGACTTTCATTATTACGTATACATTAAAATAATTTCAGAGCCTCGTTCAGTAAAGGAACAGGAAATCCTCCTATTTTATAGAGCCTGTTTTAAACAAACCCCTGACATTTATTATTTTCATTCATTTCACATTTATTAATCTCTTCAGTAAACATGCACAGGTATAGTGCTGTCAATGACGTGGAATTTCCCCTAGTGGTTGACCATGAAAGGTGTATACAGAAATAATACTTTTTAATAAAGATTATTTTTAAAGCTCAAATTCTACTTTTGGATACAAGTCATATTGTAATTGAAAGTTATTAAAAATTACACTTCCTTTGTAATTGGCAACTTGGAGGCGTTCCGTTCACCATTGGTGCACGGAACATCCGCAGAAATGTAATTTCCTGCTTGTTTTTTGGATCACTGATTTTCCCAGAAGTTTGCATGAAGATAAAAGTCAGATATTAGGCATCCTCTGCAACAAAAGTTTACTTTTAATGAGCATACAACCTAAGGTGCCAATCTGAAATGCACAAGCATACTAGGGCCAATATAAGCTGGCCATTTATATCAAGGTTTCTCTTATTCAGCCCTGCAGAGTAAATGATAGAAAACACTTGATTCCCACATCTACAGTGAATGGCATGTATGGACAAATCTGCCGATTCAGCAGGAATCAACTGAAATTTATTCTGTGTATGGCCAACTTTAGACAAGTGTCCAATTAACCTACCATCTTGTGTATGGATTGTAGGAGAAAACCCACACAAGCACAGGTAGAACATGCAAACGCCATGCAGGTAGTGTCCTGGTTGAGATTCGAACCGAGGATCCTTATGCTCCAAGGCAGTAGTGCTAACCGGTACCCAAGTTTTTTGTGGCAGTGCGCTGTAATCTATTTCTATACTACAGATATGTATGTTGAAAGTGGTAAAATGTAAGTCTCTAGAACTTTTCATTCTTCATTTACAGGCTGGTACTCAGACATTCAATCGAGCAATGCTGTTTAATGTTGGGTTTAAAGAAGCCATGAAGGATCGAAAGTGGGACTGTGTTCTTTTCCATGATGTAGATCACATTCCTGAGAACGACAGAAATTATTATGGTTGTGGAGAAATGCCACGTCATTTTGCAACGAAACTTGACAAGTACATGTACATGTAAGTAGAGGTTTTCTTTGTCTCACATTCATTGATTATACTAAGTCACATGTATCAAAGTGTTTTTAGGCCAGCAATACACGGTTCGAATCTCAGCTGGTTCAGCAGGAACCGGCCGAGATTTGAACCATTAATGGGCAGGCTGAATGTACCTAGTTAAACGATCAACTTGGGTACAACCAGCCTGACGTATTCTCTTGCGATTATCATTAGCGACTGCTATAGCTACTAGCAATAATCACGGTCTTCCCCCCCACTCCCCACTCCCCACTGGAAGAAGACAATGACCCGGCAGAAGGTATACCCCTTTCAGTACTGTCTGTGTTGCTGTTGGAATCGGGAGACTTTCTTTCCTGCAACAACGGGTTTGCTACGTGTGCGGCCGGCTTTTAACCCCTTTGCGACCCCGAACCTATATGTGGCTCAGCGGCCAATGTTTAAGAGATGAGAGCTTGTGCCCAGTACAATGAATGAGCTGTCTAAGACTGCTCTTGGTTTGGGCTACAGATCAGTAGCTGACAGAAATGACTTCAAATCACGTGACGGTGCTCACATGATCGCTGATCCTTCCCTTCCCCTGACGTTCTCAACTGTTAAAAGGGATGCCGGGGCAGGCGGGAAGAAGTAACATCTATATTGCCCATAGCACCCAATCTGGCCTTAGTTTTACAGGCTCATGCACATGGCTGCAAGGTGGCCGTACAGCAACCAGAGTCTGGTTAAACATTTCCCCAGGACCCACGGCCGCTGAATACAGCTGCCTATCGACAAAGCTGCAGATGTATTGGGTTATGGGCCCGGAGGTTGCATAAAGCATGCGCACGAATATATGCTCCAAGCACAGACTACCTGCGTTCGGGACATACATCTGTGCATTTGATTTACGCATCCCCCTGGCAAATATATGCATACATCTGCATCTTTAGCATTGATGTCTATGGGTTGTTGTAGGCTGCAGCTCCTGGGAAATGTATGCAGACTCTGGATGCCATGTGCATGTGCCCTAAAGTCAGAGTCCAGCTAAAACCGCTAAATACAGTTGAAATACATATATATTTACTGCATTACCTGGCAAAGGCTTTGCAATGGTACACTTGTTACATGCTGCATAGCCAGACAGTGCAGCTTTCTATGGCATCTCCCCAACAATATACTATAGATGATATCCCCTGTGTTCTATGAGTGAAATCGCTAATAGTAAATCACACTGTAGCAGAGGTGTGTGTATCACAGGAACAGCTAGCCAAAATTGTGACTACTACTTGGCAGGTAAAACCGTGAACATTTATATAATTACAAGGTATATTTAGCTGTTTACGTAGCTGTTCCAGTTAAGACAAATAACCTGTTTTCCATAGACTGTTCTTTTTTAAGACCTAAATGGGGCAGATTGTTCCGTGTAGTGTCTTTAGAATGTCCTAGCTTCTTGGTAGGAAATTGTCCCCTCTCCTATCTACATGGACGTATGGCAACAGCTGCCAACTCTTCATATTAAAGGATTTATTAAAATCTGCCAAAACTCTTACAAAAGTTAGTCCCTGGTATTAGTCATACTCCTTTATGGCTTCCATTGAAGGTGCCAGTACATTCGTCATTCAAGTGTCCTGAATGCTTTAAAAATTGCTATGCCGTGCCAATGTACATAAGAGTGGCTTCTGTCTAAACTAAGTAGCGTTTTTATGAATTCCTATCTCTGGAATCTTTCACCACAACACTTGTTTATTACTGTTTACCATGTCTTTGTTGCCAGAGATGTGCACTGGAAAAGCGAGAAGCCGAGTTGTTCTTTGCTTTCCCAGTTCTTCCATCAGTTGATCTTTTTTAGGGTTTCTGTTACTCAGAGACACTACTAACATAACAATGGCTCCAGTGACGTGATCACCGACTGCATCCGTACAAAAGAGCTTTAAGCAGGCAATTCTGTTAGCGAGCCCATTTCCTCATTTTCAAATTTTCCTGAAGATCCGTTGATTAGACCTCCAATAGCTTGCTTAAGTAGCTAGATGGTGACTTTGGGCTAGAACACTACGGCTTATTTATGAGGTGTGATATGTTTTTTTTCTGCAGCCAGGAATGCAACATCTCTGGCACCAGGGATATCAAGCTTCTCGAACTATCCTTTAAAGCAGGGATATGCAATTAGCGGACCTCCAGCTGTTGCAGAACTACAAGTCCCATGAGGCATAGAAAGACTCTGACAGCCAAAAGCATGACACCCAGAGGCAGAGGCATGATGGGACTTGTAGTTTTGCAACAGCTGGAGGTCCACTAATTGCATATCCCTGCTTTAAAGGATCATTAAAGATGATTTTTTTTTTTTTAAATAACAAACATGTTATACTTACCTCCACTGTGCAGCTCGTTTTGCACAGAGTGGCCCCGAACCTGGTCTTCTGGGGTCCCTCGGCGGCTGTCTCGGCTCCCCCCTGCAAGGACTCAACACTTTCATGCGAGCTCCCTCGCATAGAATGCATTAAGCTGAAAAAACTTTTATCTTTACAACCCCTTTAAACCCTCCTACAATAACTTAAAGGGGTTGTAAAGGCAGAAGTTTTTTTTATCTTTATGCATTAAGATAAAAAAAAGCCTTCTGTGTGCAGCAGCCCCCCCAGTACTTACCTGAGGTCCCTCTCTGTCCAGTGATGTCCACAAGTGTCTCAGCCGTCTGAGATTCTCCTTCCTGATTGGATGAGACACAGCAGCGGCGCCATTGGCTCCCTCTGCTGTCAATCAAAGTCAGCTAGCCAGTCGGGAGAGAGGGGGCGGGGCAGGTCTCTGTGTCTGAATGGACATGGGAGCTGTGAGTAAGCTCAGGTGCCCCCATAGCAAGTTGCTTGCTGTGGGGGCACTGAACAGGAGGGAGGGGCCAGGATCACAGAAGAGGGACCTGAGAAGAGGAGGATCTGGGCTGATCTGTGCAAATCCTCTGCAACAGAGCAGGTAAGTATAACATGTTTGTTATTTTTATACGAAAAATCGAGACTTTACAATCACTTTAAATTAAGATTGGAACTGAGTTTGTTTGTGTCCATATTTTTCCAGTGCAGGTTGGAAAATGCAAACTTATCCTGTAATGGCTGTCAGGCAAATTTTGTCTGTTTTGTTGAATTTTGCAAAGATCTATGCAAGAATACATTGCTACCCAAGTAGTCTTGTGTTAAAGTGGTTTTAAACCTCAGAAATGAAATATGAACAAAGCATATCCCTCTATAGCAGGGGTCTCCAAACTAATGGCACTCCAGTTGTTCAGGAACTACAGTTCTTATCATGCCTAGTCAGGTCTGTAAATGTCAGAGTTTTACAATGCCTCATGGGACGTGTAGTTCCGCAACAGCTGGAGGACCGTAGTTTGGAGATCCCTGCTCTATAGTGTGAATTTGTTTTAATCCAAAGCTGCTGCTTTGTTCCTCTGCTATCAGCATAAATCAGTTCTGACAATTTTTCCTGACACCAAGAGAACAATGGTGACAGGGGAGGGACCTTCAGCAGAGTGACAGCCTCAGCTCTGTTTCTGTGTGCTGTGTGGAGAGGGGTGTGTCTCTTCCCTCCAGTCAGCTTTCAGAGTTCTCCTCGCTGAACTCTGCATAGTGTAATTTCACCTCTCCTCCTCTTATTCTGAACTCCTGACAAGCTCATAAGTTGTGTGCTTTGAATAGATGTAGAGAAGACTGCAGATTAATAGGTACAACTTATGATGGAGGATTTGTTTTATCTCTGTGTATCACCTGAGCATAGTCCCTTCACTGGGTATATGTAAGGGTTTACAACCACTTTAAGAAGAATTTGTCCTAAATAATTTTACTGACCTGTTGGCGTACTTGTACATGGTACTGATGCATGAACATTAGATATTCCTGGCAGAAAGAACATAAAAATGGGGATGTATAGCGCGTGCACATATTTGCGCATATTCATGTGTAAAAATTCTAGCTTGGGGCACAGTGCCTGATGCCCTCAGAAGTGTTAGGGTGGTTTCAATGTAACTGCAGTTTTCATGTGGGTTACCCGCAGTTTAACCATAGACTTCTATCAGATGGTGCGTTTTCTGAAAGCGCAAATTAAAGTCCTGCATGCTGCTTGCTTGGTGCGCTTTCAGAAAATGAACCAAAAATGTGCTACCTAATAGAAGTCTATTGGAAACTGCGGGTAACCCACACAAAAACGTGGAAGTGTGAAGTCCATCAGAGTCTATTTTAATCCAGAGTGCATCGATAGTATGATCCAGGAAAAAGTCCATTCAACCGCTTCCTGACCGCCTCACGCAGATATACTGCGGCAGAAGGGCACGTACAGGCAGATTAAGGTACCTGTACGTTGCCCTTTTAAGGGGCAGCTTGCGGGCACACACTGGGAGCTCCGTGAGCGTGATCGCGGGTCCCGTGGACTCTTTGTCCACGAGGATACCCCCGATCGTCTCGCGGTGAGGAAGAATGGGGAAATTCTAATGTAAACAAGCATTTTCCTGTTCTGCCTAATGACAGGACACTGATCACAGTTCCCTGTAATCGGGAGCAGTGATCAGTGTCGTGTCACACACTTAACCCCTACAGCGCCACCTAGTGGTTAACCCCTTCACTGCCAGTCACAATTAGACCGTAATCCATGCATTTTTAATCGCAGTGATCGCTGTATAAATGTGAATGGTCCCAAAATAGCGGCAAAAGTGTCCGATCTGTCCGCCATAATGTCGCAGTCACGATAAAAATCGCTGATCGCCGCCATTACTAGTAAAAAAAATTAATAATAATAATGCCATAAAACTATCCCCTATTTTGTAGACGCTATAACTTTTGCACAAACCAATCAATAAACACTTATTGTGATTTTTTTTTTTTTTTTTTTGCCAAAAATATGTAGAAGAATACGTATTGGCCTAAACTTGAGGGGGAAAAAAAGTTTTTTGGGGATATTTATTATAGCAAAAAGTTTTTATATATGACCATATTAGTTCTGTACAGTGCATCCGGAAAGTATTCACAGCGCTTTACTTTTTCCACATTTTGTTATGTTACAGCCTTACTTCAAAATGGATTAAATTCACTATTTTCCTCAAAATTCTACAAACAATACCCCATAATGACAACGTGAAAGAAGTTTATTTGAAATCTTTGCAAATGTATTAAAAATAAAAAAAAAATAAAAAATATCACATGTACTGTACATAAATACTCACAGCCTTTGCTCAATTCTTTGTCGAAGCACCTTTGGCACCAATTGCAGCCTCAAATCTTTTTGATGATGATGCTACAAGTTTGGCACACATATTTTTGGGCAGTTTCTCCCATTCTTCTTTGCAGGGCCTCTCAAGCCCCATCAGGTTGGATGGGGAGCGTCGGTGCACAGCCATTTTCAGATCTCTCTGGAGCTGTTCAGTTGGGTTCAAGTCTGGGCTCTGGCTGGGCCACTTAAGGGCATTCACAGAGTTGTCCCATAGCCACTCCTTTGTTATCTTGGCTGGGTGCTTAGGGTCGTTGTCCTGTTGGAAGATGAACCTTTTCCCCAGTCTGAGGTCCAGAGCACTCTAGAGCAGGTTTTCATCAGGGATGTCTCTGTACATTGCTGCATTCATCTTTCTCTCAATCCTGACTAGTCTCCCAGTTACTGCCACTGAAAAACATCCCCACAGCCATGATGCTGCCACCACCATGCTTCACTGTAGGGATGGTATTGGCCAGGCCATGAGCTGTGCCTGGTTTCCTCCAGACATGACACTTGCCATTCAGGCCAAAGCGTTCAATCCTTGTTTCATCAGACCAGAGAATTTTGTTTCTCATAGTCTGAGAGTTCTTCAGGTGCCTTTTGACAAACTCCAGGTGGGCGGTCATATGCCTTTTACCGAGGAGTGCCTTCCGTCTGCCTACTCTACCATACAGGCCTGATTTTGGAGTGCTGCAGAGATTGTTGTTCTTCTGGAAGGTTCTCCTCTCTCCACAGCTGGAGCTCTGTCAGAGTGACCATCAGGTTCTTGGTCACCTTAGGCCTTTAATCCCCCGATCACTTAGTTTTGCCAGGCAGCCTGCTCTAGGAAGCGTCCTGGTATTTCCAAACTTCTTCCATTTACGGATGATGGAGGCCACTGTGCTCATTGGGACCTTCAATGCTGCAGACATTTTTCTATACTCTTCCCCAGATCTGTGCCTTGATACAATCCTGTCCCAGACGTCTACAGACAATTCTTTGGAGTTCATTGCTGGGTTTGTGCTCTGACATGCACTGTTAACTGTGGGACCTTATATAGACAGGTGTGCGACTTTCCAAATCATGTCCAATCAACTGAATGTACCACAGATGGACTCCAATCAAGTTGTGGAAACATCTCAGGGATGATCAGTGGAAACAGGATGCACCTGAGGTCAATTTGGAGTCTCATGGCAAAGGCTATGAATACTTATGTCCATGTAATTTTTTTCGTTTTTTATTTTTAATATGTTTGCAAAGGTTTCAAACAAACTTCTTTCACGTTGTCATTATGGGGTATTGTTTGTGGAATTTTGAGGAAAATAATGAATTTACTCCATTTTGGAATAAGGCTGTAACATAACATAGCGTGGAAAAAGTGAAGCGCTGTGAATACTTTCCGGGTACATTGTATGTGTGACAATGAAGTTGTGAAATAAAGCTTGTAGTGTAAAGCCATGCTGGTACGTTACCAGATTGTACCACCAGGGGATCTACAAGGGAAACAATTAAAGCAGTTGTATACCCCTTTGTGTACATTTTTACCTATGATAAGGCTTACCTGTAGGTAAAATGAATATCCCTTAAACCTGTATGGTTTAGGAGATATTCACTTTGCATGCAGCCGCTGACGTAGGGGCGCTCTGAAGGTCTGGCTCATGCGTATGGGAGTGACATCATTGCGGCACCGTCCACTCACAGCCCTGGAGCTGCGAACCCAGAAGGCACGCCAAGGGAAAAATGTCAGCTCCCTCGGCGGTGACCGGAATGCGATGCCGACGCTTCGATCTAAGTCAAGTATTTCATAATGAGCTAGTATGGGGTGCATACTAGCTCATTATGCCTTTTGCCTCACAGTTTTTTTTTTTTAATTATTATTATTATTTATTTATTTTTTGCAGCTGTACAACCACTTTTATGGAAAATCTCTGCTCCAAGAAAACCTGAGAGCTACACGGGAGGATCCAACCTGTGTTACTTTATAGCAGTGGATGCCAAACTGTGTCCCCAGGGCTGGATGCGACCCTTTGCTTGCCTTTATGTGGCCCTTGAGGCATTATTCCTCTAATTAATTCAAGGCATTATTTCCACCGACCTCAATGGTGGGGCATAATTCCTTTCATTGATGACAACAGTGGGACCCTATTCCTTCCACTGGCACCAATGATGGGCTATACTTCCTTCCACTGATATAAATGTTGCAACACTATTCCTCCAACTGACAACACAATGAAGCACTGTTCTTCTCACTAATACAACAATGGGGCACTATCCCTCCCACTGACACTGATGGGACACTATCCCTCCCACTGACACTGATGGGACACTATCCCTCCCACTGACACTGATGGGACACTATCCCTTCCACTGACACTAATGATGGGACACTATCCCCTTCCTTGACACTAATGATGGGACACTATCCCTCCCACTGACACCAATGATGGGGCACTATTCCTTCCACTGACACCAATGATGGGGCACTATACCTGCCCCTGGCACCAATGATGGGGCACCATTTCTTCTACTGATACTAACGATATGGCACTATTTCTACTCCTGCTGACCACAGGCACTATGTGATCTTTATTTTATTTTATTTTTTACTCCTACTGACCACCAAGCCCGAGGCATTTTCTACTCCCACTGGCCCCCCTAAAGTTTCAAGGATTGTAAGCTTGCCCCTTGTTTAAAAAGTTTGGAGACCCCTGCTTTATAGAGTTGACTCAGGTAGCAAAGGGGTATACCATTCTCCTGGCAGTTTCTTTTAAAGTAGAATCACTGAGACCTTACACCATCTTCAGCAAACTCTTCAAAATCCTAATACACAGCATAATGTATATTAAAAGAAAAACTCTATTGGAATGGCATGTTGATTTAAGTTTCTTTTGTTTTTCTTATGAGCATTCAGTTTCAAGCGTATGGTAAGACTTAATCCATTATACGATACAAAATTAAGCTAGTTTGGGTAGTTGGTTTGTGTAGCTAAATAAATACAGCCTGGATAGTTTATTGTTGGAAATGCAATCAGGCAGGACAACTGCTAGACTCTCTAACCGTAATTCTTGAAATTCTTTTTAGTCTGCCATACGATGAGTTCTTCGGAGGAGTAAGTGGCTTAACTGTGGAGCAGTTTAGAAAGATCAATGGATTTCCCAATGCATTCTGGGGATGGGGAGGAGAAGACGATGATTTGTGGAACAGGTAGGTTCCCAACCAGCACTAAAGCAGGATATCTACTTAGCTTCCTTTTTATATAGAAAAACAAAAATTAAACATTGCGTGCTAATGATACTTTGGTTCATTAGGTGTTATGGTCACTAGCTTGGTTTTATATCCCGATTGTTGCTATTTATTTCTCTTTCAAGGGTACATTATGCCGGCTTCAATGTGTCAAGACCAGAAGGAGACCTTGGGAAGTACAAGTCGATTCCTCACCATCACAGAGGAGAGGTCCAGTTCTTGGGACGGTAAGTGTATTCTGTTCATTGTATGTCAGATGTAAAGCTCATTTCTCCATGATGAATGAAATGTAGCCAAAGTACAATGAATGCTTCATAAGCCAAAACAGACTGAAAAGTATTATAAAGTAAAATGCTATTATCAATGTTGGTGGCTTCATTGCCGTGGTTTGCAATATTCCAATGACTAGATTGTTTTTCCCATGAAGAGTCTGCTCCCATAGCAAGCCATTAAGTTGGTCACATTGTTAGGAAAAAAGATGAATAAAACTGAATACAAGGCTTCCCCTTATTGGCTGAGGTGAGGTGTCCACATCTACAAGTAAAGGCCCAGCCCAAACAGTGGCCACATCTAAAAGTAAAGGCCCGGCCCAATTAATCTATTTTAAGTGATAGCAAAGCTGGGTAGGCTTTAATCTGTGGGCGTCTTCAGTGTTCATCTTCTGTGGGCGTCTTCAGTGTTCATCTTCTGTGGGCGTCTTCAGTGTTCATCTTCTGTGGGCGTCTTTAGTGTTCATCTTCTGTGGGCGTCTTCAGTGTTCATCTTCTGTGGGCGTCTTCAGTGTTCATCTTCTGTGGGCGTCTTCAGTGTTCATCTTCTGTGGGCGTCTTCAGTGTTCATCTTCTGTGGGCGTCTTCAGTGTTCATCTTCTGTGGGCGTCTTCAGTGTTCATCTTCTGTGGGCGTCTTCAGTGTTCGTCTTCTGTGGGCGTCTTCAGTGTTCGTCTTCTGTGGGCGTCTTCAGTGTTCGTCTTCTGTGGGCGTCTTCAGTGTTCATCTTCTGTGGGCGTCTTCAGTGTTCATCTTCTGTGGGCGTCTTCAGTGTTCATCTTCTGTGGGCGTCTTCAGTGTTCGTCTTCTGTGGGCGTCTTCAGTGTTCATCTTCTGTGGGCGTCTTCAGTGTTCATCTTCTGTGGGCGTCTTCAGCATCCAATCTGGCAAAAATCTGTTTGGTGTTAACTATGCCTGCACACTGGGGTTGATATACTGAAAATGGAGAGTCTGGTGCAGCTCTGCATAGAAACCAATTGGCTTACAGTTTTTTTTTTTTTTTTTTTGTCAAAGCTTAACCACTTGAAGACCAGGCCTTTTCTGGCACTTTTTGTTGACAAGTAAAAATCAATATTTTTTGCTAAAACATTACTTAGAACCTCCAAACATTATATATTTTTATTAGCAGAGACCCTGGAGAATAAAATGGCTATTGTTGCAATTTTTTATATCACACAGTATTTGCGCAGCAGTTTTCCAGACGCTTTTTTATTTTATTTTAATAAAAATGCAGTTTAGAGCACTTTCACATCAAAAGGGCTGTGCGTTAGTGATAAAGCGCCGCTAGTTTTAGCAGCGCTTTACCATTGTCCTAGCGTCGGCATTTTTAACCCCCGCCAGCAGCCAAAGAAAGGGATAAAGCGTCCGTGTTGTGGCGCTGCCGAAGTGCTTTGCAGGCGCTTCGGCAGCACTGCCCATTCATTTCAATGAGCAGGGCGTTTTGGAAGTGGTGTATACACCGCTCCCAAACCACCCCAAAGATGCTGCTTGCACAACTTTTTTTCGTGTGCTGAAAGTGCACCGCCCCAGTGTGAAGGCATTCGGGCTTTCACACTGGGGAGGCATGAGAGGTGGTTTACAGGCTCTATTTTTAGCGCTAAAATGCCTGAAAAGCGCCCCAGTGTAAAAGGGGCCCTAATGAATCTTAATGCAAATAAAAAAAACAATATATAACCCAATTTGTTTGTAAAATATAAAAGATGATGTTACGCCGAGTAAATAGATACCTAACATTTCACGCTTTAAAATTGCGCATGCTCGTGGAATGGCAACAAACTACGATACTTAAAAAATCTCCATAGGTGACACTTTAAACATTTTTACAGTTTGCTTATTTAGAGTTACAGAGGAGGTCTAGGGCTTGAATTATTGCTCTCGCTAGAACGTTTTTGGCGATACCTCACATGTGTGGTGCGATCACAGTTTACATATGCATGTGTGACCTATGTATGGTTCCGCTTCTGCGCATGAGCATGGAGGGATGAGGGTGCTTTAAAAAAATGTTGTTACTATTTATTTTATTTTTGTTTTTGATAACTTTTTATTCCCTTGTGATAGAAATAATGGATGACAGGTCTTTGTGGAGAGATCTGGAGTCTATAAGACCCCAAATCTATCCTCTACCTTTTGAAAGCATCAGAAAAAAAAAAGAACATTGTTCTTATGCTTTACAATGCTTTACAATCTTATGCTTTTAAAAAAAAAAATTCACTTTTGCCGTAGTCTAGAAGTGACGTCATGGCGCTGCTCCGGTTCTAGACCATAGAGGTGAGGAGAGATGAACTGGTCTCTCCTTACCTCTGTGACCAGCTGGATTATTTCCTGGGCTCGCCGCTAAGAATGGTAAGCCCGAGAAACCCGGTCCCTCCTGTGGCTTCTAAAAGCGATCTAGCAGCTAATTATCAGCTTGGATCATTTTAGTGAGAAAGAGAAATCCGGCTGAAAAATATCAGGGTTATGACTGATAGCTTCAGCTGTAAGCCACTTAAAAGCCACAACGTGTATATATATATGTATTGAGGTCTTGAAGTGGTTAATTGTACAAGCTGAAGTTAGAAGCTGATTGGCTACCATGCACAGCTGCACTAGATTTCTCCAGTTTTAGTAAATCAACCCAATGTGTCCTGATAGGCTTGAATTGAGCTGCATGCTGAGTTTAAGGGCTCTTTCACACGGGGCGGATCAGTGATGATCCGCCCCATGAACACCCGCTTGCTCAGCGGGGATCGGCGGAGCGATCCCCGCTGAGCAGGAAGATGACAGGTCCGTTGCTGCACACTGTGCAGCGACGGACCTGTCAGAGCGCCGCTCTCCCCTATGGGGGATCGGATGATGACGGACCATAGAGTCCGTCGTCACCCGATCCGATCCGAAAACGGATGGAAAAGTAGGGTTTTCCTCCGTTACACTTTTCGGAGCGGGTCGGATGTCAGCGGACATGTCACCGCTGACATCCGACGCTCCATAGGGATACATGTATGTTTGTTTTTCATCCGAAAACGGAAGGATGAAAAACGGACATACGGATCCTCCATGTGAAAGAGCCCTTAGTGTATAACCCAGTGTTTCTCAACTGCAGTCCTCAAGGTGCCCCCAAAGGTCATGTTTTCAGGCTTTCCAATTTTTTTGCACAGGTGATTTGATCAGTTGCCCTAGTGTGTTATCTGAGGGAAATCCTGACAACATGACCTGTTAGGGCGCCTTGAGAACTGGAGTTGAGAAACACTGGTATAACCTATTGAAGCTTATAGGAAAACAGTGTGCTGGCATGGCCAATTTTTGCTGGATGGGATGTAAACACTGAAGAAGGCCGAAGCACTGGATTGGAGGTAAGGAAGCAGCTTCCTGGGAATGGGATGCTTAACATAGTGTAGATTGGGGGGTGGTAGAGTTTAATATGAATGTACAGCTCCCATCCAAGCAATTTCCGTGGCAGGAGCTGCTGTGCATAGATTGGGAGATCCACAAAGCTCTGTGAATTTTGCATGCACTATATAGGTTAATAAAATTAGAATAGACCATAAGACTGAAGATGCTAAATTGTGTTTTTTTTTTCTTTTCTGCAGATACAAATTGTTGCGATACTCTAAAGAACGTCAGCATCTTGATGGATTAAATAATTTAATATATGCCCCAAATATAATGATAGACAAGTTGTTTAAAAACATTACTGTAAACCTTGTGCCAGAGCTGGCTCCGGTGAAAGACTACTAATGGGAATGCTCACTGTCCGCCATCAATGGGATGCCTATCAGAAGAGGACCGCTTTAGCTATGGAACTTATGGACCACCTCTTAGGTGATACTAGTGACCGATATCAAATTCCAATTCTCTGAATGTGTGACCATGCATTACGTCTCAAGCCAGCAGCTGCTATATCAATGTTTACAGCAGAAGACTGCTCCTAATGCAGGCCTTGTCTCACCAAATGCTCTACACTTCCACCTTTTCACTCCACTGTGCGGTGATTTTAATTGAACACAGGTTTTGCTTTCTATTTTTGCACCAATATACTGCTTCTTGAGTTTTCTTCTTTTCAGTTTTTGGCCTTAAAACTATAGGTCTTTTTTTTTTATTTTTATTTTTTATCGTTTTTTTTATTTTTATTTTTTTGTATTTGGCAGGTGTATATGTTTATGTATATATCAGTTTGGTTTGTGTAAATACATTGGTTATATTTGTGTGTATATATGTGTACATACATTTATGTATACACATATGGATTGATGTAAAGTTACTCTTAACGATTTTTAATGGACCCTGTTTTACACCTTTGCATGTCTTTACTGTATTAATGTATTTTTTTTTTTTTTTTTTTTAAACCGCGTCTTATTTAATAGCGCAAAGATACTTTGTAACCTCAAACAATGAATCAGAATTAACCTTTCAGCTCAGACTAGCAAAAGCTGATTTTGATTGGTTGTTATGGGGTCCATGGCACTCCTGTTCTTTGCGGTTTATTATTAAATAAAGGCCATTTACTTCATTTGCATGACAATAAACACATGTAAATATTAGATTTTTTTTAAAAAAAGTTTAAGCTTAATGTAAAATGAAGGAACTGCTTATAACTTTATGGCCAGCTATGACTGTAAACTGTTATAATGGTTTGAGAGCTGAAGGCCTTTTGTTAGGGGGTTAATTCTGAACACTGAGAGAAAAGGGATGTGTATGTTTAAGTGCAGCCTTGGCCACTGTGGTACAGAATGTACAGATAACCCCCATCCCTCATATCATTTGTAATTATATAATTTATTCTATGGCATCGTCATTGTATAATATATATATATATATAAAAAAAAGTTGCATATCATACATACAGGTTGTCAAAAACTATCTGTGCCAACTCTACATCAGGGAGCTGATGCCAAGAATACATTTTTCCTTTTGTGTTTTTAGGTTGCTAATTTATTTTTAAGGTTTTTTTTTTATACTGTGTATTTTTTATTTGCAGCAAATTACTTCTTGTGAAACTCAGAATGAGCCAAAATATGTTCTTCCGTAGAAGAAATGCATATTCTATTGGTGATGATGTTTTTCTAAGAGTACTATATATATATATATATATATATATATATATATATATATATATATATATATATATATATATATATATATTTCACATTGCTTCAAGGAATAGATTAAGTACTTAATTCTCCATTTTTTGGAGTTATGAGTTTGATGTAACTGCTATTTCTTTTTTTTATTTTACTCGGATTTAATGATACTGACAAATGCTAGGGAATTCGCTGTCCAGTTGAGAACGGTTTCAACATCCTAAGGCTCTGTTGGCAACCGTACGCTAATGCTATTTCCATGCTTTGAGAATTTGTAGCGAGCCTTCTTAATTATAACGAGCATAAAAGAAACCATTAGTTTTCCTAACTTATCTCCCTTTCATATAATTATTGCTACCATGTGCTCCACAGAAAGCATTGCGTGATTCTGGTTTGATGAGCAGAAATGAAGGATCTTCCTGCTTAGGGTTCTGCTTCATCAAACTGGGACATTCATAAAACTCCCACTACCAGAAAACTGGGGAAAGGGGGGCCGTATGCTTATTTTCTCCCAAAGTGTGTATTATTTATAACCACTTTTGTGTTCTTTTTACTGTGTTTTGTGATAAAGAACAACTTTTTTTTTTTTTATTTGGTGGGAGGGGATCGGTTACCCAGTTTACAACCTGGGTGGGTTTTAGAGGGGTCCTTCTAATTTGGAACTTTAAAAAAAAAAAAAGTAGGATAAAAGTCATCTGGAGTCTAGTTGGGATTTTTCAAGTGGTATTCTTGGTTTTTATAATTAGCCCCTAACCCCAGTAATGGCCAAGTAATGGCCAGGCACCATGTGTAGGTCTCCATATTGATCTTTTATTTTTATTTTGCTTGTGAATGCAGTATCAGTTCTGTTTGATTTGCTTACCACCATAATTGGCTTAAATAACAAAGTAATTTGTGAGCAATCTAAAGCTGCATTCACCGTAGAGAGACTTGTCATCTTTGTGGTGACCATTATACATACTGCCTTTAGGAGCATCAGATTGGGGATGGATGCAGTAACAAGTTCTTTTAAATACATGTCCTAATGCTATTCGGGGAACAAAACCAGTGTAAGCACTGTTGGTTTTCGCCTTTTCCTGTGTACTGTTTTTTTTATAGGTCCTCAGAAATCATGGGGATTTTTGAGGGAGGGGGCATTTGCTTTGGGTTATCAATGGCACTTAACAGTTCCTATATTTCATTGCACGTATCTGAGAACTTCTAATGCCATATTTTGTACCCAGTTCCATCTTCCTTAGCTTTTTGAATTGAATCTTTTGTACCAGTGTTAACCATTTATGGAAGAGCATGGTCTCACATTAGTCCGTTTTTTTTTCTATTCTGGACCATGCTACCTTCAGAAACCATACTATAATCTCAGAATCTTTTTAGAATTCTGAGTTTAGTAAACTGAAAGAAAGATCAGTGCATCACATCTGCTAATGACGGCACCATCTTAGTCAATGCCACTGCAAAAGATGTAAGAGTTTTAGTAAGAAAACCATTCACAATATTTATATTGATGAATAAAGTTGTAACTGAAACACAAGTTTGGAGTTGTATTTTGTATTATGTCAAATCAGATTGAATATAGATTTCCATAACCAGTCGGTAAGTACCACTAACAATGCACGTTTTCCTATTAAATACAAGTAAAGTATTCAAGTATGATGTTTTATTCTTGGTAAGCACTAAAGCTAGCCCATACGTGGCTTGTTTTCTCTTTCTCAGCCAAACAACATAAATGGAGGAATCTCCACTGCTGGCTTTTATATTCAGCAGCCATAAGGGCCAGTTCACACCTATGCGAATTGGACGTGGCTTATGCCGCATCCAATTTGCATGACATTTTAAAATGCATTCATTTGAATGAGGCTGGTTCACATATGTGCATTGCATTCTCACTCCGCATTGCCCAAAAAACGTGTGCGTTTTCTGGCCATTGCAGTGCGAATTGCAAGCACATTATCTTTTATGGGAACGCATCTGATTCGCAGATGCACTCCGTTCTGAACACAAATTCTCTCCCCCTTCTCACTACACCTCCCCCCTCTCCCAAGTCAGCTGATACGCAGCTACAAGGGAGAGGAACCGCTGAACAGCTATTTTTTTCTCTTCACAGAGAAAACGGAGCTGGAATTCGCAGCACACATGTGTAAACCCAGCCTGACACTTGGGGGTGCCTGAATACAGTGGCACTGCCAGGCTGTGACTGCAAATGGTAGGATGCAGACAGTGTTCATCGATAAATTTCCACCTGCCATATTTTGGTTTTTAAAGAATTATTTTTGCTA
The DNA here is from genome assembly GCA_037952925.1 of Lithobates clamitans. Lineage (NCBI taxonomy): Eukaryota > Metazoa > Chordata > Amphibia > Anura > Ranidae > Lithobates > Lithobates clamitans. The sequence goes on along the minus strand of JBBGZY010000331.1, from coordinate 3,156,363 downwards.
TGAAAATTTTTTACATTTTTTTTTGCATATGCCATACCTGTGGAATTTCTTTAAATGAATCAATTTTCTCCAATGAATTCATCTAATTTGATGAGGTGGGGAGGCGGGTAATGATGTTTCGCTCTCCACCCCTTCCAATCAGAGAATGCTTTGCATTATTAAGAAAATGCAAAGCATTATCTGAATAGTGCCCATGCCAAGCGGCCAACCTCCTGCAGCAGGGCAACCCCTCAGCATTGGACCCGGAAGCTTGTGGAGTTCATTAGAATAGTTTCTTAGTACAGTGATTTCCAGGTTCTAGCTAGAGGGATACCACAGGTATGGTATATGCATAGTTACATTGAGCCAAGCTCGAGCATTGTAACTATGTAAAAAAAAATTGCCACACCTGGATTTTTTCTTTAAATCTGCATTCGTCAAGCCAAGTCGTGCTTTGAAGGCCACCTATGGCTCCTCGATGGCCAGCTTAAAAAAAGAGACCTGCTTCCTCTTGGCCCATTGTGAGCTTCATTTAGCGCTTTACAAGTCTAAGTAACATGCCATGAGCACAGATTAAGCCTTAATAATCACAGAGGAAGTTGGGATGAATAGGGCATTAATAAAACTCTTCCAGCTTAAAACATAGCAGCTTACTAATTGTAATAGTGAAGGATATGCCCCTCTCCACGCCTTAGAACCACAAGTGAGTGCCTCCACCCTCGATTGATATCAGGTGCAAACTGTGCACAAGTCTATGGAAGCAAGAAAATCCCAGACTGCTGCACTCTGAAGACGGACATCTTTATTTCATGAATTAAAATCCAACAATAGCCATCCCATCGGAACAGAGAATAGCGATAGCTATCGCTATTCTCTGTTTCGATGGGATGGCTATTGTTGGATTTTAATTCATGAAATAAAGATGTCTGTCTTCAGAGTGCAGCAATCCGGGATTTTCTTGCTTACATTACTAATAGTAATACATATTGACAATTGTTTACCTTACAAAATGGCGAACGCACGCATTTGTACAGATACATTTCCCCAAAAAATGCGCTTTGGTGAAAAAAAATATGCAAAAGACCAGAAATTGCCTTGTATTTAGCTGAATTTCTTTTAAATGACCTCCATTGTTTTAAGGGGCATGTCAGATGAATGATACCCAGTAGTGAGACAATCACTTTCCTAATGGTTGTTGCTCTGACTAGCCAGGGCCACTACTGAATCTCTAGCTAGAGAGCAGCAAAAGGGATCATTTAGCTAAGTAAGGGAACGACCCATAGGAGAAAAAGTCGTCTTTTAGTGATGTTATCTGACATGACCTTTAACCATCTGCTGCCCTTAGGATCCAATGTCATTATTCTCTTAGTGCAGAAGTGATATTTTACAAGTTGGCACCACTAATCTTGGTCATCCAAAGCTTAAGATTTACCAGTGATCTTCTTTTATATGTCTGCCATTTTGAGGTTTGAACAAATACATGTCAAATTTGTTATTGGGTATTGAGAGGAGTGTGGATGTCCATGAAAAAATATTTATAAAGTACTGTGTGAGCTTTCAGTTGAACTAGTATGATGTTTTCTGTATAGTGATGGTCTCCAAAATGGTTGCCTTTACTGGTGTATAAAAACAAATGCGCCTTAACATATTAAGTCTTATTCACTAAAACTGCGCAACACTAAGCGATTTCTGCCAACTCATGTCAGATCAGTGATCAATTAACTGATTGCTATAAATGATCGCCCTTTCCAAATGGATCTTGGCGTAATTGGAAAAAGCCCACAGTTTTTAAATTTACGAAGACCTCACTTGAGAAAAAAACTGCAAGATCATCAATATTGCTATAGCAGCAATTCACAAATAAAGTTTAGATATTAAACAAAAGATACAACATCTAGTTTTTGTTGTGCCTTTCATGAATAATGGGGGTAGTGTTGAAACATTCAAATATTATGGGATACCTTCGATCTTGTGCATTTTCCTAAATCTCCAGGCATGAGTAGTATGTCTTTTGTTTTTAGCAGAGTGCATTACTTGCGTGCTAATGGTTATGCGGTCTTGGAAGAGAATATTGCTCTTCAGAACAATAGCAATAATGTCTATGAACTGGGACGCTTACACTGTTTAATTTATAGTAAACTATGAATACGATCAAAAGTTTATTTTTGTTTTTTGCATTGCATGTCTCAATGAAGGTTGTCTTATTTTGCTGTTTTTTTCACATTGGTTATATATTAAACTTAAATTAAAATGAAAAGTGTCTTCCTTGCTCAGTGAAACATTTCTAAGGGCTATTTCTCTTTGACCTCTTTTATATTGGCCTGAATCCATGAATGTTGCCATGGATCACAAGCACTATTTTGTTCACTAGCCATCTGTTTTTGATAAGCAGCATTCGCGTTTCGTATCAAAGAAGGGTATTCTATTAAATTGGTATGAGAAAAGTGTTGTCTTCTGACATTGAACAGTGTGACCATAAGTTTATATTTTCATTAGAATCTAAGCAAATGACAGACGTGCATATCTTGCCATTGCATGTTTTGTTTTTTTGTTTTTTTCCGTGACTCTTATCACAAATGTGGTTCTTTTGTGTAATCTAACCCCACTTTCCATGGATTTGTGTTAATTTTTAGTTTTGTGGGAAAATATTGGAGAGGTTTTTAACCATTCTTTTCTCACCACAAAAAAATAGTATAAAGCAAAAGTTGAAGAAAAACAGCTACTAAAATTTTCCCCTTTGACAGTTACGTAGAACGGGGTAGGCAAACTATTGTTCGCAGGAAGCTGACAGGTGGATCGTGACCGTGGCTCTGCCTCTGCCGCTCTCCTGTTATTTGCAGAGCGGAGAGCAGGAGGCAGCTTAGTGCTGAATGGAGGGCGGGGGAGCTGTCTCAATGATTAGTTGCTAGATGGTCCTAGAAACTAATCACCACCAGATTGTTATTAGGAACTCTGACAGCTCCCACTTTGCACCCAGAACTATGCTGTCTCCTGATCTCACAGTGCTGTGTGTACGGGGGGATTGCCATGAGAAATGGACAGAAGACACTGTTTTGGGAAATTGGGAGGCAAAGGACACTTCTATGGGGGGGGGGGGGTAGAAGGCGCTACAGTGTGTGTGGGGGGGGGGGTATGTGAAGAGGTCAGAGGACACTATTTTGTGTGGGGGGGGGGGGACACTGCAGTAGGGAGGGGGTGTGAAGGGGACAGAGGATACCATGGGGGGGGGGGGGTGATGTGAAGGGGACACAGGATACCACTGGGGAGGTGATGTGAAGGGGACAGAGGTCACTACTTTGGGGGGTGCTGTGAGAGGGACAGAGGTCACTACAGTGGGGGGGGGGTGATGTGATGGGGACAGAGAACACTACAGTGGGAGAGTAATGTGAAGGGGACACTACTTTGGGGGGGGGGGGGTGATGTGAAGGGCACATAGGATACCACTGTGGGGGGGGTGATGTTAAGAGAACAGAGGACACTACAGTGGGGAGTGATGTGATGGGGACAGAGGACACTACAGTGGGGGGGGGGGGTGATGTGATGGGGACAGAGGACACTACAGTGGGAGAGTGATGTGAAGGGGACAGAGGACACCACTGGGTGGGGGTGATGTGAAGGGGACAGAGGACACTACAGTGGGAGGGTGATGTGATGGGGACAGAGGACACTACAGTGGGAGAGTGATGTGAAGGGGACAGAGGACACTACTTTGAGGGGGGGGGGGGTTGATGTGAAAGGCATTTGGATACCACTGTGGGTGGGTGATGTGAAGAGAACAGAGGACACTACACTGGGGTGTGATGTGAAGGGGACATGATACCACTGGGGGGGGGGTGATGTGAAGGGGACAGAGGACACTACTGGGGGGGGGGGGTGATGTGAAAGGCATTTGGATACCACTGCAGGTGGGTGATGTGAAGAGAACAGAGGACACTACAGTGGTGGTGATGTGAAGGGGACACAGGATACCACTGGGGAGGGGGAATGTGAAGGGGACAGAGAACACTACGGTGGGAGAGTGACATGAAGGGGACAGAGGACACTACAGTGGGGGGTGATGTGATGGGGACAGAGGACACTACAGTGGGGGGGTGATGTGATGGGGACAGAGGACACTACAGTGGGGGGTGATGTGATGGGGACAGAGGACACTACAGTGAGGGGGGGGTTGATGTGATGGGGACAGAGGACACTACAGTGGGGGGGGGGTGATGTGATGGGGACAGAGGACACTACAGTGGGTGGTGATGTGATGGGGACGGAGGACACTACAGTGGGGGGGGATGTGATGGGGACAGAGGACACTACAGTGGGGGGGGGGTGATGTGATGGGGACAGAGGACACTACAGTGGGGGGTGATGTGAAGGGGACAGAGGACACTATAGCGGGGGGGGGGGGGTTGATGTGAAGGGGACATAGGATACCACTTTGGGGGGGGGGGTGATGTGAAGGGGACAGAGGACACTACAGTGGGGGGGTTGATGTGAAGGGGACACAATATAGCACTGGGGGGGGGGGGGTGATGTGAAGGGGACAGAGGACACTACAGTGGGGGGGTTGATGTGAAGGGGACACAATATAGCACTGGGGGGGGGGTGATGTGAAGGGGACACAGGATACCACTGTGGGGGGGATGTTATGTGAAGGGGACAGAGGACACTACAATGAGGGGATGATGTGAAGGGGACACAGAATACCACTGGGGGGGGGGGGGTGATGTGAAGGGGACAGAGGACACTACAGTGGGTGATGTGAATGGGACAGGGGACACTACAGTGGGGGATGATGTGAAGGGGACAGAGGACACTACTGTGGGGGGGGGGGGGGGTGTGTGATGTGAAGGGGACACAGGATACCATTGTGTGTGTGGGGGGGGGGTGATGTGAATAGGAGCAGAGGACACTACTGTCACATACTATGTGTTCTTCATGCTGTCTATTTATTAGGGGCTTGATAGTTTTTTTCGTTTTTGTTTTTTAAGGGCACCGCATACTACTTAACACACACACACACGGGTTCTTTTTCCTCCATGTTGTCCAGTTAGAGCACAACCTCAGATAGGTTGCCTACCCCTGTACCTCTGAGGTAGAATATCTATATTTAATATGAACTCCAGGTACCCAGTAAATTTAACACAAAATTCCAAAAATGTATGCTAATGCTAAATAGGAATCATTCAAATATATAATATATTCTGTGAATAGTTTTTTTAAGGCTATCTCCACTTTCAAGGGAAAAAAATATTGCAAATGAAGAAAAATATAGCATATACAATTGGCACACATCTTTTTTTTTTTTTTTTCCTTTTCAACCTGCAGCCGCGTAGTTTTCTGTAAAACTCCATGCAATATATCATTTACTGCTTGTGTGATTCACTCACTGATTTTCTCTTAAGTCTGCACTAAGATACAAGTCAAATTTTAGGCATCCCCTGTAATATGAATTTAAATTTGGGTGGGGTACTCCACAAGTGTTAAAGGATAAATTCACCTTACAAGAAAAAATAATAAATGCACATATGTGCAATTATTAGTTTTTCCTGCAGGAGCCTGGAAAGCATTGCACCCCTGATCAGTGGGTGCAATGTCAGGCTTCTGCAGCTCTCTGCCCGTACCTTCATACTGGATGTCTATTTAAAAGCTGGAGGGTTTGTGAATAAACTACCAGAGACATGGCTGCTGTACTTGATTTAATGAATTCACAGGAAACTGTGAAAGAATGAAGCAGCCACACTCTGACGAGTGTGGGGAGAAGATCCCCAGTCCACTGTCACACTGAGGCAGGGGAACGTGAAATACTAAGGGATGCAGACACTGCAGCTTTCCTCATTAGAACACTGAAAGTGCACCAGCACATTATAATGAACTAGATCTTCCCATTCAGAATCAATGTGTATTGATCACCCAGTGGGGATTACACTTTAATTAAAATGTGACCCATATGATTAATTTGTGCATCCACTACATTAAAAAAAAGCCAAAAAAATTAAACAAGGCAGCAGTGGCAAAGTGCGCTGTGTCACCACGTTACTGCTTTCAAACTACAACTCACAGCATACACCACACCAGTGTCATGTTGGGGGATGTACAGGGTTAATACCTTGCCTAATTTGCTTTGTTTTCCAGTTGCTGGTCACTCAAGCAGCTGAGGGTTTTAAGGGTCATGTGTTGCTAAAAGCAGGATGGGTTTGGGACTCATTTTTCTAAATGAGCATGAAACACGATCACCTGACTTGAACACCTGCCAGTAAATGACTTTCCCTAAACAAAGGTACTATGAATTTTCAGCACATAGGCTTCTTATGCAAATAACTATATGCATTCTACATATGCTGGGGACCTATCATTGTAGTAAATATGCTTTTATTTAACTCAGACTTCAGCAGAAGTGATCCAAGTGTGTATTTGTAAAGGAGGGTGTAGAGGGTGTGATGAATACTCAGCTCTGTGCCCGATTGTTGAATGTCACCTAAGTGTGGACAGTCATTTTTGGGAGAGGAACTGAACACTGGAGGTTTAGTATACAGCAGGGGTAGTGAATTAAAATTCAAGGAGGTCCAGTAGCTAAAAATTTTTTCCAGCCGAGGTCTGAATCACAAGTCTGTGCCATGAAAGATTGTACGTGTCTTCTTTTCTTTTTTTGGCGCAAGCTGCGCTCTCTGGCGCTTGTCTTAGGGTCCTTTCACACTGGGGCGGGGGCGTTGTCGGCGGTAAAGGGGCGCTTTACCGTCGGTATGCGGCCGCTAGTGGGGGCGGTTTTACCCCCCTGCTAGCGGCCGAGAAAGGGTTAAAACCACCGGAAAGCGCCTCTGCAGAGGCACTTTGCCGGCGGTATAGCCGCGCCGTCCCATTGATTTCAATAGGCAGGAGCGGTATACACTCCGCTCCTTCACCGCTCCGAAGATGCTGCTGGCAGGACTTTTTTTACCGTCCTGCCAGCGCATCGCTCCAGTGTGAAAGCAATAGCGCCTGCAAACCGCCCCAGTGTGAAAGGACCCTTACTGTTCTCCACACGCTCTGGTAATACTCTGTAAATGTTAATGTCCCCAATAGTGTTCCCCCTTACATCAGGTGCCCCTACACGAGAAATTCACTACATTGGGTACCCCCATCAGACTACCCCCATAAATCAGTTGCCACCATCAGAGTATCCCCTTATATCAGGTGTCCCCATCAGAGTGCCCCCTTACATCAGGTATTCCCATCGCGGTGCCCACTTACATCAGGTGTCCCCATCAGAGTGCCCACTTACATCAGGTATTCCCACTGAGGTGCCCACTTACATCACCTGTCCCCATCAGAGTGCCCACTTACATCAGGTGTCCCCATCACAGAGCTACCTTACATCAGGTGTTCCCATCAGAGTGCCCACTTACATCAGGTATTCCCATTGAGGTGCCCACTTACATCACCTGTCCCCATCAGAGTGCCCACTTACATCAGGTGTCCCCATCACAGAGCTACCTTACATCAGGTGTTCCCATCAGAGTGCCGCCTTACATCAGGTGTCCCCATCAGAGTGCCCCCTTAACATATGTCCCCCCTTAACATAAAATGTGCCCATCAGTGTGACCCTTTAACATAAAAGCATAAAATGTGCCCATCAGCATGCCCATTATTTCATGTTTAGGGGCACTCTGATGGATATATTTATGTTAAGGGACATGTTGATGGGCACATTTTGTTGTGCCCATCTAAGGGCCCCTTGACATAAAATGTGTCCATTAGAGTGAACCTTAACATAAAATAAGGGGCATGCTGATGGGCATATTTAATGTTAAAGGGCACTCTGATGGGCACATTTTCTGTAAATGAGCACGAGGATGGCCACAACAAAATGTGCTCATCAGCGTGCCCCGTAACATTAAATATGCCCTTCAGAGTGCACCTTAACATAAAATAAGGGTCACACTAATGAGCAGATTTTATGTTGAGGGGCACAACAAAATGTGTCCATCTGTGTGTCCTTTAACATAAAATGTGCCCATCAGTGTTGTGCTTAAAATAAAATATGTCCATCAGAATGCCCCTTCACATAAAATATGCCCATCAGAGTGTTCCTTAACATAAAATAAGTAGCATGCTGATGGGCACATTTTATATTAAGGGGCACTCTGATGGGCACATTTTATATTAAGGGGCACATTTTATGTTAAGGGGCAATCTGATGGGCACATTTTATGTAAAGGGGCACTCTGATGTGCACAACAAAATATGACCATCAGTGTGCACGTTAAAAAAAATATGCGCATCAGTGTGTACATTAAAAAATATGCCCATCAGCGATAACCTTAGAAAAAAATGTGCCCCAAATACCTTGCTTGCAGGAGTCAGCGCAATTGGCAAGCTGGGAGATATACCTCGCAAGGAGTGAGAGCCAGGAGTCGGGAGCCACCAGCAGCATGGGGCAGGGCGAGCACATGATGTCACGCCCGAACTCGCGGCCCAGCTGGGAATGGGAGCTGCGAGCAGCAGGGGGGCGGGGCGAGCACATTATGTCACGGCCCAACTCGCGGCCCAGCTGGGAGTGAGAGCCAGGTGTGGCGAGCAGCAGGGGAGGCGGGGCGCACACGTGACGTCACGCCCCCTACTCGTGGCCCCAGCCAGGAGTGAGAGCTGGGAGCCGCGGACAGGAGCAGGGGGCAAAGCGCACACATGCGACCCCACTGTTTGCTGGGAAACCTGCGGTCCCAGCAAACCAGTGACTGCTGGCACTACACTGGCGGTCCATGCAGGAGGGTCGTTCGGTCCGTACTCAGACCGCGGGCCTTCATTTAATGACGACTAGTATACAACATTGAGGAAGGGAGGGTTTTTTTGTTTTGTTTTTTTATTACTGCAGGTGGATTGGCAGAGCCGCCTAAGCTTAATGTAGAATTATAGGCAAAATTTTTTTTTTTCGTTTTGGATAGAGCATGGGAGGGTTAGATTTTTTTTGCCATCTGTGTTCGCATTGCTGATATTTCCCTTCACTTCCGGTTTCTATAGCAAAAACAGGAAGTGAGAGGAAATCCCTGCAAATAAAGAAAATTCTTTGGGGAGCCCCAGGTCACCAGAACTAGTGTCCCCATTGGAAAATTTTGCCTCTATTACTTTTCTGGGGACAACCCAAAATTTGGAATTTTCTTTTACTTTCACTTTCAATGATAATGGTAAACAGGACAAATATAGAGGGTGGGTCTCATTAATGGTGGCACAAAGGGCAATAAAAACTGCCAGGTGTTCTAATCCCTCTCCAATCTATCCAAAACTACAGTGCCTTGAAAAAAGTATTCACACCCTTTGAAATTGTTCACCCTTTGTCATGTTACAACCAAGAAAGTCAATGTATTTTATTGGGATTTTTTTGTGATCAACCAACACAAAATGTCACATAATTGTAAAGTGGAAGGACAATGATAAATGTTTTTTGCAAATATGTGAAAAGTGTGGCTAGAATTTGTATTCACCCCCCTTTACTCTGATACTCTGACTGCCTTCAGAAGTCACCTAATTAGCAAATAGAGTCCACCTGTGTGTAGATTAATCTCAGTATAAATACAGCTGTTCTGTGAAGCCCTCAGAGGTTTGTTAGAGAACATACAGCATCATGAAGGCAAAGGAACACACCAGACAGGTCAGGGATAAAGGTGTGGAGAAATATTAGGCAGGGTTAAGGTATAAAAAAAATATCCCAAGCTTTGAACATCTCACCGGGATGTCTACTTACAGCGAAAGGTGGTTCTACAAAGTATTGACTTAGGGGGGCTGAATACAAATGCACGCCACACTTTTCACATATTTATTTGTAAAACATTTTGAAAACCATTTATCATTTTCTTTCCACTTCACAATTATGTGCCACTTTGTGTTGGTCTATCACATAAAATCCCAATAAAATACATTTACGTTTTTGGTTGTAACATGACAAAATGTGGAAAATTTCGAGGGGTATGAATACTTTTTCAAGGCACTGGCCAAAAATGTATTGTATTGCAGCTTACCAATCATTAAATGTTGGCTGCATTCATTTTCTTTTTCTTTGGCTTTTTCCCTCTGTTTTCACTTAGTGATCTGGCCAGTAACACACCACCTGTATTCGTGAGAGACAACTCTGAAGGAATGAGCACAGGAAGCACAGAAGACAACAGTATTGTTAATCTGGGAGGGAGGGAAGTGTTAGATGTACTAGCAGATTTAGATACACTAACACATTGAAGCCAAACTCCAGCTCACACTTTATAAGCAGTTACAGTAAATCGTTTTTTTCTTCCTTTTTGGATAAAGGTTTTTGCATGCATAAATAAAAGCATATAATTTTAATCACCCCTGCCAGTGTTACGTGGCTTGTCTCATCTCATGTAAACTGATACATGTCGCTGGAGAGCTTTTAAAAAACAACGGACTTGCTGGCTGGAAAAAGAAAATATAAATAAATAAATAAACTAATACAGCCATCACATCTAGGAAATGGTAAGCTGCATGTTTCCTAACACTGCTTTAATAACACAAGCCTCAGGCCATTACATTACCATCCATAAGGTCTGGAGTATAAAATAAATGAAAACTACAATGCCATGTTTCTCTAATGACAAGTTTCCTTCAACTTTTATTTACTAAAGGGAGGCAGTGAATGGTAACAGTCAACAACAAGATCTACAGCATTTTTTATGATTGCATTTGATCTAATTCAACTTTTCCATCTGTCTGGCAGATCGGATGAAAACGGACAGGCGGGTCTCTGACAGGTCCCTCTCAGCACAGTGAGCAGAGACAGACCTGTCATCCGCCTGCTCAGCGGAGATCAACTGATCGATCCCTGCTGAGCAGGCGGAGTCCGTCAAAACGGATGTGCCCCATGTAAAAGGGGCTTTAATACCAATTGTTTGGTAAGTTCACTTCCAAATGCTCACCGAGGCGACCTGCACACGACTTCCATGGCGACTTGCAAAACGACTTCTGTATAGAAGTCTATGCAAGTCGCCCCCAAAGTAGTACAGGAACCTTTTTCTAAGTCGGAGCAACTTGCGTCGCTCCTATTAGAACGGTTCCGTAGTACAGAACGGGAGGCGACTTCTCAGGTGGCTAGGCCGCCTGACAAGTCGCCCCTGTGTGAACCGGCAGTAAAAAATGCTAATTTACCTTCTAAGTGTTCAGGTTTCATATAAGAAAAATTCAGTCGTGTGTTCCCTTTCTCAAGGGCTTATGCAGTGAACCAAGACAGCAGCAGCCAAGACCCATGTTTATGGCGTTCTTGCAATCAATACATCATTATATGTATACATGTATTTTCTTAATGTATATAAATTATATGTGAACCCTTACCTTGTAAAAAAACCCATTCAGTTTAAAATGAAAAGCGAAACATATGTTTATGCATACAGTATATACAGTATCTCACAAAAGTGAGTACACCCCTCACATTTTTGTAAATATTTTATATCTTTTCATGTGACAACACTGAAGAAATGACACTTTGCTACAATGTAAAGTAGTGAGTGTACAGTTTGTATAGCAGTGTCAATTTGCTGTCCCCTCAAAATAACTCAACACACAGCCATTAATGTCTAAACCGCTGGCAACAAAAGTGAGTACACCCCTAAGTGAAAATGTCCAAATAATGGGGAGCACGTGTGTTAAATTTGGTGTTATCGCTCTCACTCGCTCATACTGGTCACTGGAAGTTCAACATGGCTCCTCATGACAAAGAACTCTCTGAGGATCTGAAAAAAAGAATTCTTGATCTACATAAAGATGGCCTAGGCTATAAGAAGATTGCCAAGACCCTGAAACTGAGCTGCAGCATGGTGGCCATACAGCGGATTAAAAGGACAGTAAATAAATAAATGTAGCGCTGTGTGTAAAATTATAAATGTAAAGTGCAAATCTCTAAAATAAATAAATCTTACATATAAATGAATAGTCCAAAAAATGAAGAAATAAAACATGAAAAACTCTTCTTGTGATCAGTGTATCCACTCAATTCCACCACAGTGATTGTTCGTCCTCAAAAGGAGTGCTCGCCAGTAAAAAATGCGCACTCACCTCCCAGGTGAGTCAAAACTCATATGCGGATCTCCCCATGAGCTCTTTGCTCTCACTTCCTCTTCCCAATCAATGGTGAGTAATCCAGATGGCTCTTTTCTTAATGGTAACTCAGCTCATTAATATCCAAAGAAGCGGATCATCTCCCAGCTTGGCTCAAGATTCCATGAGTTCAGAACATGTAAATAATAAGTATAGAGACCATAGTGTTCTCTGTATACAAATTTATTCAAAGCCCCCAAACAGACAAGTTGCACTTACAAGATAAAAACGATTAAAAGTAAATAAAAACCGACAGAGTAGCACCACCGTGTCCACATACACAGTGCCTGGCTGGACATGACTATCAGCTCCTTCCTTCTAGATGCATATTGGCCAATCACAGGCCTTCCTCAGTAGATCTACTGAGGAAGGCCTGTGATTGGCCAATACGCGTCTAGAAGGGAGGAGCTGATAGTCACGTCCAGACAGGCACTGTGTATGTGGACACGGTGGTGCTACTCTGGAGGTTTTTATGTGATTTTAAAAGGAGGGGCTCAGAATGGCGATCGCCGCCATGCAGGTCAGCGGGACTGGGGGTGGGGGGGGGCGAAGTGGGGGTCCTGTGTAAGTTCACCTTACAGATTTTTCTGTAAAGGTTAAATTACCCTTTAAGGATTTAGAGAAGATCTGTATAGAGGAGTGGACCAAAATCCCTCCTGAAATAAGTGCAATGGCAGCTGGTGGTATTTTTGTTTGGGAGGGGGCGGCAAACAATGCACCCACAGCCACCCCCACCCCCCCTGTTGGTCACCAGCCCCGCACTTACATCATCTATCGGGCAGTGCTTCCCCTGGGCAGGCTTCTCCTGCATTTCCTCCTATGTATCATGGCAGGTTCCGCCGTGCGTCTCCTCCCTCCTCCTCATAACGGCCAATAGGATTGCTTCTTCTTCTGGCCAATCGGGTGACGGGTCTCAGGACCTGCTTCCTAATTGGCTGGGAGGAAAATCAGTAAGACAATAGTGAATATTCATTCCCTATTGTCACACAGGGGGTATTGGGAAGGATTGGAGGAACCCCATTTTTCATCTACTATTTCAGTAGTACCTCACAGATGATAGTCTACCTCCCACTCAAGCAGCAAATCACTAGATCAGAAATCCTTTGGCTCATCTGTTTAGCCTTCTACATACTGTAGAAGGTATCTTTGCACTTTTACAAGTTAGAAGTTTTTTGTTCATCCTGCTGGAATTCCTTACAAGTTCATCTCCTAGTGGTTTTGGATTCTCAGGCCTTTCCCCTGTAGCTCCACTTTTAACCTTTGAATCGGGCATCTTTAGCTGCCCCTCTGGCCTTACTACACTTCATTATGCTCTTTTCTAAAATTGTTTGACGTCCCTGGAGCCTGGGTTCTCTGATTCCTACCCTGGTAGAAATCTATCCTTGTGAGGGACATCTAATTTGATCCCATATTTCTCTCCACCCCATCCCATATACAGTAGAGTGTAGCCACACTGAAGGCATGTGCTAATGTATAATAGATCATCTGATAGTGTGGCATGTGGTTATTGGCTTAGGATTCAATATATGTGGGCAATTTTCACTTTTGCGCCTTTGGTTTTACACATATAATAAAACAAAAATGCAGGTCCATGTTTAATAAGTCGGAATGCTGCAACACAAGTCTAACTGCGCTAAACCACATTTCAGACGGGAGGTGAAATATTTCATGCTGCCTTAACTATCTGCAATGTCTGCGAATGATAAAAAGGTATCTTTTTGTTATCAGAATCCTTTGAACACTTTATTCAGTCACTAGTAATGAGAAAACATCTTACTGTGTCTCGTGCCGTGTACACACGGGCAGACTTTTCGATGGACTAGGCCCGGTGGACTTTTCGACAGACTTTCCGACAGACTTTCGAATGAACGGACTTGCCTACACACGATCAACCAAAGTCCAACCAAAGTCCAACGGATTCGTACGTGATGACGTACGACCGGACTAAAATAAGGAAGTTCACAGCCAGTAGCCAATAGCTGCCCTAGCGTCAGTTTTTGTCCGTCGGACTAGCATACAGACGAGTGGACTTTTCGACCGGACTCAGGTCCGTCGGAAAGATTTGAAACATGTTTCATTTCTAGGTCCGTCGAACTTTTGGGGAAAAAAGTATGCTGGAGCCCACACACGATCGAATTGTCTGAAGGAGTCCGGTCCGCCGGACCAAGTCTGCCGTAAAGTTCACTCATGTGTACGCGGCATTAGTGATTTTTTATTAGCACTACACTGTTTATTTTAGGAAGTGACGCATGCGCTCCACCAACCGAGGAACCAGGAAGCGTGTGACTGTGGTTACACACAGGGAGCGCTCCTGACAGGTTTTCATGACTGGAGGACGCAATCAGGCACAGTGCACTTTGTTATCTTTGCTCAATGTTTATTAAATTTTGGTACGCATGGTTTTAAGGGGATGTTTGGATGGTTCAAATAAAGATGTTTAGCAGTATCACGCTATGTGAGCATTTTTGTTTCTTCTACATATCCTATTGGAACTACTGGGAATAATACTGACATCTGGTGGTCGCTTTGGATATTGATGCAGATTTACTACTATTAATCAAGGCTTTTATTGATCTGATTTCTGGTGAGTGAGTTTTCATTGGGGACCCCAGCACGTGGTGTATCGCTTGGTGAAAGGATTACTACCCTCACAGAATACATCTTGATTATTTATTGGTGGGACTCTGGCTATCAGATCCGTGTTTGAACTTTCTGAAATAGATTAAGAAAGAGACCCTGTTTAATTGGGGTGCACAGCGCTGCTGCAATACTGAAGAGACACTTTATATATTTATATATTTATAATTGTGTATTTATATATTTATCTAATTTAATTGATTCATTGTTGCCTATATACATGTTCTACTATTTAAGCAGCTGCTACTAGTCATATAATTATTTATGTGCTGCACATACACCGTTAGAATATTGTACTAAGCGCAGAGCATTGTTGTTTTTTTGGGACAGGCATATACAACATACATTCATTCAAGGCACTTATTTTTTTTATATGAACCAAAATAGCAGGAGTGGTGGAACACCCGCAGACCATATACATTTATTTTTTTCTCAGGGGCACCATCCCCAAATCATAAATCAAATAAAAGACTCCCTTAGTCCCCCAAAATAAGGGGAGCATAGGGGAGAAAGATACAATGGGACTTTAAAGACTCTAACCTACCTCCCAAGTATACAATGGGACTTTAAAGACTCAAATCTACCTTCCAAACATACAATGTGACTTTAAATGCTCCTCAGAAAAGGGTAAAATTGTGTCAAGTATCAAATGTTACATTTTATTATATGAAAAAGGCCTTATCCAAAAGATGTTATGCACTGACATCTAATGATTAACTAAAGTGATTGCTACATTTAAAAAAAACAAACAATTATTATTATTTGTGTTTTGGTTCCAAAAAAGCCACATAATGAAATAATAATGATAATAACGATTGTGATTGGTCAGCGCCAGCACAGAGAATCCGTTTGATGAATCCCGGAAGCGCTGCAGAAAGAAGAGGGAGAAGAGCGGGAGTTTCAAATCCTTGGACCGCTCTACTGGCTGCGTGGGAACTGACAGTTCACCACCCAGGTAAGTACAGTGGGGACTGGGGGGGGGGGGGGGTGTACGGTGATAATTCACCTTTTCATTTTTTCTGAACAGGTGAACTAACCTTTTAAGACAGCATATGCTATCGGTTTCCTACAAATGCTTTGCTTTTTTTGGCAGTTTTACCTTAATATACAAAAAACAAATAAAAATCACACATTTTAATGGTTGACAGCTTGTTTAAATGGTTGATGGCAAAGCTTTTTAATATGTTTGTGAATATTTTATGGTTTTAATAAACTTTGAAGCTGTAAAGGTACTGCACTATTGTGAGCCTTTCTTTTTAATGGGCAATGGTTGGAAGGTGAAAGTTTAACAAGATCTTTCTTTCTGGAGCAAGAGAACCACAAGATATGTGGAGGTGTCATTAACCATTTCAGCTCTGCATGCCAATCATCATAGATGTGAGGCATTGAGTTTTGGTGAGTCATTGAATTCACATATTTGAATATATGTGGACGCAATCGATGAGTCAAAATACGCACTGATGTGGAAGATTTTCTGGGACTTTCATTTGCTTCTATTTTTTATTTTCTTACAAAAGGTTATTAAATGGGTAAAGTTTGATTCAATTGCATATGTATTCATATTGTATTTATATTAGAGGTATGAGGATTTGCAGCGCCACTTAATGTCTGTTTATTTTGAGACACTGATTCGATTTTTTTTATTTTTCAAGTGGCAGCAGAACTGCACATTATTTTTGTTTAATATTGATTTTTTTTTGTGTTTAATATTTCAAATGTTTTTCTTGTAAATTATATTTTTACACATTTGCACATTTAAGTGTTTAGTCTGTGGTGCGGTGTAAATGTGATATCTATATGTAAATGTGATATCTATATGTAAATGTGATTTTTATATATATATATATATATATATATGAACATTTGTGCAGTGCAGGCGTTATTCTCGCTTATAATATCAATAATAATAATATGTTTAGTGATAACATACCCTTGCTACTTTGGAAAATATTATAAAACTTTAGAGTGTATTTATTAAGCATACTGTGACATCTAGTGGTGATTTAAAAGATTGCATATCTAATATTTGCAGTCATTATAAATGCATCTCCAAAGGCCCTGTAAGTATGTAAATTCTGACAATATGGACAACATCACTGCTTCAGTTTATACTATTGATCTAAATAATCAACAATCGACAGGACAGAACAATATAAGCACATTTGGCAGTGCGAGTCTACATTTATTAATATAGGATTTTCTCATATCAGAAAATAGAATTGATTTTAATAAAGATAATAAAAAAAGGGTGGTAATCAACAACCAGAGTTTATGCACAGAAAAGAGAAAGGAACAGTGTGCACCAATTTGATAAATGAGTAAGCCTGTTTGGGAGGATGGTTGCCTCTCATACACCAAATTAAAGCGGAACTCTATACTCCCCCCCACCCCCTCCCAGTTTTGTTCTTTTAAACCTTACCTACCTGGTGGTGAGTTCTGCTACTTTTTGATACTCATCCACCCAGTGGATCCGTACACTAAATTAAAGCGGAACTTTATACTACAACCCCACCCCCCCCATTTTTTTTTTTTTGATGAGCCACTCGGTCCTTTTGTGTTTCCTTTGGCAAATGGAGCGGTACTGCAAAGTACCTCTGACTGGAGCATAGAAAAAATAGATTAGGACAGTTGGGGAAAAAGCCTGTTAGCTATAATAAACAAGGCTTCTCTGTGTAAACGCTATTTCTGCTGCCCAGAAAAAGGGTCTGCAGAGCAATATATAGTCAGGAACATGCTTGCTGCTGCAGAAGGTATACCTCACAAGATGGAAGGACTAAGTAAGGGCAAGCACACTTCAGAGATTATGTTCACAACACATAAGAGTTATTGATGTGGAGTATCAAGCTGACAGTGTCTCTGTTAAAGATCTAGATCAGCTCATTGGTACTGAACCAGAGAGGTTGATAATGAGTAATACACCTGTCAGCACTCTAGGAGAGCACCATGGTGTTGTATCAGCCACCTCCAGCTGGGAGGAGGTCCCTTTAAGAAAAGTTACAACCTCTTGAGTTTTGGAGCATGCACAGCTCCTTCGTCAGACCTGTACATGCTCCGAAATGCGTTGCCGCCCACCACCTTCACCTGATGTCACATCGGCCGCGTGCGTTTCAGCTTGGTTCCAGAACCTGGGCCGCCTCATCGCATCTTCACCTCCTCACCAATACACGTCACCTGGGATACTGACAGCTGCAGGGTGGCTCTCTCTCTCCCCCAGACAGATGAGGATTACAGCGATCCACATGAGGACAAATCACTATATGCCTATGACCTCTTACTATCTCGTGTTTTTAACCCCATTGTGCCTGTAATAAATCTTTTAACCACTGCACTTAGAGGCACTTTTCTCTTTCCTTTATGACCCTCCAGAGCTGCTTCTTTTCTACAAAGTGTTGCCTTCAGTGCCATCTCTCCACTGCTACTAAGGACTGGATACCCAGCCTCACCAGAGTGCCCTCATCTCTCCCTCCTGACTATAGAAATAACGGTGCTCCTGAAATATGTAAGGAGATGGGTGAATGCGTGATAGGCACAGTAGAGATAAACAGTGTTGCAAGACCCTAGGCTCCTTACAGATTCAAGAGGGTAATTTGAGGACAGATTTCCTGAGGATCATACAGAAATATAGGTATACAAAGGGCTAAGCCAATTAGCCCAAAGCTCAGCTAGGTGGCACTTAAGGAGTTTGCTCCCCCAAGTAATAAAAGCCCATACTTATTACTGAAAAAGTGTTTAAAAACTTGACCCCTTGAAAGTTGAACAAAGGGAAAAAGCTTGGTCTAGAACAAATTGAAGGAGAGCTTTGTAACGTTATTAATACCAGACACTCAAAGCTCAGGACTCTACCTCATGTTCGGAAAGATACCAGGATTTGTAAATTCTCTAATGGTAAATTGGCTAGTGTGGTCTCCAGAAAAAGAAGCAAACTTTTGGAAGTGCACCTGTAAAAAAAAATCACGGGGTGCCTTTGTAGAGCCTAAGTAAGTATAACAGAGGGACACAAGGAAGGGCACTGCTCTGTTCTGCAGATACTTTGTGTGCCTTTACAAGACTCTTATGCTGGCATTCAGTGCTATTCAGCATCCATCCAGCAGAGGCAGCCGATGGCCATGAAAGACTTGAAAGACTTTGATACAGACCTCACTGAATTTTGTGAAATGTAGTCTGTGAAGAGGATCATGCATAAGAGCAGGAGTGATGGACTGCAACTACCAGATATACACTCCTAACTGGACGGGAAAGGAGCAGTTTTTCACCAGGGCTGAGAGAGAGAAGTTCCTCTTGCTGCAAGGGGACTGGAGTGTGCACATTTCTGTTCCTTATTGCACACTAACCTGCTACAAGCCTGCAGCTTGAGACAGAATACCGAGTGCTGTTAACCTGTGTGCCGAGGACCTGAGACACTCCAGGCAGATCCAGAAGTGAGCTGAAACTCGAAACAGCAGGACCAAAGTTGCTGTCTTGCTGGGACTTTTGAGAGGACTTTGCTGTCTTTGATCTGTTGCTGTTAGGAGAGACTGCGTATATAGGAACCTGCCATTAAACTAGCAGCCTTATTCACTACATGCAGACTTTATTGGGACTGTATATGTGTGCAACACCATAAAGACCAGGTCTCAACACTAGCTGGATGAAGAACTAGCCGTAAGGCCTGCTCACCCAGATTTAGGGAACCTTATATTGCATCAAAGCTATTCATATAGCGTGCACTATAAAGAGGTCAGCCTGCTGGTTACAGAGAAGTTATAGTAGTATTCATCACCATTGCTCCTACTGTTTAACAATGTTACTGTTTATTGCTGGTTGCTAGATTTACTTTAATTTAGTGCTACAGAACTCTACCCTAAGCTACTATAACATAGTGATTATATTGTCTAGTGAGCTATACTTGAACTAATTCTCTATTTGTTTATTTAAGCATATACTGCCATTTACTTTAAAGTGGAGTTCCACCCAAAAATGGAAGTTCCACTTTAAGTACACCTCATCACCTTACATGCCACATTTGGCATGTCATTTTTTTTTGGGGGGGGGGGGGGGGTACCTAGGTACCCTGAGCAGAAGTTCTCCTCTCCCCCTCCCTCTTGGCAATCCTCTGGGACATGTCACAGGTCCCAGAAGATTGCCCGGTCATCAGGATGCACAGCGCGACTCGCGCATGCACAGTGCGCACCCGACTGTTAAGCCGCAAGCCAGGTGCCAACACTAGTGATAGCGGCACAGCAGAGAGGAGATGGAGAGATCCGAGGCTTCGGGCAGCCGCATCATTGGACCATGAGACAGGTGAGTGTGTGTTTCTTAAAAGTCAGCAGCTACACTTTTTGTAGCTGCTGACTTTTAATAAACGCAGAAATGGCTGGAACTCCTCTTTAACTTGTGACAATATATTGAGTTTCTTTACCACTAACCAGTCTGGTGTTTGCTTTCTGATACTGAAACATAGTTGTATAAGGGATATTTATATTTGTGCTCCCAATAGTATTGAAGTATCCATTTGCTTAACCTGGTGTGTCAGAGGGGCCGAGGTTGTTCACAGAGTTGTGGCAAAAGAACAGAGTAAAGTGATGGGCTTGTGTGTTTCTCCCTCTGGAACGAAACAACGGTGGGGGTATGTAACAGCGCTGGGCCCTAAAGCGCTAAAAGGTACACAGAATTCTTAATGACGCAGATTGAAGGGCCACATAAATTCTATTGAGAGTAAACTAAGCTTTGGGTTTTCTCTGGGTTTTGTAATTCATCTGAGCAGTGGTGCTGCATAACAAAAGCAAGGAGGCTAAAAACCTTTTTTTTTCAGATATGTTGGAGTGACGGTGGGAACCCCTGCGAGGGTGACTGTTATTGAACATTTTTTCTTTCCAATTTAATAAAAGTGAGCCAAGAAGCCCTAAAACAGTACTTCTAGTGTAGACTGAACCCCCTACACTTGAGTGACAACCCCCCAACATCACAATAAATAACTTTTGTTAGATAACTGCCGATTTGACCTTTCAGGAGGTAACTAGTTGGGTATTTCCTCAGACCTGCTATCCTTATCTCACAAATGTCCATGTGTTTTAAGTGCATTTATATTTCTGAACCTTCATGTGATCAATATTGTAAACCTGCAACACATACAACAACTCTACACAGCATTTAATACCAAGTTAATATTTTTGTGCACAAATAACATATAGATTAGGATATCAGCTTTTGTTACAAAATGCTTTTTTTTACACCGCTTTCTGTCCCATCACATTTGGAAGTAGGATAGTTTTTTTTTTTTTAAATTCTCTTTTGTGCCACATTTCTTCTCTATTCTGCATTTATATTTCTTTAATTAACAATCTACTTACACTATGTTTATTAATTTGGTGCCCTTTGCACATGAATATGTAAATTAAAAAAACTGGAGCACTTTCCCTTGTGTACCCGTCTTTGTAAATTCCCCCCAAAGTGTCTGGGATGAATAAAGACTTTGATGCCTGTAGTTGTCCAGTGCAGCCTTGGTTTAGCAAGAACAAACTGCAGCCTGTGTAATAACTGCAAAGTTCTAATGCCTTGCTTGTACTGCCCCATAGTGGTTCTTCCATATTCCAACAGTTTTTTTCCCAGTGTGTTTGAACTTGGCAGAAAATTTTGTGCTAACTGCAGATCACTGATCATGGCATCCATTTATGTACAGAGCACGATATGGAAGCATGCTTGATACATAATACTACACTTTTGTTTTCGCTATCACATTTATCTTGTATTCCCAGTATTTAAACATATATATATATATATATATATATATATATATATACTTTTTTTTTTCACAAGAGAATATATTTTTTTTTATATTTTTATATTATATATTTATATTTTATATTTATATATTTTATATTTTTATATTTTTTTTTACCCCAAGTATTTTGTGGAATTAGTTACAGATACTGTTAGGCAGTGCCAGCAGCCACAGTGGCCTTAATATAATGAGGATTCCTTTATCCACTCTGTTTAGCATAGATGGGGAAATTGAGTGATTATCTCATCTGTTCCATTGGCTGAATGCCCAAAATTCAAGCTATCTATGCCAGGCTTGACCCCTTCAAGCCATTGTAACGCAAAGGGGTTGTACCGGGGTGATGGATGCAGCTGCACGCATCACTCCGCTACCGTTTTCTTAGAGCCTACGGTCATCTTTCTTGTAATAGCAACTGATACGGCTAAACAGTTGCTCGGCTGTTATTACAAGCAGCGGGAGGGGTCCCCCCCTCCTGCCACCTTCCGTGGCTCACCCAAGGTCTCCCGTCCCACAGGGAGGCCTGAGCGACCAGCCAGCACGTCTGCCGGCTGGCCAGAGACCTGAACGAAGCTGGAATCGCCTTAGATCCGGTCTTGGATCTAGTAACCCGGAAGTGATGTCATGACATCACTTCAGGTTTACTGAAGACTTAAAGGCACCAAATTTAAAAAAGATGCAGTATTCAAAACTGCCAAACTTGGCGTTTTGAATGCTTTTAAGTGCAAAGAAGGGATTTGGGGTCTTATAGACCTCAGATCTCTCCATAAAGAGTACCTGTCACTGCCTATTACTGTCACAAGAGATGTTTACATTCTGTGTGACAGCAATAAAAGTGATTAGAAGAAAAAAAATTAAAGGGGACAGAGTAAAAAAAAAAGAAAAAAGAAAAAAATTTTTTTTTAAAGTGCCCCGTTCCTCCGTGCTTGCGCGGGGAAGCGAACGCATACGCAAGTGGCGCTCGCAAATGTAAACAGTGTTCAAACCACACATGTGAGGTATCGCCACAATCATTAGAGCAAGAGCAATAATTCTAGCAACAGACTTACCCTGTAATTCTAAACTGGTAGCCTGTAGAAATTTTTAAATCATCATCTATGAAGATTTTTAAGTTTTTAGCATCACAGAGAGGAGATAAGTAAGGACCTATATGGGGGATATGAGTAGTACAGCTAACTGTATCAAAAAGGCTACGGAGGGGGCTGTTTGGGGTTTTGTGAACTTTTTTGCCAGATGAGGTAGTTACATAGTTAATCTGGTTGAATGTCCATCCAGATAACCCCAAACAGAAAAAAATAAAATAAATAAGTAATTAAAAAAACCTTCATATATACAGTATATACTATCCTATACCCACAGCTGATCGAGAGGAAGGCAAAAAAAAAAAACAATAAAAGCATGTTCCAATTTGCTCAAGCAGGGGAAAAAAATTCCTTCCTGATCCCCCACTTGTCTGTTATTAACACACTTTGATAACCTTACTTTCATAAAGCAGATGATATCCACAAAGTGCCTTATATACGATGTGTCAGCAAAGAAGATGGTATACAGTATATATACATATTTTACTATCCACAATGCTAAATTCCACTGTAGTGATGAAAAAGTGACAACATGAACCAACGATTCAAGTTTGACCCCCAGGAACCACTGAGTTCATCAGGGGCATAGGCATCTGACACGTGGGCATTGAGGTACCTGTGTAATTTCTATCTTCTTTGCAGGGGCATCTTTTGTGGCCACTTTGATTTTAGTGAACAAGTTGCTTTAGTAAGCACGAATGCTGATACAAACTCACTGATCAAAAAGCAAACAAAGCCTGGTTTCACTGATGATAATGGATCACCCATAAGAACACGATGATTGTTAGGCATCCAAAACCCATAGTGACACAATTACTTATGTGTTTGTCATGTGAAGAAACTTTATTTAACACCATGGTTAACATAACCTAAACCTGGAATTAGAGTTTGAAAGGATACAAAACAATAACAAAAGCTACAAAACATAACATGTGTAATAAGCAAAGATGGCTTGTCATAAGTTAAACATGGGCTTCCTTGACATCGCTGACCACAGCAGTTGTAGAGAAGGAATACGGAGTGAGGAGCACAGCGATGGTGTAGTGACGGTGTCCAGCATCATTCGCAGTAAACACAACCTGCAGCAAACAGAGCAGACCACCATGTTACATTCTAATCTCTTTAACAGTAGTCTCCAAACTGTGGCCCAGGGGCACGCTTTGCTTTCCTTTATGCGGCCCTTGGGGCACTATTCCTCCCACTGGCATTAACAACGGGGTATAATTCCTGCCACTGACACAATGATACAACTTCCACATTTTGAAGACTAAAAACCTTGTTTCCTCGCTACAAAATATCTTCTTCTTTCTGCATGTGAGTGCGGATTAGCTTAGTCCAGTCAGCATTTTTTAAAATATTTTTTTACAGTGCTTCTGGGGAAGGGGGTGGGTGGCAGTGGACGGTGTCAGTAGTTTTTTTTTTAATTTTGAATAATTGATTTTTTTACAATTAAATTTTTTTTTCACAATGCTTTTTGGGGGGAGGGGGTTGGGGCAGTGGATAGTGTTGGTAGGGGAGGGGAGAGTGGTGTCAGTAGTTTTTTATTTTATTTTTTTTACACTTTTTCATTTTTTAGAATTTTTTTACAATAACTTTTTTATATATTTTTTGGGGGGCTTTGGTGAGATGTCAGGGGTCTAAACAGACCCCTGACATCTCTCCTTTGAGACAGAGAAAAGGACTGAGGACACAGATTCCCCATTCCCTTTCTTAGCACTGAAGATGAATGAACAGGAGACAAGACAGAGGCTCCTGTTCATTCATAAATTGAGCAGAGTGAACACAGTTCACTCTGCACAGTTATCACAGGACACAGGAGTGATCTTGCTCACTGTTTTCAATTCCTGACAGTTCCCCCCACAGCCAGCGGGAGAGGAGAGGAGGGGAGCCAGTTGTGGCAGAAAAGGGGGAGGCCGAGGAAGCGGACAGGAGCAGCAGAGGAGAACAGGGGGGGGCAGAGAAGGACATGGAGTGGGCTGGTGGAGGAGCACACAGGGAACAGTTGGCAATGATCGGTGCGGTGGGAGGGACAGGGGAAGAGAAGGAGAAGCGGCTGTCAGATAAAAATCTACACAAAGGTGATTGGTGTTCGCAGCTGTTCTCCCCTGCACCGATCATTCCCAGGAGATCAGGAGTCGCTTGCGGGTGTGTGGGAGCCGCCACAGAAATGCGGGAGTCTCCAGAAGCTTGCGGGAGAATCGGGATGTCTGCACTACATTGTATGTGTGTGAGGGGAGACAAGAATCTACATTGCATGTGTGTGAGGGGAGACAAGGATCTACATTGTATGTGAGTGTGAGGGGAGGCAAGGATCTACATTGTATGTGTGTGAGGGGAGACAAGGATCTACATTGTATTTGTGTGAGGGGAGACAAGGATCTACATTATATGTGTGTGAGGGGAGACAAGGATCTACATTGTATGTGTGTGAGGGGAGACAAGAATCTACATTGTATGTGTGTGAGGAAAGGCAAGGATCTACATTGTATGTGTGTGAGGGGAGGCAAGGATCTACATTGTATGTGTGTGAGGGGAGACAAGGATCTACATTGTATGTGTGTGAGGGGAGACAAGGATCTACATTGTATGTGTGTGAGGGAAGAAAAGGATCTACATTGTATGTGTGTGAGGGGAGACAAGGATCTACATTGTATGTGTGTGAGGGGAGACAAGGATCTACATTGTATGTGTGTGAGGGGAGACAAGGATCTACATTGTATGTGTGTGAGGGAAGAAAAGGATCTACATTGTATGTGTGTGAGGGGAGACAAGGATCTACATTGTATGTGTGTGAGGGGAGACAAGGATCTACATTGTATGTGTGTGAGGGGAGACAAGGATCTACATTGTATGTGTGTGAGGGAAGAAAAGGATCTACATTGTGTGTGAGTGTGTGGGGAGGCAAGGATCTACATTGTATGTGTGTAAGGGGAGACAAGGATCTACATTGTATGTGTGTGAGGGGAGACAAGGATCTACATGGTATGTGTGTGTGGGGAGGCAAGGATCTACATTGTATGTGTGTGAGGTGAGGCAAGGATCTACATTGTATGTGTGTGACGGGAGACAAGGATCTACATTGTATGTGTGTGAGGGAAGAGAAGGATCTACATTGTGTGTGAGTGTGTGGGGAGGCAAGGATCTACATTGTGTGTGTGAGGGGAGACAAGAATCTACATTGTATGTGTGTGTGGGGAGGCAAGGATCTACATTGTATGTGTGTGAGGGGAGGCAAGGATCTACATTGTATGTGAGTGAGGGGAGACAAGGATCTACATTGTATGTGTGTGTGGGGAGGCAAGGATCTACATTGTATGTGTGTGAGGGGAGGCAAGGATCTACATTTTATGTGAGTGTGAGGGGAGACAAGGATCTACATTGTATGTGTGTGAGGGGAGACAAGGATCTACATTGTATGTGTGTGGGGGAAGGCAGGGATCTACATTGTATGTGTGTGAGGGGAGACAAGGATCTACTTTGTATGTGAGTGTGTGGGGAGGCAAGGATCTACATTGTACAGTGCCTTGAAAAAAATATTCATACCCCTTGCAATTTTCCATATTTTGTCTTGTTACAACCAAAAACGTAAATGTATTTTATTGGGATTTTATGTGAAAGACCAACACAAAGTGGCACATAATTGTGAAGTGGAAGGAAAATGATAAATGGTTTTCAATTTTTTTTTACAATATGTGAAAAGTGTGGCGTGCATTTCTAGCCCCCCTGAGTCAATACTTTGTAGAACCAGCTTTCGCTGCAATTACAGCTGCAAGTTTTTTTGAGTATGTCTCTACCAGCTTTGCACATCTAGAGTGACTTTTTTGCCCATTCTTATTTGTAAAATAGCTCAAGCTTTGTCAGATTGGATAGAGAGCGTCTGTGAACAGGAATTTTCAAGTCTTGCCACAGATTCTCAATTGGATCTAGGTCTGGACTTTGACTGAGCCATTCTAATGCATGCATATGCTTTGATCTAAACCATTCCATTGTAGCTCTGGCTGTATGTTTAGGGTCATTGTCCTGCTGGAAGGTGAACCTCTGCCCCCGTCTCAGGTCTTTTGCAGACGCTAACAGGTTTTCTTCTAAGATTGTTCTATATTTGGCTTCATCCATCTTCCCATCAACTCTGATCAGCTTCCCTGTCCCTGCTGAAGAAAAGCATCCTCAAAACATGATGCTGCCACCACCATGTTTTGCGGTGGGGATGGTGTGTTCAGGGTGATGTGCAGTGTTAGTTTTCCACCACACAAAGTGTTTTGCCTTTAAGCCAAAAAGTTACATTTTGGTCTCATTTGACCAAAGCACCTTCTTCCACATGTTTGCAGGACCTCCCACATGGCTTCTTGCAAACTACAAACAGGACTTGTTATGGCTTTCTTTCAACAATGGCTTTCTTCTTGCCACTGTTCCATGAAGGCCAGATTTGTGAACTGCACGACAAATAGTTGTCCTGTGAACAGATTCTCCCACCTGAGCTGTGGATCTCTGCAGCTCCTCCAGAGTTACCATGGGCCTCTTGGCTGCTTCTCTGATTAATGCTCTCCTTGCCCGGCCTGTCAGTTTAGGTAAACGACCATGTCTTGGTAGTTTTGCAGTTGTGCCATACTCTTTCCATTTTCGGATGATGATTGAACCGTGCTCCGTGAGATGTTCAAAGCTTGGGATATTTTTTTATAACTTGGCGGGGCTTTAAACTTCTCCACAACTTTATCCCTGACCTGTCTGGTGTGTTCCTTGGCCTTCATGATGCTGTTTGTTCACTAATGTTCCCTAACAAACCTCTAAGGGCTTCACAGAACAGCTGTATTTATACTGAGGTTAAATTACACATAAGTGGACTCTATTTACTAATTAGGTGACTTCTGAAGGCAATTGGTTCCACTAGATTTTAGTAGGGGGTATTAGAGTAAAGGGCGCTGAATGCAAACGCACGCCACACTTTTCAGATATTTATTTGTAAAACATTTTGAAAACCATTTATCATTTTCCTTCCACTTCACAATTATGTGCCACTTTGTGTTGGTCTATCACATAAAATCCCAATAAAATACATTTACGTTTTTGGTTGTAACATGATAAAATGTGGAAAATTTCAAGGTATATGAATACTTTTTCAAAGCACTATAAATGAATGAAACAAATAAAGCAAAATTCAAGTTCATGAAGTCTGTGTTATCATGCCGAGAAAGATGTGCAAAATCAAACCAAAAAATAATTATGCAGATGATAAATAGTCCCCGTTAAGATGGTGATGCTAAAACCATGCTCAACACGTGTACTTCATAATTTCTTAGTGCTGCAAGTGATCACCAAAAAGTGCTTCACTCCAAAACTGTGCAAGTTGGCTTCTTACCAGATATATTTTTTTAATATATATTTTTTATTGCATTTTTCTAACAAACATACATACATAAAAAAAACTCACGGACAGAACA
Source organism: Lithobates clamitans (assembly GCA_037952925.1). Taxonomy (NCBI): domain Eukaryota; kingdom Metazoa; phylum Chordata; class Amphibia; order Anura; family Ranidae; genus Lithobates; species Lithobates clamitans. The sequence goes on along the minus strand of JBBGZY010000331.1, from coordinate 3,128,407 downwards.
GTAACACAAAGTACAGAATGCTATCCTATTCTAGCCTATAATTAAGGGAAATTGTGCATCATATAGACACTATACTAGGCAGCGCAATATACGTCTGATACGGGTATTAATCTTGGGAGGTAGGTACTATAGTTCCAAACATTAAAACCATGGCAGAGTTTAGGGTAGTAGTACAATACAAAGTTCACAGTGAAATCTTATGGCAGTATGGGGGAGAGGGTCAAAGGACTAGCTAACCATCTGCCCCAGATTTTGTGGAAAGTTTTTTCCTCTTTCGGAATACAAAGGCAAGATTGTATAGAGACAGGGACTCGTTAACCAAAGATTCAGAGTCGGGGTCGCTGATGCCTTCCATGTCAGTAAAAGGGACTTCCTCGCATAAAAATAGAGGATACGAAGCAGTCTCTTGGCCTCAGAGGGAATAGTGAGGTCGCCAAAGATTCCCAGATAACAATTTTTGGGGTTGACTATATTTGGGGGACCCAGGGCTGAAGAGACAAAGGAGCCTATGTTCACCCAGAAATCTTGTACTATGGGACAGTTCCAGAAGTGGTGGATAAAATCAGCAGTTTGGCCACATCCCCGGAAGCATTTAGCAGAGGGGGATATTCCCATTTTGTGCATCTAGCCGGGGTGAGGTGTGAATGGAGAAAGATTTTAATTTGTATTAGCCTGTCCTTGGAGGAGATAACAGAGGTCTTAAATGTGTCACAGAATTCAGACCAGTCTTCTTCTGTAATAGGGATAGCTAGGAAGTCCCATTTCTCTTGTGCTGTCCTAAATCTAGGGTTGGTGTCTTTTACGAGGGCCGAGTAATAGGTGGAGATAAGTTTTGTCTGGTCCAGAGATCTCAGGAGTTTTTCCAGGGCAGGTGTCCTAATAGGACTGTCTAGGGAACCAAACTGTGCTCGTACTGCATGTCTAAGCTGGTAGTAATAAAATAGATAGGTACGTGGTAAGTCAAAGTCTAAACACATCTGAGAGAAGGATTTGAAACCCTGAGGGGTGTATTTATGACATAACTACCTAATTCCCCTGGATGTCCATCTTTTGGGGTCAGGCAGGTAACATAACTCCTTAGGAGTAGAGTTAAACCACAGTGGACTATTGGGAGAGGCCAGCCAGGAGTCAGTTGAAAGCTTCAGTACCACAGTTTGGAACAGGGAAAGGGAGGTACGTATAATTGACATGCCTGGTCCAGGTGGTGTGCATCCTCTATAGACAATGTTATGGAGTGTTTCAAATGAGGAGACTATAGCTCCAGGCATTATTAGAGTTGGGCTGAAGCCAGTCATGAATATTAACCAGCTGGGATGCCAGATAGTAAAGGTAGAACTTGGGGAAGGCCAAGCCAGCCAGGTGGGATAAGAGGCATAGTGTTTCCTGTGCAACTCTAGGGGGTTGTCCGTTCCAGAGGAACGCAATTCAAATAGAGTTGATACTTTTAAAAATGGATTTGGGAATATTACAAGGGGAATTAGCCATGACCTACAGTAAATTAGGCAAGTAAATCATCTTAAGGATATTGGCTCTTCCCATGAGATCCAGGGGCAAATCCTTCCAATGTTTGGTTTGTGTTTGCAATTGGAGAAGTAAGGGGCATAGGTTATTGGTTACATATAGGGATAATGGCAATTGAATTGTGACTCCTAACTACCTGAAGGAGGTGGCGACTTGTAGCCTAGAGTCTGATTGAATCTCCGATATAGCAGCTTGGTCTAGGGGAAAAAGGGTTGATTTATCCCAGTTCACTCGGAATCCGGAATAGTGACCAAATGTATTAATTTCAGCTAAGAGGTTGGTGAGGGAGTCGCGGGGGTCTGTTAGGTAGACTAGGGTATCATCTGCGTATAGGGATATTCGCTCCTCTATATCATTTATGGGAAGGTCTTTAATTAATGGAGAGCTACGGATCCGAACAGCAAGGGGCTCCATAGCCAGAGCAAATAAGAGGGGTGATAAGGGACCTACCTGGTGCCTCTGGTGATTGGGAATGTCTCAGTGACATGGGAATTATTCCATATGTAGACTAGTGGTAAGGTATAGAGGAGACATATCCATGCTATGAGTCGGGGGCCGAAATGGTATAGTTGTAACACCCGAAACAAATAAGGTCATTCCATGCTGTCAAAAGCTTTGCAGGTGTCTAGTGACACAACAACACGGGTAGGTGAATAGTCATGTGGGCAAGTCAGGTTGTGAAATAGTCTACGGATGTTAATTCTGGTTGAGCGGCCTGGTATAAAGCCCCCATGGTCACTCCCAACCAATTTCACAACCACCTTATTCAGAAGATTGGCCAGGACTTTGGCCAGTATTTTGACATCTACATTAATAAGGGATATCGGCTGATAAGAGTCGCATTTAAGAGGATCTTTCCAAGGTTTTAGTATCAAAATGATTAATGCCTCTCTCATTGAGGGTGGAAGTACTCCGTCTTTCAAGGCCTCATTATATGTATTGAGTAGGATAGGGCCCGGAGGTGCCGAAAGTGTGTATACCATTCAGCTGGAAAACCATCCAAGCCTGGCGTCTTATGGTCGGTAGCTGCGAAATTGCAAGGGAGAGCTCCTCTACAGAGAGAGGTTTGTCTAGATCATCGCGGTCTTGGTCCGACAATTGGGGAAGTGGTGTTTGGGTTAAGTATTCGCCAAGTTGGGTCTCAGAGTAGTGAGCCCTAGTAGTATAAAGGTTGCGGTAGAAAGACAGGAAGGCACCTGTTATATCCTGAGGGACATCACTAATCTTATCCTGGGAGGTCAGGATCCTAGGAATTGAGACAGGGGTACGGTCAGATCTAGTTAGGTAGGCGAGTAGGCGACCCGCCTTATTGCCATGTTCAAACGTCTTCTGGGTAGCATAGAGCATACGTTTTTTAGTAAGGTCCAGCAAGCAGAGCTCATACTCCCTACGGCTGTGTAACCACGGGTTTAGCATAGCTGTACTAGGGTTCTGAACATAGGCCGTCTCTGCGACCATCATTGCATTTTGTAGTTCCTCAGTGTGCTGTTGGGTATTTTTGCACAAAATGCCAGTAATGAACATAAAGGTGCCCCTCAGCACAGCCTTGGAGGCCTCCCAGGCAGTGGAGGGCCCAGTAATGCCCTGTTTCGCATGCCAGTAGTCGCCAATACTTTTCTGGCAATTATTCTGTACAATCTCATCCTCCAACCAATGGGAGTTTAAATCGCCAAATGTGAGGGCCTGCACTCGGCAGGAGGAGGAGATCGTATTTTTATTCTGACATACCTTCTTTAGATGAACCCCATAGAAGCCATGATAATAACATACACATTGGTGAATTCCCCTATCATTAGTGACATCAAAACATCAGCTTACGTCAACATATTCATGGAATGGAGTTAGACCAAGCTTGCTCCAAAATCGTTTAGTTGCAAATTCCAGCTTATAAATTCCTTCTACAAACTGTTCTTCTGTAGCGAGGTTATGGATTTCCCCATCCGATGATGTAGTTCTGGGGGAAAAAATGGTTACTGTAGTTGTGTAATATCCAGCTTTATGTTGCATTTTGTGTTTATTGATACAGGGTGATATTTGTGCTATTAGCAATGAAACTGGCTAACATATAGAGTAGAAGACATAAGAAATGTATTCATTTATTTATTCTGAAGATGAAGTGACCGGCTCACCCAGAAGAGATCAGATCCCAGCTCTTATCTTCATTCTGTTTAAACACTTTCACTGGCAGTTTGGCTGCTGGGATTCCCCTCACAGCATCCAGAACCTTCACCATCAGAGGACACTTGGAATCCGCTTCCCCATGTGTGCCTTGTGCCTTAAAATGGGAAGAAATAGTTTTTTTTAAGGGTGACAAATAAGCAGATTTGTGTGCACAGTATCCTGTAAACCAGATGATGTACATAGCAGCACTTAGACTCTAGGGGATGTGTTTATTCATCTTGCAAAATGTATGCCATTTTTAAAAAAAAAGGGACATACACTACACATACACTATAATACCAAAAGTATTGGGACACCTACCTTTACACGCATATGAACTTTAGTGGCATCCCAGTCTTAGTCCGTAGGGTTCAATATTGATTTGGCCCACCCTTTGCAGCTATAACAGCTGCAACTCTTCTGGGAAGACTGTCCACTAGGGATGAGCTTCGTGTTCGAGTCGAACCCATGTTCGACTCGAACATCGGCTGTTCGACCGTCCGTCGAATTGCGAACGATATGGGCCGTTCGCGCCAAATTCGTGTGGCGCGTCACGGCCCATAATTCACTGCGGCATCGCAGTGCATTGCTGGCTGATGATTGGCCAAGCATGCACTATGACCCGCATGCTTGGCCAATCACAGCGCCGTCAGTAGAGAGAGCTGTAATTGGCCAAAGCCAGGGTGGCTTTGGCCAATTATGGCTCAGGGGATTTAGTACACACCCCACACTATATAAGGCCGCCTGCACGGCGGCCCTGTGTAGTGTGTGTTCCGGTGTGCTGAGCGATAGAGAGAGAGAGAGACAGTGTCATTTGATTTGAGTTAGATAGATTAGGCAGAACAGTCAGTCAGTTAGCTGCACTTACAGTGTATTGTGTATATATATGCATCCCAGGTGTTGCATATATATATATACACTGTATTCAGTTTAGCTAGATCCGTTCCTGTTATCTTCTATCTAGACTATTTACATTCAGTGCAGTGTGTCCTGCTCACAGTGTTCAGCTAGATCCGTTCCTGCTATTTACATTCAGTACAGTGCTTCCTGCTCACAGTGTTCAGCTAGATCCGTTCCTGCTATTTACATTCAGTGCAGTGCGTGCTGCTCACAGTGTTCAGCTAGATCCGTTCCTGCTATTTACATTCAGTGCAGTGTGTCCTGCTCACAGTGTTCAGCTAGATCCGTTCCTGCTATTTACATTCAGTACAGTGCTTCCTGCTCACAGTGTTAAGCTAGATCCGTTCCTGCTATTTACATTCAGTGCAGTGCGTGCTGCTCACAGTGTTCAGCTAGATCCGTTCCTGCTATTTACATTCAGTGCAGTGCGTCCTGCTCACAGTGTTCAGCTAGATCCGTTCCTGCTATTTACATTCAGTGCAGTGCGTCCTGCTCACAGTGTTCAGCTAGATCCGTTCCTGCTATTTACATTCAGTGCAGTGCGTCCTGTTTACAGTGTTTAGCTACATCCGTTCCTGCTGTTTACATTCAGTGCAGTGCGTCCTGCTCACAGTGTTCAGCTAGATCCGTTCCTGCTATTTACATTCAGTGCAGTGCGTCCTGCTCACAGTGTTCAGCTAGATCCGTTCCTGCTATTTACATTCAGTGCAGTGCGTCCTGCTCACAGTGTTCAGCTAGATCCTTTCCTGCTATTTACATTCAGTGCAGTGCGTCCTGCTCACAGTGTTCAGCTAGATCCGTTCCTGCTATTTACATTCAGTGCAGTGCGTCCTGCTCACAGTGTTTAGCTACATCCGTTCCTGCTGTTTACATTCAGTGCAGTGCGTCTTGCTCACAGTGTTCAGCTAGATCCGTTCCTGCTATTTACATTCAGTGCAGTGCGTCCTGCTCACAGTGTTCAGCTAGATCCGTTCCTGCTATTTACATTCAGTGCAGTGCGTCCTGCTCACAGTGTTCAGCTAGATCCGTTCCTGCTATATACATTTAGTGCAGTACGTCCTGCTCACAGTGTTCAGCTAGATCCGTTCCTGTTATCTTCCTACTGACAGGCAGGCTTGTCTGGTTACAGTATATAAAGCTACCTGAAGAAAATTACAGGTGTTCTTTTTGATCCTATTAGTACCACGGTCAGGCAGCTAGACTATTTACATTTAGTACAGTGTGTCCTGCTCACAGTGTTCAGCTAGATCCGTTCCTGTTATTTACATTCAGTGCAGTGCGTCCTGCTCACAGTGTTCAGCTAGATCCGTTCCTGCTATTTACATTCAGTGCAGTGCGTCCTGCTCACAGTGTTCAGCTAGATCCGTTCCTGTTATTTACATTCAGTGCAGTGCGTCCTGCTCACAGTGTTCAGCTAGATCCGTTCCTGCTATTTACATTCAGTGCAGTGCGTCCTGCTCACAGTGTTCAGCTAGATCCGTTCCTGCTATTTACATTCAGTGCAGTGCGTCCTGCTCACAGTGTTTAGCTACATCCGTTCCTGCTGTTTACATTCAGTGCAGTGCGTCCTGCTCACAGTGTTCAGCTAGATCCGTTCCTGCTATTTACATTCAGTGCAGTGCGTCCTGCTCACAGTGTTCAGCTAGATCCGTTCCTGCTATATACATTTAGTGCAGTACGTCCTGCTCACAGTGTTCAGCTAGATCCGTTCCTGTTATCTTCCTACTGACAGGCAGGCTTGTCTGGTTACAGTATATAAAGCTACCTGAAGAAAATTACAGGTGTTCTATCCCAGCTTAGTGCAGCTACAGGCCATTAGTATGTCTGGAAGGCCAAGAAGGAGAGGCAGACAGTCACAAGCCAATAAGAGAGGGCAAGCAGGCTCTGTGTCTAGTGCTGGTCGTGGAGACGGTGCATCCTCATCAGCACGTGGCCATGGGACACGCTTGGCCTTTTTTTCGGCAGCTGGCCGTGTTGAGCCGCAACATGCGGAAGACTTGGTCGAGTGGATGACCAAGCCGTCCTCATCCTCCTCATCCTCTCTCACCCATGCCCAGGGTGCTTTGTCTGGCAAAGCAGCGGCCTCTTCCCTCAGCTCAATGTCATCAGTGACTCCTTCCCTAGCTCCACCATGTCCTCATGAGGATTCCCTCGAACTGTTTGACCACAGTGTTGGGTACATGCTCCAGGAGGATGCCCAGCGTTTGGAAGGCTCTGATGATGATACTGAGCTCAATGAAGGCAGTAACATGAGCACGGACAGAGGGGGTGCCCAAGAAGGACAGCAATCTGGCAGTCATGCTCCCCCTGCTGCAGCATACTGCCAGGTTTGCTCCAGTGATGAGGAGGGAGGGGATGATGAGGTCACTGACTCAACGTGGGTGCCTGATAGGAGAGAGGAGGAGGAGGAGGAGGAGGAGGAGGAGGAGGTGGCACATCACCAACTAGGCAGGATGCCCTCCAGGGGCCAGCCTAAGGGCAGCACATTGACTGCATCACACCCCAAAGCTCCACATGTGCAGGGCGCTGCAGTCTCTGCGCGTTATTCAAAAAGTTCTTTGGTGTGGGCCTTTTTTGAGACGAGTGCATCAGATCGCACCGCTGCTATTTGCAATATATGTCTCAAGCGTATCTCGCGTGGCCAAAACATCTCCCGCTTGGGTACCACATGCTTGACCAGACATATGTTGACCTGCCATGCAGTTCGTTGGCAAGCGTATCTAAAAGACCCACACCAAAGAACAAAGACGATCTCTCCTTGCTCCTCATCAGCTGAGATTTCCAACCCCACTAGACCTTCAGTCCTCTCTGCGACCTGCAGTGAGAGGAATGAAGGTGTAGAATTAGGTGTGTCACAGCCAAGTACTTATGGGCAATCTGCTTTTGGTACACCGACGTCAGATTGTACCAGGCAAATTTCCCTGCCCCAGCTGCTGCACCGCCGAAAGAAGTTTGCTCCCAGCCATCCACATGCCCAGCGGTTGAATGCTAGCTTGGCAAAATTGCTAGCACTTCAACTGCTGCCTTTTCAGTTGGTAGACTCTGCCCCCTTCCGTGAGTTTGTGGAATGTGCGGTTCCTCAGTGGCAGGTACCCAAACGCCACTTTTTCTCACGGAAGGCGATTCCGGCTCTCTACCGGCATGTGGAAGGCAATGTCCATGCCTCGCTGGACAGGGCGGTCAGCGGTAAGGTGCATATTACCGCTGACTCATGGTCCAGCAGGCATGGACAGGGACGTTACTTAAGTTTCACGGCGCATTGGGTGACTCTGCTGGCAGCTGGGAAGGATGCAGGACAAGGTGCAGTAGTGTTGGAGGTTGTTCCGCCACCACGCCTCCAAAATGCTGATTGTGACACACCTCTCTCCTCCACCCCCTCCTCTTCTTCTTCCTCCATGGCCTCTTCCTCGGAACCAGCGGTGCTCCGTAGGCGTTCAAGGGGCTACGCAAGTACGCAGGCCAAAAGATGCCATGCGGTGCTTGAGCTGGTGTGCTTGGGGGACAGGAGCCACACTGGGGCAGAGGTTCTGTCAGCTCTGCAGGGGCAGGTTCAGAGGTGGTTGACGCCACGCCAACTTAAGGCAGGAATGGTGGTTTGCGACAATGGCACCAACCTCCTCTCTGCCCTCCGACAGGGACAACTGACCCATGTGCCCTGTTTGGCTCACGTCCTTAACTTGGTGGTGCAGCGGTTCTTGGGCAGGTACCCGGGCTTACAGGATGTCCTGAGGCAGGCCAGGAAAGTCTGTGTGCATTTCCGCCGGTCATATAATGCCAGTGCTCGGCTGACGGACCTCCAAAAGGAGTTTAACCTGCCCAAGAACCGCCTAATCTGTGACATGCCCACCAGGTGGAACTCGACGTTGGCCATGCTGCAGCGGCTGCACACGCAGCAGAGGGCCATCAATGAGTACCTGTGCGACTATGGCACCAGGACAGGGTCAGGGGACCTTGGTTTTTTTTCCCCACGCCAGTGGGCCATGATCAGGGATGCATGCACTGTCCTGTCACCATTCGAGGAGGCCACGAGGATGGTGAGCACTGACAGTGCATGCATCAGTGACACTGTCCCCCTTGTCCACCTGTTGGAGCACACGCTGCGTGGAATAATGGACAGGGCACTTGAGGCAGAACAGAGGCAGGAAGAGGAGGACTTCCTTAGCTCTCAAGGCCCCCTTTATCCAGACAGTGTTCCTGCGTGCCCGCCGATCACACAGGAAGAGGACGAGGAGGAGGAGGAGGAGGAGGAGGAAGATTGTGTCAGTATGGAGGTGGAGCCTGGCACTCAGCATCAGCAGTCTTTAAGGGATCAGTCCCAAGGAACACATGGACTTGTACGTGGCTGGGAGGAGGTGGCTGCGGACGTTGTTGTCCTTAGTGACCCAGAGGACTCCGGACCGAATGCCTCAGCAAACCTACGCTGCATGGCCTCCCTGATCCTGCAAAGCCTGCGTAAGGATCCTCGTATTCGTGGTATCAAGGAGAAGGACCAATACTGGCTGGCAACCCTCCTTGATCCACGTTACAAGGGTAAGGTTGCGGACCTTATCTTGCCATCGCAGAGGGAGCAGAGGATGAAACATCTTCGGGAGGCCTTGCAGAAAGGTCTGTGCAACGCGTTCCCAGAGACTGGGAGGTTACAAACTCCTGTTTCTGGACAACGTGTTGCTGAGGCTTCGGTCAGTCAAAGAAGGAGCGGTGGAGAAGGTGGCCGTCTGACCGATGCGTTCAGACAATTTTTTGGTCCGCAGCCCCAAGGTATGATCGGTTCCAGCAACCATCGCCAGCGTCTGTTTTACATGGTGCAGGAATACCTAGGGGCAAGATCAGACTTGGACACCTTTCCCACCGAAAATCCTCTGGGTTACTGGGTCTTGAGGATGGATCACTGGCCAGAGCTTGCACAGTATGCAATTGAGCTACTGGCCTGTCCTGCATCCAGCGTTCTTTCGGAACGCACATTCAGTGCTGCTGGAGGCGTGGTAACCGATCACAGGGTGCGTCTGTCCACCGACTCGGTCGATCGGCTGACCTTCATAAAAATGAATCAGTCTTGGATCACCACCAGCTACCAAGCACCTGATGCAGATGTAACCGAATAATTTTTTTTGAAATCTCAGATCCCTTCAAAGACTGCCTATGCTGATGCTGAGTGACTATCCCTGAGTAATTATCCTCTTCCTCCTCAATCATCACGCTGATAGCTTGTAAGAACATTTTTGGTTCTGGGCGCCACCACCAGTGCCTAAGGCACAATTTTTCAGCCCCTGTTTAACAGGGGCGTGTAATTACAATTTTTGATGTAATACTTTGCAGCAGGGCTCGTTCCTGCATTCCAACTAGAGTGTCTGTGAGGGGTTGCAGTGTTGTGGCACCAGCACCAGTGCCTAAGACCCAATTTTTCAGCCCCTGTCTAACAGGGGCGTGTAATTACAATTTTTGATGCAATACTTTGCAGCAGGGCTTGTTCCTGCGTTTCAACTAGAGTGTCTGTGAGGGGTTGCAGTGTTGTGGCACCAGCACCAGTGCCTAAGACCCAATTTTTCTGCCCCTGTCTAACAGGGGCGTGTAATTACAATTTTTGATGCAATACTTTGCAGCAGGGCTCGTTCCTGCGTTCCAACTAGAGTGTCTGTGAGGGGTTGCAGTGTTGTGGCACCAGCACCAGTGCCTAAGGCCTAATTTTTCAGCTCCTGTTCAACAGGGGCATGTAATTACAATTCTTGATCTAATATTTCACAGCAGGGCCCTGTGAGGGCTTACAGTGTTTTGGCCACAGCAACACCTAAGGCCCAAATTTCTGCTGAGTATATAGGGCAGGACCCTACTTTCAAACATCTAACTTACAAACGACTCCTACTTGCAAACGGAAGGAGACAACAGGAAGTGAGATGAAATCTACCCCTAAGGAAGGGAAATTCTCTCCTGTAAGAGTTAATATGGGAAAACAATTTTTCCTTTCCACTGATGCTTTCCAATCCTTGTTCCACAAAAAAACACAAATTTTCAAAAAATATTTTTCATTGGGACAAAAAAGTGAGGTGAAATCTTCTGAAGAGGAGGAAAGACGCAAAACAAATGTCACAGGGGTGATAACCCTTCCCTATGTTTTCCAAAAAGCTTAGAAAAGATTTTTTGGCTGGAGCTAAACACATTAAAAATGTTCAAAATTACAAACAGATTCTACTTAACAACAAACCTACAGTCCCTGTCTTGTTTGCACCGCCTGTATACTGCTGTTCAGAGTATATAGGGACCTTTCCTTATTTTAATTTGGGTGCGGGGTTCCCCTTAATATCCATACAAGACCCAAAGGGCCTGGTAATGGACTGGGGGGTACCCATGCCGTTTGTCTCACTGATTTTCATCCATATTGCCATGACCCGACATGACATTAAACCCGCAAGCAGTTTTAAATGAGATTTTTTCCTTTAAAAATGACATTTGGTGCAGGGACTGTTCTAAACATGGGAAACACGCGTCACTTTACAGGCATACTATAGACACCCCCCAGGTACGATATTTAAAGGAATATTTCACTTTTTTTTTTTTACTTTAAGCATCATTAAAATCACTGCTCCCGAAAAAACGGCCGTTTTTAAAAGTTTTTTTTGCATTGATACATGTCCCCTCGGGTAGGACCCGGGTCCCCAAACCCTTTTTAGGACAATACCATGCAAATTAGCCTTTAAAATGAGCACTTTTGATTTCGAACGTTCGAGTCCCATAGACGTCAATGGGGTTCTAACGTTCGTGCGAACTTGCGGTCCGTTCGCGGGTTCTGGTGCGAACCGAACCGGGGGGTGTTCGGCTCATCACTACTGTCCACAAGGTTTAGGAGTGTGTCTATGGTAATGTTTGACCATTCTTCCAGAAGTGCATTTGTGAGGTCAGACACTGATGTGGACGAGAAGGCCTAGCTCAAGTCTCCGCTCTAATTTATCCCAAAGGTGTTCTGTTGGGTTGAGGTCATGACTCTTTGCAGGCCAGTCAAGTTTTCCACCCCAAACTCGCTCATCCATGTCTTTATGGACTTTGTTTTGTGCACTGGTCCAAATCTTTGGTGGAGGGGGGATTATGGTGTGGGGGGTTGTTTTTTAGGGGTTGGGCTTGGCCCCTTAGTTCCAGTGAAGGGAACTCTTAAGGCGTCAGCATACCAAGACATTTTGGACAATTTCATGCTCCAAACTTTGTGGGAACAGTTTGGGGATGGTCCCTTCCTGTTCCTACATGACTGCACACCAGTGCACAAAGCAAGGTCCATAAATACATGGATGAGCGAGTTTGAGGCGGAGGAACTTGAATGACCTGCACAGAGTCCTGACCTCAACCCAATAGAACACCTTTGGGATGAATTAGAGTGGAGACTGCGAGCCAGGCCTTCTCTTCCACATCAGTGCCTAACCTCTAACCTCACAAATGCGCTTCTGTTGTGGAACCACTTGTCCCACGAGGCATTGTAAAACTCTGATATTCACAGACATGACTAGGCATGATGAAAATTGTAATTCCTGAACAAGTGGAGAGTCATAGTTTGGAGACCCCTGCCACATACACACTCCTAAACCTTGTGGACAGCCTTCCCAGAAGAGTTGAAGCTGTAATAGCTGCAAATGGTCGGCCAATTAAATATTGAATCCTATGGACTAAGACTGGGATGCCATTAAAGTTCATGTACATGTAAAGGCAGGCGTCCCAATACTATTGGTAATATTGTGTATTCGCTCCAGATGGATTGCTATTCATTCATTAAAATAGAGTGGTTTGGGAAAATACTGAATTATGGCCACTAGATGGAGCTTAGAATTATAGTAAATACGTGATCTTTCCGAAGATCATCAGCTCTATCTAGTGGTCATAGTGTAGTTTCCTAATTCACGATATTCTTATGCATAAAGAACATCTAACCAGGAGAGAAAATAACCTAAAAATAATAGATTTTGCCAGCATTCACACAGAACTAGTGTTCATTCAGATTTGCAGGATGAATAGCTCAGAGAAGATTTTATAAATACACCCCAAAGTGTACAGCATACAAATTCAAGTGGGTCCCCAGAGATACATTGGTAAACTGATGTTTGGCTCAACAGTGCAGAGATTGCATGCAGCACTTCCCTTTAGCTGTGAAATTATTTTTAGCCTATTGCTAACCCTATTGCTTAGCTGCAAAATACAAATACACAGATGTGGAGTCCACATGAAGTATATCTAAAGCCAAATCTTATATATATATATATATATATATATATATATATATATATATATATATATATATATATATATATATATAGATTTATTTATTTATTTATTTATTTATTTTAAAAAAAAACCTGTCAGTTTTGGCCATCTGTGTCCTATTGCGAATATTTCTCTTTACTTCCTGTCCTGTAGACACAACAGGAAGTTAGAGGAAATGTCTAATTAGGTAAGGGGAAATCCCCGCTTAAACCACAACAAGTATCCCCATTAAATTAAAATGACCCTGTATTCCTGTTCTGGTCTTAGTGACAGTGATCTGCAAGACAAATAATATTTAATAGTGAGGGAGAATATCCTCTGCAGAAATACAGGCATTCAAGGATAATCCCATATTAGGCCTCTTGTACACGTTTTTTATCGATCTAATCACAGGTACATTGTAGTCTATGGAACAATGCACACAGCTGCGGAGAGATCAGCAATACAGTGATGAGTACAGAGCCGTACAATCAAAATAGAGCGTTTTTCATTTGATTGCAGTAATATATACATTACCCATATGCGTGTATCTATGCTTACATTACAACACAGGCAAATAGAAGAGGACGACGAAGAATTTTATGCATGCTCACGTTTATGCGCCTATACGTGTGTATATGCAAGGTCTTTACAGAGCATTTTACTCAAGATCTTTCTGTCAACATCTGTAACTTATTATGTCCGCGTGCAAGCGGCCTTAAAAATGAACTAAAGTCTGGAAACTGTGCCCATAAAAAAGGCAGCCAGAAGGCAAAGTAGTAGCCACTAGCAGGCTGAAACAACAGGCGCCGCTATTGGACACCTATCAAGAGGAGAGGGCAGGAGATGAGGACGGCAGGAGACACATGGAGGACCCCGCTCGTCGCCGTCACCAAGACAGGGTAAGTGCCAGGCAGACGGCGAGCAGGCGGGGGTCACACTGGGGGGCATTCAAGGGCACACTGACAGCATTTGATGGGCACACTGGCAGCGTTTGATGGGCACACTGGCAGCGTTTGATGGGCACACTGGCAGCGTTTAATGGGCACAGTGGCAGCATTTGAGGGCACAATGGTAGCATTTGATGGCACAGTGGCAGCATTTGTTGGGCACAGTGGCAGGGTTTGATGGGCACAAAGGCAGCATTTGAGGGCACAATGGCAGCATTTGAAGGCACAGTGGCAGCGTTTGATGGGCACAGTGGCAGCGTTTGATGGGCACAGTGGCTGCAATTGATGATTTTTTTTTCAAAAAATTTTTGCGCCCCCCAAAAAATTTTAAGCACCAGCCGCCACTGCTAGCAGGGTAGTCATTAGAAATCATGCCTATCTGATAGGGCCCGGGCCTCCTGCTGACACGATAAAGCCCAGGCCAGGTACAGGAGGGCTGACTGTGTCTCCTTATCCTGGTCACCAGAAAAGCTGCAGCTTTCTGCAGCTAATCTGTTTCCCATTGCTAAAGTACCATGCTTCATTCTACATCAGGGGGCCCCAATCTTTTTAAACAAAGGGCCACTTTACTATCCCTCTGGTTTTAGGGGGGTCCGACTATGGTCAGTGTGAGTAGAAAATGTCCCAGCATCAGTGGAAGTAAACACTGCCCCATCATTGGTTTTACCAGGAGGAATTGTTCCCCACTGTTGGTTTTAGCAGGAGGAATAGTACCCAATTGATGGTGTCAATGGGAGGAATAATGCCCCAATAAGGGTGCCAGTGGGAGGAGTGGTGCCTCATCATTGGTGTCAGTTGGGGGAATAGTGTCCCAAGGGCCAGATAGAGGCAAGCAAACAGCTTCCAGGTTTTCATGTCAAAGCTTAACCACTTGACCTCCAGAAGATTTACCCCACCCCCCCCTTCCAGGCCATTTTTTGCTATACGGCACTGCGCTAACTGACAATTGCGACACTGTACCCAAACAAAATGTTTGTCCTTTTTTTTTAACACAAATAGTACTTTCTTTTGGTGGTATTTGATCACCACTGCATTTTTTATTTTTTGCGCTATAAGCAAAAAATGTTGACCAACAACTTTCTGCTATAAAACATATCTCTCCCCCCCCCAATAAAGTTTCTCTTGATAAATTTAGTCCAATATGTATTCTGCTACATGTTTTTGGTAAAGAAAAAAAAAAAACATTAAGCGTGTATAGATTCGTTTGCGCGAAAGTTATAGTTATAGTCTACAAACTATGGGATATATATACTGGAAATTGCATTTCTTTCTTTATACTAGTAATGGCGGTGACCAGCGACTTATAGCAGGACTGCGATGTTGCAGCGGACATTCGGACACTAACTGACACTTTTTGGGGACCAATGACACTAATATAGTGATCAGTGCTAAAAATTTGCACTGTCACTGTACTAATGACACTGGGAAGGGGTAAAACATCCAAGGCAATCAAAGGGTTAAATGTGTGCCTAGCCAGTGTTTTGGTGTACTGTGTGTGGTGCTTTTACTAAGGCAAGTAATGGATTTTATTTTCTCTTTACGGGGAAAGAAAATCCATTACTTCCCCTCTGACAGGACAGGGATCTGTCCTGTGTAAATTCATGACGATCAACATGTGCCAGCAGTTATCCATGGGCTGGCACCCGCTGATTGACATCTGCTGTGTTTTACCTCTTCCCAACTGCCCCACGCAGATATACTGCAGCAGAGTGGCCGCTCTGTGCCAGATCACATGCTAGGTACATGATCTGGCATTTCTGGGTCTGAGGCGCGCATGCGCTGGCAACTCGCTCCCACTGCGATTAGACACAGCAGGAGCCAAAGAGTCTGGCAGACGCAATGTCCGCCGGGATCCGCCGATCGTTTGGAAGACAGGCAGAACAGCAGTCTGCCTATGTAAACAAGGCAAGCCGCCGTTCTGTGACAAGGGAAGGTAGTGATCTTGTGTTTCTCCTAAGCAGGAACATGGATCTCTGCCTTCCCACAGTACAACCATCTGCCGCACAGTTAGAAAGCACTCCCAGAGAACACAGTTAACCCTTTGATTGCCCCTGATGTTAACCCCTTCCCTGTCATTAGTTCAGTGACGGTGCATATTTTTAGCACTGATCGCTGTATTAGTGTCACTGGTCCCCAAAAAGTGTCAAAAGTGTCAGTTAGGTGTCTGATTTGTCCGCCACAATATCGCAGTCCCGCTATACGTTACTGATCGCCGCCATGACTAGTAAAAAAATTATATAAAAAAAATATCCCACAGCTTGTAGACGTTATAACTTTTAAACCAATCATTATAGGCTTATTGAGATTTTTTTTACCAAAATTATGTAGCAAAATACATACTGGCCTAAACTGATGAAGAAATTAGTTTTTTTTATTATTATTTTTTTATTGGATATGTTTTATAGCAGAAAGTACAAAATATATATATATTTTTTTTTTTCAAAATTGTCGCTTTTTTTTTGTTTATAGCGCACCAAATAAAAACCTCAGATGTGATCAAATACCACCAAAAGAAAGCTCTATTTGTGGTAAAAAAAGGACATTAATTTTATTTGGGTACAGCGTCGCATGTCCGCGTAATTGTCAGTTAAAGTAACAGAGTGCTGTATTGCAAAAAATGGCCTGGACATGAGGGGGGGGGGGGTAGACCTTCCAGAGCTGAAGTGGTTAATCACGGCAAACGCGCTCCCCTACCTGAGAAGTTAGAAGCTGGTTGGCTATCATGCACAGCTGCCCCAGATTTTTCACTCTCCAGTTTTATTAGATCAACCCCCTATACCTCTGTGTGGAGGCGGTAATCTTGGTAGAGGAATGGCTTTGCGTCCTCATGTCAGCTTCCAGGAAGGAGATTGGTTAACAGCACAGTAATGACATCACCAAATCTCACTCCAAAACTCATGAGAGCAGTAGTGCCTTATACCTCACATTGCAGATATATAGCTATGAGGCAGTAGGCACCAGGGTTGCCAACCTCCCGCAGCATTTTTTTACTGACAAAACATGGAAAATTTACTGGCACAGCACATTTTTTTACTGACAACCTGAGAATTACAGAACTCCTATTGAAAACTAACACAGTGAATATTTGAACAGTATAGACATATGGAAACACTGACAATACCTATAACAAAGTAATTTGTTTGATTTACACTTAAAAAGTCAACACAGCATGAAATTATCAGACCCTGATATTTACTGGCAGTTGTAAAGAAGAAAAAAAAATCACAAATTTTTACAAACTGTCAGTAAATTTACTGACGGTTGGCAACCCTGGTATGCACATGAGTGCCTAGGTACAATCACATACTAAGAAATATCCTGCTAATTCTCAGGAAGAATTCCAGAAAAAAAAAGGTACATTTTCACCAAACAGCTGAGCTTAGACACAATTAACACACAAAGGAAATCTTCACTTTTTGAATTCTGTGGATGTGCACAGACACCTCTGCATTGGTCCCAATGTCCTGTAAACTAACAACTTTATACCTAAAAAGTAATGTTATCGAGGACACTGGTCATAGGTTAATGAGGAAACATTGCTAACGCTACACCTCACTAATTGTATTAAATAGCATCTTTGTGCTCATCCTGACAGCGTCTGAACAAATGTTACAATATAATGCTAAACTTGCTCGGGGTGAGGCTGTACTGAATAACTGGCAGCAATGTAGAGGGTGCCTGAGTCTACGCAGCTCAACGCTAAAAGAGACACGTGAAAGGATGCTTGTAATAAGTACATTAGGACAACATAAAAAAAAAACACATGACCAAAACCAGAAGCCACATCATTGGGTGAATTAAGTGAATTGTATAAATGATGTGCCCAGCAATGAGTTTCAGAGACAGAAAATACGGTAATTGGTCTCACCTAAAATAATACATTGTAGTACTGCTGGAAAAATAATCATGGTTAAAACTAAGAAAGGATATTAAGCAAATGGCACAAAAAAGAGTGGCAGCCTGTGCCTTGTAGATAGCCTATAGTAATAATTGTACAATAAATCCTTCATGTTATTGTGTGTGTACTTTACAAGTTCTTTTCAGTATGTACAAAAAAAGCTGCAAAACATACATTATAGTAAATAATTCAAGAAAAAAAACTGCAGTAAATAAAAGGCCAAGAAAACATCATGTAAACAAAGAAAAATACACAAAGTGCCGATGTGCATTGCTACAATACACTGTGTCATCACACCATTAATAACCATTAATAACATCACAGCCACTTACCCTATGGAATGCACCAGAGAAAATAAAAATTGTCAGTAGCGCTAATGTATTATAATAAGCCATGCTAATAGCGGCTTCCTTGGTACTTTGCTAGACAAATAAGGCAAGCAATGAGCTGAAGAATCTATACTAGAAAGAAGAGTAGGTGCAAATCAGAACCTATATAACGACAAACCTGCTGATTCAGATTATTGACTTAGTAAACAATAAGAAAATAATTAACTCATCCATAGTTCTGCAGAGAAAGATTAGCTACATGAGGACATTCATCTAGGTTGCACATTTTCTCCCCTATTGCCAGCCAGCAGCATGGCAGTAGCTTGTAGACCATTGAAGAAAAAAAAAAAAAAATATATATATATATATATATTGATGTATACATTTTTTTTCTTTCATCTGGCAGACCTTAAAGCCACAAATCCTCAGTCTCTTCTGCATAAAGACCACCAAATTAATGTAGAAGAATGTTTGTTGTTTTAATGCTCAGGTTTCCAGCTGTAGCGCTTTGCTTTCTGGAATTTAAGCTTACCACATACAATATGATCTGATTGTACAATCTCTTTTAGATCTACCATGTATTGCAAAGGCCTACTTGATTGGATACTAATTGATTGGAAAGTAGGTCCTCATATTACATAGTTTTGAGTTTTGAAATGAGTTTTGAGATTAAAGAGCTTTCATTTGTGTTTTTTTTTGGCATTCTTGTACTCTTTTACGTCTTTTTTTGCCAGCATTGCTAGGGTGTTTTTGTACCCAGGTATAAATCTGCCTTTGATTATGTTATCCCACTTACTCCCGCGCTCCTCTCTGCTGTGGAGTTCTTGCCCATTTCTAGTTTTCTACTCCTTATGATTCTTGATTCTTTTAAACTTTTACCTTTTACCATGGCACAGAACACTATATTCATTTTACTACTTTAATGCTTTTAGTGGCATTCCATAAATATTTTCCCAGAAAAGAGACAATATCCTACACCGTAATTCTGCGGACACACAGTCGGATTTTCCGACGGGAAATGTTCGATGTGAGTTTGTTGTCAGAAAGTCCGACCGTGTGTATGCTCCATCGAATATTTGCTGTCGGAATTTCTGCCAACAAATGTTTGATAGCAGGTTCTCAAATTTTCTGCCAACAAAACTTGTTGTCGGAAAGTCCGATTGTGTGTACACAAGTTCGTCAGACAAAAGTTCACGCATGCTCTGAATCAAGCAGAAGGAGCTGCACTGTCTATTGAACTTCCTTTTTCTCGGCAGTCGTACGTGTTGTACGTCAATGCGTTCTCACGTTCGGAATTTTTGGCCAACATTTGTGTGACCGTGTGTATGCAAGACAAGTTTGAGCCAACATCCTTCAAAAAAAAAAAATCCACTGTTTTGTTGTCAGAAAACCCAAACGTGTGTACGCGGCATTACAGTTACCTGCAACAAATTGCTAAAATTTTACCATTTCATTGCCCTTTTGGGAGGATCTATGTAATAATCTGGAAACCCAATTTCCATAGTTACCTTTGATATTGCTGGTCTTTCCTCATTTTGAGGACTATCCCTTCTTCACTTTGTGAATAATAAGCAGAATCTGCTTATGACCATCAAAAATATGTTGAATCCTAGAACCATATTTTGTACTAAGTAAGGCAAAGTTTCGTAGGAAAAGACAGGAAGCACCAATCTGAGTGTAGTATTTAGAGTTACTTGCAGAGTCAGCTTTTCCTGTATTTTCTCTGAGGATGGCTGCCACCATTAGTTATTAACCCTTTATTGCACTTATGGACATTTCCCCACCTTCCCCTGTTTTTATTGCTGTCTAGTTACCTCATTTGATTTTTTTAGTCTTAACTAAATACATGTGCCCACGGATATAATTGTCACCATCTACAGGGCTTTTATTGTGCATTGTGTATGTTTTTGCGTATGTCTTTTCTTACATTTATTGCGCCAGTTCTTTATACCTTCTCTTTGAAGGTTTGGTATGGCTATCACATTTTTCTGTACTGTGGGCATAAATAGCATGGATTCTTCTCATCCTTCTGTTATTTTGGTTTGCCTGGCGGTGTTACTATTTACCTTAACTCCTGCCTACTATAGGTGTTGTTTATCAACCCACTCTTTCCTTTATGGGGATTGTGGGTTGCTATACTTCTGTTATTCTCTCTTTTCATTATATTTTTTATTTAGAGAGCGCTCATGTCCATATAAATCTCTTTTAGAAGTTATTTCCTGAATGGGAAAATCCCTCAAATTTTAGACCTCCCATATCCTTATTTTTTTATTTTTGGTTGAACTAGATGGACTTGTGTCTTTTTTCAACCTGACTAACTATGTAACTATGTGACTGTTATCAAGGTGGTTTATATTTTTCCTGTACATATCTCATGTGTGTTAGTTTCCTCTGCATGAAGTCTAGGGTTTGGCATACTAGGCTAGGTTTTGTCTACTAGGTATTTCCCTTAAGTTGGCTATTTGGTTGTTCTCCACATTGTTGGTAGAGGCTTTTTGCTCCTTCAAGTACTGGTTTTCTCTTGGAGTTTGGCATTCCTGATCCAGAAAACTTAGTTAAGCTTACATGTCTCCCCTTGACAATGTCCTTTCCCATATGTGGTAAATTGCTCATCAAGGCACCATTCAAAGATTGATGCTATTAACATCCACATTATATAGTGCTTGTTTACAAAACTAATGCATGAAAGTTGAAGGTGGGGCTATATGGGGCTGGCTTAACAACGTTTGCTTTGCCAATGTCTACACCTCCTGTTAGAGCCAGTATACTCTTCACATCTTAGACTATTCTATAATTCTGTGTCCCTCAGTGGGTGAAAAAAATATATCTATTTTTCTTGGAGTCCATTTAGGGTCAGAGGTCCTGTCCCTCCTTTTTTGGCCCTATGTACTTCTTTTTACAAAATTGAAGCACAGAGAGTGGAGGTGGGTTTATATGGGGGCTGGCTTAATGGCTTTTGTTTTGCCAATGTCTACACCTCCTGTAAGAGGCAGTACAGTCCACATGTCATAGACTATTCTACAATCCTGTGCCCCTCCACGGACTCCAATAATTTACAGTAAGTACAAAACTTATTTTTTCCCAGTGTTGGTGCCTTTATTTTTAATTTTTTTAAATTGTTTACACTTTTACATGTACTCCATGGCAGTGCCCAGCTACCCACAATTTTATTTTAGCAGTAACTTGTAAATTATTCTTGAAAAAAGACCAGAAATTAAAAGCTCCTGAAATGTACAAGCATTAGAGAATTCCTTCAAAGTACTGTTCCACAGTTTTTTTTCTCCACAAGTATATCTTGTATCGCCCAGCTTTTTTTGAGGGGATGCATGCTCCATATATATTTAACTTGCCCGAATGTAGGCCGTTCATAGATTAGAGTTTACACAATGCTCAAATCGGACCTACAAATTAACCCATGAGTGACCCTTCTCCACAGACCAATAAATGATGTTTCTCAGTAGAGTCCTATTTTAATTACACATATTTTATAGCCACTAAGCAAACCATCGCTCTTGCATGGAAGAATATTTAATTTTGTGGAAGCTAAATCTCAAATCCAGCGTACATTTGTTAATGAGAAACTGATCACTATCCTGGAGGATATGGCAACCATGGCTGGATTAGTTTCCCCCTCACAAATTACCTCACACTTGGTTCCCATTTTTGCATTTCTTCTTAGTATTTTATGAAGGCCTTTCCCTTTCGCCATTCTTCTCCTTTATTCCCCTCCTCTTTTTTCCTTTCTCACCTCTTACTTTATCTGTTGCTTTTCTAATCTCTTTAGATCCTTACGGCAAAATTTGTCTCTTCTCTTACACTTTGTTCCTTCTATTCCAATTTTACCTTGCACTGGTGGTAAAAGTCGAGGCAAACCTTGTAAACAGATGACTATAGGCCCAATAGACAAATCATACAATAAACTGAGTTTAAACTTTGTGTCACTCTTTGGGTAAGATGCAGTTATACATTTTGACTTATGCACTGAGTTTATGTTGATGGTCTATATAAGTGGTTCTCAACTCCTGTCCTCAGGACCCACTAACAGGCCAGATTTTAAGTATTGGAAAAAAGAAAAAGTTGCGCTAAGTATACATTAATGAGTGATCTTAGTCCAACAAGTGATCCAATAAGATCAACAGTGAATGTTGAATTTAAGTTAAAAAACAAGTGGTATCCAACGATATCCTCTACCAAGTGATGTCACCAACGTTTAGTCAAGATGTACTCTTACCCCACATGATGGACCCTCTGATTATGGAAGGTCAAACTCACTTAGGATGTATCTGCTCATAAGGCGTCCAAAAGATGTAGTGCTGGCAGTCCACGTCTCTCCAGCCATTCCTCCCGCACTAAAATTGAACTGTCATGGCAACCCAGCAGTACCCAAAAAACAAACAAGGGGCCTCTGTTAGTGTAAAAACTTCTTAGGTATTTATTTAGAAGCAAATGCACTTAAGACAAAAAGTCACTAGAGGTGCATGAAAATAAAAACAGCAGCAGCAAACACAAAAGCTTAAAAAGCTTGAAAAGCTTTAAAAACACGGTGACGCGTTTCCTTGCCCGACCGGTTTCGTCACCATTGGACTTCTTCCGGGGCATCACGTCGGTGACGTCACTTGGTGGAGGATATCGTTGGATACCACTTGTTTTTTAACTTCAATTCAACATTCACTGTTGATCTTATGTGATCATTCACATCACTTGTTAGATTATGATCACTCATTAACGTATACTTAGCATAACTTTTTCTTTTTTTCCATTTATTTGTGGTGTCATATCTCACATTACATTGTTGCTGCTTATTTTATTTTATATATTTGATAGATTTTTTTACTTTCACACAAGCGCAGTATTGTTTTCTTTTATGTTTTCTCAGATTTTAAGTATTACCTTGAGGATGTGCAGACTAGAATACTGCAATCACTGAGCATGCAAATGATATCACCTGTGATGTATTTCATCTTGCAAACCTGGTCTGTTAGTGGTCTATATGGTAGTCAACTGCATTTTTGACCCACAACAGATATATCGCCCTTGGAGGGCTGATTTGTTACACAATGTCATAATGCCTTGTTTAAATATGCCAGTAACATCTGCAAACTTTTATACCATTATCAATATATTGGTATAAGAAAAAGGCCAGAAAAAATGGCAAGATCCATCTATCATAGACTTCAGTTGGGTGTAGCACTATGTTGGGAGTGCACAAACTTCCTCTTGGGTTTGCTTAACCTCCTGTGAACTGAATTTTTTATCAGAATTATAAAACATTTACTACACACGCCATTTTTCCATTCATCCTGCACTGTCAACGCTCAAACAATTATAGTCAATGTAACTCTTGGGTCAGTGTAATGTGGTGATTCAAGAAATAAGAGTCAGTGTAACTCTTGGGTTAGCGTGGTGTGATGCCTGAGAAAATGGATGTGAAGTTGTTCAGTTTAGTATACTTTTTACCTTGCAGATAAAGTTTACTTAAAATGTATCTAAACATCAAAACAAAAATGTTTTACATTTGTTTCCAGGACTTCTCCAGAACCTCTCCCATCCTCTGGAACTCACTACCCCATTCTGTCTGGCTATCTCCTACTTTGTCCACTTTTAGGCAATCCCTGAAAACTTATCTCTTCAGGGAAGCCTATCCTGCCTTCGGCTGACAACCAAATCTTCTCACAATCGCATCCCTGAATATTATCAGAATTGCACCTGAACCGGCATTTTAAGTGGGGGAGGAGCCTAAAAATAGAGTTGCAGAGAGCCCTTGCTAGGAGGCCCAGGTGAAGCCATCCATCTCATGCAGCGGCAAAGCCCTCAACCGCCTTACTGATCCCTCTCCCCCCCTACCTCAAACACCCTGGCTACATGCCTGGCCCCACAGCCTGAACCAGATGTATGAGTTGATACTGAGAGGCGCAGAGACACTGGAGATGCGACTTGCCCCCTGATCCTACCTTACACATGGGAAGTGAGCAGGTGAGGAGAACGGCGGCTTTGTGTGGAGAGAGGGGGAACCCGTGTGGAGAGCAGGAGAACCTGCCGAAGGTCAGAGGCGGGCGGAGAGCTCAGAGTAACGCCGGTGACACTGCAGGGGAGTGCAGAAGTGGAAGCGCCTGTCTAAGGCGCTCTGTGTGACGGAGCTTGGATGGACAAGCTAAGACACGGCGGGAGCCCAGCGATACCACCCCCCTCCCCTCGAAGTGCAGAGTCACACAGGGGAACAAAGACACCTCTCTTTCTCCCCCCAGAGATCGCAGCAGACCTCATACAGACCACTTAATGTCCATCAGGAGTGGTGAGTTGTCTCCTTTTTTTCTTCTGCCTTTGCTATCTCTCTGCAAAGTTTATCAGTTCTACACAGATCTCAGCAGGATCAAACTCCGCAGATTGAGCCAAGTTCTATCTGTTACTGGTCGCCTCACTATCACCTAGTATATATGTGATATACACTACAAAAAAAAGAAAAGGGGGTATATATACAGAGACTTAATAGGAGGGGGAAACTAGCAAGAGAAAGAGCAGGTACATGACCATTAAAAATATAACGGAATCTGGATATTCCTCTGCACCCTTCAGAAATCACAGCAGACTCTATATACAGACATAGTGTATGGATTTTACATCAGAAGTGACTGCCATCTGGACTAAAATCTCATAAACTGAAATAAACTGCACAGTAAAGGTCTGTTAAGGCTAAGCTACCCCATCTCCACTTTCTATTTAGTATATTATAAACACTGGAAGAAAAGTCAAAGGAACTATTTGAAGGAGAAAATTTTAAATCAAAACTAAACATAAATATAGAGAGTTCGATCATGAGGGGGAGATCAGCAAGGGAAGGGGTAGTTTCAAAATCACCCAAATTGAGCTCAAGCCCAGGATCAATAAAAAAGTACATGTCCTAAGAAGGAGGATCCGAGAAACAGACAATGGATAAACAACAAGGAAACCAGGCGAAACAGACGGAAGTAAAAGATAAAAGAGGACAAAATAGAACATCACCGGATATAAGCACACCCAACCAGTCAAGATTAACTCAAGACCCAGAAAGCAACTTGGAAAAGGGACATATAGAGGACCAGTCCCTGAAAGCCCAACTACCTACAAAGATAGAGCAATGTTCGCAGCATTAGAAAACTCCCTAAAAACTGAAATGGAAATGTTACGAAATGACCTGGGTCACATTTTGACAAGAGTTGAAGAGAAAGAAAGGAGAGTGGACAGCCATACACAAATAACAAAAGATCTAAAAGGAGAATTAAAAATGCTAAAACTTGAGCAAAGGGAAATGGCATACAAAATGGAAGACCAAGAAAACCGAAGTAGAGGGAAAAAAAATGAGATTACGCGGCCTACCAGAACCAGCAAACAGAGAAGACTTAGTGGAAAAGATGGGGAAAATATTTAACCCAATTTTGGGTAGAGAAGAGGTAGAACCAATAAGAATAGAAAGAGTCCACAGGATTAGAAGACCAAAAAGGTATACCAACAGAGGCCCTAAGAGATATTATTATAAGATTCCAGAACTTTGAAAAAAAAAAAAAATTTGGGGAAACATGATGGGGAAGCCGCCATTAAAATATGAAAGTGCCAAACTCCAGATTTTCCCAGATCTATCATATGAGACACTAAGGAGAAGGAGGCTTCCCTCTTGGAACTGATGCAAAATCATAATGTATGGTACAATTGGGGCTTCCCAGCTTGTTTGGCGGGCCAGAAAGAAGGATGTATGGCAAAACTGAGATAACCGGAAGAGCTACAAGAATTTTTCCAAACAATAGAAATCCCTATACCAGATCTACCTGGATGGACATTAAGTTGAAGAGAGGGGAAAAACACTCATCAAGAAGACCAATAGCAACTGATCCCTAAGAAAAACTAACAAGAACTAAAATAGAAAACAGCATGGGAAAGACTGGTGGTGGTGGTGGTGGGGGGGGGGCTGGGGAGAAATAAGAGGAAAATAAGACATAACGGATGAAAAAGCTGTACACCTGTTGGGGCTCAGACCCATCATCCTAAACTGTGCGACGGGTTTTGTGGGAGTATCAGTTAGAGCACCACCCTAGAATAGAAGGAGCAATAGGGCAGGGAGGCCCTAAATAGAGATGATATGATTTTGCTCTATGACCAGGAAAAGGTCCAAAATACAACCAAAAAGATCTTAGACTTGGGGGAAGTGGGGTGGGAGGGAGGTGGGATGGGGAAAGGGGAAAGGTGGGGGGGTGGGGTGGGACATAAGGTGTCCGGAATCCTTGGTTCTTTCGATTTTCCAAAATTTCAAGAGGTTAAACCCAACTCTCGGCTCTAAAGAAACCCTCAAGCCCCCTCCCCTATATGGGGGATGGTGCTACAAGGGTGGGAGAGGAGGAAGGGGGGACGGGAGATAGAGAATTTAAATGGCAAATATAAACTGTTTGACATATAACGCAAGAGGGCTGAATACCCCACAAAAAAGGTATAAGGTATTAAGGGAGATCAAAAGATACTCCACGGGTATAATATTTCTACAGGAGACACACATAGCATTAGATAGAAATGTTAAATTATACTCAAAACCCTACCCAACAGGGTATTATGGAGACTTCCCAATCAGAAGAGCGAAAGGGGTAGCAATAGGACTGGCAAGAGATCTCAGATTTATATTGATTTATATTACCTATCCCTGAAAGGAAACCTGCAAGGGACGGAATGTACATTGGCAAACGTATATTGTCCCAATAAAAGCCCAAAAGGTTACTTTAAAGAGGTTTTAGGAAAAATGGATTTTAAGAAAGGTATATTTATTTTGGCAGGGGACTTTAATTTCTGTATGGATCCACGAATGGATAGTACATCACATGCACTGGGGACCGGTGACTATCAATAAAGTGCGATCAAGAAAAGATTATACCAATGCCAACTGGTGGATGTTTGGAGGCCTCAACATCCGTGAGTAAGGGATTACTCATTCCATTCCCCTGTGCATGATACATATTCAAGATCAGATTATGTCCTGGTGGAACATAGACTCCTGGAAACAGTCAAAAAATCATCTATTGAAATAACAACACTCTCAGACCATGCCCCAGTAATAGTGAAGCTGAGACTTATGGGAACACGGAACAGGGCAGGTACATGGAGGCTAAATGAAGACTTAAAGTGGATGTAAACTCAATGTCATCCTTTCTAAACTACTGCCATAGGGGTTATCTATAAGGATATACATGCCTCCTGCATGTATCCTTACCTGTCAAATGTCTCCCCTCTGTCTATTATGAGAGCCGAAAAACTGCATATTCTGTGGGTGGGTCTGTTGTCTGGAGCTCGGTGGGTGGAGTCGTGATGTCAGTAGACTCCCCGCCCACCTCTACACTCCCCTGTGTATTTCTAACTGAACTTCTGCTATGATCTCTAACATCCACTGAAAAGACAGGAAAGTAACCACATGACTTCAGCATGCCAAATCATGCTGAGGTGTGGAACAGCCAATCCTTGCAGAGCTGCTGAAGAAAGGAGTGGGGGAGGGAATTAAAAAATACTGCATGTGTCTTAGGCTGTCACTCACAGCAAGGGGGAGTATTTGACAAAGTTTTTCTCACTTTGTCAAGATTTTTCTCACTGAACAATAAAAGAGGATTGCTCAGAGATTGATTAACTCTGTGTGGCAAGACTGGGCTCAAATGATAGGAAATCTTATACTCTACAGTATGATATAAAAAAAAATAATTTTTTTTTTCGGGTTTACATCCACTTTAATACAAGATATAGAAACAGGAGATAAAATAAAAAATGAGACAGAACAATATTTTTTGTTAAACGAGTACCCTTAGGTGTCGAAAGCTACAGCATGGGAAGCACATAAAGCTTATATTGGAGGTGTGTTGAAATTTATAGGTGCCAGAAGAAAGAGGGAAAGGCAATAGAAATGGAAAGGGTAATAAAAGAAATATATGAGCTGGAACAGATACATAAAAAGAAAGCTGACATTGAAGTTCAACAGACATTAATGCCGCGTACACACGGTCGGACTTTTCTTCTACAAAAGTCCAACAGCCTGTCCCACAGACTTTCGACGGACTTTTGGCAGACTTGCGGTGGACTTGCGGCAGACTTTCTTACGAACAGACTTGCCTACATACGATCACACAAAAGTCTGACGGATTTGTACATGATGACGTACACCGGACTAAAATAAGGAAGTTGATAGCCAGTAGGCAATAGCTGCCCTAGCGTGGGTTTTTGTCCGTCGGACTAGCACACAGACGAGCAGATTTCTAGGTCTGGCGTAGTTACGACGTAAAGATTTGAAGCATGTTTCAAATCTAAAGTCCGTCAGATTTGAGGCTGGAAAAGTCCGCTGAAAGTCCGGGGAAGCCCACACACGATAGAATTGTCAGCCAGCTTTAGTCCGTCGGCGTCCGTCGGACTTTTGTAGACGAAAAGTCCGACCGTGTGTACGCGGCATTATAATAAAAAGAGGCCAACTAAAAGACTTAATGAAACAAGAAGCAAGAAAGGTCTTTAATAAGGTGGCGAAAGATAGTTATAAATGGGGGAACAAACCAGGAAAATATCTTGCAAAAACCTTAAAAAATAAAAAGTCGTTAAATTATATAGAAAAGATGAAATATATGAAAGGAGAGATGGTGTATGAAATATCAGAAATAGCAAAGGTTTTCCAAAGTTACTATAGCACCCTCTAATCAGTAAGGGGGAAGCAGACATGAGTAGCGGAGGAAAAAAGGGAAACAACAAATACAGGAATAACTAAATGCAGCAAAACTGCCTAGAATCTCAGCACATAAACGACAGGATCTGGAAGATCCAATATCACAAGAAGAGATCAGAAAAGCAATAAATAGTACAGCAATAGGAAAGTGCCCTGGGCCCGACGGATTCACAATCCGATATTATAAACCATTTAAAGAACAACTAATTCCAAAAATGAGAGCATACCTGAATAAATTTGGGGAGGCGGAGGAAATGAGGAGAGAGTCATTATTGGCGTATTTAACAGTTACACCTAAGGAGGGAAAAGATACAACATTATGCTCTAATTACAGACCAATAGCATTATTAAATGCGGATACAAAATTATATGCAAATATCAAGATTAAAAAAGCTGATGCTGGAGCAGACAGGGTTCATACGAGGAAGAGAAGGCAAAGACAACTGCATAGGAACATTACTATTGTTACAGAAACAGAGAGAAAGAGAGAGAGGGAAAGTCCCCTGCTATACTCCTGTCAATAGATGCCGAAAAGGCATTTGACAGGGGGGACTGGGGTTTTATGATGGATACAATAGAAAACTTGGAAATAGGACCCAAAATGGCCAAAAACCTATAATCCCACCACGTCGGTCAACGGAAGTATTTCACCATCCTATGAGATGTTCAATGGAACAAGACAAGGATGCCCATTGTTGCCCCTTCTATACGTACTGTCGCTAGAACCCTTATTGGCAACCATAAGACATAACCTAGACGTGGTTGGGGTGAAGATGGGAGAACACAAGGTCACAGCATACGGGGACGATATTTTGTTCTATATCTCCAACCCCAGAACAACACTTCCAAACTTAATAAAAGAACTGAAGAGATACGAGAAACTTTCAAACCTAAAAATTAACCTAATAAAATCAGAAATCTTAAATATAAGTTTAAGCAATAAGGAGGAATTAGCACTACAGAGGGAGTTCCCATTCACTTGGGGGGAGGGGGGGGATTAAAATACCTCTAAATTAAACTAACAACTTCATTGGGAAAAATGTATTGAGCTAATTATATTCCACTACTTAATGAGAGAAAGTAGAGACTGTTGTGAATGGGAAGAATAAACATGGTAAAAATGGTAATACTCACAAAATCTCTGTACAAATTCAAGACGATACCAATAGCACTTCCTCAGACATTTTTTCAGACATTAACTGCTTGCCGTTAAGCGCACAACGATATACATCAGCAGAATGGTACAGCTGTGCAAATGGGCATACCCATATGTCCCCTTTAAATCGTGTGCTAGCGTGACACGTAGAAGCAGAACGGGGAGATGCCTATGTAAACAAGGCATTTCCCTGTTCTGCCTAGCAACATGACAGAGATCTACTGCTCCCAGTGATTGAGAGCAGTGATTTCTGTCATGTTCTAGTAAGCCCATCCCCCCTTCAGTTAGAACACACTGAAGGAACACATTTAACCCCTTGATCGCCCCCTTGATCGCCCCCTGGTGTTTAACCCCTTCCCTGCCAGTGACATTTAAACAGTAATCAGTGCATTTTTATTGCACTGATCGCTGTATAAATGTCAATGGTCCCAAAATAGTTTCAAAAGTGTCTGATCTGTCCGATGCTCTTTTTTTGTTTATAGCGCAAAAAATAAAAGCCAAAGAGGTGCTCAAATACCACCAAAAGAAAGCTGTATTTGTGGGAATAAAAGGACGTCAATTTTGTTTGGGTGCAACGTCACACGACCGCGC
This sequence comes from Lithobates clamitans, assembly GCA_037952925.1. Lineage (NCBI taxonomy): Eukaryota > Metazoa > Chordata > Amphibia > Anura > Ranidae > Lithobates > Lithobates clamitans. The sequence goes on along the minus strand of JBBGZY010000331.1, from coordinate 3,097,977 downwards.
AATTGTCAGTTAAAGCAACGCAGTGCAGTATCACAAAAAATGCTCTGGTCGGGAAGGGGGTAAATCCTTCTGGGGCTGAAGTAGTTAAAGACAATGATATTAAAATGCATAAGGCAGGATAAAAACCCAAGGATACAGTTTTCACTATTGAGTAGAGATAAGATGCACGGGGGGTTAGCAGCACCTGACATAAAAAGATATTACAACGCAGTAATATTAGCACAAATTATGAAAAAAGATGGGTTAAGTTGGAGAACACATGGAGGTATTCCCAGCTAAAGCACTTTGTGACTTCATTACCACAACCAGTTAGATCTGAAGGAAATAGAAGTACATATAAATATAAATGTCTTTCATGAATATTATTGTTATCCTCGCTTAATATTAGATACATGTGGGTATATAATCTATAAAAACGAAATAAAGTTTAATAAAAACAAAAACAAAAAAACAACACCCATTAGTTTATCCCTCACAGCTACTACCTTTTGTTTCACCAGCCCCTCCCTCTTAGATTGTAAGCATATCACAGTATACCAGTCCTTATATGGTGGCTGCATTAGCTTTCGTTTTTCAAGCTTCTTACCCTGCAGCCATGGTTTTCAGAGCGGACTACAAACATGTGTGTCTGTGTTCCTTTCCATTACATGAGGGATAAAAAGATTAGTAGTTTACAGGAGAAATTTAAAGGAAACAAATGCAGCTACTACATTTAAGGACTGGTTAGTTGCAATATATTACAGTTTTGCCTTTGGGTTTAGTTGTTTTTTAATACAAGGGACAAAGAGATGCCAACATTTTTGGTTTATTAAACCCTATACTTTGACAGCACTTGTAGGGTGATCTCCTTAAGTGCCAGATTATATGTTTTTGTAGCTGAAAATACTTTAAAGGCATGAGTTTTTAAAGTGGAAGTTCAGCCTAAAACTAAAATCTCTAAGTCTACTTGCAGCCACAATCTAATGCCGCGTACACACGAGCGGACTTTTCGACCGGACTGGTCAGACGGACCGAGTCCGGCGGACAATTCGACCGTGTGTGGGCTTCATCAGACCTGCAGCAGAGTTTTTCGGTCGAAAATCTGATGGACTTTAGAGTTGGAACATGTTTCAAATCTTTACGTCGGAACTCCGCCAGACCCAGTTCCTATCGAAAAGTCCGCTCGTCTGTATGCTAGTCCGACAGACAAAAAATGACGCTAGGGCAGCTATTGGCTACTGGGTATCGACTTCCTTATTTTAGTCCGGTCGTACGTCATCACGTACGAATCCGTCGGACTTGGGTGTGATCGTGTGTAGGCAAGTCCGTTTGTTCGGAAAGTCCGTCGGATAGACCGTCGGACCAGTCCGGTTGAAAAGTCCGCTTGTGTGTACACGGCATTAGACTAACCTATCTAGCCTTGTAAAGCAAAAATCACTATACATACCTTTTCTGAAGCCACTCCGGTCCGGTCTCCAGCGGTGGAAGCTCTGTGCAGGAGACAGCCGACAACAGCTGGGAAATGCCTGGAAAGTGATGTCACCCATAGTAGTACTATGGGGCTTCCGTTGTCAGCTGCCTCTTCTGCACACACCTACACACAGAATCCGCCGCTGACAGCTCAGCGAGGGACTGGACCAGATCAGCTTCAGAAATAGTATGTATAGCGATTTTTGCTTTACAGGGCTAGATAGGTTATTCTTAGATTAAGGCTGCAAGTAGATTTAGAGATTTTAGTTGTAGGCTGAACTGATAATTATACCCAACTACATAGTGCTCATGAACTTCCAATTCCTTTTGCCTCACTTTTTAAATGATTTTGGTGAAATAAACAGTCAGTCTTCAATTGCTAATGATCTTAAAGTGATCAAAAGCAAATATTTTTTACCAATACAGCTCACCAATTCTTAGATGTGATGGCTGCACTTTTTTTTATGCTTTCTTTCTTTTATTTTTACCTGGTGATCTGGCCAGTAAGTCTGTCGTTTTTCGATAGAACAAGCTATCTTCCAGATGTAGCAATTAGAGGGTTGAGAAACACTATTTAAAACTCACAAGGGTGCTTAAAATTATTAGCTTTTATTTATGTAAAACCTTTATTCCAAAAGGGAAAAACTATTTGCTGAAATTAAGCAGATAGTTTAGAGTTAGGTGCCACACTTTTTAGAGATGCCTTGGTGCAGATGTGAGTCTGACATATATGTTTTAAAATCTGAGTAGATGAAACAGTTTAGTTGTTTTTTTTCATGGCTATCTTGAAAGTGTACCTTTTGTATTGTTTTAGATCAGTGTTTCTCAACTTTTTTTTTCAGTCAAGGGCACCCTTTTAAATTATGGACAGTCTTGAGGCGCCCCATTCTAATATATGAAAAAACTTTTCGAATAACTTTACATAATGCAGCAACAGCCACACACGTAAGATACAAAAACGTTTGAGGGGATTTATTCTTCCAAAGCAAGTACACCTTTGCACACTGGAACTGACTAGTATTCCAATGTTTCTCTTCTTCCTTAGTTTCTCTCGATCACTCAGCTAATGTGACCCTAGTGCTGATGGATTGGAATAGGGGAGGGGCAAACAAGGATGCTGTGCAGGTGACCAACCTGCTCCTAATAAACTGATGCCGTCATTGGTTGTTAGGTCTTAATGGTGTACAATGAAATCCTGTGGCTTTGTGTAACTAAAAGGCAGGCCTAATCCACCCGCTGGCTTGTATATCTGGGCAATTTTTAGGCAGTTTGCCAAGGCACCCCTGAAGAAACCTGGAGGCACCCTGGTTTAAAAAGGCTGTTTTAGATATACAGAGCCTCTATATCGTTGTCTGTCCAAACATCCTTACGTACCTGTCAAACTTGACTGTGCGAGTATAGCCATCCAATTCATATGGACTGCCTGCACGCAGCTCAGTGCAGGTTCAAAAAGTAAACAAACAGGTCTTCAAGTCACACATTGCTGAGCGCCCATGTGAATGAGCCCTTAGTCCAATGGTCCAGTTTTATGGAAAAGGTGTAGTTTAAATATAAATTGAGCCTTGGTTTTGGTAAGGAATGCTAAAAACAGGCCTTTCAGTTACATTGTGTACAATTACATGAATTCTCACGCATAAACTATCAAATAAAAATATCTTGAGAAATAAAGATATATACAATAAACAAAGACACTTGCTAGAGTAAACCTGTATTCATAGAACATGTACACCTACAAGCTCAGAAACCAGAGTAAAAGGTTTCTGGGGCAATGCCATTAAAGTTTATGATCTTTTTGATAAATAAACTGTTTAAACAAAGAATTATCAGACGTACACAAGCTTAGTGGTTTAATGTAGTATGGGGGAAGCTGAATGGACATTCACAAGACCATGAACCCTCAGACATGGATCACAGTTCTGTGTAACTTTGTGCAATACTTGGAAGTTGTGATGCAGTACATGGATTAGTAATGTAAAGAGTCTGTGCTGGTCAATATATGTGCAGCATGTGACAGAGCTCTGAACAGAGAAAACAGGCTCATAAAAGTTTCAACACTTGCAAGCCTGGCAGAAGCTCTAGCAAGTGAATACAACATTCCATCGGGTACCTGAACTATGGAAAACTAAAAAATGTATTATGAAGTTAAACGTAAAAATGAACTTATCATGGTGCTCCTCCCTAAGCTTCTTTATATATTGTGGCATGCCCCAGTATACTTACCCTTGAAATATACCCTTGAAATACTTCAAAACTCCAGAGGCCCTGCTCAAACCATTTGTTTGGCAAACTAAAAGACACAAGCAATCCTGGCAAATTCTTAAGAATCCCACTTGGCTGGGTGGACCAGCACTCCCAGACTTCAACTTCTATTATATTGCTTCCCAATTGTCCCAATTATACCACATTGATAAAACAAATAGAGTAAGATTCAGCACCCTTCTATGTCCCAAATGGGCACAGATAACCTTGGATCTACTCTGTGCTATTGCGAGCGGTACTAAGGGTGCTGAAAATACAGGAGAGACCGCAAGTCTTTATTGTATCATTACAGACGAATCTGGGATTTAGCTTCTGATAAACTTGGTATACCCCAATACAATAACTTTACTTCTATTTGGCATAACACGACCCTCCCGAAATTCCTCCTGATCCCAGACATTGATATTTGGGGGGCGAGAGGCGTGTTCTACTTGTCTCACCTTCTCTCATCTGGGGTTCCAAAAATGCTTGACAATCTAAAAGCTGAATTCATGCTCCCTAACTACAGGTACATGTTTTTCAGGTTTCTTCAAATCCGTCATGCGTTGCAATCTCAGTTTTCCCCATCTCTACCACAGCCAACCTCCAATGCTATTATGGAGGTGGTCAAAAGTACAGAATTCTAAAAATTCATTTCTTCCTTTTACAATATGTTGCTTGTAACTTCCACTACCAAACTGGCATATGGGATTAAACCACTTTGGGAGAATGATGTGGGGACGATGGATGATGAGGAGTGGAGTGAAGCCTTAAATACCTGTAAAGCTGTATTACCTGAACTTTCAGATAGGCTATTCCAGATCTACATCTTACACCATGCATACCTTACTCCCCTAAGACTGGCTAGATTCCAAAGGGGGCAGTCTACTACCTGCCTGATGTGCTCCCAAGAAGTAGGTATGTTTTACTATTTAATTTGGTCCTGTCCAAAGATACAAGGTTTTTGGACACAAATTGTATCTTTCCTCTCTGACACCATGGGCTCCCCACTTACCCTACACGCGAAACAGTGCTTGCTAGAGATATTCCCTGACTCAGATATTGGTAAGGTTACTAAGGTCTTTTTAGAGTAAACACTATTCTCAGCTAGGAAAATAATAGCTAGACAATGGATGAGACCGACACCTCCTGAACTTAAAGACTGGGTGACAGAGGATGCCCATCCAAATACAATAAAATTTGGGACTGCTGGCTCAAGTTGTTGAAACTGTGTGTATAGAGATAATGGAAGACCTATTGGATGATTATGGTTTCTCTCCGATGACATGTCCATGTCTAACCTAAATATATCATAGTACTAGAGCATGTGTACCCTTGATACAATGTTACATACTGTTCATTATTCCTTTTTTAATTTGAATCTCTTACCTAGTGGTCTAGGTGAAATTGGGGTTTTCTGTACCCCAATTTCACATTCTTTATAGCGTATGTAATTGTTGCTTTGTGCTTAATACAGTTATTATGAGCCTGTATATATACATTGTTCGATAAAAAGATTTTGTTGAAAAAAAAATGTACTTATCAGAATGAAATGTAATTATTTTTTTTAGTTCCTTATTTACTAGGCAAATAATATAATATGTACAGTGCAAAGTATTCACAGCACTTCACTTTTTCCACATTTTGTTATGTTACAGCCTTATTCCAAAATGGATTAAATATATTATTTTCCTCAAAACTCTACAAACAATACCCCATAATGACAATGTGAAAGAAGTTTGGTTGAAATCTTTGCAAATTTATTAAAAATTAAAAAATGAAAAAAATCACATGTACGTAAGTATTCACAGCCTTTGCTCAATACTTTGTTAAAGCTCCTTTGGCACCAATTACGGCCTCAAATCTTATTGAGTGTGATGCTACAAGCTTGGCACACCTATTTTTGGGCAGTTTCTCCCATTCTTCTTTGCAGGACCTCTCAAGTTCCATCAGGTTGGATGGGGAGCATCAGTGCACAGCCATTTTCAGATCTCTCTGGAGCTGTTCAGTTGGGTTCAAGTCTGGGCTCTGGCTGGGCCACTATAGGGCATTCACAGAGTTTTCCCATAGCCAGTCCTTTGTTATCTTGGCTGTGAGCTTAGGGTCATTGTCCTGTTGGAAGATGAACCTCTGCCCCAGTCTGAGGTCCAGAGCACTCTAGAGCAGGTTTTTATCAGGGATGTCTCCGTACATTGCTGCATTCATCTTTCCCTTGATCCTGACTAGTCTTCCAGTTACTGCCACTGAAAAACATCCCCGCAGCATGACGCTGCCACCACCATGCTTCACTGTAGGGATGGTATTGGCCAGGCGATGAGCTGGTTTCCTCCAGACATGACACTTGCCATTCAAGCCAAAGAGTTCAATCTTTGTTTCATCAGATCAGAGAATTTTGTTTCTTGTGGACTGAGAGTCCTTCGATTGCTTTTTGGCAAACTCTAAGTGGGCTGTCATGTTCCTTTTACTGAGGAGTGGCTTCCGTCTGGCCATTCTACCATACAGGCCTGATTGGTGGAGTGATGCAGAGATGGTTGTTCTTCTGGAAGGTTCTGCTCTCTCCACAGAGAAACGCTGGAGCTCTGTCAGGGTGACCATTGGGTTCTTGGTCACCTCCCTGACTAAGGCCCTTCTGCCCTGATCGCTCAGTTTGGCCGGGCAGCCCGCTGTAGGAAGAGTCCTGGTGGTTCCAAACTCATTCTATTTACGGATGATGGAGGCCACTGTGCTCATTGGAAAATAGGATGATTCCCCCAAGGGTATTTTTAGCAGCAATTTGGATTGGTCAAAGAGTAATAGTTTTGATAAAAGGTATTTTTATTATACAAAAATGGAGTACAAATTCATAAATAAAAAAAATATATATATAAGCTCTGGTTGCACGTTAAAAGGACATATTTGATCACATATGACAATATTCACACAGTGGAGCAACACATTACAGAATGCCAACCACAATATAATACTCCAACGTGTTTCAAACCATATAGTCTTTTTGGGGTGTGCAGCGCTATCATCTCCCATGTCTGTTTCTCTATTTATACGTTTTTTGGGTGGTTAAACACCCCCCCTTTTTTATAACACACAAGAGTTAAAATATGAGCTGTGTTGCTGTTAATTTTTAAGTGCTACAAATGTTTTTGTTGAAACAATATGAGCAATTTTCAGGACGAAGAATGGGTGAATCTGATGTCAGGCTATGAGACTGACTTTGAACAGGGCGATCAGATTGAAACACAAATCTCCTCTCTTGTTCAAAAATTAGGTAGAATTTTAGAAAAAAAGTCTGCACTTTTTTGGCACACTAATGCCGCATACACACGATCGCACATTCCGACAACAAAATCCATGTTTTTTTTTCGACGGATGTTGGCTCAAACTTGTCTTGCATGCACACGGTCACACAAATGTTGTCGGAAATTCCGAACGTCAAGAACGTGATGACGTACAATACGTACAATGGCACTATAAAAGGGAAGTTCAATACCAAGTGCGCCACCCTTTGGGCTCTTTCTGCTAATCTCGTGTTTATCTCGTGTTAGTAGAAGCTTGGTGAGAGACGATTCGCGCTTTTCAGCCTCGTACTTTTCAGATCGTTACTGCTCTTCAGTTTGTGCTTGTGGGTTCGTATCTAGTTTTCAGTGCGTGTAGTCAATCCGCATTTGTTTTTCAGTGCGTATTTTATAGTACGTATTTGATCTTCAGTGCGTTCTTGTCCGCTCGTTTCTGATTTTCAGCTTGCTCTTCTCAGGCCTTTCTGTTTTTCAGTGCTTTCTGTTAGTTCGTTCTGACCAGCCGACCATTTTGAAGCCATGTTGCGGGTACGTACTTGTCGTAGAGTTAATGCTATGCAGGGGCATGGTGTTGGGGTTCTTACTTTGACCCAAGCCCAGTCCATAAACAGGGCGGGGAAGAGTTCATGGACGAAGAATTGGTTACTCCAGCGTGACCAATTTTCTCATATGCCTTTGTTGCAGGAGATCTGTGAGAATAATCCTGATGATTTCAGGAATTATCTCAGGATGACGGACCCCATTTTTCACCGTTTGTTGGCTTTGCTGTACCCTTATATTACGAAGCAGGACACCAGCATGTGGCAAGCCATCACTCCCGGTACTTGGCGATGGGGAGAAGTCTGCAGGACATCAAGTTCTCGACAGGCATCTTCCCCCAGGCTCTGGGGATCATTAATCCAGAGACCTGTTCTGCCATCATACAGGTCCTGCAGAAGGACTATATTAAGGTAAGATTTCTCCTTTAAAATCACATTCTATGTATTTAATGTTTGCTAATGTATCATATTTATTTAATCATTCCCTAATTACCATAATTGTAATATGCTGTGAATGTTCCCTTTGTTCTCATGCATGCTGGAAGTTTTTCAGGTTCCTTTTTTGTCCTTCATGCATATTTGCCCTCACTAACCTCCCCAGCATGCTATCCTGGACCCATACACATTTAGCCTAGTCACTTAACAATGTATTGTTAAATACAAAATATAAAATGTGTCCAAATGTTATTGTTGTCCTTAAATTCATGCAGAGTGCCAGAGGCTTTTTTTTGGGGTCCCAAAAGCATTTGGAACCCCCCTCCCCCCCAACGCTAAGTCAACCAATACCAATCCTATATCTGCTGACTTTGTCAAACCCATACACACTATACCTACCTCTTTTGTGGTCATATTTCTCTATGAATTCACCAAAGCATGTAGTGAAAGGGCCTGCCTGAATACTTTCAAATGGTACTGTTTCAAGTTTTGTTCTCCTATTATTATGACACTTCTTTTCTGTCCAGTGGGCTGCCAATAGTGTAAGTAAGGAGGGGCTGGCCAATGTAACACACATTATGTATGCATTCAGCTCTTAATGAAGTGGAGAGGGTTACCTGTCCAAATCATACCCCCCCACCTAAAATTTTTACAATGGGCCATCAGAGGGGGTGAGGAATCTGATAAGCGGACCTTAGATTTTTGTCTTTAAATATTCCTTAAAATAAATGTTATACTGATGTTGGCCAAGAATGTTTGTGTCTAATCTGCTTGCAATGTTATGTGCAAAAGTACTATTTCTTTTCTTGTTTGACTCCACAGTTTCCTTCAACGCCACAGGAATGGCAGACTGTGGCATCCCACTTGGCTCAGCGGTGGGACTTTCCCAACTGCGGAGGGGCAATTGATGGGAAACACATCCACATAGTCCCACCCCCCAACTCGGGAACATACTATTACAACTATAAGGGGTTTAATAGTATTGTGATGCTGGCGGTGGTGTCAGCGACATATGAGTTTCTCTATGTGGACATGGGGAAGAATGGCTGGATGTTGGATAGTGGAGTCATCGCCCAGACGGAGTTCTATGGATGGCTCCAGAGTGGTGGCTTGAGATTGCCACCTCCAGAAGACAATGTGGCTGGTCTGCCATTCGTCTTTGTTGCTAATGAAGCGTTTGGGCTGGGTGATCACCTGATGCGACCATTCCCGATGAGGACCCTCACCCCGGACCAGAGGGTTTTTACATACTGGCTGGCCAGAGCCAAAAGAGTGGTGGAGAACGCTTTCGGGATAATGGCCAGCCGGTTCCGATTCCTTCAACATGGCGGAATATAAACTTAACCAGATAATCCTTGCATGCTTCATTCTCCACAACTATTTAAGGAGAAATTCAATGAACTATGTGGCCTCAGTTGGGCCTGAGGCCGGATTTCAAGAACCAACCCTGATGGCGCTTGAAGCATGCCGTCCTGGCTTGCCCCCCAAAGCGCCCGCGACGTAAGACAGAAGTATGTTGAGTACCTTGCGGGTAGGGGGGCCATTGATATGCCAGAACATGTTTAAGAAACATTTAAAAAAAAAAAATTTTATTTAAACTGAAATATTTCCTTTGATTTACTGCTTGTGTTTCTTTTAGCTGTCTCCTAGGTTAGCCAATGGGCTTTTCTTTTTGGTCATTTTCTTCAATAGTGCAAACGTAATTTATTTGATACATGAGGTGACAATATCTTCTTCAGCGAACTATTATTTTGTGGGTCTGCTACACACACACATTGTTTTTGTTGTTAATGTATGTAATGTATTACTGATAAAAATATTCATAATTTTCAGCACCATTAATTAATGTTTGTGAGTCACAAAAATGGCCTGATTGTGGCAAATTATAAAGCACCGTGGGAGTTATTTACTGAATGAAAATCCACTTTGCACTCCAAGTGCACTGCAAAAGTGCACTTGAAACTGCACTGAAAGTGCACTACAAGTGCACTAAAAGTGCACTTGTAGTGCAAAGTGGATTTACCTTTAGTAAATAACCCCCATTGCCACTGTAAACACCAACTTAGTCCAAAAACTGCTATTGAGCATTGAAAGAAGAAGCCACACATTGTTGAGTAGAAAACTTTTTAGTCTGTGCACATTCAAATGTGCGTTAGAAAAGGGTTTTTGAACAAACCAAAATATTTTTGTAATAACATTTTTGGTTTTGACAGTATAAATAGCCTTTTTTGTGTTAAACAGGCATGTTTAAAACCATAAAACAATACACAACTCAGGAACTTACAAAGTTTAACTTTGATAATTTGAAGGCAATATCAGACATTAGTATGTCCAAACTGTGTTGATCTTGCCTTCATCAGATGGGGTGATGTCACCCCTGTGAAAGCCAAATTTTGAAGATGCACACAAATTGAGAGTCAAAATGGGGATTTCCCTTCTGATACCATGCCTAATGTCAACATGTGCTAGCTCCCATCCCATGGGGGATCAATGGACGTGTTTCGGGGTGCAACCCCTTCCTCTCACCTATTTGAGTTGCGAGGAAGGGGTTGCACCCACAAAACGCATACATTGATATCCCGTGATGGCAGATAGCACATGTTGACACACTGTGTGCATCTTCAAAATTTGTCTTTCAATATACTTCAAAAAAGATTCAAAAATCTTAAAAATATAAACAAATTGAAGAATTTAGGTGTGTTTTAGATTCTACCTAAAACATCAATGATGTTTTTGAGTCTTTTTTCAACATCATTGATGTCTTCCTTGATCTTATGTAAATCACGATTGCACACCATGATCTCCCCGATGAGGACATGTGCACTAGCACTTGTGAAATGAATTTCTACTTCCACAACATCCACATCACCTAAAATTCAAAAACACACCATGTATTAAAAATATGCAGGCATACATCTATTACCTGAAGCTGTGGTCTCAGACACTCACCTGTTGTGGTCACTATTTTGCCCACTTCATAAACCTCTCCTTCCTCCACATCCTCTGGTTGTGGTGTTGGAATTTCCCCTTCTTTATGAGGTTGGGAATCCCTGGTGTCCTCAGATGTCCCGAGTCTTTTCTCCCCTATGTGAATAAAAAAGGTATACTTAGAACACAGATATTTGAGGGCAGAAATAGGAATCTGAAACATTGCTTGGAAGTGTCGTACAATTGTCTTTTTGGGCAGAGTTCCAAGCTGAAGACATTATACTATATTGTTGGTATTGTTTCCTTTATCATGAACGGGATAATAATTTTATTTTGTCATGCTTTTGCATTATGTTTACCCACTATATGCGCTATATAGTTACTGTTTGTATGTAAAATTGTATGTACAATTGTATTTTAATTATTTTTATTGTTTATGTCATTTTATTGTTTTTGGCTCATATGCCCCCAGTCCGGATATGTCCCCCTTTCTCCAGTTAGGAGACACCTTTTTTGGCTTATACCGATTGGAGACTCTCTGAGAATCTTTGAGATCCCTATTGGCTGGGTCCTGAGCCCTCATTGAAGACAGTGTGTGCTGGCTGAGGACGATGAGGGTGTATACACCCACACATCTCAGTGTTGGTATTGGCTCCTCCGCACTGTCAGGGATGATGCTGCGACGTGGTTTCACGTTTGGTAGGCGTGGTTTCTGTTGCGCTTTCTGTGATGACGTTGTGGCGCTGCTGTGCTCCTGTTTGCGGGAGCGTGTGTGCGTATGACACGCATCAGCGTGACACTTATACCCCGTCCTCCCTGATGACGTGTGGCGCTGCCGCGTTCCTGGTAGTGGGAGCGTGTGCGCGTGTAACAAACATCAATGTGATACTAATGCCTTCCAAGATGTGATTGGTGCGACATGACCTGGCGCCATTAGTATTTTATGTGTGGTGTTCTCTTATTGGCTATCGCCTTTTATTATTGAATCAAGACGAGGCTTGGTACGATAGGGGTTAAGCATTGGAGTTGACCCAGTAAAAATCTGGAGTCATTGTATGCATTACATGCATTTGTTAGTTAGTTGTTAAACATTAGTGTTTAGTTCAGAGACCATTTATTTTTTTTTGTTTTTTACCTCTTGTAGCCACTGAGACCGGTATACAGGCTTGGAGGGCAAGCTTCTGGCCTCATTGCCGGTTGCGCACTGTTGGGGGCGTTACCGGCAATTTACACAATTATGAACCAGTTTATAAATATCATAGCAATGTGGGGAGGCAAGAGATATGCCCCTGTTGATGACCTATGGTGTCCTGCTTACCTTATGCCTCCCGCATTGCTTTTATACGATTTTGTGATCACATCTTTTATCCTCTCTGCATCTGTCATTTTGATGTATGATCTTAAATACATTTTTTTGATTGACCTGCACCATTGGGAGCCACCCTCCTTTTATATTCTCCTGCATACCTGCTTTCTCTTGAGAACGTTCACCTCCACGGCTATAATCCTCTGGATGGACCTACCAGTTGGTCCCTTGATGTTGTCTGGTGGCATGGTTCGGAGTCTTGGGATCCATCGTTTGATTCCATCTTTTCCATCTCCATCATACTAGAGCGCTAGGAATATAGCGCCCAAAGCCCGTCAGACTCACTGCCGTATGGTAGGTGTGTCCATCACATCTGGTAAGAGTGTTTTATCTCATCCATTTTGAAAAATCGATCTTCACATGCATCTCAGTTATCTCATTGAAATTGAGTCATCTCTTGTCTTCAGAAGTGGATTTTTCATTGTTGACACTTTCTGGACTCTGTTGTTTACAACCCTTGGAAATACATATCATGTGTTGTTCTTTTGTCATATAGTGAACTGTTTCCTTCATGCATATCAGTGTATTCACCTTTTGTGTACCATTGAAATTGTGGTTTATTGTTTTTGTATTGTTCTCTGTTAGCACTTTTTTGCACATGCACTTTAGTGAGTGACACATCACTCTCTTATCAGTAAATCTTTATTACTGTGTGCTTCCTTGCACACAGAGGTATTTCACCATTCAGCGCTACACTAATTTTTACACACTGGTATTTGTAAATTGAATTGATATCCCCTCTCAAATGTCTCTTCTCCAGAGAGAATACGTTTAGTGCCTGCAACCTTTCTTCATAACTAATATCTTCCAGATTCTTTATTAGCTTTGTTGCCCTTCTTTGTACTTGCTGCATTTCCAGTACATCCTTCCTGAGGACTGGTGCCCAGAACTGGATCGCATACTCCAGGTGAGGCCGGACCAAAGTCTTGTAGAGTGGGAGAATTATAGCTTTATCCCTGGAGTTAATCCTCTTTTTAACTCCCTTCCACGAAAAAGTTTTATCCCTATTGAGGGGTCAACCGTATGGTATTTGTAAATTGAAATCATATCCCCTCTCAAGCGTCTCTTCTCCAGAGAGAATAAGTTCAGTGCTCGCAACCTTTCTTCATAACTAATGTCCTCCAGACCCTTTATTAGCTTTGTTGCCCTGCTTTGTACTCGCTCCATTTCCAGTACATCCTTCCTGAGGACTGGTGCCCAGAACTGGACAGCATACTCCAGGTGCAGCTGTACCAGAGTGTTGTAGAGTGGGAGAATTATCGCTTTATTCCTAGATTTAATCCTTTTTTAATGCATGCCAATATTCTGTTTGCTTTGTTAGCAGCAGCTTGGCATTGCATGCCAATGCTGAGCCAATCATCTACTAGGACCCCCGGGTCCTTTTCCATCCTGGATTCCCCCAGAGGTTCACCCCCTAGTGAGTAAATTCCATTCATATTTTTGCCACCCAAATGCATTATTTTACATTTTTCTACATTAAACCTCATTTTTCATGTAATTGCCCACCCCATTAATTTGTTCAGATCTTCTTGCAAGGTTTCCACATCCTGCAGAGAAGTTATTGCCCTGCTTAGCTTAGCGTCATCCACAAATACAGAGATTCAACTGTTTATCCCATCCTCCAGGTCATTTATGAACATATTAAACAGGATTGGTCCCAGCACAGAACCCAGGGGGACCCTACTTCCCACCCCTGACCATTCCGAGTATTCCCCATTTATCATCACCCTCTGAACTCGCCCTTGTAGCCAGTTTTCAATCCATGTACTCACCCTATGGTCCATGCCAACGGACCTTACTTTGTACAATAAATGTTTATAGGGAACTGTGTCAAATGCTTTTGCAAAATCCAGATACACCACGTCTACAGGCCTTCCTTTATCTAGATGGCAGCTCAACCCCTCATAGAAGGTTAATAGATTGGTTTGGCAAGAACGTGCTACATTGGCTTTGTCTTAGTCTGAGGAGAAGTATAAATTCAATACCTTTGCCATCTCCCCATCCTTTGTAACCAGATGTTCTTTTTCATTCTTTATGGGGTCAATATGGCCTGTCCTCCCTTTTTACTTTTTTTTGGTCTCCTCCGCTATGTGTCTTTCGTGATCAATCTTAGCCGCCCTAATTGCACCCTTGCATATCTTGTTGCACTCTTTGTAAAGTCTAAATGCTGATGATGATCCCTCGGCCTTGTATTTTTTGAAGGCCTTCTCCTTTGCTTTTATATGCATTTTTACATTGGAGTTAAGCCATCCAGGACTTTTGTTCACTCTTTTAAATTTATTTCCCAATGGGATGCACTGGCTAATGCCCTTATTTAATATTATCTTAAAGCAAACCCATCTATCCTCCGTGTTCTTTGTTTCTAAGATTTTGTCCCAATTTATATCTTCTAGCAAGGTTTGTAGTTTATGGAAGTTGGCTTTTTTGAAATTCAGTGTCTTTGTGTTACCCTTGTGTTTCCTATTTGTGTGATTTACACTGAAGCCAATTGACCTGTGATCGCTGTTTCCTAAATTGCCCCGTATTTCCACATTCGTGATCAGGCCTGTATTTTTGGTAATCAGTAGATGTAGTAATGCCTTGTTTCTAGTTGGTGCATCTACCATCTGACCCATGAAATTGTCCTGCAAGGCATTTAGGTACTGGCGAGTCTTAGACAAATGCGTGGTTCCCTCTGCCCAGTCTATGTCTGAATAATTAAACTCCCCCATTATGATAACACTTCCCATCCTTGCTGCTAATCCAAATTGTGATAGGAGGTCTGTCTCCCCCTCCTCCCTCAGGTTAGGGGGCCTATAGCATACTTCCAGTATTATTTTTCCCTTAGCTTCATCCCTTTGGAGCTCTACCCCTAAGGATTCTATCTCCTCCCTAGCTCCCTTATTTATGTAATCTCTCACATTCACATGTACATTATTCTTGATATATAGGCATACCCCTCCCTTCTTTTTTACCCTCTCTATCCTTGCGATAAAGGGAATTTATGTGCCACCCTTGAATGGTTGCCAGCCAATCATGAGAGCTGTTGAACCAGGTCTCTGAAATTCTCAGAAAATCTAAATCCCCCTCACTCAACAGTATCTCTAGTTCACCCATCTTGTCCGCCAGGCTCCTGGCATTGGTGAACATGCCACATAATGTAGACGTACTGTCGCATACTGTCCTCTTATTGGGTGTTCCGAGATTGCAAATAGGACTTGTTACTATACTTACCTCGGGTTTATGTGCTTTAGTCAACCTACCACTAATGCCCCCAATACTACCCTCTGGAATATGTTTATTGCTGACTACCTCTACCTCTGAACCCCCCCCCCCTTCGCCTAGTTTAAAAACCCCTCTAACTTTTCAGCCATCTTCACTCCAAGCAGATCTGCACCCTCCTCATTTAGGTGCAGTCCGTCCCTTCTATAGAACTGGTAACCGACTGAGAAGTCAGCCCAGTTCTCCAGGAACCAAACCCTTCCTTACTACATCAGCTCCTCAGCCACTTGTTTACTTCCCTAATCTCCCTCTGCCTTTCTGGTGTGGCTCGAGGTACCAGTAGTATTCCTAGGAATACTACCTTGTAGGTTATTTTCCTCAATTTAGCTCTTAAGTACCTAAAATCATTCTTTAGGACACTCCATCTGCCTCTGACTTTGTCATTGGTGCCAATGTGCACCATGACAGCCGTGTCTTCCCTAGCCCTTCCCAGTAATCTGTCCACCAGATCCGTGATGTGCCAAAGCTGAGCGCCCAGTAGACAGCATACAGTTCGGTGCTTCAGGTCTTTGTCACAGATTGTCCTCTCTGTCCTTTTAAGAATTGAGTGCCCTACCACCAGAATCTGTCTATGCTTTCCCTTTGCTTCCCCCCACTCTCACTGGAGGAGTTCTTCCTCTGGCATCTAGGAAAGTCCCTCAGCTCCAGCAGTGCTGGTCCCTGACTGGTTTCACCAATGTCGTTCAATGGAGCGTACTTATTGGGATGCTCCAGCCCAGGATCTGCCTCCCTGGTACCTCCCCCTCTATCCTTCCTGTCTGTCACCCATCTACTCTTTACTAGTGCCTGCACCTGTTTGTCTCCACCCGCCTCGGTGCAGGCCCCTGCAGCTGCCAGGTACGTTCCCGGCTCTCCTTTAGTATGGAGGTTCTTCTCAGTGCTGACAGTTGCTTCCCTAGATTCAGAACCTGGGCTTCCAGGGAAACAATGTGCTTACATTTTGGACAGCAGTATTCGCCCTCAATCAGATGATCAAGGAATGCATACATGCCGCAAGATGTACACTGAGTCGCACCTGCTGGGCATCGTACCTACTAATTTAATGAGGAATGGGGATTATACCCTGTCCAAATTACCTAACAACTAGCTTCCTGACACTAATACTTAACAATACAATACACAGGTACTCAACAAGACAATACACAGGTACTCACCGCCCACATGCACTCGCAGACCACGTGCACTCGCAAACCACGTGCACTCACAGACAACGTGCACACGCAGTCCACGTGCACTTGCAGACCACGTGCACTCGCAGACCACGTGCACTCGCAGCCTACGTGCACTTGCAGCACTCGTGTACTCACTGCCCACGTGCACTCACAATACACAGGTACTCACAATACACAGTTACACACAATACACAGGTATACTGGCGGTAAATATATCTCTATTAAGTTTTTGATGTATCTTTTTAGAACTAAATCCCCTGAAGAAGCCCACGACTGTATGGGTTGAAACACGTCCTACTTTGGATCCGACTTTGCCCTGCGACTTGAAGTCAGAGACTCATCCGACTTCAATGAACGGGGATCCGACTTGAATCCCCACCAACACCAGGCACTGTGTTTGGTATGAATCTTGAGGGGGAACTCCACGCCAAATTTTAAATAAAAAACCGGCATGGGTTCCCCCTCCAAGAGCATACCGGGCCCTTTGGTCTGATATGGATTTTAAGGGGAACTCCCCAGCCGAAATAATGTACCAGGTCCCCCCAAGTCGGAAGAGACCCCCCCAGAGCTGCCTAATAAATTACTTTAAAAACCGGTCTAGTGTGTTTTTTTTATTGACACTTTTTTCTCCCAGGTGAATGGGTAGGTTTACGATGTACCCCATACTCATTCACATAGGGTGGGGGCCGGGATCTGGGGGCCCCTTATTAAAGATTCCCAGATTCTATTAAGCCCCATGCCCGAAGACCCCGACAACCAACGGCCAGGGTTGTCGGGAAGAGGCCCTTGCCCTCATCAACATGGGGACAAGGTGCTTTGGGGTGGGAGGGCTGCAGGGCGCCCCCCTGCCCCAAAGCACTCACCCCCCATGTTGAGGGCATGTGGCCTGGTATGGTTCAGGAGGTGGGGCGCTCACTCGTCCCCACCCCCTTTCCTGACCGGCAGGGCTGCATGCTCGGATAAGGATAATCTGGTATTGAATTTGGGGGGACCCCCACCCCATTTTTTCGCGTAGGGGGTTCCTCTTAAAATCCATACCAGACGGAAGGACCTGGTATGCCCTTGAAGGGGGAACCCATGCTGTTTTTTTATTTAAAATTTGGCGTGGAGTTCCCCCTCAAGATCATCAGAGCACAAGTCGCATGCCAAAGTCGGATCAGACAAGATGGCGATCTGACTTTGATCCGACTTCAATGATATTCAATGGGCTGAAGTAGGATCAAAGTCGGTTCCAAAGTAGTGCAGGGAGCATTTTCAAAGTCGGACCGACTTGTGTCGGGCCAATTAAGACGGCTCTCACAGGGAAACATTGATTTTCACACGTCATGCGACATGAGCTCCCAATGTCGGAGCATTTGTGGCACCAGTGTGAACCCGGCCTCAAGGATGATCAGAGGAAACAGGATGCACCTGAGCTCAATTTGTCATGACAAAGGCTGTATATACTTATATACATGACGTACATGATTTTTGTAATTTTTTATTTTTAATACATTTTCAAAGATTTCAAAGAAACTTCTTTCATGTTGTCATTATGGGGTATTGTTTGTAGAATTTTTAGGAAAATAATGAATTTAATCCATTTTGGAATAGGGCTGTAACATAAGAAAATGTGGAAAAAGTGATGCTCTGTAATAACTTTCCGGATGCACCGTATCCCTTACTGAGAACAAATTAAGGAAAGCATTGTTACGCTTTGCAACAGGTACGGTAAATATTTCCCTGATCTGCTGTTGGATATCTGTAAAACACTTAAATTTATGGCTATGGCTTACACATTTACAATTGGTTGATCTAATTCAAAAAATTAATGGTTAACTGTACTGTACAGTATGGAATGTCCTCCGGCCAGGTCGCACATGCGCAGTAGATTCCCAATTCTATAGAAGGGTCATCCACCATTAGTCCCCAATATAACATTTGTGGCCAACATTATGCTGTACACATTATACAATCTCTTCTTTCAGCTCATTTTCTTACATTTTGGTCTAAGGTATTCTAATTTTTGTACCATTAAACCCAAATCTAGAAAATTGTGCAATCAGATTGTAATGTGTGACAGCAACACATAGCGCAAAGTCAGCTATACTCCCCTTCCCTTAACTGATATAATGTCTGGAAGCTACTGTGCCAGAGCTGGACCAGGATGACATAACGCCCATGCATGTGCACAGAAGTAAATTTATCCCAGCACCAAGACATGCTAAGGTTTTTGCACTGAGCTGTGCATGCACAACAAAAAGCACAAAAGCTGCCATGATTTGGTGCATGAGCTTCTTTGGAGCATTTTTGGAGTGGAGGGAGGCTCATTCAAATGAATGGTGCCGCTACAAAAATGCAACACAAAAAACCCAACCATAAAGCTAAAAAAAAAAAATGTGGTGCAGCAGCTGTCGCTGCGCTTAGGTGTGAATGGAGCCTTGTGCCCTGTACACACGATAGGATTTTCCAACAACAAAATCCATGTTTTTTTTCTAATGGATGTTGGCTCAAACTTGTCTTGCATACACACGGTCACACAAAGTTGGTCGGAAACTCCAAACGTCAAGAACGCGGTGACTTACAACACGTACGACGAGCCGAGAAAAATGAAGTTCAATAGCCAGTGCTGCTCTTCTGCTTGATTCTGAGCATGCGTAGAACTTTGTGAGTCGGAATTTTGTACACACGATCGGAATTTCCGACAACGGATTTTGTTGTCGGAAAATTTAAGAACCAGCTCTCAAATGTTGTTTGACAGAAGTTCCGATGGAAAATGTCCGATGGAGCCTACACACGGTCGGAATTTCCGACAACAAGCTCCTATCAAACATTTTCCATTGGAAAATCCTATGGTGTGTACGGGGCATTTGAATTTTTTTGGCATACAGATAAGAAGCTTATTTTGCAGAAGAGACATACTGAGTCTCTTGTCTAATAAAATCATACCTGCTAGCAAACTTTTATTCTCTACAAAAAGTTCTGCTTTAATACTTACAGCAAAGTGTATCAGTGGCCTACATTTTTGAGGGAATCAATGTGTTAAACTCAAGAGGGTGGCATGTGGCAAACATACAATGAAGGAGGGGAATGCAGTGAATGCTGTCCATAACACATCAGCAAAGCAAAGGAGGGAAACTTAAACAAGATCTGAGCTTTGCAGTTTGGTAGTCCAAGACTACATATAAAGCTAGCTATGCATTACAATTAGGGATGAGCCGAACACCCCTCGGTTCGGTTCGCACCAGAACCTGCGAACGGACCGAAAGTTTGCGCGAACTTTAGAACCCCATTAAAGACTATGGGACTCGAACGTTCTAATTCAAAAGTGCTAATTTTAAAGGCTAATATGCAAGTTATTGTACTAAAAAGGTTTTGGGGACCTGGGTCCTGCCCCAGGGGACATGTATCAATGCAAAAAAAAGTTTTAAAAAAAGCTGTTTTTTTGGGAGCAGTGATTTTAATGATGCTTAGGCTATGTTTCCACTAGTGCGTCCCCAAAGTCGCGCGATTTACAATGCGACTTTGCTATGCGATTTGTGTTGCAATTTGTTGCGACTTTAAAAATTACTTTGTGCGACTTTGATGTTCTGCGATTTAGTCATTGTGATGTAATTCCTTATCCTGCTTAGTTATTTCCCCTTCCTCTTTCGTTGTCACGTGTTATATGTTGGTTAGCAAACATGTTGGCTATGCAATATGTTGGGTCAGCAGTCATTTTGGCTGCTGTAGCAGCATTTATAGATGAAGAAGAAGAGGATAACCGGAGGAGGAGAAGGCATAGGTTTTGGATCCATCCCATCATCGCCCAAAGGGAAGTGAGAGGCCAGTTTGAGGTCCTTTACAACGACCTCTGTGCTCATGAAGACAAATTCTTCAACTACACACGGATGTCAATTAGAAGGAGAGAACATTTTTTTATGTCAACTTGCAAATGCTGCAAGATATATTTATGAAAATGTGTATATGCCTGGTCAGTATGACTCTTTTTATAATTTTTAGCTTTCAATAACTAGAAGTGTTAACTATAACCAGATCAAATTGTTTAAAAAATTGAACTAGATTTTTAAATGTTTTATTTTTACATGGTCAATGTAGATAATAGCCATACTTTTTCTATTTTCAGTTTTGATGAATTGTTGGCTTTGCTCTCTAGCCATCTAGAGCAACAAAACACAAGTTTCCGAAGGAGTATTCCAGCTGTTGAAAGACTCATTATAACATTGAGGTAACTTTTCATACCTACTTTTTCTTCTTCTTACGTTATATGTGGCATTTGGATATCCACATCATTCTTTCATCCTCTTTACATGAAGTGAAATAATAAATACTAGCATGTAATTGTGGGTGAGATTGTTTTTACAATATTAACTTTCCCTCTACATCACCAGTGTCTTTCTCCTGCTCCTCTTCTTCCTCCACTTCCTCAGGCACCTCCTTCCAAGCTCATTTTTTGATCTAATATCGAAGTAGCTTATTGTTAGTATGTATCATTAGAATAAACTGTATTTACTGTTCCATTGTAAGTTCCTGGCAACTGGACATTCCTTTGCAAGTTTGCATTATGAATTTTTGGTTGGCAAAACTACTGTCAGCAATATTGTCCACGATACCTGCAGAGACATCTGGAATGTCCTTAGGGATTTGGTCCTGAAGAAGCCCACTTGCGAAGATTGGTGCAAGATAGCTGAAGTTTTCTGGGATCGATGCAATTTCCCGAATTGTCTCAGGCAATTGACGGAAAACATATGAGGGTAGTGATGCCCATCGGGAGTGGAACCAAATACTTTAACTACAAAAAATATTTTTCTTTTGTATTACTAGCAGTGGCTGATGCCAATTATTGTTTTAGCTATATAGACATAGGATCGTATGGCAGCAGCTCAGACTCCAGTATTTTCCAAAGATCATCTTTTGGAAGAATGTTGAGGGAAAATGGTCTGGACCTGCCACAGGACTGTCCGTTGCCAGGAACAAATGGGCCGCCAATGCCATTTGTGTATGTTGGGAATGAGGCCTTTGCTCTCAGTGAGCATCTATTAAGGCCTTATTCCAATAGGTGTCTGATTGAAGAGAAGTGAATCTTCAAGGTTAACGAAGGCAAGACGAGTGGTAGAATGTTCATTTGACATTTTAGCAAACAAGTGGCGTTTGCTACATACACTTATTAATTTAAAACTAGAGAATGCAATATCTGCAGTAAAAGCAGCATGCGTGCTTCACAATTTTGTAAGAATTTGTGATGGCTATCTTTTTGAAGATTCCCTCATGCACGATCTGGAAGGTGCACAATGGAGTGCCAGTAGGGGCACCACCAATGGTGCCACTGTGCGTGAGGGATTCTCATTGTATTTTATGTCTGCTGCTGGTTCTGTCCCCTGGCAGCATAATGTATGTCATGCATTTTTTATTTTACTATTATTTAGATGTTATGTTTAATTGCATCCAAATGCAGAATAACAGGTCTTTAACACAAATTATAAAAAAGGATAAGTAGAAAATGCATAATGTAACCAGAATAATTTTTATTTTCCGGAATTTTGTGCAAGAATGCACCAAAAATACCGTAATAATTTTTTTTGGTGAACTACACCATTTTTTGTTTTTTTTATTTTGAACAACCACAACAAAAAATAAAATATTTCAGTTTAAACAACACAAAAATAAAAGTTATACAAAAAATAACATATATAATCAGAATCTTTTTTACAAGCAAAAAGAAAATAGAACAAGTGTGAAAACCACAGCAAAAATAATATCCAATTACAATTGCTGGTATGTTTTGTTTTCAGTGGTCCCGGAAACTGAACTATTGGTTGGTCCAGGGAAATCCACTGATGGTCCCGGGTTGTATTTCCTTTCAAGAAAAGGTGGAACCTGACTGGGTGTAGGCTGCCTAAGTTGGTGAGTGGTTTGGGTGCCAAGGGTAGAGGTAGTGGGGGCAGGAATTGGATGCAACATGCGTGGCCTTGAGGGATTCAGCATATTACCATACTGTACACAGTATGGCCGGTTTATTGGTGGAGCAGACTGTGTACTTTGAAAGTGAGGTTATTGTTGATAAGGGGGATATTGGGGAAGGGGGGGGGGTTGCATATATGCTGAGGATGTTGTTGGCCCCTCACCCACAAAGAATTGAGCATTTGACATCAAAGCCATCCTGAGTGCATATTTTTTCTCTGGGGGTACCTGTTTACAGATGCCTAAAATTACAGTGAGAAATGCTGTGTCTTCACACTGGTTTTCAGCCATTTTAATGGACATCTGACTGACTACATCTAAGATTTTATCCATGGGTTTCACAGGCCTGGCACTTCCCCTTGAAGATCTTCGCAAAGGCCTAGAGACATTGCTAGGCCCTGGTTCTGCATCCTCCTAATTCATTGAGTTTGTTGTTGACCTTGATTCATCTACGAACAGTTCATTGTCAACATTGTCTTGGAATTGTTCTTGTTCCTCCGCAGCAGCAGCTTCCTCTGACTCATCTTCTGGTGCCAAACCCTGTGTGCTGTCTTCCCAGCTTGCTTGGGTTCTGAAATCAAAACACATATTTTTAAAATAAGCATTACAATTTGATATGTAAAATTCATAACATATGCCTGCTGATAACTTACTCTCGCATTTCCAACACCGGTTTTAAAAAATCAAGATCCCCGGCATGGGCATTTGGGGGCTAATCTTTTTGAGCCGGAATCCTTTCTTCTTTTAATTTTCGTAAGTACCGGTTGTAGCAGTCTTTGAGACTTCTCCATCGAGTTTGTAACGAGTGCACTACAAAATATAAAGAAAATACCAAGTTAAAAAAATAAACTTTATTAACTGCTTATAAGTCATTCATTTGCTAGGCTGCATAATTGATGAGGATGGTGGGAAAACAACCGCTAGATATATTATCCATGAGACCTGCATAATTTGTCATGTGCTGAAGGATGTCGACAGGGCCATCTTTAATATTATTTGGACCGTGGGCAAATATTATTTGCTGGCCCACACACACACACATACACACACACAGATTTACTTTCCTGCAGCCACAGGTTGCAGGAAAGAAACTAGATACAGATAGTGTTGACAGGTGATTCCCTCCTGCCAAACCATTGTGATCTTCCGGCAGGAGAAGCGGTCCCCACCAAGAAAACACAGTGCACATTGTTAACACACACCCATTGGTTGCTGAATATTTAAATAGGTGCCAGGCGCAAAGTGCTAAGCAGCATATATCAACCACTTTTTTTGAAGACCGTTCTGTAGCTGATAAAGAGTCCCAGGTATCATAATATATGCGAGCCACTTCCAACCATGCTCTCTCCTTCTTTGCATGATCTTTGTAACCTGGATCTCTGAGGTCATATATTGCCGGACATTGTCTGACAAGCCGAATAATTTCTTCATTGTCATGAACTTGTCGCTTGTTCTTTCTAGCCCAAGGCATGCTTCCTGCTGTCTTCCACACTCACATACATCAATATAGGAAGTGATGTATTTGGGAGGAGCAGAGATCATGTGCTTCCGTAGACTTCCGTGGAAGTCGCAACAAAGTAGCGGTGTCAGACATGTACATGCGACTGCATTGCGACTTAATACCTTTCTATGGAGAACAAGTCGCACCCAAGACGGAACAAAGTAGTGCAAGAACCTTTTTTGGAGTCGCTGCGACTTGAGTCGCACCAATTAGAACGGGGACCATTGAAATACATAGGTTTTGACTTGTCATGCGACTTGACATGTGTCAAGTCGCAGAACAACTCACAGTAGTAGAAACAGAGCCTTAAAGTGGAAAAATAAAAGTGAAATATTCCTTTAAATATCGTACCTGGGGGGTGTCTATAGCACGCCTGTAAAGTGGTGCGTGTTTCCCGTGCTTAGAACAGTCCCTGCACAAAATTACATTTTTAAAGGAATAAAAGTTATTTAAAACTGCTTGCAGCTTTAATGTAATGTCGGGTACCCGCACCCAAATTAAAAAAAGAAAAGGCATGGGGCCCCCAGGCCCTATATACTCTGAACAGTGTACAGGCGGTGCAAACAAGACAGGGACTGTAGGTTTGTTGTTAAGTGGAATCGGTTTGTAATTTTGAACTGGTACATTTTTAAAGTGTAGCTCCAGACAAAAAATCTATTTTTAAGCTTTTTGGAAAACATAGGGAAGGGTTATCACCCCTGTAACATTTGTTTTGCTGTCTGTGCAGTTCTTCAGAAGATTTCACCTCACTTTCTGTCCCAATGACAAATGTTTTTTGAAAATTTGGGGTTTTTAGTGAAACAAGGATTGGTGATAAAGCATCAGTGAAGAGGAGACACGTTTTTCCCATATTAACTCTTACAGGAGAGAATTTCCCTTCCTAGGGGTAGATTTCATCTCACTTCCTGTTGTCTCCTTCCGTTTGCAAGTAGGAGTCGTTTGTAAGTTGGATGTTTGAAAGTAGGGGCCTGCCCTATATACTCTGCAGAAATTGGGGCCTTAGGTGTTGGTGTTGCCACAACACTGTAAGCCCTCACAGCTACTCTTGGTGGGCGCAGGAACGGGCCGTGCTGTGAAATATTAGATCAAGAATTGTAATTACATGGCATTGTTGAACAGTGGTAGAAAAATTGTGCCTTTGGTGGTGGTGGTGGTGCTGGTGCCATAACGCTGTAAGTCCTCACAGTTACCCTTGGTGGGTGCTGGAATGGGCCCTGCTGTGAAATATTATATCAAGAATTGTAATTACATGCACCTGTTGAACAGGAGCAGAAAAATTGAGCCTTTGGTGGTGGTGGTGGTGGTGGTGATGTTGCCACAACACTGTAAGCCCTCACAGTTACTGTTGGTGGGCGCAGGAATGGGCCCTGTTGTGAAATATTAGATCAAGAATTGTAATTACATGTCCCTGTTGAACAGGGGCAGAAAAACTGGGCCTTAGGCACTGGTGCCACAACACTGCAACCCCTCACAGATGCTATAGCTGGAGCACAGGAATGAGCCCTGCTGCAAAGTATTGCATCAAAAATTGTAATTATACGCACCTGTTAAACAGGAGCTGAAAATTTGGGCCTTGGGCACTGGTTCTGGTGCCACATCACTGCAACCCCTCACACTGTAAATACTGCAGCTGCCTGCCTGTGGTATTAATAGGATCAGAACAACATCAATTGTCTTCTGGTAGCTTTAGGTGCACATTGTGTAGAGGACACAGTACACTAACTGTAAATACTGCAGCTGCCTGCCTGTGGTACTAATAGGATCAGAAGAACACCACCAATTTTCTTCAGATAGCTTTAGGTGTACATTGTGCAGAAGACACAGTACACTAACTGTTAATACTGCAGCTGCCTGCCTGTGGTATTAATAGGATCAGAACAACAGCAATTGTCTTCCGGTAGCTTTAGGTGCACACACTGCAGAGGACACAGTACACTAACTTTAAATACTGCAGCTGCCTGCCTGTGGTATTAATAGGATCAGAGCAACAGCAATTGTCTTCAGGTAGCTTTAGGTGCACACTGTGCAGAGGACACAGTACACTAACTGTAAAATACTGCAGCTGCCTGCCTGTGGTATCAATAGGATCAGAACAACAGCAATTGTCTTCAGGTAGCTTTAGGTGCACACTGTGCCACGGATGCACTACACTAACTGTAAATACTGCAGCTGCTTGCCTGTGGTACTAATAGGATCAGAACAACAGCAATTGTCTTCAGGTAGCTTTAGGTGCACACTGTGCAGAGGACATAGTGCACTAACTTTAAATACTGCAGATGCCTGCCTCTGGTACTAATAGGATCAGAAGGACACCACCAATTTTCTTCAGGTAGCTTTAGGGGCACACTGTGCAGAGGATGCAGTACACTAACTGTAAATACTGCAGCTGCTTGCCTGTGGTACTAATAGGATCAGAAGAACAGCAATTGTCTTCAGGTAGCTTTAGGTGCACAATGTGCAGAGGATGCACTACACTAACTGTAAATACTGCAGCTGCCTGCCTGTGGTATTAATAGGATCAGAACAACAGCAATTGTCTTCAGGTAGCTTTAGGTGTACACTGTGCAGAGGACGCACTACACTAACTGTAAATACTGCAGCTGCCTGCCTGTGGTATTAATAGGATCAAAACAACAGCAATTGTCTTCAGGTAGCTTTAGGTTCACACTGTGCAGAGGACACAGTACACTAACTGTAAATACTGCAGCTGCCCGCCTGTGGTATTAATAGTATCAGAACAACAGCAATTGTCTTCAGGTAGCTTTAGGTGCACACTGTGCAGAGGACGCAGTACACTAACTGTAAATCCTGCAGCTGCCTGCCTGTGGTACTAATAGGATCAGAAGAACACCACCAATTTTCTTCAGGTAGCTTTAGGTGCACACTGTGCAGAGGACACAGTACACTAACTGTAGATACTGTAGATGCCTGCCTGTGGTATTAATAGGATCAGAACAACAGCAATTGACTTCAGGTAGCATTAGGTGCACACTGTGCAGAGGACACAGTACACTAACTGTAAATACTGCAGCTGCTTGCCTGTGGTATTAATAGGATCAGAACAACAGCAATTGTCTTCAGGTAGCTTTAGGTGCACACTGTGCAGAGGACGCATTACACTAACTGTAAATACTGCAGCTGCCTGCCTGTGGTACTAATAGGATCAGAAGAACACCACCAATTTTCTTCAGGTAGCTTTAGGTGCACACTGTGCAGAGGACACACTACACAAACTATAAATACTGCAGCTGTCTGCCTGTGGTACTAATAGGATCAGAAGAACACCACCAATTTTCTTCAGATAGCTTTAGGTGCACATTGTGCATAAGACACAGTACACTAACTGTAAATACTGCAGCTGACTGCCTGTGGTATTAATAGGATCAGAACAACAGCATTTGTCTTCAGGTAGCTTTAGGTGCACATTGTGCAGAGGACACAGTACACTAACTGTAAATACTGCAGCTGCCTGCCTGTGGTATTAATAGGATCAGAACAACAGCAATTGTCTTCAGGTAGCTTTAGGTGTACACTGTGCAGAGGACGCACTACACTAACTGTAAATACTGCAGCTGCCTGCCTGTGGTATTAATAGGATCAAAACAACAGCAATTGTCTTCAGGTAGCTTTAGGTTCACACTGTGCAGAGGACACAGTACACTAACTGTAAATACTGCAGCTGCCCGCCTGTGGTATTAATAGTATCAGAACAACAGCAATTGTCTTCAGGTAGCTTTAGGTGCACACTGTGCAGAAGACGCAGTACACTAACTGTAAATCCTGCAGCTGCCTGCCTGTGGTACTAATAGGATCAGAAGAACACCACCAATTTTCTTCAGGTAACTTTAGGTGCACACTGTGCAGAGGACACAGTACACTAACTGTAAATACTGCAGCTGCTTTCCAGTGATATTAATAGGATCAGAACAACAGCAATTGTCTTCAGGTAGCTTTAGGTGCACACTGTGCAGAGGACGCACTACACTAACTGTAAATACTGCAGCTGCCTGCCTGTGGTACTAATAGGATCAGAAGAACACCACCAATTTTCTTCAGGTAGCTTTAGGTGCACACTGTGCAGAGGACGCACTACACAAACTATAAATACTGCAGCTGTCTGCCTGTGTTACTAATAGGATCAGAAGAACACCACCAATTTTCTTCAGATAGCTTTAGGTGCACATTGTGCAGAAGACACAGTACACTAACTGTAAATACTGCAGCTGCCTGCCTGTGGTATTAATAGGATCAGAACAACAGCATTTGTCTTCAGGTAGCTTTAGGTGCACATTGTGCAGAGGACACACTACACTAACTGTAAATACTGTAGCTGCCTGCCTGTGGTACTAATAGGATCAGAAGAACACCAGCCATTTTCTTCAGGTAGCTGTAAATACTGTAAAAACACCTGCCTGCCTATCAGTAGGAAGAGAATAACAGGAACGGATCTAGCTAAACTGATTACAGTGTGTATATATGTATACAACACCTAGGATGCATATATACACAATACACTGTAAGTGCAGCTAACTGACTCGCCTGCCTACTCTATCTAACTTAAATCAAATGACACTGTCTCTCTGTCTATCTCTCCGCCGCCGCAACACACTACACAAGGCCACCACGCAGGCAGCCTTATATTGTGTGGGCCGTGTACTAAACCCCCCGAGCCATAATTGGCCAACGCCACCCTGGCTTTGGCCAATTACGGCTCTCTGTACAGACGGCGCTGTGATTGGCCAAGCATGCAGGTCATACTGCATGCTTGGCCAATCATCAGCCAGCAATGCACTGTGATGCCGCAGTGAATTATGGGCCGTGACGCGCCACTTAAATTTGGTGTGAACGGCCCATAACGTTCGCAATTGCACGAACGGTCGAACATGCGATGTTCGAGTCGAGCGTGGGTTCGACTCGAACTCGAAGCTCATCCCTAATTACAATCAATGTGTGCAATTTATTGAGTTTAGACTGCAACAGATTAATACTAAGTACTACAACTTAGAATTTTAAATATCTTCCATTGACGATGATCCATTCCTAGCTATAACTGACCCCCATTTATCACTTCCCAATATCATTACGGATTTTAAAAACTTTGGTGCACTTTCTAGCTTTAAAAGAAACAATTAAAAATAAGAAATGCTAAATACAACACCAGAACAAAATACCTGAAACCAAATATGTAACATTTGTGTATTTAAAGGAGTTATGAAAAAAATCAAATATTTAATATAAAGAAATAGTACACATATAACTTTCATCCGCTAATAAAACAAATAAACCTGTTTCTTAAAACCTGGAACAGCTTACCAATATCTATGATCAACAGAATAAACGTAATAGACCAAATTAATCTATAAATTAAACACCCTGATATTGCCAAATCACATAGCAAAACGTATTGATATTGCCAAATCCTTCCATGAAAAACAAATAGACTTTTCTCAAAATGTATCTAAAAGAACATGCCCTTCAGGGTAAAAAGATAATTTTTATCCCTATCAGACCCCTTTCACACTGATGTGCTTTTCGGGCGCTTTTGCGCTACAAAATAGCACCTGAAAAGCACCTGAAAACTGCTTCCCATTCCTTTCAATGGATACTTTCACACTGGGGCGGTGCTGTGGCGGGGCGCTGCAAAAAGTCCTGTAAGCAGCATCTTTGGGGCATGTTTGGAGCGCTTTAAAAAGCGCCTCAAAAATGCCCCTGTCCATTGAAATGAATGGGAAGTGTTTTCAAAGCGCTGCAAAAGCGCAGCAAAATGTCTTTTTCTTTTTTTTTTTTAAGGTCATGTTATCACGTGACCTTAAAAAAAGCACACCACTGACGCCGTAAAAATGTTGCCAATGCGCCACAAAAGCACCGCAAAAAAACACCCGACATTTTATGGGCAGTTTTTGAGCGCTTCAATGTGAAAGGGGTCTCAAGGTTAAAAGGAAGGCTTGCTTACTACCAGGTGGTTCAAATCAGTGGAGATAGTAGAATTCTGGATTGGTCTAACATGAAAAAGCCAAAGCCCAGAGTTATACTAGAAAACTTTCTTAATACCTTTCCCAACTTTTCCAATACCGGGCACTTTTACCCACTTCCTGCCCAGACCAATTTTTAGCTTTCAGCGGTGTCACACATTGAATGACAATTGCGCGGACATGTAATACTGTACCCATAAGAAATTTTTATCATTTTTTTTCACACAAATAGAGCTTTTGTTTGGTGGTATTTAATCACCACTGGGTTATTTATTTTTTGGTAAACAAAAAAAACCCCAAAATGTTGAAACAAAAACATGTTTTCTTCATTTCTATTATAACATTTTTCAAATAAATAATCTTTCTTCATAAATTTAGGTCAAAATGTATTCTACATTTCCTTGGTGAAAAAAACCCAAATCAGTGATTATTATTTAGTTTGTATGAAAGTTATATAGTCCACAAACTATGGTATATACAGTATATCTGAAAATCAATCAATCCTGATGTACTGCAGGCCTATTTAATTTCTTGAGGCCCGAAAATGCCAGGACAGTACAAATATCCCCCAAATTAGCCTATTTTGGAAGGTAGACAGTCCAATGTATTTAGTAAGAGGCATGGCAAGTTTTTTGAAGTTGTCATTTTTTGGAAAATCAAGAAGTTTAAAAAAAAGTTTAACAATTTTTTTTATTACATACTGTCACCAGTGCAGTACAACATTATCATATAACTAGTGTGGCGGTGATCAGGGACACTGACTGGTGACAGTATAAAAAAATAAATAAAACTGTTTTACATTTTTTTTTCTTTCTATTATGATTTTATTATTATGATTTTTTTTATATGGTACAGATGGGCAGATGGGTACAGATGGGCTGTGATTGTCCCTGTCTGTACTATGTGATCACTGTGACCAATCACAGCTAGCAACACAATTGTATACAATGGATGACATGAAAGGAAGCCATCATTGTTTACAACTGTCATGTGATCTGCTGTGCTTGGTCACTGCGATCACATGATACTGGCAGATTTAGTGATCAGTCATCGGCTGGACACAGCAGGTGAAAGATCATGCCGCCGCACAGTGCCTTCTGAGAGGACACCAAGTGACGTCCGCTCAAAAGGACGAAAAGCCCAGCCATTAATCTGCTATAGGCTGGGAGGGAAGGTGTTAAACATTTTCTTTGGAAATGAAATCCCAGATGAAATACAAATGACTGATCCACCAATAAAACATGCCATAAAACCAGGGCTTTTTTTCATCAGAACGCAGGGGAGTGCAGTTCCAGCACCTCCAGCACTCAATGTATTTAATAGCAAGGGGTGCAGGGGTGTACTGGAAAGTCCATTGATGGTGGCTGCTGGGCAATCAATTGTTAAGGAAGGGGTCTATTGTTGTTGAGAGGTCTTATGTACACATGATAGGCCTAAAAGTATAGACATGGTTATGTCACGGTGGTGATTCTGAGTCCTGGGCCTTGTAGTTCCTCTGTCAAAACAGTCTGGTCAGAGAGGTGTCCGCTATTAGATGGTTATGCCGGCTCCGGAAGACAAACTCGAGACGAGGCGTGAGGCGCAGGGAACAGCAGGCTGCAGGGGATGACGTCACCCCATCTTTACGGCGGACACCTCTCTGACCAGACTGTTTTGATAGAGGAACTACAAGGCCCAGGACTCAGAATCGCCACCGTGACATAACCATGTCTATACTTTTATGCCTATCACTTTCTGCTGAAATGTGAGTTTGACTAATTTATGTGTATTAAAGCTTGTTAAAAACGTCTGCACCCAGAGGCGCCTCTCTCCTTGTTTTTTTGCACATGAAATCTCATTGCTTTGAAGTCGCTTTGAAGTAGCATGACTTCTAAATTGCTTTGGTTTGAACCAGGGCTCACTAAAAAAATGTTTCCCAAATGCAGACCTAACAGGCTGGAGATGCTAAAAAAAAGTAGGGAACATATCTTCCCATATGAAATTATTGTCCAAAAATGTATACATTAAGTTAGATTGACATTTTCATAAAGTATACATTACAAACAGACATGTCCATCAAACCAAAACTAGCCCTTATAAACAAAGAAAGTAATAAACTCATGGCTGATAACTTAATATTGTAAAAACAATATGCTATGCTAATTCCAACACTGAAAATAAAGTGAATAGTAATTCTAATAATACATAGATAAACCCAGAAAAAGGGAAGGGAAAATAGAGGTAGGGCGTTAATCGGTCAACTCCAGACATCCATATTAAAACACAAAAATAGTAAAATTAGATAATTTATTCATAGAAAAATTTCACAGAGAAACATACATATATATATACAAATGGAAACAGTATATATCCCTATAGGATGATAGTGTTGCAACAAGTAGATATAAACAAGCAATCAAGGCCGACATGTTTCGCAGTCATTTAGACATATCCGCATCTTCGGGGCTGAATTGCTTCTTCATTAAATCAAGATCTGTTTACAGAAAGAACATTTATACATAAACAGTTCTGTACATAACACATGTGAGTGCAGGAGGAAAGGGAGAGAGGGAGGAGGGTAGAAGGGGGATGGGGAAGGGAAAGGGGGGTGGTGGAAGGAAAAAGAAAAAGGGGACAAGAATTAAAGATCAAAAAACAGTAAATACCTCATAGGTCATCTGGGGTGTATGGATTGAAGGGAATTCCTGATGTATAGGAATATTATGGTCATCGCTTACCAGAGAGACACCAAACGTATAAAAGTGATCGATCTGTGAATGTATATAAATCCATTTTAGGTGACACATACCAAAACCCAAAATCAAATAGGGTAATAATTACAATAGCAAACAAGAATATCCTGGAACGGCCAGTACCCAAGAGAAGAGGCCAAAGTTCATAATAATAAAGTACCAATGCTAACCTGAGCATAGAAGCCATATCGTGAACGGTATTCATACACAAAAGGCACTTGGGTGTCAAAGAGGGGGGGTCCACAAATTCAATGATAATAACAGATTTGATATAATCTGTAAAACAAAACGCAATATGATTATGTCAGTGTAACAAAGAAGACAAACCCTGGTCATCCAGGGATAGGCATAGAGGGCTTATAGAGCATAGCTCCATGTTTGGAGTCACAAAGGCATAGCCTTACCTCATACAAGTAAACACACTGCTAAATATAGCTAGTACAGGTAGAGGAGTGTCTGCGGGGTGCTGGGCGGGTCCTTTCCCCATAGGTCAGGACAAAACAAAAGGCACCAAAAATAAGAACTAATAATGGGCAGGGCTACAATCCAAAAGACTGCAGGCATCCATAGAGCCTTAAAATAGCCGCCAGCCAAGAGCCCATGTGTATAGAATGGCTCCCCGGCGTTGCGTTCCATCAATGGTTAGTGTCCAGGAGGGGGCACCGCGCATGCGCAGCCACATGAGGGGCATGGCCGAGTGGCCCTATAGCATATAGCCGGCTGTGGAGGGAAAATGTGAAAGGGCAGGCGGAAATAAAAAGAGCCAAAGCCCCGCCCCCAAAACTCACAACCTCTACCCCGACGTGAGGGCCACCGCAAACACGGCACAGCCCACCAACAACAGGGAACACACCCCTCAATCATGGCCGCAAAGCCACATCTGCCAAATAAAAAAAAAAACAACAAAAAATAAAAAAAAGCCAACAACGCAGCGGCAGTAATCCCTCCATATCGGGCCAAAATGCGATGAATGAAAAAGCCCCCCAAAATAAAAAAACCTATGGAGACCCAATCCCTACATCCCCAAGGGCCAACAGGTAAAAAAAAAAAATATTGGGGGGGGGAGGAGGAAGAAAGGGGGATACTTGAATTAAGTAAAATAGTGATACATAAACTAAGAAAAATAAAAATAAAATAGAATACCACAACCAATAGATATTTATCATAGGAGGGACTAACGGGGATCTCATGCTTAATGACAGCTTAATGTCAGCTGCATGCTCCTTTATGCGTTGTCAGAGCATGCATTTAGTCTTGCCCACTTAGTAGGCATTACAGCTCCCCGTGAGCAAGTAAAGAACACCCCTCGTTTCACAGTTTACAAAGTGCTTGAAGGGTTCGTTATCAGAATAAATGTAACAGCAGTAGTCACAGTGGCCCCATTTAAAAGTGCCTCTAGGGCCTAGTGCCTCTAGGGCGTTTGCCATATTGATCTAAACCTCCTGTCTATCAAAATGGCTAGCCGTCAAGGCATCTCCAAGTGATCGGTTCCTTTTAAAAGTAATATGGCATCTTCAGTAAGAAGATGCCATTGTTTAGACAAAACCTCGTAGATCTCATTACTTTGTTTATTGAACTTAAGGATAGGTCTAATAATGGTCCGTTCAGACCCCTGTTTACCCTGAAAGAGCAGGAGGTTGCAAGGACTCTCCATTGCTTTTTTTTTTTTTTTTTTTATTGTTTTTTATTGCATTTTCAAGACAGACAATATATACACAACTCAAAAACTGCGGTGCATATACAAGTTGACATAATCTTTACATGGCATAATACTATGGTTTGTATTATTTATCATACAACAAACTAAGCTCATGGTATGCATTCTTTCGTATCTATGCAAAGGTCTCAAGAGACTTCATGTTCTCTCCCCCATCCATAACCAAGGAAATCAATACTTTTATTATTTTCAACCCCTATCATATTATTTTAGAGACTCAATTAGGCTGTTTCTGCTTCATCCAACCATGCACGCCAGACTCTATCATATTTCACCGGGCATTCTCTATTAAAGTAGGTGTCTTTATACAGAGGAAGGTTATTATTAACTAGACTTTTCCATTGTGCCAATGAAAGGGGGGTGGGTTTCTTCCATTGTATTGCAATGTTCTTCCTGGCATAGAAGAGCAACAACCCGACCAGTGTGCGTTTTGCTATTGTTGGTACAGGTGTTTCGATTAGTTCTAAAAGACAAACTTCCATTGCATGTGGCAGTGTAGTTGATGCGATCCTATTTACCATGTCAAGCACCTCACTCCAATATTGCTGGATTTTAGGGCAATGCCAGAAGATATAAGAAAAATCTCCTGGTGAGATTTCACATCTCCAACACTCCGAGGGACACGTAGGGTTCATTTTATGAAGTCTATGTGGGGTAAAGTACGCTCTATGTACTATTTTAAATTGTAGCCAGTCACGCATAGAAACTAATGAGCTGAAAGGAAAATCCCAGACATCGTCTCAATCATCATTGTCCAGCGAGGGTATGTCAAGCTGCCAGCGAGACCAGAGTTTATCAAGATGTGGGAGAGACACATAGACCAAATGCTCATATAACTGTGAAGTAGGTTTCTCTGCACACTTAGTTCTGAGTGTCTTCTCCAGCCCCGACTGGACCATGATGCAGGAGGCGCGTAGAAATTGCGCAGCAAAAGCATGTGACAGTTGGAGATAATGGAATTGGTAATGATGTGGTATGTTATACACAGAGGAAAGATGTGAAAGGGGAGATAATGACATTTGTGACACTATGTGAGAAAGGATCTTTATACCATATTTGGTCCATGTGTAAGGGTCTGGAAGTTTGTAAATGTGGGGCAAAGTGGGGTTCAGCCATATCAGGGTGTTAGGAGAGATCTCGGTTGATTTGTACTTTTCTATAGCTAGGCCTGCCCGCCAGGCCAGCAGGGTGGTACGCATAGAGGGTGTCAAGGGATATGGTGCTCGAAGGCCTCTAAATATAAGAAATTGTAGGGCTTCAAGCAAGCCCACTATCGTAGCCTCTAGGACTGTGGATGAATTAGTTTTGTCAGGGTGAAACCACCAGGCCGCTGTCGGGAAATCATGCAATCGGAAATGTTATACCACCCTGCTTTGTCAGCCGCATCAAGGTCGCCAACCGATATCTGGGTGGTGAGTGGCCCCATATAAAGGATGAGAATAATTGATTCAGTTTTTTAAAAAAGGATTTAGGTATCCACTGAGGGGAGTGGTGAAACAGATATGTGAATTTGGGGATTATTTTCATTTTAAGAAGATTTACTCATCCCCAAACTGAGAGAGGCAAGTTACTCCACGATTTCTTCTTTGTTTCCAAGAGTACTGGGGCTAAGTTAAGTGAGATAAAATCTGATGCTTGGGTGGATATATGAACCCCCAGGTACTTAAAGGTTTCTACCCATTGTAAGGAACAGTCTGGAGGGGATGTAGTTTTGGCAGCCTGGTCTATTGGAAAGAGTATGGACTTGGACCAATTAACCTTTAGCCCAGTGACTACTGCAAACGAGTCTAAAACATTCAAAACACCCTGCAAGGACGGACCAGCATCATTAAGGAACAGCAGCATGTCATCTGCATACAGGGCCAGCCTCTCCTCCAGCAAGCCAACACGAAGACCTCTAATATGCGGAGACGTACGTAGCGCCTCCGCCACCGGTTCAATAGCTAAGGCAAATAAGGCTGGAGAGAAAGGACAGCCCTGCCGGGTTCCTCTAGTAAGTTTAAGGGGAGCCGATGGTCCACCCCCCAATCTCACCGATGAAGTGGGGCATTTGTATAATACCTGGAGCCATTGAATAAACAACAAGGGGAATCCAATTCTGCGCAATGTTTCCCAAAGAAAAGGCCACTCAACGGTATCAAAAGCCTTTTCTATGTCAAGTGAGGCTATAGTTTTCGAACCTGTGTTGTGGTGCTGGGTATGTATGTTGGTATACAATCTTCTGAGGTTAACATCAGTGGATCTACGGGGCATAAAGCCAGTTTGATCAGAATCAATTACTGACGGTAGTAAGGGATATAGTCGTAGAGCGAGCAGTTTGGTCAAAATTTTAAAGTCGTTATTCAATAATGCAATTGGCCGATACGAGGCGCAAGATGTTGGATCTTTAGGGGGTTTGTATATTAAAGTCAGATATGCATGATACATTGAGTCAGGCAATTTCCCATCTTTTAAGCATACATTATATAACTGGGCCAACAGGGGTGCCAAGAGGTCTCCATGTGACTTATAAAAGTCAATCGGAAGGCCATCGGGCCCCAGTGCTTTTTCAGTGGGGAAGGATTGAATGGCGTTCAGAACTTCCAGGGCCGTGAATGGCCGAACTAGTGTCTGACGCTCCTGATCTGAAAGCCAGCCCAGTGCCAAGGGATCTAATAAGTCCCGCAACTGCTCAGGCTTGAAATCAGAGGACAACGTGGAGGTATACAACGTTTCATAGAAGGTATTGAACGTTTGCAGAATATCCGAGGGGGAAGTTATCGTTTCACCATCAGAGGTCTGTAGGGTAGAGACAAGTGTAAGTGGTTGGTCATTCTGTGCCAATAAGGCCATTTTTGTCACCCTGTTCAAAAGTTCTCTGTCTGCCCCTATGAGCTTCAAGTTGTGAGACCTCTGTCAAGTGCAAATTTAGTTCTCTCTGGGCTGCCATAAGCAAATCAAAGTGAACTGGTGTGGGATCCGAACTGTACATAGAGGTGTGATTTGTTACCGATCGCTTTAGTAGTTGGGTCTCTTTTAATTGTTTCTTCTTAATGTGGGCTATAGATGAGATGTATTGTCCCCTTGTATACGCTTTAAATGCGTCCCAGGTGATTTCAGGGGAGGAGGATCCGTTGTTCCGTTCCCAGAAATCAGCTAGCAGGGGGGTATCATTTCGGTTAATTCCGGATGGGAGACCCAATGAGCCCCCAACCTCCACAGTGCGGCACTCCGGGATACAGGAGAGAGGAGCATCACTACCAATAGGCTGTGATCAGACAATCCACTTGGCAGATAAGATGCCTCCAGCACATCAGCCATTAATGGGAGATTAGAAAAGGCCAGATCTATACGGGGTGCAATTTTGTGGGATGCTGAAAAACACGAATAGAGTCTGGTTGCAGGGTGCTTCCACCTCCAAATCTCTTCCAGGCCTACTGCCTTAGCCCAGACGGAGAGATCTGCGCAATGATGCTTAGGTGGAACAGGTCTGTCCAAGTCTGGGGACATGATAGCATTAAAGTCTCCCATAATTAAAAATTTCCCAGGACAAAAAGGAGCAATCTTTTCCATAACCTCATATAATATTACAGGTGAGAAAGGCGGAGGAATATACATATTAATGACAATATACCTGTGAGACCAGAGTGTAAATACAATAATAACCAATTTACCCTGTGGGTCCGTGCACACCTCTTCAATCACACAAGGGAAATTTTTGTGTATAAGGATTGACACTCCCCTCACGAAGTAGAGTACGTGGCGTGTATAGCCCTCTGTATCCACGTTTTTTTCAATGTCAGGATTTTGCTGCCCATTAGTCGGGTCTCTTGAAGAAGGAGTTGGGGGGAGTGAGATTTTAAGTACTGGAAAAGGAGAGCTCGCTTGAATTTTGATCCAAGACCCCTAAGATAAAAGGTGAGAACCAACTAGGATGAGTGGGAGAGCGAATCTGAAGGCAAACCATGGACAGAAAAATCCTTGATATATTACACCATGTATTAGCAGCATTTAGATTTATCCAAAACCATACACCAAAAAAGAAAAAGAATTTAGAAACATTTTTCAACCAACCCAGGCACGATGTACCTTTCCTACTATGCCCCATCTCTCTTCCAAAACAGAGGGAGAAGGTTGGGAATAGTTTTACCCCTAAACAAACAGAACCTTAGAACTGTAGTGGCAACCTTAACTTGGTGCACTACACTGACATAATATAAAATAACAGTGTGGTTGCGCTACTGTAAAAAAAGGGTCAATTGACACATGTAGCAGCCAGCATCAACAAAGTAAGGACAATGTGAACAACAAAAAGAAAAAACAATGCAGCGCCAAACATAAAATTCAGGGATGAGTGATCCACACAAATGTGACTATCAACTGTGCAACGTGATAGTGTATAGCTAAATAAAGAAAACCAGATATAATATTATGGTGAGTCCATGATCATATCAGCGACCAATAACGTGGACATTATGGTCATATGAATGTTCAATGAAGGTGAACAGTATGAATATTGGATGAGTGAGAGGTTTCTCAAAGGTGATACGTGGTTCACAGAGGTGGTGTTCCAGTACTCAGTATCCACAGCAAAAAATAAATGGAGCAAATACGCTTACCGGAACTGGTGGACACATTTGCCGTACGGCTAGGTGTCATACAGGCTTGAGGATTGATCGATCCAAATGGGTGTAGAGGCGTATACAGCAGGTTCCACTAGGTTCCTTAGTTGCACTGGTAAACGGCCTGGGGACAGCGGCTGTTCAAAGTCCAGTTACAGGCACTTCTGTAACTGGAGTGCCTGTAACTGGACTTTGAACAGCCGTTGTACGGCAAACGTGCCCACCAGTTCCGGTAAGAGTATTTGCTCCATTTATTTTTTGCTGTGGATACTGAGTACTGGAACACCACCTCTGTGAACCACGTATCACCTTTGAGAAACCTCTCACTCATCCAATATTCATACTGTTCACCTTCATTGAACATTCATATGACCATAATGTCCACGTTATTGGTCGCTGATATGATCATGGACTCACCATAATATTATATCTGGTTTTCTGTATTTAGCTATACACTATCACGTTGCACACTACACTGACATGCCAGTCCAGAATTAGAGGGTAAACCTCGGTCAGTCTCCTGTGACTGGTGAGACTCGAGTAACAAGTATCCAAAAGTGGGCTATGACCATCCACCAAAGTCCATCAGCAGGGGATGTAAGAAAGAGTGGTGGTCTCCGGGTCAATGAAAGGGAGGGGGGCGTCCCAGAAAATAGAGCGTCTGCCTTATACGTGTGAGTAGCTATGCCCCAGTTCAAGGCAAACAGTCCGGCTCTAATAGATTGCTTCATAACTCCATATGCAAAAGAAAAAAAAAAAAGGGGCTGGAAAATGAAAATAACAGGAGGGATTGCAGGATTCCAGTATAAGTCACGGATCATCGTTGCTCAAAAATTAAATGAACAGCATGTCTGGAACACTTTCAAAACAGGGGGGGTTGTCAGCAGTATCCACATGTAAAAGAATATTGCGAAAAAAAGCAGGTTTCCATGTTTGCCATAGATGAATATCACTTACGACCATCCAGCCAGGATAACTCTGTCTCTGGGTTAGTAAAGAAATGTGCCCGATCACCGTCGATTACACGAAGCTTGCTCGGATAAAGTAGGCTGAATTTCAGGCCTTGTTCCCGGAGGCGGCGTCTGGCTTCAGTAAAAGAGTGATGGCGTTGTTGTATCTCTGGTGAATAGTCGGGGAAAAGCATGATTTTTGCATTGTTGAAACATAGGTCCTGCTTTTCCCTGGCAGCTGCGAGTATCTTGTCCCGGTCCCTGTAGTTTAATAAACGGAGGAGAAAGGGTCTTGGAGGGGCTCCAGGAATCGGTGGTACTGGAGGCACCCTGTGTGCCCTCTCCACTACAAAGGTAGGAGGCATGGCAGGTAAATCTAGCAGGGAGATGAGGAAGGTTTCTGCAAATTCGGCAGGCCTGGTACCCTCCGCTCGTTCAGGAAGGCCTAGCACACGGATGTTATTTATACGAAGTCCATTTTCAGTGTCTATAGACTTTTCTTGAAAGGCCTTGACCTGTAATTGTAATGCGCGGAGGTCCCGGGAGTCTGATCTGGTGTCATCCTCTAGCTGGGAGATTCGGCCTTCAGCCTCTGTAAACCGGGACCTAAATTTGTCCATGTCATGTCTGATCAAGCTGACATCCGTGACCAGGTGATCAATTTTAATCATTACTGATTCATTCCCTGCTTTTATGGCCGCCAATAGCCCTGCATGAGAGGCTGCCTGAGCGGCATTTAGGTCAGAGGGGGTTTGTGTGCTGACAGACATTGTGACTGTCGGAAGCCTCGTGGGCAAGATGGCGGACGACGACCGGGTGATTGCCGCGGAGGAAGAACGGAGCTTACAGGATCCTGCAATGTAATCCCGAGTGTGGCTTGGGGTTAACGCTAATGGTGCTGAATTTTAACCCTGAGCCACACTCGGGAAAACCGCCAGGGAGGCTACAAGAAGAGTGAATGATTTTAAGGATGTAGTTGAATTGATAAAGTGGGTGAAAATAAGAACAACATTTTTAATTATAAGAAAAAGGATGTGGGAAGGCAAAAAGAGAGAGTGAAGAGTATGAAAGGTGGCAGAAATATTTGGATTATTTAAATGAGTTAAGAGCACTGGG
Organism: Lithobates clamitans; assembly: GCA_037952925.1. Classification (NCBI taxonomy): domain Eukaryota; kingdom Metazoa; phylum Chordata; class Amphibia; order Anura; family Ranidae; genus Lithobates; species Lithobates clamitans. Next base: position 3,056,770 of record JBBGZY010000331.1, on the reverse strand, counting down.
TGAGGATGCAAGTGTGGAGATTGAATAGACGAGAGGGAGTTTGAATGAGTTTATAGAAAAGAAACAAAATCCCCTTGTGGTGGACTTTTAATGCACAGAAATCGTTTGAGAAAAATTAATCTAGTTTGAAAAGTGTTTATTCAATATAATAAGTACAAAATATAAAAAACACAAAAAAAAGATACAATAGAACAAATTTACAGTGCTGTCATCACAATATAGTACAAGTACTAAACCAGTAATTCTTGCACCAAACGCGTTTCGGAGCACATATGTGTATCTCCTTCCTCAAGGGTATAATTAAGCGAGAATACTAAGTGTTATATATATTGAGATGACAACCCTTCAGACCATGCAGATTAAAAACATATGAATGCAAAAAGATGTTCCGTTTGCTTGAGCCGGAGGTCCAATACAAGTGGCATGCCTCAAAAAGAGGGGTGCCTAGCCTGAAAAGCTGTCCCAGTTCCCCCCATACATAAACCAGACCAGGAGGGGAGGCCAGGGGACCCACTGGGGCCAAAAAGAGGAAAAAGACCCTGCAATGGTGAGTAAGAATGAGTTTATGGAATGAAAGGGAAAGAATATTATGTGACAGGCTAAGGCTGTTTTAAGAGAAAGGGATGAAAAGTGTAATAAGTTTTTTTTTAAGAAAGTTTGTGGAGGGAGAGTGGAGATATTAGGTGTTTTGAATGGGGAGGGGAAGTAGGTTTTTGGTAATGAAAATGTGAGGAAGGCAGTATGGGAATTTTATTCAAATTTGTATACTGAGAAAGTAAGAGATGAGAGTGTGGAGAGTGGAATTTTGGAACAGACTGTGGATTGTTTGGGGGAGGAGGAGAAGAAAGATTTGTTAAGGGATGATGTGCAGAAAGGTGAGATTGAGGTATGTTTGAGGAGTATGAGACAAGGGAAAACGCCTGGGAATGATGGTTTATCTGTTGAATTTTATTGTACATTTTAGGAGGTGATCGGTGAATGGGTATATAGAGTGTGTGTGGAGGTTTTGAAAGCTGGAAGGTTGCCAAGGTCTAGGCATGAGAGTATAATTGTATTGTTTGAAAAGGGAAACACGCTGGATTAAAAAAATTGGAGGCTGAATTATTTGTTGAATGTGGACTAAAAGCTGCAAAGCTGATTGCTGACAGAATGCGTGAGGTGATTTGTAAAATGGTTGGAGAAGAGCAAGTGTGTGCGGTGCCTGGGAGATCGATTGTTGAAAATTTGATTGGTTTAAGAGATGTGTTGTGGTAAGGAAAGGAAGTGGTTCCACTGCAGTTTTGGCAGTAGATTTTGAAAAAGCATATTATTCGCATGATTTGATGTTTAAGGTGTTAAGGAAAATAGGTGTACCTGAGGGAATGATTAATTGGATTAAGTTTGTATAGTGGGATGTTGAGTAAAGTTCAAGAGTTAAAGACAGGGGTGTCCTCTGTCCCCTGTACTGTTTGTGTATGATTGAACCTTTGTTGCGAATGTTGGTAAAAGGTACATTTGTGAGGGGGTGGAGGTGACTGGTAGTGGAGGGAGTTGTCTTAGTGTAATTGGGTATATGGATGATGTGACTGTGGTATGCAAGATTATAGCTGGTTTGAGAAGGGTGAAATTGTTAATCAATATTTTTTGTTGGGCAAGTGGTTTTGGGATGAATATGGATAAAATGTGAGTTTTCTGGTGATTGAAGGGATATTGGTGAGAGGGGATGGAAGATATGCAGAGGAAGTATAAAAATATTGGGTGTGAGGTTCAATAATGAATTATATGGGAGAGAGAGTTGGGAGGAGGTAAGTGAAAAAGTGCAGAAAAAAAATAACTTCTGGTCCTTTCGGGCTCTAACTCTGGAGGGGAAGGCCTTGATAATTAAGCAAGTGTTTCTGCCTTTAATATTGTATGTGTATTTTGTGTTTTCAGCTCTGGATTGCAGGTTGAAGAAAGTAATAAGAGTATGTTTGTTTTTTTGTCGAGAATGGAGAAATTGAAAAGAGAGTGATGCGTATCAGTAGTTCAGCCACTAAGACTAGGGATGAGCTGAACACCCCCCTGTTCGGTTCGCACCAGAACATGCGAACAGGAAAAAAGATCGCTCGAACACGCGAACACCGTTAAAGTCTATAGGACACGAACATGAATAATCAAAAGTGCTAATTTTAAAGGCTTATATGCAAGTTATTGTCATAAAAAGTGTTTGGGGACCTGGGTCCTGCCCCAGGGGACATGGATCAATGCAAAAAAAAGTTTTAAAAACGGCCGTTTTTTCAGGAGCAGTGATTTTAATAATGCTTAAAGTCAAACAATAAAAGTGTAATATCCCTTTAAATTTCGTACCTGGGGGGTGTCTATAGTATGCCTGTAAAGGGGCGCATGTTTCCCGTGTTTAGAACAGCCTGACAGCAAAATGACATTTCGAAGGAAAAAAAGCCATTTAAAACTACCCGCGGCTATTGCATTGCCGACAATACACATAGAAGTTCATTGATAAAAACGGCATGGGAATTCCCCACAGGGAAACCCCGAACCAAAATTAAAAAAAAAAAAAATGAAGTGGGAGTCCCCCTAAATTCCATACCAGGCCCTTCAGGTCTGGTATGGATATTAAGGGGAACCCCGGCCAAAATTTAAAAAAAAAATGACGCGGGGTTCCCCCTAAATTCCATACCAGACCCTTCAGGTCTGGTATGGATTTTAAGGGGAACCCCGTGCCAAAAAAAAAAAAAAAACGGCGTGGGGTTCCCCCAAAAATCCATACCAGACCCTTATCCGAGCACGCAACCTGGCAGGCCGCAGGAAAAGAGGGGGGGACGAGAGTGCGCCCCCCCCCCCTCCTGAACCGTACCAGGCCACATGCCCTCAACATTGGGAGGGTGCTTTGGGGTAGCCCCCCAAAACACCTTGTCCCCATGTTGATGAGGACAAGGGCCTCATCCCCACAACCGTGGCCGGTGGTTGTGGGGGTCTGCGGGCGGGGGGCTTATCGGAATCTGGAAGCCCCCTTTAACAAGGGGACCCCCAGATCCCGGCCCCCCCCTGTGTGAAATGGTAAGGGGGTACTTACCCCTACCATTTCACTAAAAAAGTGTCAAAATAGTTAAAAATGACAAGAGGTCTCTCCCCCAGTGATTCACCCACTTTCGTTAGATATACCCTGGTTCCCGTGCGCCGGGTGATGGACAGCCCTTGTGTTACGTCCCTCCACACCCTGCATGTCTCACAGACGGAGCCGATGGGTATTATACCTACCGCTGAAGCGAGAGCCGTATGTCCCCCTCGGGATCCCCCGTGACTTGATTAGTGAACTGGACATAAAGACAAACCGCATGTACACAACTTGGAAAAGGATTTGCTAGTTCACCATCAAACTGAGACTGAGCCCCCCTCTCAACTAGAAACCAGACTTGAGCTCAATAATCCGACCCAGAGGTATTCTGAAGAGACCCACTCCCCAACACCGCACCAACAAGGGAGATTATGGTGCTATATAAAACCCCACCTCTGATACTACCCTGATCTATACCACACCCAGCACACCTTATATGCTAGATAACTTGAGTCTCTGTACCTGCAAGTGACAGGATCTCGGTACCGGGAACCGGATTGTACTGAAGGGATTTTGTACCAAATCAAGGTCCCCCGGAGGACAAAAGGAGAGATTTAACCCCCTTTGGTGCTCTGAAAAAGCTGTCCGATGTCTAGATGTGGACTATTTTTTCTTACTAATATAAGTGCACTAACCACTAATTTATTCACAGGATAAGGGTACATTATGTAACTACAGTGTGATTTTAGACCCAATCCTGCAGCCTTGTCCCAGGCGTGGGGTTCTGGGATTGGGCCTCATGCTTACAGTGGTTGGTGCAGTGAGAATAACATTCCTGAAGGATGGGGGAGTTCCGGGGATGTGGGGGGAGGAGGACGGAAGCCGCCTAGACGAGATCAGGCTGCCATATTGCTGGGAATACACTCTGGGTCGAGAGATCTCCTTCCTCACAGGCTCAGGACTTACACCCACCACCGAGGGAGGAGGTTTGATCTGAAATAGATAGATCCCGGATTGGGGATATACGGGGTGTAGGAATATGTCAGGGAGGGAGAAGGGGGGAATTGAATCTCCTCAGAGGATCATCAAACCTTGGAGTTATGCGATGCTTGAGAGACGTGACGGAGAGCAGCGTCCCGATTAGGGACCTCTCTAGGGCCCAACATCAGCAGTGCTGTGGGACACCCCTCTTAGTAGATGGGAGACACAGGGAAACACCAGGGTTCCATCATTACTATCTAACACATTACTGGGGGAGGGGATTACAGACCACTCTAGACCGATTGGGTAAACACTAAGGTTCATGTTTGCTTATACCTTCTCAATATCAGGTATATTTACATTGTTTTAAACCTGCTCTCGTTTTAATACGAATGTTCTAGATTCCCACGGTTCAGGCTCATTTCAGTAGTCTGCTTCTAAATAGAATATTGAATCTATCTGTCTGGGTGGGTGGGAGGGTCGGGACCTTGCCCTGTTGGTCAGGTACTACCTTCTCCCCCAATTAGGCCTGCACACAGCCCCCCGACTTTGAGGGGGGATTGTGTGTGTATTCAAGTTACTACTTGTTAATAGAATAATTACAGGTATATTTAGTGACCTGTCTTGTGCTTTTATCCTCACAGTAGGGGTGAGACTCTTTTCCTCCTCCCCTGGGTGGATTCTATTAATCTATACTTTCTCCTTTTCTCTCTCCCTCTCTTGCGCCCAACCCCCCCCCCCATCCCTTTTTTTTTTTTTTTTTCTGATTGTTGGGTCCCCCCCCCTATTTCCTCTAGGCAGCCAGAGCGATGGACTCCATAAAGGTATTATCGCTCAATGCAAAGGGCCTAAACATCCCAGAAAAACGGCGGATGCTTTTATCTGACCTCAGGATTTCCCGGGCAGATATTGCATTTGTTCAGGAAACCCATTTTAAACTTGATAAACTCCGGTTGCTCAAAAACAGATACTTCCCAGTGGCATATCACACCACTAATCCTACAGCCAAAACCAAAGGTGTATCCATACTAATTTCCAGTAGGGTCCCCTGGCAACACCAAGCAGTGCTCAAAGATCCGGAAGGACGTTTTGTGTTCTTAAAGGGTCGAGTGGGTGACACCACACTCACCCTAGCGGCGATCTACGCTCCTAATGACCACCAGAACGCCTTTATATCTAACACTCTAGACAAATTGGGAGAGTTCACGGAAGGTCAGTTAATTTTAGGGGGAGACTTTAATGTCCCCCTCATCCCTTCCGCAGATACGTCCTCTGGACATTCCTCGATTCCCCCGTCACACAGAAAACATATAGCTAACTCCCTACACAAAGCACAATTGGTCGATGTGTGGCGTCTACAGCACTCGGGGGAACGAGACTACACTTTCTATTCGCAAACACACAAGCTTTACACCAGAATAGACTATTTTTTAATACCCCACTCCCAACTACACTCCGTCGTGGATTCTTCGATAGGACACATTACATGGTCAGACCACGCCCCCATCACCCTCACGTATACCCTCACAGGGACATTCTCATCCAGATCCAGGACCTGGAGGCTAAACGAAAGCCTTCTCCAGATTCCCGAAGTTTTAGCGGACGCAACACAAACATTGACCTTATACTTCCAAGAGAACGATCAACGAGACTGTGATCCGGGTGTCCTCTGGGAAGCCCACAAGGCAGTCCTCAGGGGCTTGCTGATCAGACATGGAGCACGTATAAAAAGAGAAAGAAATGAACAGTTAACAACACTCCTCAAAGCCTTGTCTGTGACAGAAGCGCGCCACAAACACGCCCCATCCCAGACTTCAGAGAAGGAACTAGGGAAACTACGCACACAAATCTCTGACCTGTTACATTACAAAGCCAAAGCAGCGTTACAACGTTGCAGACAAATCAGTTATGAATCAGGAGACAAATGCGGGAAAATATTAGCCAGAGCAGTTAGGGAACAAAAACAAGCAGCCTACATACCACAAATAATGGGCCTAGACACACAGAAAGTCACTCTCTCAGAACAGATATCGAATGCTTTTAGGGACTTTTACGCCAAGCTATATAATCTCTCACATACCCCACCCACACAACTGGCCATTAATGAATACGTTCGGTCCTCTCAGATTCCCGTACTTTCTGCGGAGATAGGGGAGGATCTGGACGCACCAATTACTCTAGAGGAACTCCAAAACGCCATTGGTGACATGAAGCCAGGAAAAGCCCCGGGCCCGGATGGGTACACCGCCCAATATTACAAAACCTTCCTACCCCTCATAGGCCCACGCATGGTAGCTTTCTTCAACGCTGTTGGAGCAGAAGCAACCTTTCCAAGGGATACTTTAAAGGCTCACATATCAGTGATACCTAAAGAAGGCAACGACCCGTCTTTATGCGGGAGCTATAGACCCATCTCCTTGCTGAACATTGATTTAAAACTATTTTCCAAAATTTTAGCAACCCGTTTGTCCCAACATCTTCAGTCATTGGTCCATCTAGACCAGGTGGGCTTTATACCCACTAGGGAGGCGCGTGACAATACTATAAAAGTATTAAATCTCCTCCATGTGGCGAACGCTAAAGACTCCCCATGTGTGTTATTGAGCACAGACGCTGAAAAAGCGTTCGATAGGGTCAATTGGAACTTCATGTTCACAGTACTTCGCCACATTGGTTTGGGAGAGAGGATGATCAACTGGATAAGTAAAATATATTCCAACCCCACGGCAAAAGTGAAGGCTAATGGGATACTTTCATCCCCATTCCCCATCACAAATGGAACAAGACAGGGGTGTCCTCTTTCACCCCTTCTCTTCGCGCTCTCATTGGAACCATTCCTCTGTAAAATAAGACAAAACCAAGACATACAAGGACTCTCAATAGGTGATACTCAATACAAAATTTCGGCATATGCAGATGATCTGCTTTTCTCACTGACTAATCCCGCGATTTCTTTACCAAACCTCCTGAAAGAATTTGACACATATGGTTCCCTCTCGAATCTAAAAATTAATTTTACCAAATCAGCTGCCATGGGTATCGCACTCTCTCCCCCTACCATGCAGTCAATGCAAACTAGCTTTCGGTTTAAGTGGACGACATTAGCGTTAAATTATCTAGGTACAAACATCCCACAAGACATTAGACGTACATATGAGCTAAACTTCCCTCCTATCTTAACTAAAGCTAGGTCCCTCCTTGAAAAATGGAACAAAGGACTGCACTCATGGTTCGGCAGATGCAACCTCATAAAAATGTGCATCTTACCCAAATTTATATATCTGCTCCAAGCTCTTCCCATACACATTCCGCACTCCTTTTTCAAACAAGTACATGCTCTGTTCACCAAATTTATTTGGGCCAACAAAAAACCCCGTATCAGTAGGACAATGCTATCTCTTCCCAAACAATTTGGAGGTCTGGCTTTCCCAGATCTCAAACAATATAGACTGGCCACCCATTTGGGACGTATCCTAGACTGGAGACGCAATGTACAAACCAAGCTTTGGGTTCGGTTGGAACAAGCTCAAACAGATATACCCTTGAGCGGCGCGCTCTGGTGCTGCGACACCTTGCCCCAGAAACTGAAAACACATCCACTAATAGGTACCACACTGAGCTGCAGTAGTCAGGGTGCCATTCACTCCTCTCTCACCTCAAACAACTCCCCCTTTACCCGATTTTGGGAAACCCAAATTTTGAGCCGGGCCTCCATTGCATTCGAGTCCTTGAGACAATTGGGCTTTGACCATGCCGCAAAATTTGTGACGAACGGTCGTTGGCCGACGATAACGGAACTAACCGACGCGACGGGTAGATACCAACTTTCCTTTTGGAAAGCTGTGCGATTACACCATTTCCTACACTCAATCCCTAACCCTCAAGACTACTCCAGACAACTGACGTCCTTTGAAGAGATATGTTCAGGCGTTGAACCAGTGGCGAGGACACTCTCTAAAATGTACGTACTACTCAATACGCCCCCCACACAACCACACCTCCCCTGCCTAACCAGTTGGGAAAGGGACCTTAATCGCGACTTCTCGGAGACACAAAAACAAAAAATCATTACTCATGCACTCAAAACATCACTATGCACCAAAATCCAGGAGACAAACTATAAGATTATGACAAGGTGGTACCTCACTCCTTCCAGACTACATAAATGTTTCCCGGCCACCTCAGATCGTTGTTGGCGATGTGGGGAGGGAGAGGGTACCCTACATCACATTTTTTGGTCTTGCCCAAACCTACAGAATTTCTGGGGGGAGGTTCGACGTATCACGCAAAAATTCACAGAGTATGTGGTCCCCGACGATGCTGCCTTCTTCCTTTTACACTTATCAACCATTCCGATTAAAAGATATAAAAAATCCCTACTACGCCACCTATTGAATGCAGCCAAGGCGTGTATACCAATTCATTGGAAAAAACAGAATGCTCCAACCACCGCTGAATGGCTGCGTAAGGTAAACGAGCTAAATACAATGGAAGACCTGGTTCTCACGGCACAACACAAAAGAGAGAAGTATTCGGACACCTGGGCTATTTGGAATTCTTTTGTTTACTCAGAGGAGGGTGTCTCCCTTCTGGGTTCATAGTTTATTCGGATGTCGCTAGAGAATACAATTGCCATTACTGGACATTCCCTCGCTCTGTCTGCCTCCCACCCCTCCCCCCCCCCTCTTCTGCTTCTCTGCTTCCATCTCCTCTATCGTTTCCTATTTTCAATCTATTCCTGTCTTACTCTTTCTTTCCTCTTTCTATGGAAAATTGGAAAAAGTTGGGAGGAGATCCATTTGTTACTGGATAAATGGGCGCTAAAGGGTAAAATTCGAACCATAAACGACCCCACACTTATAATTGTGTCCTGAACAGAAAGTTGAACATATCTACCTAAAATTTTACAACTTTGTATGTGCTTTAGGAAATATTTACTGCATTTATCTACTGTATGTTGCACTGGGACTTCTCCCTCCGTTGACGCTTAATAAAGATTATATTTGAAAAAAAAAAAAAATGACAAGAGACAGTTTTTGACAATTCCTTTATTTAAATGCTTCTTCTATCTTCCTTCTTCTTCTTCTGGTTCTTCTGGCTCTTCTGGTTCTTCCTCCGGCGTTCTCGTCCAGCATCTCCTCCGCGGCGTCTTCTATCTTCTTCTCCTCGGGCCGCTCCGCACCCATGGCATGGGGGGAGGCTCCCGCTCTTCTCTTCATCTTCTCCTTCATCCTCTTCTCTTCTTCATCTTCTTCATCTTCTCTTCTTAATTTTCTTCTCCGGGCCGCTCCGCATCCATGCATGGAGGGAGGCTCCCGCTGTGTGACGGCGTCTCCTCGTCTGACGGTTCTTAAATAACGGGGGGCGGGGCCACCCGGTGACCCCGCCCCCCTCTGACGCACGGTGACTTGACGGGACTTCCCTGTGACGTCACAGGGAATGCCACAGGGAAGTCCCGTCATGTCCCGTGCGTCAGAGGGGGGCGGGGTCACCGGGTGGCCCCGCCCCCCGTTATTTAAGAACCGTCAGACGAGGAGACGCCGTCACACAGCGGGAGCCTCCCTCCATGCATGGATGCGGAGCGGCCCGGAGAAGAAAATTAAGAAGAGAAGATGAAGATGAAGAAGATGAAGAAGAGAAGAGGATGAAGAAGAGGATGAAGAGAAGAGCGGGAGCCTCCCTCCATGCCATGGGTGCGGAGCGGCCCGAGGAGAAGAAGATAGAAGACGCCGCGGAGGAGATGCTGGACGAGAACGCTGGAGGAAGAACCAGAAGAGCCAGAAGAACCAGAAGAAGAAAAAGATGAAGGAAGATAGAAGAAGCATTTAAATAAAGGAATTGTCAAAAACTGTCTCTTGTCATTTTTAACTATTTTGACACTTTTTTAGTGAAATGGTAGGGGTAAGTACCCCCTTACCATTTCACACAGGGGGGGGCCGGGATCTGGGGGTCCCCTTGTTAAAGGGGGCTTCCAGATTCCGATAAGCCCCCCGCCCGCAGACCCCCACAACCACCGGCCACGGTTGTGGGGATGAGGCCCTTGTCCTCATCAACATGGGGACAAGGTGTTTTGGGGGGCTACCCCAAAGCACCCTCCCAATGTTGAGGGCATGTGGCCTGGTACAGTTCAGGAGGGGGGGGCCGCACTCTCGTACCCCCTCTTTTCCTGCGGCCTGCCAGGTTGCGTGCTCGGATAAGGGTCTGGTATGGATTTTTGGGGAAACCCCACGCCGTTTTTTTTTTTTTTTGGCGCGGGGTTCCCCTTGAAATCCATACCAGACCCTTAGGGGGAACCCCACGTCATTTTTTTTTTAAATTTTGGCCGGGGTTCCCCTTAATATCCATACCAGACCTGAAGGGCCTGGTATGGAATTTAGGGGGACCCCCCCACCTCATTTTTTTTTTTTAAATTTTGGTTCGGGGTTTCCCTGTGGGGAATTCCCATGCCGTTTTTATCAATGAACTTATGTGTATTGTCGGACCGGCAATTCATTAATAGCCGGGGGTAGTTTTAAATGAGTTTTTTCCTTCCAAATGTCATTTTGCTGTCAGACTGTTCTAAACACGGGAAACATGCGCCCCTTTACAGGCATACTATAGACACCCCCCAGGTACGAAATTTAAAGTGATATTACACTTTTATTGTTTGACTTTAAGCATTATTAAAATCACTGCTCCTGAAAAAATGTCCGTTTTTAAAACTTTTTTTTGCATTGATACATGTCCCCTGGGGCAGGACCCGGGTCCCCAAACACTTTTTATGACAATAACTTGCATATAAGCCTTAAAAATTAGCACTTTTGATTTCTCCCATAGACTTTTAAAGGGTGTTCCGCGGCATTCGAATTTGCCGCGAACACCCCAAATTGTTCGGTGTTCGGCGAACTTGCGAACAGCCAATGTTCGAGTCGAACATGAGTTCGACTCGAACTCGAAGCTCATCCCTACCTACATACTATTTACACTGGCCAGAACTCAGAGCAGATGGCCGGGCTATCATTGAGGCCAGCCAGGCATGAAACTAGTTAAGAAAGTCAGCCTGCAATACCAGTTGTTCCGCCTTCATGATGGATTCTTGCATCAGAATTTTGGGGGTGACCGATTACTCACCAGTGATGAAAAAATTGTGAATGAAAGTAAATGCAGTTTTTTGTCAAAGCTAACTTTCAAGGTAGGCTAAGTATATATTTTTACAATAACATTAGTTTTATTTCGATTTTTCAAAGCTTTCTTCATTTTGTCTTTACTTTTTATTGGGGGCTTGCTAGTTAACATCTTTAAAAAAAAAAAGGGCACTGGTCCCCGGTGATCTTTGATCTCTTTCATGTTTTTCAGGTAGATCTCCACCTCTCATGGGATGCCTATTCCTGCTATAAAGTATGGAAGAAGTTCATCAAAGTGCCAGCAGTGAAGCAGTTCAATCCAGAGTCTACCTCTCAAGATGATGTTCTGGACTTTTTACAGTCTGCCCTGAATAAATTCAGCTATAGTAGTATCAGAGTGCAGGTGTTGGCAATCTCAGCTCTGATGAAAGTGCAATGAGCGGAGGACCCTTTGATAGCATGTTTTATGAGGGCAGTACTGAAGATTAGAACATCTCTCAAGTCTGTCTTTCCTAAATGGGATCCGCCTCTAGTTCTCCGGACCCTAAATGAAAGATCCCTTTTGGCCTGATGAAGATATTCCATTGTTCTGGTTGACAATAAAAAACGTTCTGTTAATAGCAATATCTTTGATGAGACATGTCTCAGAAAAGCATGCTTTCTTTGACTTTTCCCCCCAAATGTCTCTTTGGAATTTAATCTGAGTTGTACCACCTTTACTTCTTCCAAAAGCAGAGAATGCGGCCCAGGAGTATTGAAATAGAGTGGACCTGTTTGGGTTATTAGCTTATATGTATAGAACGGTGAGTCTCTGATTCAAGAATAATCTATTTTTATTTCCCAACTGACCAAAAATTATAAGGGCAGCCTCGTCAATGATAATTTTCTCTTCGATAGCCCAAGCCAAGAAGCGGGTATACGTGTGCTTCAGGTCTTTCCCTTCCAGTGAAGATTTTGGCACACTTTACAAGGGCAACTTGGGTAAGTTATGCCAAGGTGCCAGCAGATGTTGTCAGAGAGCTTACCTGATTGGGCGTCGTCGCGCGCGGGGGCGTGTTGGTGCACGCTTTCCTGCGGGTGCTCGGGCGCTTGCTTCTGTGGGCACTGGTGTTGGCATGCCGGCTGGCCGTGGTGGACGCGGTGGTGCACGGGCACGTATGCCTATGGGCGCTGCTATGCGTTCGCCTGGTGGCACTGGTGTGCATGCCGCTGTCCGGGGGGCGCGCTCGGGCGCGTGCGGGTGCGCGGGTGCCTGTGCGTAACGGTGCGTGCACGAACGCGGCGTTTGGCGCCAATCAGCCCATTTAGGCTTGCTTCTCCCTCTGATCAGTGCTGCCTGATCAACAGCTCCGTGCCTAGTTCCTGTTTCCTGTTCCTAGTTCCTGTGATTCCTGTGTTCCTGATCTGTTGACGACCCGGCTTGCCTTTTGGACTCTCCTGACCTCCGCCTGCATTTGACCCCGGCCTGTTTGACTTCGCTTCTGCCCGCTCCTTCTGTACCTCTGCTGCCCGCCTGTTGCCAAAACCCAGCTTGTGCACTAACCTGTCTCCAGCTCCTGTTCAGCATCTGTTGTCTGTGCCGCTGACTATCATCTGCTGTTTGAAGACTGCTAACCTCCGGAACACGGACTCCTGCACAGGCTCTCATACCACTCTGCACTCGTGGGCCTCCTGTCTGCTCTACCAGGGGCCGCGAGTCGGATACGTAAGGGAGCCTACCCTCTGCCCAAGTGGACTTACCGGTCTGGTAAGTGAGAGACTTGACAGTATCAGGCAGCCATGACCGAGTCCGGGCAGGGGGCCTCCCCCATGGATGAACTTTGTAGGCACCTTGCGGGCCTTACCCAAGCAGTCAAGAGCCTACAAGAAGGCTACACCAGATTAGAGGGTCAGGTCCAAGCCCTCTCAGCTGCTCCCCCCCCCCAAGGGGCACCATCTGCCGGACTCTCCTCAGCACCCTCCGTAGCAATGCTTCCTCCGGAACCCAGGGTACCCACACCTGAGAAATTTACTGGAGATCGTCGCAAATACCGGGCCTTCCGTAATGCCTGCGAGCTTTACTTTGCGCTACAGCCTCGCACGTTCTCTCTGGACGCCACTAAGGTGGGATTTGTCATTGCACTGCTGTCCGGCGAGCCCCAGACTTGGGCTCATCATTTACTGGAGCAGAAGTCCAGATCCTTAGATACCCTGGACGCTTTCTTTCTGGCAATGTCCCAATTGTACGAGGACCCTCAACTTACTACTACTGCTGAGGCAGCCCTGCATTCCCTGCAGCAAGGCTGCAGAGCGGCCGAAGACTACGCAGTTGAGTTTCGTCGTTGGAGCTCTGATACAGAGTGGAACGACGCTGCCTTGCGTCATCAATTTCGGATGGAGTTATCTGATCCCCTTAAGGATGAACTGGCACGTGTTGGAATACCCCAGACTCTGGATGAACTTATTAACCTATCTATTCAAATTGACCGACGTCTGAGAGAAAGACGCTCTGAGAGGTCCTCTGGTCACCCTCGTCCTATTTGGATGCTCCCTAGAGTTCCCAGTTCCCGCAACCAATTGCCACTCTCCTCTACTTCAACCACGGAAGCACCCGAACCCATGCAGCTTGGTCTGCTCCGGCCATCCCTTACCCCGGAAGAGAAGATGCGCAGACGTACGCACAACCTATGCCTGTATTGCGGGGAACAAGGACATTTTGTGAGGACCTGCCCTAACAAGATACGTAAGTGTCTGACGTCTTCTTCCGCTTGTGCATCTGTTTTGCCCAAACCTGTTAACCATTTAACTATCTCTGTTGTATTACAGCTCCCCGGAAAGAACATCCCGGTGTCGGTCATTATTGACTCTGGAGCATGCAGTGGCTTCATCGATCAAACCTTTGTCAATAATCATGGCATTCCTCTTCAACCTAAGACCCAGGGTCTTGCAGTATTCCTAGCTGATGGCTCTACCCTTAGTTCAGGTCCAGTCACCTGTGAGACTGTTCCGCTACTGGCCACCATAGGCCCGGAACATCAGGAACTCTTGGATGTCATCTCCTCCCCTCTCTTCCCAATCATTCTCGGAATGCCCTGGCTACAGGCACATAACCCCAGCATTGACTGGTCCACAGGAAGAATCCAATTCTCATCTGACTACTGCAGGCAACATTGCTTACGTGGGACCCCCGTCTCACCGACTCAATGTCTTTGTTTGGATTCGGATACCAAACTTTGCCCATCTCTTCCCGAGGCCTATCGGGACCAGGATGTCTTCAGTAAGAAGGGGGCAGAGACTCTTCCAGTTCACAGGCCTTATGACTGCCCAATAGAACTTTTACCTGGAACCGAAGTTCCTTTTGGAAGGATTTTTCCACTAACTGAGCAGGAGCTGGGCACCTTAAAAAACTACATTGACGAGAACTTAAAGAAAGGGTTTATCCGCCCTTCCACGTCTCCAGCCGCTGCAGGCATTTTCTTCGTGGAGAAGAAGGACCACACCCTACGTCCCTGTATCGACTACTGGGAATTAAACAAAATTACTGTAAAGAACAGATACCCGTTACCCTTAGTACCCGAGTTATTCCAGAGACTGGGAACCGCAAGAGTTTTCACCAAGCTGGATCTCTGCGGGGCATACAACTTAATTCGCATAAGAGAAGGGGATGAGTGGAAAACAGCTTTTCGTACTCGATTTGGGCACTATGAGTACCTTGTCATGCCCTTTGGCCTGTGCAACGCACCAGCCACCTTCCAGCACTTTGTCAACGATGTATTCCGTGACTTCCTAGACCTCTATGTCATAGTCTATCTGGACGATATTTTGATTTTCTCCGCCTCTCTGACCGACCACCGCAGGCATGTGCGAAATGTTCTCACCCGACTTAGGCAACATGGGCTCTATGCAAAACTTGAGAAATGTGAGTTTGAGCTTCAATGCATTCAGTTTCTGGGCCTGATCATCTCCCCTCAGGGCATCAAGATGGATCCCCAAAAGGTATCTGCTATCCTGGACTGGCCTGCACCTATTGATAAGAAAGGGGTACAACGTTTTATTGGCTTTGCCAACTTCTATAGAAAATTCATAAAAGGGTTCTCTTTGATAATCGCTCCTATTACTGAACTTACCAAACAAGGAAGTCGGTTTTGCTGGACTCCTAAGGCGCAGTCGGCCTTCGAGGAACTCAAGGCTCTATTTACCTCAGCCACTATTTAAAAACACCCCAACCCAGCTCTACCATTTGTGTTGGAAGTGGACGCTTCCGAAATTGCAGTAGGGGCCGTACTCTCACAACGACAAGGCACCAAAGCTCTTCTGTACCCTGTGGGGTTTTTCTCACGAAAACTCTCACCTTCCGAGAGAAACTACGATGTGGGTGACCGTGAACTCCTAGCTATTAAGGCGGCCTTGGAGGAATGGCGTTACCTTCTGGAGGGTGCTGCTTATCCCATACTGGTCTACACGGACCATAAAAACCTGGAATACCTGAGAACGGCTAAGAGGTTAAGACCCCGGCAGGCCAGATGGGCACTTTTTTTTTCTCTATTCCAGTTCCATGTCACCTTCAGACCCGGATCCAAAAATATTAAATCTGACGCACTCTCACGAATGTTCCATGATTCGGAAGAAACCGCACCTCCAGATACCATCCTTCCCCCTGAGAATTTCTTGCTTCTTCAGGAAGATCTAATCTCTCGAATCAGACGGGCTTCTATGGGGGCGATGCCGCCCGCTGGGACCTGTACCAAGGATGGCCTATTTTGGCATGAAGACAAGATTGTGGTCCCCAAAGAACTAAGGGTACAGGTATTGGAACTGTGTCACGATCACAAATTAGCTGGACATTTCGGCTCATGAAAAACAAGTGATCTGGTACTACGTACCTTCTGGTGGCCTCATCTCATCAGGGATTGTAGAAGGTTCATTGATTCCTGCAATACTTGTGCTAGAAGCAAAACCAGCCGGACCAGAGCTTGGGGACTGTTAAAACCTCTCCCAGTCCCAGAGAGACCATGGAGCACGATCTCAATGGATTTTGTCGTTGAACTCCCCCCATCAGAAGGCTTCTCCGCTATCTTTGTCGTGGTAGACATATTGTCTAAAATGGCTCATTTTCTCCCAATGAAGGGTACCCCATCGGCCACGGAGACCGCTGATATGTTTATTAAAGAAATTGTCAGGCTGCATGGAGTTCCAAAGAATATAGTTTCTGACCGTGGTGTCCAATTCACCTCCAGATTCTGGAAGGCCCTCTGTGGCTCCTTGGAAATTGAGTTGGCATTCTCCTCAGCCTACCATCCCCAGTCCAATGGGCAAACTGAGAGGACGAATCAGACGCTGGAGCAGTATCTCCGCTGCTTCTCCGCATTCTCCCAGGACGATTGGGCCCCCCTACTCCCTATTGCAGAGTTCTCTTATAATAATTCCTTGCATTCAGCCACCAACCAGACTCCATTCTATGCCAACTATGGCTTTCATCCGACCTTTTTACCTGGATCAATACCTGAATGTTCTGTTCCTGCAGTATCTGAGACCTTGAATTTCTTCTCGGTGAACAATAAGCTGTTACAAGATACCATGGCCAAGGCCCAAGAAGGTTATAAGAAGGTGTTTGACAAAAAGAGGCGTGGAGAACTCGTGTTGGAACCTGGTAACCCAGTATGGTTATCTACCGCCAATCTAAAACTGGCATGTCCATCCAAAAAACTAGGCCCTAAGTTCCTGGGTCCCTTCCTGGTAAGGAGGAAAATTAATGATGTTGCCTACGAGCTTGATCTACCGAATTCCCTGAAGGTGCACCCGGTCTTCCATGTATCTCTCTTAAAGCAGGTTATCCCCAATTCTTTTGTTGGCCGTACTGTCGGTCCACCCAAACCCATCCTTGTAGACAACAAGGAGGAATTTGAAGTAGAGGCAATATTAGACTGCAGAAAAAGACGAAATCAAACCCAATACCTCATAAAATGGAAAGGATATGGCCCTGAAGACAATTCATGGGAACCAGAAGATAATTTGCATGCCGGGGAACTCCTGCAAGCTTTCAAGGACTCACATGCCTCCAAGTTGGCCCAAGTGGGCATCCGGTGTCTGCCCTTGAGGAGGGGGCACTGTCAGAGAGCTTACCTGATTGGGCGTCGTCGCGCGCCGGGGCGCGTTGGTGCGCGCTTTCCTGCGGGTGCTCAGCGCCTGCTTCTGTGGGCACTGGTGTTGGCATGCCGGCTGGCCGTGGTGGACGCGGTGGTGCACGGGCACGTATGCCTATGGGCGCTGCTATGCATTCGCCTGGTGGCGCTGGTGTGCATGCCGCTGTCCAGGGGCGCGCTCGGGCGCGTGCGGGTGCGCGGGTGCCTGTGCGTAACGGTGCGTGCACGAACGCGGCGTTTGGCGCCAATCAGCCTATTTAGGCTTGCTTCTCCCTCTGATCAGTGCTGCCTGATCAACAGCTCCATGCCTAGTTCCTGTTTCTAGTTCCTGTGATTCCTGTGTTCCTGATCTGTTGACGACCCTTTTGCCTTTTGGACTCTCCTGACCTCCGCCTGCATTTGACCCCGGCCTGTTTGACTTCGCTTCTGCCCGCTCCTTCTGTACCTCTGCTGCCCGCCTGTTGCCAAAACCCAGCTTGTGCACTAACCTGTCTCCAGCTCCTGTTCAGCATCTGTTGTCTGTGCCGCTGACTATCATCTGCTGTTTGAAGACTGCTAACCTCCGGAACACGGACTCCTGCACAGGCTCTCATACCACTCCGCACTCGTGGGCCTCCTGTCTGCTCTACCAGGGGTCGCGAGTCGGAAACGTAAGGGAGCCTACCCTCTGCCCAAGTGGACTCACCGGTCTGGTAAGTGAGAGACTTGACAGATGTGGTCTGTGAAGCTGCCAGCTGGAAGTCCCCTAACATCTTTGGCCGTCATTATTGCTTAGAGGTGGCATTTGGCCCATCCCTGTCTTTAGGCTTATCGGCTCGTTTTTTTTCCTTAACACATTTGTTTGCCTGCATTTGACTCAGGTGTCTTTATTTTCTTCCTTCCCTATCATTTTATGGTAGCTATATCTCATGAGTAGGCTGACATTATTAGGAATATGGAAAATTGTTATTTATACTGTATTTCTTCTTGCCTGGAGGCTCATCATGTCAGCCAAGGCTTCCACTCCCTGATGTTTTTGCTGCAAGCTTTTTTTTAGGAACATTAGGTTTAAGGGTGTCCCTCCTTTTTTTTTCCAGCAGGGGGTTGTTCTGTAGGGTCAGAGGGGTGGAGCTGACCCATGAGTAGAATGACACGAGGAACATCCAGGAAAGGAAAATTACAATAAGTATAGATAATAGTTTTCCATAATCTTGTATGAAACTATTAGTATTTCTGACCAATGGCTTTTGTACATTTTCTACAAGGCCTGAGATTTTTTCAGTGAGTGTATTCATACCCGTTATAATGGGTCTGTGTGGATTTCCAAGCTTGTGGATCTTAAGCAGCAAACAGAAGTTTCTAAATTCTGGTCTACATGGAAATGGACTGTTAATTTCTGAATGTAGGTGGACTGGTAGTGTTTTAATGAGACCTTTTAGTTGCTGAGTAAAAGCATAGGTTGGATCATAATCATATTTCTGTATTAATTACAATGCACAAGCTGCCTCTTTCACACGTGTATATATTTATTTGGCCCTTAGAAGAAGAGGGTAGGCCCTGAATGCTTGTCCTGAAAATGTATTTGTTAGTACAAGTAACAAAAAATCAAACTGACAGTACTCAACTTGTGTTGTTGCAAGAGTGCACTAATACAGCTCCTATCACCTTAAAGGATAAGCTCACCTGTCGTAACATGTTACGTTACACCCATATTCAGGGTGTAACATGTAACATATTACGAACGGACCAGCCCCCACACCTCTCGGATCTGACAGATAATGGGGAACCCCCCTATTATAAATGTGCATTTATTATTTTTTTCCAAAAAGTAAACTTATCCTTTAAGCGCAAATTGTTCCATGTTACTAGTTAGTACCCTTTCAAAATGGTTAAAAAAAAGTGTACAGTCAAGGCTAAAAGTTTTGAGACTGGCATAAATAATAATTTTCACACGCAGCTTCAGTGTTTTTAGATCTTTTTGTCAGATCGTTACTATGGTATACTGAAGTATAATTACAAGCATTTCAGAAGTGTTAAAGGCTTTTATTCACAATTACATGAAGAGTCAATATTTGCAGTGTCGACCCTTCTTTTTCAAGACCTCTGCAATTCGCCTTGACATGCTGTCAGTCAACTTCTGGGCCACATCCTGACTGATGGCAGCCCGTTCTTGCATAATAAATTCTTGGAGTTTGTCAGAGTTTGTGGGGGGTTTTTTTTGTTCACCTACCGCTTGAGGATTCCCCACAAGTTCTCAATGGGATTAAGGTCTGGTGAGTTTCCTAGCCATGGACCCAAAATGTCAATGTTTTAATCCCCAAGCCAATTAGTTATCACTTTTTCCTTATGACAAGGTGCTCCATTATGCTGGAAAAGGCATTGTTCGTCACCAAACTGTTCTTGGATGATTGGGAGAAGTAGCTCTCGGAGGATGTTTTTGTACTATTCTTTATTCATGGCTGTGTTCTTAGGCAGAATTGTGAGTGGGCCCACTCCCTTGGCTGAGAAGCAACCCCACACATGAATGGTCTCAGGATGCTTTACTGTTGGCATCACACAGGACAGATGGTAGCACTCACCTTTTCTTCTCTGGACAAGGTTTTTTGCTGATGCCCAAAACAATAGGAAAGGGGATTCATCAGAGAAAATGACTTTACCACAGTCCTCAGCAGTCCAATCCCTGTACCTTTTGCAGCATATTAGTCTGTCCCTGATGTTTTTTTTAGGAGAGATATGGCTTCTTTGCTGCCCTTCTTGACACCAGGCCATCCTCCAAAAGTCTTTGCCTCACTGTGAGTGCAGATGCACTCACACCTGCCTGCTGCCATTCCTGAGCAAGCTCTGCACTGGTGGTGCCCCGATCCCACAGCTGAATCAACTGTAGGAGACGGTCCTTTTGGCTAAGATCAAGTGTGGTGTGTGTTCTTATCAGTTTCCAGGAGGTGGCGCTTGCTTCCGTCCCTGATCTACGGCGAAGTAGAGATGGGATGGCGGTTGCTAGGCAAAACCTGCTGGAGTAAAGGTGACCTGGAGTGGTTTGTAGCTGAAAGGGAAGTCTTCTGATGGGGATGGAGAACCACAGGGTCTGATCCGGAGGGTCGGGTCCCTGGCCTTTTGGCCTAGATTGGGGTACCTCTTGCTCTGGTCAGTTTTTTTGGGAGAGAATGCTTACTCCTCCTTTAGGGGGTGGAGTGGTCAGTATTTCCCTAATGTAATGAGGCAGGAGGGATGGAACGACGGTGAGACCTGATGGTAAAGGGCTCTCACCAAGCTGCCTGTACTCCAGGCCTTCTTGGCTGGGGTGGGGGCTGCTGTGGTCTGGGCTGGGGGTCAGGGTTTCACGAAAAGCCAGTGGTGAATGTGCCCCTGAAGTGGCAGTTTAGGGGTGCCGTACAGTCACAGTATTTAGGCACTTGATTTATGGCACCATGGTCACTTCACCACAACACACGTTTTTCACACCTGCCTCTTTTGGGTAGGACCAGGGGAAATTTTTATTCTTGGCCGGAGAGCCGGCCATTGTATTACGAATGGTCACTTTCACTCTCCCACCTTCCTATCTCCCCACTCTTTTTATATATTCCCGTGTTTGACACTTTTTTGTATTTTTTTGTTTGATGTGTATACACGTTTGTCACTGTGTGATGAGTAGGGTGTGGGTCCTCGGGCCTACTCTGAAAGTCTTGGGAAGGGGTGGACATAGGCCTTCTGGATTAGTTTGCCCTCTCCCTTGGGGGTCTCCCTTCGGGGGAGCCCCACCTAGTACTTGGGTGAGCCTGTTTTGGCAGACCTTCCAGAGAACGGGGGTCCGCCTGGTTTCGGCCAGATGGACCCATTGTAAAGTGCCTCAGTCCCTGTCTGGAGCCTAACACCCCAGGGGGATCAGGGTAAGGTCTTTCCCTAGTGGAGGACACTGTACACCCGTTGCACGTTTTTGTGTTTCACTCTTTATGTGTGTGCACTTTTTTTAGCACCGGGTAGAAGTTTTTGAGTGTGTTTTGCATGCCACTGGCTTTTCAAAAAAGAAAAAAGACAGTCCTCTCTCCTTAAATTTATTTATGATCCAATTAGTAGCAGTAATATCCTTCCATGTGAATTCTTTTTCTGCAAATAATTGGTGACTGCATGTGTTTCCTTGCAGATAACCATGGTTAACAAAGGAAGAACAATGATTTCTAGCACCACCCTCCTTTTAAAGCTTCCAGTCCGTTATTCTAATGCAGGGATATGCAATTAGCTGACCTCCAGCTGTTGCAGAACTACAAGTTCCATCATGCCTCTGCCTCTGGGTTTCATGCTTGTGGCTGTCAGAGTCTCGCTATGCCTCATGGGACTTGTAGTTCTGCAACAGCTGGAGGTCCACTAATTGCATATCCCTGTTCTAATGCAATCAGCATTAGAGTGGTTTCCAGCCTTGTCCTTGTCAACACTGACACCTGTGTTAACAAGAGAATCACTGACATGATGTTAGCGCGTCCATTTGTGGTAGGGCTGAAATGCAGTGGAAATGTTTTTTTTGGGATTAAGTTCATTTTCATGGCAAAGAGAGACTTTGCAATTAATTGCAATTCATCTGATCACTCTTCATAACATTCTGGAGTATATGCAAATTGCCATCATAAAAACTGAGGCAACAGACTTTGTGATAATTAATATTTGTGTACGGTAATTCTCAAAACTTTTGGCCAGGGCTGTATAAACATTCATTAAAAAATAGAACTCACTTTGGGAAAAATACAATTACAAAACACAAAGCTGAGATACAGAGTTAAATGTACTAAAAGAGCTGATCATTTTTACTATCAAAATTGTGTGAATATTCGCTTAAATTGTCCAGACATAGGAAAAGCAAACTACTCTTCACCTGGAATACCCAATCATATGCAGATGCTTAAATTTTTGAGTGACGTTTCTCAACTACTTTTGTAAATTAGTCTAATTTTGTAGTTTGCAACCTGCATTTGTTTTATAGATGTTTTCATCCTTTATATGTTTAAGCTGTGGCATAAGTAACAATAGCTACAAAGATGGCTGCAATTTTACAAAGTATGACTTGAACTTGATCATGATAGTGTTTGGCTGAAATCAAATCAAATATGCCAGGTCAACTGAAATTATATCTGCAGAAAAGTTGGTCTGTAAATCGATATTTTCTGTAGGCCTGTGAGTATATGAATAGGTTCATGGCAGGTCATCCTACTAGACACTGCTTCACTGAGAGTAGAGATAGGACATGTTTGCACATGGGATAAAATAAATAGCTTTGCTAATGCTAACTATTATACTGGGAAGCATGAACATATTTAGGAGTCAAAGTATACAGCAGGCTAGACAAATTAAAGAATCTACCTGTACTTTAAAAAGAAATTATAATAATTAAAGAGTGCAGATGTAAATTTAAAAAATCAATTATGGAAATATATGCAGAAATGTTTTACCCATTGGTGGATCACAAATGCAACCTTGGGCTTCCATTGAAGGACGCAATAATGGCTTTTGGTCAATTTTATTATTTCTTTTTTAAGTTTATGTTTTTGAATTATGTTTTATATTTTTTTAACTATATTTTTGTATAAATATACAAGAGAAAGGATTTCCAGGGAAACGTGGGTTAGCTAAAGAGATAACACTATTCCAAAGTCGATTAAGGGTGCGAAACTAATTTTGTTGCTTTCTACTGATATTTGGATGGAGGTTTCAATTATGAGGTTCAGTGAAGTGTTAAAATCCTAGACTTTGTGAAAAAAAAATCCTAGACAATGTAAACTTTGCTGCAAATCCCACTGATGTCTAATAGGCAAGGTGTTGTAAAAACAAAAGGAATAAGGAGCTGGGAATTTTCATGGGGGACATGTACTAATGCCAAAATATTTATTTAAAAAATACTATACAGTGGAAAGAGGGCCATTTTCATAATGCTTCAAGAGTGACATGGAAAAAAAAACTGTCAAATTACAGCTACTGTATGTAGTGTTTTGGAAGAGTAGGATTCTCACGTACAACCTCAGCGATAGCGTACTTTGCAGAGCATACAGACCAGTGGCAGGGCAGCTTTAGTCAGGAGGAATATGTCTAACTAGTTTATGACTAACATTTTTTAAAAAAGGGGATTGGGGGTGCAGTCAATGCGAGTGTTAAAATATGAGATTACATGAGTGGCAAGCTTTGAACAATTTTCTGCCCAGCTCCTTTGATTTTTCAATCAAAGGATGTTGGATGTGGTGGGGGTAATAGGACCACACACTAAGTGAATTTCAGCTGCCTCATCAGGAACTGGACAAAATTCGAACAGTGTATGGCCAGCTTTAGTGGCCAGTATGGGTTCTCCCACTTGACCATTGGACATCAGGGGCTTAGTGCTAAGTCCAGATAGCAATGTCTGCTGGGGCTTCTAGAACAGAAATTGATCAAAATACACTTTATCAGATCATTAGCTGTATATGTTAGGATATGGGATACACTACACTAGTTTTAATATCATGTGACCTTTCCACAAAAGGTGGGCCTGGATCATTCCAATAACAACAAAAATGTATGTAATTACCTTATTATTATACCGTATTTATATAGCGCCAACAGTTTTGCAGCGCTTTACAACATTAGAGCAGACAGTACAGTTACAATACAATTCAAAACAGAAGGAATCAGAGGGCCCTGCTTGTTAGAGGTTACACTCTAAAAGGGAGGGTCAAGTGATACAATTGGTAATAACTGTGGGGGATGAGCTGATGGAGAAAATACAGTTAAAAAAGTACAGTTATTACGTGGGGATAGGATAGGCTTCTCTGAAGAGATGGGTTTTTAGGGATCGCTGGTGAATCTGTATCGGTGTTCCTGTGCTCCATGCCATGCTCTTTGCCACTGTGAGCAGGAGGTAAAATCCATGGAGCTGGCCCAAGGGTGTAAGGCTGTGTTGTGGTCTGCACTGTTACATTCTGTGCACTTTACACTGACCTTACAAACCTTGTAACAGACATTGTCCCTGAGAAAGGCTTTGCGGTCTTCCATGGACTTTCTTCTGAAAGTTCTGCATTTCAAAAGAGGATATGGCATCTTGTGTAAAGGGTAGTGTTTAGCAGGGTTCTTGACCTGGTCCTCTTGGCGAGAGGAGTTTCAAGACCTATGAAAAGAGTCTCTGGGAGAAACATTCGTTTTGTGCACTGTCACTGGTGCTTTGGTGTGTTAGAGACCAAGGGGAATGGCACATGACAGCACAGAACCAAAGCTAGGGCTGTTTCTTAATTTTGCTTGCCAGTTTACAAAGTCTACCATCACATAGAAGGGTGGAAAAGGAACTTTACAGCAGCAGCAGAATGACACTAAAACGAAGCACTGTTGTCCCAGTGCTAGGATGCAGAGTGTATGTAAACGTCTCATCGAGACAGAGCAGGTGACTACAATGTCGTCATGGAGTCCTCCTGCGCGTGTATCGTCCCTGTGGGCGGGACTTCCTCAGCGATTACTGAGGCTCGTGCGTCAACTTCCTTTCATACACGCCACTTTGCATAATTAGCATCCGGAGTCCGCCCCCTATTGCGTGCATTGCCATAACAACAAAGAAGCCTAAAAGATGTGTGATTAACATCCGGATCCTGCCTCCTCACTGCATACATTTGCGTAGCAACAGAGACGCCCAAAGGGCCAGACACATTGTCACGTGATCAGCATGCTAATCCCACTCTGCAAAGAGTCCCCCAGAGCCAGACAGCCTACTGCAAGGGGAACACAGCATCTCTCTCAGACCAGGCACAGCAATAAAACGGAGGCGCAGATACCCATGATCAGTTAAAAGTTTAACTATCTAGCTAAATTAAACATCATGGCAGCCACCTTTCACAAACATACAATATATACTTATGAAATACAAATAAAAATCTCAATCAAAAACATTAAACAGAAACTCTATTAAACATAATGAAATATTGTACAAATCCAATAATTAACCCCCATTTGATATTATCTAAATTTAACGATCTGAAATGAAGCAATTCAAATTAATTAGTTTCACACCCCAAAAAGACTCATGGCAGCTCAATTGCCGAATATAATTGCCTCCCCTCCAGTGATTGGTCACTTTCTCAACCTCCAAAATTTGAACTTTGTGGGGTTGCGATTGTGAAACAATTGGAAATGTTTGTAAACATTATGGGTTATAAGACCCTTTTTAATATTATTCACATGTTCTCCAATCCTCACATGAGGTCCTCCCTACATACTGCAGGCCACATTCGCATTCCAACATGTCCTGCCGTATAACATGTTATCAGTTCTTTAATCTGATAGTGTTTGTTGGTGGCAGAGGCAACAAACTCTTTCCGTTTTTTAATATTGCCCCTAGCATGCTTGCATGCAGGGCAATGGCCACATGCGTGAAAACCTGTTAGAAAGTTGAATATCCTATTCTCAAAATGAACCGGAGGGGTCTATAACCCCTGGGGCTAATTTGTCTCTTATCTGTTGAAGTTCGCCCTCCATCTCTTGTTGTTTGGCAAAAGGACCCTTTCTCTTTCAGAGGGTACGATCTGTGTGGGAAGAGGCTGAGGAAGAGGTATTAGAGAGTGTATCAGAGTTATAGCCATTTTTGTCCTGGTTCCTAGTGGGTTTTTTACCCTTATTTTTGGGATTCCTATTCTGATGCCATTTATAGGCTCTATTTTCACCAAAGGCATTTTTATCTCTCCAGAATTTCTTTTCTTTCTTCTGGAGGATGGCCTTACTATGTGCTCTTAAATGTTCTCTCAATTTTTCTTCGAGGCCTGTGTAGTCCTCGTGTACTTTTAATGGAATCAGTTGAGCATAGAGGGCACTGATTTCTGTATCTAAAGTATTGAGTTGTAATTTGTATTCTTCCTGTAGTAATAGCATTCAATTTCTAGAACAATCATTGAGTTTAGTTTCCCAGTTTTTCTTTAAGTCATTGGAGATATGGTCCAAGATTTGAAAAATTTGGATTCTCAATCCAATCGGATTGATATTTTCTTGAACATATCTACCCAGGGATTGTATGTGCCAATGCAATGCACATTTTCGCTCTAGTACTTTAGTAAGACTGTGAAAAAGTGAAGTCAGATCAGTTTTGATTTGTTCCTTGGCTTGGTAATTGGTCTGGATGTTAGACATAAGTTCCTCCCAATTTTCACCTAAGAGATCCCCCATCCTGAATAGCCACAGAGACAGGCAGAATGAATGTATAATAGTATGACCCCCAAAAAATAAAGAATAGGACCACATTAGAAAGACCAGTAAAATGTGGTACTCCCCTTATTGGAGGACCATCCCTGGAATTTCAACAAAAAATAAATAATATATCTAAACTGGGGGTTCACATCAAACAGGGAGTCAATATGAGGACATGGGTGTATTATCCACCCCTAGAAGTGTAGATAAAAAATAGGCTCCCAAAGATTGATGCGAAAAAATTGCCAACATCCCTAAATCTTGAAAACAGAAAAACCTCAAATAATGTGGTTTTAAGGGCAATTGTAGAAATGAGTTGAAAATAGTATAAAAAGTTTATATAAAATTTATTAATACACAAAATAAAAAAAATAAAAAAAACGACAGACTTAGAGAAAAAGACAAACATCTAAGTGAACAATATTGTTGTATACAGTTATCAGTTATCAGTATACAGTTGTCAACAGTGATGGCAAAAAAATCCCACTACATAAATGATCATTATCCATGAGTGAGAGTCCAACGCGTTTTGAAATATATAGAAATACAATCTTCATCAGGGATGGTTTGCCATTTCTAAAAGTGTAAAATACAGTGTAAACAAATAGAATACAGAAAATAAATAAGTCGTATAAAGCTGATAGGTGGAATGTAACCCCCATCAGAATATGCATAGACTTACATGTCAGAATAGTAGTGATTAGAGCAAGATTTCTGTATATCATCCAGCATCCACAAAGCTTGTGTTGGCCTTTCAATATGCAAGGGAACCCCAGGATATTATAATCCAATAGAGGCACCAAAAATTATAAAAGCGTGATAGCACCTTAAATATAGCCAATGGCAACGAGGCAGGGGAAATCTAAAAGAAGGATTGAAGCATAAGGTAAGACTCTCTCTCAAAAAACAAAACAAAACTTTTTTTGATGGTTGATCAAATAGATATCCATCACAGGCCGGGGGTCGCGTAACTAACCCCCATAAATGGGATGTCAAAAGCTAAGAATGGCAGCTCTGGAGTTCCCGGCGTCCTCCTTATATAGCCCAAGCCAAACAACAGAATGAACTCGTGGAGCGTCGGGGAACGACGCCGCACAGCGTGTGGGCAATGACGTCATCCCCCAAAACACAGCTGTGATGAAGAGTTAAAACAGCTGACGGCAAAGATCCAGGGGGAGCATGGCTGAGAAGATAGCCCCGCCCACCTCGATCAAGCCAACCAATCCCGGACAGAGGGCTAAAGACGCTGCTGACAGTGAATGCCGGCGTGCGTCTGGTAAAGTAGAAACAGACACACGAAAGTGGAAACATCGCTGCCAGCAGCGAATGCAGCCACATGTCACAAAATGCTACAACAGACCAAACCAAGGATAACAAAGACTAGGGCATCTCCGTGATCTAAGGGGTGGGACTGCCAGAAATAAATATATAATAACAAATCTACAAGAGGGAAAATACAGGAGGCTGGGGCGTGAGAGAGAAAAAAAGAGAACACTGACGGGGAGACTTTCTCTCAATAACGGAGGAAATAAACGCCCCCGACACAAAAAATATCCTCCCAAAACTATTGAGATGGTGCCAATAGCAACCAAGATAACAGTTAAGGAGGAAAAGTGGCTCCCAAGAAAGAAATGATTTAATGGGAGCCTACGTGTGCCGGGTGCATATTGGTAGCCACAAGCTCAAATGAAGAATACTGAATGGGGCACAGAGACACAAGCTCAACATATACAAAAAATACATAACAGAATATATACATAAGCCACCAAGGAGGTGGAGCGGCAAAAAATACCGCTTAATAATTGAATTTGAATAACAAAAATTACATTATATAGCACCCCAAATAGATAATGTCATTCTAACAAGTCTGCTAGCAGAAAAAACAGAGTGAGAGAAACACGGAGGGAAAAGGGAAAGGGGAACAAAAACAAAGATCTAATCAATTTCGATCAGTTTTTCCTGAATTGAACCCGTCTAAAAAGGGCCTAAAACTTTCAGCTTCATTAAGGCCAGGTGGGGTAGTAGCATCCAGATATCTAATCCAGCGCATTTCGCGCTGTAATAGAATCTTATTTCAATCCCCACCTCTAGTAGGGACATGCACTTGATCCAGTACCGTAAAATTTTTTAAATCTTCTCAGTCGCGCTCCCCTTGGATCTTTGCCGTCCGCTGTTTCAACTCCTCATCACAGCTGTGTTTTGGGGGATGACGTCATTGCCCACACGCTGTGCGGTGTCGTTCCCCGACGCTCCACAAGTTCATTCTGTTGTTTGGCTTGGGCTATATAAGGAGGACGCCGGGAACTCCAGAGCTGGCATTCTTAGCTTTTGACATCCCATTTAGATGTCTAATTCTTTGATCTGGTAAGGAGAGGATTAACTTTTCTCTCCTATTTGGATATCACCATGATCCTGTGGCTGCTGTAGGTGGAACTTTTGAAGGATTTGGCATTTGGTAAGCACAATCTTTTCTCTTATATTCTGTTCAGCCTATAGCCTTTTTGGCTTTGGGGTTTGATGCTTTGGGCTCTGCAGTCTTTACATCTGGGGGATGCTATTTTCACTATACGTCCTCACCTCTGTGGAACCCATGTTTAATAATATCTATATATATTTTTTTGATCAATCTTGGACTCTTGGAGTCTTTGTTTGATACTTTTTCCTGTTTAATCTTTTTAGATGGCAGTGTTCCCTTTCCCTCTCACCACCATCTAGGATTGGGAGTCTCCATTTCTGTCCTCTTTATGGCTTGGATTACCTTAGCAGATAAAAAAAACCCCTATAGAATTGCGGCTTGGACATAACAATTTGTAAGTGTCTTTCATTTTTAATATTACATTTCCTTATGTTTGTTTGTTTTTGTAGTGGCCGCCCCCATATGGGTGGCAATGGGGGATGTTTAGCCTCCTTTGCCCCCCCCTCCTTTTTTGAGGGGTTTATGGGGGTTAGTTATGCGACCCCCGGCCTGTGATGGAGATCAAATTGATCAACCATCAAAAAAAGTTTTTTTTTTTTTGAGAGAGAGAGTCTTACCTTATGCTTCAATCCTTCTTTTAGATTTCCCCTGCCTCGTTGCCATTGGCTATATTTAAGGTGCTTTTATGCTTTTATCATTTTTGGTGCCTCTATTGGATTATAATATCCTGGGGTTCCCTTGCATATTGAAAGGCCAACACAAGATTTGTGGATGCTGGATGATATACAGAAATCTTGCTCTAATCACTACTTTTCTGACATGTAAGTCTATGCATATTCTGATGGGAGTTACATTCTACCTATCAGCTTTATACGACTTATTTATTTTCTGTATTCTATGTATTTATACTGTATTTTACACTTTCAGAAATGGCAAACCGTCCCTGATGAAGATTGTATTTCTATATATTTCAAAACACGTTGGACTCTCACTCATGGATGATGATCATTTATGTAGTGGGATTTTTTTTGCCATCACTGTTGACAACTGTATACTGATAACTGTATACAACAATATTGTTCATTTAGATGTTTGTCTTTTGCTCTAAGTCTGTCATTTTTAAAAAAAATATTTTGTGTATTAATACATTTAATATAAACTTTTTATACTATTTTCAACTCATTTCTACAATTGCCCTTAAAATCCCATTATTTGAGGTTTTTCTGTTTTTTAGAGGTCTGTTACATTACCTCCAGGGTCTGCCTCTGTTCATCCTGGGGCCTAGTTCACCCTGTTGATTTGCAACATGTCATGCATGTGCATGCAGTGCATGTGTTGCCTTTTGGCTATGAGCCATTACACAGGAAAACTAGGGCATGCACACAGGAATAGGCACCTTTCCTTTTACAGGGTAGATAGAATAATCTTAGAATGGAGAAGGAGGGGGAGAAAAAGTAGATTTAACCACTTGACAACTGGGCACTTAAACCCCCTTCGTGACCAGACCAATTTTCAGCTTTCAGCGCTCTCACACTTTGAATGACAATTACTCAGTCATGTAATACTGTACCCAAATGAATTTTGTGTCCTTTTTTTCATACAAATAGAGCTTTCTTTTGGTGGTATTTGATCACCTCTGGTTTTTTTATTTTTTGCGCTATAAATGAAAAAAGGCCGAAAATTTTGAAAAAAAACGCATTTTTCTTCGTTTCTGTGATAACATTTTGCAAAATATTAATTTTTCTTCATAAATTTTGGCCACAATTTATACTGCTACATATCTTTGGTAAAAATAACCAAAATTAGTGGATATTATTTGGTCTTTGTGAAAGTTAGAGAGTCTACAAGCTTTGGTGCAAATCATAAAAAATTGATCACACCTGATGTACGGACGGCCTATCTCATTTCTTGAGACCCTAACATGTCAGGACAGTACAAATACCCCCCAAATGACCCCTTTTTTGAAAGTAGACATTCCAAGGTATTTAGAAAGATGCATGGTGAGGTTTTTGATGTTGTCATTTTTTCCCACAATTCTTTGCAAAATGAAGATCCCCCCCCCCCCCCACAAAATTGTCATTATAATAGGTTATTTCTCTCACATGGCATGTGTATACCACAAATAACACCCCAAAATACATTCTGCTACTCCTCCTGAGTATTATGATACCACATGTGTGGGACTTTTTCACAGCCTGGCCACATAGAGAGGCCCAACATTCAGGGAGCACCATCACGTGTTCTAGGAGCATAAATTACCCATCTAACTTGTTGACTACCTATTACACTTTTGAAGGCCCTGGAGCACCAGAACAATGACATGTGACACTGACGTGGCACTGATGACAGATGGCACTGATACGTGGCACTGATGTGGCACCGATGACAGATGGCACTGATACGTGGCACTGACACTGATGTGGCACTGATGACAGATGGCACTGATACGTGGCACTGATGACAGATGGCACTAATACATGGAACTGAAAACAGATGGCACTAATACGTGGCACTGACAGATGGCACTAATACGTGGCACTGATGACACGTGACACTGATGACAAATGGCACTAATATGTGGCACTGATGACACGTGGCACTGATGACAGATGGCACTGATGACAGATGGCACTAATATGTGGCACTGATGACACGTGGCACTGATGACAGATGGCACTAATACGTGGCACTGATGACAGATGGCACTAATACGTGGCACTGATGACACTGATGACAGATGGCACTGATACGTGGCACTGATGACACGTGACACTAATGACAGATGGCACGTGACACTGACAGGTGGCACTGATGACAGGTGGCACTGATGACAGATGGCACTGATGACAGATGGCACTGGGGACAAATGGCAGTGGGGACAGATGGCAGGGACATGACAGCAGGGACAGATGGCAGAAACATGACAGCAGGGACAGATGGCAGGGACATGACAGCAGGGACAGATGGCAGGGACATGACAGCAGGGACAGATGCAGGGACATGACAGCAGGGACATGATGACAGGGACAGATGACAGGGACAGATGACAGGGACATGATGACAGGGACAGATGGCAGGGACATGATGACAGGGACAGATGGCAGGGACATGATGACAGGGACATGACAGGGACAGGGACAGATGGCAGGGACATGATGACAGGGACAGATGACAGGGACAGATGACAGGGACAGATGTCAGTGAGGATACTTTATTTTTTCGTTTATTTTTTTTTTTTTCACTTACCGCCGCAGCGGTTCGCTCTCCCTCCTCACACGCTGTCTCTGTGTGAGGAGGCAGAGCCGCAAAACACCGGCGATGAGAGATGATCTCATATGTTTACATATGAGATCATCTCTCATTGGCACCGCCGATCGCGCTGAAAACGGTCGCTAGGATTGGCCGTTTTCAGCGATCTGTGACTGGCTGTGTCCAAGGGACACGGCCAGCACAGAACTTCCTCGATGCGCGCCCGCAGGAGCGTGCAACGCGGAAGTAAACAGGAGGCCATCCAGGGACGGCCTCCCGGCAATTGGAGTCCGCGCTGTAACCGTCTTTCGGCTATAGCGCGGACGCCTAGTGGTTAAAGTGGTTGTAAACGTTTGTTTTTAAATAACAAACATGCCTATACTTACCTGCTCTGTGCAATGGTTTTGCACAGAGCAGCCCCGATCCTCTTCTTCTAGGGCCCCCCATTGGCACTCCAGACCCCCCCTCTTCATTGGGTGCCCTCCGGGAAAGCCACTTCCCATGGGGGCACCCGTGCGGGCTTGCTCCCGAGTCCTGCTGCTGGGTCCATTGACACAGACAGCGGGACTCGGCCCCGCCCCTCACAGCTTTTGATTGACAGAAGCGGGAGCTAATGGCTCCTGCTGCTATCAATGTGTCCAATAAAGAGACTGGAGCCACTGTGCTCATGCACATCGCTGGATTGGGCTCAGGTAAGAAAAAGGGGGGGTCTGGGGGGCAGCTGCAGCACAGAAGGTTTTTCACCTTAATGCATAGAATGCATTAAGGTGAAAAATCTTAAAGTTTTACAACCACTTTAAAATGCATTCTATGCATTAAGATAAAAATTTTCTGTGTGCAGCAGCCCCCTAATACTTATGTATACATCCTAATCCAGCTATGTTGTACAAGAGTTTTGGCTGTTCGGGACTCTCCCTCCACATTGACTGAGAGAGCAGTGGGTGCCATTAGCTCCCGCGGCTGCCAATCAAATTCAGTGAGCCAATGAGGAGAGTGGGGGCAGGGCCCGAGCCTCGACTCTGTGTCTGAATGGACACAGAGCAGCGGCTTGGCTCAGGAGCCCCTGTAGCAAGCTGTTTGCATTGGGGGCACTCAGCAGCAGGGAGGGGCCAGAAGTGCTAGCGAGGGGCCCGAGAGGAGGAGGATATGGGCTGCTCTATTCAAAACCACTGTACAGAGCAGGTAATTATGACAGGTTTATTATTAAAAAAAAATACAAGATTTTATAATTACTTAAGCTTTGTTAGGCTTTGACTTGCCTCCCCCTTTAAACGTCATCCCTTATGATGGCCGGTGTGGTATCTTCTTGCCAACTATCTAGTGGGTATGCTTAATGTTATTCTGCCTTGCTCATTACTGACCCGGATTGCTTGTGTCTCCTGTCCGGGTTGCGGAGTCTGCTTTTCTTAGTTGTTCTCTGTCCTGCCTCAACCTTTGCCTGGACTACAACTACACTCTTACCTGGTACCTCCTGTGACAGACCTAATCAAGATCTTCCTGGACACTGCCTATTCTCTTGCCTGCTGTGACCTCTGACCTGCTATGTCATTACCCTTTCTCCACAGCATAGCCACTCTGTTCCTGTGGCTCCCTGGTGGGTCAATCCAGTGTCATCTTGCAGCAAAGTAGCTTAGGGGCCACCAGTCAGACTCCACGCCTCAGGAGAGCCTGCGCCCCCTGGCAGGGATGTCAATCCTAACAAGGATCTAATGTACCACCTGAAAAAAATAAGCAATTATGTCTGCTCATGGGGGTTTGGGGAAAGACACACTTCCTGCTGCACAAAGCAGACTTTACTGAATAGGCAAGTTTACATATAGGGGTGTTACTGAGCAATCAAAAACTGACACTGTGCTCCAGACTAATCTCTAGAAGTAAAGGGGTCCACAACACTGCACCATTAACTTTTACTTGTTAAAAAGCCAGCCACTGGTTCCAAGTGCATTCTTGTTGATGCAATCAAGTAATCTTCCTAAATCAGTTTTATGATGAGTAGGAATAGAACTTTTTTTATTCTTGTATTTGTAACCACCTTAGGTCATATTTATCGTAGTAATTTGTAAGTTAGAAACATGTTCATCATACATTCCAGCTAACTTAGAGATGACTAAGGCTGCTTTCGCACTGCTCTGCTGCTGTTTCCTTGTGGTTTTAATGCAGGTTACTCGTAATTTGACTTCTATTAGATCTGGCAGTTTAGGTGCATTTTCTGAAAGCACAGCAAACATCCTGTGAGTAACCCGCATGAAAGCCGTGGGAACACTGCATTGTGTGGAAATTGCAGTGGAGCAGCATGAAAGTGGCCTAAAAGTATTCAGCTCTGCATTTACAAGTTTCTACATAGAGAGCTTGCAACATGAGGCTTATTTATGAGTAGTTTAGTACCTGTCTATTTAATATTGTATTTTTTTATTTTAATATTTTATCCCCACACAAGAACACATTTTTTTTAATGGCTTTTACAAATAACTAGCCTATGATTATCAAATATATCATGCCATCCACAAATATTAGCTTGTGGTAGATGGAGATTGCTATTTTTCTCGGACTCTATTTAGGAGAAACCTATGCTCCAGTCTCCAGGTTAGCTCACATGCAGCATTATACAAGAACACCATTCCTAACAAGTTTTTAAATTACTTTATAAATAAAAAGGTAACTCCCCGATTAGAATACACAAAGTGATTGAGAGCAAAAGGAATGAAGCGGCCCAAAAGCAATGAGGTGACAGCATCTGACCCAGGCTGGCCAACAAGTTGAAATATCATTTTTAGGTTTAAAGACCGGTCATGAACTTTAGTGCATCAAAACAAGGATATGATGGGTTATCCATGAATAAATTGAGAGATGTAAAGGGCAGGGAATTAAAACACAAACTACACTTTTGTGAAGGACAGGTGACAGACCGTGTAGGCTGTTATTTACCCGCCAGTCAAGACTGGCATTTCCCTGTGTTTGTTCAGTAGGTCTGGGGGCCAGCTATTTCAAAGGTGTTGCTTAAATCAACATTACAAGGAACTAAACTGAAAACTGCATAACCCCTGTACAGTAAACAAACAGTATGCAATCTTACTGACAAACAATCTATACTACTGTATATTTCAAGAAAAAAAAAAGACATGATAAACTATTAGATTGTAAGGTCTTCTGAGCAGGGCCCTCTTAATCCTCCTGTATTTTATTGTATTATAACTGTATTGTCTCCCTTTTATATTGTAAAGCGCTGCGTAAACTGTTGGCGCTATATATATCCTCTATAATAATAATAAATTAAAATGAGCTTCAAACGATAGAAATATCCGAGTGGCCACTGTTGGAAACTCCAGCGCTGGCATTATTACTACCTAGGGAGCTACACACCCAGAACAATTAGTAAGGTAGGACCTCCCATCCTGGATAACCATTCTGGGTCAATGGTTCACCCTAACGACAGGATAAGGGGGGCATCACTGCATCACCAACCGTATATTAGCTTTGTCTTTAAGTCTATTACTCTAATTTAAACATTTGCTGACCAGGTATTTTCTGGAACTCTTTTTTCATAGGTTTAAATTAGTATATTTTGCCAGAAAATTACTTAGAATCCCCAAACATTATATATTTTTTTAGCAGAGAATAAAATGGCGATAGTTGCAATATTTTATGTCACACTGTATTTGGGCAGCGGTCTTTCAAACACAATTTTTTTGGCAAAAATAAACTATAATAAATTTAAAAAGAAACAAAACAATAGTTACCCTAATTTTTTTTTATAATGTGAAAGATTATGTTACACCAAGTAAATAGATACCTAACATGTCATGCTTTAAAATTGCGCATGCTCGTGGAATGACGACAAATTACGGTACTTCATAGGTGAAGGGTTACCTGTTTAGAGTTACAGAGAAGTTCTTGTGCTAGAATTATTGCACTCGCTCTAACGATTGTGGCAATACCTCACATGTGTGATTTGAACATTGTTTACATATGCGGGCACTAATTACGTATGCGGTGGCTTCTGCATGCAAAGCGGAGGGATGGGGCGCTTTAAAAAAATGTTCCTATTTTTACTTTTTAATTTTTACACTGTCCCTTTATTTTTTGATCACGTTTCTTCCGAATAAAAGGAATGTAATGATAGGTCCTCTTTATTGAGAGGTCCGGGGTCAAAAAGACCCCAGATCTTTCATTTACCTTTAAAAGCAAAATACATTTTTTTTTTTTACATTTTGACTTTTGGAATAAAAAAAAATCCTGTATTTATGCCCGAGAACCGGAAGTGACGTCAGAGGTCCTCCAGCGTCATAGAGCCGAGTGGGGGCCATATTATCCTCACTTGACTTCCTGCCCAGCGTTCGACCCTGGATCACTTCCAGGTTTACCGAAGGCTCCGGTAAGCTCGGAAACAATTGGAAAGTGGCGGGAGGAGGGTGCACCTTTCCCGCAGCCTATAAAAAAGTGATTCCGTGGTGAATGCGCCCACAGGACCACTTTTATCAGATGCAGAATTGCCTACAGCATATAAAGATACTGGGGCTATGGCAGCTAGCTATTTAATGTCAAAGTAATGACATATATTTATTGTGGGCGGTCAGCTTAAAAAAAGTCTAAGAAATATTTCCATTTCAAAAGCACTCTTCCTTAAAATTTAGGATTTGATGAAAATCATAAAATCATGAATCCCATTGGCACCTACTTTCCGTTGAAACCAGCAAACCCAGAGCATGACACACAGTGGGACATTTATCATGAAATTAGCTTCACTTTTAGATATAAATAAGGCTGCCTCTTGCTTTGTAATTTTTACAGCCCCTGGCCCTTATAGGCAGCCAACTGACAGATCTGCTGTGACTGACTGACAGTTGTACATGAGACAGAATTTCACTTTAAATAAACATTGAGCCCCGGTTCACACCTATGTGAATTAGATCTGGCTTACACTGCATCCAATTCGCAGGACATTTTAAAATAAGTTAATTTGAATGAGGCTGGTTCACATATGTGCGTTGCATTCGCACTGCGCACTGCCCGAAAAAGTGTGCTTTTATGGTCATTGCGGTGCGAATTTCAAGCACATTTTCTTCTATGGGCATGCATCTGATTCACAGATGTGTTGCGGTGTGAACAGAAATTTACTCCCCTCCTCCTACACCTCCCCCTCTCCCAGTTCCTCCCGTCTGTTTGGTGCTGCTGACCGGAGCAAGCATGGCAAAAAGAGGGAGAAAAATTTTGTCAAAGGTCAAGGAATCCGTGGATTGTGAGGAGCTGATCAGACTTGTCAGGGACAAACCTATGATTTACGACAACCGGCATTCTAAATATAAAAGACATGCATGGCTTGAAATTGCCAGAATCATCTTGTCAGAGTGGAGCATGTGCTCATCCCAAGTTCAGGCTGATAAATGTAAGTTGTTTATTCTCTTTCACAACCTGTAGATGCTGTCCTATTGTTTCTTTATGCTGTCCATTTTTATTATTTGAAATATTTCAAAAAACAACAGAATGCGATCGCCCACAAATCCATACCAGGCCACATGCCCTCAAAATGGGGCACATAACAGCGTCAGACAGCGACGGAGGAGTCCCTAAATTAATTAATAAGCTAAGATTAGCTTAGGTTAGTAAAATAATATACACCACAAATGTTAACAACCTTATTTTTATTTAAGTAAAACAAAATGACAAAGGGGCGTGTCTAGGATGGCAGAGGGAGCAGATGTGCTTGTCTGAGCTCCCACAGACCGGTGCCAAATATCCTCCTTTTATGGGTGCAGAACCCCACAAAAAGCATCCTACTAAGTCCCTTCTAGCAGGGGGACCATCCCGAAGTACTTGGGGGAAAAATTGGCCGGCTGAATCCCAGGAAAAAGGTGCCGCGGCCGGAAGTCGCGGACTAGGCCGAAGCCGGGGACTCGCCTGGAAATCCTGCCCGTGGCCTTGCAGGGCCGGCGCGGTACCGTTCGGACGCCGAGCGGGGGGGTCCCAGTGGGCTCTCTCTGTCCCTCCCCGCTCCTGATACCCGCCCCAGGGTATGCAAAGGAGGAAGAGCCAGTACCGCTCCCGGAAAAACGTCTCCAGGATTGACATTGCTGACAAGGCCGCAGCCGGGGCCTCGCCACAGCAGCTGATTTCAAGGCAGTTTTGCAGGCTATAACTACCCTGACTGGTAAAGTAGATCACATCCAAGCAAACGTGGAGTTTTACAATTTAAAGGCTGCGCTGCTAGTGCAAATACATGATCATATTAACTGAAAATACCATAATTATGAATGAACACAAGTGAATTGTTTCATAACAAAAAAAAAAAAAATGCACATAAATCGCATGCAAAAAAAAAAAAAGAATCGCATGCAAAAAAAAAAAAAAGAATCGCATGCAAAAAAAATGAGTGGAACATTCAGTAAACAAAAACGATTAAATAGAGTCCATTTAGTCATAGATTGAAATGAACTGTAGGTCTTGTGGGTGTAGAAAATGGTTGGATAGAGGGAGAAAGACACCCTTCCTTCAAGTGATATAAAGATTATCTCCGTAGGGAGCGTGATGTTAAAATAGAGAGAAGATCCTCCACCTCAAGTAAGGTAAGCCCCTTACCAGATCCAAAGATCTCCTGTCACAGAGATCATGCACACATGTGGCTGTGTCCCCCCGCCACTGGGTCTTTGTCAGTGCGCAGATCGGAAGCCACCTCTCCAGGAAATCAATCCAAACGTGATTTATCCGCTCACAGACCATGGATAAATAGGAAAGAAATGCTCCATAGCGTAATACAGTTAAAATCCACTTTAATTTATAAAAGAAAAGCACTTACAATTTGTGCAGTAAAGATCGCTTATAAAAACATGTAGCGCCGGCCGGCTTCAGCTGCTGCCCGTTTCTTCCGGGTTCAGCGTGGTATGGTGGTGACGTCAGCACGCCGCTCCTCCCTACGCCGTTTCGACAAATCTGTCGTCTTCCTGGGGTACGGGCGGCATGCTGACACACCACCTATATGGGAACTCAAAGCAGAGGAACGCCCCCTTCTGTGATCAGGGTGTCCGAGGCCGCTGCCGCCATCTTTGTATGGGGCAAGCGGAAACTGTATGTAAAAAAATCTATGTAAAAATGCCCAGGTGGCCTGATATTATCATTAATTGGGGCTGAAACTAGGTAGATTCGCCACTGGGGTAGATTTTTTTATTTAAATAGATGTTATTTATTTAACAGATAGTTTGTATTTTTGTTTTCATTTTTTGCTTATTATGCATCTAATATCAGATGCGGTATTTTCCGATCTGAATTTCTGCATCCCTTTGACATCCATTTTTTTGTGGTCTATACGCTGTTGGCAACAATGGAGCGTATAATCCTATTCGCCCTGTTATAACCCTTTTTGCCCGGGTTGTGACGGTATACATGGTAGTGAATCAACAACATACAGTTTCCGCTTGCCCCATACAAAGATGGCGGCAGCGGCCTCGGACACCCTGATCACAGAAGGGGGCGTTCCTCTGCTTTGAGTTCCCATATAGGTGGTGTGTCAGCATGCCGCCCGTACCCCAGGAAGACGACTGATTTGTCGAAACGGCGTAGGGAGGAGCGGCGTGTTGACGTCACCACCATACCACGCTGAACCCGGAAGAAACGGGCAGCAGCTGAAGCCGGCCGGCGCTACATGTTTTTATAAGCGATCTTTACTGCACAAATTGTAAGTGTTTTTCTTTTATAAATTAAAGTGGATTTTAAGTGTATTACGCTATGGAGCATTTCTTTCCTATTTATCCATGGTCTGTGAGCGGATAAATCACGTTTGGATTGATTTCCTGGAGAGGTGGCTTCCGATCTGTGCACTGACAAAGACCCAGTGGCTGGGGGACACAGCCACATGTGTGCATGATCTCTGTGACAGGAGATCTTTGGATCTGGTAAGGGGCTTACCTTACTTGAGGTGGAGGATCTTCTCTCTATTTTAACATCACGCTCCCTACGGAGATAATCTTTATATCACTTGAAGGAAGGGTGTCTTTCTCCCTCTATCCAACCATTTTCTACACCCACAAGACCTACAGTTCATTTCAATCTATGACTAAATGGACTCTATTTAATCGTTTTTGTTTACTGAATGTTCCACTCATTTTTTTTGCATGCGATTCTTTTTTTTTTTTTTTTTTGCATGCGATTTATGTGCATTTTTTTTTTTTTTTTTGTTATGAAACAATTCACTTGTGTTCATTCATAATTATGGTATTTTCAGTTAATATGATCATGTATTTGCACTAGCAGCGCAGCCTTTAAATTGTATAGCTAGTAAGGTGGAGGTTGTTTCACATCTAAGGTTGCAGCAGCATTTTACATTTCAATTTTTGGTTTGAGATATTTGTCTTTTCATCACACACATGTGGGGATCATTTCCACTTATGGGATAGCGCAGTATTTTTTACGATATTACAAACGTGGAGTTTATTAGAAAAGACTTTGATGCCTTTCGTGGTAGAATGACTGAGGTGGAGCAAAGGGTCTCCCAAGCGAGGATACGGTACGTGACCATGGGACCGACATCTGCGCACTTAAAGCCAGAGTGAAGACGCTTCAATCCCACGCATAGGAGAAATAACTTGCGCATTTTGGGACTCCCTGAAGGCGCGGAGGGCACAAATCCTACAGCCTTCGCTGAACGCCTGTTGCAACAGCTACTCCCTGCAGCACGCTTTTCTCCATTCTTTATTGTAGAAAGGGCCCACCGCATTCCCACTACCAGGGGACCCTAAGGTACACCACCCTGAACTTTCATCTTCAAACTCCTCCATTTTCGGGACAGAGACATTGTGCTGAGGGAGGCTAGAGCCCAAGGCGAACTCCGCTTCGAAAAACGCCAAACTCCTAATCTTTCCGGACTATTCGCTGGAAACCCAGAAGCATTTCTTATGTTACAACTGGTTTATATGTTGTTTTCTCACAAGCGATGTAAACATGTATGTCACTAAATGTTTGGGATGCCACGTCCTGACCCATACAGTGGTCCGGGCCTTGCATCTAAATTTGTGTATAGGTCCACAGCCTGAAAATATGCCATTAGATGATTATGGCTGACTGTACTATTGTTTCATGGAACACTAGGGGCTTGAACTCCTCTGTGAAAAGGTCATTAGTGTTTCAATTTTTGAAAACCTATCATCCCCAAATATGTATACTGCAGGAAACTCACTTGACAGGCAGTAAGCTCCTGAGCCTTAGACGGCCCTGGGTGGGACATCAGTACCACTCCACATATACCAACTACTCTAGAGGGGTCAGCGTCCTGGTTCATAAATCCTTGCCGTTCAGGCTGCTGGCGCTGGAACTAGACCCGGAGGGTCGTTTTGTTATACTTCATGCCATGGTTGACAGGTTGGAGCTGGTGGTGGTAGGACTTTATCTGCCCCCTCCAGCTTCCACAAGATTGCTTAATCAGCTTATTTCTAAGATTGCCATTTATGATACAGATAATGTGGTGATACTGGGGGATTTTAACTTGGCCCCAAACCCTGGGATGGACAGGCTCTCACCCGGAGCGAGCTCATCTTTGGAGCTGCTCTCCTGGGCGGAGGCCTCTAACCTGACTGATGTGTGGAGATGGCGTAACCCCTCCCGAAGGGCCTACACTTGTCACTCAGCCTCACACAAAACCCTATCACGCATAGACCTTGCCTATGCGGGGGGGTCTGTCCTTCCCAGGGTTAGAGATATTACCATTCTCCCCCGCGGCATATCCGACCACGCCCCGCTTGCTTTGAAGCTGAGCGTGTCCAGTGTACCGGGAGAGAGTCTCTGGAGATTGTCCAGGTTCTGGCTGTCTGATTCCAGAGTTTCAGAACCATATAGGTCTGAGGCGGTGCATTATTGGCGGGAACTGGATCAATCAGTGTCTCTGACCATGTCTTGGGACGCATTTAAGGCCTTTACCAGGGTAAGTGTAGTATACAATCACATATCCGTAAAATCCGTAAGGATCTAAGGGATGAGACCCGAAAGGCTGAGGAGAGGGTATCGGCACTTGAGGAGGAATACTCTGAGTCAGGGACTCCAAGGGCATACTCTGACTTTCAGGCAGCCACCAAAACTAAATTCCTACATCAGTCCCAAAGAATCTTTGAACACAGGGAGAAGACTGGCAGTATGTTGGCATGGCTGGTGAGGGAAAGCTCCTCCCCGGTGACTATTTCGACAATATCTGACTCGGACAGGACGATCCTCACGGACCCCTCGTCTATTAATGACAGATTTGCATCCTTTTACCAAGAGCTTTATGGTTCTCAGATGGAATGCACGGACGAAGAATTGGCGACATACCTCGACGGGGTGGAGCTCCCTTGCCTGACTTCCACATTTAGAGAAGCTTTAGATGGCCCTATCCTATTAGAGGAGTTACAGCGGGCAGTAGCCTCCTTGCAGAATTGTAAAACGCCAGGCCCAGATGGGATACCTGCCGAATTCTTTAAAACTTACGCAGAAGAAACACTACCATCATTCAGAATAGTGCTGCAAAAAGCCATGGAGGGAAATTTGTTGCCCCCGTCAATGGCTGAGGCAGTTATAGTGGTCATCCTTAAACCGGGTAAGCCCCCTGAGCAGTGTTCTTCATATCACCCTATCTCCCTCCTTAATGTGGATGCCAAGTTATTAGCTAAGGTGCTGGCCGGCCGACTGAACACCGTGATTACGGCACTGGTGCATGCAGACCAGTCTGGGTTTATGCCAGGCAGAGGAACTGACATAAATATCCGACGTCTCCTTACACATCTCTCTAGGGCAAGCGGGGATGGTCTGGAGGTAGTTACCTCCTTAGACGCCGAAAAGGCCTTTGATTTAGTTGAATGGCGTTACCTCTGGGCGGTCCTCCGCAAGTTTCGTTTTATTAGCTGGATCCAGATGTTATACCACCGCTCCACAGCCCGTATACGCACAAATAATTCATTTTCCTTGCCGTTTCCTCTGTCCAGGGGCACCAGACAGGGATGCCCACTATCCCCTGGATTATTTGCGTTAGCCATGGAACCCATGGCCGCTCGTATAAGATCTGCTCATTCGGTGAAGGGGATCCAAGTCGGTGTAATAACTGATAACATATCATTATACGCCGATGATATTCTCCTTTTCCTTAAAGATATTTCTTCCCTCCCCCCAGCACTACAAATAATAGATGAATTCGGATCATTCTCGGGTATTAAGGTTAATTGGGACAAAATATCCTTTTTTCAATGAATGCGGCAGGTCACCACCCACCAACTGGCACACCCCTAAATTGGACATCAGAATTCAAATATCTAGGTATAAGGATTGGGATTCCACTATCCACATACTATGAACTGAACCTCCAACCATTGCTTAAAAACTTCTCACAGAAATGTACAGCCTGGAGGACCCTTCCCCTATCACCAGTGGGTAGGGTAAACTTAGTTAAGATGGTTTATCTCCCCAAATGCCTTTACTTTTTCAGAAATGCCCCTTTGATCCCTCCAGCCTCATTCTTCGCAAAACTAAAAAGCATAATATCTTCCTTTGGAATGGTAGGACCCCACGACTGGCCATTACTACCCTTCAGCTGCCCGTCACCCAGGGAGGCCTGTCTCTTCCAGACTTTCAGATCTACTTCTGGGCGGCCGTTCTGGTGACGGTCAGATGGTGGTTTTCCCAGGTACAAGACAACCCTGCAGTGACCTTGGAAGCAGCCATAATGGGTTCATACTCCTCCCTCAGCAACGTGGGGTTTAGGGGAGCAAGATCTCACCCTGGCATCACGGAGCTGATGCGCACAACCATCAATGTATGGTATAAAGCCAGAGCTCGCTTTGCCTCCCCTGAGACGTTCTCTCACCACACTCCTCTCTGGGGCAATCCCAACCTATCACACATGAATACCGTCCCAGACCCCCCAGATTTGGGCAAGAAAGGGTATAGGTAAACTGAAGCATATAGTTAAGGGGGGTAAGCTGAGATCTTTCCCTGATCTCAAAAGTGCCTACTCACTACCGGGATGGATGTTGTTCCGATACTACCAGCTTCGACAGGCGTATAGGAATCAATTCCCAGCACAACTCATATTGGAATCAGACTCTGCGGAGGGATTACTTATAGCCAAAACTATAGATAAACCCCTTTCCTCCCTGTATTTCCACTTGTCTATAACTCCTTTAAAGAAACTTGAGAAATACCTAGCTAAGAGCCCTTTCACACTGGGGCGGGCGTCGGCGGTAAAGCGCCGCTATTGTAAGCGGCGCTTTACCGTCGGTATGCGGCCGCTAGCGGGGCGGTTTTACCCCCGCTAGCGGCCGAGAAATGGTTAAAAACCACCGCGAAGCACCTCTGCAGAGGCGCTTTGCCGGCGGTATAGCCGCGCCGCCCCATTGATTTCAATGGGCAGGAGCAGTG
Source organism: Lithobates clamitans (assembly GCA_037952925.1). Classification (NCBI taxonomy): domain Eukaryota; kingdom Metazoa; phylum Chordata; class Amphibia; order Anura; family Ranidae; genus Lithobates; species Lithobates clamitans. The sequence continues at coordinate 3,012,343 of JBBGZY010000331.1, read as the reverse complement.
AAGGAGCGGTATACACTCCGCTCCTTCACCGCTCCGAAGATGCTGCTAGCAGGACTTTTTTTACCCTGCCAGCGCATTGCTCGAGTGTGAAAGCCCTCGGGGCTTTCACACTGGAATGAAAGCAGCGACACTTTCGGGTCGGTTTGCAGGCGCTATTATTAGCGCAATAGCACCTGCAAACTGCCCCAGTGTGAAAGGACCCTAAGTGGAAATTGGACATCCCAGATCTGTCAGAGGAGGAATGGGAGACATGTGTATCTTCCTTTGTCATCAATATGATCTTGGCCAGAGATCGATTTAAGCAGGTCAAGTTCCTCCACAGAGCCTATTACACTCCAAAACGGTTAACAATTATGAATCCAAATACCCCGGTGGCCTGCCCTAGATGTGGTCAGAGCTCTTCCTCCTTTCTTCATATGATATGGTCTTGCCCCCGCCTCGGAGATTACTGGTCAGAGATAGCTGATACCCTTAGCTGGGTTACCACTCTGGAACTGGAGTCAGACCCCAAGCTAATGCTGCTCAATGTTTTTGACTCTAGGGCAAGGGGTAAATATACTAGATTATTTTTGAATTATGCTACATTCTATGCTCGTAAGGAGATATTCCTTAACTGGAAGGACGCTATGCCTCCCAAGGTGTCATCATGGTGCCTAACACTAAATTCGGTGCTGCCATTATATAAGCTTACCTATGGCAGCCGAAATTGCCCTGGCAAATTTGACAAAATATGGTCGGGTTGGATAGATGCCTGGGGAACAGAAATAGTCGATGATCACCAAGTTATAGCTGCTGGACCTGCCCTGTAATAGTGTATCACTGCTGTGGAATTTCAAATGTATAGACGCTGTATGAGTTCTGTGAAACTGGCAATTTAGATGAGGTCTTTCCTTCACTCCCTTCCTCCTCCCCCCCCCCCCCAGACCTCCTTATCTAGTATTGCTGAAATTTACTATTTTCGAATCCCTATCCTAATGTGCTTTTACTTGTCACCCTTGCACATCACTCTTGTGTTCAATTGTGTACCCCATTCGTTCAGGGAATCCTCAAATACATAGCCGTCACGTTCACGCATAGTTGTGCAGTGCACAGGCTGCTTTAACAGCACTGATAGCATGGTCAATACTGAGATTTATTGAAGTATGCATGAATCTCCACTTACTGCAGAGTATACTAAATGCACATTCCACTACTTGTCATGCCCTAGTGAGCCTATAATTGAAGACTCTTTATTCTGTTGTCAGAGATCGACTAGAAAAAGGCCTAAGCATGTGCTCTGCAAGGGCAAACGCTTCATCTCCTACAAATACATGTGGGAGGGAAGGCTCAGTTGTTCAGGGCAGGGGAGAATGATTGGGCAAGTCAAGTGTATTCTCTCTGCAGCATGTGCCCAAATGATGAATGTGAAAAAACACTAGAATCGGAGCTGCTGCCATAAGAACCTACATCAATGTAAATAAATTTATAATTGGCGTCTGCCACTGCCATTAAGACCAAAGAAAAAGCTTTCTTATAATTAAAATATTGGCTCCCACTAGCTGGAGGCTTGAGGATGCGGATGTGCTTCCCATCAATGGCTCCCAGACAGTTGGGAAAGTTGCAACGCTCCCAGAATAGCTCGGCTACCTTCAAGCAATCTTGTTTGTTTTGTTTCTTCATCACCAAATTCTTCAGTACTACCCATATGACTAGGCACGTTTCATGAATAATGCCACTAATAGTTGATTTGCCAACCTTAAATTAAAAGTGTAGACTTCCCAAAGAATTTCCTGTAGCTAGGTGCCTAATAGTAAACATAAATAACATTCATTTTAATTTTTCTGTTTTTCAGTGCACTACTTACAGACAAGGTGGCGCAGCATGCGTGATGCTTACAGAAAACATATATGCCACCACAAAGAAGTGAGGAGTGGCTCGGGGGTAGCGCCTAGGGTACCCTATATGTTTGCCGGGGACTTAGAATTTCTACAACCCATTGTAGAGATGAGGGAGTAAGTTTTCATCTATATCATCTGTGTATCTGCAAACCTCTTCACTTTGATTATGCCTAGTTAAGTTAAACTATTATTTTTTTTGGAAACAGGACAGAAGCTAGTTGGGAGGAACAAGATGTTCTGGATGACCAACCGGAGGCCCAACCCCAGATTGGTTTTCAGGAAGGTACAGAGGATTATCACAAATACAAAGCTTCTCTAATCTGTGGGAAACAAACTCAGAAAAGTGGCAGTGGCAGAGGCTATCCCTGGGACCTTCTTCGCTACTGCAGACATTGTTCGGCCAGCCAAATTGCCACGGAGGCGAGCACCTGTATCGCAACCCGACATAAGTGAGCACCTACTTGAAATGTTGAAAACCATGTCAGAAAAGGTGGATGCTTTTTTATGGCCGGATACTATACTGGTATCGAAATGCGAAGCACTGTCGAACAAATGCTGCGCTCCTTCTCACAGCCACGTGAGGAAGCTTCATTTCAAGGGCCATATGTGCCACCACCAAGACCTCCCCATAACTACCCCAGGTACGTCCACTACCCTGAACAACAACACAAACCTTACCCCTATATTCCCCCATCCTTTCCTTCTAGCTTTGAAAAGGCAACCTCCAGATATGAAGTGCCACACAGTAACATTCCCTATCCCATCCCCAATTCCTTCAATCAGCCCCCCCCCAAAATCCTGGCAAGTATGTGACAAGTCAACATGGCGAGGCTAGGCCTGCTCCCAGCACAGCCAGTGATGAACCAGCTTCCGCCAGTCACTACTCCAATAAGGCCTCTTTCCAAAGAACATATCACAATCTGTGATTTATGAGGTCTGTCCAATGTTGAGGACCATGAGAACACTGCTTTTGTTAAGTATGTTCAAGAGGCCTACTTGAGAGACATGAGCAAATGTTTTCCTTTTTTTACAATTTTATGATACTTGAATAAATCATTATTACGCCAACTTTTGTCAGGTTATATATTTAGAATTACACATGTTTGAGCAGTTCATCAACGTTTATATTGCATGCTCAAAATTTCCGCTGACAAAGGACATCAGTGGTGAAAAGTGCCTTACCCGCTTGCCGACCAGCGCACGCCGAAGTACGTCGGCAGAATGGAACTGGCAGGCAAAAGGGCGTACAGATACGCCCCCTTTAAGAAGCAGTGTCGCAAGCGCGTGCGTGCCCGCCGTGACTGCGGGTCCCGGGGACTCGATGTCCGCCGGGTACCCGCGATCGTGTCACGGAGAGGAAGAACTGGGAGATGCTTATGTAAACAAAGCATTCCCTGTTCTGCCTAGTGACAGCACAGTGATCTACTGCTCTCTGTGATCGAGAGCAGTGATCACTGTCCTGTGTGTTCAAGCCCAGCCCCCTCAGTTAGAATCACTCCCTAGGACACACTTAACCCCTTCACTGCCAGTGTCATTTACACAGTAATCAATGCATTTTTAATCGCACTGAACGCTGTATAAATGACAATGGTCCCAAAAATATGTAGAATACATATTGGCCTAAACTGAGGAAAAACATTTTTTATATATATTTTGGGGGATATTTATTATAGTAAAAAATACAGCATTTTTTTCAAAATTGTCGCTCTTTTTTGTTTATAGTGCAAAAAATTAAAACCGCAGAGGTGATCAAATATCACCAAAAGAAAGCTCTATTTGCGGGAAAAAAAGGACGTCAATTTTGTTTGGGTACAGCGTCGCACGACCGCGCTATTGTCAGTTAAAACGACGCAGTGCCGAATCGCAAAAAGTGCTCTGTATAGGAAGGGGGTAAAATCTTCCGGGGCTGAAGTGGTTAATGTGCTTAGTAATCTTTCAGCAGGCTGGATACTTGGTCTGTAGCATGTGTTCTAACGCTCCAAGCGAGGGAAGATTAGTCCAAGCAATTCGTCAAAGCTAATTTAAAAAAAAAAAAAAAAAAAAGAGTCTTTTATTAGATACATGTCTGAAACACATTTTGGCATACAGTCTAAAACATAGTAAGGTAAGTGGTTAAGAACATTATTAGTTTATAAGAAGGCCTGCATCCTTAAAGCGGGGTTTCACCCAAATTTTGAACATTATCTCTATGCATTCTCTTCCTTGCCTAGATGCTGACATGCTGTGTAAAAAAATTTAAATCGCCGTAATTACCTTTTTTTTTCTAATCTTCTTAGCACTTCCTGCTTTTCCTCCCATGGTAGTAGGCGTGTTTCTAGCCTCTCCCAGACCTCCCAGAGTTCCCTGGGAGCTAGTCTCAGGCTTCCCAGCATGCATTGTGCAACAGCGTCATCACAACATCTCGGTGAATGCTGGTAGCACAGCATTCACCGCATCCAGGAAATACATGCTTGTGGGCTTCAAATGCCCACAATGAAGATGGAAACCGCCTTCAGTGAATTTTATAAGTTATTCTTTACAATGAAATCGGACACAGGCGGACTTATTACACAGAACATGTGAGTACATAATCATGAGAAGAAAAGTTTGTGAATGAACTCCAAAAAAAAAAAAAACGATAGATAGGTTAACCCCCGCTTTAAGCAAAATAAAAATGTTTGTTAACCTCCCTGGCGGTATTCCCGAGTGTGGCTCGGGGTTAAAATTCAGGACCATTAGCGGTAACCCCGAGCCACACTCGGGATTGCATCGCAGGATCCTGGTGCCTCCTTACTTACCTTGTCCCCGGGATCCTGCGATGTCCCCCGCAGTGTCCGCGGTCTGTGTCTTGTCCCGAAGCCTCTCTGTGCCAGGCTCCGTTCCCTGCGAGCGTCGCGACGCACGGGGGCGGAGCCTGGCGGCAAATTCAAAAAAATGTAAAAAGCATAACACATACAGTACTGTAATCTTACAGATTACAGTACTGTATGAAATGATTTCACATCCCTTTTGTCCCCAGTGCTCTGGCCCATGCCCTGCATGCAGTTTTATATTGCATATACTGTTCTTTCTGCCTGGAAACTGGAGATTGTCCATAGCAACCAAAAAGTGTCCCTTTACGTCAAAAATGGCTTTAGACCAGCTAGAAAACAGCGATAGTAAATTAGAACACTTGCAGAATTGAGCGATAGTGAATCGTGTGGAAATTTATTTTGTTACTATTTATTTTTATTTTTTTAAATTATTATTATTTTTTTATTATATTAAAATTTATGTTTTTGTGTTTCAAACTTTATCATATCCGGGATATCTACTAGACTCTTGTTTGGACAGATTTAAGTGTGTTATTGTTAATAATTACAGACCTACAATATAAAACGCCAAATTTCCATGCAAAATAATTGTACCGCTTTCAGCACCTAAAATCAGAAAGAATCATACCGCCAGGGAGGTTAAAGAAGTGGCATCAAAAAGCAGATGCAACGTCATTTGCAGTTGTGTCATCATTTGGACATAGATTTAGCCACTGGCAGCTGAAATTAACAATAACAATTGTCTGGTCCCAAAAACGGCGTGGGATCCCCCCCCCTTGGGTCAAGGTGTTTGGGGGGGGGGGGGCACAAAACACACTGCCCATGTTAAGGGCATATGGCCTGGTTTGGTCCAGGAGGGGGGTGCTCGCCCACGTTTTTTTTTTTTTTAATTATATACTGACATATAATCACACACATAGGTTAGACTTGATGGACTTGTGTCTTTTTCAAACCTCACCTACTATGGAACTATGGATGAAAAAAAATGGATTGCTTGGCAGATAAATTACTCACCTATTTATTGACATAACAGGATCATGAACTGGCCTCTCTCCTCCCTATTTGCAATTATGGGATGAACCCAGTATCTTCTTCTCCTCCTCTTCTCTACTTCCAGCAAGATTGCTGCTGTTGCAGCAACAACTGTTGGCATGCATGATCATGGGCAGAGCAGCACACATTTTGCAAACAAACAAAATCCACACAATACAGACTCCTAGACAACCAGGAAGTGTCCAGAAAAATCACTCTTTTATTATTATCAGCCTCACAAACAGATAATAGCGTTTGGCCTGCTCAAAATTCGCAGCTCTCGTTAGACACTCACGGGTTACTTCAGAATTTGCAGCTGATCCGCAGCTAAAACGCAGAGGAAACGCTGAACAAATGATTTATCTCTTCGCGTTGAACCCAGCCTTAAGGTGTGCTCAGTGTATGTTTCATTCTGTTGCAGTGTTTTTACAATCCTATACCCACAGTTGATCCAGAGGAAAGCAAAAAAAACAAAAAACAAACACACAACAGCAAAGCATGATCCGATTTGCTCCAGCAGAGGAAATAATTCCTTCCCGATTCCCAAAGTGGGAATCGGATATTCCCTGGATAACTTTACCTATAGGCCACTCTCACACGGAGGCACTATTCAGGCGTTTTACCACTAAATAGCGCCTGTAAAGCGCCTCTCAAGCCACCCCAGTGTGAAAGCCCAAGTGCTTTTACACTGGGGTGGTGCACTTGCAGGATGGGGAAAAAAATGTCCTGCAAGCAACATCTTTGGGGCGGTGGGTAGCAGTGTATACAGTGCCCCTAAACTGCCCCTGCCATTGAAATCAATGGGCAGCGCTGCTGAAGTGCCCGCAAAGCGCTTCGGCAGCGGTGCTTTTCGGGTGCTTTTAACCCCTTGTTAACTCCTTCTTTGGGGTTAAAAGTGCCCCTAAAACGAGCGGTACTTTACTGTCTTCAGTGTGAAGGTGGCCTATATGTTAGTATCCAGTTATATTATTTACAAATGTATGTATGTCTTATAATACATGTTCATATATATTCAACATTTGCATGGTGCATGTGTTTTTGCGGCCCCCTGCATTTCTAATTGTCTGCCATTGCACACTGATGCAATAAACACCATACCAAACATTCAAAACGCACACATTTGCAATGCATTGTGGTGCATGAAAAAGAAATGTCATTCCATAAAAAATGGGTATAGGTATTGCAAAACGTGTATAGGTCTTATTGGGCGATGAAAGCATGTAAACCAAATAAAACAGAATATTTGATACAGAAAGCCTTTCTGATGACCAGTGTATTCATTCCATGGCATAAGGTGCAAATATCACATCTAAAACATACAACTCCAATTCCAAAAGTTGGCAGAGTGTGTAAAATCTACATAAAAAACGCAGAATGAAATTATTTGCAAATCTCATAAAACCATTTTGTTATTCACAATAGAAAACATATAAAGTGTTTAATCTGAAAAAAATGTACCATTTTAAGAAAAAAATAAGGCAATTTTCAAATTGCAGCAGCACATCTAAAAAACGTTGGGACAGGGCCATGTTTACCACGTGTACTATCCACTCTTCTTTTTAACACCACTTTGTAAATGTCTGGGAACTGAGGAGACTAATTGCTGGAGATTGAGAGAAATGTTATCATTCTTGCCTGATATAAGATTGTAACTGCTCAACAGTCCTGGGTCTTTATTGTATTTTTCGTTTCAAAATGTGCCCGATATTTTCAGTTGCTGAAAGGTCTGGACTGCAGGCAGGCCAGTTAAGCACCCAGACTTTTCTACTACAAAGCCATGCTTTTATCATAGATGCATCATGCTCTTTAGCATTGTCCTGCTGAAATATTCAAGGCCTTCCCTGAAAAAGATGTCATCTGAATGGGAGCATATGCTGCTATAAATCTGCATACTGTATATCTTTCAGGAGTGATGGTGCCTTTCCAAACGTGCATATTGACCATTCCATATGCATAATGCACCCCTACACCATTAGAGATACACATTTTTAAACTGACTGCTAATAACAAGCCAGAAGGTCCCTCTCCTCTTTAGTCTGGAGGACGCACTGCCCATGGTTTCCAAAAAATGTAAAATTTTAATTTGTCTGACTACAGAACAGTTTTCCACTTCACAACAGACCATTTTAAATGAGCTTTGGTTCAGAGAGGACAATGGCACTTCTGGATTATGTTCAGATATGATGACTTCTTTACATGATAGAGCTTTAACTTGCATTTTTACATGGCACAATGAACTGTGGTCACAGACCGTGAAGTATTCCTGAGCCCATCAGAAAATCATGCCTGTTTTTTTTTGTAACTTTTTATTTCAACATTGTGCATTTAGAAAATATAGGGGGTTATTTAAAAAAGGCAAATCCACTTTGCACTACAAGTGCAGTCGCTGTAGATATGAGGGGGACATGCAATAAAAAAAAAACAGCATTTTTGCTTGCACATGATTGGATGATAAAATCAGCAGAGCTTCCCCTCAGAGCTACAGCACCTGCACTTTCAAGTGTACTTACAGTGCACATGTAGTGCAGAGTGAATTTGCCTTTAGTAAATCAATCCCTCAGTGTTAGTACAACAAACACATGTGAGCAGGATTTCCTTACAAATAACAAAACAAAAAAAAAAAAAAAACACAGAAAAAAGCTTGCACAAGCACAAAATAGTAGTGATTTTCCAGCAACAGCAAACTCTAGATGAGGTACAGTAAATAATGTATATGTAGAAGCTTGGTAAGATACAAAACAAACTGGAAATGGGGGGGGGGGGGGGGTAATGATTCCAAAATACGCAACGTGTAAGGTTTTTACATTTTACTGTGGTAAAGCTGAATCATGCCTGTTTTTAATGCAGTGCCGTTTGAGGGCCCAAAGATTACGGGCATCCAATATTGCGTTTCGGCCTTGTCCATTGAGCACAGAGATATTATGTACTGTTATATTGATGATATATTTAATGTCTTTGCAATTTTACATAAAACAACATTATTCTGAAATTGTTTGACGATTTGAAGACAGCTTTTTACAGACAGGTGAACCCCTGCCCAGCTTTACTTCTGAGACACTAACTATTTAAGAGGCTTTTTTTTTTTTTTTAATACTCAATCATGTTACTTACTTATGCTACAGGCCTCCTACCCTGAAGGATGAAGAGGAGGCCGATCTCCTTTCACAGATAGAAATGGCGGCAAGGCAATGTTTTCATGGGGGGACTGCAAGTATCCATACACTGGGAGTTATTTACTCAAGGCAAATCCACTTTGCACTGCAAGTGCACTTGAAAGTGCAGTCACTGTAGATCTGAAGGAGACATGCAAGGAAAATAAAAAATAGCATTTTAGCTCGCACATGATTGGATGATAAAATCAGCAGATCTACAGCGACTGCACTTCCAAGTGCACTCGCAGTGCATTTGGAGTGCAAAGTGAATTTGCCTTTAGTAAGTAACCCCCTCTGACTGGGCAGATGGAACTGCTAAGGCTCGGCACTTAAATATCTTGCGGGAAATTATGATGCGTCAATAAGTGATCTAGAAACAAGGCTTGGCTTGACCTACTAATTACAAAAAAAACAGAGTGATATCAGATGTGGAAGTAAGGGATAACTTAGGAAACCGTATTCACAGGGAAATTGTGCTGTGCAGTTCTGGTCACTAGTGCTCAGAAGGGATGTGCTGGAACTGGAGAGAGTCCCTAAAAGGGCAACAAAACTAAAAAGGGGACTGGATGATCTGTTATACGGAAAGGCTACATACAAATGTATTTGCCCTGGAGAGGAGATGCTTAAAAGGCAATATGATCACAATATATAAATATCTAAATGGCGATTCTTGCATAGGGAGAAAACCATTTAGTCTCAGGTCGCTCAAGAAGACCTGTGGCCAGTCAATGAAGTTGGATGAGAAGTGGTTTAACCTACTACAAAAGGAGGTTCTTTACTGTTAGAACAGTAAGGATGTGATGTGAAACTCCCTTTGACAAATCAGTGGTGTTAGCGGGAAGTGTCGACAATTTCAAAAAACCTTCTAAATAGGCATTTTAGCGTACGCAATATACAGGGATTTGGGAAGTAAAGTTGTAAATACATCCACACAGGTTGAACTGGATAAACTGGTGTCTTTATTCAACCCCACCAACAATGTAACTACATAGGCAACTATGTAACCAGTTAACTATGTAGCCAATAAACCTAGTTACAAATGCTCTTCCTCTTTCGTACCACGTATTTTGCTAGCTTTCTCTTGGCCTGTCCCAACTTTGAGATGCATTACCGCCAGCGATTTCAAAATTACAATTTTTTCTCTTAACCACCTCCCGCCCACACTATAGACGAATGACGGCTACAGCGTGGGCCTCAATAGCACGTCCTTTTGTGCATGAACTGCCTGTGCACCCCCCCCGCCCCCCATGTATACTAGGCTTAAATATGGGTGTAATGTGTAATATGACTTCTAATTTAATGTGAACCTATGCTTCCCCCATTCAGGGCCTGGTACTTCTAGGTATAGAGAAGCATGTGATCCACACCCTTTCCTCACCCATCACAGTACTGGCACCAATGCTGTCACATAGGTGGGGGGGATAGAGGCTTCATCCCTGTGTATGCATTTATGATGATCTACTTGTAGCTTACACAGGGTTTATTCTCATCTGTCCCAGCGGCATTACTGCCAGAAGTTCTAAAAATGGCCATTTAAAGATAAGGCGGGGGAGTGGTGTCCATTTTATTTCATAGAAGATTAGCCCAGAATATCTACTAGGTTCTGCTTTTAGATATACGTAGTGTGAGCTCAAGAGATATGTACGATTAATTAATAATAAGATGTGAAAAAAAAAAAGGACTGGAAAACACCATTATTACTGGTGCAACCAAGCTTGCAAAAAAAAAAAAAAAAAAAAAACACACCACACAGTTCAATTTAACATGAACAAGTTAATCTGTTATTCTTTATTTTACGGTAGAAAAAAAAAAAACATACATTAGAAAAATAATGAATATTCCAGCACCATGTGCATTTACTTATTAACATCGCTGAAATTAGTGTTTTATACAAAATCCAATACTCTAAAAGAAATCAAGAAAATGAATGTACAAGCTGCAAAAGAAAAAAAAAGAAACTGCATGGATTTTATTTTCTAGATAAAATGTCAGCAGGTCTCATGTCATATATACACACATTATATACATAAAAAAGTATGTTGCCAGAAAGGTAGCACTTCGCTTTTTACCTTAATCACCAAATTCTTTGGTGATAAACATTTATGATAATTTAAAAAGGACAATCTGAAATGTAGGATTTGTGTATCCTGTATTTGAGGAATACATATTAAAAATCTGTTTAAATGCATACATTTTTTAAATCCTCATTAAAAGAATTTAAAGAGTTCCTATTTGTAGTCAGCAGGGCAGGAAAAATTTGACAATGTGGCTGTGGAAGTCTGTATTACGGGGGGGGGGGGGGGGGGGGGGCGTATGTAAGCTCAACGTTAAGCACAACTAAAGGCTCTACTACTAAAATAAATACCAAATCTAGTAACTGTGTGTAACTTCATATAGTAAGCAAAAACTTCCTTTCAAGACGGAGTCAAATCCCCCTGACACTGCAGCTCACCCCCAATACAGAAAGCAATGGGCAGGACAGGGTGTGTCCATGTGTTTGACAAGCTGCAGGTTTGTGAATCTGCAGTTAAAATGCTGATAGCCATGCCCAGTGCAACTTTTTTTCCCCAACCTACTGTAATGCAAGCTACAGGAGTGTGATAACTCTACTTTGAACAGGAGCAGTGCAGCACAGTTAAAAAAAAAAACAAAAAAAAAAACAAAAACCAGGAAGCTGCATTAGATGGATCTCACTGGCAGGATCTACGGGTATTTATGGTAATTTTTAAGGAAATCTGTAAGTGCGCATTTTTTTTTTTTTTTTTTTTTAACAGGAAGCCATAGTTCTACTTTACCTTGCACATTTATTTCATTTTCTAGAAGTTGTAAACATTGCGATGTGTGTTCCTGAATATGGAAACAAGCAACACAACATAAAAAAAAAAAAAAAAAAAAAAAAAAAACACGAGAGAAGCTCCGCTCAAATGCAACAAACTTTCAGCCATTCCATCAGCGCTATTTTTATTTTTTTTTAAAAACCTGCTTACAAGAAATAGGAATCTATAAATGAAGATGTAGAAATGTGAACATTAATATAGGTTTCCTCATATGAAAGTAGCAAAATCAGAACTTCACACAATAGTGAAATAGTTTTAACCAAAGCAATACAAAAAGCAAAAACAAGAGGTGCAATAAAAATAAGGTGAAATACCTTATAAAGCCATACAAAAATACAGATATTTAGACATAAAACAGTTTTCTTATGAAATATAGTTCTGATTCTTTGCCAATGTAGAGGACTAATAATCTTACTAAACACCACAGACACTGGAGGAAAGGAAACATTCAATGGCTAGTTGTCTTGAGATACAATAGCATGCTTCTTACATTCCGGAAGACTTTTAACAATCAGTGCTGAAACTATGTGAACTGCTTTAACAGCCCTGCTCAAGCCAGAGATCTGCTTTAGAGATCACATGAACGTATAAACCCTCTACTGTAAAGGACACAAGGAATTGTTAAGGCCTCAGTACACATGCATTAACAAAAAAGGTCACAGACTTCGGAGTTAAGTCCAAATGAACTTGTTTATTGAAGGGGGTACATTCCTCTTAGGTTACCATATTTAGTATTTGCCTAGACTGACAGATGTCAGGGTCAGTTCACCAAGATGTGCGAGGACTTGCAATACAACTTTGAATGAATTGTAAACACCATTGCAATCACAAACATCTCTAGCTAATGCTTATGAAAAAACGACATGCTTTATGCTTGACTGAACTGGCCCCTATGTCCATCTCCACAAATTCCATACACTATATTAAACTTGGTTTTTCTGAAACGCTTTTTTGAGTGATATGAACTACTACCCTGTTTCCGTTTCCCCCAAAATAAGACCTAGCGTGATTGTCTGTGATGGCTGCAATATAAGCCCTACCCCCCAAATAAGCCCTACCCTGTTTCCCCAAAAATAAGCCCTACCCTGGAAATGAGACCCACAAGGACTTTAACTAGGGCTTATTTGGTGGGTAGGGCTTATATTGCCGCCATCACAGACAATCATGCTAGGTCTTATTTTCGGGGAAACAGGGTAGGTGCTCCATCAATATCCACCCAGAGTACATCTACTGAGTGCTCTTTTGTCACCATCAAGAGGTGGCAGCCTAGGACCAAAGCAAGGTCCACCTAGAATATACCTACATTATCCATCAGCTCCTTTGAAGGAAGACCTACTCTACTGTATATCTATCAGAACCAAGCCTCCCTTCTATTGGTCCGGCACACACCAGACACTTTCAGAAAGCAGTTGAATGTGTGGTGCTTACTGTAAAAAAGTGGGCAGGGCTTAATGTACAAAACAGTAACCTTAAGAGCACGAGTTCATTATATATGGTCTAAAACAACCAAATCTATTAGCCAACAGTCAAAGCCACAAAATCAGATTGCAGTATAAAATACATAGTAAGTTATGTTACTACGCCTTATATGTTTGTAGTAAATTCTTTTTCAATGGGTAACTGTGCTTTGCACTCATATATACTAAATATATAAAAGTTTTAACTAGCAGCAACTCTGGCTTAGTATGCAAATACAGGATGATGAATATTGACTGTTAATGGCCATCCTATATATTTTTGAAATGCCATGTCAAAGATGGAAGTATAAGGTGATTTAATTTAGGTGTGAAATATATGTATAGGACGTTTGTACACGTTGCTTGATAGTATTTGTGTAACAATATTTATATGCTGTAAAAATTATTTACCTCTCCTAAAATTATGAAAAGGTCTGAATATGTATTTTTCCCCATCCTTTGAGCTCTTCCTGGTCCCAACTAAACCACATCCTTCTGTTCTCATACTATAGCTCCATGGACAGCTAACCTACTGAAACTGAAAAGATTATAACTAATAAAAATGGCTGACAGCAGAGCCTTGGATTGAAAGGAATGGATTAGTGAAACTGGATTATGCGTTATAAAGCCAAATTACTGATATCCCAATTGAAGCACAACTCTAGCCTAGTTTTAGATGAAGAGGAAACGGGAATAATCCCAATAGGGGCACAGCAATATAAACCCAACATGTGATCTGTTCTCCATTTTGCTAAAAATCATTTTTATTGTTGCTCGTTTCCCTTTTTACAGAGATTTCCCCTCACCTCTGGTTATGACACCTGTCAAATAGGAAGAAAATGAGGGAAGATCTTCACAAGAACAGACAGCAAAAATACTCATAACGTTTTTAGCCATTCCCCACTTTATCCAGAGATTAAAACCATAAAACACACATTTTGGCTGGAGTTGAATTTTAAGATTGAGGAAGGCCTTATAAAGCAAGGATATGCTGACACTCATCACTCAATATTTACACCTGAATGTAAAAGCAAAATTAAATATATGGTGGTAGTGGCTTTAATACTGCCCAAAAATATTTTTAACAATTTAAAAATGTGAATAACAGGTCAAAAAAACTATAAAAATCATTCTGGACCAATTAGTTTTCGGGTTCTAATAGCTTGGACACCAGTTGAGTTTGCATTCTAGAAATACAAAAGGTTAGATTGTATTTACATTCTATTTCCACCATGACAAATGATTTAGCATATCAAGTTTACATATGGTCTACTCAGTGGATCAGCAGGACTTCTTAAGAATTTTTTTTTTCCTTTTATAATGTAATATAGTTAAATTCCTTAATTTTAGTGCAACTTTGTGCTTTTGTATAACATCTCAGTGGCTTTGTATAAAAAAACTCTAAAAGCAAAACATTCCTCGAAATCCAGTGTTCTAGAAGACTGGCTTAGGAACGAGTATATTGTACCTTACTATATTTTGTCACTCTGCTTGTCGAATTCCCTACCGTGCTGCCTGAAGCTGGAGCCTCTTCCACCCCAAATCCCCCTTTTGTATACACAGATCGCCCTTGATTTAAACCATCTGAGATAGAGACGCTCTCATTTACCATACTAGGGCCAGCTGCAAGCTCTGCAGGAATGACCATGTTGCCATTAATCCCAGATATCGGAGTAAAATGTCTCTCTGTCACTATTACATTTTTCCCCATAGACACATCAGGAATACTAACAGCAGCTTTAATATTGGTGTTGGGTGCAAGAACTCGTTCTGTGACCAGCAGATACTGGGACTCGGGGACTTCTGCTACACCCACCAGGCCAGACAACTCTTTTTCAGACTTGATTACTCGTCCAGTTAACATAACATTTTCTGCATCAGTAACCTCCAGTACATTATGCAAGCTGGCAGCAGGCCGAATTACACGTTCTGTCACCAGAACATTCTGTCTATGAACAGGCTCATAAAATACCGTAGGAGCAGTGGTGTACGTTTTCTCTGTGACTAGAACATTACCACGCATGATGGGCTCCTGCACATATCTAGAACTAACAAGAGATTCTTCAGACACCACATTCTCCCTTACTATTGGTTGAGCCTCTTGAACGTGAGATTTCGATGACATATAGGAGCTTTGCATTTCGTAGCCATGTTGTTCTACCTCTTCTTTATGAGCTAGATCAATATCTGCTACTACTTCTGACAATACAGCACCTTGTCGAACTTCCTCATAGGCTGTATACTTGGACATTTCTACATCGCTGGCTACATTTACACCTAGGCAAATATCTGCTAAGACTTTGAACTTCAGTCCCAGATCATCCAGATAACGGTCATCTTCAAAATCGCTTTCAATTAAACTACAACAGCCAACAGACCCAGAAATTGATCCAGCTCCTTCTTGTGAATACATAAGTAAGCAGTCTTTGGCTGCCTGGGCCATGTCTTCATCAGCACACAGCATACCTCTCTACAAAAAAAAAAAAAAAAATGTATATTAAAAATCAGAAATATGAAAACTGAAAGGTATTATGAAATAAGGTCAACAAACCTATATCCATCTACACAAACACACACAGATAATAGATCACCCAACACAAAAAAAAAAAAAAAAAGGGAGGCATCAGTTTCCGCTTAAAATTATTTTTGTAAGCACAGTTATGTACAAATGTCCTCTTCAAGTAAATTCCCAAAAGGTAAAAACGTAAGTGCCATGTAAATGCCATTCGTTTTATCAACTAATCCTCTCCTTGCCATTGATCTGTATCTGTCCCTACCACTACAATTATTGTAAGTATTTGAAATTCTCACTTCTGGATTCTCCTCTCATTTATATCATGCGGTAAAGTAGGGACTGACCTGTTAACATCTGGTTCGCAAAGCTTGTTATACATGTACAAAGCTGGTTTGGAAAAAAAAAAAAAAAAAAAAACCCTGCCCAAATCTTAAAAATTCAACCTTTGATAAATTTGAGAATTTAGGCTAGAGAAACCAAAACAAACACCTGAATAATAGGAACCCTACTTGGTCTTTAGAAGCATTTTCTATTTAAAAGCACATCTAAACCCAAAAACAAAAAAGTATATGGCAGTGTATCAGTCATTTCATGTAATAACTGCATTAGCTTTAAATTTTTCAGGCTAAAACTTTTTTGGCAAATAAATAAAACACATGCTGATCTTGATAGTTAGTTTTCTGTCACCTCCCATACATTGAAATGACAGCAAATAATCCCATTGTGATTTAAAAAAAAAACAAACAAAAACAGACCTTTACACTTTAACTACCACTTATATTAATCCAACTTGTAATGAAGAGGAACAAAGGCAGACAAGTTCTAAGTCCAGCATGGGTCACAACCCATAACTTCTCCACTGCATCTGTTGAGGAAGCTAAACAAATGACACATCTTGGAGCATAGTACAGGGTGCGGACGTGATATTTATAAGCTGGCACTTTCAGGCAAATGAACACTAGCAAAAATTTTGCCAACACTTCCCCTGGGTGACCTCCTGTAACCCTACCCCACTCTGAGTCCTCAGTGTTTTAGGAAGTAATGCAGAGTACCACAAAAACAGATGGATGGTGTGTGTTCTAAACTGTACTCCAAGACAAGAAATTTGTAGGAAAGTCAAAATTTCCTTTTATCCCAATACTACCGTACAAGACGCAGGCTTAATATTCATAGACCCTGGGACTTCTCCAAACAATGAGAAAGCTGGGCAACAAAAAGAACTTAAACAGTCTGCTTAAGACTCAGGTAGCAGGGTATACTAATGGAACATGCTACTCTTTTTACACTGAATAGATTGTGGCAATGATTCTTGGGTGGGTGAAAAACTTTTCTGGATTGATTCAATTGTCATACATTGGCAAATTTTATTTGTTTTTGAACGGGGAATGTCTTTTAAGACTTACCAGGTCTTTTAGTACTCAAAGAGGCATGGCGAGACGGAGGAGAATCAAGTGTGCCAATCCAGAGGCTTTGGTACACAACAAAAAGAGCTTTAACATTGGCATACATATTAAGTCAAGCTGTAACATCAGGTGTATAGAGCCAGAGTGTGAGAAATCTTCTGCAGCCTCTTCTAAAAATCGCATTTGAGTTCTCTTAATTCCCCTTAATGTTCGCATCCTTTAAAGGCAGCATTTCACTCTGACGCTGGTAGAGACAGTGGGGTTAGAGAAGGAGCCTGACACTTAAGTCCTGAACAATGATGGCTGTATTGGAGAGATTTGTGGTCAGGGAAATTGTAACATAATTGAACAAAAGTCTACCTTATTCAAGTAGACTACTTGTATGCCTGAGATAGAGCTAGAATTGGATGCAGGGACCTATGTATAAATAGGGTCCTACTCCAGTGCAAGGGCAGCATTGCCACTTTGAGTGGTTTGCATGCTTTGCAGTCCTTTAGCAGAGTGAAAATTTGTCTGAGGTTTTTCTGAGTCTCCACTGCACCTGGTTTCCACCATTGCCATTATTGAGGGAATTCCACTGTGAGGTACTCACTGAGTAGGTTGGGGAAATATGGCAAGCATGTCCATGAAGGAACATGACCCAGAAATCAATCATTCGGTAGCAAATTCCTTGAGACGAGAGTGGGAGGAAGTGCCTGGGCTCTAGGCAGAAGTTGCGGTAAACTGTGCGACCTGTGGTGTGATGTAACACCTGGTCTTTCACCTGAGACCAAGCTCTGAAAGGTGGAATTTATCACCAAGTTTGAAAAGTTTAACACTGCATAATGCATTATGGTAAACATCCTTCCGTTTTCGCCACCCCCCCCCCCCCCCCGTTTAAAATACCTTTCTGAGCCCGATCTCAACCCAACACTGTGCCTGAGAGCAGTGGCCCACTCTACTCACTGTCCATGGCGGACAGAGAGCTGGGGGGGGGGGGGGGGTGGTGCAGAGGTGGTGTCATTGTAGTATATATTTTCTCTTATTGTTAAATAAACCTATGACCTTAGAATCACTATAAACTGCATATGGGTCCAGGCTTAGCTCATCATGGTGAACATACTCCCCAGGACGTATTCAGGGTTTGGGTTCCATAGGGATGTACCACAGCTGTGCAGGCAACTACAGTCATTGCATCATGTTCCGAGGTGAGCGCCCAAGCAGGATTCAGTGCCTGAAGCAACATTACAGGCTGTCCCCATGGTGTGGGGTCTGAGTACAGCTCTCAAGGTTTTACGAAGGTTGCACTGATCTGTATGAACTTCTATTGTATTAGAAACCAGTGAAGCAATGATTGAAGAATCTGAACATAAAAAACTTTAAAATAAAAAATAATAACCCAGTTAAGCTAAGGAGTGCTTTTTCTGTCAAGGAGAAGAGGTCCATCACCGTAGAATACTAACAAAAAAGGAAGGACTCACTGAATGGGGTAGGGTTATAAGGGAATGCTACATGGGTGTGTCCTCAAAAGTTTTACCAGTGTCCAATTACTTGAATGTACCAGCCTATAAGCAAGGGTCTATGATCATCCAAGTCTAATGCAGCCACCTCATTTAAGGCTGGCCATAGACTCTACAATTTTCTTGTTCAATTTTCCTTTTACCAAAACCATATAATATGAGGTCAAACCTAAACACCTTTTCATTTGTATGCAATCAGGCAGGCCCTTTCACTACATAGAAAAAAAAAAATTAAGAAAATTGTATAATGTACAAACTGCCTAGTCATCCCTTTACTTATTTTCATTAAGTCAGCAAAATATTATATATATATATATATATATATATATATATATATATATATATATATATATATATAATATAATATATACACACAATCACGGTTTTGCAAACATATGCTACATGATAATTCCCAGAGCACTGAGTTGACTAAACAAGACATAATTAAAAGCACTATAACAGACAAGGAAAGTGAGCGACCACCTGATTGTAGCAATTTATTAAAAACATGTATGCACTCACATGTAATTAAAAGGCAACATGCATATCATCCCCCATAAGGAAACACCACTAGACAAGCTCAGGATGGAGACCTGTAATGCAGAGTTCATCAGGAAACAGCTGCACGTGTGAAGCGGCTTTTCCCTGCCAAACTCTGTATGTGGTAAGCCACCCTGAGCCAGTCTAATGGGGATCCCTTATGGAAGTTTACATGCGAGTGCATACATTTTTTTAAAATCTTAGTTTAAGAAATTGACAAGTGTCGCGCCTTTTGCTTGACTGTTATAGGGCTATGATTTGAGGATTCACCCAGTCCTTTCCTGAGGAGCTGCAACCATATAAGAGTGACTTGTAAATATTGGACTTTTTAAAAGGAGCCAGTCCCTTTTCTAAAATCAATACTCCTTTTGCACCATAATTTTGATCATACAAGACAAAATTTGTCTAGCAGAAACCATGCATTGAGCCCTCTGATAAAGTCACTGAGATGAGTCTTCCACATGTGTGTGAAGTTCAGCTTGAACTATTGAGTCCTGTAAACCATTTTAAGTGATCCTGGAAAAAATGGGTTAAAAGGAAAAATGTAAATTACACATTTTCTACAGTCACAAACTAATGCTTGCACCTTCAAAAGAGTGCAAAAAATCTCTTGATAAAGTTCCTAGTGCTGTTTGAACAGATGCAATTATAGAACTTCAGAGTCCTGAGCCTTGCAGAATGGAAACAAACAGCTACAGTGTAAAATCACAGATACTTACATCAAAGAAATAGCCTCTCATGAATTCTTCATTCAGAACAACCTGGCTTCCACCGGCACCTGCAGCACCAAAGGAGACCTGAGCTCCAGTTCCAGCTCCGCTTCCTGAGCCCAGAACACCAATAGCTCTCATTCCAACTCCAGTTGTCATTTCTCCCGCAGTTAGCAAAGCCCCACTTTCTTCATATCGTCCACCCATCCCATACATACTAGAACTGTACATCCCCTTTGCACTGTAGTCATATCCATCCATAGCTTCCATTGCATAGCCACTGCGTGTTATCATTCCAGCACCAACTTCAGCCCCAGCCCCTGCTCCAGTAGCACCAATGGCTCCAATTGCAAGTGGCATGATGGCCTATAAAAACAAGAACAGAAGTCAATTTCATTTAGAGACATCTTTTACAGTGGAACTAAACCCATCTAATAGTCTATAACAGTCGCCTGTCAGCTGCTTGCTGAATTTTTGAAAGGTACTATGAAACTGATGATAGCACAATTATGTTGAAATGTGCATTTATGGTGACCTCTAAGGCTGCATTCACACTACAGCAGTTTGAATCGCAGGCAGATTTGCCACAGATCTGCCCGTGATTTGACAGCGCTGAGGTGTGAATGACAAAACGTGGAACTCACATTCGAGAGGTCATTCATGGGAAAGAAACCTCAAATCGGGATGCGGGTCGCGCAATAAAAACCGCTGCAATCCGCATCGCAGGACGCACGTCACCCAAAAGTAGCTCCTGAACCATTTTTGGGCGACATGCATCCGGAGATGTGGGTTGCCGGGATTGCAGCGCATTTTATCATGCGACAATCGTGGCAGACCCACACCACGATTTGAGGCATCATTCAAATGAATAGCATCTTGAATACGAGTCCAGCGTTTTGTCATTCACACCTCTGCGCTGTCAAATCGTGGGCAGATCCACTGCCAGTGATTCAAAACGCTGTAGTGTGAATGCAGCCTAAGACAGTAATGGCAGCTTAGCCAGATAATTATGAAACCTGAGAGCAGATGACCCATGCTTTCCCAAGCCAGCTTTTGCCAACTGCCTTGCTTTGATGCTGAAACATGTCATGATATAAACACAAGACGACCATTGAAAATATCCTCTTTGAAAAATAGCATTGCAAATTTCCTCTTGAAAATATTTACCATTTGGTATCAAATGTTTTTTAACCACTTCCCGCCCGCCCTATAGCGGATTGATGTCCGGGAAGTGGTTCTGTTATCCTGACTGGGCGTCATATGACGTCCAGCAGGATAACATGCCGCAGCGGAGGCTCTTTACCACGTGATCAGCCATGTCCAATCACGGCTGATCACGCTGTCAATGGGAAGAGCCGTTGATCGGCTCTTCCTCACTTGCGTCTGACAGACGCGAGTAGAGGAGAGCCAAACGGCGGCTCTCCTGGCAGGGGGGGTCTGCGCTGATTGTTTATCAGCGCAGCCCCCCCTCAGATCGCCACACTGGACCACCAGGGATGCCACTAGGACCACCAGGGAAGGGGCAACGTGGATGGCCAGGTATGTACCCCATGGCCATCCACATGTGCCAAATCTGTGCCAATCAGTGCCCACAAATGGGCACTGATTGGCACCATTATGTCACTGATCTGCCCAGCAATGCCCAGATCTGCCCAGCAATGTTTTATCAGTGCCACCTGTCATTGCCCATCGGTGCCACCTGTCATTGCCCATCGGTGCCACCTGTCAGTGCCCATCAGTGCCCACCTATCAGTGCCCATCAGTGCCACACATCACTGCCACCCATAAGTACTCATCAGTGCCACCCATATGTACCAATCAATGCCACCTACGAGTGCCCATCAGTGCCGCCTATGAGTGCCCATCGGTGCCCATCAGTGCCACCTATCAGTGCCCATCAGTGCCACCTATCAGTGCCACCTCATTGGTGCCACCTCATCGGTGCCCATCAGTGCAGCCATATCAGTGCCCATCATTGAAGGAGAAAGAGTACTTATTTACAAAAAATTTTAACAGAAACAAAGAAAAACTTGTTTTTTTTTCGAAATTTTCGGTCTTTTTTTATTTGTTGCGCAAAAAATAAAAACCGCAGAGGTGATCAAATACCACTAAAAGAAAGCTCTATTTGTGGGAACAAAATGATAAAAAATGTGTTTGGGCACAGTGTAGCATGACCGCGCAATTGTCATTCAAATTGCGACAGCACTGAAAGGTGAAAATTGGCCTGGGCGGGAAGGTGTCTAATTGCCTGGTATTGAAGTGGTTAAACACCCAGAACAGTTCTGAAGATCATTAGATCGGACTTTACCTGCTGCATACTTGTTCTACATGTGAAACTCAAAGTATTAACCCCTTAGTGACCCACAGTAAAAGAAATGTTAATCCCTGAATACAATTTTGCAACATGCGTTAGTAAAACTTTACATATCAAATCGAAACTACTTTGCTTATCTAGGTGGATTATACCTCCCCCCCACCCAGGACAAATTTGGCTTGCTTTTGGTGGTAAATGATAACTGATGTTTTTTGTCATCAACAGCAAAACTGGCCCAGGCACCAATATCAATTTAAAAAAAAAAAAAACACCTTTTTTTTTTTGAACAAATCCTACTCAAACTTTATAGTAACCTTAACCTTTGACCTTTACCTTCACCAACAGTAACCTGGACACTGACCTAGAGCAAACCTTGATCTAGCCTTTTTTTTTTTTCACACACTTTGTTTACATCTTTCTCTCCTGCAAGGGGAAAAAGTTACAATTCATCTTTCTCTCTATTCAGAGGCAAAAGAATACACGGTTGGGCTGCACAGTGACTGATCACATGATAGCCAATCAGAGGCTATTACAGCGATCAGGTGACCAGGAATTGGGAATCGTGGGTCAATTGTTAGTACGAGACCCTGTGTTGTCGGGTGAGAGCCTGGTCTCTGCTAGGAGCATGCTCTCAGCACAAAGACAGGTAGGCATAAAAGCGGCCTCATGGACAAAGACCCACTTCCGCGAGACCGCATATATGCATACTGTTGGCGGAAAGGGTTTAAAAACAAATGCTGCCAGGCAACTATAATTTTCAGGAGGAGGAGAGTTACGACAGCGTTCACATTCATCTCTGGACCAGTTTCTTATAAAAGGTTGCAGTTTTTAATTTACAGGGTGCAGTACAAAAAGGTCACAAGATTGACATTTCACAGAGTGGCTTCTTTAATTCAAAACCAGTATAAGCGTACTGCATTACATATGTCAGTACATTACTACTGCAGGAATCATAAAAAAGAAACACTAATTATCTGAAGGTATCTCACAGCAAAGCCGTTATACTTCATTTTAGTACTTACTGTGTCCTCCGGTACAGGTCCTTCTTTGTTGTGTATCAGAATTGTTCCTTCAGGACCATCGTCTGGAACCGTTAAAAATCCTTTTCCTTTCGAGCCGCAGGAGCAGAAAAGCAATAAAAGTGGCACCACTAATAAAAAAAATAAATAAAAAAAAGATTCTATATTTACCTGCATTTAACAATTAAAATCCATTAAAAGGATGCTTCCGATTCAATTTTGTAATGTTGAATAAAGAAATTAAACCCCTTTGCTGCCACAGATGTATGGCATACATCGGTAGCAGGTGAAGGGGTATGTGAATGCAAGTTTACACACTCCTGGCTCCTGTGTGTAAATCTGACAAGCCGACTGGCAGTTAAGTTGTCAGACGGTAGCAATTGGGCAGCTGATCCCTAGCACCGTCCTACAGACAGCCAGAGAACTAAAATTTCCAGGTGGTGGTCAGCAATAGTTTTTTTTTTTCTTAATATGGGTTTACTGTAAACTATGCCACATATTAATCTACATACATAGAACATTTCCATCAGAATGTATTAGATTAAATTTTGATTGATGTACAGTTTGCTACTGCATTATACATTACAAGATGAAAAGGTCTATAGAGTGCTTTGAAAAGTTATTTCTAAGTCATACTCTAGATTGTAGAGTACTCACATAGTAACAGCAAACATGCAAGAATCATGAGTGCAACAGCGCCTCCTCCCAGGCCTACAGACGTGTTAGATAGTCTTTCTGAGCAGGCCGCAATGCCACTCTCACAGGCACACACTGATAGTTTCAGGACCTGCTTTTCTGGACAGCTCAGACCTTGATTGTCCGTTATTAGAATATTAACTTGATGTGATCCCATCCAAATGTTTTTTGGTATAAGTTGTGCACTGTTATCTAGGATAAAGTAGAAAAAAATAAAATAAAAACACATTTGCCAAACAATATGTACAATTTAGTATCAGAGAAGGCATTTTCTCCCTGTTTTCTGACCATTTACAATAAATTTCTGTCAAAACTAGTTTTTCTGTAAGGTACAGGGTCTTTGGCATTTGGCAATCTCAGGCATGGTGGTATGGGGTAATCTTTGTATACCACCAGTTCCTGGTACTCTCCTTGCACTATACAGACACTGCGTATTCTGCTTCTTCAGGCAGTCTCTCTTAAACGAACTTTATCAGTCTTCCTGTAAATTGGCAGTCAAGTAAATAGAATGTTTTAATCAGCACCAGAATGGGATATGTAGCATTTGCGAGTTAATAAGGTTTCTATTTAGGGCAGGGCTTGAATGTGCTGAAGGTAGGATAAAATGTTTGCAGGTCATTTCAGGTGTGAAGCTGTAGAAATACAGCTGTCTGTCTAGGCATCTAGTCTCTGACCAGAGCTCTTATTATCCAGTATTGTACACAGAGGTGCCATCTGTGTATTGAGGTCATACTATGAGTTAGCCTCACACATAACACTTACTATCAGTTTTTCCAATTGACCAGTACTTTGCATTGCCAGTTGGTTCATCCAGCACTGTAAATTTTAGGGGAGCACCATTGGGATAGGAATCCTTATCCACTGCTGTCAGGTTGATGAATGGTGAGTTTTCACAAACAGTTTGCTCTGCATTTACTAAAACTGGACAATTGTCATTGACATCTTCCACGTCAATAGAGATGGTGCCAGTAGCAGTCTTTCCCGGGAGATCTTAAAAAAATAAATAAAAATCAGCTGGCTTATTAGAAACACATCCACTGATGCAAGCATTTTTCCATTCTGATAAAATATAACAGAAAAATAACTAAAGTGTATCTAAACCAAAAAAAATGACTCTACTGCAGGGGTGCCCAACCGCTGGCCCGTGGCGCCCTCCAATGTGGCCCGCCATGTCTTGCTCTGAGATGGCGGGTCAGCAAGCCCAGATTGCGGGTTCCCGATCCACCATCTCCGAGCATTAGTGCGAAGAACGGAGCCGCCACTAGAGGAAGCAGAGCCAATGCTTCCTGTATAGCGCCGGCTCCTTCACAGGCGGAGTGATGCCAAATGTACTCCGCCTGTGACAGGAAGCATCGGCTCTGCTCTCTACTGCAGCTGCATGCTTCTGTCACAATTATGCTCAGGGATGGCGGGTGGGGACACAGGAACCCGCGATCTGGGACAGCAGCCACCAGTACCAGTACCTGCCAGAAGTACCAGTCATCAGTAACAGCCAGTATTATAAACCAGCAGTACCAGTAAGAATTACCCGCCAGCAGTACCAGTACCCACCATCCGTACCAGCCAGCAGTATAAACCAGCAATACCAGTACCCGCCAGCTGCAGGAATCCTGAGGAAGAAGTGAAGATTGAGGCCAGTTGAGAAGCAGGTAAACCGCTGTGCATAGTGTGAAAGCAGACTTAGGCCCCTTTCACATGATCGGATCCACCTGTCTGTTTTTCAGGTGGACTCAAAGGACTCTCCATTCACCTCTATAGAGCGGCAGATGTAAACGGACTTGTGTCCATTTACACCCGCCAACTGCAATCCGATCTCCAAAAAAAAACCAAAAAAACACAACAGAAGGGGATCTCTGTCTGGGCGGATCGGAGGGCCCTTAGGGTAGAGAGGTTTGCATCTGTGTCCGCTCTACATATGCAGAGTGGACACAGACCTGCCATCCCCCCTTTACGCTCATTGTGGCCCGTGACCGGTTACCAAGTCGATAAAGTGGCCCTCGCTCCTCAAAAGGTTGGGCACCCCTGCTCTACTGTATCTATGGAAGGAGGCAAGGTTGACAACATATCTGCCTTCGATCATATCCAGCACATGAGGGAAGGATTAGTAGTTTACATACAGGGTATGGAAGACAACATTGTTTTTGCTTTCAATTCAGCTCACAGGAAGTGACAAGAATATTGCACTTTTGGCAATATCAATGGGTATTTTTTTTTTGTACTTGCTGAAAATGTTAGTCTGAAAAATTAAAAACGAATGCACTCTCCACATCCATTCACACATCGTGTAGCGGGAAAGAGCGTACCCACTCACGATTTTTGCGGTACTATTTTCACGTGTTGCGCTTGGGGTACCCCATTTATTTCAATGGGCTGCCCTGTGCGCGTTTCTCAACCAAAAGAAGCTGCTGCTAGAGTTTAAGACGCTAAATGCAACTACCTCGATGGAGGTTACAATCAGGCCCAAGACTAATGAAAAAGTCTTTTGCATGGTTTAGAATAGAGATGTTATGTAGATGCTCCTGCAATCCATTCCATGCAGTTGTTTACTAAGAAGATTTCAGACAATGTAAAATATATGTAACAAAATAAATATATACAGTGGGGACGGAAAGTATTCAAACCCCCTTAAATTTTTCACTTATATTGCAGCCATTTGCTAAAATCATTTAAGTTAATTTTTTTCCTCATTAATGTACACACAGCACCCCATATTGACAGAAAAACACAGAATTGTTGACATTTTTGCAGATTAAAAAAGAAAAACTGAAATATCACATGGTCCCAAGTATTCAGACCCTTTGCTGTGACACTCATATATTTAAAGCGGAGTTCCACACAAAAATGGAACTTCCGCTTTTCTGAACTTTCCCCCCCTCCGGTGTCACATTTGGCACCTTTCAGGGGGGAGGGGGGTGCAGATACCTGTCTAAGACAGGTATTTGCACCCACTTCCGGCAAAGACTCCCATGGGAGTCTACGTCTCTTCCCGTCCCCACCGCGCTGTCTCCTGGGAAACACACAGCTCCCAGGAGAGAGCGGGGACCACTTGGGACGCACAGCGCGACTCGCGCATGCGCAGTAGGGAACCGGGAAGTGAAGCCGCAACGCTTCACTTCCCGATTCCCTCACCTAGGATGGCGGCGGCAGCTGCTGAGAACCGAGCGGGTTCTCAGCGTCGCCTGCCGAAATCGCTGGACCCTGGGACAGGTAAGTGGCCATGTATTAAAAGTCAGCAGCTGCAGTATTTGTAGCTGCTGGCTTTTAATATTTTTTTTTTTTGGCGGTGTGGGTGGACCCCCGCTTTAACTCAGGTGCTGTCCATTTCTTCTGATCATCCTTGAGATGGTTCTACACCTTCATTTGAGTCCAGCTGTGTTTGATTATACTGATTGGACTTCATTAGGAAAGCCACACACCTGTCTATATAAGACCTTACAGCTCACAGTGCATGTCAGAGCAAATGAGAATCATGAGGTCAAAAGGAACTGCCTGAAGAGCTCAGAGACAGAATTGTGGCAAGGCACAGATCTGGCCAAGGTTACATAAAAAAATTCTGCTGCACTTAAGGTTCTTAAGAACACAGTGGCCTCCATTATCCTTAAATGGAAGATGTTTGGGAGGACCAGAACCCTTCCTAGAGCTTCCAAACTGAGCTATCGGGGGAGAAGAGCCTTGGTGAGAGAGGTAAAGAAGAACCCAAAGATCAATGTGGCTAAGCTCCAGAGATGCAGTCGGGAGATGGGAGAAAGTTGTAGAAAGTCAACCACCACTGCAGCCCTCCACTAGTCGGGGCTTTATGGCAGAGTGGCCCGACGGAAGCCTCTCCTCAATGCAAAACACATGAAAGCCCACATGGAGTTTGCTAAAAAACACCTGAAGGACTCCAAGATGGTGAGAAATAAGATTCTTTGGTCTTATGAGACCAAGATAGAACTTTTTGGCCTCAATTGTAAGCGGTATGTGTGGGGAAAACCAGGCACTGCTCATCACCTGTCCAATACAGTCCCAACAGCGAAGCATGGTGGTGGCAGTATCATGCTGGGGGGGGGGGGTGTTTTTCAGCTGCAGGGACAGGACGACTGGTTGCAATCGAGAGAAAGATAAATGCTGCCAAGTACAGGGATATCCTGGATGAAAACCTTCTCCAGAGTGCTCAGGACCTCAGACTGGGCCGAAGGTTTACCTTCCAACAAGACAATGACCCTAAGCACACAGCTAAAATGACGAAGGAGTGGCTTCACAACAACTCCGTGACGGTTCTTGAATGGCCCAGCCAGAGCCCTGACTTAAACCCAATTGAGCATCTCTGCAGAGACCTAAAAATAGCTGTCCACCAACGTTTACCATCCAACCTGACAGAACTGGAGAGGATCTGCAAGGAGGAATGGCAGAGGATCCCCAAATCCAGGTGTGAAAAAGTTGTTACATTTTTCCCAAAAAGACTCATGGCTGTATTAGATAAAAAGGGTGCTTCTACTAAATACTGAGCAAAGGGTTTGAATACTTAGAAACCTGTGATATTTCAGTTTTTCTTTTTTAATAAATCTGCAAAAATGTCAACAATTCTGTGTTTTTCTGTCAATATGGGGTGCTGTGTGTACATTAATGAGGAAAAAAAATGAACTTAAATGATTTCAGCAAATGGCTGCAATATAACAAAGAGTGTACGTCCCCACTGTACAATAAATATACTGTACAGCATATCTAATAATAATAATAATAATAATAATAATAAAAGCAGCAGTATTCTTACCTTCACTTATTGCCAATATCTTTGCTACATAGGAACCATCAACTACATATATAGACTCACGATCAGGTATTTTAGTAAGTCTGATTTCAGCTGTAATTGGGTCAATGGTAAACCAATTATCAGGGTCATATTCTTTTGCATACCTATTATAAAAATATATGGGACAGAGTTTATACATGTTCACATACAAAAATTTGAAATCTTTATGAAATTTAAAATGTATAACTTATTATCCAGTATTGTACACAGAGGTGCCATCTGTGTATTGAGGTCATACTATGAGTTAGCCTCACACATAACACTTACTATCAGTTTTTCCAATTGACCAGTACTTTGCATTGCCAGTTGGTTCATCCAGCACTGTAAATTTTAGGGGAGCACCATTGGGATAGGAATCCTTATCCACTGCTGTCAGGTTGATGAATGGTGAGTTTTCACAAACAGTTTGCTCTGCATTTACTAAAACTGGACAATTGTCATTGACATCTTCCACGTCAAAAAATGAGTAACACTTATACTCTAAGAATACAAACATATACGTTATACATTCATTGAATATTAAGGAACACAATGGCAAAAGTAAGGAAAAAGCATCCATTTGCTATCTGAATACCTTAGCATAAAGGCATGTTCTCATACATCCTATGTGCGTTGGCAAGGAGGTGGACAAACACCTTGAAAAGTTACTTATATACACACACACAAATATTTATCTATGTAACATGCATTAAAATGACTTACTTTCAATACTTCCTTTTGCCCGCAGCAATGCCAATCTGGTCCCAGTATACATATATGTGGCCCTGCATCTAAGCCCTCTCTGATCTGACCCTCTCTGAAGTGCTCTCTCCTCTGCACCCTATTCCTTGACAGCCCTTTGGTAACTTGTCGTGCGTATTTGGCTACACACTTCTCCAATGGGTGAGTATTCAGCTAGCAAGTGGATGTTTTTTCCTCATTTCCTTACTTTCGCCATTGTGTTCCTCAATATTCAATGGATGTATAACATTTTTGTATTCTTAGATTATAAGTGTTACTCATTTTTGCATATCGAACTAACCCTGAAGAAGAAGTCTAGACTACTCTAACGCGTAGTACCCACGAATGCAAACAGTATTTATTATCTACATCATGTATGCTTATCTTTCAATTGCAGGTGATGTTACTCATAATCATGTTGGTCTAATATTTCATGTTTTTATGTTGCATTACTCTTTGTGACTTTTTTTGATACTATTAAATAAAATTGTGATTTTAAAACACTGTTTCACAATCTGTGACTTTAAAGCCCCACCCTGAGGGGAAATTTGTATTTCTATAGTTTTAATGGGTTTCAACTGTTAAGTGAGAATAGGGGCTGTCATTTCTGTGAAGCTTACTGTTCTCCTTGCTGGAAGCAAGGAGAAAAAGGCGGTGAAGAACAAAGCATGGTAACTCATTAAATGGGTTAAAGATCAGCTGCAGGGACACCAGAAGCAAAACCGCTGACTTGTCTTCTGCATGCCTTTTTAGGGTACAGCTTCCAGAGTTCAGTTCCTCTTTAGCTTAGCTTTTTTATTTAGGGTTAGTGGCTAGCAATGTTTGCTTTAAAGAGTTCACATTTACAAAAAAAAAAAAATGTGCAGCTTTAACCAAAGTTGGACAATGCCTTTGTTACAAGTGTAGGCCATTTACGAGGAATGACAATTTAATTTCTGAAATTAGCTGTAAAAAAATAAGAATAACAACTTACCTACACACTAGCGGCAGTTGTCACCTTCAAAGTAGTCCATTTGTGAAACTAAGCACTTTTTTTTAGAGCGACTGCCACTGCCGGGAACATCTTTGTCACAGTGTGCTAGAAGCAGTTTAAGGCTTTTTAATTTTGGAAACAGCCAAAAGTAGCAGGGTGCCAAGTCAGGAGAATACAGTGGTTGGTCAAATTTCGATTGGATTTCTGGGCCAGAAACTTGAACACCTAATGCATCTTGTGCTGTAGTATTATCATGGTGTAGAATACACTTGTTAGGCCAGAGTTCTGGTCCTTTCCTCCAAACAGTAACCTTTTCAGAATTTCCAGGTAACAATGTTTGACCACTGCACCATGTTCTAATAACTCATAGTGAACTATTCCCCCCTTGTGAGGAGAAAAAAAAAAAAAAAAAACCACCACACAACCATCAGCATGGTTTCGTACAGAGAACGAGACATGCGCGCTTCCTTCAGGCAAGGTGAATTTGAGGTTTTCCACTGCATATGCTCTAGTGTTTGGTTTCCAAATCATACTGGAAGCACCATGTTTCATCACTGGTAATAACCCCATCGAACACCTGTGCATTTTTCAAAAGATCGGATGAAATTTGAAGAGAACATGCTGTTTGATCTTCGGTCAAGATTCGAGGCACCATCTTGCGGAAATCTTTATCAAATCCCCTGTAATGCCATGTACACACGAGCGGACTTTTCAGCATCAAAGGTCCGACGGTCTTTCCAATGGACTTTCGAACGAACGGTTTTGCGCACACACGAACAGACTAAAGTCCGTTCGTTTGAACGTGATGACGTATGAAGGGACCAGAATAAGGTAGTTGATAACCAGTAGCCAATAGCTGCCCTTGCGTCCTTTTTTGTCTGTCGGACTAGCATACAGACAAACAGATTTTTCGACCGGACTTGAGTCCATCGGAAAGATTTGAAACATGTTCCAAATCTAAAGTCAGTTTGATTTGACAGAAAAAGTCAGCTGAAGGTCCGATGAAGCCCACACGGTCGGATTGTCTGACGGATTCGTTCCGTCGGACCAGTCCGGTCGTGTGTACAAGGCATTAGAATCTGCAGCACTGTTTACATGTTCATGTTTAATCGTTGATCCAAGCGCACAATGGTTCACACTCTTTCCACATTTGCGTCCGTCCTTTGAGTTTATGGCTTCCCACTTCTTGCATTATTATAGAGATCTTCCAGCCCCCCCCCCCCCCTCCCCCCTTTAAACCACATAAGCCATTCAAAAACACTTGATTTCTTCATAAAATATTTACCAAAAGCCTGTTGTAACAGAGCTAACATCTCATATGCAACTTTGCCAACTTTTACGCAAAATTTGATGGTAATCTGCTGCAAAATTGAGTACAACCCTGACATTTTTGTAAATATTTTAATATATCTTTTCATGCAACACTAAAGAAATGACACGCTACTACAATGTAAAGTAGTGAGTGTACAGCTTGTATAACAGTGTATATTTGATGTCCCCTCAAAATAACTCAACACACAGCCATTAATGTCTGAACCGCTAGCAACAAAAGTTAGTACACCCCTAAGTTAAAATGTCCAAATTGGGCCCAATTAGCCATTTTCACTCCCCGGTGTCATGTGACTCGTTAGCGTTACAAGGTCTCAGGTGTGAATGGGGAGCAGGTGTGTTAAATTTGGTGTTATCGCTCTCACACTGGTCGCTGGAAGTTCAACATGGCACCTCTTGGCAAAGAACTGAGGATCTGAAAAAAAAAGAATTGTTGCTCTACATAAAGATAGCCTAGGTTATAAGAAGATTGCCAAGACCCTGAAACTGAGCCGCAGCACGGTGGCCAAGACCATACAGCGGTTTAACAGGACAGGTTCCACTCAGAACAGGCCTCGCCATGGTCGACCAAAGAAGTTGAGTGCAGGTTCTTAGCATAATATCCAGAGGTTGGCTTTGGGAAACAGATGTACGAGTGCTGCCAGCATTGCTGCAGAGGTTGAAGGGGTGGGAGGGGGGGGGGGGGTGTCAGCCTGTCAGTGCTCACACCATACGCCGAACACTGCATCAAATTGGTCTGCATGGCTGTCATCCCAGAAGGAAGCCTCTTCTAAAGATAATGCACAAGAAAGCCCGCAAACAGTTTGCTGAAGAAGACAAGCAGACTAAGGACATGGGTTACTGGAACCATGTCCTGTGGTCTGACGAGATCACGATAAACTTATTTGGTTCAGATGGTGTCAAGCGTGTGTGGTGGCAACCAGGTGAGGAGTACAAAGACAAGCGTGTCTTGCCTACAGTCAAGCATGGTGGTGGGAGTGTCATAGTCTGGGGCTGCATGAGTGCTGCCAGCACTGGGGAGTTCATTGAGGGAACCATGAATGCTAACATGTACTGTGATGTACTGAAGCATGATCCCCCTCCGTTCGGAGACTGGGCCTCAGGGCAGTATTCCAACACAACGACCCCAAATACACCTGCAAGAGGACCACTGCCTTGCTAAAGAAGCTGAGGGTAAAGGTGATGGACTGGCCAAGCATGTCTCCAGACTTAAACCCTATTGAGCCTCTGTGGGGCATCCTCAAATGAAAGGTGGAGGAGCGCAAGATCTTGTGATGTCGTCGTGGCGGATTTGAAGAGGACTCCAGTGGCAACCTGTGAAGCTCTGGTGAACTCCATGCCCAAGAGGGTTAAGGCTGTGCTGGAAAATAATGATGGCCACACTAAATATTGACACTTTGGGCCCAATTTGGACATTTTCACTTAGGGGTGTACTCGCTTTTGTTGCCAGTGGTTTAGACATTAATGGTGTGTTGAGTTATTTTGAGGGGACAGCAAATTTACACTGTTATACAAGCAGTACACTCACTACTTTACATTGTAGTAGAGTGTAATTTCTTCAGTGTTACATAAAAAGATATAATAAAATATTTAAAAAATGTGAGGGGTGTAGTCACTTTTGTGAGATACTGTATGTAACCCCTGAAGCCCGACTGAAAAACTGATATGTTTTCATTGCATCCAGCCTTGCTTCTAGTACATTACTAAGACACTTTCAGCTCTTACTGCCTACCCCAACCATCACAGGAGGGATCTCTCAAAGCCCCGAACACGTGTGGTCCACCATCTTATTTGTCGCTGGATGATGCCTACTCTGGAAGTTTTTCATTGGGAGGTATGTAAATGGCCTACACCTATAGCAAGGGCAATATTTAGCAGTGTTCAAAGATGCACTTTTTTCCCATCTACAGGTGCCACCTAACTGCATGGTAAGTGGCTTGGTAAATGTGAACTAACCTTTTAAATGCTAAAATTGTAACCTCATCCAGGGTTAATTTTCATTACTTGTTTAAATGGTACCTGCAAGCACACCAAGAGAAGCACCAGGGATCTGCAACTTTTTTTAAAACCAAAGTTCTCATAAAATTGAACTGGCTTGTTTACTGCATCATAGGGGAAAAAAAAAACAAACAAAAAAAGCAAAAACAAAAACAGACTTACTTAACATGTTCTGCAATCTTTCCAGAGTCGGCATCAAATGCTTGATAAGAACCAATTACTGTGTTTATTATTTTCTTTCCTTCAGCCACAGCAAGGTTCTTCTTTCTTGGCTTAAATACAGGTCCCTCGCGTGCATTCTTCACTCTCACTTTAATGGGAATTTGTTTCATTCCGCCACCGCCACCGCCACCGCCACCTCCACCTCCACCACCTCCTCCTCCTCCTCCACCACCACCACCACCACCACCTCCGCCTATCATTCCACCGGATGAGCTACCTCCACTAACTAGGTGCATAATGGAGCTGTGATACTGTGCTCGGTTTGAGACAACCACACTCAGCTGTGCATTCTGCATCACTTCATAATCTGCTTCCTGAAAATAGATATGTAATATTTTAAGAAAAACAAAAAAAAAAAAAAAAAAAAAAAAACACAAAAAAGCTTTTACAGCAATAAAAAAACTAAAAACACAAAAAAACAAAACACACACACACACATATACACAGTAGTTGTACTGGGTGCAGGTATGCATTAGCTATATAGAGAAAGACAGTTAAAGCTGATGTCCATGTTTCATGTCACTTTAAATAGGAGAAGGAAGGATTCCCCAAAAACGGGATTTTGAAGGCACTATCACAATGTAGAAAAATATAAAATTTTATTTACAAACAAAATATATCAAAAAGACAATAGTAAATAGTACTAATACACAGTCATAAATATGGATACATATACAAGGTTTACTCAGGGGGTAGTGCTATACTTGTTTTTATTAATCATTTTGCATTCTGTAATCCCTTAGATGTAATTTCCTCTGTATGAACCCTGAGGAAGGAAAACATTTCTGAAACGCGTCAGTTCAGAAAGATCTACTTACCTTCATTGACGGTCTTTCTATGTATCCATATTTATGACTATGTGTACTATTTACTATTGTCTTTTTGATATAACTTTTATTTACAAAGAAATTATCATATTTTTCTACATTGGGGAATCCTTCCTTCTCTTTTTTGACTCAATTGGGATGTGGCACACCCATAGATAGAATTCCCTGTCAGATCCCTCTTTCCATGTCACTTTAAATAGTTTGTTTGGATCAAGCTGGGTGGTATTTATTCTCAGAATACAAAACTACCTATGAATGGCCGAGTGTCGCTCAGCCAGACTCTGTTTTGTTACATGCAATACATACAGTGCTTAGAAACACTGTAGCACATCGTTCGTTTGGACTAGCTTGGTCTTGGACTAAACTTAAAGTGACATGAAACATGGACATCAGCTTTAAAAGGTACAAAAGTTATTTGATCTAAGCAATCAAGTACCATGGCCCTCATGACTGTTTGAGGAGCAGTAGTTTGAACATTTTTGGATTATAAACAAACACTGGCAAATCAAAGCATAAAACTGCACGGAGCAGCGTGTTCGAGCAAAATTATAATATATATACACATACATACACACACAATATATAAAATATATTATATATATATATATATATATATATATATATATATATATATATATATATATATATATATATATACATATACATACACACATACATACATACATACATACATACATACACACCACACACACACACGGCAATTGCCAAATCCCCCCTTCTGCACCTTCCACAAGGTGTTTCTCCATCATTATGGAGAGTCTGTTTGGGCTCTGTAACAGCTGAGGTTTCTGAATGGCATGGTTAGTTCGTTTGGGCCTCCTTTTGCCCCTGAAACACCCAAGCATATTATTCAACTTGCCAATAAACTAACAAAATTGAAGTAATCGCTGTCTTTAACATCCAGGTATCTTAGCATATTTTATTCAGTTTTCTTACCTTCACCAGCATCAGTACACCTTCATTTGTTTGCTCATCGGTTATGATCTGAAAATGGCCACCTTCATTTCCAGATATTATAGAAAAATTAGCAAACCAGTTATCTGTAAACTCTTCATCGTCATCAAATGCTTTCATACGCAATATTTCAACACCCTCAACATTTTCTTCCACTTCGCCCGAGTACTGAAAAAAGAAGAAAAACACAAGGGAATTAGATCATATTTTTCCAGTGAACAACGGAGGATATTCAATAGGGTAGAGTCCAATCTGTGAAATGAATCGTACATTCCATAACAAGTCACGTGGTCTTTCAGGTGTGGCAGGATCACAGTTGAGCAGTCTTAGACCCAGATGGCAGACCATTCACATTAAGCCTGTCATAACTACATATGCAGTATATCCAAAAAAAAAATAAATAGTCTAATGTAGTTTTGTGGATGTACACTGCTTTTGTGGTTGACCTGTAAAACAATATATCCAAACCATAGTCTCACCTCTTCCTTTTCGAGAACAGGAATGTTGTCATTTACATCTACCACTTTGATTTTCACTTTGGCTGTTCCAGCAAGACCTCCATTTGGATCTCCATCCCGATCTTTTACTTCAACCTCCAGACTGTAGCTTGCTTGTTGCTAAAAGATAGAAGGTTAGTCTTTATCACAGAAGATGCATGCATTGTCAAAAAACCTGCGCCTGTATAGATAGGATTTAATGGTGCATGTTGATGTTCCAGATGACAATACCTACCATGAATAATACCCAGCATGAATAATAGCTGTATCTGGATTATGACAGCACTGTTAAAGAGGAAGTATACCCTCTCAAAAAAACAACAAAAAAAAAAAAAACACACCCTGCAGGACAAAGACATAATGAGCTATAATGAGCTAGTATGCACAGCATACTAGCTCATTATGAATTACTTACCTGAGATCGAAGCCCCCAAAGCGACCCTCGTTCACCTCCTCTGTCGCCACCATGATACCCAGAGTGACTTCCGGGTATCGCTGCTCCGGCGCTGTGACTGGCCGGAGCAGCGATGACGTCACTCCGGCGCATGCGCGCGGGAGCCGTCAGTGACAGCATGATCGCCTTCACTAACAGCACACTCAGTGCGCCTGCACCGTTGTCTATGGCGTGCATGCGCCGTAGACATCGGTGCCTGTTATTAGGAAAATATCTCCTTAACCGTGTAGGTTAAGGAGATATATTTCTTGCACCTACAGGTAAGCCTTAATCTAGGCTTACCTGTAGGTTAAAGTGGTCTGTAAAGGTTTACAACCACTTTAATGTATGGGCCTATGTAACCTTTTAAATATTCTCTTCCTGGATATAAGGTACACCTGCCAGGGAGAAATATGGGAGCGGATCTGTGGAAAACACTGGTCCCTCGTTTTATTAAGCTGTCCATCTGGCTTTCCTGCTGAGTCATTGACCGAGTGCAAATCAGGAAAAAAAAAAAAAAAAGAAGTTGTTAAAGCAACGCAGAATGCCCCATGACCAGGCAACTAGTATTTTGAGAAGGAGGGGGTCAGCAATGACAGCCTTAATGTTCTCATGGTAAGTTTTTTTCTTTCTGAAGATGCCAGAAGCCTGGCTGTCATGATGATCCCCTGATTTCCATACTTTCTAATTCAATGACCTGCAACAAATATGCAAAAACAGGAATTCTGATTTCACTTGCTGCATGCTTGTTTTAAATCAGTGACTGGAGAAATGTCAAAGCCAGGGAGAGTCATGCAAAAGGCATTTAAGGAAAAACCTATGAAGTTATGACATGCTGAGCAAGGAGGAGGAATGGCCACATACAGACCCCAATCTTTAGCATTTTTCGTTACACATAATTGTTGCAGCGCTACAGAAAGCTTTGGTTTTTGGAAAGCAAATTGTGGGTATGTCATGTGATTTTGGAAACCGTGTTATTATAACCACCAGGCAGCTAGATCTTTGCTATGTATGTTGTTATACATTCTAGAACAGTGATGGCGAACCTTTTTGAGTCCGAGTGCCCAAACAGCGACACAAAACTAACTTACTTCTTTCAAAGTGCCAACACAAAATTAAACCCATCAGACTCTGTACAGAGGATGGGACTGATCATCCCTCTGATTAAGCCCTAAGGGACCAAAAACATGATTCTGCCAGAATACAGTGTTTAGGAATGAGTTTTGCTCAGAATGCAGGGTGCAGGAATGCGTGTTGCTCAGAATGCAGGGTGCAGGAATGTGCTGTGCTCAGAATGCAGGAATAAGTTGTGCTCAGAATGCAGGGTGCAGGAATGCGTTTTGCTCAGAATATATGGTTTAGGAATGCGTTTTGCTCAGAATACAGGGATCAGGAATGCTTTTTGCTCAGAATGCACTCTGCAACTTACACTGACCTACCTGACACATACATTCTGCACTGCTCACATCCCCCCCATCCCCCCACACACAGTGCAATGTAGATCAGAGGATCCATCCTCCTCCTTACCTCTCCATGGCCTCATCGTCCATCACATCAGGGCTCTCCCTAGAACTGGGCAGTATTGCAGGAGTCCTCACCATCCAGCCACTCCTTGGTGTCCCAGACGCAGAGAAGTCAGCTAGCAGCCACTGCACCTCTCCCATGGCCATGCTGTGCTCCGAGCACCGCCCCTCCCCCTCCGCTGTCAGGTGGCAGTACATTTATCAGAGGGATGGGCTGCACCAAAGTACTCCTGGGGCAGGGGGAGCTGGAATAGGATGCCTCAGAGAGGAATGCCCGAATGCCTCACCGGAGGTGTAAGGGTCAGGGGGAGGCAATAAGCTGCTGCACAGACCCTCAATACGACGGAGGAATACATTTACACCCCCCTAAATGTCGCACAAGTGACTGCCTGGCTGGGGAATTCCCCCCTTATCCTGGCAGGGTGCTGCGTGCCAACAGACGGCTCGACGTGCCACGCGTTCACCATCACTGTTCTAGAACTACACACTTAGATTATGTATATACTTTAGAATATAGCAATTCAAACAGAGTGGGCTTGAGCTACCACTAAATCCACCCAAACTGATATTTTTGTTATGGTTGGGCTGGCACGAGGTGCCAAGGTTAAGAGCTCCGGATGTAAATAAAAAAATAAAAATCCAGCAGTCAAGCGAGATCCATATGCCATGACCATGGGCAGGTAAATCAGGGAACTTACGAGAAAAGATTCTGCCAATTAAAGTGTTACTAAACCCGCAACAGTAAAATAAAGTTTGTATATGCAGTAAAGCAGGCTTGTTATAGCCACTGTGGAACCCAAGGGATTAATCCTGCACATTGTTTAAAAAGGCTGTTTGATCCTGTCTTCTCTGATCCTGCCCTTCTTCCAGTGTCCAATTCATCTGCTGATCGTACAGAGCATTGGGGGTACTCTGCACATGCTCAGTTTGGCATGTATTGCTAGAGAGATTTTTCTTGGGAAGGTGCATGTGATCAGCACTGAGCCAAATCGGCACTGATCAGACAGAGGGTCAGGGGTCCTGCAGGCTGATAGGACAATAATAGGAGTAAAATTAAAACAACTCCTACAAGCTTTAACCAGAAAGATAGAAGCCATACGACTGCTATATACAGCTGAGAAATGGTATTTAGCAGTTTATATTTACTAAAATAATTGCATTTCCTTGTCCTGTGTATTGTGGGAGTCCAGATATTAAAACACAGAACCCTGCATTCACTATAACACTTTAAAGTCCCCAAAAGACATCCTAGACATAAACAGGTCCCAGCACTCCTACTGTTCTGTTAGTTGGTTGGGATGAAATGGTCTAATAAAGCTGAATAAAAAAGTTCATCTAATTATTCATGCATTAAAATGAAATGTATTATCCAAGTGATTTCTGTATCTACAGGTAAAAACCATTGCATTTCCTCCCTGCCTGTATATAAGGAGCCATTTTAACTCTACTTTTGAATTTAAAATGCAAAAATGACCCACATTCCCCCGGGGTTAATCTAGTTACTCCATATCAGCCTACACAGTAATGCCTCGTACACACGGTCGGATTTTCCGACGGAAAATGTGTGATAGGACCTTGTTGTCGGAAATTCCGACCGTGTGTAGGCTCCATCACACATTTTCCATCGGATTTTCCGACACACAAAGTTTGAGAGCAGGATATAAAATTCCCGACGTACGTGTTTTACGTCACCGCGTTCAGAATGATCGGATTTTCCAACAACTTTGTGTGACCGTGTGTATGCAAGACAAGTTTGAGCCAACATCCGTCGGAAAAAATCCAAGGATTTTGTTGTCAGAATGTCCGAACAAAGTCCGACCGTGTGTACGGGGCATTAGGCACTAAAAGTTGGCCATACAAGGAGTCTTTTCAACCAGCGAGTGGAAGGAATAAAGACCTAACTCGGATTTCCCCCATCCACACATTCGAGGTGGATGGGGGAATCCTTCTCACTGTGTCATTGTATTCTGACAGCAGGGAGGCTTCCCTGCTGTCAGAATACATAAATCAGCTCTGCAGTCTATTGCCTGCCGTGTTGATCAAGCAAACAAACACCAACAGGGTGGTTGAATAGAAGTCAAATGGTAGATCAACTTCTGTTCCAACCACAGTGGCCACAAATGGATTGAAATTCAGCTGGTCCTTGCTGAACCACCTGAATTTTGACCCATGCATGGCCAGCTTAAGTTTATCCTGTCACTTCATAACTATACAGTATGCACAAAATGATTGAATTAGAACATGAAGCTTAGAATCAAATTTGGGACAATACCAAGTCCTATTCTCCAAATGCTTTAGATGTAGAACATAAAAATTACAAGTTATCCCTCAATGGCACATTGCGCCATGCTGTTTAGCTTGTCTAATACCAGGTTGCCCATCTAACTGCTTTTGTGGCTGCTCAGAACCAGGTACTGTATGTTTTACCATATATGATGGTCATATCCTATTGCTCAAAGGTTCTGCATACAGAATCCTATAAATTTCTTTGCATCCTTTCCAAAGGCCGCTACCTATGTATCTAAGCGAAGTACTTCTAAATTTAAAACCAAACAGGATTCACAAACATCAATTTGCACTCAGGATCTATGTTCTGACAGCTATGAAACAGACAATTGCAAAAGGTGTGGCTTACTCGAATTACTAACTTTTCACTATGCGATTACTGTCAAGTAACACTACGCAACCTTTTTAAAACTGTTAAAGCCATTCTGGTAAAATAAACCTACATAGAAAAAAAAAAAGGAAGTAATTTAATACAAGACTAAAATATCAGATTCTAGAATTCCTGGCACAACACTCAGACCGCGATAGAGGGGAAGTACTCCCAGCCCATCAGTGCTCTACTATATTGGCATGATCAAATAAATCAAGTTCATGTACTTGCATGAAGATTGGATACAGATCTCACACGATAGACATAGTGCATCCGGAAAGTATTCACTGCACTTCACTTTTTCCACATTGTGTTCTGTTACAGCCTTATTCCAAAATGGACTAAACTAATTATTTTCCCTCAAAATTTTACAAACTAAACCCCATAATGACAACGTGAAAGAAAGACGTTTGTTTGAAATCTCTGCAAATGTATTAAAAATAAAAAAGGAAAAACAATCCCATGTACATAAGTATCCAAAGCCTTTGCTCAATACTTTGTTGAAGCACCTTTGGCACCAATAAAGCCTCAAGTCTTTTTGAATATGATACTACAAGCTTGACGCACCTATTTTTGGGCAGTTCCTCACATTCTTCTTTGCAGGACCTCTCAAGCTCCATCAGGTTGGATGGGGAGTGTCGGTGCACAGCCATTTTCAGATCACTCCACAGATGTTCAAGTCTGGGGCTCTGGCTGGGCCACTCAAGGACATTCACAGAGTTGTCCCGTAGCAACTCCTTTTTTATCTTGGCTGGGTGCTTAGGGTCATTGTCCTGTTGGAAGATGACCCTTTGCCCCAGTCTGATGCCCAGAGCGCTCTGGAGCAGGTTTTCATCAAGAATGTCTCTGTACATGTCTGCATTCATCTTTCCCTTGATCATGACTAGTCTAGTTCCTGCTGCTGAAAAACATCCCCACAGCATGATGCTGCCACCATCATGCTTCACTGTAGGGATGGTATTGGTCAGGTAAGGAGCAGTGCCCGATTTCCTTCAGACATGGCACTTGCCATTCAGGCCAAGGCGTTCAATCTTTGTTTCATTAGACCAGAGAATTGTGTTTCTCAAGGTATGAGAGTCCTTCAGGTGCCTTCTGGCAAACTTCAGGCAGGTTGTC
This sequence comes from Lithobates clamitans, assembly GCA_037952925.1. Classification (NCBI taxonomy): domain Eukaryota; kingdom Metazoa; phylum Chordata; class Amphibia; order Anura; family Ranidae; genus Lithobates; species Lithobates clamitans. Next base: position 2,970,439 of record JBBGZY010000331.1, on the reverse strand, counting down.
ATATGCCTTTTCTGAGGAGTGGCCTTTGTCTGGCCACTCTACAATTATCATTCAGGCCTGATTGGTGGATTACTGCAGCAATGGTTGTTCTTCTGGAAGGTTCACCTCTCTCCACAGAGAAATGCTGGTGCTTTGTCAGAGTGACCATCAGATTCCTGGACACCTCCCTGACTAAGGCCTCTCTCCCCCGATCGCTCAGTTTGGCCAGACGGCCCATTCTAGGGGAGACCTGGTGGTTCCAAACTTCTTCCATTTATGGATGGAGGTCACTGTGCTCATTGGGACCTTCAATGCCGACTAACATTTTTCTGTACCCTTCCCCAGATCTGTGCCTCGATACAATCCTCTGAGGTCTACAGACAATTCCTTGGACTTCATGGCTTGGTTTGTGCTCTGACATGTACTGTTAACTGTGGGACCTTATATAGACAGGTGTGCCTTTCCAAATCATGTCCAATCAACTGACTTCACCTCAGGTGGACGCCAATCAAGTTTTAGAAACATCTCAAGGATGATCAGTGGAAACAGGATGCACCTGAAATCAATTTTGAGTGTCATGGCAAAGGCTGTGAATACTTATGTGATTTTTTTCGTTTTTTATTTTTAATAAATTTGCAAAGATTTCAAACAAACGTTATTCACATTGTCATTATGGGGTATAGTTTGTAGAATTTTGAGGAAAATAATGAATTTAACCCCCCTAGCGGTATTCCCGAGTCTGGCTCGGAGTGGATTTTCAATACCAAAAGCGGTATCCCCGAGCCAGACTCGGGATTACATCGCAGGATCCAGGAAGAGTTTACTTACCTTGTCCCCTGGATCCTGCAATGTCTCTCCGCTGTGATCGGCGAGCCGCCGTGTCTTGCTCGATTCACAGTGCCGAGCTCCGTTCCCTGCGAGCGTTGCGACGCACGGGGACGGAGTTCGGATGGCAAATTCAAAAAGTGAAACAAACAGTATACTGTAATCTTACAGATTACAGTACTGTATCAAATAATTACACATCCCCTTTGTTCCTAGTGGTCTGTCCAGTGTCCTGCATGCAGTTTCATATTATAAATAATGTTCTTTCTGCCTGGAAACTGGAGATTGTCCATAGCAACCAAAACTGTCCCTTTACATCAAAAGTGGCTTTAGAGCAGCTAGAAAACAGCGATAATAAATTAGAATCACTTGCAGAATTGAGTGATAGTGATTTGTGGGAAAATCCGTCATCAAACACTAAAAGTAACGAAAGCGACAATTCTGCAACTAAGCAAATTTCAGTGTTTTTGATTTGATTACATTATTGAATAATTTTTATTATTATATTATTATTTGTTATAATTATTTATAGTTGATTATATTATAATTTTTTATTTTGTTTTTCAAACTTTATCATACCCGGTATGTCTACTAGACTCTTGTTTGGACAGATTTAAGTGAATTATTCCTAAGAATTACAGGCCTACAATATAAAACGCCAAATTTCTGTGCAAAATAATGGTACCGCTTTCAGCACCTAAAATCTGAAATAATCATACCGCCAGGGAGGTTAATCCATTTTGGAATAAGGCTGTAACATAACAACGTAACAAAAATGTGGAAAAAGTGAAGCAATGTGAATACTTTCCAGATGCACTGTACACACGTAGATTGGATACAGATCTGACACAATGGTGGTAGACAAGTTTAGTACATGAACTTTATTGATTCATGTGATCATTACACTTATGTTTGATATATATTTACTTTTTATTGTCTGATCGTATTGTACTATTTTTTGGTGTTGCACATGTTATTTTGTTTTACCTGTATTGTATGTTCAGTTTGGTGTATCAGGCTATTTGGTTGCTAGCTGCGTGGCTCTCATAAGTGCTGATTTTCCTTTTTTTTCCTGAGCTCTACTACGTTTTAGAATGTTTACCTGTATGTGACCTCAGCTGTTTGCTACCGCTTTTTCACTGCCCAATTACAAGGTTATACAGTAATACATCGTATTGCGAGTAACGCGGTTAACGAGCGTTTCGCAATACAAGCCATTTTTTTTTTAAAATCCTGACTCGGTTTGCGTGCGTTGACTTGCAAAATAAGCAGGATTCAAGCTTCTGCGTTGTGCAGTATGGCATTCGGCCAGAGGTGCGGGGGTGCCTGCGACATTCAGAGCCGCTCGGATGCACTCAGAAACACTCCGTTGCCGAGTGTTTCCAAGCGTTTCTGAGTGTGTCGGGCGCCCCATCTGGCCACATGCGGTACTGCATACCATAGAAGTCACTGTGGAACAAATTATCTGAGTTTCCATTGACTTCTATGGGGAAACTCGCTTTGATATACGAGTGCTTTGGATTACAAGCATTCTTCTGGAACAAATTATGCTCGTAATCCAAGGTTCCACTGTATTGCTAAACTGCAGTGTAGTCTGCAGTGAGATCTAGGACCGGGCTGTGTTGTCTAGCAGAAATGCCTTGATCACATTTGTACGTTAACTGTATTTAGCAGTTTTCCCAAAGTACAGCTTTAAACATCTATGCCCATCATTTATTACCTCTCGGTCAAGTATTGCTGATGTTGTGCGGACTTCACCATCCTTTGTCAGCACAAAAAGCAGTTTGTCTCCTGGTTCTTGGGAAATTATTTTGTAGGCAAGCTTGGTATTTAGGGTGTTCGGCTTATCCGCATCCGTGGCATTTAGAACCATAATGAGCGTACCTGGGGGAAAAAAAAAAAAAAAAAAAATTAAATAAATATCAGCAAAATTATATATATTTTAGCCTCAGATCGTCTATATATTGTAAATCATATGAAGATAACATTTACAAGAACAGAGCTAAAATCGCTGCAAATGGAGTAACCGCTCATGTTGTGCTAGTCTAAATAAAAACAGTTTATAGGACGCACATTAAGGCCCCTTTCACACGATCGGACCGTTCAGATCCGCCTGTCAGTTTTGACGGCGGACCTGAACGGGCGATCCATGTTAGCCTATGGACCGTCGGATGTCAGCGGAGACATGTCCGCTGACATCCGACCCCGTCCGATCCGCTAAAAGCAGACGTATGGCTCTACGTCCAGATCCGTCGCTGGCGGATCGGATCGGGTGAGATCTGACGAAAACGGACACGCTGTCCGTTTTCGTCCGATCCCTCCATAGGCGGCAGCGGCGCCTGACAAGCCCCTCCCCGCTCAGTGAGCAGAGAGGGACCTGTCATCCGCCGGCTCAGCGGAGATCAACGGACAGATCTCCCGCTGAGCCGGCGGACCGAGGCGGGCTCCGTAGAAACGGAGCCCGCCTCGTGTGAAAGGGGCCTAAAACTCTATTCCAGGTAAAAGTTATAAAGCACTACCCCATACAAATTAGTGCAATTACACAGGCTTTGTGAAAAAGTTACAAAAAAAAAAAAAAAAAAGAAGGACAACCAGCAGGGTCAGCCAAAAAAGGCTCTCCTGCATTTCTCAGTGCTGTTAGCTTAAATGAGAGGAACATCCTTGCAGGAGGGTTGAGCACATAGATGACTGTGCCAACGTACTCCTGATCCTTCAGAGGCCATTTTTTTTACTGCAACATAGAAAGTGGTATCACCTTCCCGGCTAGTGTGTGAACAAAAAAAATAAGGCCAAGTGCAGTGATGGTGAACCTTGGCACTTCAGATGTTTTAGAACTACATTTCCCATGATGATCAACTACACTGCAGAGTGCATGAGCATCATGGGAAATGAATTCCAAAACATCTGGGGTGCCAAGGTTCACCATTATTGGCCTAGTGGAATCAAACCGTTTGCCAAATAAAACAGATAAAGAAAAACATTTATAAGTAAAATGTCCTGCCATTGCCGCCCTTTGCCTTAAAAGTGATATTTGTCTTGCCATTATGCTGCCCAGTGGCTCTAATACTTTCATTCATGTAAATCAGGAATGAGAAAAAAAGTCAGGAGATCCTTATCTAAATGTTTTGTATTTGTAACAGAAATCATTGAAGCAAGATAAGCAGGACAGCCAGGAAACAGGCATTTGCTTTTCTCAGAAAAAGTTTCCTTTAACCACTTCAATACCAGGCACTTAGACACCTTCCTGCCCAGGCCAATTTTCAGCGCTGTCGCAATTTGAATGACAATTGCGCGGTCATGCTACACTGTACCCAAACAAATTTTTTATCATTTTGTTCCACAAATAGAGCTTTCTTTTGGCGGTATTTGATTACCTCTGCGGTTTTTATTTTCTGCGCAACAAATAAAAAAAGACCGAAAATTTTGAAAAAAAAAAACAAGGTTTTTCTTTGTTTCTGTTAACATTTTTTGTAAATAAGTACGTTTTCTTCTTCAATGACGGGCACTGATACGGCGGCACTGATGGGCACCGATGAGGTGGCACCAATGAGGTGGCACTGATTATGGGCACTCATAGGCGGCACTGATGGGCACTCATAGGCAGCACTGATGGGCACTCATAGGTGGCATTGATTGGTACATATGGGTGGCACTGATGGGCAATGACAGGTGGCACTGATAAAACTTATTGGTGGCATTGCTGGGCATAACAGAAACATAATGGTGCCAATCAGTGCCCATTTTTGGGCACAGATTGGGCACATGTGGATGGCCATGGGGTACATACCTGGCCATCCACATGTTGCCCCTTCCCTGGTGGTCCTAATGGCGATCCCTGGTGGTCCAGTGTGGTGATCTGAGGGGGGGCTGCGCTGATAAACAATCAGCGCAGACCCCCCCCCCTGTCAGGAGAGCCGCCGATCGGCTCTCCTCTACTCGCGTCTGTCAGACGCGAGTGAGGAAAAGCTGATCAACGGCTCTTCCTATTGACATCATGATCAGCCGTGATTGGACACGGCTGATCACGTGGTAAAGAGCCTCCGCCGGAGGCTCTTTACCAAGAACGGTGGAGCGGTCTGTCAGGCTAACACACCGCTCCACCGATCGCCGTGATGCGCGCCCCCGCAGGCACGCGGCGGCATGTTATCCTGCTGGACGTCATATGACGCCCAGTCAGGATAACGAAACCACCACCTGGCCGTCATCTGCTATGGGCCGGGCGGGAAGTGGTTAATATACTTGCATTTCAACTACATATTTAACTGGTTGGAGATTCATTAAATCAGCCCCCCCCCCTCCCCTAGCGTGCTGTCTTTTGTAATAGTTGTTTATGAGGCCCCAAATTCTTGCAGGTAGTATAGCTAGCTGCTCATTCATCTTGGCAAAATGTCTCCAGGTCATCAGGTCATGCAAAGTCTTGGGTCGTCTTACATGAACCACATGTTTGAGATCTCCACAGGGTAGCGCATTGGTACAGTATTAAAGTCAGGAGACTGATGGCCACTCCAGAACCTTCACCCTTTCTGCTGTAACCACTGGAGGGTCAGCTTGGCCTTGTGCTTGTTTTATCACGGTGTGATCGTTTACATTTTGGGTTTGTATTTGAGATGTGCAAAGAGAGATTACACAAACACTTGTTAGGTATAAAACATTTAAGTAAAAATGACAGATACAGATAAGAAATGTAATAGCAAAAATACCAATACTTAACTACTTGCCACCTGTCCGGTGTACTGTGCGCAAGCAGCTGCTGTAATCAAGCGACATACACCTACATCACTGCCAACTTCCTGGGTTTAGGGCACGCTCCTGTGCACCCCTATTGTGATTGTACATGGTGGGAGCCTGTCAGCAAGTCCCAGCCAATGATTCATGCAGAGCTCTTGTGTTGGTAAACACCACAGAGCTCTGTAGGAAGGGAACGATCTGTCAGTTTCTCATCCCTGCAAAGCAAGGATGAGAAACAGAGAGATCAGTTAGTAAAAAGCAGCACGCTGTACACATAGTTAGGTACATATTTAACCCCTGGATCGCCTTAGATGTTAACCCCTTCCCAGCCAGTGTCATTAGTACATTAATGCAGTGATAATACTATACACTGTCAATGTCACTGGCAGTTAATAAGTCCCTCCCTCCCCAGCGTCAGTTAGTGGCAGATCGACTCGCCCAGTGTCGCAGTCCCATTATCAAAGTCACTGATCGCAGCCATTCGTAGCACTAAAAAAAAAAAAAAAAAAAAATAATCCAGTATATACATTATACTATAGTTTGTAGGCGCTTTAACCTTCACGCAAACCAAACACCTATTGGGATTTTTTAATTTTTTTTATCAAAAACATGTAGCAGAATACATTTAGCCAAAATTTAGGAAGAATTTCGTTTTATTTATTTATTTTGTTGGAGAGGTTTTGTAGCCGAAAGTAAAAATTAGAGCTTTTCCCAAAATTGTCTTTTTTTTGTTTATATCACAAAAAATTAAAAAAACCCAGTGTTAATCAAATACCACCAAAAGACCGCTTTGTGTGAAAAAAAATTATAGCGATTTACTTTGGGTACAGTGTTGCATGTCAGCACAATTGTCAGTTAAAGTAGTGCAGTGGCGAGCAGCAAACAATTGCCTAGTCGTGAAGGGGGTAAAATCTTCAGGAGCTTAAGTGGTTAACTAAAGATGCCTTTTCTCCACGGAGTCCCCGGTTTGATATGGTTATGGCACAATTTATCAAAATTAAATGCTTGCATGATAGCAGCTATGGAGACGAGACTTGATAGATATATATATCTATTTTTTTTAATTAGTTTGGACAGTAATATCCTCTTTTAAAAGAATAAAAAAAAAAAAAAAGTTTGCTCGGCCACCCTGGTCAGTTAACAATGACATTCCTTTGGTATGAAGTCAGCTAAGGTAAAGCCATACTTATGTCTTTATATGGCCCCTTAACCAGGATTTGGAGGCTCTTATACATTAGTGAGCCACAATTAAAAGAAGTTAATCTTAGCCTTTAGTGCTTATGCTTAGGGTTATTGTTGTGCTGGAAAGTCCAAGGGCATCCCATGCGCAGCTTTAGTGCAGAAGAACACAACAATTGTCTGCCAGTATTTTCTGATAACATGCTGCATTAATCTTGCCATCAATTTTCACAAGATTCCCTGTGCTTTTAGAGCTCACACCCCCCAAAACATCAGTGAACTTCCACCACCATGCTTCACAGTGGGGATGGTAGTCTTGTCGCTATATGCCTGGTTGACCCCTTTCCAAAGATAGTGCTTATGGATGTGACCTTAAAGCTCTATTTTGGTCTCATCACTTACAGTGTGCTAGAAGCTGTGAGACATGTCAAAGTTTTGTCGAGAATATTGTAACTGGGCTTTTTTGTGGCAACTTGACCATGCGCTCGTTTTTGTTCAAGGATCACCGCATTGTGCTCCTTGAAACAGCTACAACGTCTTTTTCCAGAGCAGCCTGTACTTCTCCTGGGGCTACCTGTTGGTTTTTTTTTTATCACGAACAACTTTCTTGGTATCAAGAGATCCCCAAATTTTCCACATCTTAATAAGAGATTGAACAGTACTGACTGGCATAATCCAGGCTTTGGGTATCTTTTTACTGTATATCCTTTTTCCATCTTTATAAAAGTTCCTTTACCTTGTTACGCGGGTCTTAACTTTTTTTCTGATCCCCATGGCTTCGTATCTAGTCTGCTCAGTACATCCATGTGAACGTTAAACTCATTGACCATTTATACACAGACATTAAATATGCAATTAAATGAGCCACACATGAACTTTTAATTGCCATTTTAGTGTGTGTGTATATATATATATATATATATATATATATATGTGTGTGTGTGTGTGTGTGTGTGTGTGTATGTGTGTGTGTATGTGTGTGTGTATATATGTGTGTGTGTATATATGTGTGTGTGTATATATGTGTGTGTGTATATATGTGTGTGTGTATATATGTGTGTGTGTATATATATATATATATGTGTGTGTGTGTGTGTGTGTGTGTGTGTGTGTGTGTGTGTGTGTGTGTGTGTGTGTGTGTGTGTGTGTGTGTGTGTGTGTGTGTGTGTGTGTGTGTGTGTGTGTGTGTCCCAAGGCCAAACATTCCAGGGTATGTAAACTTTTGACCAGGGCCATTTGGGCGATTTCTGAACCAAAACTACTATGTGATAATAAAGGTCTTCATATGATCACTAGCCTTAAATAAAAGACAGTTTTGGCATGATCAGTCATATTTTCAATTTCACAATTTCTGGTTATGCAAACGTTTGAGCACAACTGTATAGCATAATGTGTAGGCATTGTAACGCTGCATTAACTGTAATCCTGACTTATAAAAACACATTATGCAGAAACTAAAGTTAGTTTATAATTTAAACATTAATCTACTGTATGTTAAAAAGGTGCTGTTTAGTTTTAGGATTGTGCTCATATACATGGAAATGATTTAGAAGAAAACTCTGCTACACAATTTTAGGTTTAAAAAATGGTATATTCTATTATGACGAAACAAGCAGTAAAGCCATGTTTAGTCCACATCGGAGGGTGCAAGACCCTGGTACGGAGACCTCATCAGCCCAGCACGATAAGGCTGTTAAAAAGGACACTCAATAAGCTTTGCTGTCTCCACATTACCCTGTGCACAAAAAATGCAGGATAAAGAAAAGCTGCAGGGGTAGGCAACCTTTGAGAGGTGGAGATCTACCTGAACAACATGAAAGTTCACAAAGAACACTGCGGTGTGGCGCTCTTATTTTATTAAAACAAAAACAAACAAAAATAAATTTAAAAAAAAAACTAACAAGTCCTAACTAAAATAGTAAGGAAGTAAACAAAAATAAATAAATAAAAACTAACAAGTAATAACTAACAAAAAAGTAAAAATATAACCTCGGTTTAAAAATGAGGGCGGAGTTAGTTGTTTATTTTTATTATTTCATCTTTTACAATTTCTTTAATGGCCCTGCTGGGGGGGGGGGGGGGTTGCTAGGGTGAAGTATGAACCCTGATATCTTACTTTTGAGACTGTGAAAGCGATTGAGCACAGTCCTCCATCTCTATAGCCTCTGCTGCACATAAAAGAATGAACAGAAGAGCTTTGCACAGTCTTACTTGTTCATTCACAAACTGAAGCATAAAAAACAGTTTACTACGCTTCAGTTATAAATGAACACAATGAGTGATTGGTGCTGTGTTTATACAGAAAACGGAAGGGACCAGTAAATGACTTACTGGCCCCTTCGCCTGCTCTTCATCCTGAAACGATCCCACAGGGCACCTGGGAAGCACAAGGGTGGTCCCAGGCAGCAGAAAAAAGGTGAACCTGGACAGGAGGGGCAGAAAAGGCAGCATTTACTAGAATCTATCCCCTGTAGATTCTCCCCTGCAGCAGCTGAAAGCCAGCGGGAGGAAGAGGAGTTAGCTTTTAGCTGTTGCAGGAGGGAACTACAGGGAATTGGTTCCAGTGAATGCTGCCCCTGCTCCTGTCCAGGCTCCGTTTCCTTCTGCTGGTCAGTGGCGCAGCATACCAAGTTGTTGCTTCCCTGTGTCACTCTACATGTGTGCAAGAAGCAGTCCAGGGGTCTGCAAAGAAGGGACGCGATCCACCCATCACCTGCCCGTGATTGATGGATTGCCAACCCCTGCCCTACTGTATATAAAAATCTGTCGACTCAAATCAATTTTTCATTGAACTGTTCTTATGGATATTAAAATACTACACTTACTTGTAGCAGACATCTCTTCAACTGAACAAACAAAAACTTCGCTGGTAAACACCGGACTGTTATCGTTAATATCCTCAACACTAACTCGAAGATCTATAGCAGGCTCCACATCTTTTCCAGTCTCATCCTTGGCATAACCTTTTAACTGAGAATAAAAAAAAAAAAAAAAAAAAAAAAGGAAGGATTAAATGATTGTATAGTGAATGAATGATCTCAGGTCAGAAAATTGTTCAAATGTAACCTTATTCTTCTACTAATAAGCAAATATATTGTATCACCATTTGAAAAAAAAGGAAGAATGTCTTCTAGATTAGATTTAGCTAATTTATAAACTGCCGTTTTATCTAATTGCCATATGGAACGCTCCCAAACAGTTTCAAGTGGTAAATATGAATTATTCCAATGTAATGCTTTATTTCTCCTTATTAAAAATGGATCAATTTTTAATATGCATGTTTTAATCCACAAAAAGAGCTCCCAGGCCACCTTTTAAAAAAAAATAGTTTGTATTGTTATTATCCAATTCATATAAACGCCAAAATTCCTTTTCTAGGAATCTTCCAGAGCGAGAGGCTCCTCCCACCTTGCACAGGAAAGACATGATTCACATTAAAAGGCTCCGACAGCCAGCAGCCCCTCAAATAATTATCTGAGCCTTCGGTTATTTGTTAAGACAAGAAATATGACAGTAGTGACAGGGTAAATGTCCCCTAGACACCCAAAATAAAAAAAAGGGGGGGTGGGAGTGGGTTGCGTTGGGAACTGGTGCTGTCCTGGAAGATTTCTGGAAAAGTGAGTTAGCAGGTATTAACACTATTTTGACCAAGTCATCATCCAGGGCAGCTTACGGAGAGGACATAACAGAACTAGGGTGGGACCACACCTTGCAGTACCTTCCTGCCAAAGGTCCGATCTTGACTTGAGAGCAAGTCCAACCTCTAGCGTTTTACAAACATCTGGAAACTGGACCAGGAGGTTGCGGCCTTGCAGATCTGGAGTGGCAAAGCTCTGGCCCTTTCAGCCCACGTTGTAGATACCGCTCTTGTGGAGTGAGCATTGACTTTTTAAGGTGGTGTCAAAAAAAGACGCTTGATATGCTTCACTGATCGCTGACTTCGTCCATCTAGCGATAGTATTTTTTGACTCTCTCCTACCCTTATTGGGCCCGGATAACAGAACAAACTAGGGAAGGATCTCCAGTCTTTTCTACACTCAGTGTATGCAATTATGCAACTTCTAAACATCCAGTTTGTTGAATTCTGCTTCTTTTGAATTTTTCAGATTTCCAGAAAACATAGGAATTTTGATTTCCTCTGTCCGATGAAAGTTTGAAGCCACCTAAGGAAGTAAGGCTGGATCAAGTGAGAGGGTAATCTTGTTGTCTTGTGAAATGATACAAAACGGTTCAGCAATAGAGGGCCTGAATTTCACTAACCCTCCTAGCTGAAACCAGCGCCACCGGGAGTACTGTTTTTAGGGTCAGTAATCTAGTAGAACAGTCCTCGAGAAACTCCAACAGCTTTTTACAAAAGCTTTGCAATATGGTGGACAAATCTCAAGATCGGAACCTTCTGACTCCTGGAGCTCTTCTTCGCCCTATTGCCGTCAGGAATCTTGATCAATGGCTCTTCGATTAACCTCACACTTAGATTTGACAGAGCCGCCACCTGGACTTTGAGAGTACTGAGTGCTAGACCAAGATCCACCCCCGCTTGAAGAAAACCCAAGAACTGCTGGGATAATTGATTCTATAAGTCTGTTAACGTCACGCCACCCACAGAATTTCTTCCAAATTTTATTGCATATAATGTGTTAGTGGAGGTTTTCCTGCTACTGAAAATGGTGTATTTTTCTGACAGACCTTTCCACACTAATAAATCCCTTTCAGAAGCTAGGCCATCAGAGAAAGTTGGATCAATGCAGGATGCGTCACCACCCCCTGGTGGATGAGATCTGGCGTGCAAGGCAGTCTCCAGGGATCTGTTATGCTGAGTTTTAGCAACTCCGTGAACCAAGACCTCTTTGGCCAGTAGGGGGCAATCAGAATGACCTTTGCCACCGAGAATCTAATCTTCTTTATGATTTTCGGGATAAGCGCAAACAGAGGAAAAGCATACATGAGAGGCTGGGATAGGAAGTCTAGACCCAAATTGAGTGGGTCCCTCTGGAGCAAAAGGGATCTGATCCACTATTCTGTTCTCTCTTGTAGCGAACACGTCTATGCAAAGATTCCCTAATTTTTCCACAATCTGCTCTAATATGGTCTCTTTCCTGCTTAGAAAATCTGCCAATGTGTTCAGTTCTCCCTTTAGGTGCACAGCACATAAGGACAGCAGGTTCTCTTCTGCCCAACTTAGAACATCTTCCGCAATATTTATAAAGCCCGCTGCTTTTTGATATAACTCACTGCTGTAATGTCATACAAGAGACCTTGCACATGCTTTTCTTTTAGGGCTGGACCAGGCTATGAGCACTTCCAGAACTGCCCTTAGTTCTCTCGCATTGGAGGAGAGGCAGGCCCATCGACTGTACCAGACTCCTTGGACCATTTGTCCACACATATGAGCTCCAACCCCCCCGTGAGCCTTCATCTGTAGTAACGGTCACCAGGTGATGTTGAAACCAAAGCCGACCCTTTGAGAGGTTTTCCTGTCTCACCCACTACCTGATTGATAGTTTTATTTCCTGAGGAATCGTTACAAGAAATGTTAGACTAGGGCTAGGCGATTTTTTTTTTTTTTTTTAGAAAATCGATTTGCTTAAATTTTGAATCGATTTGACCTCTCAACTCGATTCAAGATTTAAATAGATTTTTTCCCCAGCCCTAGAAAAGACGCCTCCTTCCTGTGCCAGACTGAAAGCATGAAGGCTTGGAGTGGTCTCATGAAACTGTATCCCAGGGATGGCTGCCATCATTAGACCAAGGATCCTCATTAGGTTTTGTATTGAGGTTTCTGAGCTGAGTCACCGCCAAGGTTAGGTTCAGAAACTTTTCCTCCATCAGAAAAAATTTGGTTAAAGATGAATCTATGATGTACCCTGGGAAGCTCACTCTTTACGAAGGGATGAGGTATGAATTTTGCTCTGTTTTTTTTTTTTATTGCGAGTTTGAGGTACTTCCTGGGACTCTGGCTGAATTGGGATATGCAAATAGGCATCCCTCAGATCTAGAGAAGCCATGAAAATTCCCGGCTCAAGAGCTCCCTGGTGGTATAGATCGACTCCATCTCGAATTGCTTGTATTTTACAACCAAATTGACTTGGTTCAGAATGAGTAGATATTTCCGGGACGGCTGTCTTCTCAGAATACGTGAGAATAAAACCCACCCTCTCTCTGACCTGGAGGAATGGAACTTATCCCTTCTTCAGGACATGCTGGAAGAAAATCTGATGACGTTACCTTGGCTTTTTCTTCATCTCTTGCTAGGATCATTGCAAAGGAATTTTTATATGGGTCTGCCCTCCCAATTCTATCCTGTGCACAAAATTGATTAGGTTCAGGATAAAATTGTTGTTTGTGATGGCCTGCCAATATGAGAGGAAGGCCCCCAGTATTCCCCCCACCTGGTAGACCAAGTCATTGAGAACTAGCTTTCGACTGGGAGGTTTTAAAGAGAAAACATCTTTTCTCTACCCTTCCTATATGGTCATCCTTTCTTTTGGTCCTGTTTATCTAAAAAAATCTTTGTTTTGTTGGCATCTGAATGGGCAAAAATTCTTTTGACTGTTGCGGCTTCTTGAGTGAGGAAAGCCCTTTTTCCTAGCTGCGGTAATTCTCCCGAAAAGGGTAAAGCACAAAGTTTGGACTTCCAAGCTGTGTCCCAATGCCACGACTTAAGCCAGATAGCCCTTATAGCCTTGTTAATAAGGGCTGTAGACCTGGCAGTAAATGTGCTTGCAATGTAAGCCAGTGCTTTATTTAAAGTTGGTAGGGCATCCAGGATCTCTTCCTTAGGAGTGGCAGCCTACAGAAAAGCGTGTACAACAAGTAAAGAGGCGCCTCTGGGTGCAGACGTTTTTATAGATTTAAAATGCTTTAATAAGATATATAGAGATAAACTCACATTGTGGTGATAAAAACAAGCATGATAGTAAGAGTCATGGATGGCGCTCCCAGTCCTGTGCCTGTGAACAGTCTCTCTGGTGGATGTAGTGACAGCTCTTCCTGGTTGTAATGAGCCGGCTTCAGACAATGGAGGAGCAGCCTCAGAACGAGGCTTGAGACACGCGAGACAGCTGGCTGCAGGGGGATGACGTCATCAGCAGTGGACGCGTTTCCTGGGCAAGCGCGCTTGGGTGGTAAGCAAGCCATGCCCCTTTCTCAACAGACGAATCTACTAGACATGCTAGAGAGTTAAGTAAGGATGGGGAGGGGGAGTGGGGCGGAGAAAGGGGAGGGGATGGGGCGGGAGAGCAAAAGGAATATACAGAGCCCAATGCTGTTTAATGACGTGAATAGAAAAGAAAAAATACCGGATAAAACCGGAGACAAAAAATAAGGAGGAGGAGGGAGGTATGTAACCAAGGAATAGGGGAGAACAGAGAAGGGGGAAGGAGAGGGGAAAGGAGGAGAAAAAAAAGACTGAAGTGGTGAAGACGACTTGGAGCAAAAAAAAAAAAAAAAGGAAGGGGAGTAGAGAGGGAGGGGGGAGAGGGACAACTGACTGGTCTCTATAAGCACAAAATGCATGGGGGATCGATGTGTACAAAGAGTTCACATCCAGGGAGAGCCATGTGTAAGTAGGCTCCCACCTGTATGCTGAGAGAAGCTCCATCAGGTGAGTCCCATCTCTGTTATAGGACTGTAATTTTTGGACGATGGGCTGGAGGAAATGATCAATATATAGACTGAGACCCGTAGTGACGCTGTCCATAGCTGCCACTATGGGTCTGCCGGGGGGGGGGGGGGGGGGGGTTATCTAAACTTTTGTGGACCTTTGGAAGGTGGTAAAAGTAAGGAATATGATAAAAATCTTTGAGGAGGAAAGACTTCTCAAATTTGTTGAGGATGTCATTCTGGAATGCCTCGGTGACCAAATTATTGACTTCCTTAGCATAATCGGAGGTGGGGTCTTTATTGATTCTCCGATAGGTGGATGTATCGGAGAGCAGCCTTCTAGCCTCTGTGACATAGTCCACCTTGTCCTGTATGACAATTCCGCCACCTTTGTCCGCCGATTTTATGATCAAATCCTCTGCATCCATTAGCGATTTTAGCGCTTGGATCTCTAAAAGGTGACAAATTGTGAGTATTGGTGATGTTAGAAGATTCGCAGAGCTTCTGGAAATCTGAAAATACGACCCTATAAAAACTTTCAATGTATGGGCCCTTGGCCTGTGAGGGATAAAAAATGGACTTTCGTTTGAGAGTGGTGTGAATGAGAGCAGGGGAAGTAGCTGTATGTTGGGTCAAGAGGCAGAGTAGTTGATCATCAACCATATTATCATCGGATAAACCATTTTCGATATCATCCACTGAACTTGTATCGAATGAAAAAATATCCGTTAAAAGGGAAGGGGAAGATGGGGGTAGGGTGACGTCGACCTGTGTATTCTTTTTTTCTTTTAGGTGGTAGTAACGTTTTAGGGTAAGGTTCCCTACATATCTGTTGAGGTCCTTAAATAACAAAAAAGGATTAGGTTTGTTGAGGGGCGCAAAATTCAGGCCTCTACTCAAAAGTAGGGTATCAGCATGGGATAAGATATGAGAAGAAAGGTTGAAGATCTTCACATTTTCCTTATTTTGGGTGTGTTGGGACTTATTCTTGCTGCGTCCTCCTCTGCAGCCTCTCCGATGAGTTTTCTTTTCCTGGAGGCTGCAAGAGGAGGACTGGGCAACAAAAAAGGAGGAGACGAAATGGGTGGAGGGAGAGAAGAATCCATATGATCATTGAGGTGGGGGAGGATCGGAAATGGGGGCAACTGTGACTTTGGTTCCTACGGGCAGAATGTTTGGGGCAGCTGGAGTACGAGTGTGTTGGGTGGAGTCATGAGTAGACGATAACGTGGGTTGTCTATTGTAGAATAGGTTTAAGGCAGAAAGGAGTTGGCGGATGCATTATTCAAACCTTTTTTCTTGTGGTTTGGCTGTTCTTTGACATGAATGGGGGGGGGGTCAAAATGATGTGAACTTCTCGTGGGTTTCTTATTTCGATGCCAGGGGGGTGGACCCACAGAGAGGCTCATTAGAGGACGTAGGGAATCGATCTGGGTCAAAGGACAGGAGGGAGGATGAGGGAAAACTGAAGAGGGTGGGGAAGTGGTACTATCTTCTGAAGTAGCTGGCCGTTCGGGAAAAGGATGTGTTCTCCATTTTTTGTTCCAAGAAAAGACTCTATCATAGTTGTAGTCATCCAAATCACGTCTGAATTTGCCAAGCTTCATACGCAATAGGGAGTCTTCATCTATTCTGGTGTTTTTCTTCACTGTCAATTCAAGAAAATGGAAAGAATTCTAGCGGATCATTGGGACATACTACTACAAGACCCACTACTAAAACCCTACATTTCTGAAAAACCCAAGGTCACATATCGCAGAGCTCCCAACATCAAAACAAAAATAGCTCCTAGTAGAATTCGATCAAAACACTGTCCCCCCAGCCAGCCCATACTCATCCCACTGGTTGGGATGTTCCAGTGTAAAAAAACCGCTGTGCAAAACCTGCAGATTTGTTCACCATGGCCAGAAGTCCTTCACCACCAAGGGTGTTACTCATGCGCTAAAAGATTTTTACAACTGCTCTTCAGATTTTGTGATCTACGGACTATCCTGTCCTTGCGGCCTACTTTATGTGGGCCGTACAATACGAGCACTCAGGACCAGGTTCGGTGAACACCGAAGAGCTATTGAGGGTGGAATTGATCCCCTAAAGGTGGCACATAGTGTGCCCAAACACTTTGCCCAAGTCCATAAAAAATCCACCATAGGGTTACAGGTGTGGGTCATAGAACAAATCCCTAGATCTCTACCAGCTGCAGAACATTTCAAAAAACTATGCGGCCGTGAAACGTTCTGGATTTACCAGTTAGACGTTCTCTCACCTGGGGGTATGAACGAAGGAATAGAAATCTTTACCATACTGTAATACCGGTACCTTCGTCTTTCCGCCCATAATGTAGAGAGTTCACAACTATATAGGCTTACAATTAAAATAACTATATTATTCTTCATTATCCCCCAGACCTGTGGCCCCATTCAGTATTGCAGACACTGGTTTCCCCCTTTTATAGTCCTATTGACTTTTTTTATACAACTTCGTACTATGTCAGATATCTTCTATATATATATATATATTTCTATATGTGCGTATATGCATTTACACACATAAATATATTTTTATATATATATTTTTAATCTTGTGCTATAACCCGGCTGAGGACAGTTCATCTTCAGTGATACAGGGTGAAGCAGCAGCGTTGACTGGAGGCACAATCCCCGATAGGCGCATCGGCTCAGATTGCCCGGAAGCCTCCGGTCCTTCAGGGGAAACACTGCCCATACTTCACGCCGGGTTCCTGTCACTTGAGGACCTTCAAGGACTGGGTACCCCTTTTCATGTTTAAGATCCACTCCCTTGGACCTGTACAGCACCCTGCAGGAATGCCTTAGCGCTGTGGTGTCCAGGATTCCACTTTGCAGGGTCCAGCGCCTGGAGGCCGCATTACAGGGAAAACCTTGCAGGATCTTGAGTCTTCTTTGCAAGGCTCGGGTACCATTTATCTAAGCATATAAAGCCTGTCAAATGGATCCGATCGGTCAATCCCTTGATTCATTTAAGAACAGTTTGAGCGGCTGTCGGCTGTGGGAGCCTTTTTAGAATGCTGATCATGAGTTTCCTGTCCTAGGTGGGAGGAGCCTCTCACTAAGTCTTTCTTGAAGATGACTGGAAGACTAGTGGCAACACTAGCCCCACTCCAGGATAAAAGTTAAAAAAAAACAAAAAAAACACAACTTTACCACCCCTCCCTCCCACACCCTTTAACCTCAGTCTTTTTTCCCCCTTACCTGGTGAAGCCAGTAATACTCACCTAAGTCCCTCATCCAGATCCATTGCTGCTGCTGCTGCCACTGGTTACAGTACAGGGGAATATGGTGGGCCGGGCTGCTAATCCAGCGCATTGATGGTGGCCTGAGGTCACCATACCCCTACCATCCCCCCCTGTAAGGGCGTCAGTCCTCTTCTCTCTTTGAGGACACCACCAGTGGCCATCCAATACGGCGTGTCCACATTATGCAGGCTGTGGTGTGGACACCTAAAGACTAACCCCAAGCAGAAGTGAAGAGAAGACTCGGGACTGCGGCATCCTGCGGCTGAAGCTTAAAGTGGCTCTAAAGCCTTAAGGTTTTCCACCTTACTGCATTAAGGCGAAAAACCTTTTGTGCTGCAGAATCCCCCCCCCCCCCTATTTTTACCAGAGCCCAATCCTTTCCAGCGATGTGCATGAGAGCAGTAGCTCTCACCGCTGTCTCCCTCTTCCCTGGGCAGATTGATAGCAGCCGGAGCTATTAGCCATTCAATCAAATGCTGTGCCAAGCTTTCCATGAGGGTACTTGCCGAAGAGGAGAGGCCTGGAGCGCTAGCGAAGGACTCCAGAAGAAGAGGATCGGGGCTGCTCCATGCAAAACCATTATATCAGGTTTGTAATCTTAATTAAAAAAAAAAAAAAAAAAAAAGAAGGGGGGAGGGGGGCTCTAATGTCACTTTAAGTAAAAGCAGACATTTAGATTATTTTGTTCCAGCAATCACAGAGTGTGTGGGAGGGGACATTGATTAGCGTGGGGCTTTAAATACTTCCAAAGTTTGTGTATTATATTCTATTTCATGTTCCCATGTTAAAAACCAACTTGAAGCTATTCGATGTATATTTCTATATATGCAAACTGTACACAAGCACATCTTTTTATAATACACGGCGGGTTTGGTGATCAGCCTAATTTCACGAAAGTATGTACCCAAAAGTAAAAGGTAAGAAGGTAATATACATCATACATACAATTACGGTAACAAAAATAAAAATAAAAAAAAACTGATAAAATTTGATTAAAGGGTTAGTTCACCTTTACCAAAAAACTGCCTATGCAGACAAGATGGGTCTATAGATAAAAATGAACTGTGCATCTGTCTGATGAAGCCTGACTGGAATACTCCAAGGACGTTGCTAAGTGGGGCCTATTCATTATTGCTCACCAACACCACCATTACAGTAGTGAGCTCTCAAACGCTGAGCTCAATAGTGAGGGGATTTGAATCAGAGAAAAAGCTCACTCCTGTGAAGGTGAGCAGTAATGACTAGGCCTTACTTAGTAACGTCCCAACAATGTACTGGGAGTATTCCAGTCCGGCTTCATGAGGTACCGTTGTGCTTAAAATTTGCATACCATGGCAGAAATCGTGAAATTTTGGAATATAATAGAGAGATAGAGAGAGATAGAGATATATCGCTATCTGATCATGCCACAAAACTGCCTTTTAATTAGTGATCATATGAAGCCATTATCACAGTTGTTTGGCTCTTTTTTAAATCATAATAAAAATAAGTTTACATACCCTGGAATGTTTGGCCTTGGTAGAGACACACAAAAGGTGACACACACACATATATTAAAAACGGCAATTAAAGATGAATTTCCGCATCTTTCACATTTTAAATTGCAATTAGTGTGTGTATAGTCAGTTTGTTAGCCCTCATGTAAGTGCACTGAGCAGGCTAGATACTGAGCCATGGGGAGCAGAAAAAAAAAAAAAAAGTCAAAAAAGGCGTGCGTAACAAAGTAATTGAACTTTACGAAGATGGAAAAAGGATATAAAAAGATATCCAAAACCTTGAATGTGCCAGTCTGTACTGTTCAATCACAAAGTGGAAACTTCAGGGATCTCTTGATATCAAGCCAAGGACAGATAGACCAAGAAAAATTGCAACCACAACTGTCAGAAGAATTGTTTGGGATATAAAGAAAAACCCACAGGTAACCTCAGGAGAAATACAGGCTGCTCTGAAATTAACTTTTCTTGGCATAAACATTTTTTTACATTTTTAGAAGAAATACAATTAACTCCAAACTCCAAATACATTACACCATTATGTAAATGAAGATGTCAAACCAAGAAAAAAGTGGAGTAAGTCAACAAGATAACAGAGCCTACCAAGAGTTAGGGGAAGGGTATCATACTAAGAAGACACCCAACTAAGAGTATAACAAGCTCTACAGCCGTTACAGATACTGACCCATACTACTGGAAGTATTTCCTGAGATAACCGATTAAAAGGAGTTGTAAAGGCAGGTTTATCTTAATGCATTCTATGCATTAAGATAATGCATTATATCTCCACCACCCCCCCCCCCCCCCAATTATCTACCTGTGCCCCTTTTCTCTTCAGCGATGTCCGTGATCCCCTCAGTCATCCAGGACACGCCTCCTGATCGATTGACAGGCGCCGCTGCTCTGTCTCAGCCAAAATCACAGTCAGCCAATCATGTCTGGATAGATACACAGAGCTCTGACACGGCTTGGGTGCCCCCTGTAGCAAGCTGCCGGCTGAGGGGGCACCCAAAATAAGGGAGGGGCTAGGAGCAGCAAAGAGGGACTTGAGAAGAGGAGTATCCGAGCTGCTCTGTGCAAAACCAACTGCACAGAGGAGGCAAGTATACAATCACTTTAACCACTTACGGACTGCCGCACGCCAATATACGTCCTAACTTTGAGGAGGAATATTGTTGTTATGGCAGCAGATAGCTGCCATAACCCCTAGTATCCACTTCTTCGGCCGGCAATATGGTTTCTGAATGGCGGTCTCTGCGGCGGACTCGCCGCAAGACCACTTTTAAAATCGGCGGGGGGAGAGGGGCCCCCCTTTCCGCCATGCTTCGGTGCCCTCCGCTGGCAGTGGCGGATGCGATCGGATCCTCTTCCTTGCTGGGTATGGAGATGAGTGAGGAGAAGATGGTTCCCACCTGTCCCCATACCATTGCAGGGCGGAAGCGACATCAAAACGTATATGAATATATAGCTGGATGCACTCCCAGCCAGCCTCATCCGTCTCAATCCCCAGTGCATTATCCCAAAATGCGAGCAGGTGAATCCTTGAACATAGCATCATAAAGCGCTGAAATCACAGGACTCTGGGAGGGGAGGGAGGAGAACGAAAGCAGAGCGACTCAAATGCTGTAGGTGCCTTGGTCAAGCCTGCCCTATGGGATGCACTATCCAGGTAATGTTTAAAAGTTGAATATAAAACCAGAGGAAAATGAATCAGTGTTAGATAGCTCTGCAAGTTCAGTACGCCACATGAAATCTGCCTTTGTGGAAAAAATGTTTGGCCAACACCTTCGCATATGGCCATTCTACTGCTAGGAAGGTCCTAGAAAGACCTGGAAGAAAATCTGGGTTGCCTCGCACTGGAGTGAGGGAACAAAATTTAGCAGATACTGCGTGTGTGGAACATGCTCTTTTAAAGGCTTGAAGGGTAGCCCCAATAAGGGGGTGGGAGAGAACAGTTGAAGACGTGCGGTCCTTGGGAAGCCAAGAAACCCTGCGTAATTCAGAGTCAGAGACAATGTTCCAGGGTCACCCATCCTTTACATTGGGCATGAACTCTCTGAAATTAACTTGTATTTGCCGTTTTAACATGTGTGTGTACCAAGGCCAAATATTCCAGGGTATGTAAACTTTTAGTATGATTTAAAAAGGAGCCAAACTACTATGTGATAATAAGTGGCTTCATATGCTCACTCCAGGGTATGTAAACGTTTGATCAGGGCCATTTGGGCGATTTCTGTTACCACTGGTGGGTTGCTGCAACGTCAGTGACGTCATCACACCCGGCACCACGTTCCAGCCCTAACCATCGGCCTGATCCAAGCCTTGGTTTCATCGCTGTGGTCCCAGAGATGCTGCTGGCTAGGATTTCTCCCCCACAGGCAGAAAAATCAGCTGTTCAGAACAACGCTCTGCAGTGAACGGCCACAACAGTGTGGATGGACTCGTGCCTGACTGCCTTAACCTCCATGTAAGTGGATAATGCACCTGTATCTCATTAAAAATGTTCACAGTTCTAATCTAGAGGCGCCTGTGTGTCTCTTCTCTGCGTAGGCAGCTTTATTTTGTAAAAGTGACCTAACCCTTTAAATGTTGACATCTTACAAATTGCAGAAAATTGAGGGAGTTACCCCAGGTATGCAAAAGGAAATCATAAGAAATGGAGAAAAACTTACAAAGAACATGTCAATTTCTTCTCTGTCCACAATTCCAGTTACATTCAAGTCTCCGGTCCTTTCATCAATAATGAATAAGCCAAGTGGTGGTTCTGTCACTCCTCTACCAGTTATGCTGTAGCGAATTCTCTTTTTTGGGTCCATTTTGACATCAGATCGGATCTAGTATTATATAAAAGGAAAAGTCAAAATTGCGAAAAAGGCACCAGAAGTGGGACTATATGGCATGGGAGAGATTTTTGACCAAGTACCATTAAAACAAAAAAACGGTGATAGAAGATTAGAAAAGATGGTACACAAAATAAACTATGAAGAAAACAGCCAAAGGAAATCTCAAAAAATGGGGGAAAAGGGGATGATGGGATTATTGCGGTGCCACCAAAATTCAAAATTACTAGAATGATATTTTATATAAAATCATTTATTTTATTGATATCAAAAACATCTAAAATGTTTACATGAAAGAGTACAAAAAATATACAAAGCAAAAACAAAAACAGAAATACAGTTCAAATAAATGACCGTCACCAAAGATGTTGAGGGGTGATCATAGTCTTATGTTACCAACTAGTTTCGCCAAAACATTGGCTTCGTCAGGGGAATGTAGAGATGAACTGCAGAGAGTAAAACCACATGCGGGTGGGGACACCACCAAGACACTCAGAATGGAAGTTGCATTCAGCCCAGTATTTGGCTACAGGGGAATTAAAGGGTGCCGAATACGCATTAAGTTAGAAAAAATGCATCCTATGAATAAGGTTCCGCCAATATCTTGGCTAAACGTTGGAACCTCCACAATGAGTCTTTCTGGTAACACCGGTTATTGTAGATGGTCTTTTACATATGTAGCCAGCTCCCCAGGATGGGGAGTGTCTTGGTGGTGTCCCCCTTGCGTTTTGGAGCCCGCATGTGGTTTTACTCTCTGCAGTACATCTCTACATTCCCCTGATGAAGCCAATGTTTTGGCGAAACTAGTTGGGAACATAAGACTATGATCACCCCTCAACATCTTTGGTGACGGTCATTTATTTGAACTGTATTTCTGTTTTTGCTTTGTATATTTTTTGTAGTCTTTCATGTAAACATTTTAGATGTTTTTGATATCAATAAAATAAATGATTTTATATAAAATATCATTCTAGTAATTTTGAATTTTGGTGGCACCCCAATAATCCCATCATCCCCTTTTCCCCCATTTTTTGAGATCTTCGACTCGGGATGAGGTGCCGTATCTGGTAGGACACACCACCCACCATCCAATAGCCAAAGGAAATGTTTAACCACTTACCGACCGCCCACAGTCGTTTGACGGAGGCAGAATGGCTCCCCTGCAGGAAATTCCGTAGCTGTATGGCGGCTACTTTAAAGTGGTATAGGGGGCGCGGGCCCGCCGCGGTACTGAGGAGCCGATGCACGTGCCCGCGATGTCCGCCGGGCACCTGCAATCGCTCCTGACAGAGCCAGAATGTGGATGTGTAAACACACACACACACACACACGTTCTAGCAGGGGAGAGGAGACAGATCGTGTGTTCCTAGTATATAGGAACATCGATCCTCTGATCGCTGTATAAATGTCAGTGGTCCCCAAAAAAGTGTCAAGTGTGCAATCTGTCCGCCGCAATGTCTTAGTCACGATAAAAAAATTGCAGATCGCCGCCATTACTAGTAAAAAAAAAAAAAAAAAGAAGAAGAAAGAAGAAAGAAGAAAGAAGAAAGAAGAAGAAAGAAGAAAGAAGAAAGAAGAAAGAAGGAAGAAGGAAGAAAGAAGAACCACCGACAAATCTATCCCCTATTTTGTAGACGCTAGAACTTTTGCGCAAACCAATCAATATACTTACTGCGCCCATTTTTACCAATAATATGTAGAAGAATACATATCGGCCTAAACTGAGGGAAAAAAACTTTTTTTTTTTCTTTTTTTTTTAAAAAGCAATAAAAAAAAATTGGGGATATTTATTGTAGCAAAAAGTACAAAATAGTGTTTTTTTAAAAACTGTCGCCCTTTTTTTGTTTATAGCACAAAAAATTAAAACCACAGAGATGATCAAATACCACCAAAAGAAAGGTCTATTTGTGGGAAAAAAAAAAAAAAAAAAAAAGGGACGTTACTTTGTTTGGGTACAGCGTTGCACAATTGTCCGTTAAAGCGACACAGTGCCGAATCGCAAAAAATGCTCTGGTCATTGAGCAGCCAAATCTTTCGGGGCTGAAGTGGTTAAGTTTCCCAAACCTGTCCTAAAGTCTCACATACGGAAACACTTTTTCCCCCCCCTTCTTTCTGCCAATGGGCTAAAGAAAAAAAAAACTAAGCGATTCCTCTGTCCACACAAATAATACCATGGAAATGCAATGACTAGCGGCTGCAGCTGATCGACGAAAAGTTTTCCATCACATCCTTTCGACAGAAGTCAATCAACCTCTGTCAAGAGGGGACAGCCAAACACTAACCTATTTGCCAGGTGCCTGCTGAACAGGCCGAATTTTAGATTAGTGTATGGCCAGCTTAGGGATGGCGTCACTTTGCCTCAGCTGTGCAATTTAAAATTACTGGTGTGGCTATTTACATTTTGTGAACTAGAGAAAGCCTTGGGAGGACAGGTTTGGGAAACACTGGATTTGATTTCCTAAAACTGGAGAGTGCAAAATCTGGTTTCTATGCAGAGCTGCACCAATCATATTCCAGGTTTTATTGTCAAAGCTTAATTGAACAAGCTGAAGTTAGCCGATTGGCTACCATGCACTGCTGCACCAGAATTTGCACTCTCCAGTTTCAGTAAATCAACCCCCACTGTGTTCAGCCTTACAAGCTGAATACTGAACATTGATTTGTACAATGCTAGTATGCTTACCCTTGCAATGGGATTTTTGTAAGAATTGTCCATTTCTTCTTTAATTGAAACGGGTGGAATAATCCATTCTCGTTTAGATCTTGACAATAGTTTGGTTCCATCATGCAGTCTAATACTTCTCTTTGCCAGCTTAGGGGAAAAAAACAAAAAAAAAAAAAAAAAACACAAAAGGTCAATTGCAGTGAAACATCTTGAAAGTAAGCACAGAGACCATTATTAAAGAAACTAGGCTGAAAACCCAGGGCCTGAATAGTATTGGAATAGATGCAAAAGGTTAAAGAGGAGATAGAGATATATATATATATATAAATACCGTATTTATCGGCGTATAACACGCACTTTTTTCCCCTTAAAATCAGGGGAAAGTCGCAGGTGCGTGTTATACGCCGATACCATGCGATCCCGACCTGTCAAAAGTTAAAAATCGCCGACCGCGATTTGAAAATGGCGCCGAAATACACAGAGCCGGTCCTCGGCTCTTTCCGGCGGCTCTCGTTTACTTTCGGTTTCACTCGTAGCCCCGAGCGGAGCTATCCGAACCTACTCGGATAGCTCCGCTCGGGGCTACGAGTGAAACCGAAAGTAAATGAGAGCCGCCGGAAAGAGCCGAGGACCGGCTCTGTGTATTTCGGCGCCGGCGGCGCCATTTTCAAATCGCGGTCGGCGATTTTGAAGCACAGCAGCAGGGACAGGGGATCGAAGGCTGCACTGGGGGAAGGCTGCACTGGGGGAAAGCTGCACTGGGGGAAGGCTGCACTGACAAGGCTGCACTGACAAGGCTGCACTGACAAGGCTGCACTGACAAGGCTGCACTGACATGGCTGCACTGACATGGCTGCACTGACATGGCTGCACTGACATGGCTGCACTGACATGGCTGCACTGACATGGCTGCACTGGGGCAAGGCTGCACTGGGGCAAGGCTGCACTGGGGAAGGCTGCACTGGGGAAGGCTGCACTGGGGAAGGCTGCACTGGGGAAGGCTGCACTGGGGCAAGGCTGCACTGAGAAGGCTGCATTGATGGGCATTTAAATGTAAGTTTTTTTCCCTTCAACTTCCCTCCTAAAAGTTTTTTTTTCCTTAAAATTCCCTCCTAAATTGGGGTGCGTGTTATACGCCGATAAATACGATATATATATATATGTCTCTATCACACACACACATACTGGATATAAAAAGTCTACACACCCCTGTTGAAATGTCAGGTTTCTGCGATGTAAAAAAAAGGAGATAAAGATAAACCATATCAGAACTTTTTCCACCTTTAGGCCCCTTTCACACTTATACAACTTCAAAGTGGCGCGATTTTACCGCGATTTCGGGGCTGCTATTTTGCCACGATTTTGCTGCGATTTTGCCACGATTTGGGAGCAGTACTACTTTGTACGACTTTGCCACAACTTTGGCATTAACCATTCTCAGCTTGTGCTTACAAAGTAGTGCTGAATTATTCGGGTACGATTTGCATGCTACTTAAGGGTTTAACATTGAGGTCTATGGAGTACAAATCGTATGGAAGTTGGACCAAAGTAGTGCTGAAATCGTGTCTATATTATTCAGGTACGATTTGCATGCTACTTGAGGGTTTAGCATTGAGGTCTATGGAGTAGAAATCGTATGGAAGTTGGACCAAAGTAGTGCAGGGACTACTTTGAAGTCGGCACGACTTAAAGTCGTGCCAATATGAATGGTAGTCATTGAAAATCATGGAGAATGACTTGTCATACGATTTTGCAGTACAAAATCGTGGGACAAGTCGTATAAGTGTGAAAGGGGCCTTAGTGTGACCAATAAACTGTACAATTCAGGTTGAACAACCAAACTGAAATCTATTTAGGTGGAGCAAAGTAAAAATACAAAAAACTAAATATGGTTGCATAAGTGTGCACACCCTTAAACTAATACTTTGTTGAAGCACCTTTTGATTTTATTTCAGCATGGCACATCTTGACTTTGCAATATTTGCCCACTCTTTTTCGCAAAAACACTCCAAATCTGCCAGATTGCGAGGGCATCTCCTGTGCACAGCCCTCTTTAGATAACCCCACAGATTTTCAATCGGATTCAGGTCTAGTCTCTGGCTGCGCCATGCCAAAAAACTTTAATCTTCTTCTGGTGAAGCCATTCCTTTGTTGATTTGGATGTACAGTGGGGACGGAAAGTCTTCACACCCCCTTAAATTTTTCACTCTTTGTTATATTGCAGCCATTTGCTAAAATCATGTTAATTTTTTTTTTCCTCATTAACCACTTAAGGACCAGCCTCGTTTTGGATTTTAGGTGTTTACATGTTTAAAACAGTTTTTTTTGCTAGAAAATTACTTAGAACCCCCAAACATTATATATGTTTTTTTTCTAACACCCTAGAGAATAAAATGGCGGTCGTTGCAATACTTTTTTTTGCACCGGATTTGCGCAGCGGTCTTATAAGCGCACCTTTTTTGGAAAAACAAACACTTTTTTGAATAAAAAAAAAAAATAAGACAACAGTAAAGTTAGCCCAATTTTTTTTATATCGTGAAATATGTTACGCCAAAGTAAATTGATACCCAACATGTCACTCATTCAAAATTGCTCCCGCTTGTGGAATGGCGTCAAACTTTTACCCTCAAAAATCTAACAAAGTAATAAGCCAAAATCGCTGGACGTATGGTATGGGGGATATATTATCCCCCTGATGAAGACACGTGATCCCTGTGTGGAGGGGAGGGGCCAGGACAGAGAGAGCAGCACAGTATCCACACAGGAGAAGCATCCCACACCATACATCCAGCGATTTTGGCTTATTACTTTGTGAGGCTGTTTACAGAGTGGTGTACTTACACACAAGGACTATGTGAGTACCCCTTTGTGGGAAGTGTTTTGTTAATAAAATTACCCAACAATATTACACCATATAGTCTTTTCTCATATTTATACATGGTGCTACATTGAATCAAGCTGGAGAGTTACGTCTAGTATCAGCATTAAGCCCGGGTGTGGCTCCAAAGCGTGATTTGACTCAGGGTAGCAGC
Source organism: Lithobates clamitans (assembly GCA_037952925.1). Taxonomy (NCBI): domain Eukaryota; kingdom Metazoa; phylum Chordata; class Amphibia; order Anura; family Ranidae; genus Lithobates; species Lithobates clamitans. Next base: position 2,942,825 of record JBBGZY010000331.1, on the reverse strand, counting down.
TGGGTCACACGCTCTGAGGTGAGCATATTAGCCTAAGGGGGCCACTGGAGTACACAGGAGCATGGTTTGCAGCACCTAGGATGTATGAGCATGAAGGATGACACCATCTATGGACACTATTTTTATGCACAGATTTAATATTGTTATATGAGACTTTCGCTCATCACTTTGTGATCAAGTATTATGGCATCTGTGATGTCTATTACAGAGCACTAAGCACCTTTTGCATTTGTTTATGCACTTCACTGTTTGCAATATGGATTATTGATGTTTTTTATATTTACTTTTTTTATATTTACTATTATTATTTATATGCACATTGCACTTTTTACACATTAGACTTCTAGGATCATATCTATCGTCTTTATCAGTTTTGAATATTCTCAATTAATTTTTACTTTTAGTACATAGAAGTACTGGGTTCATTCTAGGGCAGCGCATATTAAGCAAAATTGACCAGTAACCTGCTAAAGCTATCCAGTAACCCTTGGCAATATGCCAAACTCAGAATGTTTATTCAACTTGTCTTGGAGGCTGGGTTCACACTAGTGCGATGTTAGGCATTGCATGTGATGCGATTTGCACCGCACTCCTGTGCAGATCACATGCGATGTGAGTTATCCATTGTAACCAATATATTTGGGAAAAACACATTTAAGCACTTGCTCACATGGGGCGCTTTACTGCGGGCCCCATGCAGGTCTGTTTTCTCAGCATGCAACACGGGTGCATCCCCGTACTGGCATCCCATTTAGTTCTATTGGGACACGCGGCTGCATGGACAGAGCCGCTGTGTTCTAATATGACATGTGGGTGCAGGTCACTGAATGCACTGCTGCATCCCCCTGCTGGGAAAACAGACCTGCATGGGGCCCCACAGTAAAGTGTCCTGTGTGAACAAGCCCAAACAATTACAGCTGGCGCTAGTGTGCTATAATTCAACAGAAATGGACTAAAAAGAAGCCTGTTTTGATACACAAGGGCTCACTGCACATTATGTATCAGTATATATGATTTTTAACTTTTCTGTACTGTTCTATTCAGGTTGAGTATTTTTCAATAGTGTTTATTCTCATACCTCTTCACTGTTTCCTATGCCTTTAAAGTCTGACCTAGGTTTACTGTTATACCTTTTTTTCTTGTTCATTCCCTAAAAAGAAGCCTAGACATAGCTTCTAGTCCAATTATGTACGTGACTGAACTGTTCTAAAATGGAGCAATCATACTTATGCACTGCACCAATGCCAAGTTAGTATAGCACTGGAAATCTAATTTAAAAAAACAGAAGGATGTTAGATGCTAATCATCCCACAGCCTGTGAAACAGCTTAGACTAGCCCTTCTGGTAGATGACATAATTGCTTACCTCTACATGGAGACTATGTCCAAAATCAAAGGTGACCTGTAAACAATAAAAAAAGCATTTTATTTGTTTTGCACACACAAATATTTAGCCATATTATTGAACAAATCTGATTAATAGATGCCAAATAGTTACATAGTTAGTAAGGTTGAATAAAGACACCAGTTCATTCAGTTCAACCTGAGTGAGTGTCTACAATTGTTCCTATCCTTGTGCATTGTGTCTCATTAACATGCTAATCCATTATATTTATTTAAGGTACCCATATAGTGCCGTCAATTTACGCAGCGCTCCACACATACATCGCACACCCACATTGGTGCCTACCCTCAAGGAGCCCACAATCCAAGGTCCACAACTCACATTGATATACTAGGGCCTATTTTGGACAGAAGCCAATTAACCTACCAGCATGTCTTTTTGGCATGTGGGAGGAAACCGGAGTACCCGGAGGAAACCCACGCAGGCACAGGGATAACATGCAAACTCCAGGCAGGTAGTGTCGTGGTTGGGATTCGAACCAGCTACAATTTTTACTGCTAGGCGAGAGTGCTACCCACTACACCACTGTGCCGCCCAAATTTTCCAATATATATTATGAAAAAAATAAATAAAAATAATACAAAAGCATTTGTGAAAGCCTATCTAAACCCAAAAAAAAAAAAAACCAAAAACACATTTTATGCAATGCAAATTGCCAGTATTCGACTGTGGTGGCTGCATTGGCTCTTTTTACAGCAACCCCCCCCCCCCCCCCCGGTGATTCTGCCAGTAGCACACTTCCTGTCCTAGGTTGATTTCAATCACTGCAAAAAGCCAAAATGTGCTAGCAAGCTTAAAGGCACATTGCAAATTTTTAAAAATTAATGTTCTGGACAGGAAAAAACACTGCGAAAAGCATACAACTTATTTTCTGTCCTTTACCCACAATTTTTAAGTTGGTGACAGGGTCTCTTTAAGGCCTTGTTCACACAAGGGTACTACAGCGTATGTCCTTGCGAGGGCCGCTCCGGTGCTCTGTGAATCTCCATGCGGGCAGTCCCCATTTAGCAGCTGCTCCCAATCTGATAGCCATGCAGGTGCCCCATCCCCAACTGCATTCAGGGCCAGGCACCCGCACTACTGTCACATTGTGAGCAGCTGCTGTGTCTGTGCAGCTGATGCGTTCCAATTGACATGAATGGGGCTGCACGGAACACCTTCGCATTTACCTTAAAAAAAGATAAAAATTACCAACTATAATGCATATTAAATAAATTAGTGCTTTGCCCATATTTTTCCCTTAATGTTCAGGGAAAAAGAAAAAAAAAAAAAAAAAAAAAAAAAAGTCCTCAGATTATTCTCTACACCCTAAACTGTACAGACACAGATATCAGTAAACCGTAACTAAGTGCAGTCAGGGCGAACTTTCATAAAACCAGAGACAAGAAAACATGTCAGATTAGAAGTTGCTACACTAGCACTCCCTTTGTATGCTGTATACTCTGTACAGAATTTTCCCATGCTATCAGACTTGTGGAATCCCACCACCTGCAGTGCAATCTTCACTCCTCTGTCTCCATCTCTCCCTGTACTGTGTGGGGGTGACATACTTTGTTCACTGCTCACAAAATCCAAATATAAAAACAATGGTTATATTTACAGATCCAGTAAGACAGGAGCACAACAATTTCTAGAAGCAGGAGGAGTCCTACGCTGGAGCAGGCATCATTTTTTGGGTCTACACGATTAGTCCCCATGCACACTGGGTGTTTAGCTCTGGTGTTTAGTTAGGGGTGGAAGGTACACCATGCAACCTGATCCAGGGGACATATTCCCAAACCCGGACTGCTAGGTGCACTGTACAGGAACAGCAACTGTCACCCTCTCCAAAGAGTTTGGCAGGCTACTGGCAGCAGAGCTGGGTGGTGCACGTGTGTACTCCACCAGCAGGTAAGCCCCTTTGACTGCACTGTGGATGCAGCGCAGTGTACCCACGAGTTTGGGGCGGTTTAGCTATGCTTTCCCGTTGAATTCGATTATCTTCCACAGTTGTGGTGCACTACCTGAAAACGCATCATACGTCTGCTTTCGGAAACTACACCAAAACTGTGCAAGATAATAGAAATCAATGGGGAAGTGCAGTTAACCCGCATCAAACCTGTGGGTAAACTGCGCTATACCTGTAGTGCGCTCAAACCGCACCAGTGTGAGAGTCAGTCAGAGATAACAACAACATTAGGTGTGGCCAAATCAACTGTTTGGAACATCCTTAAAAAGAAAGAATGCACCGGTGAGCTCAGCAACACCAAAAGACCCAGAAGACCACGGAAAACTGTGGTGGATGACCGAAGAACTCTTTCCCTGGTGAAGAAAACACCCTTCACAACAGTTGGCCAGATCAAGAACACTCTCCAGGAGGTAGGTGTATGTGTGTCATAGTCAACAATCATAAGAAGACTTCACCAGAGTGAATACAGAGGGTTCACCACAAGATGTAAACTATTGGTTAGCCTCAAAAACAGGAAGGACAGATTAGAGATTGCCAAACAACATCTAAAAAAGCCTTCACAGTTCTGGAACAACATCCTATGGACAGATCAACTTGTACCAGAGACCAAGATCAACTTGTACCAGAGTTATGGGAAGAGAAGAGTATGGAGAAGGAAAGGAACTGCTCATGATCCAAAGCATACCACCTCATCAGTGAAGCATAGTGGTGGTAGTGTCATGGCGTGGGCATGTATGGCTGCCAATGGAACTGGTTCTCTTGTATTTATTGATGATGTGACTGCTGACAAAAGCAGGATGAATTCTAAGGCCTCATGCACACAGACATTTTTACAGCTGCTTTTTTTAGCGTTTTTTGCAGCTTAAAAACGCCTGTCTATGTTAGTCTATGGCTTTATGCCCACCTAGGAGATTTTGAGCTGCAAATGGCATAGGCGTTTTTAAGCTGTAAAAAAAACCCAGGACCAGTGCGTTCCGTGGCACGGCGCTAGAGCTGTAAAAACATGAAACGCGCAACAACGCCGGTGTGGCGTTTTTTTGCTCCAAAGGGAGTGCATATAGCTGAGAGATGTGTTTTTCTTTAAAAACGCTACTTAACGCTTAACGCGCGAACACACTAATGCAAAAATGCGGAAAAAAAAAAAAAAAAAAATCGTGTTTTTAACGCCGCTTTTTCCAGGCGTCGGACCTAGCTTTACAGCACATTTTTTAAAACGTCCATGTGCATGAGGCCTAAAGCGTGTCGGGCAATATTATCTGCTCATATTCAGCAAAATTCTTCAGAACTCATTGGACGGCGCTTCACAGTGCAGATGGACAATGACCCGAAGCATACTGCAAAAGCAACCAAAGAGTTTTTTAACCACTTCAGCCCCGGAAGGTTTTACCCCCTTCCTGACCAGAGCACTTTTTACAATTCGGCACTGCGTCGCTTTAACTGCTAATTGCGCGGTCATGCAATGCTGTACCCAAACGAAATTTGCGTCCTTTTCTTCCCACAAATAGAGCTTTCTTTTGATGGTATTTGATCACCTCTGCCGTTTTTATTTTTTGCGCTATACACGGAAAAAGACCGAAAATTTTGAAAAAAAATATTTTCTACTTTTTGTTCTAAAAAAAAATCCAATAAACTCAATTTTAGTCATACATTTAGGCCAAAATGTATTCGGCCACATGTCTTTGGTAAAAAAAATGTCAATAAGTGTATATTTATTGGTTTGCGCAAAAGTTATAGCGTCTACAAACTAGGGTACATTTTCTGGAATTTACACAGCCTTTAATTTATGACTGCCTATGTCGTTTCTTGAGGTGCTAAAATGGCAGGGCAGTACAAAACCCCCACAAATGACCCCATTTTGGAAAGTAGACACCCCAAGGAATTTGCTGAGAGGCATGTTGAGCCCATTGAATATTCATTTTTTTTGTCCCAAGTGATTGAATAATGACAAAAAAAAAAAAAATTACAAAAAGTTGTCACTAAATGATATATTGCTCACACAGGCCATGGGCATATGTGGAATTGCACCCCAAAATACATTTAGCTGCTTCTCCTGAGTACGGGGATACCACATGTGTGGGACTTTTTGGGAGCCTAGCCGCGTACGGGGCCCCGAAAACCAATCACTGCCTTCAGGATTTCTAAGGGCGTACATTTTTGATTTTACTCCTCACTACCTATCACAGTTTTGAAGGCCATAAAATGCCCAGATGACATAAAACCCCCCCAAATGACCCCATTTTGGAAAGTAGACACCCCAAGCTATTTGCTTTGAGGCATGTTGAGTCCATGGAATGTTTTATATTTTGACACAAGTTGCGGGAAAGTGACAATTTTTTTTTTTTTTTGCACAAAGTTGTCACTAAATGATATATTGCTCACACAGGCCATGGGCATATGTGGAATTGCACCCCAAAATACATTCAGCTGCTTCTCCTGAGTATGGGGATACCACATGTGTGGGACTTTTTGGGAGCCTAGCCGTGTACGGGACCCCGAAAACCAATCACTGCCTTCAGGATTTTTAAGGGCGTACATTTTTGATTTTACTCCTCACTGCCTATCACAGTTTCGGAGGCCATGGAATGCCCAGGTGGCACAAACCCCCCCCAAATGACCCCATTTTGGAAAGTAGACACCCCAAGCTATTTGCTGAGAGGCATGGTGAGTATTTTGCAGCTCTCATTTGTTTTTGAAAATAAAGAAAGACGAGAAAAAAAATTTTTTTTTTTCTTTTTTCAATTTTCAAAACTTTGTGACAAAAAGTGAGGTCTGCAAAATACTCACTATACCTCTCATCAAATAGCTTGGGGTGTCTACTTTCCAAAATAGGGTCATTTGGGGTTTTTTTTTGCCACCTGGGCATTCCATGGCCTCCGAAACTGTGATAGGCAGTGAAGAGTGAAATCAAAAATTTACGGCCTTAGAAAGCCTGAAGGCGGTGCTTGGTTTTCGGGGTCCCGTACGCGGCTAGGCTCCCAAAAAGTCTCACACATGTGGTATCCCCGTACTCAGGAGAAGCAACAGAATGTATTTTGGGGTGTAATTTCACATATTCCCATGGCATGTTTGAGCAATATATCATTTAGTGACAACTTTGCGCTAAAAAAAATAAAAAATTGTCTCTTTCCCGCAACTTGTGTCGCAATATAAAATATTCCATGGACTCGACATGACTCTCAGCAAATAGCTTGGGGTGTCTACTTTCCAAAATGGGGTCATTTGGGGGGGTTTTGAACTGTCCTGGCATTTTATGCACAACATCTAGAAGCTTATGTCACACATCACCCACTCTTCTAACCACTTGAAGACAAAGCCCTTTCTGACACTTATTGTTTACATAAAAAAAAAATTTTTTTTTGCAAGAAAATTACTTTGAACCCCCAAACATTATATTTTTTTTTTTTTTAAAGCAAATGCCCTACAGATTAAAATGGTGGGTGTTTTAATTTTTTTTTTCACACAGTATTTGCGCAGCGATTTTTCAAACGCATTTTTTGGGGAAAAAAAAAACACACTTTTTTACATTTTAATGCACTAAAACACACTATATTGCCCAAATGTTTGATGAAATAAAAAAGATGATCTTAGGCCGAGTACATGGATACCAAACATGACATGCTTTAAAATTGCGCACAAACGTGCAGTGGCGACAAACTAAATACATTTTTAAAAGCCTTTAAAAGCCTTTACAGGTTACCACTTTAGATTTACAGAGGAGGTCTACTGCTAAACTTACTGCCCTCGATCTGACCTTTGCGGCGATACCTCACATGCATGGTGCAATTGCTGTTTACATTTGACGCCAGACCGACGATTGCGTTCGCCTTAGCGCGAGAGCAGGGGGGACAGGGGTGCTTTTTTTTTTTTTTTTTTTCTTTATTATTATTTTTTTTTTTATCTTATTTTTAAACTGTTCCTCTCATTTTTTTTTTTAAATCATTTTTATTGTTATCTCAGGGAATGTAAATATCCCCTATCATAGCAATAGGTAGTGACAGGTACTCTTTTGCAAAAATTGGGGTCTATTAGACCCTAGATTTCTCCTCTGCCCTCAAAGCATCTGACCACGCCAAGATCGGTGTGATAAAATGCTTTCCCAATTTCCCAATGGCGCTGTTTACATCCGGCGAAATCTAAGTCATAAAATGCTAGTAGCTTCCGGTTTCTTAGGCCATAGAGATGTTTGGAGCCACTCTGGTCTCTGATCAGCTCTATGGTCAGCTGGCTGAATCACCGGCTGCATTTTCAGGTTCCCTGTTGAGACAGGAGAGCCAGAGAAAAACACGGAAGACGTTGGGGGGGCATTCCCTCCCACTGCTTGTAAAAGCAGTCTAGAGGCTAATTAGCCACTAGGATTGCTTTTACATGAAAGCCAACCGCTGGCTGAAAAGAATGATACCAAGATGATACCTAAACCTGCAGGCATCATTCTGGTATAACCACTCAAAGTCGTGAATGGCGTACCTGAAGACAAAAAAATGGTTAACAATAAAGCACAGTAAACGGTAAGGTATAAAAAATTGCATACCTGAAAAGCAAAACATGATAAAACATAATAACAATAAAACATTGCAGAATAGAATACAGTAAAAAAGAGCAGAACAATAGAGAGAATGGAGAGAGAGAGAGAACAATAAAACGACAACTATTTATTTTTTTATTTTATATTTTTGTATGTGTTTTTTTTTTTTTTTTTTTTTTACACTTTTTTTTGTAACTAACTTTTATAACTGTAACCGGTTCCAGGTTCGGGTCTCTCAAAATGCGATGGCATCTTGGGAGACCCTGTGAAAGTGTGTCCTAGTCTGTGCAATGCTGTACCCTACGCTAATAGTCAACTAGTGTATGGTAGCGTTCAAAATAATCACCAATGCAAAGACCAGGATTGTCAGGACAGGAGGGACAATAATAGCGGGTGTCACGCCTATATCCGCGCTTGCTGCAGACACGACATCTTTTTTGGGGGGGGTTTGTTGGGTAGGGGTACTCGGGAGGACATAAAAATGCCTCTCATGCAGCCGACTGCATTTGGTTGGGGATGTGAATGGGGGAAGTACGGGCGCTGCAGAAGCGGTGGGTTCCCAATTAGGATTGGCGAATGCAGCAGGAAGGGCACTATGGGCACGACGGGCCTGTGTTTGTCTTTTTGGTGGCAGCGGGACACTACTTGTGCTTGCCACCTCACCAGCTTGAACTGCACTTATGGGACTCGCAACGTCACCAAGTGTTACTGCAGTGCTGGTTTGACTACGACCGGGGTGTACTAGGCCGCTGGCGCTTGCCAGTTCACCAAAACGCTACAAAAAAAACTGTTAGCGATCGCAGGGATCAGGCCTGACTCTGCGAATGCTGCAGTTATGCGGTTAGTGTTTTGTAAGTGTCAGTGATCGATCGATACTGCACTTGGGTGGGCTGGGCCGGGCGGACGGGAAAAACGCAGGTGCTAGCAGGTATCTGGGCTGATCCCGCTAACACTGCGTGTTTGGGAACCCTAAACTGCTGGGGACGCTAGTATAGATCTGATCGGATCAGATATTGATGCGATCAGATACTATACCACTAAGGGAGGTGTACGGTGCATGCGTGGGTGTTAGCGGTACTGGCGCTAACCTGACGCTGCCTGGGGCTGGTGCTTGCCAGTTCACCAAAAAAACTGTCAGCGATCGCAGGGATCAGGCCTGACTATGCGAACGCTGCAGTTATGCGTTTAGTGTTTTGTAAGTGACAGTGATCGATCGATACTGCACTTGGGTGGGCTGGGCGGAGGGGCAAAACGCAGGTGCTAGCGGGTATCTGGGCTGATCCCGCTAACACTGCGTTTTCGGGAACCCTAAACTGCTGTGGAGCTAGTATAGATCTGATTGGATCAGATATTGATCCATACAGATACTATACCACTAAGGGAGGCGTATGCGCTAATCTGACGCTGCCTGGGGCGACGCATATCACCGCCGGGCGATCAGGGGGCTAAACCTTTATTCGGTAATAAACGGCGGGTGCCCTGACACTATAAAAAATAAACGAACTAACCAGCGTCACCCGTAACAGTTATACGGTGATCAGTGGTGAAAGGGTTAACTAGGGGGCAATCAAGGGGTTAAAACATTTATTAGGTAGTATATGGGGGTCCCGGTCGCTATAAAACGCTGACGGCGAACCTAAATATTTACCTCCCTAACTAGCGTCACCAGCGACACTAATACAGCGATCAGAAAAATGATCGCTTAGTGACACTGGTGAGGGGGGGTGATCAAGGGGTTAAAACTTTATTAGGGGGGGTTAGGGGGGTACCCTAGACCTAAAGGGGGGTAATACTCACTGCCCTAACACTGTAACTGTCACAAACTGACACTATGCAGTAATCAGAAAAAAAAAATAAAAAATGACTGCTAATGTCAGTTTGTGACAGGGGGGGGGTGATTGGGGGGGGATCGGGGGTGTAAGGTATGCCTGGCATGTTCTACTGTGTGTGTGTGTGTTGTGCACTCACTTGTCTTCTCTCCTCGGCGCTGGAACGGAAACTGCCAGACCGAGGAGAGATGACATCACATCCTCTGCCTGTGTGAAACTACACACAGGCAGAGGAGGATTCCCATTGGCTGGGAGCGATCGCGAGGGGGGGGCCACGATCGGATGGTCTCCCCCTCGCCTCCCGACGCTCCCAGTCAAATGCCGACCGCCGCTGGCACCGGGGGGGGGGGTCCGATTGGACCCCCCCGCCCGCGGGAGGCAGATCACGTACGGGTACGTGATTCTGCCTGCCCGTGCCATTCTGCCGCAGTATATCTGCGTTAGGCGGTCGGCAAGTGGTTAAGGAAAAGAAGTGGAATGTTATGCAATGGCCAAGTCAATCACCTGACCTGAATCCGATTGAGCATGCATTTCACTTGCTGAAGACAAAACTGAAGGGAAAATGCCCCAAGAACAAGCAGAAACCGAAAACAGTTGCAGTAGAGGCCTGGCAGAGCATCACCAGGGATGAAACCCAGCGTATGGTGATATCTATGCATTCCAGACTTCAGGCTGTAATTGACTGCAAAGGATTTGCAACCAAGTATTAAAAAGTGAAAGTTTGATGGATTATTGTTAATCTGTCCCATTACTTTTGGTCCCTTAAAAAGTGGGAGGCACATATACAAACTGTTGTAATTCCTACACCATTCACCTGATTTGGATGTAAATACCCTCAAATTAAAGCTGAAAGTCTGCAGTTAAAGCAGATCTTGTTCGTTTTCATTTCAAATCCATCGTGGTGTATAGAGCTAAAATGATTAGAATTGTGTCGATGTCCCAATATTTATGGACCCGACTATGTGAACCCGGCATAACGGCAGCCATTTTGTATTCTATCAAAACTTTTTAAAGTGGAGTTCCACCCAAAAAAACAGTGTCATGAATGTGCATGAAATAAATTAAAAAAAAAAAAAAAAAAAAAAAAAAGAGTTGGAGAAAATCTGCCTCCTTCAGTGCGTGGGCTCCTGACGTCACTTCCCTCGGCACCTCCTCTCTCTACTGCTCCTGGGAGGTGTGTGTCATCATTTCCCAGGAGTCAGTGGGCAACGCCAAGGGCTTCGTTGCCATCACAATGGGGGCAGGCACTTCCAACGCCGACGCCCGTTGTGATGGCAACCTGAGCAGTTAACGGCGCTCTGATAAAAGGTGATTGCGCAAGTGCGAGGTCGGGGATAGAACGGTCGGTGCATGCTGGTCGATCAGCAGCACCGTATCCCGGAAGAGGATGCCTGTGGGCTTCACATGCCCACAGGCAAGAGGAGAACGTTCAGGATGACAATTTATTAAGTTGCTTTTTTATAATAAAACGGGCCTCATGATTTATTTTAAACAACAAACGTGAGAATTAAAATTTTGATTACATCATCTTTTTTTTTTTTTTGCTAAATGACAAAGAAGTTTTATACATTGGAACTCCGTTTTAAGCATTTTGGTATATTGGTAGATATTAGCTAAAAATACTCGCTGATCCTGTCAGAAATCCAGTGTTGCCCTGTGATCAAAGCAGTTGGAGAGTTCATATAGAATGTTTTTTTGTACACGTTTAGGAATGTTTAATGTTTTTTTCTGCCAGAAAACTCCTCTCAAAAACACAAACCAGAAAGATTTTTTCTCTGCCATAAATGCTCAACTGAAAATTATGCCTCTAAATGTCCTAATGTACATGGACACATAGGATAACACTGAGCTGCTTCTACAGGCAAAACACAGAACTCCTGTAGAAGCAGCATTTAAGCCCAGTGTGCATGGACCCGTAACAGGAGTACTGATAAATAGATTTACTCATGGTGATCCCACACTTCTGACTGCAGGGGGCACAAACACACGCACGCCCCACTTCTGCTCTGATTATTTCACAGCAGACGCTAATCTGCAGGTGCCGGGCACTCGATGTCTGCTGGCACCCGCCCATCGTCGGGCAGAGAATCAGAACTTAGCTCTGCCTATTTAAACAAGGCAGAGTTCCATTGTGACAGGGGGAAAAGGATGGATTCGGTGTTCCTGAAAAGCAGGGACTCAAGTCCATCTCTTTCCCTAGTAAAAGCAGCACACATAGTAAACACAAAACACTGGCTAGGTACACAGTAAACCCTTTGATCTTCATAGATGTTTAAACCCTTCCCAGCCAGTGTCATTAGTACAGGGAAAGTGCATATTTGTAGCACAGTGGTGATGAAATACCACCAAAAGAAAGCTCTATTTGTGGGGAAGAAAATGACCGTGGAATTGTCAGTTAAATTAACATAGTGCCATATCGCAAAAAGTGGCCTGGTCATAGAGGGGGGTATTTTTTCTGGGGGTCAAGTGGTTAAACAACCTATTAGAAGGCTTTAGTAATAAGGTAAGGAAAGGTTGAAAGCCTGCTAGCAAGTTTTTTATTTATCTGTTGTCACACATAAAACGCATTAGGTGCAGCACCAGAAAGGGTGGGTTATAAATCCACATGCTGCACAATTGCATCTATTGGCAAGAGTTATCTGTGCTCACTTATGGTTGGCTACTGATCATCAGCTGTCACATGATTAGACCGGCCATCCGGGTGTAATAGCCCAAAGGAATGCTAGGGCGGGCGGTCAGGAAGTTGTTAAAATGCCAGTGAACACTTCAGTCAAGATCTGTATTTAAATATTCCAAAAGTGAAACTGAACAAAGTGGCTTGAAGCTTGCTGAAAGCTTTGCAACTGCTTTCCAAAAGCTTGCAATACAAAACTACTGTTATACAAGCTAGCACCGATGTGAACCTGCCTTTACAGTACAGCATAGAGGGGCCACCTATGGAGAGAACCATACAAGGGGGCATTTATTTTACCAACAAACATCACTAGTGGATCATTTAACTTATACTGAAACTTAGGCTGGCCATACATTATACAATTTTCTTGCACACCTTTTCCTTTAGATTTACCAAACCATATAGTATGGGGTCAAACAAACACTTTCAATTTGTATGCAATCAGGCAGACCCTTGCACTACATAGTTGAAGGTAAATCTAAAGAAAATTGTATAATGTATGGCCAGCTTTATACTGAAAGATATTTATGGTCTGGAATCATGATCGTTAGCCGAGGCCTTTGTCCTGGAGAGATTGAAAAACACTGCTTCAGATTCTGGTTATCGATTTGGATTTTCTAAACTTTTGACTCAGAGCCAAGAAAATTCAAAGACTGCAGACAAAAGAACTGGCAGCCTTGCTTGTCCAGGCATGGGTAACTAGCACTGAAAAGGCTTCACAAAAAAGGTCAAATGGAGAAAGTACAGAGAAAGTCATGCTTGTGTGGGATGCCTCACTGATGTCATAAAAACAAAGAAACAGCAATAGTAAAAAGCCTGAATTCAAAAAAAAAAAAAAAAAAAAAAAGGGAGAAAAAGAAAGGGGAAGGTTCCATTCCTAGCGAAAACACAACTTGTCAGCTACATATACAGGGAGTTACAGTTTTCCCCACATTCTACCCATATGTGTGCCACACTTTGGCCTGAACAATACTGACCAGGATAGGTCACATCCGACCCTGAAGATTTCTCACAAGCCTCTTTCCCATCCCAATCATTTGCTTTCTTAGAGAGTCTTACAATAGAGAACCCCCTCAACAATGGTGATGACAAAAGAACCCAATATATCCCATCTGCTTGTAAAATCATCATATTTTCTCCATTGCCTGTCACTTGTAGCTGACGCTAGTAAACATTTTCAGTCATAAAGCGGTCCTGTGCATATACCTACAATGAGGATGTGTGCCAATAAATCAAACATGTTCTATACTTTGGGAAACAACCACACAAAAAAGTAAAACAGGGAATACAAAATGGAATGTATCACTTTGTTATAATTGACAGTCATCCCTCTAGATGAGCAGTAGGGAACCTTGACACTCCAGCTGTCACATGAAGCGCTCAAGATCGGCAGCCCTGGGTATAAACCCGAGGCATGATGGGTATGGTTTCACCACAGATAAAAGTGCTGATGATGCCTTCCTCTGTTCTACACCAAGGTTGCCTACCCCTGTTCTACATGGATCACAGCACATCATGAAAGCATGGATAATAAAACAGCATCATTTTAAAAAGAAAAGAAAAGAAAAGAAAAAAAAAAAAAAAAAAAGAGAAGGACATTGCTCCATTATTGTAAAATACACCATAACTTTGCAAGGAAGAAAATAAAGCAATATCTACTTCTGTGCCAGCACTGAGAACATTTAGCACTATTTAGGGTCTAGGCCTACATTACATGTTGCAGTCATGGCTTAGGCCCTATAATTAGGTCTGAGAAGATTCAATTTCCTCACTGTTCTTATTCCTACCCCAGAGGCAAACTTTCACATTCTTTTAAAAACGAACAAGTACTGTACAAATTAAATTACAGTAAGAGCAATAAAACCACATCTACTTTTATATGCATTTTAAAGAGTGCAAGGACAAAAAAAACAAAAAAAAACAAACACAAAACCCTAAAATTAGTATCCAGAGAGAACACCAAGACCTCATGAGATACGGTGGATCTCAAGGCAGACAGACCGTCCGCTCTTTGACCAAGCCCTGTGAGAGAGGGGTAAACATGTCGGTGAAGAGACGAGCAAATTATGTCCAGAACTATTGTGTCTGCTGTGTCTACATTTAGCTTTCAAAAAGGTGACACCCGTTGGCGTGCCCATCCCTTCTTACAATGTGAGCCAGGCATTTTTGAGTTCATGTAGCCCATACCCAACTTTTCCAAGGTGGTACAGACAAGATTGTGAAGCAGTGACAACCCATCGATGTATATCCAGGCATATTTGAATGCAAATGAGTACACTGTTCATGAAGAGACAAACAGGTTTGTGTTATATTCAGACTCTCCAGCAGCATATACACCCCTCTACTCCTCTCTTCCTCCTCTTTATTCCCATCCTGGAGTAAAAACAAAAAAGCCACATACTTCCATTGGGGAGTATGTGGCTCACTACTCTACCTCCCATCTGACAGTGACTCTCCACACTTCAAGAATCGACCTGCAATTCTGCTGTTACAGGCAAGTATGATCATTTACAAAAATTCTGTAAGAGGGGAGTGTAGGGAAAAGATTGTTATGAACACTTATCCTTTAATCTGGTATGATCTTGCAGGGAGTACACAATCACAAAACATGACAAAAACTAACCAATGTAGCCATGGAAACTTCTTCCCAGGATATTTCCCACAGTAGATGCAGATAAAATGGGATAATAATGGAACTGTGTCAGAATTTGTTCAGTATTTCAGACAACTTTCAACACATAGGATCACAAACAAGTAGTGTTCATTCAGGAACAGACTAATGGCTTTATTAGCCAACACCAAATGCAAATTGTTAGTCGTGTGATGTTTATTTATGGAAACTCCATGGAAGTGAACAGTATCCAGCACTCAGGGAGAACTAAAAAGGCAAAAAACCCTCCCCCATTTTGCATACAGTAAAAGGAGGGTTATAACACCAGTCAAAATTTCCCTCCACTTCTTGCCCCATAGCCAAAACAGGAAGTAAGAGGAAATCCTTGAAAATTAAAGAAATTCCTTAGTCCCCCAAACCCCCCCCCCAGGTGGATTTTGTTTTAAGGGGTTTAACCTTAACCGCTTGCCGATCATCCGCCGTCAATTTTACTGCGGCAGGTCAGCACGATCCCGAGAATGGTAGCTATACGTAGGCTCCTGATAGCAGACGTGCGCGCGCTGCACAGCGGGGGTGCCGATGCTCGTGGCTGACGGTCGCGATGACCGCCAGCCATGGAGCGGTCGCGAGCACGAGAGGCAGAACAGAGAAGTGTGTGTGTAAAAACACAAATCCCTGTTCTGAGAGGAGTGACAGATTGTGTGTGCCCATTAGCTAGGAACCACGATCCGTCACTTCCTCTAGTCAGTCCCCTCCCCCTTCAGTTAGAAACACGTAGCAGGGAACACAGTTAACCCCTTGATCGCCCCCTAGAGTTAACCTCTTCCCTTCCAGTGACAATTACAGTAATCAGTGCATTTTTTATGCACTGATCGCTGTATAAATGCCAATGGTCCCAAAAATGTGTCAAAAAGTGTCCGCCATGTCGCAGTCCTGATAAAAACCACAGATCGCCGCCATTACTAGTAAAATAATTACAAAAAATAATAATAATATTATAAATCTATCCCCTATTTTGTAGACGCTATAACTTTTGCGCAAACCAAACAATATACGTTTATTGCAATTTTGTTTACCAAAAATATGTAGAAGAAGAATACATATCAGCCTAAACTTTTTTTTTTTTTTTTTTTTTTTTAAAGCAAAAAGGAAGGAGGGGATATTTATTATAGCAAAAAGTACAAAATATTGCGTTTTTTTCAAAACTGTCGCTCTTTGTTTATAGCGCAAAAAAATAAAAACTGCAGAGGCAATCAAGTACCACCAAAAGAAAGCTCTGTGGGGAAAAAAAATTACCTCAATTTTGTTTGGGTGCAGCGTCGCATGACCGCGCAATTGTCAGTTAAAGCGACGCAGTGCCGAATAGCAAAAAATTGCCTGGTCATTCAGCAGCCAAATCTTTCGGGGCTGAAGTAGTTAATGCATCCTAAGCATTAATGTGAAAAAATGTCCGCCCCCCCCCCCCCCTGTTTTACTCACCTGAGCCCGTTTGTTCCCTCAGCGGAGACGCGCTTACCACCTCTGCCCTGGGTTCTCGGCTCTTGATTGGATAGATTGATAGCAGTGCAGCCATTGGCTCCCACTGCTGTCAATCAAATCCAATAACACGGGGGTCGAGTCCAGCATTCTGTGTCTATGCACACAAATGCTGGACTCGGGAGCGTGCCCGAAAAGGTAAACCCCAGGGAGAACGAAGCTCCCAGGGGGTTTACCAATGTGAGCAGAAGCCGCGAGCGCCGCCGGGGTCCCCAGAAGACGAGGTTCAGGGTCACACTGTGCAAAACTAATTGCACAGTGGAGGCTAGTAAAAAAGGTTGGTTTAAATCAACTCGATTTAAATCCTAATTTTTAAAGAGCAACGGTCATCTCCTTCCCGCAGTGGCTCCTCCTCTAACCCGCTGTTGACTCACCGACAGTCCCATTCACTTTAATGGGATAGCTGGTGATGCAGCAGTGACACAACAAGGTGAGGGATGTGGCGGAAGCAGGTGAGTGGATGCCCACTAACAGGCGCTGCCATGGTGGATCTGAAATGACAGCTGCTCTTTAAAATGTAAGGACTCATTCTTGCTGGTAGTTAGAATCTTTAATATTTGCAAACAAAATGAAAGTTTCCCATTTAGAATAATAAACTGTCAGGTTAGTAAATATTCCCAAACTGGGTCGCTTATGGTCTGCTGCCATTTTGCTCCTCAAGGGAGGAATAGAAGCATTTCATCTATGTGCAGAAAGATCACAAGGTTTATAAGAAAGATTTCTACTGCTTGCCCTTACTCCTCACACCTACAGCCTGGTACAGATTAATTTCTCTTCAAACAATCATAGTTTGAAGTGTACATAGATTTGCAAAACAATGGGATAAATGAATATAACTGAACTTTGTTTTATCTCATGGTTACTTTGAAATTGTGTGAATGCATCAATGCATGTGCATGTTATATCAGCTTGCAGAGCTTGGATTCACTGAATGAGTTTACCAAAAATATAAATATTAGGGGTGCACTGAATGGAAATTTTGGTGCCGAAACCGAAAATGAAGGATGCACTAGGCCGAAAACCGAAACCGAGAATGACAGTTAAAAAAAAAAATTATTTTCAAAAAAATATTATATATATTTTGACTTTTGAATTAATATCATCAATTTAAAATTAATATGAATTTATTGCCGGCCATTATTGGCCCCTTTAGTGCAATAAATGTCAAGAAAAATGCAGTCTGCAGCCTCCAACCACTTCTTGTATCATGTCCTCAGTCTAAGATTTCTGGTAGTATTGGCTCGCTCAAACGTGTAGAGATGGTGGGGGGGAGGTTGGTTGGGCAGATCAATACTGACTTTGTAAATCAGTGACTACAACAAGTACAGGGAGACAAGTTATTTCCACTTTACGCTGGACATACACTCACTTCTGTTGAAGGGACATGTTGGAGAATTCTCCATTCAGCTGCAACCACTGATCAGTGTATTTTGATAGGAGCAGGTGCTACTGTCTGAATACAATGTCCTGGCAACAGGGCCGGCCCAACTAAAATCCATTGATGTGAATTAATGCCACATGGCAATCTTTAGTATAATAATAATAATAATAATAATAATAATAATAATAATAAATAACCACACTCCTATTTACAATAAACTACTGGAGGTTAAATTAAAAAAAAAAAAGGCCTGCCACTAAGCACTTACATGTTCCCACACCACAAAAACAAAAAAAAGGGAGTGCAGCCCTAACTTACTATTCAATAACTTAATAATGGTGAAACCCTCTAATGTATGGAAATCTCAATAAACTTCAATATTACCACAATACCGGTCTCTGTGATACGCAACTTCACATCTAATTCAGAGAACAAGACATAACAAATGAAACTTAGCAGGGATGGTGGAAACCCCTCTACAGATGACTGCAATACAGATTAACTTCAAGTGCAACAACTTTAGTTGGGAGGTTCACACCATTATAGCAGTTTGGAATTTTTATTTTTTAAGATTGTTACATTTAATTTTTTATGCTTTAGTCACTATTATAATATGAATCGTTGCACTTGAAGTTCATTTTCCTCCACCCCTGCTAAGTCCCTGTCTTTATGGACCTTGCTTTGTACACTGGTGCGCAGTCATGTAGGAACAGGAAGGGACCATCCCCAAACTGTTCCCACAAAGTTGGGAGCATGAAATTGTCCAAAATGTCTTGGTATGCTGACACCTTAAAAGTTCCCTTCACTGGAACTAAGGGGCCAAGCCCAACCCCTGAAAAACAACTCCACACCATAATCCCCCCTCCACCAAATGATTTGGACCAGTGCACAATGCAAGGCCCATAAAGACATGGATGACCGAGTTTTGGGTGGAGGAACCCGACTGGCCTGTACAGAGTCCCGACCTTAACCCAATAGCGCACCTTTGGGATGCATTAGAACCAGGCCTTCTCATCCAACATCAGTGCCTCATAAATACGCTTCTGGAAAAACGGTCAAACATTCCCATAGGCACACTCCTAAACCCTTGTAGACAGCCTTTCCAGAAGAGTTGAAGCTGTTATAGCTGCAAAGAGTGGGCCAACTCAATACTGAACCCTACGAACTAACACTGGGATGCCATTAAAGTTCATGTGTGTGTGTAAAGGCAGGCGTCCCAATACTTTTGACAACCTAACCAGTGGGTGTGTGTGCATATACACACAAGCATGTGTGTTTGAGCTTTGGGGTGCAAACCCTAATGTAATAGGCTGCACATGCCTATGCCTGTCACCCTGTCCATTTTGCCACCAGTGAGTTCCCAATAGCAGCATTGTCTGCAGAAGTCTGAATCAAAACTGTAAGTACAAACACACATCACAAGTTGTATGAGATATGAGAGCCGCATGAGAAGGGCAGCATTTCATTCTTAGGCCCAGGCAGCACAATGTCTTGGGCCGGTGTTCTGCCGAGAAAGTTCCCCTCGGCGGATAAGGACCCCATGCGCAGTAGGAGCCGGCGGAAATAGCCAAAACGAAATAGATAAGAAATCAGCTGTACACGGCGCCTGTAAGAGGGCCCCTTGCGGGCTTACTTAGCTCGCCACGCTTCGGGCACGGCCTTGCTGCGCTCAGCACTTTTTAATTCTCCCTCTAGGTCCACTTGGATGGTGGGGCTTGAACCTGGACCTAGGGCGCAGGCGCCGTGTACAGCTGATTGAAGTTTTTCAGCTTCGGCTATTTTCGGCGGCTCCTAGTCATTCGTACTGCGCAAGCACAGCACTTGCGCAGTACAGAGGGGTCCTTACCTGCCGAAGGAACTTTCTTGGCAAGACACCGGCCCTGCCTGGCAGGGAAGGGAAGGATGGCCACTAATTCACCATTCAAAAATGATATCAGTTTGTTGGCAAACCCTAAAGTTGAATAATAGGCATAAACAGTATAAAAGACACAAATTAATGCAGCCCTGTAAACATTAAAGGAGACGTATGGCCAAAGCAATTTTGGCCACACTTCGCCAATGGACCACAGGAGTGCAACCACTAAACTCATAAGAAAGTGAACATATTCATGTAATTTTAAAGGTTGTTCTCAGATCTGCAGCTTTCATTAAAAGAAAACCTGGGGAACCTGCCTTGCTTGTCCTCATTTAGGCACTTCCTGTTCTGGGATGACAACTGCTTTCTAACTGAATTCTTGTGTTGTCACCCTGCCACATGTGCCCCTGGTGGAGACTACAAGCAGCTGTGCGGTCTCGAGCTTTGCAACCATGTTCCTGGGCCAATTCTGGATCAAGTGCAAGTAGATAGGAAGGGACTAAAATAAAAAATGTCTGGACGACATCAGCAATCAGGCCCCGTTTACACTTTTGTCATGTGGGAACATGCATTGCTGCAAAGAGTGAAAATGCACTATAAACCGGCAGGTGTGGTGCAATTCACTCTTAATAGCACCCCAAATGTACCGCTTCTTTTGTGCGATTGTCGACATAGTTCCACTAAAATGAATGAGCTGCCCTAAGCACATGTGCACAGCCACACCTGCATTGGTGTGAACAGAGCCTGAATTGCAAAAAAAAAAAAAAAAAAAAAAAAAAAAAAAGTAGTTTAAACTATTTCATAGAAAACGTGATGGTATGCGTTTATGCTACACATTACTGTCATCCAGTTATAGCCCTTGCACACTGGGTCGGGGGGGCGGCGTCGGCGGTAAAACGCCGCTATTATTAGCGGCGTTTTACCGTCGGTATGCGGCCGCTAGCGGGGCGGTTTTACCCCCCGCTAGCGGCCGAGAAAGGGTTAAATACCACCGCAAAGCGCCTCTGCAGAGGCGCTTTGCCGGTGGTATAGCCGCGCCGTCCCCTTGATTTCAATGGGCAGGAGCGGTATACACTCCGCTCCTTCGCCGCTCTGAAGATGCTGCTAGCAGGACTTTTTTTACCGTCCTGCCAGCGCATCGCTCCAGTGTGCAATCCCTCGGGGCTTGCACACTGGATACACAGCAGCGGCACTTTCGGGCGGTTTGCAGGCGCTATTATTAGCGCAATAGCGCCTGCAAACCGCCCCAGTGTGCAAGGGCTCGGTTCTATTTTAACAAAATTCATTTTGTAAATTTTACAATATATGTTGGTTTGTGTAGCTTTAATCATTTGCTTTTTTTTTTTTTAGTTAGTTTGTGAATAGAAGGAAAAGTGTTTAAAGGGGAATTCCAGCCTTGATTGTCGTTTTCAATTCCTACAAAAGTAACAAAAAAATAAATAAAAAACCCCCACACAATCTCCCGGGTAACAGAAGCAAGCATGTGTATCCACGCAGCACAAAGATCTGCCAAGGTCATATGAGAAATAAAACCAGAATTTTGTGAAGAAGAAACCCCCTCTGTCACTTAGACAGCATACAAAATGTGGTCATAAATAATCTGCTCAGACACAAGGTGTGGTAACATTCCTCATCAGCCTTCCCCAAGGCATCTCCTCCTCCCCAACGGCTCCAGCTCCAGCCACGTTACATGACACCAATTGAAAGCACAGACCCACTGCTGGTATTTTTTTTTTTTTTTAAATACACTGGTCATTAAAAATACGGTATATGTAAACAGGTTGTCACAAACATTACAAAAACCATCCAGATTGTGCCGCTTTAATATTCTACATTTATACCTCTGCAATGTATATGTAAACACAATCAATAACATTTCCTATACTGTACCCTTAAACATAAAAATGACTTTTGAAATGTAATTTTAACATTTTAATTCTGCTTGTGCCCCATGTTCAGGATCTTCCTTTTATAGAGGGGCAACTTTCTGTGTCCGCCTCCTAATTGTGGTTCTGCGTTGTCACCTTGTCACATGCACTTCCAACAGAATGTGTCCTACTTCTTAATATAGGGGGTCAACAATGCCAAGAGTTGGTGAAATCAAGAGTCCGTCATCCGGAGAGAATTCCAAAAATCATCCGGATTATTCTCCTGAAGCTTCCGCAGCAAAAGGCATTTGACATAATTGGTCACGATTAATAAAGCAACCAATTTTTGGTCCAAGAAATCCTCCTCCTCCTGTTCCTGGACTGGACTTGGGTCAAAGCAATAACTCCAAGGCCAATAATAAATCACACGTTATCTCCTCCGATTCTGCAGCATGGCTGGTTGACAAACGGCCGTTCAGAAACGAACTGAAAATCGCGAACTGAAAAGCGCGAATCAACACTCACCAAACTTCTACTAACACGAAATTAGCAGGAGCTCAAAGGGTGGCGCTAAAGAGCTGAAAAACCACGTAGTACGTCACTACGTTCGTGTTTGTTGGCCGGCAATTCCTTGCCGTTTGTATGCAAAACAAAATCCAGGTACACGCCTTCGGACAAAAGTCCAAAGGTTTTGTCTTCAGAAAATCCGATCAGGTGTAGGAGGCTTAAGAGTAATTCCAAAAACGTGGCCTGTTGGGGGTACTTGAGATCCAATGGCCCAGGCTGTGGTTTCTTCAATAGGTTAAAAACAAACTGCAACATGACTAGACACAAAAAGATATTTAACTTTCTTGAATGTTAATGGACGCATCAATGGCTTTCACTTGCTGACATTCCTTAAATATTTCGGTAAAGAAAGTCATTAATGGGCCCCAGCAGCTGAATGGATTGTCCCATGATACAGATAATGAAGTAACAGGTTTCTTTCACAGGATAAGCTAAGCTGTTTGCCGGCCAATATTAAAAAAAAAAAAAAAAAAGAAGAAGAAGGAAGAAGAAGGAAGGAGTGAGAGAGAAGGAGAAAACCACTCACCAGCAATCAAGTTCCAACTTTTAACCAACCTTTAAGGCCTCATGCACACGGGATGTTAAAATAACGTTATGAAAACGCCAGTATCTTTGCAGTGATTTTTTTTAACTTTTATCAACGTTTTTGCAATAGCGTTTATCAGCGTTTGCGTGTTTTTTTTTTTCAATGGATCAAAAACGTTAAAAAACGTTTGTGAGCGACGTTTTTGAGAGTTTATCAGCGTGAGCGTTTTTACAGCTGAAAAACATCTCTCAGAACCCACTGGTCCTGGGGTTTTTTTTTTTTTTTTTTTTACAGCTTAAAAACGCCTATGCCATTTGCAGCTCAAAAATGCCCAGTTGGGCATAAAGCCATAGACTAACATAGACAGGCGTTTTTAAGCTGCAAAAAACGCTGAAAAAAGCGGCTGTAAAGACGTCCGTGTGCATCAGGCCTAACAGTAGAGCTTCATACGTTACATTTCTCAAAATGTATGCAAAACCCCAATAACCAGTGTGGTTTCCTAACCCAAAGCAACCAAAAAGAAAATCAAATGCTTACAAAATCATTCAAAGCGGTTCTTAAGGCTTGCTATATTTCACACATTTTACTTCATTAAATAGATTGGCAGAATAAAACACAGCAATGCAGTGCACAAAGCAAGCAGTATACAAAACGTGACCATACACAGGGAGATAATCGCCAGAGAAAGACTGTCTGATGTTCTCTGTAAATAATTCTCCAATGTTTAGGTCACCTCTACATTTCAAGGCTGGTTAAAGCGGATCTTCATTGTATTCTTATACATTTATAAAAATATATTTTTATATTCAAACCAAATTTTTGTATATTTATCTACACCACTTTTCTAGTGTCCTCTCATGCTCCCACTATACAGTATTATGCACTGTTTTTTTCCAGACCCTCCTGCACTTTCCAATGTTCACCTCAATTCACTTACTTCTAATGTTACTACTGATTTTATGATTAATGTTATTTATTATAAAGAATATTAATATTTTAATATTATGTATATGGCTGTAGAACAATGTATGTACTGGACAATAGGTCCAATTTTAGTTCCTTCTGAGCACTTGTCCATGTATTACCTGTCGATCCATCGTTATATTTGGACAGATCTGTTATACTTGCCAGCTTAAACACTGTCAGTGTCTGCTGCCTTTTTTCTCCCGTTCGTACACCCCCCCCCCCCCCCCCTGTTCGGACTAAGTGTAGATTCCTCTGATGTCCAGATCTACATATGTTCCGCTTAGAACTACAGCATGCAGTTACAATCCATCAATAGCATGGCTTAACTAGCTTTATTTAAGAATCAGATCTCCATCCAGTTCCTCTCACCCCGTCAGCCTGCGCATACTAAAAATAGGATAACCACCTCTGCTGACAGTACTGCATAAGCTAACGAAGCTAGAAGTGGCTGATTGGCTCCACTAGTCAGCTGACTTCCCTGCATAGACAGACACACCTAGCGGTACTAGCGGCGAAAAAAACCTCTCGGAAAATGGCCGCTATATATAACCCAATTAGACTCCGGGAAAATGGCCGCCCCATAGTGATTCATATTAGACTATTTAAGGACAAGATTCTAGCCTGTATCTATCCCCTGATGAAGTCACGTGGTGTGACGTCACGCGTAGGGACGAGACAGGCTGCAAACACAGACAGAGGCACACGAGCACCCTGCTCGTTGGATTGTTACCACTGCTTTTCAATTTTAATGTGAGTACCTGTAATCTATTAATAAAAAGTGTTACTTTTAATCAAAAACTGGATTACACTATTGGCTTCTTCTCTGCTGATTACCCCCTATGAATACAACCCCCCTGTACTACACCTGAGGGAACTCCCACCCAGGACCCAGGATAGAGAGGGACGCGCTGGAACCCATAGGTGGATGTTTCAAGCAGTTCTTTTGGCACATGCTTTTGCCCCATTACTTAAAGGTAAGGGGCCATTACCTACTAAAGTGATCTAGCACACGAAGAAAACTTTTTGATGTGATTCACCCCAGCACTCTAACTGCAACGTGTGCATGCCAGGACGTTGCCGTCACAACCATACATAAGGACTGCTCCTGTGCAGCATATGGATGCGTTTTCTAGCACTTCAATCTCAACGTGGGCATGATAGCACGTTGCTGTCACTTTTTCAACAAGGACTTTTTTCTTACGTTTTCTATGCTAAATAATATACTTCTCTTATTTGTAAACACAATTTTTTAAAAAACTGTTCACCTGCTTTCATTAATTTTTTCCAGCATGCACAATATGCACCATGTATAAGAATCACTAGTCACCACTCTTCCCACCTTGAATTGCACTAGCACTTTATTTGCACCATACACTTTGCTGGCCTTGCTATAGATGTATGTCTATTATGCACTATATTTTTTTCTAAACTTAAAACCAGTCACTGGTGCTCTGGCAACCCCACCATCACGTTTTTGTATTGTAATTATATGGTTTTTATTGTAGGTGATTGAAGCGATATTTTTATTCTATTTTATATACCTATGTTATATTTTATGCATTATTGAAGGTATTGAACATTCACAATCTTTTTACTTTTGATATACACAATTCCTTTCACTCTCATGTGATTACACTCTTTCACCAAGCGCATATTGTTTATTTACTTGACTCCTCGTTAAGGATTAGCGCAGCACCACCCACTCATATACAGTTATCTAAAAGGTTAGGTGTTTACCCTATCGGTGCATGCGGCTTTCCCACCCCTAGCCTCTTCCATTATTGATAGCGCGGGAATAACCCCCCCTATTCATATATTCAAACCAAACTCGCCCATCCATGTCTCTGTTTTGTTGTGCTAAAATCACTTAAAAAAAAACACCAAAAAAAAAAAACCACTCCAACATTTCTGGCCGTGGCCATCTTGAGTAAGGGTAGATGATAGCATTTACTTCCCAGAATCCATCTGCCCTTAGCTCGGGCATACATGCAGGAGGGTGTACTTAGCTGAGAATGCTCCTCCTAAAGACGCCTGGGATGCATGCATGACATAAAATTGCCTAGGCATAGAAACCAAAAAGTAACTGAAGAAATGGATAAAAAAAAAAAAAAAAATAATTGTAAAAACAAGAAAATATAATATACCTTCCTATCTATTTACTAATGCTAACAGCATAATGTTTAAGAATAGTCAGCGTTGATTGAGAGAGTGAAGTTCCACTTTAATGAATGCTTTGATATCAAACAGTTGGGAATGATTTTGTCGGCCGCAATGACAGCTCCCATTATTTCTTATAAAATAGGAAATTTAAATTCCCATTACAGTCAGATCCGGCCATCACCAAAGAACACCAAATGTTTAGCACATCAGGCCACCAGCAAACAACTGGTTAAACTGTCAGACTTTACCAAAAGCAGAAGTCAAATCTCAATCTGATCTGTATTCCATGAAGGGGGAATTCTAGTGTCACATCAGACAAAGGAACACCATTTACACTGCTGTGTTTTAACGCATGCGTTGGGTCCATGCACAATAGGCAGCAGGAAAAAAGAAATGCCAGAACTGCTGGCAGAAAAAAAGCAGCATAAAACACACCCCTATGGAGCATATTGTACACTCATTTAGGACCATTTAGGCACGTTTTTCCCCAAAACATTCAAAAATATGTACACTAAAAAAAAAGCTTGATGCGTCTAAACGCCACATTTAGGTGAGTGGTGTTTTTTCTGGCCGAAAGCTCCTCTCAAAAACGTACTTGTGATTTTTTAAGCCTGTAAACGCCCAAATGTTCATGGACACGTGGGCAAACAAGGTTGCTTCTACAGGTTGGGAAAAAAAAAAAAAAGTGTAAAATGCCTGTATAGGCAGGATTTGTTATATCCAGTGTGCTTGAGGTTTTGTTCAACTTTCCCATAATAAAGTGCCTGTTTGCACTCAGGGCTGCATTGTGTTTAAGGCTCCATTTAACCGCTTCAGCCCCGGACCATTTGGCTGACCAGAGCACTTTTTGTGATGCGGCACTGCGTCGCTTTAACTGACCATTGCGCGGTCGTGAGACGTGGCTCCCAAACAAAATTGACCTCCTTTTTCCCCACAAATAGAGCTCTCTTTTGGTGGTATTTGATCGCCTCTGCGGTTTTTATTTTTTGTGCTATAGAGCAACAATTTTGAAAAAAAAAAAAAAAAAAAAAAAAAAAAAAAAGCATTTTTTTTTGCTTTTTGCTATAAAAAGTATCCCCAGACACACTGATGTGAATGGAGCCTAAAAACACATTTTTTTCTGGGTTTTAGCACATTGGGAGGTCTATAGAACGCAAAGGCAGCACATCAACAATGCAATTTGTGTCATTGGTAACAGGTATTAACAAGCATTAGTCAGTGGCCAATAATCCTATCCAAATTCCAAAGTGTGGAAATATGCATTGTGTCAGAGGAATAAAAAAATGAAAAGCACAGTAAAAAAGCAAGTGTAGTGTGAAAGAAAATAGTCTGTAGAACATTATTCTTTCGTTGGCTTAAAAAAGGAATTGCAGTCTGCTCACATAATTTGTGATAAAAAAAAAAAAAAAAAAAAAAAAAAAAAAACTTTGCCATTCTGAAGCTTCCCTCCAAACACTTTGCATATGTATGTATGCACTTAAAGTACATCTGGCAGCGATCACAGGTAATCATTGGCTGTGGGGACATGTGTGGTCGCCTCTGACCTGTCATCATACTGAACTGAGTCGGCAGCCACATCTAGCCACAGCAGGCTTGTTCTTAGATTTAGATATGAAATGAATGTCCAGCTTAGACTTCTTTTTAGCTATAGGTATAGTAGCAGGATTAGAACCCCTATTGAATTAATACTGCTATCTGGAGCTGCGCTAGAGATTTCCTCCTTCCTGTCATAAAGACAATGGTTTTACCAGAGGGAGTGAGTGGAAATCTTCATCAGTAAACCACAGACAGACATAAAAGGCTGACAAAGGTTCTAGTTTTTTCTCTACGGTATTAAAAATATATTTTTGTCTGGTTTCATGGGTTGCCAACCTGTGGCCCTCCAGCTGTTGCAGAACTAAATCCAAATGAGGCATTGCAAGACTGAAAGTTACAAGCATGACTCAAAGCCTGAGGCATGCTGGGACTTGTAGTTCCACAACAGCTGGTGGGCCACAGGTTGAGTACCTATAATTATCTAATAAAGCCACAGACAGCATTAAACACTGTCAGCGTTTCCAAGGCAGAACTATAGACAAAACTTGTCATATCTCCCCCCCCCCACCATTTTGGATAGAGCATATGTGTCCCATCGTGGAGACTTCCCTTCACTTCCTGTCCCATAGCCAAACAGGAAGTGAGAGAGAATCCATGCAAATTAAGAGAATTCTGATGACCATGGGCCCCAATGAAGTAGTGTCCCCATTTGAAGATTTCCCCTCCATTACTTTTCTGGGGACAACCCAAAATGTGGGATTTTCTTTTACTTTCACCGATAATGGTAAACAGCACAAATAGAGAGAGTGAGTCTCCTTAGTGGGGGCACAGACACCAATCACTGACAGGTGTTCTAATCCCTCTGTACTCTATCCAAAACTAGAAAAAAAAAAAAAATACTTTTTTTGCCTTTAGTTATACTTTAATTTCAAGAAAAAATAAATAAAGTTCTGGTTGGACGTGCATTTAGATCCGTAGCATCAAATAGTGCAGTAATCACTTTAGGGTGACCACAGCACATGCAGCAGCTGACAATAACCAAGTCAGGAGTCACCAGGATCCACCTTATGCTGCGTACACACGAGTGGACCTTTCGACCAGACTGGTCCAACAGTCTATCTGGCGGACTTTCGGCAGACTTCCAACGGACTTTCCCAACAAACGGACTTGCCTACACACAATCGCATTAAAGTCAGACGGATTCGTATGTGATGACGTACGACCGGACCAAAATAAGGAAGTTGATAGCCAGCAGCCAATAGCTGCCCTAACGTCGGTTTTCGTCCATCGGATTAGCATACAGACGGGCGGACTTTTCAACCGGACTCGAGTCAGTCGGAAAGATTTGAAACATGTCCTAAATCTAAAGTCTGTCAGATTTTCGACCGAAAAAGTCCGCTGCAGGTCCAATGAAGCCCAGAGACGGTCGAATTGTCCGCCGGATTCAGTTCGTCGGACCAGTCCGGTCGAAGAGTCCGCTCTTGTGTACACGGCATTAGTCTTTCCCTTGAACAGGCCAATAGATATATGCAGCACGTCTGCTAAAGCATTGCTTACTCTCCATCCATCAAAAATTCAAAACCGCCTTGGAAACTTCTCACAGGGGTATCCAGCTGTCTGCATTTGACCCACGATTGCACGGATCAAAAATGGAATGCGGTGTACCCCTATGGGCAGTCAGATGTCAGCATATGTGCGTCCACCTATATCTGCCCACATCCACGTTTGTCTGACTGGAATGCAATACGTTTGCATTCAGGTTCAAATTACCTGACTGGATGTACACAGATATGTCCATTGACATCCGGGGGATTATATGGAAACTTTTTTCTTCATCACAAGTTTGAGGAGAAATTGGAATGGACATGAATGGCACGTATTGTCATCTGTATCTGTTCTGATATGACTATGGAGATGGAGTGGAGGGTGGTCATGTGAAAGGGGCTTTAATGCAGTAATGGTTCTTTCTAACCTGACACATGGGCCCATGCACACAGAGGGTTAGGGCCATGCACCACCCAAATGAATGGATTTACAATACACAGATTACAGGTCCAGGGGTGCACATTCCCCCCCAACCTGCAGGTAATCGATATGTGTGTGATTACACATGAATCAATGTGGACAGGATCAGCCTGTCATTGATTTGTACAAATTTCCTGTCTGTCACTGATCAGAAACACCTGACAATACCCACTGCAGAAATACCTGGATCTGGGTGGTGTGCAGTCCTAAGCGGCCATGTTCATGATCTGCACATGTTCTGTCAGTGCAGGTAAGGCACACAATGTAACTAGCCCCAGAAATAGCCACACAAAAGTTTGGTTTGTTTTTCTTTTCTTGTGGCCTGGTGACAACCCCTCTTCCTGTGTAGACATTAGACAAGGTGACATTAGCTTAGATTACACACTTGTCACAAACTATGTTGCAGTTGGTCACTTGCTTTTAGATGGCCATACACCCGATTATTCCCAATTCAATCTATTGGCAATGTTAAGAGTGCATCTCTTGGCAAAACCTTTTCTTTTTTCTTCCGGTTTGGATAGAGTAGGGAAGTGTTAGACCCTCTTAAGTTTTATTGCTTTGTCCGCATTGGGGACCCCCTTCATTTTTCCTAGTGACCTCGGTCACAAAGAAAAATGGAGGAAACCCCAAATTTGACCAGTTTCTGCTCCTGCAACCGCTGATCGCCAATCCATCCCACCCCCCACCCCCCGGGGTGTCCTGAACTAGTTAAGGGGATGCCAGGGCGGACAGGAGAGGGTTAATTTACTTCTGATTGGGCACTTCATTGTTGCTTTACAGTGTGCAACTTTTATCACATTATACCTGCCAACCTTGCCTAGTTAGGGCAATGGGATTGCATTACAACTGTGTGCCAATCACAGCTATGATGTTCGCGGTGTGGAACTTTGTTTTTTAAATCCCCAGTGGGATCCAAAAATGGGCATTCAAAAGGCAGAAATATTGCTCCCTGTCTGCCTGTTAACTGGGATCTGAAAAGCAATGTTCTGCAGATCGGTTTTCATAGCCTGCCACCAGTGTAGAAGAAACCTAAGAGGTCAATGTCCATCACTTAGGGAGAGTCGCTCTAACTTCCTGATGAGTCTCTGAGACAGGAAGTGAAGGAACATTCCTGTCTGGAGACCTGACTGAAAAGGTATTGATAAGACAGGATGAGCGAGGTAACAAAAATGGTGAGCGGTCCGAGGGATAAAACAGATCAGGAGAGATTTCCGGAATAGAATATGTACAATCTGGAGGAAAAAAGGGAAAGGGGAGACATTGAAAATCTTCAAATACATCAAGGGGGTGACTAAGGTTCAGGAGGGAAGGATTTTCAGTGAGAAGCCACAATTCATAAAGAATTCAGGACTAGTTCACACCACAAAAACGTCCTCCAGATCTGTTCTGGATGCGTTTCTGCATATGCATTTTTGATGCATTCCGGTGTGTTGTAGATGCTTTTTTTTTGTTACTGTACTGGGGTCCAGGGCGTTTGATGCATGTAGGTGCATTCTGATGCATTTTATCAAGTTCCAGTACAGTCCTGCGCAGGAAAAATGCAGCATGTTCAGTTTTTTTTTTCCTTCTGGAACTGCAAGCACTGGTGTGAACTAGGCCATTGAATACCATTTAACCTGCTTTCTATGCGTTTTGGATGAAGAAAAAAAACAAAAAAAAACAAAAAAAAACAAACAGCACTGGAATGCATGTGGTGTGAACTAGCCCTTAAACTAGCATAAAAGTTCAAAACTAATCTTAGAAAGTATTATTTTACTTAAAGGGTAGCTGATGCTTAGACTTCCAGCAGAGGTAGTGGGCCTGTTCACTATAAGGCCTCCTTCACAAGTTACATGGAGTCCATTGTATTGAACTGTATTTTAACTGTACTGTCCCCCTCTACATTGAAAAGCGCTCTCCCCAAACTGCTGGCACTAAATCCTGAATAATAATAATAATAATAAATAAATAATACAGCACAGCATTCCAGCATCCAGGCTCAGACATCCACTCCTAACTGCTCTGTGTGTGACTACATGTGAACAGCAGCAGCCCTGCCGTTAGAGTAAAGTGGGCAGCGAGAGTCGCATGCCCCAGTCCTTATAGCCACAAGACTGATGCCCACATGTAACTGGCGGTGTGAACGTGGCCTTAGTGGATTCAAACAGGCTTTGGATATACATAGATGTATACCCAGGCAAAATAAATTTACATACATATAGCTTTTTTTCAGGGGGAACTTGGTGGAACTCAGTTCAGCCACCTCTGGCTCAGACCCTTTGGTACCTGCTCATCACAATCACTTGTAAACACAGAAGTCTGGTTTATGTGTTTACAAGTGACAGCTCTGCACTCTCTATGTAATGCAATCCTGGCATTTAATGCCCCTTTAAGACCCTCCTACTGTTTGTGAAATATGACCACATCCACTATTTGATATTTTGGTGTGTGTGTGTGTGTGTGTGTGTGTGTGTGTGTGTGTGTGTGTGTGTGTGTATATATATATATATATATATATATATATATATATATATATATATATACACACACACACACACACACACACACACTTTTTTTTTTTATGAAATATTATATATATACACACACACGCAAAAAAAAAAAAAAAAAAAAAAAGGATATTTAAAAGTCATGAGTGAAAAAAGTGTGTGTGTGTGTGTGTATGTATGTATGTATGTATGTATGTATGTATGTATGTATGTATGTATGTATATATATATATATATATATATATATATATATATATATATATATATATATATATATATATAAATATTATACACACACACACTTTTCCATGTTTTGTTTTGTTTTGTTTTTTTATTAAAAAAAATAAACACACAACCACAAAAATGCACATAAAAAAAAACAAAACACCATTTACACACACACACTTTTTCGGTCATCATTTCTATTTCCTTTGTGGTACACTTAAATAATGAATCAGCAGGGTTTTTATTCTCTCCCTTCTCTATCCAAACTGTGAAAAGAAGTTGTTGGCATTCCATTGGGAGTGTGAGATCCCACCCAGAACAATGGTGGTGAGGTCCTGTGATGGATTATAATCGGTATGGAGTATGCTGGTTCCGGGGTGCTGAGGTCTGTAGACTCTTCCACAGGTGAGGTGCGGACACAGGCTCAGACACGTCTCTCCCTCACACACACAGATATCATTATCGTTGTTCTATATGGAGGGAGTCTCTGGTTGCAGACAATACAGTGTGTCCATTGTATCCCCCTCACCCCCCAGTCACACACTTACCAGTATGAGGAGAAGGACGCCTCCTCCGGCCGGACTCCGCCGCATAGTGAGTGAAGCCCGGGGGATGTTCTCCTCAGAGTTGGGATAAAGTCAGTCAGAAGTCCGAGTATGAGGGAAGAAAGGCGGGGTGTACAGAGGACAAGGACCGCTCTGGACTCCTCGCACCAGAAAATGGAGCCGTGTGGGTGAAGGGAAAGGTGTAGAGAGCGGGGGAGGGGAGCAGGGAGGGGCTGTGACACGACATGGACTGGGTCTGTATACAGGTGATCCCGCCCGGGGTGACACACTGCCGCCGTCACTGCTAGGTGTGTCTCCTCTCACTATATGGGACCTTCTCTCTCTATACTGTGTTGTCATCACAATGTTTATCAATTCCCAGTGTTTACAAATGTCTGAGTGTTCCTAGAGAGCTGGCTCTTCCCACCCGGGGCTCATTCACACTGTACAGACCTCAATGACCACAGCATTCTTTGTGATTCAGCACTGCGTCGCTTTACCTGACAATTGCGCGGTCGTGCGATGCTGCACTCAAACAAAATTGACGTCCTTTTTTCCCCACAAATAGAGCTTTCTTTTGGTGGTATTTGATCACCTCTGCGGTTTTGATATTTAGTGCTATAAACAAAAAAAGAGGGATCATTTTGGAAAAAAACACAATATTTGCTATAATAAATATCCCCAATTTTTTTTTAAAAAAGCTATTTTTTTCTCAGTTTAGACTGATACGTATTCTTCTACATATTTTTGGTAAAAAAATTGCAATAAGTGTATATTGATTGGTTTGCACAAAAGTTATAGCGTCTACAAAATAGGGGATGGATTTATGTCATTTTTATTATTTTTTTCTTACTAGTAATGATGGCGATCTGCAATTTTTATCAAGTGACAGCGACATTATGGCGGACACTTTTGACACATTTTTGGGACCATTGACAATTATACAGCGATCAGTGCTATAAAAATGCGCTGATTACTGTATAAATGTCACTGGCAGGGAAAGGGTTAACACCAGTGGGGGCTGGTGCTCAAGATTTTTTTGGGGGGCGCAAACCAACTGAAAAATACTGAAACCCCCCTATCAATTTCAGCCTCATTGTGCCCATCAAACGCAGCCACGTGTGCCCATCATATGCAGCCACTTGTGCCCATCAAATGCAGCCACTTGTGCCCATCAAATGCAGCCACTTGCCCATCAAATGCAGCCACTTGTG
The DNA here is from genome assembly GCA_037952925.1 of Lithobates clamitans. NCBI lineage: Eukaryota > Metazoa > Chordata > Amphibia > Anura > Ranidae > Lithobates > Lithobates clamitans. Next base: position 2,908,947 of record JBBGZY010000331.1, on the reverse strand, counting down.
CCTATCAAATGCAGCCACTTGCCCATCAAATGCAGCCACTTGTGACCATCATATGCACCCATCAAATGCAGCCACTTGTGCCCATCAAATGCAGCCACTTGTGCCCATCAAATGCAGCCATTGTGCCCATCATATGCAGCCACTTGCCCATCAAATGCAGCTACTTGTGCCCATCATATGCACCCATCATATGCAGCCACCTGTGCCCATCAAATGTAGCCACTTGTGTCCATCAAATGCAGCCACTTGTGCCCATCAAACGCAGCCATTGTGCCATCATATGCAGCCACTTTCCCATCAAACGCAGCCATTGTGCCATCATATGCAGCCACTTTCCCATCAAACGCAGCCACTTGTGCCCATCATATGCAGCCACCTGTACCCATCAAATGTAGCCACTTGTGCCCATCCAACACAGCCATTGTGCCCATCATATGCAGCCACTGTGCCCACCGACCCCCCCCCCCACGCAGATTGCGGCTCCGGCACCCAAGCCCCCCCCCCCCCCCGCGTTGATCACGGTTTCGGCACCCAAGCCCCCCGCGTCTCTGGCGGAGCTGAGGGGACTTACTGCAGCACTATCAGCTGGAGAAAAGTAATAGAGGGGAAATCTTCCAATGGGGACACTAGTTCTTGTGGCCCGGGGGTCCCCATGGAATTTTCTTTATTTGCAGGGATTTCCAGTCACTTCCTGTTTGACTATGGGACAGGAAGTGAAGGAAAATCTCGACAATAGGACGCAGATAACAAAAAAAAAAAATCTGACAGGGGTTATAAACCTCCCTTACTCTATCCAAAATGAAAAAAAAAATGTTTTGCCTATAGTTCTACTTACATAGTTACATAGTAGACAAGGTTGAAAAAAGACACAAGTCCAACCTATGTGTGCGCTTTTAAGTCAGTATTACATTGTATATCTCTGTATGTTGTGGTTTTACAGGTGCTTATTTAATAGTTTTTTGAAATTATCTATGCTCCCCGCTGAAACCACTGCCCATGGAAGAGAATTCCACATCCTTACTGCTCTTACAGTAAAGAACCCTCTACGCAGTTTAAGGTTAAACCTCTTCTCTTATTAATAATTAGCTGCTGCAGCGGCACTTTGCGGGTCGTTTTAACCCTTTTTCGTCCGTTATCGGGGGTTAAAAGCGCCCCGCTAGTGGCCGAAAACCTCTGCAAAAAAGACGGTAATGCGCCGCTAAAAATAGCCTAGGCAATCCGGGCAGAAGTGGAAGCAGGTACCTGTCAAAGCCAGGTACATTCCCCCCCCCCCCCAAAAAAAAAATAAATGCCAAATGTTAGAGGAGAGGGGAGGAGGCAAACAAGCCTTAAGTAGTGGATGTGTATAGTTGACTTTTGCTGAATAAGTGTTTTTTTTATTGTCACATCAAGGGCTTGTTCCAACTATTTGCAGTGACCTGTGTTTTTCCGCACTGGATAAATGCACATTGTTTTGTATGTGCCCCATTCACAACGCAACACTGGTGTGATGTGCAGCGCATTGCAGAGTGGAAAAATGCAGCATATAGGATGGCACCACATTTGCGCACGCTGTCCTGTTGTACAGTTTGATTAAAGGGTCACTTCAAATGAAGTTGAAAGAAAAAAAACAAGTGGTGCAGGCTAGTATGAATGTAGCCTAAAGGGGACCTTACTCTAAACCGGAAGGATGACTTATTAGGCTGTATTCACACAGGTTGCCGTGGCGGATAGTTTGCTGCATTCCGAGGTGGCTAAGTGCTTCCTCTGGATGCAGCTGCACTCTGTTCTATGACCACAAACAAACTGGTAGATTAGCTGTGGCCAAGAGCTCCACAGAAACACTGACCCTGGACGCACACTGCAGTATCTGCATGTAGGTACGGTATTTGCATGCGCTTAGATGAGCAGTTGCATGCAAAAAGCGGCGGCCCTGGCCGTTGATTTTTACAGAGTACAATCAGTACTCGGCCATGGCCACATGTGTAAATGTAACTTTACTTAGTGCCTCACACATCTCATACAGCTGCTTACCCCAGATTCTGGCCATGGAGTTAGGCAAGGGTGACGTCACAACCCTTCCATTGAGGTCCTGGGAATGCTGAGGTTCTGGTGAGTTGGAGGGTCATCTCTTCAGATTTTCGATCCTCTGTGCTCCTTACTTTCCTAGATTAATCAAGACGTCATACGCTCCAATGCTGAAGCCAAGGGGAAGTTAAACGGATCTTGTCACAAATTTAAAAAATTTCAGGAAAAAGCACAAAAAAAACCTTACCAGTCTTACCAGTAACAGTATTTTCGGGAATCTTCCAGGACAGCTAACTTGAGAGATGATTGGCTCCTCCTGCAACAGGAAACACACTAGAAAAAAATTATAATCCCCCCTCCCTACCTGCTCCCCTCAGTTGTAAGAGGCAAAAAACCTCCACCAATGTACACAAGGGAACAAAAACTAGAGAAAAAACTTCTAATATCAATAGATCCTAAGACCATAGAAGTAGACCAACAATCCGGGTTCTGGCGCTGATTACTGGACTAACTGGGGTTTTCCATAATCATCTACCATACAGGACAAACAAGAAAGCATACCTTAGGAGGGGACCACAGCCTGTAGAAATTTTCTTCCAAAGGAAAGATCCTGGCTGGATAGCATTTCCACTCGGTAGTGCTTAATGAAAGCATGGGATGAAGACCACACCGCAGCCTTTGCAATCTCTTTCCACGAAGCATCCGCTAGTTCGGTCCATGACGTGGCTAGCGATATTGTAGAAAATTGTAGAAATAATATATTGCTCTGATTGTAAAATAATCCGTAGATATTACTCTTATGGCACCGTGAAATCTAGATACAATACTTCTCTTGATAAATAAATATGTGTATATAACTTCAATCAATGCATATACAAACAAATAAAATAGTCAAAAAATAGTTTTTGTGACGTGCAATTCATATGCAATAAACTGACTTACATTCCTTTAACAAAATCAATTAGTGCAGCAAGCAACATAAATCATAACATTCATTTGTAAAGATAAATCTCTGGTAAACTGCCTTGTGCCGTGAATGAGATTATCTATCCCCAAGTAGCAGTTACTTCTCTAATCTAATCAATCACCAGCAAGTGTCTAACACCAACACCGAGTGTTCTAAACACTCACCAGATGGAAATGCTGCTATGTATACCCAGCAAGGTATCACCGCACAGAGTTGATTTCACTCATTAATGGAACCCGTATCTTTCATTGGTGTTAAGGAGGAAGACAAAAAAGCCTTTTTAGTGCAAAACTGTCTGTTTATTTTATAAAACCATATACACCAGTTTACTCACATAAAAAATGTCACAACCAAGCAAAATAGGTGAGTTGGAAGCTCTTGTGCATGAAGAGCAATAAAGTAATCAGTATTGCTGAAACTTGGTTTCGTTCCTCACATGACTGGGCTATTATAATTCCTGGCTTTGCACTCTTTCGGAGAGACAGGGTAAAAAGGAAAGGTGGCGGGGTCTGTCTCTATGTGAGAAGGGATCTCAAAGCGAGTGTGAATGAGGACCTAATTGTTGGACAGTGTGATGTGGCTGAAGCATTATGGGTGGAACTGCATATAGATGTGCGTAGTTCAAAGTTAATCTTTGGAGTTTGTTATAGACCACCCAATGTTAATGAGGAGGTGGAGACTCAGCTCCTTGCACAGATGGAAAGGGCTGCAAGGGCTGGGACTATGATAATTGGGGATTTTAACTACCAGAGCACTTTTTGAGATTCGGCACTGCGTAGCTTTAACTGACAATTGCGCGGTCGTGCGATGTGGCTCCCAAACAAAATTGCTGTCCTTTTTTCCCCCACAAATAGAGCTTTCTTTTGGTGGTATTTGATCACCCCTGTGGTTTTTATTTTTTGCGCTATAAACAAAAAAGCGTCAATTTTGAAAAAAGCGCATTATTTTTTAATTTTTGCTATAATAAATATCCCCCAAAAATATATAAAAAACTATTTTTTTCCTCAGTTTATGCCGATACGTATTCTTCTACATATTTTTGGTAAAAAAAAACGCAATAAGCGATTATTGATCGGTTTGCGCAAAAGTTATAGCGTTTACACAATAGGGGATAGTTTTATGGCATTTTTACTAATATATTTTTTTTTTTAAATGGTGGCGATCAGCGATTTTTATCGTGACTGCGACATTATGGCGGACACATTGGACATTTTTGACACATTTTTGGGGCCATTGTCATTTATACAGCAATCAGTGCTATACAAATGCACTGATTCCTGTGTAAATGACACTGGCAGTGAAGAGGTTAACCACTAGGTGGCAGTATAGGGGTTAAGTGTGTCCTAGGGGCGTGTTTCTAAGTGTGGGGGGCGTGGCCGTGTGTGACACGTCGCTGATCTCTGCTCCGATGACAGGGAGCAGAGATCAGTGACACTGTCACTAGGCAGAACGGGGAGATGCTTGTTGGCGAGGGCGTGAGGCGATCGCAGGTGCTGGCCGCCTCTTAAAGGGGAACGTACAGGAACGTGATTCTGCCTGTACGAGCCCTTCTGCCGCAGTATATCTGCGGGAGGCAGTCGGCAAGCGGTTAAAGGGCAAAAATGTATAAACCTATTACAGGACAATTTTATGATCCAGTTTATTGAGGCCCCAACTAGGAATGATGCTCTGTTGGACCTGGTAATCTCAAACCATGCTGAGCTTATTACTAATGTTCATATAAAGGAATATCTGGGTAGCAGTGACCATAACATGATTTCATTTGATGTTAGCTGTAAGCAAAAGACACTTCATTTTAAGAGAGCAAATTTTCCAAGGATGAGGACTCCCCCCTTAGGACTTAGACTGGGAGGGAATATTGGCATCAATGGACACAGAACAGAAATGCGAATTCTTCAAAAAGACTGTCTGTGAACTCACTACAAAGTATATTCCCATGAGCAATACGTTTAAAAGACTAAAAATAAAACCTATGTGGCTCACAGCCAAAGTTAAAAAAGCTATAAACAATAAGAAAAGAGCTTTAAAAAAATATAAAAATGAAGGAACACAATTGTCGTTTTAAATGTTACAAAGTTTGCAAAAGATAGGCGAAACCCCAAAAAGTTCTTCAAAAATATTAATAGTAAAAAGGTCAGGTCTGAGCATGTAGGCCCTTTACAAAATAATCTAGAGTGGGTGACTGGGGGCAAAGAGAATGAAAATATTTTAAATACCTTCTTCAGTTCTGTGTATACAAAGGAGCATGGGGGAGCTCATGTCCATAATGGGCATGGTAGTGACACAGCCCCAAATGATCCACAATGGCTCAAAAGTGATAAGGTCCAGAAATATTTAGACAGAATAAAAATGGATAAAGCACCTGAATCAGATGATATCCATCCGCAGATCCTATAAGAATTGAGCTCTGCCATTTCAAAGCCATTGTATCTAATATTAGGGAATCATTAATGACAGGAATGGTACCACTGGATTGTGACCACCAATGTGGTGCATATATTTAAAAAGGGAACAAAGCCTTTACCAAGTAACTATAGACCTGTTAGTTTAATTTCTATAGTCGGGAAGTTACTGGAGAGTTTAATAAAAGACCACATAGATGAATTCTTGCTGGAAAAAAATATTGTAAGCAACAGACAGCATGGGTTCATGAAAGACAGAAATTGTCAAACAAATCTGATTTCTTTTTATGAAGAGGTAAGTAAAACCTTGGACAGAAGGGTGGCTGTGGACGTGGTATACTTGGATTTAGGAGGGGGGGGGGGGGCAAAAAAAGCTTTCCCCCCCCCCCGTTAGGATGACCACATGTCCCGCAATTAAACTGACATAGAGCAGTCTAGAATGCAGGCAACAGGGGCAGACTGAGCAGCCATAGCACTGGCTCTGCCGCCACCTGAGACTCTACTGGTCACTAGTTGCTAGAGCCGCCTGGTGTATTAGTGGCCACCAGTGCATAGGAGGAGGAATCCCTTCAGTTCTCCCACATAGAAGTTTATCTCCCATGGTTGAGACACAGGTTTATTCATTCTATTACTAGGGTAGGACCCACTAATTCAGGGTACTTTGTCGCAGTAAGTGGGCTTAGCACTTTATGACCCTATAGTGTGACCAAACCCCCGTATTTTTGAATATGTTCAGGTGTTTTTAACTAGCCTTGCAGGATAAATGTCATTTTTGTATGTGTGCGCTGTAATCTGTTTTGTAGCAACCAGTGACGTCACACCTGCGACTCCCTGGCCCTGCCCAGCATTCAAAGCGGAGGAGTATACAACTTCCTCCTCCTCTGCGCTTAGTGCTTTTGGGGAGGCCCAAGGCAGCTTCCAAGTTGAGCCCTTGTCATGGAGAGTCCCAGCGGTGGGGTGCAGGGAGCGGAGCTAAACCTGCAGATCTGCATCTTCACACAGTGAGCTGACGGCCCCAGAGCCTGCGGGAAAGACGAGCAGCATGAGGCTGGCTAGAACCGGGAGCCCAGGAGGGAGAAGACATCCACTACCACCCTGACCGAGGGCCCAGAGGATGAGGATGGGCAGGAGGTAGGTGTATTACACACACCTACCCACAGAGAGGGGGGCACAGGAAGAAATGCAGGCAGGGCTAGGGGATCTCTTTCACCCCCCTCGCATTTTAATTTGATTTTTTTTTTTTACTAGTAATGGCAGTGATCAGCGACTTTTATAGCGGGACTGCGATATTGCAGCAGACAAATTGGACACCTAACTCACACTTTTGACACTTTTTGGGGACCAGTGACATTATTACAGTGCTAAAAAAAATGCACTTTCACTACACTAATGACACTGGCAGGGAAGGGGTTAACATCCGGGATGATCAAAGGGTTAAATGTGTGTCTAGGAAGTGTTTACTTACTGTGGGGGAGGTGCTTTGACTGCATGAAGACATCGATCCTGCTTCACAGAAACACAGGATTCATGTCTTCTGTACTTGTGGAATGACAGTCTGCCTTGTTTTCATAGGCAGACTGTCATTCTGCCAGACCGGCAGCTCCCGGCAGACATCGGGTCTGCAGGACCCGCTCATCGACTCCCGCTGTGTAAAATCACAGCGGTAATGAGCTGGCATCGGCACCCAAAACCCGGAAGTGAAGAATCACGTATATATACTTGATTCTGCGCACAACGGCCACCCTGTAGCAGTAAAACAGCTATTGGGCGGACGTAAAGCGGTTAAACAGGTAAGGGTGGGGCAAATTTACATGGGGGGCGCCCAATTTTAGTCTTGCCTAGGGCAGCACAAAACCAGAATACATCACTGGGTGTACCCCAAGGTTCAGTGCTGGGGCCCTTGTTAACCACTTCAATACAGGGCACTTTTGCACCTTCCTGCCCAGGCCAATTTTTCAGCTTTCAGCGCTGTCACTTTTTTAATGACAATTGCGCGGTCGTGCTACACTGTACCCAAACTAAATTTTTAGCATTTTGTTCCCACAAATAGAGCTTTCTTTTGGTGGTATTTGATCACCTCTGCGGTTTTTATGTTTTGCTAAATGAATAAAAAAGACCGAAAATTTCGAAAAAAAAAAGTTTTTCTTTGTTCTTGTTATAAAATTTTGTAAAAAAGTAAGTTTTCTCCTTCACTGATGGGCACTGATAAGCTGCACTGATGGGCACCGATGAGGTGGCACTGATGGGCACTGATAGGTGGCACTGATGGGCATTCATAGGTGGCACTGATGGGCACTCATAGGTGGTACTGGTGGGCACTGATAGGTGACACTGATGGGCACTGAAAGGCTGCACTGATGGGTACTTATTGGTGGCACTGATGGGCACTGATAGGCGGCATTGATTGGCACTGAAGGGCAGCACTGATGGGCATTGATGGGCTCTGATGGCTGACATTGATAGATTTAACTGATAGGCATCACTGGTGGCACTGGCAGGCATTTTACTTTGGCACTGATTGGCAGCTGCCTGGACACTGATTGGCAGCTGCCTGGACACTGATTGGCATTTCCCTGGTGGTCTAGGGTGGCATACCTGGTGGTCCAGTGTGGTGGCCATCCCTGTTGGTAGTGGCGGCATCCTGGTGGTCCTGGGCGGGCATCCGAGGGGGGGGCTGCGCAGATAGGAGAGCAGCCATACCAGCTCTCCTCTACTCGCGTCGGCTCTTCCTGTTTACATCATGATCAGCCGTGATTGGACACGGCTGATCACATGGTAAAGAGTCTCTGTCAGAGATTCTTTACCCAGATCGGAGTTGCGGTGTGTCAGACTGATACGCTGCAACAACGTTCGCCGCGACTTTGCCGACGTCATATTGCTATATGGCGGGCGGCAAGTGGTTAATATCTTTATAAATGATATAGGGTCTGGGATTAAAATTACAGTTTCAGTCTTTGCAGATAACACTAAGCTATGCAGTGGAATAACTTCCTTACGGGATGTCTCCAATTTACAAGCCGACCTTAATGCACTGTCTAATTGGGCAACTATGTGGCAGATGAGGTTTATTGTTGAGAAATGTAAAGTTATGCACTTGGGGGCTTTGAATATGCATGCATCATACATACTAGGGGGAATACAACTGGGGGAATCCATAGTGGAAAAAGATCTGGGGATTTTGGTAGATCATAAGCTCAATAATAACATGCAATGCCAAGCTGCAGTTTCCAGAGAGAGAGAGAGATATCATTTTGCCCTTGTACAAATTATTAGTAAGACCTCATCTGAAATATGCAGTTCAGTTTTGGGCACCAGTTCTCAAGTACGATATAGGGGGACTGGAGAATGTGCAGAGAAGGAAAACCAAACTGATAAGAGGCATGGAGGAGCTTAGCTATGAGAAAAGATTAGAGGAACAGAATTTATTCTCTCTTGAGGAGATTAAGGGGGGATATGTACAACATGTACAAATATATAAGGGGTCCATATAGTGAACTTGGTGTTGAGTTATTCACTTTACGGTCAACACAGAGGACAAGGGGGCACTCTTTACGCCTAGAGGAAAAGAGATTTCCGCTCCAAATACGGAAAGGCTTCTTCACAGTAAGAGCTGTGAAAATGTGGAATAGGCTCCCTCCAGAGGTGGCTCTGGCAAGCTCAGTAGATTGCTTTAAGAAAGGCCTGGATTCTTTCCTAAATGTACACAATATAACTGGGTACTAACATTTATAGGTAAAGTTGATCCAGGGGAAATCCGATTGCCTCTCTGGGATCAGGAAGGAATTTTTTCCCCTGCTGTAGCAAATTGGATCATGCTTTGCTGGGGTTTTTCGCCTTCCTCTGGATCAACTGTGGGTATAGGATTGTGTATCTGGGATTGTATGATATTATTTTTTATTTATTTATTTATTTATGGTTGAACTAGATGCATTGAAGGCTTGTAGGCTGCAAAAATTGCATTTCGAATCCACTTAAAGTGGGGTTCCACCCACAAAAAAAAACTACATGAAAAATTCTAAAAAAAAATACAAAAAAACATTTGGATATTTTTTTTTTTACTTACCTCTAAATGCCTGTTGCTAGGGGGTCCCTCATATTCTGCCTCTTCCAGTGCCTGGGCTGGTGACATCACTTCCCCCTCGGCACAGGAAGGGCTCAGCTCTGCTCCCTCCCTGCTGTCAATCATCTGGGACCCATTACAGGTCCCAGGTGACTGAGCGGCCAATCACGGCGTGCGGCGCCGCTCACGCATGCGCAGTGGGTGTCAGGCTGTGAAGCCACAGCCCAGCGCCCACAGTTGCAATGCCGGTGCCGCTGAACGGAGGGGGAGACGAGCGGGGCTTCGATCCCTCGCATCGCTGGACCCTGGGACAGGTAAGTGTCCAATTAAAAGTCAGCAGCTGCAGTATTTGTAGCTGCTGACTTTTAATTTTTTTTTTTTTTGCTGCTGTACCCGATCTCTCCCCTTTCCGCTCACACTGAACCGATCGGTACAGAGAGGGGAGAGAGGAACCGGACATGACGGTGGTTTGTTTACAAGTGATCGCTCCGTCATTTGACAGCAATCACATGGTAAACAGCCGATGTCAGCGGCCATTTATCGTGATCCATGATGCGCCGGGTCACAGATACTACCCTGTGCGCGCCACAGGGGCTCAATAACTCTGGGAGGACATCAATGTACGCCCTGCCAGAGTTATCGAGCCACGCTGTAGCCATAATTGGGCTCTATCGCGGTTGTTAAGTGGTTAATGGGCTTCTCAACCAAGAAAGAATTACCACTCCCTAACCACAGGAATTCCCTCTAAAACACCAATAGTGGGGAATCCTTATGTTTAAAGGTAGAAGGACTTGATTCTCTAATCTGTATAGGGGCTTAGCATAGCAGTAAAATAAGGATGAATATGTGCTGTAGACCAATACACCTCATCCGAAGGTCCCTTCAAATTCATCTGCCAGCCTTAGGAAAGGCAAGCACCCATCGCCATGTGGCGTATCTCTCGAGGCTTGAGGATCCTGTAGGGACCTGCGGATGATTACCTTTATTGGCCCTGTTGTTTGCATGGAGGACTGCTAATGGGCAGGTTGATATGAACCATAATATGTTGGATACCCTGAGGTGTATTGGTCTACAGTACATATTCATCCTTATTCTACTGCTATGCTAAGATGGTATAATAATACTCTTAATATCATAATCTTTCAAAAGATATACTTAAGCTCCTGAGGAAGTGCTTGTTGCGAAACATGTTGAGCTCCAACAAGCTACACCAACTGATACCAATCCTTCTTGGATGTTGGCAGCCTTACAATTTCTACCTGATACACCAGTATCTTAATAGGATTGGTCTGGGTCATACAACACAAATAGTAGCTTAACCACTTGCCGACCGCCGCACGCTGATGTACGTCGAAACTTTGGCAGCGGATATCGTTGTTATGGCAGCAGCTAGCTGCCATAACCCCAGTATCCCCATTTTCGCGTGGCGGTCGGCTTTCAGATAAAAGTGGTCTCTGCGGCGACAAGTGAGGCTAAGATGGCGCCCACTCGTCTCGATGACAATGCTGGGCGGAAGCGACGTCAAAACGTCACTTCCGCCCATACGTCTTAAACGTACTTTTTTTCAATGTCATTTTTTTAAATGCATTTTTTTTTTTTGTATTGCATTTTAGTGTAAATATGAGATCTGAGGTCTTTTTGACCCCAGATCTCATATTTAAGAGGTCCTGTCATGCTTTATTCTATTACAAGGGATGTTTACATTCCTTGTAATAGGAATAAAAATGACACAATTTTTTTTTTTTTAAAAACAGTGTAAAAATAAATAAAATAATGTAAAATAAATAATAAAAATAATTTTTAAAAATGTTAAAAACCCCCTTTCCTGACGAGCTCGCGCGCAGAAGCGAACATATACGTGAGTAGCGCCCGCATATGAAAACGGTGGTCAAACCACACATGTGGGGTATCGCCGCAATCGTTTGAGCGAGAGCAATAATTCTAGCCCTAGATCTCCTCTGTAACGCAAAACATGCATCCTGTAGAATTTTTTAAACGTCGCCTATGGAGGTTTTTGATGGGTAAAAGTTTGATGCCATTCCCAGAGCGGGCGATATTTTGAAGCGTGACATGTTGGGTATCAATTTACTCTGCGTAACATTATCTTTCACAATATAAAAAAAAATGGGCTAACTTTACTGTTGTCTTATTTTTTTATTAAAAAAAGTGAATTTATTCCAAAAAAAGCAAACTCGTAAGACCGCTGCGCAAATACGGTGTGAAAAAAAGTATTGCAATGACCGCCATTTTATTCTCTAGGTTGTTAGAAAAAAAACAATATATAATGTTTGGGGGTTCTAAGTAATTTTCTAGCAAAAAAAATGTTTTAAACATGTAAACACCTAAAATCCAAAACAAGGCTGGTCCTTAAGTGGTTAATTTGAGTATTGAATTTTATTCATGAGATTTTAACTACATGTCTATATCTTATATTCTATGAAATAAAATGTGTCTCTTTTTACAGAAACTTCTTTGTGTGTTTGGTGCCTAAAGTCCATGTTGTTTTCACTTCATATTATATTGTTCATATCTTGTCCACAGACCAGTGCACCATGATCAAGTACAGAAGTTGCCCTACCCCACAGGAAGAAAGTACCTATAAAGCCAAAGGGAATAACTTTCTAGTAAGCGACACCCGGCCTCATCACCAGAAAGGGCCCCGAAAACCACAATTACCAGAGCCAAGGGAACAAAACAAACATGATGCAGTTTACTCCTGGATGGTGCAGAAACACAAAACAAATTAGGGCAGAAGGTAGGGAGAGGCCTTTTAATCTCTTTCTGGTTCTAGTCTCCTGTTGAAGGCAGAGCCAATCATCTCTCAAGTGAGCTGGTCTGGAAGATATGTGGGAAAAATAGTATTGCAAACGCTTACTTGCAGCATTTTTCCTTTTTATTATTTTTATAACTTACTTGCAATTTGCCTTTTAACATGCTAAAAAAAATGACTATTCCAGAAAAGTTAAAAAAAAGAGAGCGAACCTCCCTCTTTGTACATCATAGCCCTCTCCTCTTCTGTGAGTTTCTAATTACCGTCTGTGCTGACCCAGCTTACCTGCCCTTTCCCTCACACACCTATGTAACCTTTTATGCAACCGATGTGAATTAAAAAGGGTAATAGCACAGACTGTCATTTGAGTGACAGCTCTGAGTCTGCAGGGGCTGAGGAAACCACATATAAAATGGCGGTGCCGAGCAGCAGTCTCAGGGCTTTGGATATCTTCACAAGGGAGGCTTTTACAGATAATTACCATGCATAAAATATATTAAATGCACATATAATCTTATGGGAAGATTTTCACTTTTTCATGAATGGCCCATCAGGGTTTTATATTCTAGCCTTTTTTGGCGAAGTTCACAAGGGAAATAGAGGAGCAGTAAAAACATGTATTGATCCACGTTTTAACTGTTCCCTGACTGCATACCTGCAAAAATATGTGGCAGCTGCTCACGTCCGTACACATTGCTGTGGCTGCAGATGATGAATCCTTCTACCCCGATGGATCCTCAGATAGCAGTAAAAACTAGACACAACCTCTATTTGCCCACTTTATGCAAAATTAATAAAAGATTGTTGGTTTGACATACACCTTACCTCTCTCATGTGCTGGTTGACCTAGTAAAGTGATCTTCTGGAGTTTTTGCCACATCACAAGGAGCAGGTAGCAGTAGGCCCATAGCACTGAAATTTCACTGAAGAGCCCATGTCTCTTAGCAACTGAGATCAGAGCATGGAAAGGCATTCCCCATATTAGAGGACTCTATTAGTGCACTTGTCCAATGTTGAAGGGCAAATGGACCTGTATTAATTATTTAGCACAGGACTACACTCATGCCCTCTTTCTGTGGTATATGCCTGGTTTACCAGGCTTGTATTTTTCTATTTTTCAGGTTTAGGTGAGCTGCATTTGCATTTTTATTTGTGTTAGCAAAAGGAAAGAGGAAAGGAAAGGTCTTTTGACAATTATTACCAGTGGTTTGGAAAATGAAAACTTGGCAGACTACTGGCTTATGGGTGTGGATTGGGCAATCTGCCGAGTAAGCGGATTTTTTCATGACCTGCTTATCCCTAGTTTTTAGCGTAATACAAAATTAATTTTCTTGCAGTTAAATAATGAATTGCCTTGTCCAATCAAAAACAACTTCAATAACTATGATTTTCTTGGTGCAGCTCCTGTGTAATCTTTTATTAATGTGTTGGAGAAGTAAGGTAAAATTGCACACAAGTTTCTTTTCAATTTTGGGTGGAGTGGGGAAGAAATAGAACCTCCACAAAGCTTGTATTGCTGTCTGTCCCTATTGGATAGATTTCTACCACTTTCTGTCCAAGAAATTTAAATGAAAGCAAGAGAAAATCCTGACTTAAAATGGTGTCTCCGTGAGGAGTTTGCACCTTTACTGTTGTGAAATATATAATTTATAATTATTTAATTTATATATTATAATATTTATAAATATATAATATATAATTTCAGTGCAATATAAAAGCATATGTGGACCCAAATTATTCAATAGTGAAATATAGGTACCAGCATCCCTAGTCATAATTCTAGATGCAAATAATGGGACTTTCAAGGTACCAAATAAGTCCGGAATAATTGTTATTTATAAAAAGAAAACTTTATTTATAAATGATATAAAAAAGTACTCCATTAGTAAAATAAAATAGATTTTGGTACACCCCCCACCTGTTAAGGGAGAAATAGTGGAAACTGGATTCTTGTAGAGGGGACTATATGCTACGTGCTTGGCGGGAAACATCATGATCATCGGAATACATTTTAAAGGGTACGTTCACCTTTGTACACATTTTTTAAATAAAATGCAATCAATCAGTGATCACCCTTCTCACTAAATACACGATCAGATTTCATAGTGTAAGGCTTTCTTTAGACGAGTACATAGGAAGGAGTGGACAGAAACACTCAGCTGTCAAGACCCGTTCACATCTCTGCATAGTGGGACCTCGCATTCCCACATGAGTTTTTTTTTTGTTTGTTTTTTTTAGCAAGGGGGGGAGCGTTTTGGAGCATTTTCACTCATCACACATAGGGCAGCCCATCCACCTGAATGTGCTACCCTACACACAGCAATCGCTTCAAAGAAGCTACAGAACTTTTCTTTTGAGTGGAGCTTGGTGTGTTTTTTACTGCGATTTTTGGTGTAGCGCATTTCTGAAATGCAGGGAAACGCACAGATGTAAATGGGGTCTCATTGTTCTTGTGTAAATGCACCAATTTCACTTTCAGGCCCCATTCACATCTAGCATAGTGGGAGCGCACATTTTGTGTCTCTTTTTTCCTGTGACACGCATAGGGTAGCCTGTTGATTTCAATTGGCTGCACTACATGTGGTTAATGGGACATTTTGGCGTTTTGTGGGTTGTGTGTTTTTTGCAGCATTTGCCCCTCGTTTTTTCAAATGGCAAAATATGTGTTTGCCTCTGTGTTGGTATGCTGTTAACAATTAATGGCAATGAAAGCGCAACTAGTAATTTTAGGTGCATGAACATGGCCATACACTATGCAATCTGATTGTATATTGTGTATTTAGTAAGAAGGGTTATCACTGATTGATTGCATTTCATTTAAAAAGCGTGCACCTGGGAATGGGTGGGTGGATGATGCACTTCCTGTGTCATGACCTAAAGTCTGATCAGGAGGAAAAACATTACTAATGGAGACGTCTGGAAGCGTGGATTTGATGGAAAGCTTTTATATTTTTGCAAAAAAAGTATGTGAATGCTATATTAATGCATAAGGGAGCTGGAATTTGGAAAAAAAAATGTACAAAGGTGAACTTACCCTTTAAACACAGATCATCGTCTCGAGTTTACACCGTGTATATTTTGTTCCCAAGACTAAATGTGGGGGGTGACTAGTTGGTGGATTTTTACTGAGCTGTACCATAACACTCTGATAATACCACCTCTATAATATAATTTGGTGCTTGGTGGGAATGTACATTTTCTTAGGAATACACATTAAGAACAGTTTGATGTGCTTTGGTCTTGAGTTTGGGCAAAATAGCAGTTTTGAAAAGTTTTTACCTGTTTTCTGTGAATTAACACACATTTTACTCCTTTTTTCTTTTTCTTTTTTTTTTTTGAGATTCATCCCTAGGAAATTTTTGACATTTTCCATGCAACAGTGTACTGCTAATTTTGAAGTTGTTAGGGTCTGGGATTCATACTGTAATATAATGCTAAACTTAGTGGTGAATGACAGCCCACTCCCTCCCTCCTCCTTCATGCCCACTAACCAGCTAAAAACAATGGGGGCAGGATATTACATCTTGATTGATGGTGGCTTCACCTCTCTGTTATTCTAAGACATCATACACATGCAAAAATTGAAGGGACGATGTCAAACAGTGTTTGTTTAGTATCATTTTAAGCTAAAAAAAAAAGGCTAATGCAGCGTGCACACGAGCGGACTTTACGGCAGACTTTGCCCGGCGGACGGGATTTCATCAGACAATTCGATCGTGTGTGGGCTCCAGCGGACTTTGTTTTCTCAAAAGTTGAACGGACTTAGATTTGAAACATGTTTTAAATCAATCCGTCGAAATCGAGTCCGGTCGAAAAGTCCACTGTCTGTATGCTAGTTCGACGGACAAAAAGCCACGCTAGGGCAGCTATTGGCTACTGGCTATGAACTTCCTTGTTTTAGTCCGGTCGTACGTCATCACGTACGAATTAGACGGACTTTGGTGGATTGTGTGTAGGCAAGTCCGTCCATTCAGAATGTCCGTCGTAAAGTCCATCGAAAAGTCCGCCGGGAAAAGTCTGCCGTAAAGTTCGGCCGTGTGTACGCGGCATAAGGGTTTAATGCTACATTAAACTGGCCATACATCGAATCAAATTTTGTCTGAATTCTGCTGAATCAGCCGAAATTCAAGGTGTGAGTGGCCCTGCTGACATCCCCCAGCTCAACAAACTCCAGTTGAGAATTCAAAGTGTCTGGCTGGAAAAAAGTTGGCAAAACTGACTGCAGCCAATTAGCTGCAGTAACAGTTCGGGTATTCTGACAGTCATGGATGCCGGCTGTCAAAATGCAATAGATGGCAGTGAGAGACTTGTCCATCTATGCTGTTTAGCATCGATGGAAGAATCTATAGATTTCTTTTGCCCTGTACACACGGTCAGACATTGATCGGACATTCCCACAACAAAATCCTAGGATTTTTTCCGACGGATGTTGGCTCAAACTTGTCTTGCATACACATGGTCAAAGCCATTGTATCTAATTTTTAGGGACTCATTAATGACGGGAATAATACCACTGGATTGGCGCAGGGCGAACGTGGTGCCTATATTTAAAAAGGGATCAAAGTCTTTACCAAGTAACTATAGACCTGTTAGTTTAACTTCTATAGTCGGGAAGATACTGGAGCATTTAATAAAAGACCACATAGATGAGTTCTTGCTGGAAAAAAACATTTTAAGCAACAGACAGCATGGGTTGATGAAAGACAGAAGTTGTCAGACAAACCTGATTTCTTTTTATGAAGAGGTAAGTGAAACCTTGGACAGAGGGGTGGC
Source organism: Lithobates clamitans (assembly GCA_037952925.1). NCBI lineage: Eukaryota > Metazoa > Chordata > Amphibia > Anura > Ranidae > Lithobates > Lithobates clamitans. Next base: position 2,891,968 of record JBBGZY010000331.1, on the reverse strand, counting down.
TGAGGACGTGGTATACTTGGATTTTGCAAAAGCGTTCGATACAGTTCCCCACACACGGTTCATGTGTAAGTTAAAGTCTACAGGCTTGGAAATATCAGTTTGTAAATGGATAGAAAACTGGCTAAAAGACAGAATTCAGAGAGTAGTGGTTAATGATTCTTACTCTGAATGGTCTAAGGTTATCAGTGGTGTACCCCAAGGTTCAGTGCTGGGACCGTTACTCTTTAATATCTTTATAAATGATATTGGGTCTGGGATCAAAAGTAACATTTCTGTCTTTGCAGATGACACCAAGCTATGCAGTGGAATAACGTCCTTACAGGATGTCTCCAATATACAAGCTGACCTCAGTGCTCTGTCTAATTGGGCGTCTATGTGGCAGATGAGGTTTAATGTTGAGAAATGTAAAGTTATGCACTTGGGGGCTAAGAATATGCATGCATCATACATGCTAGGGGGAGTACAACTGAGGGAATCCATAGTGGAGAAGGATCTGGGGGTTTTGGTAGATTATAAGCTCAATAATAGCATGCAATGCCAAGCTGCGGTTTCCAAAGCGAGCAAAGTCCTTTCTTGTATTAAGAGAGGTATGGACTCTAGAGAGAGAGAGATATCATTTTGCCCCTATTCAAATCATTAGTAAGACCTCATCTGGAATATGCAGTTCAGTTTTGGGCACCAGTTCTCAAAAAGGATATCAGGGAACTGGAGAAAGTGCAGAGAAGGGCAACCAAACTGATAAGAGGCATGGGGGAGCTCAGCTATGAGGAAAGATTAGAGGAACTGAATTTGTTCACTCTTGAGAAGAGGAGAATAAGGGGGGATATGATCAACATGTTCAAATATATAAGGGGTCCATATAGTGAACTTGGTGTTGAGTTATTCACTTTACGGTCAACACAGAGGACAAGGGGGCACTCTTTACGACTGGAGGAAAAGAGATTTCATCTCCAAATACGGAAAGGTTTCTTCACAGTAAGAGCTGTGAAAATGTGGAATAGACTCCCTCCAGAGGTGGTTCTGGCCAGCTCAGTAGATTACTTTAAGAAAGGCCTGGATACTTTCCTAAATGTACATAATATAACTGGGTACTGACATTTATAGGTAAAGTTGATCCAGGGAAAATCCGATTGCCTCTTGGGGGATCAGGAAGGAATTTTTTCCCCTGCTGTAGCAAATTGGAGCATGCTCTGCTGGGGTTTTTCCGTCCTCTGGATCAACTGTGGGTATAGTATTGGGTATATTGAATTGTACAATATTTTTTTTTATTATTTTTGTTTGAACTGGATGGACTTGTGTCTTTTTTCAACCTGATTAACTATGTAAACTATGTAACTATGTAAAGTAGTCGGAAAATCCGAGCATTCTGAACGCGGTGATGTAAAACACATACGTCGGGACTATAAACGGGGCAGTAGCCAATAGCTTTCATCTCTTTATTTATTCTGAGCATGCGTGGCACTTTGTGCGTCGGATTTGTGTACACACGATCGGAAAATTTCATAGCCTGCTCTCAAACTTTGTGTGTCGGAAAATCCGATGGAAAATGTGTGATGGAGCCTACACACGGTCGGAATTTCCGACAACAAGGTCCTATCAAACATTTTCTGTCGGAAAATCCGACCGTGTGTACGGGGCATTAAAGTGTATGGCCAGCTTTACAGTGGCCAGACACAGAGGTAATCACTCATTACAAAGCTTCCCTGCTAAGTGTGACTGATTTGCACCACTGGGAAGTGGGGCCTAGCTGGAAGTTAATAGGATGTTGACTATAAATCACATGACATATGTAAAGTTTTATACACTGTTGAAGTATCATATTATCCTCATTGCACATTGTGTAGGTATGTTCAGCATCTTGGCAGTGTGTTGATGTCTGTATTGTGGCTGGTCTTGGCACTTGTGGGAGACAAAATAGGACAGGCTAATAGCTCCTTAACAACTGCTCTTGAGGAAACGTCTGCCGATCTGCGTTACTTGGAAGAAGTATGTATCTTTGTTATTAAGTACTTGTAAAGTAATGTTGACTTACACGATTGCTGCAAACTGTCTGCTGACTGAAGATTGTCATCGTGATCACCCCTCATAGTCGGCATGTTGACAGTCGATACCTACATGGTAAGTAAAGAGAGAATTAAACAATAATGAAGGTGCATTGATTCAACTGTGTATAGAGCTTCACATATATGCCAAAATCATAAACCTAATAGAAAAAAGTCTGCTATGAGTAAGCCTGTTCCAACTTGGTGCCATTGTGGTTTTACTAATAAACCATGGAAATGGCTTGCAGGTAAAAGAGGAAGCTTTCCTATGACACTGGCTGCTATATATATAATTTTGTGAACTGCCTGGATGCTTACACAAAAGAAGGCAAACTGAAAAAGTTATAACGTAAAGTCTTTTATTGCGATCCAATCTTTTAGTGGGGCACAGAAAGTGATGTGATTGCTTTTAACTTTACACAAGCTGTTTAGATGTTAATCATTTATATTACAATCTGCCATGATAGTCTACGTACATATGATTCCTGCTTTGTGAAAATAACTTAAATTCTTCAAACACTTTTATACTACTAAATTGTGCTGAGTTTACAGGAAAGGGGTACTTTGTATTGAAAAATGTATTGTGCTTTGGTAATGCTAATATGTTGTGAACTGATTCTACTGATACTGATACTGAAGTATGATTTATATCTGTAGCACCCTCAGTGTACAGAGAAGGTAAATGTAGTTTGACTCCTGTGTAGGCAGAAGAGCTGGGGTTAATTTGTTGTGGCTAGCTGTGCAGAGCTCTAAAGGCTGGGCCTCTGATACCTCCCCCTGGCTTTCAGAACTGGCAGGATATTTCTGGGACTAAAGCTGCATACACACAATCGGACTTTCCAACAGGAAATGTTCGATGACAAGCTGTTGGCAATAAATCCGACTGTGTGTATGCTCCATCGGACAATTGTTGTCGGACTTTCCGCCAACAAATGTTGGATAGCAGGTTTTTTAAATTTTCCACGGACAAATGTCTGCTGTCGGATTTTCCGAGCGTGTGTACACAAGTCCGCCGGACAAAAGTCCAAAGTACCAAAACGCATGCTCGGAAGCAAGAAGGAGAACGAGCTGGAAGCGGTCGGTCTTGTAAACTAGCATTCGTAATGGAGAATTAACATTCGTGACGTGGCAAATTATGAAATCTCGAAATGCGACGCACATTCTCTTCTTCTTTAATGGGATAATAATGAAGCTGCTCTGCTGGTCATACTGATGGAGTTATTGCAAATGAATTTTCAAAGGTTTTTTTTTTCTAGTGATATCAAGAATAATATTATTTATTTATTTATTTTTTGGGCAAGTTACGACAACACCATTATCCTGTAGTTTTTAAGATCAAAGATACAACTATGTTGGTGTCCCTTGTCAATTTTACATTGTAACTGCCTACTCCCAAACTGTCATTTGAAGTAAAACACATAGCCAAGTATTATTCTCCACAATTTTTTTTATTGTGCATTAAAAAAAGCAAACAAATAAAATTAGACATGCTATCTGCCAATAGAATTTAACCAAAAAGTGCATTCTATGCATCCAAAAATATAGAAAATATACCAAATCAAATCATTATTCAACCAAAAAAATTATGTCAAAGCAATAACTCCAAGGCCAATTATAAATAACACATTATTTCCTCCAATTCCGCAACATGGCTGGTTGACGAACGGCCGTTCAGAAACAAACTGAAAAGTGTGAACTGAAAAGTGCGAAATGAAAAGCACGAATCAACACTCACCAAACTTCTACTAACACAAATTTAGCAGAAGGAGCCCAAAGGGTGGCGCTAAAGAGCTGAAAAACAACGTAGTTTTGTCACTACGTTCATATTTGTTGGCCAACAATTGTGTGGCCGTGTGTATGCAAGACAAGTTTGGGCCAACGCCCTTCGGACAAAAGTCCACGGTTTTGTTGGCCAACAATCTGATCGTGTGTACGAGGCTTTAGAGGGTGGAGGAACAGAGGCTAAAACCTGAATATTTAGTTTCTACTAATCCCTTGGGAGGTAAGGCCCAGAAGGTGGGGAAATAGGCCATAAATGTTCAGGAGCCTAGCTGTTAGTGAGTAGAGTCCAGGGTCCAGTCGCCTGGAGGGGATTCCTGTGCTGGGGGGCTCTGCCCCTAGGCAGAAGGAAGGACAGGAGAGGAAGAAAGAAGGTGCAACTGGGAGTCTCACCCCTTCTTACCAGCCTCAGCTAGGCTTAACTGAAGTCATCCTGACAGACAAAGTCCAGCCTGTGTAGCAGAAAGCCTATACAGCAGCCACTTGAACTTCAGGACTCACCAGTGAGTAACTTCTCTTTTCGCCACACCCCAAGCCTAAATAGAGGGGACAGCAGGATGCAATATTTTGCTAAGCCATAACTAAGAGTCCGTTTAGAGCTAATACAAAGCTGTCAGAAGCCATTCTACACCTCTAGGTCTGTAGTAACCAGGCGCATTAGCATTTCTCCAAAGAGAAGCACCTGCATTCTACAGTTGGAACTTTTTTTCACTGTTCTTGCTGTGCCATGAATCCTACGGGAGGGCAGTGTTGTTGATGTTAATAACTAGCAGCCAGAGAGATTAGCAAGTCCTACAGTTCTGAGCATCCCATACTTTCCCATTCCCCATCCAAATTTATCCTCTAAATAAACAAAAATCCCCTGGACTGATTATTGAAAACTTATGAAAGCCTATGAAAACTTTGCAAAATTCCTGTTGCCGGGTTGTATGTAAGGGTAGGGCTTAAAAACCCAGCAGCTCCTACGAGAGTGAGCAGTACATATTCAGGTAGGTACATTTTGAAGAATATTTAGTTGCAGTCAGAAATGAACAAAATATGTATAGTGAGTGAGTAGCAGTTTGTGAATTATTTTTTGCCAAACATTGTTATGCTTTTCACTGTGCTGTATCAGCATGTTGTTCTTTCGGCAAGCTCCTAGCTGATCATACTTCCCCCAGACTAGTTTGTGACATGCAGTGTGATGTCAGAGGTGAATCAGTGTGAGACATTCCTGCATGGTGACTCATCTGTAGAAACTACAGTCTCAGTCTCTAGTCCTCCAAAATTGAAATAATTAAACAGTGACAGATCTTGGCAACCCGACAGGTAAATAAAATAGTTCCCACTGCACCCACTTATGTTATTTCATGACAGTGCAAGGTTTCCTTTGATGATAACCTTGAAGTTATGCACCCCCACAGCTCCCAATCAGAAATCAACCTTTTTGCTCAGTGGTTTTTGTTTGCCTTAGATTACTGCACATTTTTGCTCTTTGCATATGAATATTAGTACATACAATTAGTATCTGGAAAATGTCTAGACTGCAAAGTGTGTTTTAATCAGTTTAATCAATCACTTGAGTACAGTTATAATACAAAGCTAATTCTCATCTTCTGCTATGTAAAACTGACCCACTGAAGATTATTTCACCTGGATTTCTGCTTTGGTGAATGTGTTTAATTTATTAATTTACATAATGGAAACATCTCTCTTTATTATCCAAACTACCAATACCTTACCATACCACCCAACTTTCTACAATGATAAAGAAGCACACCTTTTAGCACATAGTATGTAAGCAAAGAATACGTCCTGCCACAGCCCCAGGTACAAGGACCATGAAGATCTAATATGCAGAAAATGGTTGGCTAAACCTTGATTTTTTTCCTTTATATTGTTTTTTCAAAATAACTAATGCAGTAATATAAAGGTTGGAAAAAAAAGTTTAGTGCAGCATAACACGTTTGGTAATAAAATACATTTTGTATAGAGGTGTGCACATCAGACCACAAGGAGGGACATCAGAGGATGCAGGAGAGACTGAGGAATTTAGTCTCAAAAAAGGGACATTCCCTCCAAATGAGGGACAGTTGGGAGCTTGTAGGCAGATGCAGTCTGCTGTCTCCACTGCAGGTGGCGCTCAACTGCAGTGGCAAGGCAGAGGGAGAGGAAGTCATGAGGAAGATGGTTAATCTATAGTTTCCTGAGTCACTGGGGCAGTGATCCGATTGGATACTGGCTGTCCATGTGACTCTAGTGACCATCTTGTGTGTGGCAGAGTCTATTTAAGACCCTGGCCCCTGGGTTTTTACATTCGGAAGTGAGCAGTGTAGGGACAGGTTACCCGTCTGTCAGGGACAGTTTTAGTGGCAGGAAAAGGTTAAAGACGAGAAGGGAAAGCTTAGGGTTCGCAATTTCTTAGACATCTTCCCGTTTGGGTCTGAGACAACCAGGCCACACTCTGCCCCTGCAGACAGACTCTGTCGATGCAGGTGTTACGGGCTCCGCTACACGCTGTTCAAATTTGTGAGGGTCCTCTCACACCGTGTTTGTTGTGAAGTCTTTTGCTTTTACTATAATACAAGTTCTACAGATTGCACCTGGACTGTGTGTGAGTTATTATTGCTGCACCACGCTGCACCCACCCACAAACTATGCCTTACTAATTTTTGCGTTTTTAATTTTAAATTTGAATGATTTTATTACACTTTTAACAGGGTTTTGTCTTATTTTCTGTATGTGTTATTCATTACACAAAAAGATATTTGTAGCTCTCAAGGTGATTGGCTCACCACAGACTCCACTGACAAAGCCACACTTGCTAGTGTGGCTCGTTGCACTCCGGTGAAAAGAAAATGAATCATCACACTCCAGGTTTCAGCAACATTTCTTATATAATATACAGAAGCAGGGATCACATATGATGTCTTTTGTACTAAAAAGTGCTTTTTCAAAAAGAACTTGTGCAGTGATTCATTTCTAACCTAAAGCAGTATTACACCCAAAACCAAAAATGTAATATATTGCAGCTTGCCAATCATTAGATGAGGTGACTGCATTTGTTTTCTTTTTTTTTTAGGTATTTTCTCCTTTGTTTTCACCTGGTGATCTGGTCAGTAACACGCCTCCTTAATTAGAGTGCCCCCCACTCTGGGTGAAGGAGCACAGGTGGCACCTTTGGTCAGCAGCGTTGTCAGTCTGGGGGTAGGGGAGTGTAAGATGTACTAGCAGATTTATATACACTAACAAACTGGAGCTAAACTCTAGCTAACTCTCTATAATCGGTTACAGCTAACAGCCGTAACCTTTTCCTTTTGGGATACGGGTTTTATATAAATATTGATAATAGTAAGCACCCCTGCCAGTGTAAAATTGTTTGGCCCATCCTTGTAAAATGATACAACGGGGAGGGAGCTTGTTCTTTTTAAAAACAACAGATTTACTGGCTGTATCACTAGATGAATATAGAAGAAAGAAAGACTAAAAAAGAAAGCAAATGCTGCCGTCACACTTAAGAATCGATAAGCTGCAATGTAATAAATGTTTTTGGGTTTACCATTTTAGAGCATTTCAGCATCACTTATTTAATTTATTACTGTTTTTATATTTAGGGTGAACACCACTCAAAAGTTAGTGAAGAGGGGTTAGAAACTGTCAGGTGTTTATATGCCGATTGGAGAAATGTTCTCTCATTTCCTGTCTCAATGAAAACCAGGACATTGCTGTGAGCTGAACTGTGTTGCCATGAATAATCCATAAGGGAACCAGTGGCACTGCCATCAGTACTTGTAGAATCTCTACTGAAATATATGGAGAATGCATTCCTGGTATTTGATACAGAAAATTTAGCTCACAATGATGTTTTGGAAGTCAGTGGGATAGGAAGTGAGGACAGATCTACTCAAGTGGGCATATACAATAGTAAAAGCACAAAGAAGAAGATAACTTTGCTCCGTCTAAAACCATAGCTGGCTGATGTTCCATTCAAATGCAAATCTATTACATATTTGCAGTGACTGCTCACTCTGAATTATTACTCTAGAAAAACGAGGGGATTGAACGTATATGTTTCATGTTTTATAAAAGCATAAACAACTGTTTACTGTAGGACTGTTCAGGTGCTACATTATCATGAATGTAAAGTACACATGCATAGCTTCCAACTGTCCCTGAGTTGGAGGGACTGTCCCTGATTTGTAACAATGTCCCCCTGTCTCTCTTTTCTCCTCCTTTCCCATGGTGGCCTTCTCTGGACTCACTCCCCTAAACCTAGTGGACGCATGCGAGGTGGAGTCTGAATCCTGCTACTATAGACAAGGTTGCTAAACGTTTTTCTAATGCCCACCTAGCCACCTGTTCCCTGGAAACAGTTCCCTCTTAAATACTTTGGTTACCCTCTGACTCTATCCTATACTCTCTATCCCACATCTTCAATCTCTCCCTCTCTTCTGGCATCTTCCCCAACTCTCTAAAACATGCACTAGTCACTAGTCACCCCCATACATTTGTCCCTCCTTTTGGTCTGATCTATATAGTTGTATATAAAATGCACTTTTTATCTTTCAAAAAGTGCTTCCCAGTGCTAAACCTTTCATCCAATTTCTATATCGCTGCATTTTTAAATTTCCAAAGGCAATATAAAGGAATAGTAGTCATTTTTGTTTGTATTATTCACCTTTTAAGGGGGCGTGGCAGGGGTGTGTGTCCTATGACTACATTTTTTGCTAATAGGTGTCCCTCGTTCCCATCTCAAAAAGTTGGGAGGTATGCACATGTACATGAGACGGCTGATTGCTAGTCATTTTTCAGAATCATTCCAGCATAAACACTTATGCCTGCATAGATGTACTGCAAAATAACGTGAATTTCTCATGAAATTGTACTTGTTGAATCATAACTTTGAAAATATTGTTTATTCAAGGCAGTCCTAACCTTGAAGCAAGGGGAAATGTATGCCTTGGGTTACATTTTTCATCCCTGGAGGAAGTGGTAGTATGTCTGGAGGGCATTAACACTTCTCAATAATGTTATCAAGGACTTAGCCATTGCTGAATGAAGTGTAGCATTCAAATAGTGCTAAACTTTAAGAATACTACTCCTTATTCAGCGGCCTATGAGTTGCTTCCCTGTACACTCTGCAGTCTGTAAAAAAAAAAAAAAAAAGAAGACAGAAGCTCAATCACTTTACAATTCCAGGGGTCTGGTAACACAACAGCATCCATGTAAAATGATAAAGACTTTCTGCTAACATTCAGCTTTTTACAGTGTTTTTTTACATTTTTTTTTAGTAATGCTCATGGTGTGGTTATGGTGTGAAAAGTTTGCTGTGATAGATGTGTGCCCAATATTAGCTCCTGATTGATTAATAGGCAAATTCCATCCATACCCATTAAAGTAAAAAACAAGAGCACCTTTGGGGGGAAGGGACATGCCAGGGGGATGTATGCTGGGGTTTGTTCTTCCAATAAAGTGGTGTCCTTTAATTAAGTGGCACTTCCGCTCTTGCACTTCAGCGACTGCGCAAAGCAAACATCTACAGTAAGCTACTTTACAAATCACTAGACTGCAGATGACCTTGTTTCCCCATTTAGCTGTCCTTCCTCTCTGTAACATGCTAACTTTTTACCTCTCCTTTTCACAGTTGTATCCTCTCTCCTTAAACCCTTTTTCCTTCATCCCTTTTCTCCACCCCACAATCTGTATATATCACTTCTGCCCTCTCTTTATTACTGTACTCATCACCTCCTCCCAATTCTAATCTCACACACTAATAAAACCCTCAGGGTACTGAGGCATGTCCCTTCATATAAATCACACTCTCATATTACCTCCCTCACCCTTTTGCTTCTCCTAACCTCTGGAGATATATCCCCAAAACCTGGGCCTCCTTTATTTAACAGTACCCAACACACCCATCACCCTGTACCCTCTGGCAGCATCTGTAATACACACAATTTAGTTTCTATTCCTCTTCTTCCCAAAACCAGCCTCCCCTTCTCCTGTGCCCCCTGGGATGCCTGGTCTGCCTGCAACAAACACAGCTCTGTTCATAAGATCTTGGTCACTAACTCCTTTAATCCACTTGCTGTCACTAAAACCTGGCTTCATGAATCCAACACTGCTTCTCCTCCTTCCCTTTCCCATGGTGGGCTTCTCTGGACTCACTCCCCTAGACCTAGTGGACGCATGCGAGGTGGAGTCTGAATCCTGCTACTATAGACAAGGTTGCTAAACATATTTCTAATGCCCACCTAGCCACCTGTTCCCTGGAAACAGTTCCCTCTTAAATACTGTGGTTACCCTCTGACTCTATCCTATACTCTCTATCTCAGATCTTCAATCGCTCGCTCTCTTCTGGCATCTTCCCCAACTCTCTAAAACATGCACTAGTCACCCCCATACATAAAAAGCCTTCCTTGGACCCCACCAATCGTAACAACCTATGCCCCATCTCCTTGCTCCTGTTTTCCTCCAAACTCCTTGGACGCCTGGTCTACAACCAACTTATTGAGAATAACCTTCTTGATCCCCTTTAGTCTGGATTTCACCCTCAACACTCCACAGTAACTGCTCTCCTAAAACTCACAAATGACTTCCTAACAGCAACAACCAATGGACGCTATTCTCTACTCCTACTTCTGGACCTTTCAGCTGCCTTTGATACAGTTGACCACCCCCTCCTCTCCATGGCTGTGCTCTTTGCTGGCTCTCATCCTACCTATCCCACCACACCTTCAGTGTCACTTACAATTCTACTACCTCCTCTCCTCTTTCTCCATCTGGGTCCCACAAGGTTCTGTTCTTGGACCTCTCCTATTCTCAATCTACACCTCCTTCCTGGGTCATATGATGGCCTCCCATGGCTTTCAATATCATTTCTACACTGACGACACCCAAATCTAGCTCTCTACCCCTCAGCTCACTGCATCAGTCTCCTCACACATCTCTAATTTACTAACAGACATCAGTCACTTGCTCAAATTCAAACTGTCCAAAACTGAGCTCATAATATTTCCTCTCACACATGCCTCTTTCCCTGACTTCTCTGTCAAGATCGATGGCACAACCATCAACCCATCCCCGCATGCCAGGGTGCTAGGTGTTTTCTTGGACTCTGAGCTCCCCTTTTGGCCCCACATCCTATCACTTTCCAAAGCTTGCCACCTCAACCTCTGAAACATCTCCAAAATATGCCCCTTTCTAACCAACGACACCACAAATCTCCTAATTCACTCCCTTGTCATTTTTTGCCTCAACTACTGCAACTCCCTCCTCATTTGCTTACCTTTAAATAGGCTTTTCCCTATTCAGTCCATCATGAATGCTGCCGCCAGACTCACCCACCTTACAAACCGCTCAACGCCTGCTTCTCCCTTTCTGCCAATCCCTCTATTAGCTGCCAGTCACCCAACGTATTCAATTCAAAATACTAACATTAACTTACAAAGACATCCACAACTCAGCCCCCAGCTACATTACTAACCAAAGTCGCAAAATAGGAGATAGTCGGACAGATTGGAGTAGGGAATTCCAAAGGATGGCAAAGGCTCAGGAGTGTAGTATAATCTAATTCCTGAGCCTTCGCATTCAATGTACTTTGCGCTTCTAACAGGTTCAGGCTTTTTCTTACAGTCAGCCCACCTGCAGCCTGAATTGTAAATGCATAATGAAGATGAAGAGGCATGTGCCTCTCATAACTGAAAATTTCTATGCTGCACTGCACTTATACATACAGTGGAGATCACCAACTATTAGAATCAGGTAGTTCTTTAATAAATATAGCCAAGCTCTGTCCAATCCTCAGCAATTGAGATAACATAAATGCAGCACAGAAATAATCATTTATGGTTCCTGGTAGTGATCATGTTGAATCAAGCGGCCCTGTGGAACATATACCTCACTTTTTCTTATTTTACCTGGCTCGGGTGGATGTTCAGTTTGGCCAGACAGGACTGGACCTGTGCTTACTGTGTGTCTTTACAAATTCTGCCTCTTTCACAGGAGAACCCTGACTGACAGCAGATGCTTCCTATTTGTGGACAAAATCCACACGTCTATATTCAGACTTCTATGCCAGAACAGGCTCTTCAAGTGTGAACTGTAACATGATCGACAGCCCAATTGCAAGAATTAGAAGGAAATTACCCTCCCTCTTGTATTGCAAGGGATAAATCTAGGGATGCTGGAATCAGGAGAAATCCTTACCCAATGCCATACTCTGTGCACTGCAAGGGTATATATTTTTATTCTAATTCCAGAATTTGTGCTTTAAATGCAAATGACCACATTAAAGCGGAACTTTACCCATAACAACTTGATAAAAAATAATGTTCTTTATCAAGGGACATACATTCTACATTAATAATTTTGCTGCCAAAATTAGTGTGTGCTGTAAACTGCCTCCAGCATTGCTCCTGTTTCTTCTTGCTGGAGGCTGCCATTTTGCTAAAGCCCAGAGCCCCTGAACAGCAGTAACGGTTTCAAAAAAGTTACATTCCTGGAAGGCTGGGATTGCTAACCGTCACATTTGATTGTGTCCTCAACCAAACTGTCAAACTATCAAATGGCTGGTGTCATAACTGATCACATGTGCAGCACCATGGCAGTTGCAGATCAAACGGAAGCAGCATCATTGACTGTAAGTGCCTATTCACACCACAAAAACAATCTCCAGTTTCTACATGTGCGTTTTTAATGAGTTTTTTATGTGTTATGCAGCGTTTGTGGTTGCATTGTTGATGCATTTCTGGATGCATTCCAGCACTGCATGTGGTTCGAAAGACTCCTAAAGGATAGGAAGATTTAATTGCGCTTTAAGGCTGTCATCAGATCAGCCTCTACAAATTCGGTAGTGTCCAAAAAATACCTAAAAATATAAAGCAATTGAGTATGTGCAGAGCAGGGTGAGACAGTGTATTACTGGATTTTAATCAGTATAGGAACTTCTTTTTAATGTTTTACATACTATACTATACCTGCAAAAGGGTCCAGTCTGACATGATCTAGCAGGACTACATTTTCTGACTAACGTTCTACTGAACAGCACTGTCAAAGATTTTAATTCTTAAGCCTGTCATAGACAGATCAAAATTTAACCAGTTCAGCAGGAACCAGACGAATTTTGATTCATCTATTTGCAGGCTGGTTGTACTGAAGTCGATCGATCAAATTCAGTACAACCAGTCTGTCTTTTTTTGGTACAATCACTGCTGCTGGTTATAACTGGCAGCAGTGATCATTGTATTCTGGTGGCAGGGAAACCTGGGATTCTCCCATCAACACTGAGTGGAATGGGTTTACTAAGGTGTCCGTTTATGAAGCAGTGAAATCTATTCACTGCTTCGTTCTCCGGCATTCACAGTGAAGATTTTTCTCCTCCATGTGCCAGTTTATGAAGCGGAGTAGATCGCTTCACCTTTGGAGGAGTGAAGTGATCTACAAATGCTTCAAATAGTGGAGAACGGCCCCTGATACTGGAATCTCGTGAGACTTTACGAGATTATAGTACCAGATGTCAGTTTATCAAGCAGTGATAAATTATCACCGCTCAACGGCGTGGATTAAATTAAATAACGAGTCCCCCTACATTATACACATATGTATACACACACACACACATTATATATACATGTATATACACACATATGATATATGTATATACACACATATGATATATATATACATATACACATTATATGTATATATGTGTATATATATGTATACACATATATATGACAGGGGGACATGCTTACAGTGTTGGGGGGTCTGAACGAGGCATAAGGAAGTTAAAAATCTTCCTCCTTCCCCCTCAGATCCCCCCAGATTTCCTCTTCACTCCCCGATTCACCACCTCTGAGCTGGTGAACCTGGGAGTGTGAATTCTGACTCAGATCGCCAGTGAAGCGCTGAGATCACCGCTTCATAAACTGGCCATTACTGTGTCATTCATGAGGATTCTCCGTGTGTAGAGATAATCGGCGGGAGAACAAGTTCAAACATGTTCTCCCCCGATTATCACTGTTTCATAAACTGTTTATGGACTGTGATCAGCGGTGATCCTCGGGATCACCGCTGATCACTGCTTCATAAACGGACACCTAAAACTGGAGAGTGCAAAATCTGGTGCAGCTCCTGCATAGAAACCAATCAGCTTCCAGTTTTTTTGTCAAAGCTTAATTGAACACACTGAAGTTAGAAGCTGATTGGCTGCCATGCACAGCTGCACCAGATTTAGCACTAGTTTTAGTAAATCAACCCCACTGTGCCCATGGGGAAACCAAACAATTTTCTTTCCTTCAACCTGTGGTTGAAGGAAAGAAAAATACATAAAGTATGACTAGCCTTACTCTATATCATGTGTACTTGCCAGTGTTTATATAATGCCTTCTAGTACATGCCTTTCTTATTTTCTTTCCAGATATATCAATAGCTATCTTTATTGTTTTCAGCTGCAACAAAGCATACCGATAACAAAAAGTAATTAAAAGAACCTTTGTACTGCCGTATAAAGACATGCTCAGGACATTATACATGTATTGCACTAACCTGCAGATACTGTAATCACAGGTGTGGCTGTGAGTCATGGTGTCCCCATGGAAACCGTCTGTTTTCTGTATACTCTTTACTTTGTAGCTAGGGGGAAAGTGAAAAAAAGACGCGACTTATGGAATTGGCAAGAACACAATATAAAGTTCTTACTTTACAGCTTTTGCAATACTTCAGTGAGAAAATATAATCGTTAAGGTTAAAGTGGTGTTCCGGTCGAAATTATACTTTTTAAATAAAAATACCCCTATAATACACAAGCTTAATGTATTCTAGTAAAGTTAGTCTGTCAACTAAGGTCTGTTTTGTTAGTTTATAAGAGTAGTTTATTATTTTATAAACTTACAGCAGGCCGTGGCCATCTTAAGTGTGGGCATCTGAAGCCAGACTGTATTTCTTCCTGGATCTCATCCTTGCAGATCTCTCACATGCTCAGTGCAGCACAAGCAGTGTAATAGGTTTCAGATCAGGTTTCCATAGCAATGGTAGTTTCAGAGGAAGTTGCCGCCCCTTCCCAGAAGGCATTGCAAACAGGAAATGATGCGATGGGCCGCGGCCAGGGAGGAGGAAGTGAAAAATGAATACAGTAGATATACAGTAGGTGCTGAGAAAAAAAATTTAAAAATATCCAATTCGTTTACAGTGCACAGTTTAGTGAGGAATGCTGAAGAGTTGTAAAAGTGGGTGGAACTCCACTTTAAGGTGAGAAGGGACTGAATCAATCAAAAAGCCCTCCAACCAACCAGTGCGTAGCACAGTAAAGTTCTTAGAACTAAAATATTCAAATGTCTCATTCTGGGGTCAACTCACTATCAGATAAACACCACATGAAGTTTTTTCCTACCAGCTGACAGTTGAATGGCCCTTACTGGTTGTTAGGATGCCGACAGGTGCTGGCTCCCTGACAACCAGTAGTAGCCCTGGGCTGGAGCAGTTTTAATTTGCATATTCATTAAATACCGAGTGACTAGACCAGGGATATGCAATTAGCGGACCTCCAGCTGTTGCAGAATTAGGCATAGCAAGACTATGAAAGCCACAAGCATGACACCCAGAGGCAGAGGCATGATGGGAGTTGTAGTTTTGCAACAGCTGGAGGTCCGCTAATTGCACAATCATGGACTAGACCATGAGATAACTAATGTCTATTTTTTATTTGTGAATTGACATTAAGGTAATAACGCAAATTGCAAATGCAGTATTTAGCTGTAGTTATTCACATTTCAAATAGTGCATGCAAAAATTTCACACAAAACGCAATTCATGCATGCGATTAACATTAGTGAGTTGACTCCTCACATATGCCAACAATACAAGAATTATTCCTCATTTCAGGACAGTGAGCACAGCCTGGCAAATCATCACTTTACGTCCCAAGTAGCCATCTGCACACCCACAACCGCTGGTGCATAGTGCAGATATAGCCTAAAAATCCATGTTTTCCAAACGTCATACAGCTACAGTATCTCACAAAAGTGAGTACACCCCTCACATTTTTGTAAATATTTTATTATATCTTTTCATGTGACAACACTGAAGAAATGACACTTTGCTACAATGTAAAGTAGTGAGTGTACAGCTTGTATAACAGTGTAAATTTGCTGTCCCCTCCAAAATAACTCCACACACATCCATTAATGTCTAAACCGCTGGCAACAAAAGTGAGTACACCCCTAAGTGAAAATTTCCAAATTGGGCCCAAAATGTCAATATTTTGTGTGGCCACCATCATTTTTCAGCACTGCCTTAACCCTCTTGGGCATGGAGTTCACCAGAGATTCACAGGTTGCCACTGGAGTCCTCTCCCACTCACATCACAGAGCTGGTGGATGTTAGAGACCTTGTGCTCCTCCACCTCCCATTTGAGGATGCCCCACAGATGCTCAATAGGGTTTAGGTCTGGAGACATGCTTGGCCAGTCCATCACCTTTACCCTCAGCTTCTTTAGCAAGGCAGTGGTCGTTTTGGAGATGTGTTTGGGGTAGTTATCATAATGGAATACTGCCCTGCGGCACAGTGTCCAAAAAGAGTGGGATCATGCTCTGCTTCAGTATGTCGCAGTACATGTTGGCATTCATGGTTCCCTCAATGAACTGTAGCTCCCCAGTGCCAGCAGCACTCATGCAGCCCCAGACCATGGCACTCGCACCACCTTGCTTGACTGTAGGCAAGGCACACTTGTCTTTGTACTCCTCACCTGGTTGCCGCCACACACACTTGACACCATCTGAACCAAATAAATTTATCTCTGTCTCATCAGACCACAGAACATGGTTCCAGTAATCCATGTCCTTAGTCTGCTTGTCTTCAGCAAACTGTTTGCAGGCTTTCATGTGCATCATCTTTAGAAGAAGCTTCCTTCTGGGAGGACAGCCATGCAGACCAATTTGATACAGTGTGTGGCGTATGGTCTTAGCACTGACAGGCTTACCCCCCCCCCCAAAGCTGGCAGCACTCATACGTCTATTTCCCATAGACAACCTCTGGATATGACGCTAAGCATGTACACTCAACTCCTTTGGTTGACCATGGCGAGGCCTGTTCTGAGTGGAACCTGTCCTGTTAAACTGCTGTATGGTCTTGGCCACCGTGCTGCAGCTCAGTTTCAGGGTCTTGGCAATTTTCTTATGGCCTAGACCATCTTTATGTATAGCAATAATTCTTTTTTTTAGATCTTCAGAGGTACCATGAGGTGCAATATGGCTATGAGGTGCCATATTGAACTTCCAGTGACCAGTATGAGAGAGTGAGAGCGATTAACATCAAATTTAACACACCTGCTCCCCATTCACACCTGAGACCTTGTAACACTAATGAGTCACATGACATCAGGGAAAGAAAATGGCTAATTGAGTCCAATTTGGACATTTTTACTTAGGGGTGTACTCACTTTTGTTGCCAGATCATGGTTTTCATTGTTTGATTTTAATGGTGAAAACTTCAACGAATTAGACGGCTTTGAAGGCTAAGCTTTTAACATTTTATTATATTTTTGCAAATATTTTTAGATGTATGTAAACAATGTCATCAATGATTTTTTTTGCCTTGTTCCTGTGTATAGTGGTAAATATTTTTGGCATACTGGGGCTGCCACATGTGAAGTCTCTGCCTTCTGCTAATGATCCGCATCTCTGGTTTAATCATTATTTATTTCCACAAGCTATGCTAAATCAGTAACTACGTTTCTGTGTGTGTGCTGTCACAAAAATGCACGCTTGGAGTAGTCCAAACAGCATAATAATATCCTTACATTATTTGCCATTACACTTGATGCGCAAGGATTTGTGTGCACCAGCCACAGCCTACACATGGCAAATTCACTAGCAAAATGCTACAGAGTGTATGTACCACTGTTGGAATGTATACCAGCTGACATACCTAAAAGACACCTGGGATTTTCTGTAATGTTTTTGGGGGACTATTTGACTTCTACAGAGAGATCTACAGAGATAGAGATTCCATTGATCAATACCCATTCCTATGCTGCTTTATTTGCTTGTTCTGTTTCTAATACACTTCAGGTGGTGTATTAATATATATTGGGGGCGGCACAGTGGTGTAGTGGATAGCACTTTCGCCTAGCAGTAAGAAGGGTCGCTGGTTCGAATCCCAACCACGACACTACCTGCCTGGATTTGCATGTTCTCCCTGTGCCTGCGTGGGTTTCCTCCGGGTACTCCGGTTTCCTCCCACACTCCAAAGACATGCTGGTAGGTTAATCGGACCCTGTCTAAATTGTCCCTAGTATGTATGAATGTGATTTAGGGACCTTAGATTGTAAGCTCCTTGAGGGTAGGGACTGATGTGAATGTACAATGTATATGTAAAGCGCTGCGTAAATTGACGGCGCTATATAAGTACATTAAATAAATAAATAAAATAAAATTTGCCTCTCTTTGCACTCACAACACTGTTTTGGGGTCTTTTTGAGATTTCAATTTGTGTGGGGCACGTGCATTTCATATCTTAATAAGCAATTCTGGTGCTTGTCACAATGGAGTTTTGTTTTGTATATGTAAAATCTTAACAAGCCCATTTCTTAGAGCACCTTATCAGAAAGCAGGGTAGAAACACATAATTATTTGGATTTTCTATGTACACTGCAAACTGAGACCATGATACATTTATAGAAATTGAGTGTCCATGTTAGCAGATCAGTAAGTGGATCTTGATCACTGGTTTTGTGCACATCTAGGCAAGCATTAATGCAAACTCACTTTGCCAATGTACTCATTTTTCTTCATAGTGATGCATAGTGATTGCAAGAAAGTTAATTATTACATGAATTAGCAGATTTTACTGCACAATTACTTTATATTCCACAAAATAGGGGACTGTAAAACAACAACATACTGTAAAGTATGTTACAATGTTTGGGTATCCTTCCAATTGATCACTGTTATAAATAATTCCCTGCAGAATAATCATAAACAGGTTCATATGAGGGCAGTAGGAGTGTACTGCCGGAGCCGTGTAATTTCATCTTTTTCTTTGCTTCACAGATTACCAATCACATTCAAATTCCAAAGGCAGGAAACTCATTGGTGGCTGTGAAAGCTGTAACTTTGCTAACATTTTTTTTAAAATAAGCTTAATGTGGAATAGGGGAGGGTGTTCCAGCATCATCTGCAGGTGTGTTCCAGGATCACCAGATTACAGACAAAAGGACTGAATTGGACTGGTGCACTGAGATATGTAATATACACATTTTTAACAGTAGTTGCAAGATGCTAGCAGTTATAACAAGGTTTGACCTATTCAGTAGATTTAGAGAGCTTGTTCTGAAATCTAACACTCTCACCCATAAGAATATATGTATAAAACAAATTTCTTTTACATGCATTTCAGGGAGTAGGCTTTATTCATAGTCTTCTGGCAAATGTTGAATAACAGTTAAATAATATGTATAAAATAGTTTTGCATCAATGTGTTTTTGCATGTCACACTTACAACCAAATGTTAAATATGGGTGTGACAGTCTTCAACCAGACAGGTATTTCGCAAGAGTGTAGGAAATGCTTGGTTTTTGTAATACAAGCCTCAGTAGTTATCAGATTTAAGGTTATGACAATATTACATATTGCTTCTGTTGTGGAATGTTTGGGCTTATTTTAAATAGTTAGGAAAATGTATAATTACTTTATTTCATATGCAATTGTGCTTGCCTTACAAACAGAAAAGTGGTCAAATTTATTCACCAAAAATTGAACATGTGGGCAATGGTAATACTGGGAAAAGGTTCATTGACCACAAAACTGAATTCATAGATTTGGAGGGACAATGATTCAGTCACCCTTGTGCTATGATACATATTATGTGTTGCACAATCTGTATTTATGTACAAATATGTCGTAGGTGATTTTTTTTCTTATTTTTTTTTGTATGTGCCTGTCCAGATGGGTGGAGGTCATTTAGTATTTTGGCTTTTTTTTTACTTTTTTTTTATACCTAACTGTATTGCTATTACAAGAAGGTTTACAGCTGCCCATGTGATAGCATTGTGCAAGTAACTACCCTTTATGGAGACGTTGGAGGTCTATTAGACTTCCGGTGTCTCCCCTGTACTGTGCCAAGAACAAAGAGTCTTCTATCTGCTGTTTTTCTGGACATAGCCAGGGAGGATCTGAGAGCTGTGATTCTGGAAGTGCAAAGAGCAGAGTGCATATCAATTTATTTTTTGTGTTCCTAGGCAGTTGCTGTAAAGCCTGGGAAGCATGTGGGTATGGGGAGGTCATGTGTAGTAGAGGGGCTGGCAATTTCCATGTCTGTAGAAGTGAACAGGCAGCTTTACAGCTGCCCTGCTCACTTATACATTAAAGTCCAACGCCTACTGATAGTGTTTAAAACAACCTTGTAGCTGTTGAGTTTGTCTGAAATGTCTTAATTCCCCAACATAAAGGAAACGTCCTTGGCAGTGAAAGGGTTATAGTAAATCTGACTTGGCCTAAAGGTAACTACAGTTCTGCAATGTACTGTAAGTTCTTCAAACGGATTCCATTCTCTCTGTAGAGAGATTGGTGATCTTAGGCTTTACATTTGCCCAAACCTTCTCAGTTGTTTGGGTATAGAATCCACAGTACATGGGTTGATTTTTAGGATTAACAAAGGCACCCTGTCAATTGATAGCACTGCTTCTTCCATAGAAATATTTTAGATTAGGTCTGGTTTACTTTTAAAGTGAACCTGTTTATTTATATATTCTGAACAAGTATTAAAAGCACTTGAAAGCAAGCCATCATTCACCTTTTTAGCTAAAGGCATTGTGGAGAAACACTGAAATCACAACATTTTTATTTTCTATAGAGAGCAGAAACTTGGCAGCCAGCCAGCCTTCTAAAATAAACACACACCAGGTGCTGTCAACTAATAATAAATGACTGCGCCCAACTTTATAGTCTTTGTTGGTCTTTTGAGGATGAATTGCAGCTAGAGAGGTCAGTGGTGGCTTGATTTCAAACTCCTTTACTGCCTGTTAAGAATATGTACCTAACCTAATGTCTGAAGCAGTGCTGCTGTGAGAAATCACGGGGACCTGTATCGCCTACCTGCCACCCCCTGCCACCCCGAAATCAAAACGATATCTTTACTAATAATTAACTAAAATCATTATTAGCAGGCACAAACATAACATAACATACAACAGTCCTGCTCAATCTAAGAGATAAAACTGTATTGAGTTAATAAATTTTAATTTTTTATTTTTTTTATAAATAGTTCTGTGTGTAAATGAGGTCTTGGGGCTCTGTGTTTTTTTTTTTTAAATGTGACTTTTGCTGTGTGCAAGCAGCCTAGGTTATGCTATGGGGATGCGGCAGCTGTACAAACACAGCTGCAGGTCCTAATTTGACAGGAGTGTGGATGCAGGTGTATGGTCCCCGAACACTGACAGCGTGTATTTAGAGTCACTCACCCACACCTGCATACCTGTCAAATTAGGACCTGTGTTCATACATACGCTGAATCCTCATAGAGTGAGGCTGGGTTCACACTGGTCCGACAAACGCTCCGACATTGGGAGCTCATGTCGCATGACGTGTGAAATGTAATGTTTCCCTATGGGAGCCGTCCTAACTGGTCCGACACAAGTCGTTCCGACTTTAGAAATGCTCCCTGTACTACTTTGGTCCGACTTTGATCCTACTTCAGCCTATTGACTATCATTGAAGTCGGATCAAAGTCGGATTGCCGTCTCGCATGATCCGACTTCGGCACGCGACTTGTGCTCAGATGATCTTGAGGGGGAACTCCGCGCCAAATTTTAAATAAAAATCCGGCATGGGTTCCCCCTCCAAGAGCATACCAGGCCCTTGGGTCTGGTATGGACCTTGAGGGGAACCCCGTACGCCGAAAAGGCGGCGTGCAGGGGGTCCCCCCAATCCATACCAGACCCTTATCCGAGCACGCAGCCCGGCCGGACAGGAATGGGGGTGGGGACGAGCGAGCGCCCCCCCCCCCTCCTGAACCGTACCAGGCCGCATGCCCTCAACATGGGGGGGTTGGTGCCTTGGGGGAGGGGGCGCGCTGCGGCCCCCCCACCCCAAAGCACCTTGTCCCCATGTTGATGAGGACAAGGGCCTCTTCCCGACAACCCTGGCCGTTGGTTGTCGGGGTCTGCGGGCGGGGGGCTTATCGGAATCCGGGAGCCCCCTTTAATAAGGGGGGCCCCCAGATCCCGGCCCCCCACCCTATGTGAATTGAGTATGGGGTACATAGTACCCCTACCCATTCACCTAGGGAAAAAGTGTCAATTAAAAAAAAAAAACACTACACAGATTTTTAAAGTATTTTATTAGACAGCTCCGGGGGTCTTCTTCCGACTTCGGGGGTCTCTCCGGTTCTTCTCCGCGTCTTCTGCCGGGCTCCTCCTCTCTCTTCTGCTCTTTTGCCGCTCTTTTGCTAAAGAGGAGGAGCCCGGTCTGCTGCCTTCTTCTCTTCGGGGGTCTCTCCGGTTCTTCTCCGCGCTCTCCGGATCTTCTGCCGGGCTCCTCCTCTCTCTTCTGCTCTTTTGCCGCTCTTTTGCTAAAGAGGAGGAGCCCGGTCTTCAATCTTCTGCCTTCTGCCCTCTTCTCTTCTCCTGATGTTGACACGACGCTCTCTCCGGCTAGAATGCTCTCTGTGCGCTCTGCTCTGACTTATATAGGCGGTGACCCCGCCCCCTTATGCCGTCACAGTCCCTGGGCATGCTGGGACTGTGACGTTTTAGGGGGCGTGGTCATCACCCGATGACCACGCCCCCTGTATGCCGTCATAGTCCCAGCATGCCCAGGGACTGTGACGGCATAAGAGGGCGGGGTCACCGCCTATATAAGTCAGAGCAGAGCGCACAGAGAGCATTCTAGCCGGAGAGAGCGTCGTGTCAACATCAGGAGAAGAGAAGAGGGCAGAAGGCAGAAGATTGAAGACCGGGCTCCTCCTCTTTAGCAAAAGAGCGGCAAAAGAGCAGAAGAGAGAGGAGGAGCCCGGCAGAAGATCCGGAGAGCGCGGAGAAGAACCGGAGAGACCCCCGAAGAGAAGAAGGCAGCAGACCGGGCTCCTCCTCTTTAGCAAAAGAGCGGCAAAAGAGCAGAAGAGAGAGGAGGAGCCCGGCAGAAGACGCGGAGAAGAACCGGAGAGACCCCCGAAGTCGGAAGAAGACCCCCGGAGCTGTCTAATAAAATACTTTAAAAATCTGTGTAGTGTTTTTTTTTTTAATTGACACTTTTTCCCTAGGTGAATGAGTAGGGGTACCATGTACCCCATACTCAATTCACATAGGGTGGGGGGCCGGGATCTGGGGGCCCCCCTTATTAAAGGGGGCTCCCGGATTCCGATAAGCCCCCTGCCCGCAGACCCCGACAACCAACGGCCAGGGTTGTCGGGAAGAGGCCCTTGTCCTCATCAACATGGGGACAAGGTGCTTTGGGGTGGGGGGCCGCAGCGCGCCCCCCTCCCCCAAGGCAACAACCCCCCATGTTGAGGGCATGCGGCCTGGTACGGTTCAGGAGGGGGGGGGCGCTCGCTCGTCCCCACCCCCATTCCTGTCCGGCCGGGCTGCGTGCTCGGATAAGGGTCTGGTATGGATTGGGGGGACCCCCCCACGCCGTTTTTTCGGCGTAGGGGGTTCCCCTCAAGGTCCATACCAGACCCAAGGGCCTGGTATGCTCTTGGAGGGGGAACCCATGCCGGATTTTTATTTAAAATTTGGCGCGGAGTTCCCCCTAAAGATTCATACCAAACACAGTGTCGGGCATTGGCGGGGATCCAAGTCGGATCCCCGTTCATTGAAAGTCGGACACATGCCGGCTTCATGTCGCAGGGCAAAGTCGGATCCAAAGTAGGACGGCTGTCGTGTCGCACCAGTGTGAACCCAGCCTTTGGCTGCTTTCACACTGGGGCGGTGGGGGAGTCAGTGGTAAAACATATTTTTAGCGCTGCTTTACTGTCGTTCTTGCGGCGGTATTCGGCTGCTAGCGGTGCGGTTTTAACCCCCGCTGGCGGCCGAAAAAGGGTTAAAACCGCTCGCATAGTGCGGCTATAGCCGCGGTATTGCCGTGGTATAGCTGCGCAGCCCCATTGATTTCAGTGGGCTGGAGCAGTTTGGGAGCGGTTCACCGCTCCAAAGATGCGGTTTGCAGGAGTTTTTTTTCTCTCCTGCCAGCGCACTGCTTCAGTGTGAAAGCTCTCAGGCTTTTACACTAAACAAACAGTATAGGCAGTTTTAGGTCGGTTTGCAGGCGCTATTTTTAGCGCAATAACGCCTGCAAACCGCCCCAGTGTGAAAGGGCTCTAATAGTTGGCTACAGCTGCACAAACAAACCTCTCATTCAAACTGTATGGACCAGAGAACCCGTGTGAATGAGCCCTTCATTTTTTAAATAATTTTTTACCATTTTTTTAACCACTTGCCTACAGGGCACCTTTACCCCCTTCTTGCCCAGGCCACTTTTCAGCTTTCAGCGTCGTCACACTTTGAATGACAATTGCACAGTCATGCTACACTGTACCCATATGACATTTTTATCATTTTTTTTCACACAAATAGTGCTTTCTTTCAGTGGTGTTTAATCACCACTGCTTTTTTCTTTTTTTTGCTAAACAAACGAAAAAAAAAATTTCATAGTTTGTTATAACATTTTGCAAACAGGTAATTTTTCTCCTCCACTGATGTGCTCTGATGAGGCTGCACTGATGGGCACTGATAGGCTGCACTGATGGGAACTGATGTGTGGGAACTGGCACTGATGGGCACTGATAGGCGGAACTGATGGCAGCACTGACACTGATGAGGAGGCACCGAGGGGGAGCACTGGTGGGCACTGATTGGCATCACTGGCGGGCACTGTTGGGACTGCACTGATAATCAGGACACATAATCAGTGTCCTGATTATCAGTGTAGATGTCCCTTTAACAGAAGCCGGTTATGGTCTCTCCTCTCCTCACACTGACAGCATGAGTAAAGGGGTGCCGATAACTGGTATACATTGTGAGCAGCTGTCATTGGACACATTGGACACATAGTAAACTGGGTTCTGTTCATTCATCTGCAGTGCAGCTAAGGGTGCAGAAAAAGGAATTGAAGAATCTGTGTACTCAGTTCCTTTCTCTGTCTCAAAGGTTAGATATCAGGGGTCTGTTTAGACCCCTTATATTTTACCCAAGCCCCCTGCCCCCCCAACAGCATTGTAAAAAAAACTGTACAAAAAAAAATAAAAAATGTAAAAGAAAACATAATTACTTTTTTTAACCACTTCCCGACCGTCTCACGTACATATACGACGGCAGTTTGGCAGCCCTGCGCAAAATGACGTACAGGTACATCTGCTCCTTTAAGAGCCTTGACAGGCGCGCGCATGCCCGCTGCACAACGGGGGACCCAATGCACGTGGCCGGCAGTCGTAATGACCGTCAATCACCCGCGATCGCGGGCGCGAGAGACAGAGAGGGGATCTGTGTGTGTAAACACACAAATCACGGTTCTGTCAGCAGAGGAGAGACAGATTGTGCATTCTTATAAGTTAGAAACAGCGATATGTCTCCTCCTCTAGTCACTCCCATCCCCCCACAGTTAGAACACATACTGAGGGAACACATTTAAATCCTTGATCGTCCCCTAGTGTTAACCCCTTTCCTGCCAGTGACATTTATACAGTAATCAGTGGCTATTTTTAGCTCTGGTCGCTGTATAAATGTCAATGGTCCCAAAAAAGTGTCAAAAGTGTCCGATCTGTCCGCCGCAATGTCACAGTCGCGATAAAAATTGCTGATCACTGCCATTACTAGTAAAAAAAAAATAGCATAAATCTATCCCCTATTTTGTAGACACTATATCTTTTGTGCAAACCAATCAATATACGCTTATTACGATTTTTGTTTACCAAAAATGTCTAGAAGAATATATATCGGCCTAAACTGATGAAGAAATTTGTTTTAAAAAAAAAAGTTTTGGAATATTTATTATAGCAAAAACTATAAAATATATATATATATATATATATATATATATATATATATATATATATATATATATATATATATATATATATATATATATATATATATATATATATATATATATATATATTAGTTTTTGCTATAATAAATATTCCAAAACTTTTTTTTTATATATATATATTTTTTTTTTTTCAAATTTGTCACTCTTTTTTTGTTTATAGCGCAAAAAATAAAAAATGCAGAGGTGATCAAATACCACCAAAAGAAAGCTCTATTTGTGGGAAAAAAAGGACACAAATTTAGTTTGGGTACAGCATTACATGACTGCGCAATTACCAGTTAAAGCAGCGCAGTGCGAAATTGTAAAAAGTGTTCTGGTCAGGAAGGGGGTAAAATCTTCCAGGGCTGAAGTGGTTAAAAAATTATTTTTTAAAATAATGAATAGGCTCTGTTGTGCTCTCTCTTTAACCCCTTGCCGACCGGCTCACGCCGCTATACGTCGGCAGAAGGGCACGTACAGGCAGAATAACGTATCTGTACGTTGAGCTTTAAGAAGCATATTGCGGGTGCGCGCACGCCCGCCGCGACCTCCATGAGCGTGTTTGCGGGTCCCGCAGACCCGATGTTCATGGGGATACCCGCGATCGTCTCACGGAGAGGAAGAACGGGGGAATTTCCCCGTTCTGCCTAGTGACAGGACACTGATCACCGCTCCCTGTAATCGGGAGCGGTGATCAGTGTCTTGTCACACATAGCCATGCCCCCCCCACAGTTAGAATCACTCCCTAGGACACACTTAAAGCCTTCACTGCCCCCTAGTGGTTAACCCCTTCACTGCCAGTCACATTTACACTTTAATCAATGCATTTTTAATTGCACTGATCGCTGTATAAATGTGAATGGTCCCAAAATCATGCCAAAAGTATCCAATGTGTCCGCTATAATGTCGCAGTCATGATAAAAATCGCTAATCTCCACCATTACTAGTAAAAAAAAAAAAAATTAATAATAAAAATGCCATAAAACTATCCCCTATTTTGTAAACACTATAACTTTTGTGCAAACCAATCAATAAAAGCTTATTGCGATTTTTTTTACCGAAAATATGTAGAAGAATACGTATCGGCCTAAACTGAGGAAAAAAAATGTTTTTTTATAAATTTTTGGGGGATATTTATTATAGCAAAAAGTAAAAAATAATGCATTTTTTTTTAAATTGTCGCTATTTTTTTGTTTATAGCGCAAAAAATAAAAACTGCAGAGTTGATCAAATACCACCAAAAGAAAGCTCTATTTGTGGGGAAAAAGGACATCAATTTTGTTTGGGAGCCACGTTGCACAACCGCGCAATTGTCAGTTAAAGCGACGCAGTGCCGAATAGCAAAAAGTGCTCTGGTCTTTGGGCAGCCAAATGGTCCGGGCCTTAAGTGGTTAAAACCCTATAATGCTTTTTTTCTCCATTTTTATGAAATTTATTTATACATTTAATATTTATTGCAAGTAGTAGAACTAAAACGTATATCACACTTTTGTATAAGATAAGAGCAAGATTGATTTGAAAAGCTTGCTCTCTACAGGCCCTTCTTATCAGTTTAGGAGTGAAACTATTCACACCTCAGATGCAGAAGCTGAGCTCACTGTCCAAGCTGCACAACTCTCGGGTTTCTGTATTAACAGGAATACAGTCAACACCCTCTTCATATTGGTGCATACGTCATGTGTCCCAATTAGCTATAGCCACTTCCAATCTTTAATCAGGAAGTGAGAAACCAATTATTGCCTATGGTGGTGGGGGAAAAAAAAGGACATCAGACACACTCACCTTTTAGGCTGGATTCACACCTATGCAGTTTTAGTGTTTTTTGCATTTTTGCAGATTTGCACTACAGAACGTGTTACATAGGAAACCATGTTAAATGGACTGTAGTGCAAACCTGCAAAATGCAAAAAGCACTGAAACTGCATAGGTGTGAATCCAGCCTTACTATGGAATCTTATTATAGCCTGAAATTTTGTGCGAAGCATATTTATTTATACATGTGTTGCTGACAAAATTGCAAAATTGCATAATTTTCCTTTAAAATTTAAAATCAAAGCCTGAAGAGTGTTCTTGCTTTGTAAGTGAGCATTTTTCTAAATACTTGTGCAAAAAGGTTTACTTTTGTTTAAATTTTGGAAACCGGCAAACAGCCAACATACAAGAAAGCTGATACTGACACACCCTCTATGTCTGACAATTAAAAGACACTCCCTTAAAAGTGACCTAGCCGGTTTAGTTGGTTTCTGAGGACGTACTGTGCAAATCATCTGTCATATGTGCTAGGCGAATGGTGCTGATTTTCTCAGGGTCATCATACATTCCTCTTGTTATACATAGGATGACAAATATAACCACAGTAGCAAACTTAAGAAAGGGATAACTGTTGCATCTGGAAGAGTAGTAATAAATTGTCATCAAGTAGTAAAAAATATATAAATGCTATTGACATGAAATTTTCGCCACATGTCGGTAACAACCCATGCAATCCATACATACAAAGAAACCAAAACAAATAAGTTTAGAAATTAAGTTATGTGTAATAAAATGGAATGACACAGGGAAAAAGTATTAAACACATAAGGAAAGAGGTGCAAAAAGGTATGGGAGGCCAAGACACCAGCTGAAATCTATCAGTAATAAGAAAGCAAACCTGACCCTTGTGAGTGCAAATTAACTATAACAAAGTGTCTCATTACCAAGGTGTCACAGAAGAAACATCTCATGATGGGTAACAGCAAAGAGCTCTCTCAAGCCCTTTGCAACCTTATTGTTGCAAAACCTACTGAATGCATTGGTTGCAGAAGGATTTCTAAGTTCCAGTGAGCACTGTTGGGGCCATAATCCGTAAGTTGAAAGAACATAATTTCACCATAAACCGGCCACAACCAGGTGCTCCTTGCAAGATTTCTGACAGAGGAGTGAAAAGACTTATCAGAAGAGCTGTCCAAGAGCCAAGGACCACTTGTGGAGAGCTTCAGAAAGACTGGGAATTAGTAGGTACAATTGTTTCAAAGAAAAAAATAAGTAGTAACAATAGGTAATTGCTCACCATGCAAGATACTTCAGGAAGAAAAATGTTGAAGCTTGTTTATTATTTGCTGCACAACATTTAGACACCATGTTTGGAGGTCAAATGACACTGCACAACAGCCCAAAAACACCATGCCAACAGTGAAGTTTAGAGGTGGGAACATCATGGCGTGGGGCTGTTTTTTAGCATACAGTACTGGCAAATTTTATATCATTGAAGGAAGGATGAATGTACCAAGACATTTTTGAAAAAACTCTGCTGCTATCTACCAGGATGATAAAGAAGAAACGAGGGTGGACATTTCAGCAAGACAATGATCCCAAACACAAAGCCAAGGAAACTCTCAATTGGTTTCAAAGAGAAAATAAAGCTGCTAGAATGGCCCAGCCAGGGCTACAGTCCTATGGGAACGGCGTTCCTGCACTTTTTCCACAGCAGGAAAGCCATTCCTGTTAGCAGCCCCGTCCCGCAATTCACATGTGTGTCCTGTCACTGTGTTGTCCCGGAATGAAATGAGGACACACAGCCACCCTACTAGCTGTTGCTAGAACTGGTTGCTAGGGCTGCCCTGCCTGGCGTCTAGCAACCAGTGACGTCATAATCAGGGTCTCAGAGTGAGGCAGAGCCTGCACTAGTGCTGCACGTCCACCCACCTCCTCTCCTTCTCCGGCCACGGCACCCAGACAGAGTGACTTGCAGCCAGGGACTCACTGATGTTTTTTACTCACTGTGTCTCCAGTCCCCCCCCCTCCGCTGACCCCCACTTGTCAGCTTCATGTATTATTGTCCCCCCGCCCACCCCCACTTGTCAGCTTCATTTATTACTGTCACAGTTATAAATGAAGCTGAAAAGAGGGGGACAATAATACACGAAGCTGACAAGTGGGAGTTGGCGGGGGAGGCAGTAATACATGAAGCTGACAATTGGGGGTCGGGGGACAGTACTACATGAAGCATGTCCGCAGCCTCTAACCATCTCCTGTATCATGTCTGCAGCCTCTGACTATCTTTTGTATCATGTCTGAAGCCTCTAACTACCTCCTGTATCATATCCACAGCCTCTAACCATCTTTTGTATCATGTCCATAGCACAGTCATTTACCCCATAGGATCTCAACACGTTTACAAACACATACACATAGTAGGCCAACTTATAGACAGGATCTGAATAGACTACCAGCATGTCTTTGGAGTGTGGAAAGAAACTGGAGGAAACCCACGCAGGCACAGGGAAAACATGCAAACTCCAGGCAGATGGTGTCGTGGTTGGGATTTGAACCAGCGACCCTATTGCTGCTAGGGCAAAGTGCTAACCACTACACCACTGTGCTGCTAATAGTACTAGCTACATGTTTATAGTTTAAATATTGATATGTGCACTGTTTAGCACAGAATACAGCCATTTTAGGTGCTTTTTTTGTAGTGTCACCTGACTTAATTCCAATAGAAAATCTATGGAAAGAACTAAAGATCAGAGTTCATAGAAGAGGCCAACGGAACCTCCAAGATTTGAAGACCGTTTATATGGAAGAATGTGTCAAAATCACACCTGAGCAATGCATGCGACTAGTTTCTACATACAGAAGGCATCTTGAAGCTGTCATTACCAACAAAGTATTTTGTATGAAATATTAAATAAATTTTAGTTAGCGTGTTCAAAACTTTTTCCCTGTGTCATTACATTTTATTACATTTAACTTATTTTCTGAACTTATTTGTTTTGGTTTCTTTGTATGTATAGATTGCATGGGTTGTTACTGATATGTGGGGAAAATTTCACATCAATAGCACCTTTAGAAATAGATACAGTATTTACCTAGAAAAATGGCGACGCCTTCAATACTTATTTTAACTGGGTTTTGGTTTTGACAAACTGGGCAATCTGAAAGGAAGTTTTCCTCTCTCCCTCCCTTCCTGCAGTCTTCTGGGACACGTCACAGGTCCCAGTAGAGTGTGGGGACCATTCACAATGTGCAGAGCGGTTCGCACATTTGCAGTTGCCACCGGAGTGTAAAGCCACAAGCTTTCAAAGCCGGGTGCCCACAGTTAAATGCCAGCACCGGGAACACAGCAGCAAGGGAAGGAATGGCTTGGGTGAGCACATCGCTGGATCGTGGGACAGGTGAGCCGCTGTTTATTGAAAGTCAGCAGCTACAGTTTTTGTAGCTGCTGCCTTTTACTAAACACAAAATTGTCTGGAGCTCCTATTTAAGTAGGTTTATCATAACTATGCTAAGTTGGAAATTGATTGAATTACTTTTGAACAAAAATGTAAGTGAGCTAAATAGTGCTTTCCCTTTAATTACAAATGCTGAATCCAAACAACATACAAACCAAATAGTGGATCCAAACAACATACAAACCAAATAGTGGATCCAAACAACATACAAACCAAATAGTGAACATTTTGATCACTGAACATTTTTTCTTTAGGAACAGTTTTGCTGACAGTGTTCTATAGGATGTTCAGAAACAGGCAATTACCTATACATTTTTTAAACTTGGCTAGAGCCCAACATTTTGAATAGAAAATATGTGAACTGACATAGAAGAGCTTCAGGTATAGGGTGGGGTCTTAATCTGTGATGCTATGTTGCACGCATTTTAGAATTGAAAATTGCTCTAAAATTGAATCCACACCTTTAAAAGTAAAACATTTCTGTGTCTTAACATGTTATCCCAGAATGTAATTTCAGGATCTCTATTCATCTTTTCTTCTTTGCAAAGAAGTGACTACCACATGCTTTAAATCAAGGACACACCCAATTCAGGTTGGATCGCTGCTGCCTGATCTTAGTATTTCTGGTCTACAGTATATTGGAGCTATATGGAACTATTCTATATGCATCCTAACGTGCATCTATTGTTACTGCCACCTTTAGGTTATATCATGTAACTAAATGTGCACATAGACATTGCAGTTTACTAAAACATGCAATATACTGTAGGTAATACTGTATGAAAATTGACTTACCAAGGTTAGAAGTTCTTCATCTGCTTGAGAAAAAACAAACATTTAATTAGACTGATGCTACAGCAGTTAAAACACTATGTTGCATTTAAAGGGTAAATCCAAAAACGCACTAATCTTTAGATGTGATGGCCTCATTCGTTTTCTATTTCTAATTTTTTTTTGTTCTTTATTTCACTTGGGGATCTTGCCAGTAACGCACTTTCTGTCTTAGGGTGGCTCCTCTATTTATGGAGGTGCAACAGGACATACTCATACAGCAGCATTCTTGCAGAGGTTAGCATTAGAATAACTAGTGGATTTAGATGACCTTTACATAAGTGACTAAGTGAATATTAAAGTGGAATTCCACTCAAGTACTAATTTTAGCCTAAATCTACAACCCCCCCCCCAATTCTATACTCACTTATTCTGAATTCACATCGGCCTGGTTACATGATTGGGTCACAGCGACGACTTCAGTGTAGAGGAGGGACAGCCAACCACAGATGCCTCATAGTAAGTCTATGGGTGATGTCATCGCCCAGGCTTTGCAGCCATTTTCAAATCTCTCATCTTCACTGAAGGCAGCCGCTGGAAAGATCATGTGTCTGGACCGGAACATCCTCGGCATAAGTATAGACTGCAGGGTAGTTAGAATAGGCTTAAAATGGAGGTAGAAGTAGTCTTAGGCTGCATTGACTTAGTTAGTATTTGACTCTATTTCCACTTGAATGCCTAAATCCATGTAACACTTTCTAGGCAGTTAGAGAAACTTTTTTTTTCCCTTTTGGGATAAAGGTTAAATGGTTTGTCTCTACACTCTAACTTCCACAGCTTGGTCAATTAAAGGAAGTTGAAAATCAACAGACTTCATGACAGGATGAACCGGTAATGCAACTATGTTACAGGGGACACACAAAGACTACTTTGTTAGTGACACTGACAGTCTGCATCATATATGTCATTTTTGCCTTAATACCACTTTAAGGATAATGGTACTATTTACATACCTTTATGTGGCGCTCGCTTGTAGTGGTAGAAGCAAGGTACAAGCAGGTTTCTTTGGTAATAGTAATAACATCACGGTTTCATATATGGAGCTGTGGAACACTGAAACACATGACATAGATAAAATCAAGTACATTTCACACATTTTAAATGATGCTATGGGCTGTTTGGCTGGGCTCAAACTTTGTTCTGAGCTTAAAGGCTGATGTTACTGTATTTGGATGCAATTTTTTAAAAAGACTAATTTGAACATGATACATGAGAGAGATAGAACAGCACCTATGTTTTGTTAAACATGAAGCTATGTATCAGGAAATTAGAGGTATTTCAGGGCAGCATTGTAATAACTTGTACTAAGTTCTTCAGTGAAAATAACCAGACTGTTGCTATGTACTACATCATATCTCCTGCTTAAAGTAGATCAAAACCCAATCACTAAAATCTCATATTATCTTTAACATGCTTCAATCCTTTCTATATCTAAAGCCTTGATTTAAAAATTACTCTTTCGTCCTGCCATAAAAGTCCTTTTTCAGGCTTTTATTGGTACTGCGTGACAACTGTATCTCATTTGTGGTTCTGTGTTGTCACCCTGTCACACAAATGTCACCATTGTCACTATCAGAAAGCTGTTTCTGGAGCAATAATGTGTTGCTGAAACTGGAATAAGTGTGTGTAGTCAGGAAGTGTCTGAAAGAGATTGCAGAAAATCAGATGTACAGAGATGCAAGAATAGTTCAAACAATATATTATTAAGACAATAAATACCAGATAGGATTTAGATCTATTTTAAGAGTTGTCATTACAGAAAAAAATTTCTTCTAAAACACAAATAAACTGGGCAGGGTATATCTGTATCTGTAAATCTGTGTGCATCCATGTATGTATGTGAATAGAAAATCATGTTATATTTTGGTATCTCTTTTTTTTGGTTGTTGAATACTAAAGCTGGCCATGCATTCTTACATTATTTTCATTCAATCTGTGGGCTGAAAAAAATAATTTAAGGCTGGCCATGCTCTATACATTCAACAGTATCATGTGAGCCAGGCCCCTGTATTACACAGTTGATGGGTGATCTAAAAGAGATTGTACAATTAAATTGTATAGTGTCTGTTCAGTCTTAAAGTGATTGTAAAGTCTTGTTTTTTTTTTCTATAAAAATAACACACGTTATACTTACCTGCTCTGTGCAGTGGTTTTGCACAGAGCAGCCCAGATCCTCCTTTTCTCTGGTCCCTCTTCGGCGCTCCTAGCCACTCCCTCATGTCGAGTACACCCACAGCAAGCAGCTTGCTATGGGGGCACCCGAGCTGCAGCTCCGTGTGTCCATTCAGACACGGAGCCCTGGTTCGGCCCCGCTCCCCCTCTCTCCTGATTGGCTAACTAACTTTGACAGCAGTGGAAGCTAATGGTGCCACTGCTGTGTCTCAGCCAATCAGGAGGGAGAGTCCCAGACGGCCGAGGCACTCTGGATAGAGATGGGGCTCAGGTAAGTATTGGGGGGTGCTGGGGCAGCTGCTGCACACAGAAGGATAGATGCATAGATTCATAGATGCATTAAGATAAAAAAATCTTCTGCTTTTACAACCACTTTAAGCTTAGTACACACTGAGTTTTTTTTTTTTGTTCAACCCAGCAGGCTGAAAAAAACACTGAAGAGCTCGTGAAGAGATCCTGTACTAACAATCCAATGTTACTACAGTGATCTCCATTGGCTGCCAGTGCTGATCGGATGCCGATTGGCAGACCTTTTTTGGTCATGCCACTTCGGCAGAAGCCGGACATTCGTCTGGCTTCTGTCAGACTGGCTGTCGTACACATGGGCCAAATTTCAGCCAAGTTCTATTGAACCGGTGGATATCGCTCGATATTCAGTCTGTGTGTATGGGGCTTTACAGTCTCCTCCATCGATTTTATTTGGCGCAGATGACTGAATATCCTGCTATGTCTATTGTATTCTGGCAGTTGCCACTGACAGTTGTCAGAATACCTGAAGAGCAGCTGTTTTTGATTGGATGCTAGCAATGTTTGACCAAAAATTTTCTATCCAGCTCCTTTGATTTTTCAACT
The DNA here is from genome assembly GCA_037952925.1 of Lithobates clamitans. Taxonomy (NCBI): domain Eukaryota; kingdom Metazoa; phylum Chordata; class Amphibia; order Anura; family Ranidae; genus Lithobates; species Lithobates clamitans. The sequence continues at coordinate 2,857,084 of JBBGZY010000331.1, read as the reverse complement.
AAAGGAAATTGGGCGAGAGGGGGTCAAGAGCAAATTTTGTCCAGTTTAAATTTGCATAGTGTAAGGCCAGCTTAAGATTTATAGCAAGAATAAAAAAGCCTAAAATTATTTATACAGGCAATTGTAATAGTGAGGCTGTTGTTAAATGTAATTTATTTACCTTCAATGTCTGCTTTTGGGCCGGTTCACACCAGAACTTAGTGCTGGAAAGGCATGATCCGTGCATGTTTCCTGCACCGCATTCAAAACACAGCCTTTGCAATCTGCTGTGGATGTCAATACATTGTTAACGGCACTCTAAACACAGATCACAAATGCAGTGCTTTTGCAGGCACCAGATCTTATATTACCGCAGTACCATGTGCTTTGGTTCTTCGCATTTTTCAAAAGTTGTGTATGCACTACTTTTTGTGGGGTCCGGCGTAATTTGCAGCCCATTCAGATGAACGGGGTGCCAAATCACACTGTAAGGGAACACACAGGAATTGAACAGGAAAGCGGATCGCATTCCTGTATGATTCTGGTGTTAACTGGCCCTTATGCAATGATAATAACAACAATTTTAAAGTAAACCATATATTACAATAATATTACACAACAAAGTTTTTTTTTTAAAAGTGCTTTATTAAAATATTCTCGAAATACAAAAATATTGCATAAAGGTTTGTTCATAAAAATTCAGGGACATATATTTTGTAATGACAATAAACTCTATGGACAGACTGAAAAAACTTGCCAGTTATGCTTTTTTGGTAAGGAATTAATGATTTGCCATAAAGTGCAAGTGTATTTTTAAATAATAGCATAAACTTTTAACTACAGAAAAAAACAACAACAATAGATAGTAGCACATGCACTTACGGGGCAAGTCACTCATAGCACAGATGAATGGTATTTTGACATTGTTTAGATTAAATCAGCTTTTCTGTGAATTATGGGAGGTGCAGCTCAGCAACAACTTGAATGCCCAGAATTCACAGGTCCAAACCCCACCTACATATAAAACATTATTGACTTGCTCATGGGAAACAAAGGGGGCACACACAAATTGTATGCACTGAGCTTCTCAAAGGGTTTTTTTTCATATAGTAGTTATTATGCTGACTTTCCTTTTTAAATGTATTCTTTCAGATACAGTAGTATACTAAAGTAAAGTATGTTAGTATACAGTATTTGCTGGTATTTGCTAGTTTATCTTCTTACCTCACTGTTCTGTTTAAACAATTACACATTAAAATATAACAATTGCATATTGATAATACTACATAAACTGCATTAAAGGGACTCTATTACAAAAATCTAAATTTTAAATTCAGATATACCTCTAAAGAAGGAAAGTAAATACTTGCTTCCCCTGCTGTCCTTATTGCAGTACAGCAACTTCAGTGACATGTAAAGCTGGGTATACACATATCAAAATTTGTCTGGTTCAGCAGGAACTTGACGAATTTTGAACTATGTGAAGCCCAGTCTGTTCAACAGAAGCCAATCGTTGGACCTTTTTCTGTCGAATGGTCCTGCTGGAAAACCAGCATTTAATCAGCCACTGGAGCCATTGATTTGTTTATTCTGACATTGGAGGCATCCCCACTGTCAGAATACAGTAGCACTACTACAGTAGTAGAAGAGGAACCACAGAGCACTGCGGGGAACACAAGAAACTGACACTCCTAAAAGTGTTGGTTTCTGCAGACTTTGGAGGCGACTTCTCTTTTTCGCATCAGTGTTTAGTGGTGGGGCAGCAGGAGAGGTAAGTATTTAGTACCTTTTGGGTACATCCGTGTTTTAGACATTCATCTTTGGGATAGAGTAGTATTAAAAAACATCTGTTGTGGGAGAGAAATGGAGGCTGCCTGCTGCCTTTTGAAAATACTGGCGGCCTGGCTGAAAGTTAGAGAAAACTCTTTACCTGTCAGGGGAGTAGAGGCTGTACCCTTAAGGCCTAAAGGAACACTGCTGCTGGTAAACAGACATTTAGAGGCAGTTGGCTGCTTTTTTCAGCTGCCCCTGAACTCATCCAATGTTATCTAATGTGTACATGTACACAGGTTAGTTTAATGTCATTTTTAGGCAGTTGCGTTTAGAGGCTTTTCTTTGAAGGCAAAAAAATGAGCTTCCAACGCTTCAGACACTAAACGCGGCTAAAGTACCGCGATTAGCCGCATTTCCTTTTATAGACGTTTTTCATTTTTGGCTATTTTGAAAAGAAAAACAAACTCTTATAAATGCAAACGCGGCAAAACGCGGCAATGTAAACGTGGCAAAACAGGCGTTTTAAACGTTGGTTTTTATCTGTCAAGTTAAATCGTTCAGGAGAGGTTGTAAAAACATCCCATGTACATTAAACGTTACAAAGCATGTGTTCATTTTGCAGAGATAATTTTAGTAAATAAGGTGTTCACATGGCATACCCAATTATGTACTAACAAAAATCCTCATTCATGATTTGGTCAAAATTAACATAGGGTCACCTGATTTACTAATGTTCACTTTGCAAAGTGAACATACACTTAGGTCCCTTTTACACGACAAGCCTACTCAGATCCACCTGTCCGTTTTTCCAGGCGAACCTGAGTGGGCTATCCATTGACTCCCATGGGCAGGCGGATGTCAGTGGACATGTGTGCGCTGACACCCGCTTGCCATCCGATCCGCTAAAATCAGACATATGTCAATACGTCTGCCATCCGTCTTCCCGGATCAGATGAGATCTGATGAAAATGGACATGCTGTCAGTTTTCGTCTGATTTCCCCATAGGAATTAGTGGGCTCTGACAGGTCCCTCCCTGATCAGTGAGCAGAGATGGACCAGTCATCTGCCGGCTCAGCGGAGATCAAAGAAGCAATCTCCTGCTGAGCTGGCGGACTGCGCTAAACGGATCCGCCCCGTGTGGAAAGGGACTTAGCTAAGTGAACAGCTCCTACTCCTTTCATTAATCAATGCCACTGACTGAGCTGATTCCCTGGCTGTCGGTTTGACAGCCAGGCATCTAGCATTGCCACCTACCTATTTCTCTCATGACAGGTTGCCTTTAAAAGCAACAGAAAAGTAAAACATTCCATCAAAATGTACAATCATTTTTTTTTTAAATAATAATATCAAAGTTCTCTTTCAAGTCTGTAGTAAACAAAAATATTCCTGGTCTGACAAACTCTTGAGTAATGAATCCTTTCTGTCTAAACTGTAAACACAGAGAAATAAAACGTTTATTTCAATTTAAAAAAACATACTTCAAAAGCTATAACATCACATATGACAAGCCAATTTGATGTGTCAAGTTCTCTTTTAACAGTAATTATCCAGAGCTTTGAGACAACCAACTAATTAAATTAATGAACTTGTGAATACAGAGGCATACAGTACATATTTTGAAAGTAAAATATACTTGAATTAAAACAATTGTTAAGGTGAGATTACATTGTAGTTCTACACACAAACATGTTCAAACAGCATTAAAAAAACTTCAAAAGAAGATTTTGTGGTCTATTGTGTTTTATATATCAAGCATTCTGTTGCAATAAGCCTCTAGAAAGTTATATGTTGGTGGCATATACAGTACGAGAAGTCAGCCTATAAAAAGATGCAATTTATGTTGTTTTTTTTTTTTTAAATGTATTTGAAGAATTAGTCTACACTATTGTTCTTTCATGCTTTAGAAGCCTTTCATTTTCTATAAAAGTCAGTTCTCATAATTGTGGTATAGAGAACTTTACTTTGCCACTCTACTTTTTAGTAAAAATAGTTAAAACTTGACTTTCCTTATATTTGCAAAATAATTATTTGTCAAGCAGATTGTAATCTACAATGCCTGTATGCCCAAGATGCTTATGTATTATTATTACAAGTTTTTATATAGCTCCAACAATTTAGGAGGCGCTTTACTTATTGTACATTCACATCAGTTCTTGTCCTCAAGGAGCTTACAATTTAAGGTCCCTACCTCACATACATTCATACACATACTAGGGCCAATTTAGACAGAAGCCAATTAACCTACCAGCATGTCTTTGGAGTTCAGGGCAACTTCACTGAATCATCACCAAACATTGGTAGTAGTAAGTTAAGAGAGTTGCACTCGCTCTCTTTTTATCATCGGCACCAGACAAACATGTTCCTATAGAACCTGTGAACTCTCTAGCTCCCAACCTAACTTACTCCCCACTTTGATTGGCCAGCGGAGGTGGCTCCACAGACAGTGTCTTGGTTGTTAGGTAGCAGATGACTTGAAACACCCTGCCTCCTTATGCCTTGCCCCGTCTTTCTGTTTCTGACCATCTGTTGTATACAAATTCTCTCTGTGAATGCTGCCTGCTCTGACTCTTGCTTTAGATATCAATTCTGTCTCTGAATGCTACCAGGTCTGACCCTTGCTTGAATATGGCTACTCTCTATGAATGCTGCCAGCCCTGATCCTTGCTTTGGAATTTGACTTTTTCTTTAAATGCTGTCCTGCCTGTCCCTTGCTTGGATTTGGACTACGCTTTTGGAATGCAGCCTGCCCTGAACCTTGCATTGCATTATGGAGTACACGCTCGGTATGTTAACGACCCAGACATAGATTGCCTATCTTCTTGGGATCATCTGTCACAGGCACACTTGAAGTCTCCCTATGGGATTCTAGGCAGGCATCCCAGTTGTTCAAATATAATGCCCAAGTCCTGGGAACATCTAAGTACTGGTAGGCACCCTAGCCTTAAGGGAAATGTGGCTGCTAAGGGGGAAGCCATAATATCACCACACTATTTTTACAGACTTATGCCCTGTACACACGGTCGGACATTGATCGGACATTCTGACAACAAAATCCAAGGATTTTTTCCCACGGATGTTGGCTCAAACTTGTCTTGCATACACACGGTCGCACAAAGTTGTCGGAAAATTGGATCGTACTGAATGTGGTGACGTAAAACACGTACGTCGGTACTATAAACGGGGCAGTAGCCAATAGCTTTCGTCTCTTAATTTATTCTGAGCATGCGTGGCACTTTGTGCGTCGGATTTGTGTACACACGATCGGAATTTGCGACAACGGATTTTGTTGTCGGAAAATTTTATAGCAAGCCCTCAAACTTTGTGTGTCGGAAATTCCTATGGAAAATGTGTGATGGAGTCTACACACAGTCGGAATTTCCGACAACGTCCTATCACACATTTTCCATCTATCGTGTGTACAGGGCATAAGACACAAAACAGTTCTCTTCCAGTACATTTTAAAACCAATATCTTTAGTACTTTAGATAGTAGGATAACATTTTCATACTTACATAAACCCCAGTACCCAACCAAGGAAAAAATTCAAAACACTGACCTCTTAGTAGGTTTGGAACTTCAGCTAGCTAATCAGATTTTGATGACGCCTAGTAAAGAGAATACTGCTTATAAAACACCAAGCTGCGATACCTGAAGAATACAATATGCGGAAGGTCTCTAAACCATTGAGTACTAGTATGAACCATTGACCCTGTGCTAATAGGGGAAGGAGCAGGAACAAAGCACAGCCTCTGCATAAACTAACTAGGAATCCCTCTAGATTTAGCTGAATCGCAGTTCTCAGAACGCTTTCAGTTCAAGTATTTAGAGTCAGAAGTAGCCTGATGAGCCTGAAGCAACTGTGGTTTACCTAAATAACTAGCAACAGTAAAATGTGTTTTATTTATTCTCAAAAAGTACAATAAGTTTACAGCACTGCATATGATGAAACTCCACAGTAATCTATCAACAAAAAAACATTTTTGCCTTCGCACTGTACATTATTTATAAGAGAGACAATTGTATTTCTTTATACCACTGTTTGCAACCAAGTGTGCTAGTACTCATTAATGTGTATGTCCAGCCAAAATGTATTTTGGTTTAGTTTAGCATAGAATTGGGAAAGGTTTGGGGAAAGACTGTGGGTCTCCACAATGTTGGTTTTTGAAGTTAACATGCTTCTTCATGGGAACATTGATGTGCTGGTCATTTATCTACTCTTAAACCTATTGTGGTACCACTGCAGGCTGAGCACCCTGATTGTTTTTAAAATTAGAGGTATGTGAATTGTCCAGATTAGCTATTTATTGATGTCTTTGTCTCTGTTGCAAAATTTCTTTCAATTCCTGTTTAGTAGATCAATCGTCACCATGACTGTTAAAGAGGGGAAATGTATCTAACAAAGCACCATATAATAGTAAAATGAACAAAATGAAGGGTTTTTATCCTTCCTTACTCTATCCAAAACTAAAGAAAAAAAAATGTTTGGGCTGGAATTACAGTTAAGTGTTTAAATATGTATTTTCTCATTGGCATATTGATAAAAAAATAATTATAGGAAAGTCTAAAATATTTTTACTCATGAAATGATGTTATTTTCTAGAAAAATTACATATTAAAAGACTGATTAACAAGCTATAGTGATGTCAATACATATCATATTTACATTTGCATTGACTTATGCAAATTGATCCACTTCTCAGGAATCTAAAAAGAATATAAATGATCAGAATTGTATACCAAATGTTTTGGAGTTGATTGATAAACATTTAGAGCAAAACTAAAGGAATTATTTTTCTTAACTCCAAGTTTCTTGATTTGAATTCCTATATATATATTTAGGCTACATAAGAATTAAATTATTGTTTTTTTATTTTTTTTATTTCTAAGTCTATGGATCAAAAATTATTAATAGTTATCTGTTCTTTTGTAAACCATACCACAACTGTAACAAATATGTTTTTTTTGTCTAGTAAATGGCTAACATTTATGACATTTTTATATTTACAGCACAGCACAAATGTACATATTTTACATTATATAATTTCTTACCACATACTTGCAGTACAGTACATACAGTATCAAATATAAAGTAACCTTACATAAAAATGAATGTCTGGGGGAAAGAAAAAAATCTGTACTTCTATGCAATACATGCACATTATGTTTGTCCTTTCAAAGGGGCTACAAGTACAGACAATTGCAAGAAGAAATCCCAACAGTATGGTCAGCCTTGCCCTGTTCTTGTCTCCTGGACTACAGAACATTTCCCCCTCATCATCTCAATAAAATGGGGGAAATATTCTGTAGTCCAGGAGACAGGGCAAAGCTGACACTCAGTTTGGGATTTTGGTGCAGCCAGGTCAGGGTGCATAAAAAGTTTGGTGCCCATTGATTTCTGGCAGATGAACAGGTATTTTTCTGTACTTACAGGCTGTAATGTAGTTATCTTTTTATTTTTGTTTAGTACTCAGTATGCATGAAGACACCAAGTGATTGTAAAAAATATTCCTATAGGTAAGATATCAGTGCTGAAACTGATGGTATGGCACTTTCTATTTCTATTTGTAATTAATTTTCCTGCAGATATATGGACTGAATGAAAGGTGTGTGTTTAAACAGTAACTCCACTTACATTGAACTTTTGATATATTTAATTGCTACATGAGCCATTTAGTATTTTATGTTTTTTATAATACTGACAAAACAATACCATCTAGCTTCCTTATAACCGTGCCAAAAAATAGGACAGCCCAAACAATGTCATTTCCTCCTTATGCGATTAACTGACTGCTGCCTTTAGCAGGAAAACTGTCCCAGTCAGTGCTTTGGAAGTAGGATGTGACAGGATTCTATGTATCACGTTATACTGACTAGGATAAGATTGTGTCATTTTTCAAAATAGAGAAAAAATGGAGTACACTTTAAGAATACCATTTAGCCTACACACCATGTTCTTTTTTGACCATATGTAAAAATACATTTATACTGACAAGCCAAGAATATTCCCAGCTTTTGGAAATATCCTCTATGAATATACAAAGCTAAGTGACTACTCTGTCTTTTTACATGTATTATTATTCGCAAAGACCACAAACAGCAGTAGGCTTTTTCAACCATTCCAATGTATAACAGACATTTAAAACTCAAATGAAACAGAGTACAATAATTTTGAGGGACCACATTATGTCTTTTGAGAGCTACACCTACCAAATTCCAGAAAACAATTATAGCACTTCAGTACTTTATATTTACATTTACATTTTATATTTAAAACATTTCTTGAAGCATCAAGCTACAGAAATTACGTAGGAAGTGGAGCCTTTCTTAACCAAAGAATGTCTGGGGCCGTGTTAAATTTAAATGAATTAACCACCAGCCTGATGTAGACTGATTAAAGTTTATTTCTAATCTGCGGTTGATGTTTAGGGAAATCATTGTATTTGAAGTACACAAATTTTTAATTTTTAGTGTACTGGACTGTGCTGTACGTCCTAACAGAGCTGCGAGCTAAGCTAGGAGATGTGGAACCTACTGATTGCATCAACAAAGGTTCTGCACTCAACATATGGGTTGTTGTAGCTGGGCCAGACCGTACGGTTTTCTCTGTCACATATATATTTTGAGAGCTACCCATGTCAGGGCGATAGCTTAAACCTCCTTGTACATTGGAGATTGGCTGCCTTAACCTCTCAGTGGAGACTGGTTGCATTACTGTCTCAGTGACTACAACATTCTGGGTATCACTTATGTCTGGAAAGTTGAATGTGTTGGAATGTCTTGAGGCACTAGGAGCTACTACACGTTCCCTTAGAACAACATTGGATGCATCAGGTCGACTTTGCAAATTCGGTAATTCTATAATTTCATGGACACCAGATGCTGGTCGGAGGACCCTCTCTGTTACAATGACATTGGAACTATTAGGTACATTGGTAAATACCCCATGTGGGGTAGAAGTAGAGCCAACCACCCTTTCTGTTACAAGAATGCTAGCAGGCATACTTGGCTCCACAGTACGTACAACTGATCTCATGGGGTTCTCAGTGGTTGTATAGGTTTCAGTTACAAGTACATTACCTGGAATGCCTGGTGCAGGCATAGCTGGTTTGAAGCTAGTAGGTGGAAAGGCGCTTTCAGTGACATAGGCAGAACTGTTAGCTGATACAGAGTGGTTACCAGGAAAATTCAAGCTAGGCTCATTAAACATAACATTTGTGTCAGTTTCTACAATTGGAACACTGGGAAATGGCCGTGAATGATTACCCCCAGGTATATCAATCTCTGAACCAATACATATTTCTGCTAATGTTTTAAATTTTGGTCCCAATGTATCCAAAAAGTCCTCATCAAAGTCATCTGCAATAAAACTGCAGCACCCCACAGATCCAGCTGGGCTTCCAACTCCTTCATTGTCGTAGATCAGAAGACAATCATTTGATGGGCGGCCCTCATCCTCATTGGCAAATGCTTCTGCTTTCTAAAATAATGATATTTATACAATTTTTGAATGAATATCAGCAATCACATTATTGTTCGCTATGACTTATTCAATGGAATAAAAACGTAAATTATAGATTATTTCATTATTTCCTTCCAGGTTTGGAGTGTAGATGGAAGGCCTATCCACTAGGATTCTAATGTTTAATATGGCTGGATTTTTTATTTAACAATTTTCATTTTATTGATTTCCTCTTACTACTTATAAATGGAATGAACAAAAAAAATTAGATTTGGATTTAGAGCAAACCTCTAACTGCAGCCTAATTCTGCTCTGATCCTGGGTGAACAATAACAAGTGAAAATTTAAAATGGACAATTGTCTTCCCCTCCCCTAGCTTGACTACACGAACCTACTGAAATCTAAAGTTGCCCATAGATATGGCAATAATTAACCAACTTTAACCAAAAAAGACAAAGTTCATCTAATTCTGTGGGTACCTGAAGATCCAAAGGCAATGGCATCTTATAGTATAATAGTAGCAATATATGCCATGCGTTAGTAAGGTCAGACAGCCAGTAAAGATATTATGGGCATGAATATAGGTCAACAATATTAAAAAATCTAATTGTTATTGGCCTAACTCCATCTTTCCCAATACAAAGCAAAAAAAATAAAAATAAAAGTGAGTTATACTTTAAGGATACCTGAATGGGCAAACAGACATGTACTTTAAAAGAACAACCCCTACTGACTGATCTTCTGCTTCGCTATGCTCCCTTGCTGTTCTGTCTCCCTGAAAGGCCTGGGAGTCCAACATCTGTGTAAGCTCCATGTTGGATAGTATAAGAAACGTACACGAGGTAAATGTCTTTCTACCCTCACTCAAATGGTAGTGTTTGGGCCTGGCAACTAGCCACTCAGAGCTAAGCTCTTCGCTTTGGGAAGAATCTTTTCCATGCAAGGAAACAGCGAGAGAGCACAGAGAAGGTATCAGCAGGTGGGTGGTTTATTGTTCTAAGGCAACTATTCAGGATATAGTGATAGATTTTCTTTAGTTGTTTAGGTAAGTAACACTAATGCCGTTTAAACGCTCCTTTCATGAAAATATATTTACAGTATGTACACTAGTAGCCAGATTAGGCAGAATAATGCTATCTGTTTGCCATTTTATTATTTATATAGTGCAATAACATTCTGAAATACTTTAAAGCGTAGTTGCCCCCCAGTGGAGCTTAGAGCCTAGTTTTATTTCCACAGCTATACAGACATCCACACTAGATGCAAAAAGCATGTTAGCCAATTATCATAGCAGATCAAACGTGCAGCAAGCCTAGAATACTAACCGTTAAGCCACCATACTGTTTTTCTTTCTTTAATGTTAAATTAAACATGTTTATAACAAAGCAGAACAATATAGATCTATTACTTACATCAGCGAAGTAGTTTTCCACGTAAGCCATATTCAAGGTGCCACCCTCTCTGTATGATGGTGGCAGAGTTCCAACTAGTGAGCCATTAAATTCTCTCTCCATGGTATATCTTCCTCCCCCTTCTCCAAAGGTTTCAAAGCCAGTAGTGGAAGTACCTCTTCCAGCACCACCTACACCGCCTACACCGATTCCACTGACTCCACCATATCCACCGATTCCACCAATTCCCCCACTTGCTGATCGGACCGCCATTGCTTCTTCTTTTAGTCGATCTCCATAATTGCCTTGCTGAATCTCTGCAAAACAACCAACAGATATATATGGTAAAGTTAAGGGACGTCTTTAATATTAATTGGACCCTGGGCAAAGATTTTCTTGCCCCCCCCCCCCCCCCCATGCAGTTTCGCTCTCCACCTGCTCTGAGACATACAATAAATAGCAGCTAGACTCAAAATCTGTTTACTGAATCAGATCAGGCAGCGATTGCGATTGGTTGCCAGAGGTTACAGAGTATCATTACCGCTTACTGACTGGTTGCTAGAGGTTACAGCACACATTATGGCTCACTGATTAGTTGTTAGAGGTTACAGCACATGATTCTTTCTGTTGATTGGTTAGTAGAGATTACTGTACATCAATACTGCTTACTGATTGGTTGCTAGAGGTTACAGCACATCATTACTGCTAACTGATTGGTTACTAGAGGTTACAGCACATCATCTCCACACTGCCTGCACACCATGGACTAGGGAGGTGAGGGGACCCATTAATAGACAGAAAGCTCCTAGGGATTCTAGAACTCCTGGGATCAGTGGCAGTGCTGGGGGGAGGAGAGGGTGTGACCAATGGCGATGCTGATTTTTTTACAGATTACCATAAAGAGGAGTTTCCTAATAGGGGTTTACACTGACCACTAATGTAATAGGGGTTTACACTGACCACTAATGCAATAGAATCATTCACAGTAACCACCAATGTAAGGAAGGATTTACACTGACCCTAAATGTAAGGGGGACATTCACACTGGCCACTAGTGTAACTGAAAGGATTCTGCACCAAGCACCAATGTAATGAGAAGATTTACACTGAACACCAATGTAACTGAGACATTTAGCCTGCATTCACATTTGTGTGTGTCAGGAATGCATGCAAAACCACAGAAACGTGCTGCCCTTTAGCAGATACACAGCAGTACCATTAATTGTTAATGACACCCTCACACATCTGCTGACATGTGCCTTGGCACCGTGTGATTTTGAAAAAGGGTTTGGGATTTTTTCCGCATTTGTAGCGCATAGAGCAGCCCATTGAAATGGATGGGCTGCCCTACACGCTACCTACATGTTTATCCACCCTGTCAGTAAACCTGTGCATCCTAAAACCCATGCTAACCTCTGCACCCCAAACCTCCCCCATCCTTTCCACCCCAATCCACCTCCCCTTTAACTCTACCTACCGCCTCTGCTCATGTTCGCACACACCTTCCTTACCTCCATACATCCCCTCCCACCTGTGCACCCCAATGTGTAATTCCTTCTCTGCCTACCTCGGCACACTCCACACTACCCTCCCCCCAATAATTTGTTTACCTTTGCAGAACAGGCTGATGGTAGGCTTAATGACCACAGTTGTAGGCAGGATTTCAAGCATGCCCCTTATCTTCCCAGTGGGCAGCATTCAGAATAGATGATGGTGGATATGACCTCGGTGGGGGGGGCATGATACACATCTGAATGCCGCCTCTATTTACATATGAATGCTGCCGGTTTGCCGCTATTTACATATGAATGCAACTGCTATTTACATATCAATGCTGTTCTTTACATGTAAACACAGGGTTTGCAGGTGAGTCATCTTTACACAACAAGAGGGCAGAGCTGGGCAGCATTAGTAACAGAACTTCCCACTGAGATATCAGGACACAGCACGGAACTGAAACCTCAAGGGACAAAGGGAATTTAAACTGGGATAGTTGGTAAGTATGAGGCAGCTGCTTTGGGCCCCACAACAATGACAGGGCCCAGGGCAGCTGCCCCCTTTGCCCTGCCTTAAAGACGGCCCTGGTAAAGCTTCCACTAGTAATGCATATAACACCAAAAGCCAACAAGTCTCATGTTATAAAAGCATGCCACAATCTAAAGTTGATATTTATCCAAAGATATACAGTTTCATATTCATGTAACATTATGTCAGTTTCAATTTCTGAAAATGTGTAGCTAAATGATTTATTAGGAATACATTTCTTGGACTCGAGTATAGAACTATCATGTTACACATGCATTGTCTGTTTGCATTTAATAATTTTGTACCTACTTCACTCCATAGTTAGGGGATGCTCTATGTAGTTAGCCCCACCCTTCTTGTTCATGCTTTAGCCTCCATTCACCACATATACTGTATTCTGCTGGAACTAGACAAACTATGATTTTTTTTACCTATCTGATGTTCATCTGCTATGATTTGCATAACTTTTGGAGTAAAGCTTTCTACGATCTTCAAGATGTCATTTGAATCGAATCACTGTCAGCCATGCTTCTGAGACTGTAAGTTAAGCTATCTCGCTACAACTGGATCATTTATAGAGATCACATTTTCTGTGTTTAGATTGTGGAAATAGAACAAGAACTATCTGATATTTTTCTGTACCTTCCAAGGCCTTTGAAAGAATAGTGTAGTGGACTTACCTGAACCTGCGGAGGGTGAAGTTATAAGCATACTTGTCATATCCTGTATAACAAAAAGAAATTGCTTTTGAAGCTGGTATTTTTTTCAGTTCAAGTTCTCAGACACTCAAAAATTGTTTCATTTTTTTGTTTTGCTGTGATGCTTTTTTCCCCCTTTTTTTCTGACCAGGTAAAGGCCTCTGTCAAGCCACAATTGTTCACATCAGAACTTGCTTCTCTCCCCATACATGTCAATATAAATGCACAAAACAAGGTTAAATGCAGGTCCAAAGGAGGTGAACTGTAGGCCCAATGCCCCTGTCAATAGACTGTGCATGATCTCAGACGTGCCTACTTGGAAGCAAATTGCATTTGCCCATCAACAAAAGTACAAAAGCCCTAAAACAAATTTCTCAGCCACAACACATGCTGGCAGGCTAAATTACCCTATACAGGCATACCCCACTTTTAAGTACACATTGAGGTTTATTTACTAAAGCTGGAAAGTGAAAAATCAGGCTCACTTCTGCATAGAAACCAATGAGCTTCCAGGTTTTATTACCAAAGCTTAATTGAATAAGCTGAGGTTAGAAGCTCATTTGTTTCTATGCAGAAGTGAGCCTGATTTTGCACTTTCCAGCTTCAGTAAATAAACCCCATTGTGTACTGTACTTTTTTTATATATGATGGGAACACGCAGTGACCCTAATGAGGAGTTTGACTCCCACCATTAACTTTCTCTTGTTTATGTTTATTGTTACCAATGCAGTAAGAGCACTGTGAAAGCCAAGCAGAACGAGGCTTCTTCCTTTTGCACCATTGGCTGGTTGATTGACCATGTAAGTACACAACTGTGATAGCTGTGCCACTTGCTTAATATATTGTTTATACTGATTGCCCTGCCTTTACCCACTTGTGTTAGTTGCGCTATTAAATTTGTCAAACACAGGAAGGTAAAGAGACCATTAAAGAAAAAAAAGAGCATTGCAGACACTAATGTTGGAGATTTATATAATCAGAAATCAGTTATGACTTAATTTATTAAAGTGGACCCTGGCTAGAGACTCAGTTGAAATTCATCTATGTATATGTACTGTTTTACTTGCCAATAGATTTGTAATTCTGTACAGTCAGTCTTGAGTATAGCAAACCCCTGTTACACTGCACGGCCAGCCAGGAGACACAGTTATTTCTTGGGTAAGTAATTCAGCTGTCTATGCCCTCTCCATATCTACTTGCCCGCTGGACAATTACCCATCATTTTGATCTCTCTCCGATGATCAGGAAGCTGTCCTTTAAAACATTAATGCTAAACCAGAAAGCAGCAATGTTATAATTGGAAAGTAGCAGAGTAACCTTCTGACTAGCAGAAATGTGTATTGAATGATTAGACAATATTACAAATCATTAGATAAAGTGGTAGGGGGCTTACTATAAATATTCTTAAAAACTTTATCTTTCTCCTCCTCCTACCTATGCTACCTATCTTGTAAAAAAAAGGTCAGTGTAAATACCTTTTTTTTAGCCTGCTTCAGTGTGGGCACATGATCCAGCAGCTTCAGTTCCCCTGTGTAAAGGAGGAGTTGCTGCTCCCCCCCCTGCAGCCGCTTTCTGACACAGGGGAGCCGAAGTTGCTGTGTCAGGTGACTGGACCGAACATGATTAAAAAGGGTATTTAACCACTTCAGCCCTGGAAGAATTGGCTGCTCAGCACTGCGTCGATTTAACTGACAATTGCCCGGTCATGCGACACTGTACCCAAACAAAATTGATGTCCTTTTTTTCCCCACAAATAAAGCTTTCTTTTGGTGGTATTTGATCACCTCGGTGGTTTTTATTTTTTGCGCTATAAACAAAAAAAGAGCGACAATTTTGAAAAAAACACAATATTTTTGCTGTAATAAATAGCCCCAATTTTTTGAAAAAAGCTAATTTTTTTCTCAGTTTAGGCCGATAAAGTAATGGCAGCGATCTATGATTTTTATCGAGACTGCGACATTCTGGCAGACACATTGGACACTTTTGACACATTTTTGGTTCGAGGGACAGTTTTGGTTGCTATGGACAATCTCCAGTTGCTAGGCAGAAAGAACAGTATTTATAATATAAAACTGCATGCAGGACACTGGACAGACCACTAGGGACAAATGGGATGTGTCATTATTTGATACAGTACTGTAATCTGTAAGATTACAGTATACTGTATCTATACTGTGTGTTTTACTTTTTGAATTTGGCGCCGAACTCCGTCCCCGTGCGTCGCAACACTCGCAGGGAACAGGGCTCGGCACTGTGAATCGGGCGAGACACGGCGGCTCGCAGATCACAGCGGGGAGACATCGCTGGATCCAGGGGACAAGGTAAGTAACATCTACAAGGATCCTGCGATGCAATCCGGAGTCTGGCTCGGGGATACCGCTTTTGGTATTGAAAATCCACCCCGAGCCAGACTCGGGAATACCGCCAGGGGAGTTAAAGGATTATCAAAAGTGAAGAACAATAGATCAGGGCCTACGGGGGGGTGGTAAAGTGTTATATCTCTGATATATGGGATCCCACTCATCTCTTCCCAGAAGTTATCTTATATGACAGAATGGTATAGAGATTTATCCATGGACCTTGAGCTGGAATCCTGGTGCTCTCACCTCTATGTGGGGCACTATGCTACACATCTGGTGGGATTATCCCAAATTGCAGGGTTTCTGGAACAGTTTTTTTCCCCTGCTCCGCTGAGTGACTGGCCTATTGATACAGCAGCAGCCTCAAATTGCCTTAATACTTGAACCCATTTGGGGGATCACTCGACATTCTCTCTCAATCTCCCGAGAGATCAACTGCAGCCTTCATTCTTTTTGCTGCTAAAATATCAATAGCAGGCGCATTGGAAGAAACCGTCAGTCTCATTAAGAAGAGTTAAAATGTAACTCTGCCAATCTCTACACTGGCTCCCGATGGCCCAGCGAATTCAATTAAAAATACTAACCACAACATACAAAGCCATACACAGCTCTGCCCCGAGCTACATCACCAATCTTGTTTCCAAATATCACCGGAACCATCCTCTCAGCTCCTCTCAAGACCTCCTACTCTCAAGCTCCCTTATGTCCTCATCCCATGCTCATCTCCAGGATTTCTCCAGAGCCTCTCCTATCCTCTGGAACTCTCTACCTCAACCTGTCCGGCTATCTCCTACTCTAGCTGCCTTCCGGCAATCCCTGAAAACGCATTTCTTCAGGGAATCCTATCGCGCCTCCAGCTAATCTTTTACCACTTCCATCAGCTCATTCTCCACAGTTACGACCTTTTGTACCACCTGCCCCTCCCTATTCAATTGTAAACTCTTCTAAGCAGGGCCCTCTTAATACTCTTGTATTGTAACTGTATTTTCTCCCTTTTATATTGTAAAACGCTGCGTAAACTGTTGGTGCTATATAAAGCCTGAAAAAATAATAATAATATCTCCCCCCAAAAGGGGACGTTCCTCTTTAAGTCATCCTCCCTCCCTCCCAGGGGCGGACTGACCATTCTGGCATTCGGCACTGACCGAGGGCCCGCGGGGTCAGGGGGGCCCCATGAGAGGCTCAGTCTGCCCCTGGAGCTTATCATGCAGATTGCGGAATTGAGAACACTATGCCCCCCCGAGGAGCAGTGAACTAAATCCTTGCTTGCTGAGAGGAGCGAGCTGGCCGGGATGGATCAGAGAGTGAAAGAGCAATCACGGAGCCATCAGCGGCAGCCGTACAGGGATTATTGCAGACTGAGACAGGCGCGCCTCCGGCCACCTCTCCCCCTGGGGAACTCAGCTGAGGGGCGGAGCCATATCTCACTGCCGCGGGGGACTGTTGTGTCAGTAAGGGAGCTGGAGGCTGCAGTGCAGAGTGCACACAGAGCGGACAGACAGCGGAGCCGAGTCTCATCTTCGCATTGGCCACCCACACTGACCTGCCTTGTGTGCAGCAGCAGGTCAGTGGGATAATAACAGACAGCACAGCAGTTGTATGCATTATGTTTTTCTAAGAACTTGCCCTGGCCCATGATACTCTCCTGGTCCCCCCACCCCCACAGTGTCCCCCTGTGTGTGCTCCCTCTCCAGTGTCCCCCTGTGTGTGCTCTTTCTCCAGTGTCCCCCTGTGTGTGCTCTCCCTCCAGTGTCCCCCTGTGTGTTCTCTCCCTCCAGTGTCCCCCTGTGTGTGCTCTCCCTCCAGTGTCCCCCTGTGTGTGCTCTCCCTCCAGTGTCCCCCTGTGTGCGCTCTCTTTCCAGTGTCCCCCTGTGTGTGTGTGCTCTCCCTCCAGTGTCCCCCTGTGTGTGCTCTCCCTCCAGTGTCCCCCTGTGTGTGCTCTCCCTCCAGTGTCCCCCTGTGTGTGCTCTCCCTCCAGTGTGCCCCTGTGTGTGCTCTCCCTCCAGTGTCCCCCTGTGTGTGTGTGCTCTCCCTCCAGTGTCCCCCTGTGTGTGTGTGATCTCCCTCCAGTGTCCCCCTGTGTGTGCTCTCCCTCCAGTGTCCCCCTGTGTGTGCTCTTTCTCCAGTGTCCCCCTGTGTGTGCTCTCCCTCCAGTGTCCCCCTGTGTGTGCTCTCCCTCCAGTGTCCCCCTGTGTGTGCTCTCCCTCCAGTGTCCCCCTGTGTGTGCTCTTTCTCCAGTGTCCCCCTGTGTGTGCTCTCCCTCCAGTGTCCCCCTGTGTGTGCTCTTTCTCCAGTGTCCCCCTGTGTGTGCTCTCCCTCCAGTGTCCCCCTGTGTGTGCCTCCCTCCAGTGTCCCCCTGTGTGTGCTCTCCCTCCAGTGTCCCCCTGTGTGTGCTCTCCCTCCAGTGTCCCCGTGTGTGTGCTCTCCCTCCAGTGTCCCCCTGTGTGTGCTCTCCCTCCAGTGTCCCCCTGTGTGTGTGCTCTCTTTTCAGTGTCCCCCTGTGTGTGTGCTCTCTCCCCAGTGTCCCCCCGTGTGTGTGTGCGCTCTCCCTCCAGTGTCCCCCTGTGTGTGCTCTCCCTCCAGTGTCCCCCTGTGTGTGTGTGCGCTCTCCCTCCAGTGTCCCCCTGTGTGTGCTCTCCCTCCAGTGTCCCCCCTGTGTGCGCTCTCCTTCCAGTGTCCCCCCTGTGTGCACTCTCCCTCCAGTATCCCCCTGTGTGTGCTCTTCCTCCAGTGTCTCCCTGTGTGTGTGCGCTCTCCCTCCAGTGTCCCCCCTGTGTGGGCTCTCCCTCCAGTGTCCCCCCTGTGTGCGCTCTCCCTCCAGTGTCCCCCTGTGTGCGCTCTCGCTCCAGTGTCCCCCTGTGTGTGTGTGCTCTCCCTCCAGTGTCCCCCTGTGTGTGCTCTCCCTTCAGTGTCCCCCTGTGTGTGCTCTCCCTCCAGTGTCCCCCTGTGTGTGCTCTCCCTCCAGTGTCCCCCTGTGTGTGCTCTCCCTCCAGTGTCCCCCTGTGTGTCTGTGTGTGCCCCCCCTCCAGTGTCCCCCTGTGTGTGTGCCCCCCCTCCAGTGTCCCCCTGTGTGTGTGCTCTCCCTCCAGTGTCCCCCTGTGTGTGTGCTCTCTCTTCAGTGTCCCCCTGTGTGTGTGCTCTCACTCCAGTGTCCCCCTGTGTGTGTGCTCTCACTCCAGTGTCCCCCTGTGTGTGTGCTCTCCCTCCAGTGTTCCCCTGTGTGTGTGCTCTCCCTCCAGTGTCCCCCTGTGTGTGCTCTCCCTCCAGTGTCCCCCTGTGTCTGCTCTCCCTCCAGTGTCCCCCTGTGTGTGCTCTCCCTCCAGTGTCCCCCTGTGTGCGTTCTTCCTCCAGTGTCCCCCTGTGTGCTCTCCCCCCAGTGTCCCCCTGTGTGTGTTCTCCCTCCAGTGTCCCCCTGTGTGTGCTCTGCCTCCAATGTCCCCCTGTGTGTGCTCTCCCTCCAGTGTCCCCTTGTGTGCGTTCTTCCTCCAGTGTCCCTCTGTGTGCGCTCTCCCTCCAGTGTCCCCCTGTGTGTGCTCTCCCTCCAGTGTCCCCCTGTGTGTGTTCTCCCTCCAGTGTCCCCCTGTGTGTGTTCTCCCTCCAGTGTCCCCCTGTGTGTGTTCTCCCTTCAGTGTCCCCCTGTGTGTGTTCTCCCTTCAGTGTCCCCCTGTGTGTGTTCTCCCTTCAGTGTCCCCCTGTGTGTGTGCGCTCTCCCTCCAGTGTCCCCCTGTGTGTGCTCTCCCTCCAGTGTCCCCCTGTGTGTGTTCTCCCTTCAGTGTCCCCCTTGTGTGTTCTCCTTCCAGTGTCCCCCTGTGTGTGTGCGCTCTCTCTCCAGTGTCCCCCTGTGTGTGCTCTCCCTCCAGTGTCCCCCTATGTGTGTGTGTGTGCTCTCCCTCCAGTGTCTCCGTGTGTGTGCTCTCTCTCCAGTGTCCCCCATTGTGCTCCCCCCCCACAGTGTCCCCCTGTGTGCTCACCCCCCCCACAGTGTCCCCCTGTGTGCTCCCCCCCCCACAGTGTCCCCCTGTGTGCTCTCCCCCCCTGTGTCTCCCTGTGCAGGTGTGGCTTGAGTGTGGGGACACAGGGGGCCCCATGATCTTCTTTTGCCCGGGGGCGCCATGAGTTGTCAGTCCACCCCTGCTCCCTCCCTCCTCTGCCTAACTTGGCATGTCATTTTAGAGGAGGGGGCCTAGGCTAGTGGGACCGTTCACAAAGCGCAGTGCGGCTCACGCATGCACAGTGGGCAGCCAGCTGTGAAGCACAGTTGGCTGCCCACAATTAGGATGCCAGCGCCGGGAACCCGAAGGCTAATGAAGTACTAGCCCGGGTGAGAATGGCACTGAATCCCTGGACAGGTAAGTGTCCATTTATTAAAAGTAGGCAGCTACAGGTTTTGTAGCTTCTGATTTGTTTTTATTTTTTTTTTTTTACATACTGAACCTCATCTTTAAGCATAAGATGAGCATAGTCCATGAAAAGCAGGAATAATAACAGGGTGTGACAATTTGAAAGGATATGGGACCCTTGGGCCAAATTTATGTACAGTATCTCACAAACGTGAGTTCACCCCTCACATTTTTGTAAATATTTTATTATATCTTTTCATGTGACAACACTGAAGAAATGACACTTTGCTACAATGTACAGGCGGTCCCCTAGTTACAAACGTCTGACTTACAAACGGAGGGAGACAACAAGAAGTGAGAGGAAATCTACCCCTAGGAAGGGAAATTCACTCCTGTAAGAGCTATTATGGGAAAAAGGTGACTCCACTGATGCTTTATCACCAAGGCATGTTTCCACAACAACCCAAAATTTTCAAAATCCTATTGTCATTGAGACAGAAAGTGAGGTGAAATCTTCTAAACAGGGGCACAGATAGCAAAACAAATGTTACAGGGGTGTTCCCTATGCTATCCAAAAAGCTTAAAAATAGATTTTTTGGCTGGAGCTACACTTAAAAAATGTACCTGTTACGACTTACAAACAGATTCAACTTAAGTACAAACCTACAATCCCTAACTTTTTTGTAACCTGGGGACAGCCTGTAAAGTATTGAGTGTACAACTTGTATAACAATGTAAATTTGATGTACCCTCAAAATAACTCAACACATTATTGTCTAAACCGCTGGCAACAAAAGTGACGCTTGACACCATCTGAACCAAATAAGTTTATCTTGGTCTCATCAGACCACAGGACATGGTTCCAGTAATCCATGTCCTTAGTCTGCTTGTCTTCAGAAAACTGTTTGCAAGCTTTCTTGTGTATCATCTTTAGAAGAGGCTTCCTTCTGGGACGTCAGCCATACAGACCAATTTGATGCAGTGTGCGGCGGATGGTCTGAGCACTGACAGGCTGACCCCCCACCATGCTGCAGCTCAGTTTCAGGGTCTTGGCAATCTTCTTATAGCCTAGGCCATCTTTATGTAGAGCAACAATTCTTTTTTCAGATCCTCAGAGAGTTCTTTGCCATGAAGTGCCATGTTGAACTTCCAGTGACCAGTATGAGAGGGAGACCGATAACACCAAATTTAATACACCTGCTCCCCATTCACACCCAAGACCTTGTAGCACTAACAAGTCACATGAAACCAGGGAGGGAAAATGGCTAATTGGGCCCAATTTGGACATTTTCACTTGGGGTGTACTCACTTTTGTTGCCAGCAGTTTAGACATTAATGGCTGTGTTGAGGCATTTTGAGGGGACAGCACATTTACACTATTATACAAGCTGTACACTCAGTACTTTACATTGTAGCAAAGTGTCATTTCTTCAGTGTTGTCACATGAAAAGTTATAATAAAATATTTACAAAATGTGAGGGGTGTGCTCACTTTTGTGAGATACAGTATATTCAGCTAACCCCTTCTCCGGCGTCACAACAAGTCCCCTAGGTCTCATCGTTTCTCTATCCTGTGTTCTTACCTCTTCTTTCTTTATCTTCCTTTCTGAAAACTTGTCTTTAAGTTCCTTCTTGTTACTCTTTCAGTGTGCCTACTTCGATAAGGTTTAATAATGCTCCAGGAATGGCAGTGTTTGATTATTCTCCTCTTATGTCTAGAGACTCTGTAATCATTCTCTATATTTTAACTCTGATGATATGTTATAAGGAATGATTCTACTGAGTTTCTGTATGATGTGACATTTCTCCATATACTGTCTTATGCATTTCTACTCAGTAAAACCAACATTCTTGCTTATTTTATGCTATCATCCAATTTTTTATTGAATGAGAAAATAGTTTTGGCTAGACATCTACTTTAAAAAATAACTTTACACAATTTTTCCTGAGCACTACTGAGCTCCTCTAGATTAGAAAATGAAGCTTGTATTGAGAGAAATATGAAGGCTAACATTGTTGACATCTTATTCTAAATAATGCTAGTTTACATGACTGTTCTGATTCAGTGACTTTCTAAGTCACTGATCTGAAGTAAATACAAAGATCAGCAGTAATGTTACTTCCTTTCTGTATGCTTGCTCCAGGTCAGGGACTTAAAGTGTGAGTCCAGTGACCAATATTTTTTTTTTTTTTTCGGTCATTGAGACACTTTGCTAATCCCAAAATAATACTCACAGTTTGGGTGTAATATTTCGGCCTCTGTCTGTTTTCGTACTGAAGAATAACTTTAAAAATGTGATGCTGGCTGTTTCCATCTTGCTTGTGGGCATGTGAAGCCCACAAGCATTAATTTCCTAGATGCAGTGAATGCTGTTCATTCACAGCTTGTTCACAAGCATGATCATTGTTCCCGCACTGAATCTTGGGAAGCCTGACACTAAGCTCCCAGGAGACAGTGCGGCGCCGGGGAAAGGCAATAAACACGCCTACTCCCATGGGAGGAGAGACAGGAAGTGCCACAATAAAGTACAATATAAAGGTAATTACAGCGATAAAAAAAAATTTTGTGCGGCATTTGAACATCTATGCAATTAACTGAAGGGGGTAAGATTAGGTTAAAAATTTGAGTGGAACCCCGCTTTAAAGTACCAAAGCCAGAGGCAGCTGACTAGGCAACTAGCATTTCCATAAGTTGCAGGTCTCAGAACTGTAATCTCAAACCTGGTTTCACTACCCAAAGAGTCATTGACAGCTCTAGAATCTGCACATTTATAAAACAAGTGAGCAATAACCGTGTCCATATTTCTGTCCTGACAGATTAACACCGAGGATAATAAAAATAGTTACTTACCACATCTTCAGGTTTTGCACCCTCAGTTCCCCACTGATGACAAGCACCTTCATATCCAGCAGCAACAGGAACAAATTGTGTCCCAGCTCCAGCTGCAGCTCCACATAGACACAGTGGTAGTAAGAGAAGAGCCACTGGTAGAGAATAGGAAAATAGGAAATCTGCTGTAAGTATGATATTTGTGTGCAACACATCTGTATTTGTGCATCTTAAAGCTCACACTGGGCTTTTTCTTCTAAATAAAAAGGCCCCCCAGCAGTATGTAGAATAAAAGAAATCATCTCTCATTGCAATACTCACCTCCTATCTGCCACTGTCCCTTGCAGTATTTCTATGGGTCTACAAAGCCCTGCACTAACATAAAGTTGCAGGGAATCATAGACTCACCCCTTGAGATGGCATCACCACTGTACCCTGCACTAACAAGGGGCTTTAATATATAGCACACATTTATTATATTTAACTGAACATAACTTTTTTCTTTGCAATGAAACTTTATACATACAGTATACTGTAACATTCAGTGTGGCAAAACCTACACCTTTTCATGTTAAATAAAACCACGAAGAACTTGATGACACAATTTGAAAACAAGATACGTTTTTGTTGCCTTTTTGATCAGCTAATGTCAACCTCTACTATCATTAATTTATT
Organism: Lithobates clamitans; assembly: GCA_037952925.1. NCBI lineage: Eukaryota > Metazoa > Chordata > Amphibia > Anura > Ranidae > Lithobates > Lithobates clamitans. Next base: position 2,833,554 of record JBBGZY010000331.1, on the reverse strand, counting down.
CCAGGAGATTTCTGATCATACATCTGGCCTACTTTGCAATATATGTAAAGTAATGCCGCGTACACACGGTCGGACTTTACGGCAGACTTTGCCCGGCGGACTTTTCGACATACTTTACGACGGACTTTCTGAATGAACGGACTTGCCTACACACAATCCACCAAAGTCTGTCGAATTCGTACGTGATGACGTACGACCGGACTAAAATAAGGAAGTTCATAGCCAGTAGCCAATAGCTGCCCTAGCGTGGCTTTTTGTCCGTCGAACTAGCATACCAGTCTTGTATTCTAAACTCAAGGAAAAAAATAGAGACATGGGGAATAGTTTCCCCATAAGAAGGAGATAAGAAATCTATGCATAGCAAATAACCAAAATCTGTTAAATATTGTGCTAAGTGGGAAAGGAAGTTGGGATTCAATGGTAAACTAACTGTGAAAGGGTGTCAGGAGTTGGCGGATAAGCTTAAATTGTTAGGACCCAATGAAAAAAAAAAAAAAAAAGAAGAAGTAAAAGATTAGAAATGGCGGAATAAGGAGAACAAAAAAGAGAAATGCCAAGCCCAACTGTCCCTAGTGGACAAAGAGGCAGACAAAATGGTCAGCCCCTAACTATGACTGTTTTTAAACCATGGACTGAGAGTGACGTGCAGAAGGCTACTGAGCATATTAAACATCCTAAGTTTGGGGCCCCAGAATCATTGAAAATATGGAAGTCTGAGGAACAGTTATAGGCTAAATGGGGTCGAAGTGGAAAGGGCCTTAAGGAGGGTTCTAGGATCAGATTGGGCATCAGTAAAGGGAAATTGGGACCCCTGTGTAGCCACAGTGCCCCCTCAACAAAGAGGGAAACCACTGGCCCTTGATAGCAAAGATTTGCCAGACAGATTGACTGCCTTCTATCAGAGATGCAATCTCCGATGGGTATAACGAACTGACTGGCAAAAGATTAATATGACTAAAGGAAGACAAGGAAAGTGTCAGTGATTATCTAAATAAACTACGAGAAGTTTTTAAAGTGTTCTCTGGGTTCCCCAAAGCTGAGGATGTGAATAGTGCATATCAACAACAGCTAAAGATAGCTTTTGTTAATGGATTAAAACAGGATCATAAGGATTACATTGTTAAAAACTTGATTACTTACTGAACTGCATCAGTTTTAGATGTTTTGCAATATGTTAATCATTCTGAGAAGTGTTTGAAAGTGATGGAAAAAATGTGAAAGTAAAGGTTTTTGTGCAAGGTGATGAAGGAGATACCCCCTTAAGAAGGAAGCAGAGGAGGGTATAGCCCCCAGAGGAGGGTATAGCCCCTGTAATAGAATGGTACAGGATTTACAAGCTGCTAACCAGGCAGTTATACCAAGGGCATAAGGTAAATAAAACTAAACTCCAGTTGTGGTAACAGCAGGTCAAATACTTAGGTTATAATATTTCAAAAGAAGGTCGACACCTGGATGAGGAGAGAATTTGAGCCCTCCACCAGGTGCCGAAGCCAGAAACAAAGAAACAAATGATTTTTTTTTGGCCATGACAAATTTTTGTAGAACGTGGATTTTTGGGTATTCAATACTGCCCGCGCCCCGTTGGTTCATACATTTGAGCCCAGCACGACACCTTTTCTGTATGACAATACTTTTGAGACAACCTCACTTAATATTGGAAAGTACCATTATCTAACCCTGACATGACACTTTTTGTTGATGGCTCCAGTACGAAAAATCCAGATGCACAAGTGTAACTGGATATGCAGAAGTGACACATGACAGAACAGGAAATCATAGAGATAGATCATACAGTCCTTACTGATATACAGCAGAATATATCCCCTGGGGAGAAACAATATCGGTAAAAAAAAAGGTTGCACAATAATAGATAACATCTACACATCACTTGAAGGAAAGCTGGTATTGTCAAAATCCTTATTTAGGTATGCAGCAGTATTACCACATGGAGTAATAAGGTATGTACAGCCTATGGTTTCACAAACTACTAAAAAAAAAAACTTTTTGTTCTCAATGCATATGTGCAAGACACAATGCTCAGGGAGGCATAAGACCACGGAAAGGGAAGTTCCCCACACCGCAATATCCATTCAAACACATTTGCATGGATTTTATTGAATTAGACAATTGTGAAAAGGAAGAAATATTGTTTGGAAATCATTGATGCATTGACCCTGTGGGGAATATCTCTACACATGTGAAGTGCTGACGCCTTAACAGTATCCAAAGCCTTACTAAAAGATATCATTTCATGATTTGGTATACCAGAGAAGATTTATAGCGATAATGGTCCATATTTTGTAAATCAGACTATAAAACACCTAACAGAAGTGATGAGTATAGAAGTAAAAGAACGACTGTGCATATCACCCTCAGTCAGCAGGGCTCGTAGAAAGACATAATGGCATATTAAAGAGCAAGCTAAAAAAGGCTATGGAAGAGACAGGGAAAAATTGGATGTACTGTCTCCCACTAGCTATTTTAAGCATGCACATCACCCTCACTAAAGAGGGGCTGAGTTCATTTGAAATGATGTATGGTAGACCTTATAAACTACCTTTATTACCAAATGAAACCCACACAGAGGAAGGGGAGAGAACCTTAGCAGAGTACATGTCAAGGTTATTAAAACAGAAACAAATTAACCAAGAGTGTTCCATTCCAGAAGGAGAGCCCATAGGAGAAGACAAAGTACAAATCGGGTGCTCATCAAGGTGAACAGAAAGAAGCATTGGCGCTCCCCTAAGTGGAACGGGCCATATCAAGTACTCCTTACTACTCCCACTGCAGTAAGAATTGCTGAAAGGAGTATCTGGATTCACCAATCCCACTGTAAAAATGTAAATATAGGCAGAGTAGGGACAGAAAGACTGAAGGAGGGGGAAAGTCCAACTACAAAGGGAGGCAGATAAAAGGTCTGCTTGTCTCAACCTTGGTGAAGAAAAGGCCCTATCTAGGCCCCCCTCACTTCAGATAGGATGGTAGGGATTTTGTTCCTCGTGGGAGCATTGGTGACTCTAGGAGAGGCCTCTATACGGGGAGGTAGGAGACACGGGAGGATAGTGGAACCAATCAATTGGGAAGAGACAGGAAGAACATTGAACCTCATCTTTGTTGAAGGAACCACCAGTACTATACAGGTGGATTTCTGCCAGATGACAGATTGTGGAGATAAGGTAGAAGCAAGTAAACTGACCTGGCCAGATAAATACTTGTGCTACCTGGCTGGAACTACCGGGTGTACTACTTGGGATTCAGGCATGTGGACAACTGCAGCCCAGGAGTGGGGATATGAGATCCCAGCAGCAGGAGATTTAAAGAAAAGATTAACCATAACTAAAGCGGCCCACTCTCCCTGTGCAGAATCAAAGAATTGCAATATATTATTGATTTCCCTGAAGGACCTAAAACTAGAGGATCAGAGGTTATACCGTGTAGGAGCTTGGATATCAGGAACTGACCCTTTGGGAAAATTCTTTCTTGAAGTCAAACCAAAGAATAAGACAAACAAGAAGAAAGAATTAGATAATGAGGACCGATTTAAAGTAGAGGTATTAGGATCCACAGTGAGATTCACCAATCTCACAGTGGAAGAAGCTATAACATTAGAAACCTATCCGTGCCGCCTATTCGTGCCACCTATCAGTGCCCACCAGTGCTGCCTATCAGTGCCCACCAGTGCCGCCTATCAGTGCCCACCAGTGCCGCCTATTAGTGCCCATCAGTGCCACCCAACAGTGCCTATCAGTGCCGCCTATCAGTGCTTATCAGTGCCACATATTAGTGCCACCTATCAGTGCCCATAAGTGCGGCATATTAGTGGCACGTCATCAGTGCCCATAAGTGCTGCCTTATCAGAGCCCATAAATGCCACCTCATCAATTCCCACCATTTCAGCCTCATCAGCGCACATCAGTGAAGGCAAAAAATTACTTCGTTACAAAATTTACTGACAGAAAAAAAGTAAAAAACATTTTTTTTTCAAAGTTTTTGGTCTTTTTTTTGTAAAAAATAAAAAACCCAACAGTGATTAAATACCACCAAAAGAAAGCTCTATTTGTGTGAAGAAAATGATAAAAAATGTGTTTGGGTACAGTGTTGCATGACCGCGCAATTATCATTCAAAGTGCGACAGCGCTGAAAGCTGAAAAATGGCTTGGGCAGGAAGGGGGTGTAAGTGCCTGGTAGGCAGGTGGTTAATTTACCACTTGCCATCCGAGCTATTTCTGACACTTTGCTCCTACATGTAAAAATCAACTTTGTTTTGCTAGAAAATTACTTAGAACCCCCAAACATTATAAATTTTTTTTTGCAGAGACCCTAAAGAATAAAATGGTGGGTGTTGCAATCTTTTATGTCACACGGTATTTGCACAGCGGTTTTTCAACCGCATTTTTTTTGGGAAAAAAAAACACTTTTATGAAAAACAACACAAAAGTTAGCCCAATTTTTTTACATAATGTGAAAGATGACGTTACGCCGAGTAAATAGATACCTAACATGTCACACTTTAAATTGCGTCTGCCCGTTGCACAGGAGGTCTGGTGCTAGAATTATTGCTCTCGCTCTGACGATATTGACAATACCTTACGTGTGGTTCGATCGCCGTTTACATATGCGTCTAGGAGTAACATATGCATTCATACTTGCATGTAATTATGGGGGGCGCTTTTACATTTTTTTATTATTATTCATTTATTTTTTTACAAAAATATTTTTTTTACACTTTTTTTTGTACTAACTTTATTGCTATCACAAGGGATGAACAACATCCCTTGTGATAGCATGGGCTGTGACAGGTCCTTTTTATAGTGAGATAAGGAATCAGACCCCAAATCTCTCCTCTGGCCTCCCATGTAGCTGATCAGACACAGATCGTTCTGATCGGCTACTTACCTGGCCGTTGCTGGCCAGGTAAACAAAGGGGCATAACCGGAAGTGACTAACTGCTCGTCGCTCCCAGTTTCCAGGGTAACAGAGAGAGAGGAACGACGTCAGTTCCTTTCCCTCTGTACAGGGCAGCCATTGCCGCCAGCAGCATCGCTCCTGGCCTCCGCGATGGGACCGGAGAGCCCAGGAGAGGCAGCGGTGGGAGGGGGTGACCCCCATTCCTCCACCTGCAGAAGTGATCCAGTAGCTAATTAGCCACTCAGATCACTTTTGCCTTGAAGAGAATCGCCAGCTGAAAAGATCAATACCGGGACGATGCCTGTAGGTGCAGGCATCATCCCAGTATAGCCACTGAAACTGGAGGACATCCATGTACGCCCTCCTGGCGGGAAGTGGTTAATATTTTCATTATAGCCTATATAATGTTAGAAATTCAAACCAAAATATATATCCTATGAAGTCTCCAAGGGAAATGAAAAGAAAATTTTTAATCCACTGGTGTCCACTTAAAATAGGTATATAACGTTTTCAGATGGAACAGGCATTTAATTGACATTTAAATAAAATGAAAAGTAATGTTGTGTTACTTACACAAAAGCAATAAAAATCCCAAAACCATGAGACCAATTGCAGCTGGGCCAAGAGAAACACTTTTGCCTACAAGTTTTGTGGCATCACAACTTCCACCAGAAGTGCATTCACAGACTGTTATAGTAATGTCGACTGGATTTGGACAGGCTACATTGTTTTTGTCCGAAACAGAGACTCTCACAGTGTAATTCCCGGGACCCACTGCTGGTCCTGCAACCACGTAGATAGCTGTATCTAAAATAAAAAACATGAATAAATAAACAGACAAAAAATAAATACTGTAGGTCATTTGTGTCAAACACAAGGCCAGCGGGCCAAATCTGGCCCACCAAGCCATTTCATGTGGCCTCCCAACCCAGGGCTTTTTTTCAGCTGTGACGTGGCGGAACTCCATTCCACGACCTCCGGCTCTCACCCTCTGCTCCCCACTCATCACTATCACTTGTAAACACAGAAGCCTTCTGTGTTTACAAGGAAGGACAGCTTTCCTCTCGACAGCTCTCCTGCCCTGCACTCACTGCGGGGAGAAGGGAGATACAGATGCAGTGTAGGATGGGGGCATCACATGGTAGGCTGCACTGTGATCCCCATCTGTGCCTGGGTGCACAGATACAAACAAATGATCCCCTGCAAGTGAGAGAGAGAGACAGAGACAGAGCCGCCTACACTGCCAGAAGGTATTAGACCTGGGTCAGGTAGGTGAGATGAGGTCTGTGGAGGGAAATGTGTGCAGAGGTGGGGGATGGGGAGCGTGGTGCAGAGGAGGGGTGGAAGGGAGATGTGGATAGCCTGTGAAAGAGAGCTGAAACCCTACACAATGTGCATGGCACACCCCTAAACCCTGCACTCTGTATGTAGCGCACTCCTCAACCCTTAACTCTGCATAAAGTGCACTCTTGAACTCTGCAATTTGTATGCAGCGCACCCCCGAACTCTGCACTCTGTGCATAGGGCACCCCGGTACTATGTACGTAGCACACTCCTGATCTCTGCACTCTGTTACAGTTTGGGAGGGTTGTGAAGGGGGGCAATGGTTGAGTTTCTGCACCTATTCTCTGAGAAAAAAATGTAACGAATTTGAGTTCGACGCCCCTGCTGTAGGTGGTCTACATTTTTAAATTGCTGTATAAATATGTTATTTGGTTAAAGTTGAACTCCAAGTATGATTCTTATTGCATACTTATATTGATCCAGCTTGGGCTTATGTAAGTATACATATTTCATACCTGAGGGACTGCTGGGGAAGCTGACAATCACTGTAGTAGTTGGCTATACTAAACTATCTTTTGCATCATGTGATGGGCAGCTGCTTTTCTGCATAGTGAACACAGGGGGGTCGCTTGCTCTGCACCACCATCATTCACAGAACACCTTGCATTTTTTCAACGAATACAAGGCCCTCCTGATTAGATGAGGTGGAGATTGTGACATATATATATATATATATATATATATATATATATATATATATATATATATATATATATATATATATATACATACACACACACATACACATTTTTTGTCCTATGCTGTAAGGAGGTGTTTTTCTTAGGAAAATGGAGACTCAACACAAGAAGAATGTTTGTTCTAGCGTTTGAGAATTCTCCCATTAAAATCAATGCAATTTGGTCCACCACAAAATGTTTCCCATGTTTCTCACGTTTCCCATGTTTCTCACCTTTCCCATGTTCTTACGTTTCCCATGTTTCTCACGTTTCCCATGTTTCTCATGTTTCCCATGTTTCTCACGTTTCTCACGTTTCTCACGTTTCCCACGTTTCCCACGTTTCCCACGTTTTCCCACATTTTCCACGTTTCCCATGTTTCTCACGTTTCTCACGTTTCCCACGTTTCCCACGTTTTCCCACATTTTCCACGTTTCCCATGTTTCTCACGTTACCCATGTTTCCCACATTTCTTGTCATTGTCTTACGTTCGCTGCATTTCTGTTAGTTAGTGCTTACATCCAGGATCTCTCACGTCTACAGATCCATACAGGCTGAGGTTTTGTTTTTAATTGATTGTCGTCCCACATTCTTCTCGCCTGTAGTCCATACGTCATACGTCCTCTTCACCATTACACCTTTTACTACTACCCACCACAGTGTTCGTTTTTAATTTCCTGTCTTGGTGCTACAGGTTGCTCGGGCTTGCTTACTGCGTACAGTAGGGTGGTGTTGTCATTAGGTTCACATTCATGCGCTGCTGGTCTTGTCATTTCTGCACGCACATCCTCATACTTGTCAGGTAGTAGGGGTGTTGTTATGTCATGGGCTGGTTGTCTGTAATGTTCTCTGTTCGCTTTTACACAGCTGGGTTGTCCATGTTCTTCCACTGCAGGTTACCCATCACGTCTATGGGTTTAACAGATTGAGGTGATCGTTTTGAATTGGCTTGTTCGGTGGCAAGTTCTGTTCTTACGTTGCTTACATATTTCATTCAAACTCACGTTCCTCATGCAATTTACGTTTCTCATGCAATTTACGTTTCTCTTGCAATTTGTTGTTTCTATATCAACTCACATTTTCATGTTTCTCTCGTTTTCCCAGGTTTTCCCAGGTTTCTCATGTTTTCCCAATGATTACTCTCGTTTCTCACCTTGTTCATCAATTCACGTTCTCGTGCATCTTGCGTTTTTCTTGCAGCCTCGGTTCTCATGCTGCTCACGTTTTCATCAGCTCGCGCCATGCATGTGTTTCGTTTCCTTGACGCAGCTTACATTCCTGTCACAGGTTTCAGTCTGCTCACGTTTCTCTCGCAGGTTATGTTGCTGACCCAGTGGTGTGTCATTTCCACTCAGTTCATGGTTACTATTTTCATCATTTTGCGGGGTACCGTTCATATGTTTTGTCTTCACGGTTCAGTTGGTCGGTTTTAATTGGCGTGGGCAGCTGCAATTCTTCTCATCCAGGTTACATTCTAATATCTCGGTTCTGTTTCATAAATTTACATCTTACCATGTACTTCAGCACCCGGTCACGTTTTCAGGTTGCAAGTTCCGGTTATGCAGGACATGCCTCAAGCAGCGGATATTGGGGACTTCGCTTCTATCCCTCCTTCTCCAGCTGGTTGGGTCGGAGCACAGTAGCTCACCCTCTCTCAGAACATGGTCCGTCCCAAGGCTTCATTTTTCACACTTAGTTAGCTTCAACTCTTGACCCGATGGCAGTATTTCAACGCAGTGGATTGCTTTCCCGGCTTCGGCACAGAAAGCTCAGCTTTTTTAGTTACTGTTCCCTTGCTCGCCAAGCGCGAGTGCGGAGCAGGTTACCCAGCGGACTGCGATTTCTTCCCTTGTCCCAAATGCACACTACCTTTAATTTCCTACCTACGTCCAGCCAGTAGTGGGAATAGTATGGAACTATTGGTAAGTCAGCCTATGGCAGCTCCAGCAGATTCTATTGGCTCAGGGGCTTTAGTGGATTCCGGAACCTTCTCAGTGCCTAGGCCGGTACCAGTAGGCCCAGGTCTCGGACGCATATGCTGGCGTCATGCCTTCTCTTCGGTTTCCAGCATTTGGTGATGGATTGGGTTTCTATTTGGCTGAAGCAGCAGCCTTGATCGTTAAGTCTTTATTTTAAATACCAGGAAGGTTCATGGCACTGCTTGGGATGTTTTCCAGGCTTTCCAGTCAAGGTTTCCTAGTCCTGACAGTTAACATCCATTTCCTATTTGCTTTTCTGTTTTTTGCCTCTTCCAACTCATATCGGCCTACAGCACTATCAGGGCGTTTCTGGCGGGACTCAGAATTTCATGTTGGAAGATCCCGACAGGCCTTTCTTTATTTTCTGCGCACTCTATTTAAGCCATCCTCACGGATCCTGAAGAGTAGCCCTCCTGCTGTGCTCAGACTTCATCGTGGGTAATATTTTTTCATGACGTATCTGTCATGCTCTGAAGGTCTTCTTTGCGTTGGGTACCAGCTTGGTGTTCAAGGCAGCGCTATAGCCGGCCTTTTGGGGGTCCTGAGGCCAGGGGAGTTGCTCTTCTGGCCCGGGGTCTCACTTACTTTGGGCCAATAAACTGGTTTTGCACCCCGGCTTTTTCTGTTTACATCTGCATGCTCACAAGACGCAGCAACCGAGAGGCGGCACTGTCATCAGGTTCTTGGAGCCTGGCAAGGCGTGGTGCCCAGTGTTGGGCACCAGCTCAGCAGTGCTACTTCTGATATACCAGCTCAGCAGTGCTACTTTTAACCAGCTCAGCAGTGCTACTTCTGATATACCCAGGGATGGTCCTCTGTTGCCTTTTCCTAGCACTCCCCTCTCCGTAGCTCTATGCATACTTCATTGCCGCCCCCTTTTTGGCCATTCAGGGTCTGGACCCCAATGCCGTGTACACACGAGCAGACTTTCTGGCATACTTGGTCCGACGTTCTTCCCGCCGGACTGTCCGGCGGACTACCGCCGGACTTTCTGAATGGACTGACTTGCCTACACACGACCGGACTTTCCGGCAGGCTAGGTCCGCCGGTCTTTCCGATGGACTTTCGCGGAGTTACGGCGGACTTTCAGAATGAACGGACTTGCCCACACACGGACAAGTCCGTTCATTTTGAGCGTGACTCGGGTACGACGGGACTAGAAAAGGAAGTGAATCTCACCGCTTTTATCGGCGAGATTGACACCTTGCAAGCCCTGTCGTGGGGCATCCCAGGCCCTTAGGTCTGGCATGGATTTTAAGGGGAACCCCCTACGCCGAAAAATCGGTGTGGGCCCCCCCCCAAAATCCATACCAGACCTCGATCCGAGCACGCAGCCCGGCTGGTCAGGAAAGGGGGTGGGGACAAGCGAGCGCCCCCCCTCCTGAACCGTACCAGGCCGCATGCCCTCAACATGGGGGGTGGGTGCTTTGGGGGTGGGGGGTGCCATGCGGGGGCCCCCCCACCCCAAAGCACCTTGTCCCCATGTTGATGAGGACAAGGGCCTCTTCCCGACAACCCTGGCCGTTGGTTGTCGGGGTCTGCGGGCGGGGGGCTTATCGGAATCCGGAAGCCCCCTATAATAAGAGGGCCCCCAGATCCCGGCCCCCCACCCTATGTGAATGAGTATGGGGTACATGGTACCCCTACCCATTCACCTAGGGAAAAAAGTGTCGATAATAAAACACACTACACAGGTTTTTGAAGTAATTTATTAGACAGCTCCAAGGGGGTCTTCTTCCAGCTTCGGAGATCTCTCTGGTTCCTCTTCTCCCGGTGTTCCAGTTCTTCGGCCGGCTCCTCTGCTATCTTCATGCCGCTCTCTTGCCAGCGGAGGTCCGGACTTCTGGCTTCTTGTCTTCTTGGCTTCTTCCCTCTTCTCTTCTCCAGATGTTGACACGACGGTCTCTCCAGCTGGACTGGTCTCTGAGCGCTCCGATGTGACTTATATAGGCGGAGACCCCGCCCCCTTATGCCGTCACAGTCCCTGGGCATGCTGGGACTGTGACGATTTAGGGGGCGTGGTCACCGGGTGATGTTGACCACGCCCCCTAAAATGTCACATTCCCAGCATGCCCAGGGACTGTGACGGCATAAGGAGGCGGGGTCTCCGCCTATATAAGTCACATCGGAGCGCTCAGAGACCAGTCCAACCGGAGAGACCGTTGTGTCAGCATCTGGAGAAGAGAAGAGGGAAGAAGCCAAGAAGACAAGAAGCCAGAAGTCTGGACCTCCGCTGGCAAAAGAGCGGCATGAAGATAGCAGGGGAGCCGGCCGAAGAACTGAAACACCGGGAGAAGAGGAACCGGAGGGACCCCCGAAGCCGGAAGAAGACCCCCCCCCGGAGCTGTCTAATAAATTACTTCAAAAACCTGTGTAGTGTGTTTTTTTATTGACACTTTTTTCCCTAGGTGAATGGGTAGGGGTACCATGTACCCCATACTCATTCACATAGGGTGGGGGGCCGGGATCTGGGGGCCCTCTTATTATAGGGGGCTCCCGGATTCTGATAAGCCCCCCGCCCGCAGACCCCGACAACCAACGGCCAGGGTTGTCGGGAAGAGGCCCTTGTCCTCATCAACATGGGGACAAGGTGCTTTGGGGTGGGGGGGCCCGCAGGGTGCCCCCCCTCCCCCAAAGCACCCACCCCCCATGTTGAGGGCATGCGGCCTGGTACGGTTCAGGAGGGGCGCTCGTTCGTCCCCACCCCCTTTCCTGACCGGCCGGGCTGCGTGCTCGGATCGGGGTCTGGTATGGATTTTTCGGCGTAGGGGGTTCCCCTTAAGATCCATACCAGACCTAAGGGCCTGGGATGCCCCGCACTCGCCACAATAGGAAAATTTGTTTTTCCTATTGCAGCGAGTGCGAGATGCAGTACTCTGCCCTTGCGTCGTATCTGGTCCGTCGAACGGGCTTTCCGTCAGGAACTGAGTCCGGCGGACTAAGATTTAAAGCATGCTTTAAATCTAGGTACGGCAGACTTTTGGGAAAAAAAAGTCCGCCGGAGCCTACACACGGTCGGATTGTGCGGCGGACTCTGGTCCGCCGGACCAAGTATGCCGGAAAGTCCGACCGTGTGTACGCGGCATTAGGCATACTTTGGCATTCATTCAAGATAGGAGCGCCTGTGTCTTTGCGCCAGGGGGCCCCGGCCCTTATTATTTGGTATTTGGAGGTCATCTTGTTTCTCTGGGTATGTCCAAGAGCCACTTTTGAGATGCCACAAGCGGTTGTTAATTTGGCAGATTGTACAGATTCAGTGGGTAATAAATCTGGTTGTTAAGCTTTCATCCTACTGAGTTATTTTTGCCCCCTTTTAGGCATACTGACCACGTGACCCAGGCACACTTCAGGTCTATGTTTTCTGTTGCTCTTTGTTCCTTTCCCACACTATCCACAGATTGACTCCGAGTACAAGTGTAAGGCTGACCGCAGGACAGCCTGTAATTGTAGGAGGAGTCATGCTGCATAAAGCCTGCCCTCCTTCGCCTCCTTCTTGATGGTCGTAGGATCTCGTGTCCCACCCACCCATTCCCTTTTTTCTTTTTCATTTAATTTAATTTCATACTTGGGTATGCCCCCTTTTAGGCATACTGACCACGTGGCCCAGGCACACTTCAGGTCTATGTTCTCTGTTGCTCTTTGTTCCTTTCCCACACTATCCACAGACTGACTCCGCAGTACAATTTAAGTAGAATTCAAGCCTAAGCCTAGGTCATAAAAAAATGTCCCTTCCCCTTCCAACTCCTATGCTGACTAACCTGTGTAAATAAAGATGTACATACTTACAAGTTTTCAGTCTCCTCTGGTCCGGTCACGTGATCCCCTCTGTCAGCCAGCGGTGGCTGCAGGGGAGAGGAGAGAACACTCAAAAATGGCTGGGAACGTCGGGAGCAGTGACATCACCCATAAGTTCTCATGTCCTAGCCGTTGTTAGTGCTCCCTCCTCTCCCCTGCAGTGTCGCTAGATGACACAGGGGAGTCCTATCACATGACTAGACCGGAGCAGGCTAAAAATAGATAAGGGCCTTTTCACACTGATGCCTTTTTGCTGTGTTTTTAACCTTGCTAAAAAATTCAAGAAAAATGCAATAAAATATTTCCCTTTAAATCCTATGGGACACTTCACACCCACTGCTCTGGGGGTGCAGGGTGTTCTGAAAAGTCTTGAATGCTGCATCTTTGGTTCATTTTTCAAAACCGCACCAAAAACACAGCTCCCCACCACGTACCACAGTTGTATTTTTGGTTTGGTTTTTTTAGCCACATGTTCATGTTTCACAGGTGCATGCCAACCAGAAAACGCACCGGAAACACATCAAAAATGCATATGCATTTTTAATGTGTTTTTTCAATGGAACATTGTGAAAGCATCCTAAATATAGTTATCTTTTTTACACAGATTAGCCAGCATAGTTGTTGGGAGTGGGGGACATTTTTAGTACTAGTTGGATTTAGGCTGGAATTCTACTTTAAGTTGGAGTTTGTACCTACTTTAAAGATATGACACCATTTTACATGTGTTTCTTTGTGCTTACTTTTATGCATTGTCATTTCATACCTAAACTTACCAGTTGTATAGCAGAGACCACACCAAACATTTGGATCATACAAATGGACAAGACAAGCATTTGAATGATGTCCATGTACATTTGAAGATAAAGTCACTATACAACCCAGATATAAGGTGAGAACATACTGTATTTAGGACTTACCATTTAAAGGTTCCGTGGACCAGCCAGGGATAGGTGACAAAGTTATCGTAAAGGGAGTATTACTTGGGTTTTGAGTTGCCTTAATAATTGCTTTCCCAAACCCACGACATACGACACGGGGCTCTGTAGTAATCGTTGGGCACGCTCCAATTGATTCTGGGGTTACAGGAGTTACAGGAGTCATATCTACAATAAAATTGGTGGATCCTGGTCGAGTAGGCAAATCTAAAAAATTGTATGAAAAATCATATTAGTAATAAAACATACTAATAAATAATAACAATATTAGTTGTGATAGTTCTGTACTAGTTTTACTGCCTCTGATCCTAATCAAAAGTAAAACAAGCTAAGTAGGTAAGCCAGAATAAGCCTCTACTCAGTCATGACGTTAAACAGCTAAATGAAGGTACACAGCTAAATACAGAGTTAAAGTGCATATATTTGACTCTAACACCTTACCAGACAGCACAGTCAGGACAGGACCTCTCTTTTCCCTAGACTCCTGGGAAGTTCACCTAATTCAAATCAAGTCAGACCTGCTCACCCAAAGCGGAATGCTGGCCCGTAACCACATAATATTTGCAAAAACTTTAATAGCCGTAGATGTGGTCACAAGATGGTTACATATGGGTCAATATGCAGTATATCAAAATGAATACATTTAAATTATAGGAACACAGTTTCCTATGCTTCAGTTATGAACGGACACAGTGAGCGAGTGTGTTCACTGTGTTCATTTACAAAAGGAAGGGGCCAGTAAATTACATATTTACTAACCCCTTTCCCTGCTTTCCATCCTGAAACATCCCTCACAGCAGCTGGGGGGGGGGGGGGAGAGGAGGGAAGCCAGCAGCACTGTGGGGCCAAAAGGGGGGGGACCAAGGCAGTAGGGGGAATCGGCACTACACATAGTGATTAGGGTGTGCCCAGGCACACTTGGCACACCCCCTGCACACACCTATGCTTGTGACACATAATGAATATTATGTGTGGCCCTTAGGAGCTTTCAGGAGCCACAGTTCAGGCACCCTACACCTTGTAAGTTGACAGCTACTGGAATAGATAGACCTTATGCTTATTTACACATCATCACAGGTGCATGTAGTGCTCTATTCATACACATCATATAGATTCAGGTCACCACCTCCGCTTGTTGTCACAATTTATCTCCAATGCTGCTACTATTGCACACTGGTGCCTCATAACATATCTCTTAGTAGGATCTGCAGGGGTTAATATAGCAAGCTAAGGCTCCCTTAAGTCATATGCAGCATATGTGGCATAGTTCATCTCTCTTGGAAGATAACAACAGGTCAGCTTCAGCACATTTCCACATCAGTACCTCTGCATAAATGCAACAGTTCATCCCCAAGAGCCTTTAAAATGCAAAATCTATTGATCACATCTGCTGTCACAGTTCATTTCCTGGGGATAAATTCATATGTAGTATGTTTGTGCCCCTATAGCAGGGATATGCAATTAGCGGACCTCCAGCTGTGCTAAACTACAAGTCCCATCATGCCTCTGCCTCTCTGTGTCATGCTTGTGGCTGTCAGAGTCTTGCTATGCCTCATGGGACTTGATCTTCTGCAACAGCTGGAGGTCCGCTAATTGCATATCCCTGCCCTATACTGAGGTTTCACAGCAACCGTTTTATAGGTACAAGCACCAGCACAGAATGGGTTAATATGGCTTGTTCAGTGATGTACTGCACTTTCTTACTATTCTTTCACCAAGTGCTTGCTTATTCTCCCTCTGCTATCCAAGGAAAAAGTCCAAGTGGCACTAGCAGCAGCTGAGAGTGTGCAATCTTACATAGTTACATAGTTACATAGTAGGTGAGGTTGAAAAAAGACTCAAGTCCATCAAGTCCACCTATGTGTGATTATGTGTCAGTATTACATTGTCTATCCTTGTATGTTGCAGTCATTCAGGTGCTTATCTAATAGTTTCTTGAAGCTATCGATGCTCCCCGCTGAGATCACCGCCTGTGGAAGGGAATTCCACATCCTTGCCGCTCTTACAGTAAAGAACCCTCTAAATAGTTTAAGGTTAAACCTCTTTTCTTCTAATTTTAATGAGTGGCCACGAGTCTTGTTAAACTCTCTTCTGCGAAAAAGTTTTATTTCTATTGTAGGGTCACCAGTACGGTATTTGTATATTGAAATCATATCCCCTCTCAAGCGTCTCTTCTCCAGAGAGAATAAGTTCAGTGCTTGCAACCTTTCCTCATAACTAAGATCCTCCAGACCCTTTATTAGCTTTGTTGCCCTTCTTTGTACTCGCTCCATTTCCAGTACATCATTCCTGAGGACTGGTGCCCAGAACTGAACAGCATACTCCAGGTGCGGCCGGACCAGAGTCTTGTAGAGCGGGAGAATTATTGTTTTATCTCTGGAGTTGATCCCCTTTTTAATGCATGCCAATATTCTGTTTGCTTTGTTAGCAGCAGCTTCGCATTGCATGCCATTGCTGAGCCTATCATCTACTAGGACCCCCAGGTCCTTTTCCATCCTAGATTCCCCCAGAGGTTCTCCCCCCAGTGTAAAGATGGCATTCATATTTTTGCCACCCAAATGCATTATTTTACTTTTTTCTACATTGAACCTCATTTGCCATGTAGTCGCCCACCCCATTAATTTGTTCAGGTCTTTTTGCAAGGTTTCCACATCCTGCTGAGAAGTTATTGCCCTGCTTAGCTTAGTATCGTCTGCAAATACAGAGATTGAACTGTTTATCCCATCCTCCAGATCGTTTATGAACAAATTAAATAGGATTGGTCCCAGCACAGAACCCTGGGGAACCCCACTACCCACCCCTGACCATTCTGAGTATTCCCCATTTATCACCACCCTCTGAACACGCCCTTGTAGCCAGTTTTCAATCCATGTACTCACCCTATAGCCCATGCCAACGGACCTTATTTTGTACAGAAAACGTTTATGGGGAACTGTGTCAAATGCTTTTGCAAAATCCAGATACACCACGTCTACGGGCCTTCCTTTATCTAGATGGCAACTCACCTCCTCATAGAAGGTTAATAGATTGGTTTGGCAAGAACGATTCTTCATGAATCCATGCTGATTACTGCTAATGATATCATTCTTATTACTAAAATCTTGTATATAGTCCCTTATCATCCCCTCCAAGAGTTTACATACTATTAGGATAAATGTAACTGTCTCCCCATACTTGGTTAGTCGATGTAGCAGCAGTTGTCAGAAGTTCCCTCCCCATATAAGTCATGCCATGTGGAGATCAGCTGCAGCATCTTGCACACACAGTAAATAGGCAGGCCTCCTAGGTTGCCACGTCAACTCGTGATGGGCACTGTATGCATGGTGTGGCACTGTGTGTATGCTGTGATGGGCACTGTGATGGGCACTGTGTGCATGGTGTGGCACTATGATGGGCACTGTGTGCATAGTGTGGCACTGTGTGCATGGTGTGATTGGCACTGTGATGGGCACTGTGTGCATGGTGTGGCACTGTGATGGGCACTGTGTGCATGGTGTGGCACTGTGATGGGCACTGTGTGCATGGTGTGGCACTGTGATGGGCACTGTGTGCATGGTGTGATGGGCAATGTGATGGACACTGTGTGCATTGTGTGGCACATGCCCAGCTGAGGGAGCTATATGTGAGTAATGAGTTTAAGGCTCCGTTTCCACTAGTGCGACTTTGAACACATAAAGTCGCATTACAAGTCACAGCTCATTGATTTCAATGGCAAACGTTCCCATCTGTGCACTTTTGAAAACCAGAGACTTTGAAAAGTGCCTGCACTACTTTGATGCAACTTTTGATGTGCAGCTTTGTTCCAACTTTACACTCTCTGGATCAAAGTCGCAACAAAGCATTGCAGGTACCTCTTCAAAGTCGCTGATTTTCAAAGTCGTATAGATGGGAATGGGTGAAATCAATAGGCTGTGGCTTGTCATGCGACTTTGGACACATAGTCGCATGAGAAGTCACGTTTCCACTATTGCGACCCCAAAGTTGCACGATTTAGAGTGCAACTTTGATGCGACTTTGAGCGCAGCTTTGATCCAACTTTACACCCTCAGGATCAAAGCATTGCAGGTACCTTTTCAAAGTCGCATAGATGGGAATGGGTACCATTAAAATTAATGGGCTCTGACTTGTCATGTGACTTTGCATACATAGTTGCATGACAAGTCACCTTTCCACTATTGCAACCCTAAAGTTGCACGATTTAGAGTGCGACTTTGATACGACTTTGAGCGCAGCTTTGATACAACTTAACACTCTCTGGATCAAACGTTGCATCAAAGCATTGCAGGTACCTTTTCAAAGTTGCTGATTTTCAAAGTCGCATAGATGGGAACTGGTGCCATTGAAATCAATAGGCTGTGACTTGCCATTGATTTAAATGGTACCCATTCCCATCTATGCGACTTTGAAAAGGTACCTGCAATGCAACTTTATGTGTCCAAAGTCGCATGACAAGTCATATTAGTGGAATCGGAGCCTTAGTGTGGTTGCCTGTACTATGATCATTGTAGACTTTGAGCCGAGACCCCAGAGCACTTCCAGTTACACTGCCCCCCCCTCCAGCTCTCTTCTCATGTGCACAGCTATACTGTATATGTGCACTGCACCTCCCACCCCCCTCTTGTGTGGATGGGGCTTTTTATTTCTTAATTTTCTCATGAATTAGGATGTACAATGAGACAACACTGGGCGGGAACCTATGATCAGCTCCTCCCATCCTATATACACCCACTGGCTACACAGGAACAGTGCCCCTCCCTGGAAGTGATGTCACCAACTTTCAGTAACCACACCCACTGGCTGATTTTCTGCTCAGAAGGAAGTAGAATTGAAGTCATGTGTCGGCATTGGATACTGCAAAATAAAGGTAGAAAAACTGGGATTTTTGAGGCATAAGGCTGAACTTAGCTCACATTAATGATTGCAGGGGAGAATTTAAGTGTTAGGGTGGACTTCCACTTTAAGCATTACAACTTGGTCAGGGCCCCATTCCCAGCCTGCTGATTGAACATTAACCAATAGCTGCCCGCCCACTGTCATATGACTGCGGGACGAGGCAGCTCTCGTTCTGGGCAGACGTCATATGACGTGATCGCCCTCCCGAGCCACTAGGGGGCGCCTGTGCCCGCTGCGTCGCTCGGGACCCGATGCACGTGCCCAACGGCTGCTATGTCCGCCGGGCACCCGCGATTGCCGGGTAACAGAGCAGGACCGTGGATCTGTGTATGTAAACACACAGATCCACATCCTGTCAGAGGAGAGGAGACCGATGTGTGTCCCTTGTACATAGGGACACCGATCGGTCACCTCCCCCAGTCAGTCCCCTCCCCCACAGTTAGAATCACCTCCCTAGGACACACATTTGACCCCTCGATCACCCCCTAGTGTTAACCCCTTCCCTGCCAGTCACATTTACACAGTAATCATTTTTATAGCACGGATCGCTGTATAAATGTGAATGGTCCCAAAAATGTGTCAAAAGTGTCCGATATATCGCAGTCACAATAAAAATCGCAGATCGCTGCCATGACTAGTAAAAAAAAAAATAAATAAATAAAATTGCTATAAATCAATATACGCTTATTGTGATTTTTTTTAACCAAAAATATGTAGAAGAATACATATCGGCCTAAACTGAGGAAAAAATTTGTTTGAAAAAAAAAAAAATTGGATATTTATTATAGCAAAAAATAAAAAATATTGTGTTTTTTCAAACTTGTCCCTGTTCTTTTGTTTATAGCACAATAAATAAAAACCACAGAGGTGATCAAATACCACAAAAAGAAAGCTCTACTTGTGGGGAAAAAATGATAAAAATTTCATTAGGGTACAGTGTTGCATGACCGCGCAATTGTCATTCAAAGTGCGACAGCGCTGAAAACTGAAAAATGATTTGGGCAGGAAGGGGGTGAAAGTGCCCAGTATTGAGGTGGTTAAAGATTGCCACCAAACTGATGAAGTCATCATTCTGCTTTTCTATTCTCTACCATTTTTTCGGCCTCTGCTGAATTGGACCATGCTGTCAGTCTAACACTGAGAGCAGGCAGGAGTCATGACTAAAAAATGACATGACATTTAAAAATGAACCTAGAGCTCCACTGGCTGAAAATATTCATATGATGTACTTTATATTTGCAGACTAAAACAAAATCACAAAGTGTAGATCGAGAAATCTACTAACAATAATCATAATAATAATTGTATTAAAATAAAATCTAAAATTAGAAACTACCAGATGGATTTATAACAATAAAGCATAATACAAGGTACAGCTTATCTTCTTACTGTCATCTGTAGCAAAGATTGTTCCAGTAAATGTTCCGTTGGGTGCGACTGGACCATTCCCTCGTGCCATATCAAGAGTCATTTTGATTTCACCA
The DNA here is from genome assembly GCA_037952925.1 of Lithobates clamitans. NCBI lineage: Eukaryota > Metazoa > Chordata > Amphibia > Anura > Ranidae > Lithobates > Lithobates clamitans. The sequence goes on along the minus strand of JBBGZY010000331.1, from coordinate 2,813,539 downwards.
GTTGTAGAATCAATTATAAACCATCTACTTGAAGTACTGTCTAACGAATACCTATTAGCAGCACACAAAAACAAAAAACAATACAATAAGGTCCCGAAATGATCCCTTTATGAGTTTATACACTCAGTTTTAAATGCACAATTGAGAATAGTACATTCAGAAGGTCTACCAAGCTCCTATGGGCCATAAAACACCACTTTTTGTTCCTGCACATTCTGTACAAGGAGAACTATGAGAATAAGAAGCCACTTTATGGGAAGTAAGTTCTGTGTGAATTACACTTCCCTTACTGATGCCCTTCTTGATGTATGGCTCCTTAAAGAGACCATGTCCCTGGGAGGAATGGGTAAACTGATGCAGTTATGAAGTACAGACACCCAGAGGTGCTTGCACATACCCGCAGCAGCCTCCAAAACTTTCCTGTCAAGGCCTGTGAAGCAAAGTTTTTTCCAATGCTTTCAGCTTGCTTCCTTCTGCCCATTATGGTGATGGGCCAGTAAGAATGTGTGTCAGCAGTGCTTAGCTGCACTTATGAGTAGTGTTGGAATTTTTTTTGTCAGAACAACCAGCTACTTGGCCATGACAGAAGGGTTTGGAAGGTGTCTGCACCTTTAGGTGACTGCACTTTCTTTGTGCAGCAGTTTACCTTTCTTTAAGATCTCTCCCCTTGCACTTCTGCTGCCTATGCCACTTTTCAGTGTTCTGGACAGTCAATAAATCACCATAACTTTCTTATGGTTGACTAATTTAAATCGAACTTTGTTAAATGGCGCAGGGACCAGCAGCATGAAAACAATGCACTACAGATGCGTAACTAGAACCTTAAGGGCCCTGGTGCAAGAAACCATGAGGGGCCCCCCTGACCCCTTCCCAGGGCCCTTTCCATTGGTCCTGGGGCTGTTGCCACTGGTCATGGGGCCCTTGCCACCCTTTTACATGTTCTGTAGAGGGCCCCCCTTCCTACATAGTTGCCAACCTTTCCCAAAAAAATTCAGGGACACTTTTTTTTGCTATGTGTATAGCAAGCCTATGTAGGCAGAGAACATATTTTAATTAGGTGCGGGACATTTAAATTGGATGCTGTTTAACAAGAGGCACCTAATGCCATACCCCTTTGCACATCTCTAAACCCCTCGGAATGCATCTGTATCCCTCAGCATGCCTCCATACCCCCCCACATATCTTTGTACCTCCCAGATAACCCCTGTACCCCTAGCTCACCTTCATACCCTCAGCAGACTTCTGTACCCCCTTGCACATCGCTGCACCTCCTACACATGTCTGCACCTTCCAGCATCCTCTGTACCCCCAGCACACCTCCATACCCCACAGTACACCTCTGCACCCCCAGCATGCCTCTGCACCCCCACACACCTCTGCACCTCCTATAATCTTCTTTATCCCCCAGTATGCCTCTATAAGCCCAGAAAGCCTTTGGAGCCCCTGGTATACCTCTGCAACCCCTAGCACACCTCGGCACACCTCGGCACCTCCCAGCATCTTCTGTATTCCCCAGCAGACCTCTGTATCCCCCAAAGTGTCTTCCTAACCCCCAGCATACCTCTGACACACCTCCACACCCCCAGCACATCTATGTACTCCGCTGCACCCTCTCACACACAACTCTGCACCACCCAACATCCCCGTGTATCCCTCTGACACATCTTTGTACACTCCAGCAAACCTTCATAAACACAAGCACGCTTCTCTACCCCCCCATCATATCTATGTACTCCACCGTGAAGAGGCGGCGGGGGGACAGATGCAGCATCGGTCTGATGCTGCATCCACCTAAGTAGGTATGATTAGGCAAGAAAAAAACACCCACACCCCTAACACATCTTTATACCCAGTGGCACATCTCTGCACCCCCAACCCCCCCCGCACACCTCTGCACCCCCAGCACATCTCTGTATCCCCTCCCCTCTCCACTGTAAGCATAAACTGCTGGCTGAAACGGTAGAAGGACATCCCAGGCACTACAGAACTACCGATCAGATGCTTCCTCCCCACTCCACTGTATAGCAGGCACCAGAGAGATAGTTCTGCCACTGGTGCACAGGGAGAGCAGAGATTTTAGGGGTATGTATCTCCTTTTGAAGGACATCCTGGAAAAAAAATTCTATATATACAGTACACATAGCACCCACAGAGATGCTTAATTAATCTTCCCAGGATTCTTCTTTAAAAGAAAAGTATGTTTTTTTTTGTTTTTTTTGCCTGCCGATGCTGCATCTGTCCCCCCGCCGCCTCTTCACTGAGAACCGAGCAACTGAACATCGTCGATGGCTCGGTTCTCTCACCTCCCAGAGTGGAGAGCTGCTGCCTGTCAGTCAGCAGCTCTCCTGCTCTGCTCCTCCACGTTCACTGGAGTGCTAAACTGTGGAAGGGCGGGGAGAAGCTGTCTCAGCGGCTCGCTGAGAGGCTGAGACTGCCATCAGTCCAGGCAGATGACGGATCCAGACTTTTTAAGTCGGGATGACGCACTGCCTCGACTGATCCTGGTGAGATCAGCGGAGAGCGGACTGCAGACCGCTCTCCACTGAAAATGGGTCACAGGAGTGCAAAACAAATTGCACTCCTGTGACCCATAGGAGAAGCCCAACCTAAAAAGCTCAGGCTGGACTTTTCCTTTAAAGCTGAACTCCAGGATCAGCAAATATTGTCTAAATTCAAGTGGCACGTGCACTCTTAGGCCTCCTGCACACTGACCCCCATGCCGTTATTTTAACATTTTATGCTTTCTTTATGTATGTCAGTTTTCCTGCAGCAGGTTCTATACACGATACAGATACACCACTTTACAGGCAGACTAAGGGGACCCCCCAGGCACTTTATTTAAAAGAATTTTTCATTTTTATTGTTTCACTTTAAGGATCACTAAAATCACTGCTCCTGTAAAAACAATATCTTTAGAAAAATAGTTTGAATCGATACATGTCCCCTAGGGCAGTACCCAGGCCCCCATACCCTTTTTATGGCCAATAACTTGCAGTTAAGCCTTCAAAATGATGACTTTTGATTTTTGAAGTTCATAGACTTTAATAGGGTTTGCAGCTGCTCGGGTCCAAACTTTTTCCATGTTCGGGAGTTCTGGTGCGAACCGAACCTGGAGTGTTCAGCCCATCACTAGTGTGAACCAAACCTAAGAGGTGTGGATCTAGTAATGTGTATGGGCGGAAGTCACCCTGCTTGGGGATTTTTATAAAAGCTCCTGGTAGACATTGTATAATGGTATAGAAGGTATAGCTTGATTACGCTACAATATTAGACCTATGATGACATTACACTGCATTCAGGCCTCTACTTGGTATGTACCTTATGATTAGTAAATTAGAAAAATAGGACATTACAAATATGAATAATGAGAGGTATAAAAAATGTTTTGGAATATTAGATAAAACAAGCTTATTTAAATAGTTTTGTCATAGATCCAACATTCTTAACATGGTCGAAATAATACTGAACAGATATAATGCTCCAATCTTTACAGCTTACACGACATTAGTGGCAGCCTGGCCCGTTTCCTGATTTATAGCTGTAACCTTTCCAAGCACATATTGCAATAATTCTTCTTGGCTTAAACCCTGAGGGATGGTCAGCTGAATATTATTTGGAATAAATACTGGTCCTTCAATCTCATTTTGTACTTGAACATTAATACTTGTCATTTTTGCTTGATATTCAGACATCACGGAATAATGAAAAGCAGCTCTGTTGGTCACTAGAATAGCAAGGTTGGCCATTTTCATTGATTCATAATCAAGTGCCTATTAAAAAAAAAAAAGAGACAATGTGAAGTGAGAAAGGAAGACAGAACATCAACCACAGTGTTAACTGAAGAAGCCAGCTTTAGAATTATGAAGAAATACATACCTTAACAATTCTCAAAATGCCTTCATTTGTCTGAGCATCTGTATCAATCACAAACCACCCGCCTTCATTGCCAGACACAATCTCAAACACTGCAATCCAGTTATCAGTGTACATTTCATCGGCATCAAACACTTTCATCCTCAAGTCAGTTAAACCAATCATGTTCTCCGCAAAGTTGACTGAGTACTGAAGAGAAAGTCATACACATTGTTAAAGCACAAACCAAAAACGCCATTTCTTTAATTCTTATTATTCAAAGCAAATTCATCCATCCATATCTCTATGCTTTATTCTGCTGAGAAATCACTTTGAAAACACCCCCTAGCATTTCTGGCCATGGCCATCTTGAGTAAGGACAGATGATTCATGTAGCATTTACTTCCTGGAATCCACCTGCCTTTAGTTTAGGCATGCAGGCAGAAGGGTGTGCTAAGCTGAGAAAACCCCCTCTTGAAGACTCCTGGGATGGATGACATCATTAGCCCAGGCCTGGAAACCAGGAAGAAAGGTAGAAATGTAAAAAAAAAAAAAAACGTTTAAAACAAGTAAATATGATATACTTTCATATCATACTGACACTAGCAGCATAGGGATTAACCACTTCCGGACCGTCTTCCACACATTTACTGTGTCAAGGCGGCCCGGCTGCGCGAAACGACGTACCTGTAAAAGCAGGAACGCGGATCTCTGTGTTCTCCCAGTGAGAGCAATCCACACACAGTTAGTAAGCACCCCCTAGGGACACACTTAACCCTTTGATTGCCCCTGGTGTTAACACCTTCCCTGCCAGTGTCATTAGCACAGTATTGCCCTGTACACACGATAGGATTTTCCGATGGAAAATGTGTGATAGGACCTTGTTGTCGGAAATTCCGACCGTGTGTGGGCTCCATCACACATTTTCCATAGAAATTTCCGACACACAAAGTTTGAGAGCTTGCTATAAAATGTTCCGACAACAAAATCCGTTGTCGGAAATTCCGATCGTGTGTACACAAATCCGACACACAAAGTGCCACGCATGCTCAGAATAAATTAAGAAACAAAAGATATTGGCTACTGCACCCTTTATAGTCGATGTACGTGTTTTACGTCACCACGTTCAGAACGATCGGATTTTCCGACAACTTTGTGTGACCGTGTGTATGCAAGACAAGTTCGAGCCAACATCCGTCGGAAAAAATCCATGGATTTTGTTGTCGGAATGTCCGATCAATGTCCGACCGTGTGTACAGGGCATAACAGTGCATATTTTTAGCACTGATCATTGTATTAGTGTCACTGGTCCCCAAAAAAGTGTCAAAAGTGTCAGTTAGGTGTCCGATTTGTCCGCCGCAACGTCACAGTCTCGCTAAAAATCGCTAATTGCCAGCATTACTATTAAAAAAAAAATCCATAAAAATATCTCATCATTTGTAGACACTATGACTTTTTTGCACAAACCAATCAATATACACTTTTTTTTACCAAAAATATGTAGCAGAATACATATTGGCCTAAATTGATGAAGAAATTAGATTTTTTCAATTTTTTTTATTGGATATGTATTATAGCAGAAAGTAAAAAATATTGTTTTTTTTTTTTCAAAATTGTCACTCTTTTTTTGTTTATAGCGCAAAAAATCAAAACCATAGAGGTGATCAAATACCACCAAAAGAAAGCTCTATTTGTGGAAAAAAAAGTCAATTTTATTTGAGTACAGCGTTGCACGACCAGGCAATTGTCAGTTAAAATAAAGCAGTGCCGCATTGCAAAAAATGGCCTGGTCGTGAAGGGGGCAAAACCTTGGCTAAAAAAAAGTGGTTAAAAAATTCAAGGTTGATTGAGAGAGTAAAATTCCACTTTAAATGTCTCAGTTCTTGGTTTTTCAGCATAGTATTAGATAAATGTGTTTTCTGGAAAAAGAGGCTTAAAAATTCATAATATAATAAAGCTTACCTGTAGGTAAAATGAATATCTCCTAAACCTATACGGTTTAGGAGATATCCACTTTGCATGCAGCCGCTGATGTCAGCGGCGCATGAGCTGTGAATGCCTGGCTAAAGGTCTGGCAGACGCTGCCGGACCTTGCCGGGAAGGAAACTCCTGCACGCATGCGCGGCAGTGATGTCATCGTGGCTCCGGCCAATCACATCGCCGGAGCCGCGAACCTGGAAGACACACCGAGGGCAAAATGTCAGCTCCGTCGGCGTGGTCCGAGTGAGATACCGATGCCTCGTTCTAAGGTAAGTATTTCATAATGAGCTAGTATGCGCTGCACTAGCTCATTATGCCTTTGCCTTACAGGTTTTTTTTTTTCTGTACTTTTTTTTTGTCCTGCGGGTATACAACCGCTTTAAACAAGCCTAGGTGCCCAGACTATTCTGCAACAAGCCCACAACCCTGGATACACAAAGTACATTACACAGTATCATAAACATAAACACATAAACATCCCACAATGGTTCGATAACAAGGTAAAGTGGACACAATATTAATCACATCTCCAAGAGATGAGCAGACAGACAATAGGTGACTGAATTAACAATGGGAATACACACCTAGGAGGCACACAATGGGGGCAAAGATACAAATAACACCTTAAACAGATTATAGCATTAGACCCCAGTATCAGGTTGGTTTGAGCTGATTATGTTAACATCTTCTCTGAATTTCACAGTCTAAAGCGGTCATTGCTGCTTTGGGCATAGAGGGACCAAATATGTATCCGGGTCCTCTACTTCCTAAAGTCTGTGTGTTTTGGGGAAACATGGACTTAAATCTGAAGCAAGACCACTCAAGGCTCCCCCAGGCACACACCTCCCAAGAATAGAGCCCCCTCAAAAGCCAGGGCCCATAGTCAGGATGCAAGAGGCTACCCTGCAGTCCCCTCCAAAAGCCTCTGTCCTGGGTCTGTACAGCTACCATCTGATTTTAGTGCTATGGTATCTGTGTCATGAAGCTTGGAATACTGAAGTATTTCTCCTTTGATTTTATTATACAGTGGGGGGATCTTCTGCCTTGTTTTAAGGCTAACCCCCTCCATGGTCTGGAAGGAATGCATTGTTCTGTGTTTGACTGTTTGTTTATGTACTTTAATTACCCCCTGGGGCTTCTCTGTGTCATTACACATATCAGTCCTCCTATTCAAGCTATCGGACCAATCCCTGCTGACCCCGTTTCAAGTCCTCATTTGCATGGCCAAGAGGACCTAATTGAAGACTAAAGTGTACTTTACAATTGACCAATAGGAAAGTGGTTGTTGGGGGCGAGGCGTTCAAACTGCTGTGTATAAAAGTGTGTTGTGCACATCCAATAAAAGGGAGATTCCTGTTTGAACTTACATACAGCCTGCCTGGTGTTTGTTCTGAGCTATCACAACTGGATTCGAACGGCACATAGCTGTAGTTTTAATCCCGGAGCATCGGATGACCGAACAATCAGATGTTGCGATCTGCAATCTGATTCTATAGCCGCAGAGGAGTGTCGGGAGAGTGAAATCGAGCGAGCAGGGGCTCGTTACAATCTGGTATGCACATATTTACCTAGCTGTGTGGCTCACTAGAATGTGAGCTTAGTATCAGTACAACAACCCTTGACCATGCACTTTCAAAAACAATCCAGCACTGTCAGTTTCTATAGTTTTGTTGTGGAGTCACAAGCGCTTCACTAAATATAAAGGGGCAAAGCAAATCAAAAGATTCCTTATAAAAGCTCATATTAGCACAAAGCTGTACCCTAACCTACCTCAAATAGCTGCTTACTGAAAATTGCTTCTTATGAGTTGACAATGATCACTGTACATCATTTGCACATTGATAACAAATATGCTTTTTATTTGTCACAGACAGTTTTCCATAGAGACTGAAATCTATTTATTTCACTGTTTGTCTGCTAAGTAAATAAATACACTACATGAAATGTTGCAAACGGATTTCTATGATTGCATAGAAAAAAAGGTTTTTATAAACCAGTAAGTACATTTATACGTTACGCGGCTGGCCCTCTCATTAAAGCTATCCGAGCAGCTCAGTAGCCCCTAGATTGCTTTCTGAAAGAGGGGACGCTGCTCACCAGTGTTTCTTCGGGCTTACCGTTTTATCCAGCGCATCTGAGAAAAGATCCAACGCCATGGCCAGCTGGTAACAAAGACAATGAGAGACTAGATCGCCTCCGATTGCCTTCATGGCCTTTGAGAACCAGAGTGACGCCATGACGTCTCTTACGTTCTAGGGTGGAAGGAAACATATATATATTTTTAAAGCAAAAGATCAAAATTATTTTTTTGATCTTTTGTTTTTAAAGGTTAAGGAGAGATTTGGGGTCTTTTTGACCCCAGATCTCTCCATAAAGAGGACCTGTCATCCTTAAATCTATTACAAGGGATGTTTACATTCCTTGTAAAAGGAATGAAAGGGATATAAAAAAAGAAAAAATGAAAGGGACAGTGTAAAAATAAAAATAAAATAAATAAGAAAAAACAAAAACAAAATTGTGCTTGAAAAAACGCTGCGTAAATACGATGATCACCATTTTATTTGCTTGGGTCTCTGCTAAAAATATATATAGAGTGCTTTGGGGTTAGAAGTAATTTTCTAGCAAGAAAAAAAAAGATTTAAAATTAAACAAAAATTGCCAGAAAAGGCTTGGTCTTCAAGTGGTTATACAATGTATAATCTCCTATGTAGGCTCCTCTTATGGGAAGTAATATAAGTAGCAACTCGATCAGTTTAATTTATAAAAGTATGATCTAACTTTCTTTATGCATTCCTGGGAAATGTATTTTCTAAAACTACTTACCGAATCAAATTCAAGTACAGGGAAGTTGTCATTCACATCTAGAATTTTGATGTCAGCACCACACTGCCCAGAAAGTGCACCAGCAGCCCCATTCAAGTCTGAGCCGCTAACGTAAAGGCTGTATGCACTATATGACTGGAACATAGAAAATAAGTGAAATAACATGAACTCTTCTAATATAAACACAATTACAGTCTTTTTTCCAAGTATAAGGAAATGAGGAAACTTTTGCCTGTATACCCATTGGCCACATATTGTCCTTTTTAAATATTAATGCAGACATCTCATAAAAGCTTATTTACATGTACGCTTTCACAATATTTTAAGCCTGTATAGTATCAGTAAAACAAAAAAATGTTCTATGTAACAGAGATAATGTTAGCACAAGGGTATTCATTTCGGTGACAAAGCTTGTGTTCCTACAGGTTCCAGTGATGGCTACATGTATGTGATTTATATGGTATGGCAGTACCTAGATTATTAATATATTTTTATTATTTCACATATCTTCTGTTATATTTGTGTTCATATTTACTAACAAACCAAGCTGTCCAATGAAAGTGACAGGGAATAGAATAGGACAAACTATAACCCTGCCAGGGGTAAATGAGCAATTGCAGGAACAGCTTCTTTTTTAAATGAATTTGAAAGAATTAATGTCACTGAAAGATAACTATTGTAAGAGCCCCTAACAGTGCTACTGTCATGCTTGTTGGACAGCTTGGTCTGTGTATAAATGTAGAAAAAAAATGTATAAAAGGGTAAGAAATAAAAAGGATATTAGAGAATATAATACCATCATGGCATGCATTAAAAGGTATCTATAAAAAAAATACACAGCAGCTTACAAGTTCTTAGATGTGGCATTAGTTTTCTTTTTTCAGGCTATTTTTCCCTATACTTTTACCTGGTGATTCCACCAGTAATATACTTTATGTCCTCATTACCTCCACTGTATTTATAAAGGTGCAGTGTTATCACCCTAGGCTGTTCTCCTGATTTGGACTCTTCTCTTCATCTCCATTACATGTAGGACAGAGAGATTTATCATATACAGAACCTAGCTTGGATAGCAGATTACAGTGTAGGTTTTTAGTACAATTCACTGGAAACTACAACAGAATTGTAAGATTAATGGGTATTCTCTATGCTTCCCAAAAATGGACTTCAATGAAAAAAGGAAACTAATACAGCCACCACATTTAAGGAGCTGCACATTTTTGTTCTTGGGTTTAGATATTTTTTTAGCCACGTACAGCTATGCAACATTATTTGTGACAGTAGTCCTTTAGGGTAGTGGTTCTAAACCTCAATCCTCAAGTACCCTCAACGGGCCATGTTTTGGGAACTTCCCTTAGATAAAATAGCTCTTATCAATACCATGTCACTGATATTGATTTAAAGCAGCTGTGCACAGTAAAGGAAAACCTTAAAACATGGCCGTTGGGGGTACTTGAGGACTGAGGTTGAGAACCACTGCTTTAGGGTGCATGTAGAGTCAAATTTTTTGTTTTTTTTATTTTTGGATAGAATGGGGAAGGGTTAGTATTCTTTTTTTTCTAGACAAGAATGCATAACAAGACCATAACCAAAGTGAGAGTTCAAATACAAATTTGATTCCATTAAAACAGGTTGATATGCTCCATTGGAAATGTCAATACATTTTAGTGGGCACTGCACATACAGAGCCTGGAGAGCACTGCCATCTTGGCCTCTATTGAATCTGCAACTGCCATGATGCTGCACATGTGATCCTTTATGACACCAGCTGTTGGATGGTTTGACAGTTTGGCTGAGAGTACAACCAATGTGACAGCTAGCATTTCCAGCATGCCGGGAATGTTAACTGTTTTTTGAAACTATCAAATTTATGGGTTTACTTTTGTTTTGCTTTTGCTGAACATATGCTGAACATATCAAACTGTTTTAATAAAATAAAACATATATTTGGACTCTCGCTTTGGGTGTGGCGATCTACTGTATATCTAAAGCAATAAAACACAACAAGGTTTATAACCCTTTCCCAACACTAAGGCCTCATGCACACTGGACATTTTTACAGCTGCTGTTTTTGGGGTATAGATTTGTAAAAAAAAAGCTAAAAAACGTTACAGCAAAAATGCTGCAAAACTCACTACACAGCTACAGCTTTCTACAGCTAATGCCACTAGCGTTTTTAAAATGTCCAGTGTACATGAGGCCTAAAAGTTTAGGTAATCATACAATTTAGGCATTTTTATGCTTAGCTGTTATTTATTTAAATAGTTTTTTTTTTTTTACAGAATAATATTTGTATTAGATTTGCCAGCTGAAGTTTGATTATATTTTTGACAGTGATGATAATATATGTTTTGCACAAGGCCAAGACTATGAGCTAGACCTTTGCCGAGACAAGGTCATCTAGAGCCCAGGGCAAACATAACAAACTGTGCCCCCCCCCAAGATGCATGAGCATTATGTGTCAGCAAAAATCCGCCAAGTGCTTAAAACTGCATGATTACCCCCTAACCATAAAATCCGCTCCCCCCTGCTGAAATCTCCCCTCCCAGCAGATATGCCCCCCCCCTTAACCTAATTTCCCTTTCTAGCACAAATACCCCCCCCCCCCAATCAATCCCCCTCCCAACACAGATCCACCCTAACTCACCAATCCTAGCCCCCCCCACCAAATTTCACCTCCTAGAACAATTTTTACCCCCTGCCGTCCCACAAATTCCCCGTTCCAACACAAATCTCCCCCCAATCTCCTCACAGCGCCCTCCCACCTCACATGATACTGGGCACTGTCTCTAGAATCCTTTCCAATAAACATTACTACTAAGATGGGACATTGATTAAGTGTCTGAATGTGCATTCTGATACCTAAATAGAACATTAGACATTAGATACATTAGAAGTTCAGACTTCTCAGCTGCACCCAAGTGTGAGAGATGCTATAGGCAAGTATAAAACTTGTGAGAAAAATACTATATAAGAAATATACCTCTCTGTCAAGAAAATTTGATATTGTGAAGACTTCACCAGTGTACTGATTTATAATGAACATTGGGGGATCCGAAGGACTCTGAGAGAGAATTTTATAAGCGATTTGAGAATTTACAGTATTTTGTTCATCGGCATCAAAAGCAGTGAGTTGCATCACCAGCGTGTCTATTGGAAGGACAAAATAATAAGTCAGAAAACATATATACATATATATATTTTTTTGGCTGTAAGGTATTGAAAGGCAGCACAATAAATAGAGTTTGCTGTTCAATTGATATTTATAATTATAATCAGGGTTATATTTTTCAAATAGGTTAGCTAGAAATGCTTGATGATTAGCTCCCCTGATTTTCTCTTCTTGTTTTTCTTTCTTGATATTTGAATAGGCAGGCATTTTTAACCCTAAAGAAAATGTGGTTGTCTTGACAGGCTCCACCCATCTTTTGGAGACGTTGAAAATACCCTGTATTTTTAGGAATGGTGGATTATGTGACTTTGGGGTCGATTCACTAATGCCCCGTACACACGGTCGGATTTTCTGACGGAAAATGTGTGATAGGACATTGTTGCCGGAAATTCCGACCGTGTGTAGGCTCCATCACACATTTTCCATCGGATTTTCCGACAACAAAATCCGTTGTCAGAAATTCCGATCGTGTGTACACAAATCCGACGGACAAAGTGCCACGCATGCTCAGAATAAATAAAGAGATGAAAGCTATTGGCCACTGCCCCGTTTATAGTCCCGAAGTACATGTTTTACATCACCGCGTTCAGAACGATCGGCTTTTCCGACAACTTTGTGTGACCGTGTGTATGAGAGACAAGTTTGAGCCAACATCCGTCGGAAAAAAATCCTAGGATTTTGTTTGTCGGAATGTCCGAACAAAGTCCGACCGTGTGTACGGGGCATAAAAGTTAAATAACAGCCAAAACAATGTGGTAAAATACATGAATTTACCGTTAAATACGGAATGCGCTATTTGTTCAATTTGGCGTTACTATTTAATGGGGTAATTTACCGCATTGGCTGGTATTTGTCAAAAAACAGCCTGGAAGTGCCCAGGAAGCCGGCTGTCATGTCCTTAACAATGGGTGACTCATCAGCTCATCAGTTTAATGTAAAAAAAAAGCCGACAATTAAAAAAAAAAAAAAACAGCATGCCCCCCCCAGTTCTTACCAGGCCCTTCGGGTCTGGTATGGATTTTAGGGGAACCCCACACCAAAATCCATACCAGACCCTTATCTGGGCACGCAGCCTGGCAGGTCAGGAAAGTGGGGGGACGAGCGAGCGCCCCCCCTCCCGAATCATACCAGGCCACATGCCCTTAACATGGGCATGCTCATGTTGATGGGGACAAGGACCTCTTCCCGACACCCCTGGCCAGTGGTTGTTGGAGTCTGAGGGTGGGGACTTATCGGAATCTGGATGCCCCCTTTTACAAGTGTACAAAGTGTACAAAAAATAAAAACACACACGGTTTTTGACTAGTCCGCTGACCCCCAAAAAAAAGGTCTGCTCCCATTGAACGCTTCCTGTGGTCTGCCTGCTCTGCGGTTTGACAGTTCTTATATTGGGAAGGGGTGGGATCACACCGGTGACATCACTTGATGGCCCCTCCCTCATGACATCACCGACTGGTGCATGCTGGGTCAGTGATGCCACGAGGGGGTGGGGCCACCAGGTGAAGTCACCGCAGGAAGCATTCAACGGGAGTGAACCTTTTTTTTCTTCGGTCTTCGGGTCGGTGGGCGGCGTGATTGACAAAGGATTTACATCGGGGGACACTGTTTTTTTCTTTTTACACTCAACTATGTGTGTGTTTTTCTGTTTTTTGTACACCTTTTTGGTGAATGGGTAGGGGGGTGGAATCTGGAGGTCCCCTTGTTAAGGGGGTCTTCCAGATTCTAATAAACCCTTCACCCACAAACCCTGTCAACCACCGGTCAGGGTTGTTTGGGAAAAAGGCCCTTGTCCCCATCAACCCCCCCATGTTGAGGGCATGTGGCCTGGTATGGTTGAGGAGGGGGGACCCCATGCCAATTTTTTTTTCAATTTTGGCGTGGGGTTCTCCTTAAAATCCATACCAGACTCGAAGGGCCTGGTATGGACTGAGGGGACCCCATGCTGTTTTTTTTTCAATTGTCTGCTTTTTTTTTTTTAAATTTAGCTGTCAATGGGGAACCTGTTGATGGCTGATGAGTCACCTGGCCTGCTGCTTAGCAACCAGATATTTGTCAAAAAGCAGTGTGGGGTCCCCCGACCTCCAGGCTGTTTTTTTGGCAAATACCGCATGTGATACCGCCAGCAAAGCCCTGGTGTTAATTTTCGCATGCTTTTTTACTGGTCTGTTTGTGAATTGGACTTAAGAGCTTTTTATGCGATATTTACCGGCACATTTTTTTTTTGGTAAATACCGCATAATCTTTTTGTTTTTGTGAATTGGACTTTATTTACCGCATGCAATCATTTATGCAAATGAGTAGCTTGATATCCTTAGCACATGCAGTAAACCGCTGTGAATTTACCCCTTTATCTCTTGTATGCAGTGCAATGGTCTGTTGATAGTCATCAATCTCAAGGAGCAAAAACTGTCACATGGGGCAGAGGGAATATCATAATCCCTGTGTAAGGTCTGACCTGGAGCTCACAGGGATTAGATTAGAAAAAACAAACAGAGCAACAGGGGAGCACATTGAAGGTAAGTATCATCTATCAAGCCTTTAAACCAAATCTAAAAACTGAACAGCAGCAACAAGACTAAAAGTAATGTATGGTATGGTCCACCAAACACATTTTAATCAAACTTAAACTGCTAGTCTATAAACTGCTAGTCTATAAATAAAACATGAGACTCTTACTTGCTTGGCATCTCTCTTCCACTGAACCAGCAAATATAGCCTGACCGAATATTGGTGGATTGTCATTAATATCTTGAATTCTGACAGTCATCTTTAGGGGCTTTTCTACTTCTTGGCCACTTGCGGTCACAGCATGGACTGTTAACTAAGTAAATATTGGTATATAAATTTAGCTGTAATTCTAATCACTTAATCTAGCAGTTAAACCAAACAAAACATTATTATTTTCAAACATACACTTCAGCTATTGCTGCATTATTACAAGAAATACCCTTTACCCACATTTGATAGCATGGACACTGATGGAACAGTACTGAGATGTTGGTTTTGCATCTTTGAACTAAGTTACAAATGTTAAACAAAGCTGTAGAGAAAGGATATGGAGGTCACCATTGCAGACCTCTGCTTCTGAAAATAATAGTTACCCGATTTTCAAGGTGATCCTATGGCTTCAGTGCTTTGATACAAGAATACACCAGGAACTCACTCTATAGATTTAGGGATCCTTCATAAGCCAGGGATTTAAATACTCCATATTAGAACAGCGCCACTTCTACCCTCCTATTTTCTATATTCTTCTATCTCCACCTAGGTGGATTTATTGGTAGAGGCTGTAGTGCTCCTTGTCTGATTCTCTCCATAAGCGCGGGAGTCAATATATTTCTAAATATATTTTTACATTCAGTGCTTTGAGGCACTGAATTAGAATAAGTATGCTGACATTTTTAGACACCAGGGAACTATTTTTCTTAGAAGGAGGTACATGTTTCTATTAGTATTACCAAAAAACACACAAGGACCATGGGACAAGGTTGGAACCACTTTCCATGTCGCCCTTAGAAGGCAGCCTTAAAATAGGAAACTTCCCTGCAGCTTTCAGATGCTTGGCAGGCAGTTCTGACTCCCTGCCACCTCATAGTGGATGGTGGTGGCACATTGGAGCACAGTAGTTTGAGCTCTCTGCAGCAGCTGCCTGTTTCAGTGGAGGGATCCAGCATTGGGCTCTGTTGAATGCTCTTTGTAATTCAGTACGGTATGAATGAGGCCTAATATATGAAATGTCAGTCTTGACTAACTGTCAGTGAGTTTTTAGTCAGGACCCAAGCAACATCCTTGTGAGAGCATTAAACCCTTCACCTATAGGGCAGCACGGGATAAGTCTGCTTGGTATCTCATACCTTTTTCTTTTGCTTTATAATCCTGAACTTGCATGTTATAATTGGTGACTGTTTCCTGATTGGCAATGCTTGAAAATATTTTTTCTAACTCATCAGTGCTTTGTGTTGGGATAGAGCAGTGTTTCTCAACTCCAGTCCTCAAGACGCCCCAACAGGTCATGTTTTCAGGATCTCCATTATTTTGCACAGGTGATTTAATCAGTTTCACTGCCTTAGTAATTACCACAGCTTTGAGACAGATTGAATATTGGATCAACACACTTTCAAGTTCACGTTATGGATGTTTAGTTGGGATTTTTGGACTATTATTTTCCTTTATCTTTTCTCATTTTCATGTAATAGATGGACTATATGCACTTTCATGTAAACAATGTTGACAGTACAACACATCAATTTTGATTTTTTTTGGTACGATGTGCACATTTTTGTGAGTGCTGCTGTCTCTCACGGATCATCTGTGTTATTTTCCCTAATATACACTTAGTGCATTATCGTTTTGCACAAATTACTCGGTCATGCAACACTATGCAAACAAAATTTATATCATTTTTTTCACACAAATAGAGCTTTCTTTTAGTGGTATTTAGTCATCACTGATTGATTTTTTTTTTCTTTTCGCTATATTAATGAAAAAATACCAAAAATGTTGAAAAAAACCTATGTATTTGATAGTTTCTATTATAAAATTTTGCAAATAAATGATCTTTCTTCATACATTTAGACCTAAATGTAGATTGCTAAATTTCTTTGTTAAAAATAATCCAAGACAGTGTATGTTATTTTGTCTGTGTTAAAGTTATAAAGTCTACAATCTATGGCATATATCTTTGAAAATTGATCAGTCCTGATGTACTAACGGCCTATCTAATTTCTTGAGGCCCCAAAATGTCGGAACAGTATGAATACCCCCCAAATGACCTATTTTTGGAAAGTAGACAGTCCGAGGAACTTAGTAAAAGGCATGGTGAGTTTTTTGAAGTTGCAATTTTTTGTCCCAATGTTTTTTCTTCACAATTTTATTTTCACCAGTGCAGTACAGCATCATCATATGATTGGTGAGATCAGGGATACTTACAACTGATAGTATGTAAAAAAACATTTAAATCATATTTTTTATTACATTTTTTAAACCTTTTCTTTACTATATATATATATATATATATATATATATATATATATATATATATATATACAGTGGCTTGAAAAAGTATTCACACCCCTTGAAACTTTCCACATTTTGTCATGTTACTACCAAAAACGTAAATGTATTTTATTGGGATTTAATGTGATAGACCAACACAAAGTGGCACATAATTGTGAAGTGGAAGGAAAATCATAAACGGTTTTCAAAATTTTTTCACAAATATCTGAAAAGTGTGGCGTAAATTTTTATTCTGCCCCCTGTATTCTGAAACCCCTAACTAAAATCTAGTGGTACCAATTGCCTTCAGAAATCCCCTAATTAGTAAATAGAGCCCACCTGTGTGTAATTTAATCTCAGTATAAATACAGCTGTTCTGTGAAGTCCTCAGAGGTTTGTTAGAGAACCTGGGTGAACAAACAGCATCATGACTGCAAAGGAACACACCAGACAGGTCAGGTATAAAGTTGTGGAGAAGTTTAAAGCAGGGTTAGGTTATAAAAAAATATCCCAAGCTTTGAACATCTCATGAAGCACTGTTCAATACATCATCCGAAAATGGGAAGCGTTTGGCACAACAGCAAACCTACCAAGACATGGCCGTCCACCTAAACAGACAGGCCGGACAAGGAGAGCATTTATCAGAGAAGCAGCCAAGAGGCCAATAGTAACTCTGGAGGAGCTGCAGAGATCCACAGCTCAGGTGGGAGAAACTGTCCACAGGACAACTATTAGTCATGCATTCCACAAATCTGGCTTTTGGGGTCGTCACTTCCTTCATATGGTCTGGGGCAGTTCCTAGAATAGCAAAGTCCAAGCTGCAGTTCCCTATGTCCTCCGGTGGCCTGGCGTTGTCTTGTTTCAGAAATTATTACTGGGCAGCAGTACTAGTTACAGTCTGATGGTGGTTTGCCCAAGTTAGGTCCAACCCAGCAGTCAATCTAGAAGCTGCCATTCTTGGGTCCTATGCTACCCTCACAAACATGGTCTATAGAGGGCTACCCCACAAGCAACAACCCCAATGCGGACTACGGTACAGTATGGGAGCAGGTAACGGGGGCCGCTGGGACGGGGGATGCTATCTCGCCCCCCACACCGCTATGAGGAAATCCTAAACGACCACAGCTCTGGTCAGATGAGACCAAAATGTAACTTTTTGGCCTAAAAACAAAACGCTATGTGTGGCAGAAAACCAACACTGAACATCACCCTGAACACACCATCCTCGCAGTGAAACATGGTGGTGGCAGCATCATGTTGTGGGGATGCTTTTCTTCAGCAGGGACAGGGAAGCTGGTCAGAGTTTATGGGAAGATGGATGAAGCCAAATACAGGGCATTTATAGAAGAAAAACCTGTCAGAGTCTGCAAAAGACTTGAGACTGGGGCAGAGGTTCACATTCCAGCAGGACAACAGCCCTAAACATACAGCCAGAGCTACAATGGAATGGTTTAGATCAAAGCATATTCATGTGTTAGAATGGGCCAGTCAAACTCCAGACCCAATTGAGAATCTGTGGCAAGATTTGAAAATTACTGTTCACAGACGCTCTCCATCCAATCTGACAGAGCTTGAGTGATTTTGCAAAGAAGAATGGGCAAAAATGTCACTCTCTAGATGTGCAAAGCTGGTAGAGACATCCCCAAAAAAGACTTGCAGCTGTAATTGCAGCAAAAGGTGATTCTACAAAGTATTGACTGGGGGGGGCTGAATACAAATGCACATCACACTTTTCGCATATTTATTTGTAAAAAATGTGCCACTTATGTATCACTTTGTGTTAGTCTGTAACATAAAATCCCAATAAAATACATTTACATTTTTGGTTGTAACATGGCAAAATGTGGAAAATTTCAAGGGGTATGAATACTTTTTCAAGGCACTATATATATATGTATATATATATATATATATATATATATATATATATATATATATATATATATATATATATATATATACATATATATATATATAGTTTTACATCCTGTCATCAGAGTAGTTCAGTGTCACCATAGTGATACTGTACTATTCTAAGGGGTTATCGGGGATCATTTTTTTTTTACACTATTATTGCTTATAACTGTGATGATCACTGTTATAGGCAATAGTTTTAACTGTTATGAATGGCTTTCATTCATGACAGCTTGCTTACTATGGTGATCTTTGATTGGCTACAGCTAATCACATGGTACAGGGTGCTGTGATTGGCCCAGGTACCATGTGATAGCTGTGGCCCAATCACAGCATCACAGTAGTCAGTGAAACAGTCATAAACTGCAGCCATTCATAACTGTTTTGTTTACATTGTAATCATGTGATTGCTATGACCAATCATAGCAATCACACGATACCCCAGCTGCTCACAGCAGATGGCGACCACCGTAATTCAATGTGTCAACCAGACTCAGTGGTCATGGGTTTGTGCCGCTGCGTGCCCCAGGTGGAGCACCAGTGTGCATGTGTGAGCCTGCAGCTGCCACCCGCTAGCAGTAACTCTGCTGTTGGTGGGCGGTAAGTGGTTAATTGAAACATGTACTCCATCAACATTTTGTTTACTGGAATAACATCTACAAATCCTATTTTAAAGGGGTTCTCAGCAATACCAGATTTTACCTGAAGGGGGCATTGCAATGAAGTACCAGTGTAAGTTTTAATACACTACATTTAATACATTATATATATATATATATATATATATATATATATATATATATATATATATATACTATTTCAACAGTTTCCAGAATAGCCACCACATTTAATACTACTCTTCACGTTTTTTTAATTCAGAGAAACTCTCATCAATCATATTTGATGCTGTTAATTTTGTCCTTTCCAACACCATAAACCACCAAAAAGAAACAGAGGGTCTACATGTTAAAGGTAGATATAGTAATCACCAATTGTCATCTAGTACACTTGATAAAATAATTTGATTTTTTTTAAACATTTTACCTATATTCTATCCCTGTCAGAGCAGAAGTGCCAGGATGAATGTCACGCTGTAAAGCCATCCTATTCCCTGACTAGCCCTGCGCTGATAGCAGATGCTCAAATCTGTCATATAACAAAGTATTTTTTATATTGACTATCTTTCAGCTGCAGTAAGAATATAACAATTTTACTCCCCTTCATTAGACAAAATGATGACAATCAGCCCTGAGCTCAGGCAGCAGAAATGTCAGCATCCAAAGTGGCTTTATAGCTTGACACTGTCTTATGTTTCTGCTTTGACAGGGAGATAGTACACCTGTATAGCAGCATATACAGCTATTCCTGTGAAATAAGCCTAAACTATCATAACGATCTAAGAGTAGAGATGCAGAACACATTCCTGACCAATTAACTTTCTCACAGAAATACAGTTGTAAGGTTATCTGTGCTTATTTTAAATACAGTTAGAATATAAAACATAGTAGTTTAACTTACATATAAAAAGGGCGTTTGTTCACGATCAATACGGGCATCAGTCACATTCAAGTATCCTGTTCTAGGATCCATAATAAACACATTGTACGGTGGTTGATCCACACCTTGTCCAGTAATTCTATAAAGTATAGTACCCTTCTTTACCTCTATGTCAGAATGAACCTTTTAAGACAATAGGTATGAAGACAATGTTATATTTTACAGTAGTATTTACAATGGTGCACTAATGCTGTTGGGCAAACATAAATTAAATTACTACCTCTCGTCTCCAGTTTAGAGAAGAGGAGGATCTGTATGCTCTTTATTTAAAAAATTGCAAGACATTGTGAGGCACTGCACAATAAATAAACAAAGGGTGCAAATTATAGGCTCCATATAAAAATAAGTACAAATGTGTGACACAGGAGACTTCATTAACCACTTCAATACTGGGCACTTTCCCCCCTTCCTGCCCAGGACAATTTTCAGCTTTCAGTGCTGTCACACTTTGAATGACAATTGTACAGTCATACAACACTGTACCCAAATAAATTGTTATCATTTTCTTCCCACAAATTAAAAAAAAAAGTTCTTCTTTGTTTCTGTTATAAAATGTAGTTTTCTCCTTCACTGATGGGCACTGATGAGGCTGCACTGATGGGCACTGATGAGGTGGCACTGATAAGGTGGCACTGATGGGCACTGAGGAGGAGGCACTAATATGTAGAATTGATGGGCACTGATAAGCGGCACTGATCTGCAGCACTGATGGCCACTGATAGACGGCACTGATGGGCACAGATAAGTGGCACTCATGGGCACAGATAAGTGGCACTGATAGGTGGCACTGATGGGCACTTATAGATGGCACTGATAGGCAGCACTTATGAGGAGGTACTGGCAGGCATTACTGATGGGCATTTGGAGGGCACTGACAGGCATTACTGATGGGGCACTAATTGGCACTTTGATGGGCTTTGATTGGCACTTTGGGCACTGATTGGCACTTTAATGGGCACTGACAGGTGTTACTGATGGACACTCCCTGGCAGCTGATGGGCACTGTTTGGCATTGTAGTGGCACCTCTGATGGGGGCTGCGCTAAAAACCAATGTGCTGATTATCAACGTAGACCCCCTTCTGACAGGAGAGCCACCGATCGGCTCTCCCTGTCAGCGTGAACCGAGGAAAGCCGTTTACCGGCACTTCCTGGTTCATGCTGTGATCAGCTGTCATTGGTCACAGCTGATCACGTGGTAAGGAGCCTCTGTCAGAGGTGGTGTGTCAGAGTGACGCAGCGCACCACCAATCGCTGACCTGCACGCTGGGGCGCCTACGTGTGAAAATGTTGATTGCGATACACATGTTACATATCGTCACAAACACTGGAGTGAGAGCAATAATTCTTACACAAGAGTTCCTCCATAACACTAAACTGATACCTATAGGGGGCTTTTGAATCATCGCTTATAGAAAATATAGGGAACTGAAGTTTGACGCCATTTCATGAAAGCACAAAAATTTGAGGTTTGGCATGTTGGGTATTTATTTACTTGGTGCAACCGCGTCTTTTATATTTTACCTAAAACTTGGGTAATTTATTGCATTTGTTTGCCCTAACATTCACGTTAGTGTGTTTTTACTGAAATTTGTCGTTTCCTAGACCTTTGCGGTAATATCATACGACATAAAAAATTTGAACTATCGCTATTTTATTCTCTAGGGTGTCTGCTTTCAGAAAATATATATTATTTGTGGGTAATCCTCTGGCCTAAAATGATTTTTTGCAAAAAACGCAAAAACGGATCTGACAGTGAAAGGGTTAGGGGAACAGGATCTCAATTTTTTTTTTTTTTTAGGTTAACAAACACTTTAAAGAGGCATTAATGAATACAGAGCTGTGCTGAGTTATATCTGTTATATTTGCCTAGATATGGAGTTGTAAAATACATTCTCTTGTTTACAGTGTTATATTAGTAGTCCCTATGTTGAATTTACAATAGTCCTAATATCAAGAAAAAGGTGTGTGTTTGTACGTGTATATGTAATAAAGCGGGGGGGGGGGGGAGGGGGTAGCCTGAAAATATTTGAAACCATGGGTATTAACCTCCCTGGTGGTATTCTTGAGTGTGGCTCAGGGTTAAATTTCAGTACCATTAGCGATAACCCCGAGCCACACTCGGGATTGCATCTCAGGATCCTGGTGCGGGTTACTTACCTTGTCCCCAGGATCCTGTGATGTCCCCCCCCCCCCCACTGTATCTGCGGGCTCTGTCCTCCACCCGATGCTCTGTGTGTCGGGCTCCGTTCCCTGCGAGCGTTGCAACGCATGGGGGCGGAGCCTGGCGGCAAATTCAAAAAGTACAAAATTCATAACACATACAGTACACTGTAATCTTACAGATTACATTACTGTATGAAATCATTTCACATCCCTTTTGTACCTAATGCTTTGTCCAGTGCCTTGCATGCACTTTTATATTATATACAGCATACTGTTCTTTCTGCATGGAAACTTGAGATTGTCCATGGCATCCAAAAAGTGTCCCCTTACGTCAAAAGCGGTTTGAGACCAGCTAGAAAACAGCGATAGTAAATGAGAACACTTGCAGAATTGAGTGATAGTGATTCGTGGGGAAATTCATTTTATTATTATTATATTATTAATTTCTATAATTATTTATAGTTATTTCTGATTTAGTGTTTCAAACTTTATAATACCCGGGATGTCTACTAGACTCTTGTTTGGACAGATTTAGCTGTGTTATTACTAAGAATTACAGGCCTAAAATATAAAACGCCAAATTTCTATGCAAAACAATGTAGTGCTTTTGAGACGCAAAAATCTGACATAATCATACCACCAGGGTGGCTACATTAGTGTTGTGCTGCGGATAATGAGATAACTGCTAACAGGCAGTGAGATCTCTCAATAAAAAAGATTCAATCCCTAGTGTATCCATAGCCCAAGTGTAAAAAAAAAAGTTGCATTCGTTGATCCCAATGTACTTCATACCTTTGCTATAGGATTCCTGGGTCTGTTATCATCTTCTTCTAGCATACCCAATGGAGGTACGACCCATGTACGCTTTGGGCGTGTGTTATATTGGACTTCCTGCCATGTGATGTTTCCATATTTATCTTTTCCTTTATTTACCTGCAAAAAAATGGGCAATGGCAGAAGGATAGCCATGTTATCCTTTTCTTATCCACCCAAAATCAGCATGAACTGTGCAACACTCATTTTATGTATATAAGAACCTTAAGACATTTATTCCAATGATTAGCCTTACGTTATAACTCAAAGTAAACATTAAGTACACACTAGACATAAAGTTATCAACTATGATTTAGATTCTGTCATTTTATTTGATATATTCCTGTTTTTTCGACAATATGTATAAGCTATAATGGCATTCTTAAAGTATACTTTTTATGTGCAATACAAAGATCAAAAATGAAACATGAATAGACTTTCATTACCTGCACATCCCAGTTACAGCTACACTGCAAACATATCTAAAAAGAAAAAACAAACATTTGGTTAGTATTTAGGTGGTGTGCTCATATAAATATTTTTCAGCTGGCTTCGGGTTTTTTTGCGTCTCTGACTAGGAAAAGGCATGCAGATCAGGAAAGTCAGAGAAAGGTCATCAGTCCTAAAACACATACTTGTTCTTAGTCTATGAATTCAAACCATGATTAAAAAGTATCAACACGCCTATGTACTTCTCATGATGAGTATGTAAAGTCAGAACCTTTTGTTTGGTTTCGGATAGAGTAGGGAATGGTTATACCCCCTGTTTGTTGCTTGTTTGTCTATGTCTTGTTGAGGAGTTTTTTTCTTAAGTTCCTTTCCCAGAAAAAGAACAGGAAGTAAAAGGAAATCCCCCCAGAGCAAAGTGAAATCTCCTCTTATGCCCCGTACACACGGTCGGACATTGATCGGACATTCCGACAACAAAATCCATGGACTTTTTCCGACGGATGTTGGCTCAAACTTGTCTTGCATACACACGGTCACACAAAGTTGTCGGAAAATCCGATTGTTCTAAACGCAGTGACGTAAAACACGTACGTCGGGACTATAAACGGGGCAGTAGCCAATAGCTTTCGTCTCTTAATTTATTCTGAGCATGCGTGGCACTTTGTGCGTCGGATTTGTGTACACACGATCGGAATTTCCGACAACGAATTTTGTTGTCGGAAAATTTTATAACCTGCTCTCAAACTTTGTGTGTCTGAAATTCCGATGAAAAATGTGTGATGGAGCCTACACACGGTCGGAATTTCCGACAACAAGGTCCTATCACACATTTTCCGTCAGAAAATCCGACCGTGTGTACAGGGCATTAGACAGTTGTCACCATAACAGGTATATTCATTGGAAGATTTCCCTTCACCTTCTCTACCTATGACAACTCCAAAATATTGGACTTAACATTGTTTTCTAAACTGGGGCAAAAGTCACCACAAAATGAACAACAATACAAAAAACTTTCATGGGTTCTAACCTTTTCACTTTATATCTAAAAAATGTTGTTACTTCCACGTTAAGGGGCATATTTATAAAGTAGCGAATGTGGCAGCTACTAAATATTCACTGCAGATGAATCAATCACTGTAACATCAAACATTCACTAGGAAGATTCCTTTGCAACGAATGTTGGGTGAATGTCACATTCACTGATTTATATACTCTATATATAAATGCTTATCATATCCATTGAATTTAGAAATCACAAATGACTTATTATTGAAGGCAGATCTTTGTGAATGCAAGGCTTCTAGACACAGGTTTTTAAATTCTTAATACAATAATTTTCTACATTCTGAAACAATGAAAATAGCAGTGTAAAGCTGGCCATACATGGATCAAAATTCGTCAGGTTCAGCAGGGATCAATTTCTATCCATTTGTGGTCACTCTACCAAATGATTTCTGTTCAACTGCCCTGTCGGATACAAGCTACTCGATCAGCGTTGCAGGCAATAGGTTGTGTATTTCGACAGCAGGAGAGTCTCCCTGCTATTAGATTACAGTAGGGCAGTGGGGAGGATTCCCCCATCCACCTGAATTGTGTGGATGGAGGAATCGTGTCATTTTTTTTTTCCGTTCAGCCAGCTATGTATGGCCAGCTTTTTCAATCACATTTCCATCAGCAAATTTACAGAAGTTATAACTACCGTATTTATCGGCGTATAACACGCACTTTTTTCCCCTTAAAATAAGGGGAAAATCGTGGGTGCGTGTTATACGCCGATCCCCGCTATTTTGTGATCTGTCGGAGCGATCGCGGCGATCGCTCCGACAGATCACATAGCTTGGATTTTTAAACATGGCGCCGCGGAGTTCGGAGGGACACAGGACAGAGTGACTGGGCGGAGCCGAGATACACATAGCTGAGGCTTCTCGGCTATTCTCGGCGCCGTTCACAGTCACGCCCAGTCCCGCCATTGGACCTGTGTTATGTCCATCATAGGGACTGGGCGTGACTGTGAACGGTGCCGAGAATAGCCGAGAAGCCTCGGCTATGTGTATCTCGGCTCCGCCCAGTCACTGTGTCCTCGGCGGCGCTCGTTCAGCTGAACGAGCGCCCCCGAGTCCCTCCGAACTCCGCGGCGCCATGTTTAAAAATACAAACGGAACGTTTGTATGTCGGCGGCGACAAGGCTGCACGGACCACTGGGGACAAGGCTGCACTGGGGCAAAGCTGAACTGGGGCAAAGCTGCACTGGGGACAGGGCTGCACTGGGGCAAAGCTGCACTGGGGACAAGGCTGCACTGGGGACAAGGCTGCACTGGGGACAAGGCTGCACTGACAAGGCTGCACTGGGGCAAAGCTGCACTGACAAGGCTGCACTGACAAGGCTGCACTGACAAGGCTGCACTGGGGCAAAGCTGCACTGACAAGGCTGCACTGGGGCAAAGCTGCACTGACAAGGCTGCACTGGACACTGGGGAAAGGCTGCAGATGAACACTGATGAGGCTGCATTGATGGGCATTTAAATGTAAGTTTTTTTTCCTTAAACTTCCCTCCTAAAAGTTTTTTTCCTTAAAATTCCCTCCTAAACTTGGGGTGCGTGTTATACGCCGGCGCGTGTTATACGCCGATAAATACGGTATTCAGAAGAAGGTAGAAAACTGCTTGACATGGAAGTTGATTATTATAATTATTATTATATAGGATTTATATAGCGCCAAAAATGTATGTTGATGGGGATGGGTGTCCCTGCTTGTAAACCCTGTTGGAAATCTGGAAAAACTTCAGAAAATACATCTCCCGATTGGAACCCTATTAAAAACAATGCAATTATCTCGCTTGAAAATTTCTGGGTTTTTTTTCTGCTCTGTAAACATCTGATTGGTTGGAGATGCTTTTTAATAGGCATTTACTGCTACCGTATCTCAAGAGATTTCACTACTTTTTTAAAATAGGGCAGTTGCTTTTATAAGAATTATTTTTCAGCTGAATCCAAGGTAATAATAAAAAGCACCTTTGACATATTGTAAAACAAACAGCATCAGACATTTGCATGTAACAAAATGCTGCCAACCTTGCTGAAGCAGTAATGTTTGTATGAGCTGCTACTTCCAGCTCCATCCAATTCAGTTCGGTATGGAACATATACCAATAGCATGCTGGAATGCATGTAGATAAAAAAAAATATTAAAAAAAAAAAACATCTTATTACCCTTATAGTTGGAACAATATATGATTCCTGCTAACGGTGCCATAGATTATTAACACCATTTTTAAATTATTTTATGTTTTTAAACCAGACCTCTAATCATTGGTAGGCATTCCCTGACTTTCCCAGTGATTCATACCTGCCTGCCAGTAAATTTTGGGCACCAAGCAAGTCTTCTTTTTGGCTTTCAACCCTCTTTGACAATATATAGACCATCACTGCAAGCATAGGTGCTCATTGTCCTCCATAAATATGGGAAAATATGATCTCTGGCAAATATTAGATAATGACATTTATTTTTATCTTCATCTTTTATATTTTGTGCCATCGGTGTGAATATTTAGACCAAAGTAATAGGTTTGATTTAAAGTAGGGATCATGGGTAGAAAATATGTATTGTCCCTGTGCTCCCATGCTGCTCTGATCTATTAACACTCTTCTGCCCCGTACACGCGGTCGGATTTTCCGATGGAAAATGTCCGATCGGAGCGTGTTGTCGGAAATTCCGACCGTGTGTAGGCTCCATCGGACATTTTCCATCTGATTTTCCGACACACAAAGTTGGAGAGCACGAGATAAAATTTTCCGACAACAAAATCCGTTGTCGGAATTTCCGATCGTGTGTACACAAATCCGACACACAAAGTGCCACGCATGCTCAGAATAAATAAAGAGATGAAAGCTATTGGCCACTGCCCCGTTTATAGTCCCGACGTACGTGTTTTACGTCACCGCGTTCAGAACGATCGGATTTTCCGACAACTTTGTGTGATCGTGTGTATGCAAGACAAGTTTGAGCCAACATCCGTCGGAAAAAAACCTAGGATTTTGTTGTCGTAATGTCCGAACAAAGTCCGACCGTGTGTACGGGGCATTCCTGTTTTCCAGTATTGCAGCATTGGATTGCCTGAGTTGCCAATGGTTAGGTCCCAGCCTTCTCAAATAGAAACAAGGTGCAGCTTGGTGAGCCCCGTGCACAAAGATTTCTGGATGTTGTGAAACATTGGATTGTGGAGAATGTAGAGAAAGTAAGAAGTTTATCCATACTGTTTTCCCTAAAGCAAACTTGCAACTATGTCTAGTATAAGCATGTTTTTGCTTTAAGATTTCTTTAGCACTGTACATCACAGTAAAAAAAAAAAGCAAAAACGCTGTTTACAAAGTCTACAGATAAAAAAAAAAAAAAAAAAGAGAGAGTACTGGTGAAGATTTAGAGCAATTGCCAATAGCCATCAGTCAGGCAAATATTCTGATTGGTTGCTCATGATAACTTGTCATATTTTTGTAAACCATCCCTTTTCTATATAGGTGATCTTGCTCAGGTGTAAGTGGAGATAACGCTGGGATGTGTACTAGCTGGGCATGAGCAGACCTGACATAAGAAAAACAATACACACCCTGTACCATGAATCATAGATGAGATGAGCTGAGCCAGATAGCCAGAGGCACGTATCGTACACCACCCATTATTACCAGTGGTGTGTTTCTGAGACAAGAGCATTATTAAGTGGCAGCCTGGCTGTGTAGGTGAGGGTGTGATGGAGGCAGAAACCTAAAAAAGAATAGCACTAATGCTTTAATCACATTTTTATCCACAATGAAGTAGCACACATGGTGTAACACTGCAATAAATGTTGTCTTGACATATGTCTTTATGTGGAACATATGTGAATTCTCAACAATTTGTCATTCATTTGCCAGTAGTACAAATAAGCAAAAAACACTGATGACATAATGACTGAATCACACTGAACTCATTGTTTCCATAGTGCTAATTCTGCAAGGAGGAAGAAATTGTACAATGGGAGTTAATCAGTCTCATTATCTTTGTGTATACAGAACAGAATTCAAAAATCAGAAGCCATCTAACAGGAGATTTTACATGATACCTTCTAATTTATATACAGTACACAATTATAGGTAATTGATTTGAAGCCAATGAATGACTTATTCCTAATCCTAAAGCTAGTCATTCATAGGCAAACCAGACCATCTATTGTTTTTTGATACAGGAGGCCTGGATGGCAGCAGATTAGTTTTTTTTTTTTTTGGTTGACTCTATACGACCTATAAAGGCATTTATTGCATGGACTGTACAGCCCTGGTACAAATACATCCTCTGTATTGGTTGTTTGTTACGCCAAGGTGTTCAACATGGCCTATGCATGTGCCAGTTATCTGCACAATAGGTAAAAAAAAAAACATTTGGACAATTATCAGGCCATGTATAGGTAGCTCTTCAGACGGGAACCTCAATAGATGTAGTCTAGATAAGAAAACAATGTTTTAGAACCTGTATATACAGGGCCACCGATAGGGCAGTACAACCAACCCTGTTGTACCCGGCCTGGCCAGTGGGGGGGGGGGGGGGGGCCCGAGCAGATTTCCAGCTAAAATGAATTAACTAAATAACTTTATTAACCTGCACCTACTTGATTGGCAAGGTATATAGTACCTTCCTGGGCCCCATCAGGTTAATAGAGGGGCCCAGGAGGTGAGAGAAGAAAAGGGACTTTTTCTCCATTTTCGGGTGGAGGCATATAATCCCTTCTCTGCATCAGTGTACCTTGTGCTCACTGTTTGCTTTCCTCGGCGGATGGATTCAATTGTAATGCGGCTCCCTTCCCTCAGTAAGTGCCGTGCTGCAGCCTGAGGGAGAGACTGAAAGAAAGAGTAATCCAGACGCTGGTCCACAGGCAAGCAATCCCCCTACACACACACACAGAGTGACACATCACACAGGCTGAGGCTCAGTCCCCTGACTCCCCATTGCATGCCCAGGGTCATTATGACTATGATGATCAGAGCACAGCAGGTGTTGTATGGCTCTGTCAGTGTACCATGCTGTTGGGTGCTGACTTTGTTGATATATGGCTGTTCTGTGTATTACAGACTATAACACAGCACAGCCATAACAGACTCAGCACCACACAGCATGTTACACTGACAGAGCCATACAACACCTGCTGTGCTCTGATCATCATAATGATACTGACCATGAGCACACAATGAGATGCTACTTTACATGTGTGATGGGGGAAGGGACAGTAAAAACACACAGTCAAGCTGCATTGTTACCACCCCCCAAACCACTCCTCTTTGAGAATTTTTCACCCAAGCTTTGCAATCAGGTCCGCCTGTCAGTTTTTCCTGTGGACCAGTGGGTACAGTGGCTGCGTATGATGGCACAGTGGCGCCAATTGATGGGGACAGTAGCTGCGTTTGATGGCACAGTAGCTGCATTTGATGGGCACAGTGGCTGCAATTGATGGGCACAGTAGCTGTGTTTGATGGCACAGTGGCTGCAATTGATGGGCACAGTAGCTGTGTTTGATGGCACAGTGGCTGCAATTGATGGGCACAGTAGCTGCGTTTGATGGCACAGTGGCTGCAATTGATGGGCACAGTAGCTGTGTTTGATGGCACAGTGGCTGCAATTGATGGGCACAGTAGCTGCGTTTGATGGCACAGTGGCTACAATTGATGGGCACAGTAGCTGCGTTTGATGGCACAGTGGCTGCAATTGATGGGCACAGTAGCTGTGTTTGATGGCACAGTGGCTGCAATTGATGGGCACAGTAGCTGCGTTTGATGGCACAGTGGCTGCAATTGATGGGCACAGTAGCTGTGTTTGATGGCACAGTGGCTGCAATTGATGGGCACAGTAGCTGTGTTTGATGGCACAGTGGCTGCAATTGACGTTTCTTTTTTCTGAATTTTTCAGTTTGTTTGCGCCCCCCCAAAAATCTTGAGCACCAGCCGCCACTGATGTGGATCTGATTGAAAGCTCTATGTAGGTCTACAGGAGTCCAGATATGAATTGACTTGTGGGCATTGAGGTCAAAAAAAAATAAATGGAAAAGAACATCCTTTTCTATTTTTCCAGACCTGGTGTATGCGGACATAAACTGAATGGGCACAGATGTCAAAACACTGACATCTCTCCCATTCAGATCCAGTTATGATTGGTGGGGTGCTGTAAAGCTTCCTGGTGGTAAAGCTAAGGTGGGTTTAGGCTAGGCATGTCCGAACATGCCTGAGCTCATCCCAGCTAATTAGTTGTTGTCAAAAAAGTTCTAAAATAAGAAATCTCTGCTCCTTTATGATAGTGTAAAAAGTTTAGAATTATTATTATTATTATTATTATACAGGATTTATATAGCGCCGACAGTTTACGCAGCGCTTTACAACATTAGGGCAGACAGTACAAGTACAATACAATTCAATACAGGAGGAATCAGAGGGCCCTGCTCGTTAGAGCTTACAATCTAGGAGAATAATAATGATTATTAAAGGTTCACCTTTTGGAACATGTTACATGTTTCAGCTCCTGCCACCATTCCCCCAGATTTCGTGACAACATGGGGTCAGGGGCGGAGCCAGGGGCGGGGTTGTGGGCAGGACCAAGGGGCCATGTCAGATACGCTGTACGGGGCCCCATGATTTCTAACAGCGGCCCTGTGTATATAACTTATAACTTGCTGCTGGTCTCCCTCCTTGTGCATGGTGTCTGATCTTGTTTTCGCACCCTATGTCATTTTGTAGAAAAAATTTAGTTGAAGGACTTTCTGGGTCTGCACAGGCTATGTACAGCCAAATGATTATGACGATGCCATCTCCAAATTTACAAGATAATGGGGTTAATTCACTAAAGGTTGCCGCATGCGATATGTCACATGACCTATTTTTCAGAAATATCGCATGAGATAGTAAAAGAGTCAATTCATCAACGTAAAATATCGAATGTGAGGTAAATACTGCACATTTGTTAGAATAGTGAGATAAATACCGCAAAAAAACATGAGATAAATCATTAATGTCAATTCACTAAAAACACACACACACACGTTCGTTATTTATCAATGTGAATACAAACAAACTAAGAAAAATTAAAAATAATAACAAGTCCCAATGAGTGAATCATGTGACATATATAAAGTTTTCCAATGCACAGTAAAATCTCAGGAATTCCCCCAGTGAAAAAATTAATGAAAAGACAAACAGCAAAAATTGATGAAAATCCTGTGATTTTAAGGAACGGACAAAGTGAATCCACCACTCTGCATTAGAGGACTTTATATACGTCACATAATTCATTCATTGGGACTTGTTATTTTTTTTTTTTTCTTAATTTGTTTGTATTCACATTGGACAATATGTCAATCTGAGAGTGCAGCTCCTTATTTAACCTATCTTTGTGTTTTTCACTTTGAGCTGCAGCTATAGTTTTAGGTTTATATACAGCTCAGTCTTTTTTTATATATATATTCATTATTTATCACCTGGTGTTTGCTGGTGGTATTTTAGAAAAGTACAAAATAACAATTAGAGGAACTCTGCACTGGGCAGGAAGTGAAAAGTATACAATGTATCAGTGTGAAAATGTTCTCCTCTGAGCTCTGGAATGAAAATAAATTGTAACATTTCATCAGAGGGAGATCATTTTTGTGAATGAAAGCACCTTTGTATGTTTTCATAGTTTCACATTATTGCTGTGTGCCTTCTGGTGCAGTGTTAGCTTACTAAAAAAAAAAAAAAATGCAAAAAAAAACCCCGCCAAAAATAACGCAAAATTTAAGTGCTAAATATCACAAAACACAAATATTTAACGTATTCGGTAAATAACGCATGCTTGTTTGGTGAATTGGCAACTTTTGAGATAAATACTGCACGAGTTATTTTAACTAAAAAATGAATGCGGTATTTATCTCTTAGTGAATTGACCCCAATGTCTGCCTTTGCAATTTCATTTGTTGCACACAAAGTGGATTTATATTCTTTGTGGCTATGGAGGATAATATTTATATCCTTTGTCGCCATGGAGGAATATATTAAATAAAAGTTTTTGTTTCAATATTCATGCCAATGAAAACTGAAACCCGTGTGTACAATAAATCTAGATAACGTTTTTTATACTAAGGATGCAAAGAGGCTGAACTGCAGGTTCATTTCAGACTACCTGCATGTCTGTTTCTGTATGTACAGGAATTTTATTTTTTACAGGTTCTATTGTTCTTATGCAGCCAGACTGAACTGGTCATGGAGGCATGGATGGGTTCTTATCTCAATGGCAGACATATAAGGCCCTTGTTTTTTTTTCTTTTTTTTTCCCTTTTTTATTTATGTATCTCCTTCTTTTTACTTCCTTGCAACCCTTGTCCTTTTTAAGAGTTTTAATTGACTGAAGCCCATAGGTGTTCTAGGGTTCCTTATCAGGAATCTGTCAGTTTAGAAAGATATAGGCTCCTCACTTGCCAGCTTACCATCTGTATCCTTGTCTCAATACTTGGTAAATCTCTGACCTGGAGCAAGCATGTGCTTATAAAATTCTGGAGCAATGATATGCACATGCTTGTTAAAAATAGCGCCTGTAAAGCGCCTGAAAAATGCCTCATCTGCAGTCCCAGTGTAAAAGCCCAAGTGCTTTCACACTGGGGTGGTGCGCTGGCAGGACGTCAAAAAAAGTCCTGCAAGCAGCATCTTTGGGGCGCTTTAGGAGCGA
Organism: Lithobates clamitans; assembly: GCA_037952925.1. Classification (NCBI taxonomy): domain Eukaryota; kingdom Metazoa; phylum Chordata; class Amphibia; order Anura; family Ranidae; genus Lithobates; species Lithobates clamitans. Next base: position 2,780,111 of record JBBGZY010000331.1, on the reverse strand, counting down.
TGTATACACCGCTCCTAAAGTGCCCCTGCCCATTGAAATCAATGGGCAGCACCGCCGAAGTGCCTGCAAAGCACCTCGCCAGCGGTGCTTTGCGGGCGCTTTTAACCCTTTATTTGGCCGCTGGCGGGGGTTATAAGCACCTCGCCAGTGGCTGAAAAGCGCCTCTAAAACGACGGTAAAGTGCCACTAAAACTAGTGGTGCTTTACCGCTAATGTGGCAGCGATGTCAGTGTGAAAAGGCTCTTAGTAATGAGGCAAGGAAAGGAATGACACCCTAGAGCTGACAAAGTCAAATAAAAGTCAGCAGTGATAGCACTCATATGCCTTACGTGGTTCAATACATATTATTGTTGCAACTTCATTATTGTTAAATGGTTACAATTAACCAATGCAGTATTATTTAAGTGAAATAAATAGATAATTTTAACAGCTGCTCTCAGAGGTTCTGGTGGTGGTAGACACTTCTCAAGATCCCCAGTCTTGCCGGCCGGCAAGACTGGGGATTGTTGAAAGGAGTGTACTAATGGTAAGAACTTCGGACAACAGCCTGTCAAAAGACAATTCCCTTCTGATTTTTGTACCGTTGGTACGAGGCTTTAGACCCCTTTCACACTGGTGCGGTTTTCAGGCACTTTAGTGCTGGAAATAGCCTCTGCTAAGCGCCTGAAAACTGCCCCCCATTCATTCCAGTGGGACTTTTCACACTGGGGCAGTGCGCTTTTGGGACGTTCTGAAAATTCCTGCAAGACGCATCTTTGGGTTGGGTTGGGAGCGCTGTCTTTAGAGCTCCCAAAATGCCCTGCCATTGGAATGAATGGGCAGCGCTTTCAAAGTGCCTGAAAAGCACTTTCAAAGCACTACAAAAATGGGAATTTTAACCCTTTTTTGGGGGTTAAAAGCACCCTGCCAGTGAGCGAAAAGCAGCGCAAATGTGCCACTTAAACAGCGGTAAGGTGCCGCTAAACTGAGCAGCGCTTTACCGCTAAATGCCGGCTCCTTTAGTGTGAAAGCAGCCTAAAGATAAAATATCTTTCAGACATAGAGTACATTCTTTTTAATGAGTAAGACCCCTGTCATACTGGGGCGGTTTTCAGGCGCTTTAGCGCTAGAAATAACCTCTGCTAAGTGCTTGAAAACCGCCTCCCATTCATTCCAGTGTGACTTTTCACACTCAGGCGGTGCGCTTGCTGGACGTTACCAAAATTCATGCAAGCAGCATCTTTGGGGTGGGTTAGGAGCACTTTATTCAGCACTTCCAAAATGCCCTGCTTATTGGAATGAATAGGCAGCACTTTCAAAGAGCCTGAAAAGCGGTTTGAAAGCGCTGCAAACCGGGAGTTTTTAATCCCTTCTTTTGGGAGGCTTAAAACCACCCCACTAACAGCTGAAAATGCTGCTGAAACAAGTGGCGCTTTAGCGCTAATGGCGTGTGCTCTCAGTGTTAAAGTGGTCTTACAGACTTGCATTTTAAAGCAGGAAACTGAACCTGCATATGTAATTAGCCATATGTGATATGACTGTGCTCAGTACATATACAATTACAAAACATACATATAAACAAGGCTCTTAAAAAAACATTGACAGATACTGATACCATTATTATCTTTTACATGTATATCTAAAATAAATCATAAACCAATACTACACAATTGTACTTTTTTTGTTGAAAAAAGTACTTGTTTTCACTTTTTTTTACCTTTTTCTGCAACTCAAGGCTGCTGATAGCCTCTTTGGATGGCTGCATAACATTTCTTACCCTATACTGACAACAATGGACTATGCCTGCATAATATGTGTTGAAATGGTCACTTGTAGTCTCCATTAAAAACCTATGTGACAGGGTGACAGTACAGTGACATTACAGAAGTACTAAGAAGTACTAATTGTCACCATAAACGGAAAGTACCTGCACGAGGACCATAGCAAGATCACCCAGCATTATTATTATTATATAATATACATGTTTAAAAATATACTGATGCTTGCTTTTGAAATTAACATGTTAAGGCTTATATGAGACCTTGATCTGTGCATGAAAGCCCAACTCATCAATATACATGTATATTTTTGCAGTCTAAAAAACATATGTGGGAGTCCTACATATAAGCGCAGTCTGGTATAACAAAACCGGAAATTCTTCTTTGGAGAGGCAGAGCACATTTACTCACTTTTATAGGACATGCCATATATAATTGATACCTAAGTAGGTTTACTGACTCTGCATTGTGCTTATGTTTATTGGCTTTATGCTTTCATCAGCAATCAATTATAAGGGAGTCTAATGAATAATGAGTAAGCTCTGCGTTCCACCCACCACTCCTGTCATTGCAATTAACAATGTTTTGTCTACGTAGAGTGTAAAATAAAATAATGTATACTGTTTTATGAAAATTGGTAAGCCATTGCCCGAATGGTATTAAAATCAAATGTGTACAGGAGTAATATCATGATGAGAATGAGTTGCTTTCCCTTTTGAGATTTTAGCAAATGTTTTTGTTGCTTTTGTATTGTAAAATTTAGTAAAAGGTAATTTTTTTTCTCAGTGTTTCACAACTTTTCTTTCTTGTAATTCTTAACATTCCTTTGTCAAAGTTTCTGTTTGTGTTGAAACATGAGGCATGTGGTATGGTACTCCATAGGTTAATGCATGACCTATATCTGTAGTCTAAGAACTGACACTTCCTGTGACGAAACTACATATCTCACAATCCCTGGGTCTTTCTGCAGGTGAGAGCTACACCGTAATTAGATCTGACACAGACATGCAGTTAGTGCTCCCACATATGTGATGGAAATAGTGAGGAATATATTGGACGCTGTGTGACCTGGACCAAGCAGTTGCCTGTCCTTTTACCTAATATGGACAAGCTAGGTAAAAGCATACATGAACATAGGGAAATTGATCAACCGTTGCATTGTAAACTGCAGCTACAACATGTGAGCCTGTCATTAAAAGGTAAGGCAAACAAATGCCACAGGGAACATAACACACTAATACCTAATTAAAACAACATAAATATTTTAAAGCATACTATGCCTTTAAAGAAGCAAACAAATTCTTTATTAACAATGTAACAGAAACATAGAGACCCATCAACATATGTATTCAAAGTCTCTGAGAATTCTTTAGGGGGCATAGCAGGTACCATATGATAGCATAACAAATTTGTTTGTTAAAGTCAGCCTGTCATGAAGCTGCCATTGCTGACGTCTCCTTCTGAAAATATCAGTTCCCTGACCATTATGCTGATCTAGTGGCTTCAATACTTTCTGAATCACTGACCAAGAACAGATATGAGGATCAGGAATTCTGATTTGACTCTGATTTTCTTGCTCCTCATACTTGTGGTTTAGTGGCTCAGAAAATATTGAAACCACTGAATTGGAGGAAAGCCAAGAAACTGTATTTTTTAGAAGATGACTAGCAATAGCAGCCTCCATATTCTACACATTTCCTTTAAAGCATGTCTGTAGCCAAAACTTTTTTTTTTTGGTGTCTATGTCTATATTACATGGTGACAAAAATGAAAGAACCCTTTAATACAGTTGTCATGGAACAGGTGTCCCCACAGGAATATTTCCCAACACCTTCTAAGTTGACATCTGTGACATTTATATTTCCCATCACCTTGTGACCTGGTGAAGTGAAGTTTGCCACGTTATCAGGAACATCTATAAACATTAATTGTGCCTAAGCAATACTCTAAAAAATAATTTTTGTCTGAAATTCGTCCTGAAAAATTATTATAGTTCACTTCCTGATATCTGAGGTTGGTTAGGCACCCCTTTCTATTCAGACTTGTACGTGTATTATTGCAGTTTGAGAGGCACTCCTGCCCCCAATGTCCAGTGTCACCAGATATGGATTGAGATTTGGTGAAGTTACTGCTGTGCTGCTCACTGTTCTCCGTGCTGGACACTGGGACTAAGGCCCCATTCACACCTGAGCTTGGCGTTTTCAGGCAGAAAATCACGCAATTTTACATCGATTTTGCTGCTTTTTTGCAGCGTTTTTTACCGCGATTTGAGACGATTTTTACTGCGATTTGCAGCGATTTTGTGCAGGGCAAAAGGTCACCAATGTAAAAAGCAGAAAACTGCCCAAATCTGCTCAATTTGCGTGACAAAAAAGGGTCCAGAACTTGTTTGAGCTTCAAGTGTAGGGCTTCAGGCGTTTTGGAGAGGAGATGTGGACCATCTCCATAGAGAATAATTGATTTTTTCCCCTCCAGCGTTTTGTAGCTTCAGGCTTCAAGATACAAAATGCTCAGCTGTGAATGGAGCCTTAAGGAAGCAAAACCCTACCTCTATCAAGATGGCCATCTCCACAGACAGAAACAGAACAGAAAAAAAACAGGGTAAAGTCAGTAATGGGTAAAAGATCAGTTGCAATGAGACCAGAAGTAATACTGGTGACTGATTATCTTCCCTTTGTCTACCTTTTTTTGGACACAACTTCAATAGTTCAGTTCTTCTTTAAGCTGGACCAGCTCAGCATTGCAGTCTTGAGACAAATGCATGTCTGGGAGTCTGAAAATTGGAGCTCTTTGCTGTCTAGGTGTCTCTTTTGAGAGTTTTGTCTTAAAACTGGTATCCAATCATTCCTAAAGTAATTTAGAGGACTTGCAAATGAAATCCCCAAATATAAGTGTCCCCTATCATTGTTACAAAGGTATGTAGTAAGGCTGAAAAAAAAGACATAAAGTCCATCAAGTTAAACCAAGAAAAAAAAAATACGCTTGAAACCTCCATATACTGAGACCTATACCCATGGTTGGTCCAGAGGAAGGAAAAATACTTTAGGAAGTATGGTCCAATTTGCTCCAGAAAGGGTAAATCCTTCTTCATCCTCTTAGGCAATTAGATATTGCCTGGATCAACAATCTCTGTTGTTACTACTTGTACAGTAAATGTTAATAGCCAGTTAGATTCCGTGCATTCAGGAATGCACCAAGCTTTTTTTTTAAATAGTTCCTGATGAATTCTATTTCACATTTTCACAGCTTATTTTGAAGAAGCCCTTTTGTATGCAGAGGTTAAACTTCCTTTGCTCCAGAAGCAAAGAGTGCCCCTTGTCCTTTGCAATTACATTAAATTGAAAAACTTTGCACTATATGGATATATACATGGTGATCATATCTCCCCTTAAACACCTTTTCCCAAGCGAGATTAGCTACAGTAACCTTTCTTCTTAGGAGAGGTCCTCCACAGTTGAAAAGTAAGTAAACACTGAGCTTTTGGTTACACCGCCAACAACCTTTGACCATTCAGGATATGAATCATTAATCACTAATCTCTGAATATGATTGTCAAGCTAGTTCTCTATCCATTTGCAGACTGCATTTTCCAGGCCTATATACTTTACTTACACATATTGCATGTGGGGAACTGTGTCAAATGCTTTTGCCCAAGTCCAAGTATACTATGACCACAGTCCCTCCTTTGTGTACCATTTTGCTTACTTCCTCATATAAAGAAATCAGATTTGTTTGACAACTTTGGTCTTTCATAAATCCATGCTCACTATCTATTATAACAAATAATATTTTTAGTATCTTTTCTAGGTGGTGCCTTACCACACTCTCAAGTATCTTCAAGACTATAGAAGTTAAACCTACAGGTCTGCTGTTACTTGGTAAAGACTTTGATTGCTTTTTAATGACATGCAGAATTTGGCCTTGTGCCAATCCATTGGTACTAAGACAGTCACTAGAGAGTGTCTAAAAATTAGAAACAATGGGACCTTGGTACTAGATTATAAATGCCGCTCAAGCTGAGGAAGCCAAACTCCCACAGTCACTAGGGAGAAAGATGCCCATCCAAAGTGATACATGTATAAAATCAAAGCAGTGCTGCACTCCTGTCCAACCAAACTAGTGTAAATTGAAAACGACCTCAGTCCATGAGTCTCTGCCAAAGCCACGCCCCCTGACATGTTTTGCTCCACCCACTGGAGCTTTATCAATGGCTCAACACTTTGAGGTGATAAGCCATCTGGGCCAGGTGCTTTATTCACCTTTATTTTGTCCAACTGTTTCTGGGCCATTGTGGTTAATTTGAGGCTGTATCCCCAATATGGACTAAGGGTTCTACATGCTCAGACCTGATCTTTTTATTGTTAACCTCTTCCCACCAGCCGTACGCATAAATGCGACCTCTCAGTGGGTGGGCCTGAATGTAAAGTATGTGGCCTGAATGTAGTGGCCTGAATGTAAACATTTCTGTGCCGAGAGCGCATGCCCTGCATGGTCCCAGCACAGCTGCTGGCGGGGATCGGAAATTCGGATCGGATGCATACTTGTAATCGGGCGCTTTCCGTTCACGTGACCACCGTGACAGCCAATCACAGCCGTCACATGACCTGAATACCCTCCTCTGCTTCCCAGTATCTAGAAGCTTCTAAAAGGCCAGGTGGTGGGAAGGAGTTAATATAGTGTTTTTAATTAATTTTTGAGTGTTTGCCATTTGCCACCCTCTTTTAATTTTTCGCAATCTTGCTTTCTTTTTTACCTCTTTCAACTTTCAGATAATGAAAGTTTTCCTTTGCTCCATATACTGTATATACTGTGTATATATATATATATATATATATATATATATATATATATATATATATATATATATATATATATATATATACACAGTATACACATACATTTCTTTTTATTAGATTTTGAGTGTAATACAAAGTCATACCAAGAAAGCCAAAAAAGGTACAAAACGCTGGCACCAACCATGCCCAAACAAGTAACTTGCAGTGCTAGACTCCCTAAACCACCACATTTAAGTATGCACAACAGCTACAATTATTAACAGTTCAAGATGACTCATAGAGGCCAGCAGAAGTAATACATATGATCCAAAACATTCTAAACCCTTAGAATAGACAGAGAGCAAGTAACCATTTTCCAGTATAACCAATAGCATAAGGGGGGGATGTGCTGAATTAGGATCAAATAAATAACCATAGGGAGGGACAAGAGAAACCTGAAAAAGGGTTTTCGGTATCTCTTAGAACCAACACATAACCATTTAAAGAAACCAAATGGAGGGAGCTGAGTCTGGGGTTTCCAGCCATGATGTCCAAATTTTTATCAAATTTAGTAGGCCAACCTCTACTGCTACAAGCAGCTTTATATAGTAGTCATACAGAATTTATCATTGCTCTCCATCTGTCTAAGGTAGGTGGGACTTGAGCTTTTCATTGATGAACAATGGCTTTCCTAGTGTGAAATAACAGAAGGCCCAAGCAGAGTCCTGATACCTTTTTTTTGATGAGAGGCTCCACCAAGCCCAAGAGACATACCCTAAAATCTAAGGGTACCATATTCATGATGAGATCAGTAATATATTGCAGAATCTAAATCTAGTAAAGTGTAATGGCGAAGCAGGACCAAAAAAAACATGTATGAAATCAGCAGGGGAAGACAAAAACCACCAGAAAGAAGCAGAATGTTTAACTGAAAGCTTACTTAGCCGTGCTGGCGTGAGGTAACCGCAAGGAACTATTTTAAATTGTATGAGTCTATTCCTGGTCAAAATCAATTGTTGAAATGGGTAATCCCAGACATCTATCTATCTATCTATCTATGTATCTATCTATCTATCTATCTATCTATCTATCTATCTATCTATCTATCTATCTATCTATCTATCTATCTATCTATCTATCTATCTATCTATCTATCTATCTATCTATCTATCTATCTATCTATCTATCTATCTATCTATCTATCTATCTATCTATCTATCTATCTATCTATCTATCTATCTATCTATCTTTTAAACCAAATCAGCACTATAGCTGTTTATTTTTTACTTCCCCATTTTCCATCACTTGCCATTGCAATAAAACAGAACAAGTAGTTGCAAACACAGTTCTAATATCAGCAACTAAGAGGATATAGTGCACATGCCAATATCATGTTGTAATATTTGCAATGATGCACAAAATGCTCATGTTTGTCACAAAAAGGAAAATGTCACACAGAATGCTTATTCATATTACAGGAAATAATATGTGTTATGTTCAAATCTGTCACAACACAAAATGCCACAAAGAATATATACTGGTATCACCTGAAAAATGCCAGAGGAAATTCACGTGTTTATAAAAGCATCCTTGAATAAACAGAATCCGAATCAAGAAGGCATTACATACCTATTAGCAATGCAGTAGTAATTATCACATGGTGGTAAGCAAAAAAATGGAACACTTATATATATCATGCTAGTTTGTCAAAAAAAAAAAGGTGTTAGTTGTAACAGAGATCAATTAGCATTTTGCTATTATATGTAAGTTCCGAGGTACTATTTGGCCTTGGAATTCTGTGTATTCTGTATGTTATGTTGCCTTAAACTCTTGTTAGGTTGTCTGCATATGTCTTTCTTCTTTACAATTTATACTGGTGCATGCATAATTGGGAAACCTGAGGCTTACAGTGTTGGACCTAAAGACATACTGTATGCATGTCTAACCCCTTACCAGCCGACACGTGTTTATCTGCAGCCTTCTCACCTCTATATACTCCTAAAACACAAGATCAAAGGATATTTCTCAGCAGTTGAAGGCAGGTGGTGGTGATCAGGCATCACACACACTGAAGAGCTAGAGCACAGAGCTCAGTGAAATCTGAGTGAGATAATGGGTACATACCCTCTTAAGAGGTTCACAGGGATACATACACAGCTGAGGCTGTCACTCACCTGCTGTGTGCTGGAGGGGAGGGGCATCACCTGGGAAGCTGTGGAGTCAGCATAGAGTATTAACAGTGCCTCATGCAGATAGAGGGAAAATCCATTACTTCCTGTTGGTCCCTGCTGGTCCCTCCCGTGACAGTCCCCTTCTTGCCCTTCCCCTACACTGAAAACTACCCACACTCTGGAGTTTTTAATTTACAAACTGGTTCCTCTATACTTGCACCATACCTCAGTCTATCCTATCTTATTTAAGCCTAGGTCGGAAATTAGATTTCTGCTGTAACTTTGTACTAGTTTTATCGAAGTCGACATCTACTTTTGAATAAATACCTGTTCAGCCATATTTGACTAAAAAAAGAATGGATAAAAAAAACAAAAAAAAAAACAGGTAGAGCCACTTATACAGCATCAATAAGGCTCTTTTCATATGGGCGGCCAGGGGTGGTAAAAACAGGCCGTTGATTTGTGTTTTTACTTCCCCATGACCGCTTACCTACAGATGGATAGGGTTCCACTCACATTGCAGTACACATTGCCGTGGCAGTGTGAAAGGAGCCTAGAAGGCCTGTGAAATCGGCCATATCACCATATAACCAAATTTGGCCTGTGCACCAACAGACAAACCTTTGCTGTTAATTATTATAGTAATGACTAAGCGCACAGTGGGGTTGATTCACTAAAGACAAGTAGACTGTGCACTTTGCAAAGTGCAGTTGCTCCAGAGCTTAGTAAATGAGGTAAAGCTTCACTTTGCAAAGAATATCCAATCACGTGCAAGAAAAAAAAACTAAAACATTTTTGCTTGCACATGATTGGATAATGGAAGTCAGCAGAGCTTGTGCTCATTTACTAAGCTCTGAAGCAGCTGCACTTGAGTGCACTATTTGCCTTTAGTAAATCAACCCCAGTATTTTGTATATTTATCATGCATCATGGCTTTTTTTATGTAAAAAAAATTTGAATCTTTGTATGCACTTTGTGCTATGTTGGATTCCAGAATAAATTAAATTTAAAAAAACAGTAAGGCTTTAAATTTTTAAAATTTATGAAACAAAGAAAAAAAACATGTTTGTTACTCCAACATTTCATATTCCTGATATGTGCCTGCTGTACCATGTTTTCGTATGAGAAAGCATCCTGTTATCTTTGTATTGCTTCCTTTATGTGAAACTCTTGGTGTTCCTGCCAGTCCCTCTGCTTTCTTATTAAAAACTGACCACACTAACCAGGAGAGCACAACATGGTCAGTTCTCTAGCTGTACTGGGTACACAGCCTGCTCTCCTCCAATGATCAGACTTGTTCTGACATGCCCCCCTGCACAGCCATTCACTGGGAAGTTCAGTGAGCTGCTGCTTCTCCTTCCCCAGCTCTTATGCAGCTGAGAACAGAGGGAATGTGATCACTTATATAAAAAAAAGGTATTTATAATTTTTTTAAATATTTATTGTATACAAAATGTTTTGTCTTTTATTTCTATTTTAAACTGAATGGGTTGTTTTGCAAGGTAATCATTTACAATCACTAAGTGAGAGCTAAAGAAGATTTTAGTGTGTCTTATGTTTCTATGTATGTAATAAAAAGGCATATAAGACCCACATTCCCTTTTGACATGGGTTTTATATTTTTCATGAGGCAGTCCTCATAATTTCATATCACTGATCAAACAGGTTAGTCAGGAAGACAATAGAAGTGGATGTAGTTCCACTAATACACTCTCACAAGAAGTTCAAAGAATATATGACAGTAAAGTTACATGTGCCTTCTATTTGATGTCCAGATATTACTGGGGCCTTTCTTCCAGGCCTGGAAGAAAGGTTCCAGTAATGTCCAGACATGACCTCAAACTAACTGGAGGGAAGTTCAAAACTAATCTTAGAAAGTATTATTTTACTGAAAGGGTAGTTGATGCTTGGCATAAGCTACCGGCAGAAGTAGTGAGACAGTCAACAGTAAATGGCCTCAAACATGCTTGGGATAAACATAGATCCATAGTCAGACAAAAAAGTTAACAAAAAAACAAACAAGACAGCAACAAAATACGAAAAAACAACAAAAAACAAGCAAATAAAAAATGGGCAGACTCGATGGACTACTTGGTATTTTTCTGCCATCACTTTTCTATGTTTCTATGTTTCTTTGTCAGTGGTTTTAGATTTCAAATTAACAATTTAAATAAATATGGGTATTTGATTCTGTGGGAAACCTGAACACTGGTGCAACATTGGTGAAAAGAGTGTTGAACCAAACAACCAAAACCAAAAGTTAGACTGCTGACATTTAAAGGGAAATACTGCCTTTTTCATATCTTGAATCCAACATCAACCATTTTTGTTTAAAATTATTAAGTTTGTTAGTAGTGTTTTTTCACTTGCCACAAGGTGATATGAATATTTTTTAACACTATTGTTTTTATTTTATTCACTGTTTCTCTTCATTGAGAGACATCGTTTTATTGTATTTCTCCACTTTATTTCATGTTATTTAGTCTTAGCGCCACTATTTATTTCACTATTAAGATTTTATTGTTACCATTATTTGCTTTTCAGGTACACAATTCGTCTGCAGCACTGATTTATTTATCTTGACAGCAACAGCGTTTGCTCTCACGATACGTAAATCAGCGACTCCAGCGCTGTAGGAGGTGATTGCACCACCACAGTTGAAAAAAAAAAAACGTGTATCATTAAAAGTGGGTGGATGCAGGGCGGTAATTCTAATGGTGGGCATACCCACCGATCAATCTCTTTTTTCCTTCAGCCCACAGGCTGCAAGAAAAAAAGAACATTACAATATATGCCCAACAAGGACCAGTAACGAACTGTTATGTTGCTGGACTTTGAGTGGTTATACCAGAATGATGCCTGCAGGTTTGGTATCAGCTTGGTATCGTTCTTTTCAGCCAGCGGTCAGCTTTTATGTAAAAGCAATCCTAGCGGCTAATTAGCCGATAGGCTGCTTTTACAAGCAGTGGGAGGGAACGCCCCCCCTCCCGCCATCTTCCATGGTTTTCTCAGGCTCTCCTGTCCCACCGGGGAACCTGAGAATGCAGGTGAGAAAACAAATGAGAGCTGCAAAATGCTCACCATGCCTCTTAGCAAAGTGTCTACTTTCTAAAATGGGGCCATTTGGGGGGGGGGGGGGGGGGGTTGTGCTATCTGGACATTTCAGGGCCTCCGGAACTGTGATAGTTAGTAAGAAGTGAAATCACCATTTTACACCCTTAGAAATCCTGAAGACGGTGATTGGATTTCAGGGTCCTGTATGCGGCTAGGCTCCCAAAAGGTCCCACACATGTGGTATCCCTGTACTCGGGAGAAGCAGCAGAATGTATTTTGGGGTGTTTTGGGGTGAATTTTAACATATGAAAAAGGAAGGAAAAATCTCTTTTAGGGGAAGTGGCGCTGTTCAAAAGTGATAAATTATATGTGAACCCACTATACTATTTAATCTGAACGACTCTCCTTAAAAGTGCAAAGTGCTTCAAGTAAATATAAAATCAATAGTATATATAAGTGTAAAAAAATGTGAATACATGGAAAATAAATATAACAGTGATAATACCCCACATCAAATCATGATATAATGTGACATGCTAAAAAAGGGGGGTGACTTAATGAATAAGAAAAATTAGAAACAAAAGTGCCCCCATGTGAATTCAAAGAACATCATTTAAATTAATAAATGCCAGAAAATGGAAAAAAATATAAATATGTAAAAATAAATAAAAAGTGACAATGGATGATATCAAAATAAAAAAGTCCAAACACATGTACGTGTGTATATTGCTATACACTTAAAAGTAATAGTCTGAGTAATGATCCATGCAAAAATTCAAAATAATAGTGACTTTAATTTCACATATGCCCATGGCATGTTTGAGCAATATATCATTTAATGACAACTTCGCAAAAAAAAAAAAAGATTGTAATTTTCCCGAAACTTGTGGCGAAATATAAAATGGACTCAACATATAGGAAATAGCTTGAGGTGCCTACTTTCCAAAATGGGGTCATTTGGGGGGGGGGGGTTGTGCTATCTGGACAATTCATGGTCTACGAAACTGTGTAAGGTAGTGATGAGTGAAATCAAAAATTCATGCCCTTAGAAAGCCTGAAGGCGGTGCTTGGTTTTCGGGGTCCTGTACGCAGCTAGGCTTCCAAAAAATCAAACTAATAAATATACGGTTATTGAATTTTGTTTACCCAAGACATGTGGCTGAATACATTTTGGCCTAAATAAATGACTAAAATTGAGTTTATTGTATTTTTTTTATAACAAAAAGTAGAAAATCTCTTTTTTTTTTCTTCCAAATTTTCAGTATTTTTTAGTTTATATCGCAAAAAATAAAAACTGCAGATCTGATCAAATACCACCAAAAGAAATCTCTATTTGTGGGAAAAAAAGAACGCCAATTTCGTTTGGCCACAACATTGCATGACTGAGCCAAAGTGCCAAATTTTAAAACGTGCTCTGGTCAGGAAGGGGGTAAAACCTTCCGGGGCTGAAGTGGTTAAAGACCTATTGTAATTACACTTATTTTTCAGATTTTCCCCCATATTGAAATTGGTTATTTTTACAGGGATCTTTTTAAAGTAAGCATTTGGGGCAGAACCAGGAGCTTTCAGCACCAAGCTTGGTACAAGAGGGTATACTACTCTGGAGCAGGAGAAGGTAGGTACACATTTTAAAAGGTAACATACTTTTAGAGTAACAGCGGTTATGATATATTCCCACTAGAATCTAGCTATGTATTTATCTATCGTGTATATATGCCCTTCTTGTATTTTTTTTTTACTTGAATAAGTTCTTAGTCGAGCCAACGAATACTCCTTAAAGAGGTGTTCCGCCCCTTACGAAAAAATTAAAAGTCAGCCGCTACAAATACTGTAGCGGCTGACTTTTAATATTAGGACACTTACCTGTCCGGGGTTCCCGCGATGTTGGCACCCCAGCTGATTTTGGCATCAACTGTTGGGTGCTGCTGCCGCCATTCTTACTAAGGGAAACCGGCAGTGAAGCCTTGGGGCTTCACAGCCAGTTTCCTACTGCGCATGCGCAAAGCGCGCATTATTTTTCTTAATTGGCCCGGCAGTGGAGGAAGGAGGATGGGGGGTGAACTTCCGAGGGACGGCGCTGCGGCTCCATGTCCGGAAGTCAGGAAAGGGTACCTGTCAAAAACAGGTACCCATTCCCCCCTGAAACATGCCAAATATGGCACTGGGGGTGGGTGGGGGGGACAACAGATAAGCGGAAGTTCCACTTTTGGGTGAAACTACGCTTTAAGTTTGATATGTCTCAGGGCAATATTAGACAGACTTTATTTGTTATGGGATGCTTACGTGTGCCTGGTCTACTATAGGTAAAACATTACATTTGCACTACAATCTTTGCTCAAAGTGCACTTGCCATTTGATGTTATTGAGTCAGGAGTAGTGTTAGCACATAAATGCAAATTCTCTATTGTGCCTTTTACATTTTGACTAGGTAACCCAGTATATACCTGGCAGTAGGCACAACACATTTACAAAATAACTCTGGCCAGACCAGATGGCTCCTATCTCTAGGAAGTGGCAGATACCATTGATGTAATGATGGATGAAAACACTACTGTATATATTCTGAGCATGTGATAAGTTTTACAAAGAGTAAATCATTCACACAATTTACTCGTAAAAACGTCTAGTGCTGAAGTTTGTTTTTTATGTTAAAGATTGCTTTTATTTGAAAAGGGATGTTCGAGAGTAGTAAACCTTTTTACAATGGTCAGTCACTTTCTAAGGTTATTTGTACTCCAAATCTGACCTTGACTCAGTAAATAAATGTGAGCTGGACAATCATATTTCAGATTCCACATATAGTCCCTGCATACAGTATATGACATGGTATTGTACAGATTTAGGAAATTAAGGTTCTCCCCTCCCATATTTACAGGCTAGTGAGATAACTGCAGCCTTAAGCACTGTTCTCAGGAACAAATAATAGTTTCTTCAAACTATGAATACGATGGACTGTAGAATTTTGTGTGATGTAGTCATTAGAATGTGTTACATTCTATACTTTTGAAAGACTGTCGTTTGAGGACATGGTATTCATCATTGTTCTCAGCTTGTTGATTGTGTAGTTATGACCATTTAAAATGTTTTATTAGCAATTATGACTTGCTTAGTGCAACGTGGCATCAGAATAATAATAATGTGAAGCAAGGAAAAAAATGCAAAAATATCAGGGTTCAACTAAAGTATTTCTATAATAGTGTAAATTGAAAAATGAAAGCAAACATCTTACTGACTCTTATAAGGAACACCACCACATTCTTCTCCTCCAGATTTTAATAAATGGCAATTTCTGTTAAAACCAAAAGAGTTGAAGAAGGTGCATGTAATATACAAAAAACATACAACTCCTTTCCTTGGATCACCCATCTGCCAGTGTATGATACTAGTGCAAGTGACCATGCCACCAGGACAGAAAGTGATGGGAAACCCGAACTAATATACTCATCACATAGTGGTAACCTTCTAAGATGGGATTTTCCTTTTTTTAGCCAGTGGGATAGAGACAGTAAAAAAAGCTGATGTGAGTTTTAAACATTTTCCATACTAATCAAAACTTAAAAACAAGTTTTGGATTTTGCAATACATTGACACCTCTTTCCTCTTGCACTGGTGAAGCAATCTCATTGAGTAATTTACTAGTTTGGGATAATATAAGCAAAGGGCTAAACACTAAAAACACATACACAAGTATGTGTACATGTCAAAATCTTTATTTTAGGTAACATTTTATTTCTTTCACCACTTAAATAGTAAAAGCAGAGAAAGGTAAAACCTTATTTTTTTTTTCATCTGTCCCCCTATTTGGGAATTTTCCCTCACTTCCTGTCAGGACAGGAATGATGTGAAAACACTTGTATGGGGGCACAAACAAAAAGAACAATACATTTCTAGCAGAGTGGGGAAGGAGCAGAGATTATAACAATGATTTTTTTATGCCTGTGACCGTCCATGGCTTTCATGATGACAATCACACCTTTCCATTTTTGTATGGTTACATCTCCTTAATGAAGTCACAGACAGACATAAAAACCTAACAGATATTTTAATTTTTCTCAACCCTATCTGGTGTAAGACTATAAATGGTGAAAGAAAGATAATCAAGAGCATTATTTTTTTCCTTTAGGTGACATATTGTGTTTGAACCTAACAAAAAAAATGCTGCTTTAATAAATACGGTTTTCCTCTGTTAAAAAAGAAAAAAAGAAAAATCACTTTAACTCATATCCTCGCTCCGTTGCACTGGCATTTGAAAATAACTCATGGAAGAGTGCTCTGTTTTGGATTTGAACCTTTGTTCTAATTAGGCTCATGAGAACTCTGTGAGCAAGCAGTGCCAAAAACGTAAATACAAAAAAAGTGTTAAAACGTACACGTGTAAATCATCTTCTGACCCATGTTTTTGACATCCAAATTCCCAAATATTTATCTTGAAACATTAGGGCTTCCTAGAGGGGAAATCTTCCCCAGAAGATATTGGGGTTGATTTGCTAATGGAAGAGTGCTTGATTATAGCAAATATATGTTCACTTTGAAAAGTGAATGTGAGTAAATAAGTAAAGCTTTGTTCACTTTCAATACCTAATCATGTGTCAGAAAAACGTTACCCCGACGTTACGCAAATATGCGGCCTTCCGTTTGAAGGGATTGTACCGGTGTGATGCCTGCAGCTGCAGGCATCACCCCAGTACCGTTTTTTAGAGCTGACTGTCAGCTCTCTTGTAATGACAACCGATGAGGCTAAGCAACCACTTTGCTGATATTACAAGCAGTTGGAGGAGACCCCCCTCCCATGGCATCCCACGGCTCGCCCGGGTTCTCCTGTCCTACCGGCACACCCCCCGGCCGGCCGCAGACCCGAGCAAAGTCTGAATCAGCTTTGATCGGGTCTCGGATCTAGTAACTCGAAAGCGATGTCATGACATAACTTCTGGTTTACAGAAGACTTAAAGGCGCCAAATTTAAAAAAATGACAGTATTCAAAACTGCCAAACTTGGTGTCCGCAGAAGTGAATGCATACTTAAGTCGCGCCCGCAAATGTAAACAGTGTTCAAACCACACATGTCAGGTATCACCGTGATCATTAGAGCGAGAGCAATAATTCTAGCACAAGACCTCCTCTGTAACTCTAAACTGGTAACCTGTAAAATATGTTAAAGCTTTGCCTATCAAGATTTTTAAGTAGCATAGCTTGTCGCCATTCCACGAGTGTACGCAATTTTGAAGCATGACATGTTAGGTATCTATTTACTAGGCGTAACATAATTTTTCACATTATACAAAAAAATTGGGCTAACTTTACTGTTTTTTTTTTTTTTTTAATTCATGAAAGTGTATTTCTTCCCAAAAAAAATTTGAAAGACCACTGCGCAATTACAGTGTGACATAAAATATTGCAACAATGGCCATTTTATTATCTAGGGTCTCTGCTAAAATATATATAATGTTTGGGGGGTTCTAAGTAATTTTCTAGCAAAAATATGGATTTTAACTTGTAAACAACAAGTGTCAGAAAAAGGCTTATTCATGAAGGGGTTTAAAAGGATAAGTTCACCTTTAGAACAAATATAATAATAAATGCATAAGATTTTGAAGTTTAACCGCCTGCCGACCAACTGGCAGGCAAAAGGGATTACAGGCAGGTCCTCTTTAAGAAGCGGTGTCGCAAGTGTCACATGCTTGAAGAAAGAGCGCAGCCGTCACGCCATTCACGGCTAGCCGGCTCAAGAAACGCGTCGCACATGGTGTGACGTCATCCGCCCTCGCCTGGACCCACGCTTGCTTCCCAAGCCTCGCTCTGGTGTCTCCCCTCGCTGTCGGCCGTCATTACATCCAGCGCTTGTGAACCAGACTGACGATGCATCCATGGTAGAGAGAGATGACTTCACAGCCCCTCTTTTGATAGTCTTGGGACTTTTTATATGCCTGATATTCTCATCTTAAATGTGAGTGCAAACTATGTTGTTGCCTTTTTTTAAATTAAAATTGTTTTTACAGTCTGCACCCAGAGGCGCCTCTGTCTTCCTTGTTTTTTGCAGTATCTGTTTTGGGACTTCAGTTTTCATTCCCACAGGAAGGCTGCCCTGCATGTGGACTTTACACACCATCCCCATCATTCACCACTGGTGTACCACAATATGGACTATTTGACTTGAAATTTTTAATCAATTTTTATTACACTCTGGATAATCAGGAGATTTTACTGTGTATAGTGCTATACCATTTGGACTGTGCTTTTAAATTCCTTGCGCCAAACACTTGTATAATAAATTTATCCCCTATTTTGTAGACGCTATAAATTTTGCGCAAACCAATCAATATACGCTTGTTGCGATTTTTAGAATACATATCAGCCTAAACTGAGGAAAAAGAATTTTTTTATACATTTTTGGGGGGATATTTATTATAGCAAAAAGTAAAAAATATTGCTTTTTTTTCAAAATTGTCAGACTTTTTTTTTTTTGTTTATAGCGCAAAAAATAAAAACCGCAGAGGCGATCAAATACCACCAAAAGAAAGCTCTATTTGTGGGAAAAAAGGACATAAATTTTTTTGGGTACAACGTTGCATGACCGCGCAATTGTTAGGTAAAGCGACGCAGTGCCGAATCGCCAAAAGTGCTCTGGTCAGGAAGGGGGTAAATTCTTCCGGGGTTGAAGTGGTTAAAAATGCGCATTTATTTTTTATTTTTTTTTACACAGGTGCCTGCAAAGCACTGGACCAGAGATCAGTGGATCGCAGGTACAAAGTCAGGCACCTGCAGACACTGCCGACAACTCTCTGCCCTGTACCTCCATAAAGGCAGACAGTTACTAAGCTGCAGGAAGTGTCAGTAAACTGCAAGGGCAATGATCAGCATGCTTGCGGTGAAAGATGGAACTTGTAGTTTATTTATTCACAGATCTCTGTGAATGAATGATGTGGCTGTGTGGGTGGAGCCCCACACACCCGCGCTTATTTTAAAAGGTGACAGGAACTGTTCGAGAAGAACCTCCAGCCCGCTGTCACAGTGGAATGTGTTTTGTAGGTGAGGGGGGGGGGGTGTGATTACCAATATATTACATGTTACACCATAAATACGGGTGTAACATCTAACATGTCACTAAAAATGAACTTATACATGTAGTTTGTTAAATTCCCACCTAAATGATCCACTTTGCCATATTCAGTAACAGTGACTTTGCAAAATCAACATTCACATTGCTAAGTGAACAACATCTACTACACTAGTAAAGCAAACCCGTTGGTTTCCTCTCTCTTTCACCCATAGCCATGTAACATCTACTTCACTTTATTGTAGAGCAATCTGCTCCCTGTTTCATAAATGTAAAGCTTCAGGGGAGTATCAAAGTAAAAAAAAATAAAAAATTAAGAAATTAAAACAAAACACAATACCACACATCACAAGATACTTATGATTGTAAAAGGTAAGTGAAATGTCAAGTGTTCAAAATAATGTATAAGAAACCTGAAATCCAACTCTCTGTCATTACTAATCCATGATTGACAAATACAAATACTCACACTGTCATGACTTTAGAACCATATTAGCTCACACTTACAAAGATCTAAATCATTAGTGTGTAACTGCATTATCATCCATTGGGGGGAAGGCAAAAATCTAAATTGCATTTGTGAACCTTCAAACTGTGGACATTGTCTCAAAAAAAATATATCATCAACTGCTTGGTGAGTCTTCCCTTATAAAACTAAACAGTAATTACAAGTTTTGGGTGTAGCTAATTCAATTCTTAACATGCCCAGTGTTTCCTGCTTTGTTTTTGGTATAAAAAATGACTTGCAAGGTATGTGGAATTTATTTTACAAGGACCTGTTTTCCTTGCAAAGTTTGACAAAGTTGTAACGATAGGAATGTGGATGCTGTTGTTACTGACCTCCTGAAAATGCTAAATGCCTGGCCATATCTGTCTTCAATACTTTCAGAGCTAGTGAAAAAGAAAAAGTATGCAGCCAGTGTGGTCAAATGTGGGAATTAAATCCAAGTCATAGAACTTTTAAGGACAACATCACTTGCTTTTCTTCTTTTTAAGGGCTTTTCTTGCCCACTTTTATTAAAAGAAAGCTCAACAAAGTTTTGGAAACCAAAATAAAGAGTTTTCTTTGCAGAGTTTTTCAGCATTTCTCTCTATTGCAAAGAGATACGCACTCAGCCTTCTGGCTTACACATACAACACTGCTGTTTTGGCCTTATACTTCTGGATCCAGGTTTCTTACAGACCATTTTCTCACCAACTCTGTATGTACAGCTAGCAGTCCCTTGCTGCTCTGGCTCCCACCTATCTCCTAGTCCTCCTCTATCTGTTGGGGTGGAGCTCAGAACTATGATCATGTCTCTTCAAAATGCCCAGCACACACCTGTCCAATTAGTGTGTTGGTGGTTCCAAAAAACAGGACCCAGGATTGGAGCATTCATTCCATCAAAGTCTCGAAGAAATCTCCAGGCTCTAGGTCCCAAACCAAATTTTGCCAACTAGTGAGGAAGCTGATATATATAGTTGTTAGCCATTTTTAACTTGTTTGTGGAAGTGCAAGCTCCAGGGCTGGTTTCCTCTCTTTCCTTTACAACATGGTAAGCCATAGTACATGCATGCAAATATCAACAGTGTGGCAGTGCTAGGTTAGTGACTTGCCAAGATGCAAAAGACCAAGAGACTACACCCTCAAAAACATGTCAGCAATGGTAGGCCTATATACCGGAATTGCATTGACCGATTACCACATGTCTTATACAAGTGACGCTGACTGCAAGCATTGTCCAGCTTTGTGATCTGGGCCATGGGTAGTAGCTGGGCAGTAACTGGATCTTCTGCAAATCTCAGTTGGTTCAAGCTTGCTAATGTGCATGCATACATACATTAATGTCTTTTGCTAAGAAAACCAGTACCCGCCTCTATTTTATTATATTATCTTATTCTTGTCCTGCTATAGTGTATTGTGTGTGGTTTTAATTATATATGTAGACCATAGGTTGTAATATGTTCTATAGGCCAAAAAAAATATGAAAGCTTTGAAATGGGTAGGATACTTCCCTTACTAAGATTTAAAAAGTGATCATTTCAATTCTTTAGAACATGCTATGACTGCACACATAAATGTCAATTGCTTCACAATTGAATGAGTAATAATCAAAAATTTATATTTAAACAGAATGCCAAGAACCTGTGAGCCAGTTATGTACAATCTGTATGATTTACATTTAATATATAATACAGTAAGCAATGGAATAATTAAACATTCAACATACTGCCAGTTTACCCCGAAGTCCTATCAGTCACTGTGCAGTGAATGGAAATGCTCCACAACACAAAATAAAAAAAATCTTTGTACCTATTTTAAACACACCATATGTGAAGAGAAATATATAAAGGTTGACATTTCTAACCTATCCTTCTGAAGATGCTGATTGCCTGGATATTGACTTTCTGGTTTCAATATTTTATAGGTCAATTACCCAGATTAAGTATGCAGGTGAGGATTTCTAACTTTACTTTCTCCATACTTGTTCCAGGACTGTAAATCTACTGAACTCAGAGACAGCCAGGCACCTACGGTCACAACCTTTAAAATAGAACAGTTTCTTCTTTGTGAGCCTTAGGATAGTAATGAATTGTTTCTTTGTTTCACAGTAGTAACATGTCAAGCTTCCACATCACTTTGAAAACAATGACGGCAAACGTAACAATTTTTAATAAACAAGTACCCTGTTAGTATAGTGCCGTAAAAACACAGAGTATAGATAATCCACCATCTTTTTTGTGAACATTCAGCAAAAACTAGAAGTCAGGTGCTCTGGGTCTTGCTCATATAGATGGATTTGAAGAAAAAGTTAGCAATGGCTCTGAGATTCAAAGTGAGCTATATACAATGTAAAGAGGCTTTTCCTTGCACAATAGGGACAATGCTCCTGCAAAGCTGAGTATATCACTTGGTTTTGTCTGCATACTCCACAATCTATGCAATGATGTGACCAGCATCTTCAATACGTGGGAAAGGTTTAAAGTGCATTAACCCATAGCAAGCAATCAGAGTGCACCTAAAATTTGACTTTGGTACAATGAAATCTGCTTGTATGCAATGGTTTTCTGTACTGAGCACATCATCTTTATTCAAAAAAATTTTTAAATCCATCTCTTGTGTTTCACTGCGCAAAAGAGCAATTGCATTTCCACAACATTTTAATCGTTTCAAAATTAACCAGTATATGCAATTATACTATAGGTTCAGTGCATACACATTGCTATGCACATATATATCATATATTTATGCAGTGAATTACCATATTTTTAATAATAGGAATACTTAAAAAAAAAAATAATTTTCTTAACTACACCAGAAAATAATATGAATATATTAGAAGTTATTGCTTACCAGTAACAGTATGAAGACATTGAGATGGGTAAACAGCCTCCAGTCCATTGTGAGTTGTATGTGTGCTACCCAGCACTCTCCGCGGGGATTCTATTCCTTTCCCAGTAGTTGGAGTGTAGGGTGCTCCCTCCTGGCTTCTTTCACACTTAGATGTTAAAAGGTGCCTTTCCTTTTGCGAGGGATGAACTAAGGATGCTGTACAGCACAGTCTATTTCTCCACCCATAATCTTGGGCTGGTCTCACCTGAAACACATGACAGCATCATTATTCTACCTGGATAATTGACTATTCAGACACACCTTGTATCTTATTGCTGTGAAACCGTCCTAAGAAATGTATTATGACAAATTCACAAATGAATTAGACAAGTCTGATATTTGTGTGCCATGCAGACACACACACACACACACACACACACACACACACTCACTTTCTCACTTGCCCACCCACTTAAATTTGGTCTAAGCAATCACATTGCACTTACACCACAGTGAATATACTCTGAATGAACTACATACCGATAATGAACACAGATAAGAACTAGAATTATTATGACTGGGAATTCACTGGTAAACGTTATTTACAATTATTTTTGGATAATAAGATTTTTTCCAGACATTTGCATATTTACGGTTTATCAATGTTGTATGATGTCATTTCTCTAATGATACTAATAAAAAGGAATGGTGGAATTTAGGGAAGCTCCAAAAAAAAGGAATAGTGGAATTTAGGGAAACTCCAAAAAAAACCCCAAGTATATCAGTCTTATAAGTGATGCAAAGAGCAAAGATGTGGTAATGGATAGGAATAAATGAAAAATCCCCTTGTTCTGGCTACTAAAACATGACCTTTCTGGTTTGGGTATTACACCATGCACATTATTTCCTTACATTTCAGCCAATCCGTAATTATTTTTATTTTTATTTATGTTTAAGAAATGGCCAATGGACGTTCTGGACCACTGGTGCCTCAAAACAGATTAAAGTCCTTTGTCGACAGGCTTTTGTTCTCTTCAAGGTTTTGTATGCCAATACAAGTCTATATGAATGAAAAACCTGCTTGAAGTAGGTCAAATGTAGGTCAGAAGGAGGTCATCTGTCAACTGAATACACCATTCTGTGAACCCTCAATGAGCTCAGAAGTATCTCAAACTCTTGATGGACGACATCAACACAAGCCCAAAGCCCCAGCCTACATGTCTCCACCAAACCACACACCCTGATGCATTTTGCCCTGTGAAATGCATCAGAGTGTGTGGTTTGGTTAAGACACGTAGTCTGAAGGTGATCCTTATTGTTTCTTCACCTGGGCTGGTTGGGAGTAGTGGCCATTTTTTCATCTTTACATTTATTAGCCCTTTAGATGGGTAGCAGGACAAGTCTGCACCTCATGCTTTGGGACACAGGGATATGCTTTCACCTCTACTTTGAGTGGCGCCAAAATCAATATAACAGGTTACAAGCCCAAAGCTTGTTGACACAGGCCCCAAGGTGGTACATACATGCATATGGGTGGTTTGTGCTGCTTTCTCACCCCCACTTGGTGCTGGTGAATTGCTCACAGTCTGAGCCAGTTTTCTGTCTTCTAAAACTAGGGTTTAGTAGGTCTAAATTAGGAGGAGAAGAACTCTTCAATACATTTTTATTTTAATATATTCAGATTAATTATCGAGCTGGAGAGTAGTATTTTGGGACATTCTCATATGTCATCAGGGGTCTGTACACAGTGCACAAATCTGAGTGCAGGACTTGTATCAAGAGGACAGGTGGTGTTAACAAATTTTGAGTGTAATAAAATATATTAAAAGAGGAAAGTAAAATCAGCTTGGTGATGGCCCATGCTTTAACAAAAAAGAATTCTGGTATGATCAGTGTCACATCGTGGACCTCCTATGTCAAACAGTTACTGTATACAAATTCTAGAAATAAAAATAAGTAAGAGTATAACACATAGGCATCAACAGCCCCAGTGAAATTAAGCTTGCCACCAAATGATTGCTGTATTATCATAGACACAAAAAATGCATAAATGTAAATGCCAGTGTTGACAAGAAATCCAGAAAGGACATCATTGTTGGCTTCAGACCATCTTTTTTGAAGACTACAGCATTATTCCTAATGCCATATGATAGAAAGGTAGTATCTATTGGGGTCCTTTATATGCCTATGTGTTACTTTGGGTTTAGTTTACTCATTTAGTATATGCCTATAAACATTGGTGATTAATGGTGTATGTAAACTGCCCATTATTCGTCTAGTGGCCACTTACCCCGTCTTCTTTGTTAGTTGTTAATTGATTGTTTGAGTTCACTGTGCAATCCCTTAGGTATGCTTATAGGTATCTACATGTGTCATATGTGTGTCATAGAGACGCAGCTCAGAGCTGTATACATTTCCAAAATGATGGTGTGCATTGGTGCACATCAGAAAATGTATGGATACATTGTTTGTAATGATTTTGTTACGTGGATAAATGTTATAAATTGTCCAGTCTAATGAAGATGGTTCATAGCTCAAGCCAAGCTAATATAAGTATGGATCTTTAACCAACGTTATGTTTCTTAATTACACCTATCCTATCCTCTTTGTAAAGCATATACAATATACATATTTAGTGCAACGTTGTCTTGTTGACATTTGTAGACATTGAAAAAAGTCATATGCAGGTGTAAATTTTTGACACTGCAAATTTTTTTGCTAGTTTATATAGCTTTTACAAATGACCCTTGGCCTTTTATACAGACTTAGATTTGTTGAAGGATTACAACCAAAAATGGCACAGTTTCATGGTGGGGGTATGCATCCCATTGTTTTTTTTTATTTAAAACATATTTTTGGGAATTGTAAAAATATATTTGTAACAGCCTGATGTTTAGGCAGGGTTGCTCCTAAATCTACCTGTCAGGTGTAGTTACCTTGGCTCATTGTTAGGGATCAATTGAGTTCACCCTAAGTCTGGAATTGGTGCACTTCTCTCTTCTGCCACTAGGTGGCCGGGTACCTGGTGACATTAGATAAGAGAAGGGCAAAGAAACGACAGATTAGGAGTATATGGGGCATCTCAGTCAATGGGCAGGGGTTTTCTTAAAACCCTTGGCCTGCTGGGAGAACCAATATATATTTGGGTGAAGTCAGGTGATCACTGTTCTGTGGCACCTGGACAGCGGTTTGGGTGGACGTGTGTTGTATTGCCTGGGCTTAGGGGCAGGAGTTTGGGCCTATCCCGGGCACATCTGACTCCTAGGCTGTCTGAGGGCCGATCCAGAAGCAAGGAGCAGCATAGGGTTGGGACTGCGGCTTGCAGTCCAACCAGAAGTGACGGTTCTGCCGGCCGGAGAACCTATCGTGGTCAGAGGTAGAGGGGAAGCTGTTGCCACTAAAGGACCAATCACCTTACTATCAGGGACCACAGTGAATAGCTGAAGCAAGTACCGGAGCAGTATTCTCACCAACCAGAGATGGTGAAGAATTGGGGAACTTCAGCAGGTGTCAAGCCAGGGACCCAGCCAGCGGTGGTGATGCTTGCAGAGCAGCCTTGTGTGTCAAGCCAGGGACCAAGCAGGCCAGTGGTGTGAAGCTTGAGAAGTGTCTGGAGTGCCAAGCTAGGGACACAGCAAAGAAGCAGGGGTGACGCTTGAGGAAGTTACTAAAGTGCAGATTGGAAGAGCTCAAGGGATTCGTTGGCAGTGAATCAGCAAGTCTAGTGAGAGAGACCGGGAGCTCAGTGGGTTGAGAACCTACAAGAACTGAGTGTAGAGAAAGTAAAGGAGTTTGTTACAAATTGTGTTAGGAACTGTTCTAAGATTGTTGCTTTAGGAGACAGCGTTCCTACACATGCAGATGTGGTGTCTTGCCGGATGCCTTTCCCTGCATGGCTGTCTACCTGTAGAAGTGTCGGAGTCTGCCAATTAACATTGCAACTACCTTAAGGGTGTCCTGGCCCTAAACCCTCTCTCCCAAGAGAAATAAAATGTCTTTACATTCAAGAAGTGTCTGGCGCCCATGCATATACCTTACGCTACACCCACTATGCCTTACAACCCACTCTATATGGAAGGATGTCAGCAGCTCTTGGCTCTG
This sequence comes from Lithobates clamitans, assembly GCA_037952925.1. NCBI lineage: Eukaryota > Metazoa > Chordata > Amphibia > Anura > Ranidae > Lithobates > Lithobates clamitans. The sequence goes on along the minus strand of JBBGZY010000331.1, from coordinate 2,753,887 downwards.
GAGGTTCTCATAGACTAAAGGAGGCCTGAGACCTTGCTAAATACTTATGTAGGGGGAAAACATAACTGTCATCTGGCCCTGCTAGGCTGCAAAAAAATCTTAGAAGTACTGCTTCTGTCCCACATAGATCGCATAATAAAACAGCATATATGGATGAACTTTTATGACTAAATAGTGGTTTAGCAGTGGATGATCACATATACAGTAGTTATAAATGCTATAAATGTTTAAAAACCAAGTGTTGCTTGAGACAAATGGACAAAGTAGCGGTTAACAAAACAGGGAATAAAACTGAATCTGAAAAATCTCTGCGGCTGTTCAGCAATCACCACCGTAATAATGGCAACAGAACTTTTATCAGCCAATCTATACCTTCTTAAGATGAGAAAGAGAGGGGTCTATTTTAGCACAGATATGTACAGAAAGGACACAGACCTGCCGTGTCCTCAGTTACACAGACAATGATTAATACAGAAATAATTTTTGCTTTTATGCCTATTTATCTGTGTTTTGGCTTCATAAAATAACAAATTCAATGGTTTATAGGTAGGATGAAAAATGTAGGGATTTATTTATTAATGTTTTCACACAACTTTCACCCAAGATTCATGCTTTGGGAATTGAATCTTATGTGAATATTGGAGAAAACAATAAATAGTGATTAAATACTATTATTTTTTTTTTACAGATCACTATACACCAGACTGCAAAAGTAAAAACTAAAGAGGTAAGAGTGATAAAGGGATTTGGTTCAGAAAAAGGAAAATTCCCTCAAAATGAGAGACAGTTGGGTTGCTATGTTAAACAAAGGTGTTTCTCCTTTCTAAGGCCATTTTAAAGTGGAACTTCAGTCATTTTTTCATCTTCCCATCTATTAAATCTTCTGCCCTTGTTGTTTTAACTTTGGATAGTAAAACATTTTTTTCTGCCAGTAATTACCTTATACAGCCCACTTCCTCTTTGTCTGGTATTAGCCTAGGCTTATGACATCATGCACAGCTCTCTCTCACGCTCATGAGAGTTTGCCAGGAAGGGGGGGATGAGTCATAAGAGGGCCAATGAAAGCTGCAGGGCTGCAGGAAGTGAACAGACAGCAGCTTCAGCTGCCCACACTTAAAGCGGGATTCTGGCCTTAAATAAAAAAAAAAATTAAAGTCAGCAGCTACAAACACTGTAGCTGCTGACTTTAAATAAGTACTTACCTGTCCTGGGTGCCTGCGATGTTGGCCGCTCGAGGCCGACCCTTCCCTCGGCTCTCGGGTCCCGGCACCGCCATCCTAGGTAAGGGAAACAGGCAGTGGAGCCTTGCGGCTTCACTGCCAGTTTCCTACTGCGCACGCACAAGTGGCGCGGTGCTCTGTGAATGGCCCCGTGGTGTTTGGGGAACACACACAATTCCCAGAAGACAACAGGGCCGCTCACCAAGGAGCAGAACACGCCGCGGAAAAGGAAGAGGCAGATTAGGAAGACTGCTTAGCAACAAGGATTTAGGTAAGTTTAAAATTTTTTTCTTTTCAAATGTTTTTTTTTTACATTTTTTTTAGGATTTTTGGTGAATTTTTTTTTCAGGGTGGACCTCCACTTTAAAATGGATGCAGCAAGACTCAGTGGAGGGAGATTTCTGCAGTATTCTTGGCAAGTACAGAACCATAGTATATATAAAATAATATGCAAAGTGGTTGGAGTGAAGCTTCAGAATGGCAAAGTTTTTTTATTACAAATTATGTGAGCAGACTGCTGTTCCTCTTTAAGATCAAAGCAGATCTCTAGTAAAGATAGGAACCATGATCAGAGGATGTCTTGAGAAATATGAAAATACAATACCTAGGGTGCCTACATATAACTTAAAGCAGAAGTAAACTCTCTGCCTATGAAGCTGTTTTATAAATAAGCCAGTATGACAATGTATTTCAACACATTCCACATTAAAGATAACCCCAAATCATTAGTTTCTTACTGTTTTGCAGCAATTTTAAAAATCCTCCTTTCTGGGATAAGCCAGCATCATTTTAACTATTGACTTCACATTGAGTCCATCTTGCAATTTACTTCCGCCCTTTCTGCTAGCCGGATCTTTTATCTCGTGCATGCGCATTGGGTTCTTAGCAAGCCTCGTTCTGGGATCACTATGGTAACTGTGTCCCATGGTTCATCCCCTCTGCAGTTAGCTGCGATGTCCTGATGTTTACATCCCCCCAATGCAAATGCAGCGGTACAGATTAAAAGAAAACGGAGCAAGTAGGATGACATTTGCATACAGCCATTTTAACTGTTTGTAGTGATGATCCATGAGCATCCCAGAAGCCCTTAAATCTGGGGTTCGCTAACATGCAAATATGTAAAATTCAACACCTGCCTAATGACCCACATTGATTTACTTTAAGTATACCTAGTAGGTCATCTTCTTGGAATCTCCTTTGATAAAAACTGATGAAAGATTTATTATTCTAAAAGGTATGCTAAATTGCATTTTACCATCTTGTATCTTTTGCAGGCTAAGTGTTGAAAATATTTAAATAATAAATATATAAAACATCTATAATAAATAAAAAACACAAAATCCAAAGCTACACCCAACTTTGGTATCTTACTATGATAAAATGATGGCATCTTAAACCCCAAATAATTGTCCAGAATGTAGACAAAAGTAAATCTGTTAGGTTGCCATGATGTCCTTCATGAGTCATTTCTTTGAAACACTAACCCAGCTTAAGTATGCAGATAAAGAGCTCTGACAATTTTTAGGTTTTCCTACTATACACACTTGGTCCATGGTCAATGACACAGAAAGTGTTCAAGACAGAGAATCAGTATAACAGGTAGGCAAGTGGTATAAGTGAAGACCAGCAACAACAGCCCCTATGTTTCTTTAAGCACACTTTTCCTGTTCCGTGGCGGCTCCAGACCTAACTATCCTTTTAAGACCTTATTGACGTGGGTGTACTGTGGGATCGTAGTCATAACCAATAACAACTAATATTTAATAATCTAATATAATATTTAAAGAATAATACATAGAAATACCTGTGGTTTGAAATGGCCGTGACCTTTTATTTATAGGTATAAAGTATAATTAAAATATCAACTTATAATCAGAAATTATCAAACACACTTAACGTGAGTTAAAAGCATATTTGAAATAGCATATCAATATAAATATATATATAAATAGCTCAGCCATGTAAACTCAAGCTATATAATGTAAAACCAAAAACAATTATCCCTTTGCAAGAAAGGACATAAAGAAAACCTCATAAATAAGGCCACGACAGGGAAGGGGGGGTGGGATGTGCTCCTCTTCAAATCCTCGCTGTCTTCTGCCCAGTAATGACGCATCCTCTTCCTTTTATAGGCTGTATACTCGTGCCAGAGGACCGTTTGGGGCAACTGTCAAACTCGATCACCAATCAGAGGTAAGTAATTTATTAATAATTATTTATTTATTTATTTATTTATTTATTTATTTATTTATTTTTTAAAATAACTTTATTTAAATTTAAAAAGTAGGTCTGCCACGATCCCACAGGTGGTGGGGCAGGGACATTTCATGCCCTGCCCTTTACCTTTATGGGATCGTAGTCATAACCAATAACAACTAATATTTAATAATCTAATATATTATTTAAAGAATAATACATAGAAATACCTGTGGTTTGAAATGGCCGTGACCTTTTATTTATAGGTATAAAGTATAATTAAAATATCAACTTATAATCAGAAATTATCAAACACACTTAACGTGAGTTAAAAGCATATTTGAAATAGCATATCAATATAAATATATATATAAATAGCTCAGCCATGTAAACTCAAGCTATATAATGTAAAACCAAAAACAATTATCCATACGCCAGGCTCAGAATCTTAAGAAGCCTGGCACACCCCCAAGGCAACAGCCAATTCAACACAGGATTGAAAATCTAAATTTAGAATGTCTAGAGCGACATCAGATAAATTCACATTGTCAGGTCCATAAAACCCAGGCAAACCGCCCTCTAAGTTCAAATGCCGAAAAGACATACCATGAACCGAAGGCATGAATTTATCTAAAGCCCTATTAATTCGCTTACGGATCTTCTCCAAAAATTTAAGGTCAGAACAGAGCAACCAATCAAGTCTAGGAATTATTTCAGAAAATATTACAAAGTATCAGGGAAAACAGCATGCAGGCATAAGAGATCAAGCTTAATATGAGAAAGCAATTCTAAGGTTTTACGTTCACCCAGATCATTACCCGATAAATGAAAAATAATGATATGGGGAACAGGCCAGCAATCATGCAGATAAGACAGAACAGAACGTAAATCGCTCCAAAGCATGCCACTTTTTCCATACCAATGAACTTCAAAACCATAAGGCAAGCCCAAATTATTTCCATAGACTCTCCATTCAGCCCTCTTCTGAGCCCAAAAAACATAGGAGTGTCCAATGATCCAGATGACACGCGGATTAGGCCTGACATATGATCTATAACAGTTAGATCTCCGACCACCAATATCTTTAATCATAGATTCATTAAGACCTACCAAAGCAGCAGTAGAGGCAGCACCAATACGAAACGAGTGTGATGTAATTCGCAGATGTTCCAAACACAATGCTTTTAGGCATCTACGTAGAACAGCTTTGAATTGATAAATAGTCACCGGAGCACCCGTGACATGAATGAGCAAGTGCCGAAAAAACACAGGTCTGACATGCAAAAATTGCCGAACCAAAGTGAAAACACAATAACGAGCACCAGGAAGTGCTCGCAATGTAATCCATCTACCACGACCCAATTGATCCGTTTTACCACGACGAAGTAAAACCTGAGTATAATCAGAACCAACAAAAACATCATGAAAAAACAAACCCGATTCATCAGAAACTTTCAACGGGAGTAATTCAGAAATTCGGAACGCCCCAAAAAAACACAAGCAAAAGGCCAAATTAAATAATAACGATTCATAAGGAGAAAAACAAACATCCTTAGAAACGTCACAAAGACGACCCAAAAGGTCAACAGAAATCGGCAATCTAGTATCAGCAACCGAGCGATTCCTTTTGTAACCCCGCAAGGCATGCCGAACAGAGAAAAAGGACATGCAAGATCTACCGCCCTGCATGCGCAAGAAAAAGGAAATACCCGACAAAGTCTTAACAATATGAGAATGGGAATAACCACGAGACATCAATAAACTCAAAAAAGACAAAATCAAGTCTTCAGAAAAAGGGGGTTGAAGATGGCCAAATGAAAGCAAGAAGGAACACCACAAAGACCACGCAGCTTTATAGGATGCCCACGTGGAATTTGCCAAAGAAGCCCGAATAGCATTGAAGATAGGGTTCATCGAAGTTCCCATAAGTGAGGAGGGCATAATAGGCCAGTAGGATCCGCATGTGGAACCAGGAGTCGGAATTCCTGAAACTGGGAACGGGACAGAGCATCAGCAATGAGATTGTCCTTACCAGGAATGTATTTAGCCTTTAACCATATATTAGGATCTAAACATTTAAAAACCAACAGTCTAAGCACAGCAAGAACAGGAAGAGATTTGGAAGACAAACAATTAAGAGCAAAGACAACACCCTTATTATCCGAATATAGTAAAATACGACGATTCCTAAAATGAACACCCCATAATTCCAAAGCAACCAATACAGGAAAAATTTCCAACAGAACAATATTCGACGTTAAACTGGAATCTTTCCAATACGTGGGCCAAACATCGGCCGACCAATGGCCATCCCAATAAGCACCGTAACCGCAAGATCCAGCCGCATCAGTATGCAGATGCAACGCTGAAGCAGAACAAAAGGGGGCCTGCCATAAACAGTGGCCATTAAACGTAGATAAAAAACGACGCCAAACCATAAGATCATCCCTCATACCAGAAGAAATCCGCACGAAATGAAAAGGAGAAGAAATACCAGAAATAGCGCGATATAAGCGTTTAGAGAAAACACGACCCATCGGCAAAACTCTAGACGCAAACGCCAACAAACCAAGCAAAGACTGCAAAACTTTCAACTTAACCTTACTTTTTGAAAGAACAAAGTCCAATAAAAGTTTCATTTTAACAATCTTAACAGCAGGCAGACGGAATTCCATGGAGACCGTGTCAATTTGTATACCGAGAAATTCAAGGCAAGACGTAGGGTACACAGACTTCTCTTCGGCCAATGGTATACCAAATTCCTTACAAACAATTCTAAAAACCGTAAATAAATATAAACAATCAGAAGAATCAGCTTTACCAATAAAAAGAAAATCATCCAAATAATGCAACAAAGCAGTAGAACCCGCACGAAAACCAACTACCCACTCAAGAAAAGTAGAAAAAAGTTCAAAATAATAACAAGAAAGCGAACACCCCATTGGGAGACACTTATCAAAATAAAATTCATCTTGAAAATGGAAACCCAAAGAATTAAAAGCCGACGGGTGAATAGGAAGCAAACAAAACGCCGATTGTATGTCGGCCTTAGCAAGCAAAGCGGGCGAACCAACTGCCCTAATCTTAAACAAAGCATCATCAAAAAAAGAATATTGGACAGAACACCAGGATGAGTCAATATCATCATTCAAAGAAAAACCGTAAGGGAAAGAGAGATGGTGAATCAACCTATAAGAGTTAGGCTCCTTTTTAGGAACAATACCAAGCGGCGAAACACGAAAATCTGCGAATGGAGGAGCGGAAAACAGACCCGCAATTTTACCAGCCCGCAATTCCTTATCCAACTTGTCACGAACAACAGACGGATGCAAAGAAATCGAAGGCAAATTAGGAAATATGTGACAACCAGTCCCAGAAAAAGAAGGCAACAGAAAACCAAACAAAAAACCCTCACGCAAGACGATTGCCTTCAGATGCTCTGGATACTTGAGAAGCCAAGGCAGCATGCTTAGAATTTTCACCGGAGTTGTGGCTTTTAAGAAAAAGCTCCTTAGAAGGAGCAGAAGCACTAGAAGACAACTTCTTAAAACAGCGCGAAGCAGGGTGACTACCCGCACAATGGCTACATTCATGTTTGTATTTACAGTTATTAGGCCATTTACACAGCCCATCATTAAAATGAAAACAAACTCCCCAGCGATAAGCAGTAGTAGGAGTAGAAGCAGTGACCTTAAACAGAGGCTTTTGAGGCAACAAAAGATTAAGCCATAAGCCAACATCTTTTGAGCCCCATTTCATATGTTTATGTACAGACAATTTTTGGCGAAAGGCCTCATCATAATAAAACCACGAAAAACCAGGGAAATTTTTGTAAGCTTCCAAAATGATTTCGACATGTTGGAACAAACCAGAACACAGGTCAGGACGTTTCTCACCAAGGACACCAGCGTAAATGCAAAATGCTTGCAGCCAATTATTAAAGGAGCGTGGCGCAATCTTCTTCCTATCATCATTTCTCTTATCACTATCCCTCTTCTCTAAGCGATGTTCATGATTGGACGGAAGCAAAGGTAATAAGTCGACATACTCCCCAGACCAAATCTTTTCTTTCATAGAATTAGACAAATGAAAACCCAAGGGGGATAATTCGCACGTTACAACCTCCTTTAAACAAGAATCCGGAATAAGCGTGTTAACAACCACCGCTGGAGCCGCAGGAGGCATAGGTGCAGCATCGACAGTCGTAGAGACAGGAACAACACGTGAGACAGACAAAGGATCTAGCCACGCAGAAGCTACACTTGGAGTAGACGTGGGATGAGCAACATTAACAGAACCAGCTAGATCAGATAAAAATTTAGAAAACGAACAAAACAACTCAGAAAATTTTGAATAATCAGCAAACTCACCAGAAGTATCTGAAGTAACAGTATTCGCATTATGCGTAGAGTCAGAGAGCATAGGCGCCTGCGAAATCTCACAAGAAGTAGATGTACGGCCAGGCACCATGGTAACGCTATCAGATAGTAACGAAGGATCAACAGAAGAAATGTTTGGTAGCAAAACACCTAAAGCAAGAAAAAGAAACGTAATTACTATCAAAAATATGTTGGAACAAACCAGAACACAGGTCAGGACGTTTCTCACCAAGGACACCAGCGTAAATGCAAAATGCTTGCAGCCAATTATTAAAGGAGCGTGGCGCAATCTTCTTCCTATCATCATCTCTCTTATCACTATCCCTCTTCTCTAAGCGATGTTCATGATTGGACGGAAGCAAAGGTAATAAGTCGACATACTCCCCAGACCAAATCTTTTCTTTCATAGAATTAGACAAATGAAAACCCAAGGGGGATAATTCGCACGTTACAACCTCCTTTAAACAAGAATCCGGAATAAGCGTGTTAACAACCACCGCTGGAGCCGCAGGAGGCATAGGTGCAGCATTGACAGTCGTAGAGACAGGAACAACACGTGAGACAGACAAAGGATCTAGCCACGCAGAAGCTACACTTGGAGTAGACGTGGGATGAGCAACATTAACAGAACCAGCTAGATCAGATAAAAATTTAGAAAACGAACAAAACAACTCAGAAAATTTTGAATAATCAGCAAACTCACCAGAAGTATCTGAAGTAACAGTATTCGCATTATGCGTAGAGTCAGAGAGCATAGGCGCCTGCGAAATCTCACAAGAAGTAGATGTACGGCCAGGCACCATGGTAACGCTATCAGATAGTAACGAAGGATCAACAGAAGAAATGTTTGGTAGCAAAACACCTAAAGCAAGAAAAAGAAACGTAATTACTATCAAAAATATGGTGTACTGCAGAACACTAGAGAAGAACACAAACCTTTAGTTTTACAAGGACGTTTCCTTCCACTGTGCATCGCATCAGCACCAGTAACCGTGACAACAGGATCCGCAGTCACAGAAAGACCCGCAGAAGAAGCCTGAGCCACCGTCGCAGAAGTATGAACACTATAAAGGGTTAAAAAACAATATAAGACAATTAAAAACAACAAGAAAGCAGTAACAGAAATGAAAAACCTGTAGAAGTAAATAACATATGATTAATGTAGCTGTTGTTCACATGCCCGTCCGGGGAATCGAACCTGCGAGGTCTCTTCAAATGTCTCTGTGTTCTTCTCCCAGAACGAACTGCGCATGTGCGAGCGATCTCACCCGAAGGAGAAGGCTGAGCTACATCGTGGAATGAAGGAGGGCCCGGCGGAAGCGAAGAAGGCGGAGATGACGTTGGCGCAGTCAGATGCAGAGACGAATCTTCTGGCACAGAAGCAGGATGGAATGGAGGAAGTCCGCTCCGGAAAACCGGAGGATTAGCAGAAGCACAGGGAGGGGGGAGATCCTCAATGGAGAAACGAAGGGCTGAAGAGGGAGGGGGGCATGACGGAACACACCGAGGTAAAGGAGGAACAGGAACCCCGGAGCCAGAAGGGGGAACGGAGGAAGAAGAAGCCTGTGTACCCGGTCCCACGGTGGAGGAAGGCCCAGGGAGAGACAGGCAGTGACGGATCCAAGCATCACCATCCACAGCAGCCGCCCGATCCATCATCTGACGCAGCAAATGCTCCATGACAGGTAAGTGCAGATGTGCTCCTCTTCAAATCCTCGCCGTCTTCTGCCCAGTAATGACGCATCCTCTTCCTTTTATAGGCTTTATACTCGTGCGAGAGGACCGTTTGGGGCAACTGTCAAACTCGATCACCAATCAGAGGTAAGTAATTTATTAATAATTATTTATTTATTTATTTTTTTTATCTTTATTTATTTATTTATTTTTTTAAATAACTTTATTTAAATTTAAAAAGTAGGTCTGCCACGATCCCACAGGTGGTGGGGCAGGGACATTTCATGCCCTGCCCTTCACCTTTATTCTGTGTACCCATGTGAAGTGCCATCTTCACCTGCATGGAATGCACAGGTGTTGCAGCCTCATGCAAGCTGCCTATTCAACATATGTAGGAGAATATGGTTTAGGTTGGTACCACATCTATATTTTCATACCAACATTAGACCAAAATATATTCAGACTTTACAGGTACCACACAGGGATACACATATTGATAAAAGCACTCAATTTTATTGTCACTTATATAAAATATTTAGAACAAAACATTAAATACCCTCCCTCCTAGATTGTAAGCTCTAATGAGTAAGGCCCTCTGATTACCCCTGTATTGAATTGTATTGTAATTGTACTGTCTGCCCTAATGTTGTAAAGTGCTGCGCAAACTGTCGGCACTATATAAGCCCTGTATAATAATAATTAAATAGTTTCAGCTTGATACACAATTTTTCATGCACCGATCCACTTGACATGCCTAATACCATTGCCTTCAGGAATACTCATTCAAAGGTGAAATGGCATCTCAGCTTAACTCATTTCCCAGGCTTTTTCAGGACAGAACTATGAGATCACTTTAAGGCCTGGTTCACACCAGTGCGATGCCAGACATCGCATGTGACTCGCACCGCATTGCTGTAAAGATCACATGCAATGTCTGTGTGATGAGATTTCAGCCATACAAATTGTATGGCTGAAATCGCATTGCATTCGCACCAAAGTGGTGCCGGACCCTTTTTTTTTTGGCCCGCACTGGAATCAGATTGCATGGGAGTTCACACCTATGCAATCCAGTTCCTGCACCATTTCACAGTTCGCACTCTACAAACTGATTTGGGGGTGTCGTTAACTTTACATTGACACCCCCTGCGGTTCGCAGATCTCAGTGTGAACCACTGTGAAAATTAGGTGCGATGTGGGAACCCACACTGGAATCGCAGGGTTCTCGCATTACACCAGTATGAACCAAGCCTTAAAGGGGTTGTAAACCCTGTTTTTTGTTTTTTTTAATAACAAACATATCATACTTACCTTCACTGTGCAGTTTGCTTTTCACAGTGTAGCCCCGATCATCGTCTTCTGGGGTCCCCCAACGGCGCTTGCGGCTCCTCCTTGCATCGGTAAACCCGCTAGGAGAAGCGCTCTCCCTGGGGGTTACCTTGCGGGCGCACTCCCGAGTCCAGCATTTGCGTCCATAGATACAGAATGCTTGACCCGGCCCCACCCCCTGGCATCAGCATCATTGGATTTGATTGGCAGCAGCGGGGAGCCAATGGCTGCTCTGCTATCAATCTATCCAATCAAGAGCTGAGAACCCCGGGCAGAAGGTACATTGCATCTCTGCAGTGGGATCGAATGGGCTCAGGTGAGTAAAACGGATGGTTAGGGGGTAGGTCAGTATCAGAAGTTTTTTCACCTTAATACATAGGATGAAAAAAACCCTTTAAGATCATGTAACAAAGTTTCTTAGAAATCAATACAATCATTCACAAAAATATCCATATATCAACATACAATATAAAATATGTACGGTACTTAACAGTTTTGCAGTGCTATATACTGTATACTTATATTAAAATCAGAACTGCTTTTAAAACTACTCCCTGGGCAGACACAGAGGCAACTAAAGATGATGCCAAATTGAGGTCCCTCACAGATGAAATATACGTCCTAATCAAAAATGTATATAAGGATATACTGTACATCCAAACGTCCATTAAGTAGTCAATGGTCAATAAAATAAAGCCCCTCTAAAATATAAAGCCAGTAACCACCACCCACATTTATTTTGAATGTTCCAAACCATATGTTATCTCACCTCAGTGACTATTGTACTACATCTCTATATACTTTCTTCATTCAGGTTATTAATTAGCCTGTAATATCCTCTCCTGTGGCTATAACAACCTAAATTCAGGACATGTATGCACAAGGAGTGGCATCAATAACAGGGGTAAGATAATATATTCATACTATATATATTGTTGCTTGGTTGTAAATCTTTTATATTTGCATTGATAAGGTGGCCTTACATAGATCGAAATTCAGCCAATTCAGCAGAGACTGGCCAATTTAAAAATTCATAATAAAGCTGAGTTTTTTGCGGATTCATGCGATGGGGCTCATTTTTGTTTCATAAACATATGGATGTTCCTGTCGGGGAGTGACTGGAAGTGATCGGGATACCAGGAGAGGAGATCTGAACGGAGGACTGGCACCACGGACCATTGCTGCGGGACACGGCTTACAGGCTTGATACCCCTGCAGGGGTGAATTCTTCCGGTGAGTGAGGGCACATAGGGGGGGTCCTTTGGAAGGCTGGAAGCGTTTATCTCATCAAGAGTATTGTTATGTGTTTGAAGAGACTTATTATTGCACTTCAAGAAGAATGTTCTATGGATTTTCCCCTTTTTTCTTTTTTCTTTTGGGGACATTTTTATGGACTGAAAAATTAATTTTCAACACTTTTATGTGCACGTATGAACATATGGTTTTCATTTATATGTTTTAGCACTTTTTGATGTACACATTAACACCAGTTTTTTTCACTTAGGAATTTTTTAAGATTTTTGATATCTTTACTACTATCTTTTATATTCATTTATTCTATTTGTTTTGTCTGGATCACCTCTATTTTAGTAATGTGATAACACACATCGCACTTTATATATTTGTGGGCATTTTCTACATATACACAAATAATGCTTTTCCTACACGTTTGAAATTTTACCATCCCTATATATATAACAATTTATTTTAGTTTTCATTTTTATTTATTTGTTTGTTTATTTATTTACTCTTTACACCTTACCAGTTTCTGCACATCAGACTGGGTTTAGTGGAACAGCGCCGATCGCCCCAAATTGGGACTTTACCTTCTTCTCTCTTTGTTTCTTCTTTGTTTTTTCTTTTGTCAATGCCCTAATCAACGTACACTATATTACTAAAAGTATTGGGGCACCTGCTTTTACACGCACATGAACTTTAATGACATCCCAGTCTTAGTCCGTAGGGTTCAATATTGAGATGGACCACCCTTTCCAGCTATAACAGCAAAATCCATAAAGACATGGATGAGCGAGTTTGGGGTGGAGGAACTTGACTGGCCTGCACAGAGTCCTGACCTCAACCCGATAGTACACTTCAAATATTCCCATAGACACACTCCTAAACCTTGTGGACAGCCTTCCCAGAAGAGTTGAAGCTGTTAGAGCTGCAAAGATTGGGCCAGCACAATATTATACCCTAAGGACTAAGATTGGGATGTCATTAAAGTTCATGTGCGTGTAAGGGTAAGCGCCCCAATACTTTTGATAATATGGTGTACTTTATACCAGTTTCATGGTTATATGGGTGTTACACTATCTTTGTTTTAGGGTTGTGTTTCATGTGCTTCTCTCTGCTGTACATTTGTAGAACACTATTATTATTATTATTGTTATACAGGATTTATATAGCGCCAACATTTTGTGCAGCGCTTTACATGTGAAGGCAGATAGTCAGAGGGCCCTATATATTAGAGCTTACTATCTAAAAGGGAGGGTCAAGTAATATAAAAGATAATAACTGTGGGGGATGAGCTGATGGAGAAAATAAAAGTACAGTTGTTAGGTGGAGGCAGGATAGGCTTCTCTGAAGAGAAAAGTTTTCAGGGATCACCTAAAAGTGGATAGAGTAGGGTATAGCCAGACAGATTGGGGTAGGGAATTCCAAAGGATAGTAGAGTGTAGGTAGCGGTAGTGCAGGACAGCCAAGTTGGCTGCAAGAGGTAGTGGGTTAGCAAGTGTATATTCTCACTTTCCAGCCTATTTGATATGTTTATGTGTACATATGTTCAGAGCTGTTTGGCCTCTATAATTATCTCCAGCACCATTTTGGAGAAGCCTGGTGTCCTGATAGGACAAGCAAATCTCAGGAGATTTGGTCGGCCATTTTTGGGTGGATACTTTATATAAGAAAGCCCAGCCACGTTTAGTTCAGTTCACATGTGAGCATAGACAGGCATAGAAAACCCGTTTTTCAGGGGGAGTTAGGAGAAGATAGAGAGAGTGTTCCGGGCTGTGATGGGTAACTCAGGGTTCCTACGGAGTACTGTATCAGCAATCCTGGTCGGATGAAAGACTCCCCATTGTAGATAATAAATCTGGTGTCCTCGCTGTGAGGGAGGGACAAGCAGAGTAGATGCCTATATCCATCTGCTGAAGGAATACTGTTGTACTGGGTAATGTGTGTGAATAGCAGACTCTACATATACGTACCGTGTGCTTGGGTTAATACTGTGTTAGTCAGTGGAAAGTGCCTATAGTGCTGACAAATACAATTACCGCTTACATCAGAAGTGACTGTGCTGTGTATCTGTGCCTCCATGCTTGGAGTGAAACTATGTGCCTTACTGCTGTAAATACTCTTCCTACTACCGTCTCTCCGGTAATAAACGTTGCCTGGTTTAGAAAGTCAGTACGTGTGATTCCCTCTGTAAAAACGCTACACTCTACCCCCGCTTACAAGGGGCTCAGGAGAAGTCCTTGAGGTGAGCATAGGAGGAGGTGACAAGGGAACTACATTTCAGAAGGTCTTGGGAGGAATGAAGAGAACAATTTGGTTTATAGTTTGAGACTAGGTTAGTGATGTAGCTGGGGGCCAAGCTGTGGATGTTTTTTTAATTTATTGTTTGTACTTTAAATTTAATTTGTTGGGTTTCAATCAATGAACAATGAAAGAATTGGCAGAGATATATACTGTAAGTATTTGAATTGGTTTATTGTGTTATACACTGCCCTCTAACTTTATTCTCTAGCCACGATTCCCATCCTATAGAATTTATGGATCAAACTATTTCTTCTCTTTTTATACTTCTGTTTTCATATGTACTATAAACTTTCTATTATGGTTAGAATAGAACAAATACAGTACTCTGCAAAAGTTTTAGGCAGGTGTGAAAAATACTGTAAATTTAAGTGAATGTAAACCCACTTCCATCATTTCTAAATTACTTCCACAGTGCTGATCTATAAGGATATACATGCCTCCTGCATGTATCCTTACCTGTCAAATATCTCCCTTTTAGCTGTTTGGAGCCCTGCAATACTCCGGATTCTGTGGGCAGGTCTGTTGTCTGGAGCTCGGTGGGTGGATTTGTGATGTCAGTAGACTCACCGCCCACCTCTACACTGCCCTTGGCCAGGCATCAGCATTTCTTACACTGAATTTCTGCTGGTCTTGTGGATTATGCCTCATGATCACTAACATCCAGTCAAAACCCAGGAAAGTCACCACATGACTTCAGCATGCCCAGTGAGGTGAGGTGTGGAGCAGCCAATCCTGGGAGAGCTGGAGAAGAAAGGAGGGGGGTTGTGAAGTACACAGAATGCCTTTCTTACACTCCTGCATGAGATAAGAAAATGATCTGTCAGTCACAGCAAGGGGGAAGAAAGGGACACCTATTTCACTGTGTGTCTGTTTTTATCTTACTGAAGAAAGATAAGAGGATTGATCAGAGCTGGATTAACTCTTCGTGGCAAGACTGGGCACAGATGAATGTACATCCCCTGCTGTAACAGATATGAGTCTTAATTTAAAAAAAATGTTTTGGGGTTTACAGCCACTTTAAGAATGATTTTAGAAATAGAAGTGCTAATGGTTTATTTGTATCAATTAACAAAATGGAAAGTAAACAAAACAGAAGAGAAATCCAATATTAATATTTGGTGTAACCACCATTTGCCTTCACCTCAGTAAATGTATGCTTTAAAGACTAACAAGGGGAGTTTGGGACTTTGAAAGAGACATGTGGGTCACGTCTCCATCCCTGAATCTGTGTAAAAAAAGGGGGGATTGGGACTGTGAATGAGGTGAGTACACATGGCTATAAGATGAGTCAATATCAAAAACATGTTTTTATTGGTGAAACAAGGAACATGGCGAAATTACATGATACATGCAGCAATGAATAAAATTGTCAATCACATATTACAGACCATATATATAAAAAAAACATTATTAGCAACCAGCCAACCAATATGTGGTGTGGAACAAATTCTGCATGAAATAAAAAAACTTAAAAATACATAATAAGTGGTGAACTCAAGATAATGTAATCAGTAAAGGCATCTGCAGGAAAATAAGTGCATCCAAATTAGCACTACGCATTTTTTGGATAATACCACTCTTCAGGGGCGGGTGCACACAAATCTATAGAACAAAACATGAGTAGACTAGTATGATCCAATGTTATACCCCTCAACGGGGAGGATATGTACAAAAAGAAAGGGAGAGCATTATTCATCCCTATAAGTACTTACTTCATAATAAGTCTGGAACATGGAAGACGAAGAGTCAGGCTCGATGCACATCTATGCATGTGCTTTTGAGCGTTTCTGCAGTGCTTTTTGTGGTGCTTGTGATTTTACTGCGATTTTGCCACAATTTGCGTTTTTTTTACACTGCATATAACTGGTTGCTAAGGAGGGGGCCGGGAAGCCGGCCGCCGTGTCCTTAACAACCGATGAGTCATCAGTTGTCAGCAGGCTTCCCGCTGAATGTAAAAAAAAAGAATTGCCGGCTAAAAAAAAAATTGAGAGAAAAAACAGCGTGGGGTCCCCCCCAAGTCCATACCAGGCCCTTGGGTCTAGTATGGATTCGGAGGGGACCCCCACACACCAAAATGAAAAAGAAAATGGTGTTGGGTCCCCCCAAAATCCATACCAGACCCTTTTCCGAGCATGCAGCCTGGGAGGTCAGGAAAGGGAGGGGACGAGCGAGCCCCTCCTCCTGAACCATACCAGGCCGCATGCCCTCAACATGGGGGGAATGGGTGCTTTGGGGCAGGGGGTGCTCTGCTCACCCCCACCCCAAAGCACCTTGCCCCCATGTTGATGGAGACAAGGGCCTCTTCCCGACAACCCTTGCTCGGTGGGTGTTGGGGTCTGTGGGCGGGGGGCTTATCGGAATCTGGAAGCCCCCTTTAACAAGGGGGCCCCCAGATCCCGGCCCCCCCTTGTGAATGAGTATGGGGTACATTGTACCCCTGCCCATTTACTAAAAAAAAAGTAGCGTAGTGTTAAAAAATACAGTAGACAGTTTTTGACAAGTCTTTTATTAAAAATCTTCTATTTCTTCTCCGCTTCTTCCTTCCTGCCTTCCTCGATCTTCCTCTGCATCTATATCATCTGGTCTTCTCCTTCTCCCCCTGCTTCTTCTTCTGCTCTTCTTCTGTCCTCTTTATCCAGTGTTCTTCTTCCTCTGCCACCGCTCCAGCGGACGACCCTCCTCCGATACTGCATCCCTCTGATCTGTTAGCGCCGATGTCCTGCATTTCTTAAAAAACGATGGGTGCGATTACGTCATCCTGAGGCCATGCCCATTGTGACATCACAGACCCATCATGCCCCGGACGGTGACATCACAAGGGGGCTCCGGAATATGTAATCCGATTGCCACGCCCCCCATAGTTATTTAAGGAATGCAGGACATTGACGCCTACAGATCCGCAGAACGCAGCATCGGAGGAGGGTCATCAGCGAGAGCAGCGGCAGAGGAAGAAGAACACCAGACAAAGAAGATTGGAAGAAGAAGCAGGGGGGAGAAGGAGAAGACCGGAGGATGAAGATGCAGGAGAAGATGGAGAAAGACCGGAGGAAGACCAGAGGAAGAAGAAGAAGATTTTTAATAAAAGACTTGTCAAAAACTGTCTACTGTTTTTTTTAACACTATACTACTTTTTTAGTGAATGGCTAGGGGTACAATGTACCCCATGCTCATTCACATGGGGGGGGCCGGGATCTGGAGGCCCCCATTTTAAAGGGGGCTTCCAGATTCCGATAAGCCCCCAGACCCCGACAACCACCGGGCAAGGGTTGTTGGGAAGAGTCCCTTGTCCCCATCAACATGGGGGCAAGGTGCTTTGGCATGGGGGGCCCAGAGCCCCCCTGCCCCAAAGCACCCATCCCCCCATGTTGAGGGCATGCGGCCTGGTATGGTTTGGGGGGGGGCGCTCGCTCGTCCCCTCCCTTTCCTGACCTGCCAAGCTGCATGCTCGGATAAGGGTCTGGTATGGATTTTAGGGGGACCACCACACGCCATTTTAAAAAAAATTGTTGTGTGGGGGTCCCCTCCGAATCCATACTAGACCCAAGGGCTTGGTATGGACCTGGGGGGGGACCCCAGGCTGTTTTTTTTCACAATTTTTTTTATGACGGCATTTTTTTTTATCTCATTGAGCGGGAAGCCAGCTGACAGCTGATGACTCACCAGTTGTTAAGGATTGGCGGCCAGCTTCCCAGCCCCCTCCTTAGCAACCAGCTATATACAGTGTAAAAAAAAGAAATAATAAAAAACCCAAACCTCAAATCGCGGCAAAATCACGGTAAAAAACGCGGTACTTGCGTTTTGGATGCGGGTCCATTGAATTCTATTACATGTAAAATGCTGCATTTTGCAGGAAAAAAGTCCCCAACCCTTTCCAAAAACGCAGAGGCACAAAAATGCATTGATGTGAACATGTTCTATAGGAACCCATGTTAAAAAATCTCCCTGCATTTCTGCAAAATGCAAAATGCATCAAAAAAGGCATTAATGTGAATCGAGCCTCAGAGGCTGCCCAAATTGTCTGTACCGGGAGCTGTGGAAGGGACCCGCAGAAGAAGGACCGGGCGCACAAACATGATCCCCAAGAAGAGGAAAGATAAAGGTCCAGATAGTGATGTGAGTAAGCTTCATGTCTAAAAATATATTAGGTATATTGTAAATACTAGGAGTGAATGGAAAGGAAAATAGTGCGTGAGGAGGAAAGAGCAGATTAGTGATAAAAAAGAAAACCATGAAACAGTTATAAATGACAAAAATCAAAGAAAGATGGAAATACACGTCTGTGAGCATGAACAAGAAAGGAATGACCATGTAACTACCTGCTAGTGATGTAGAAAAGTGGATTCCAAATAGAAAGATGCTGCCATGAGGACTGGCTAGCACAGAGTGGCGATATTAAGTACTCTCGGCACACCCTGCAGGCTCCCCCCAATGCACCAAGAGGGGAAGAGAGACATTCACGCCCGAGCAGCAGCCGCTGACCATAGAGGCTGGAGACGCCCCCCTCCATATGGTGACCCAGATGGAAAAATTCAAAACACGACAACGCCAGGAAGCACTGTGGGGGCATCACACACATGGAGTGGAGGTGTTATGGCGATTCGCGGTAGAGGCAAGCCCACCCGATCTCCCACATCACCCGATGCAAAAATGGGGGGAGGCGCTCACACCACGAATTGCAGCTCCCGGACATAAGACAAATAGAGGAACAGCACACCAAATCCCGGTCCCATGCAATTGACCAAACTCCCCTTTTTAGTCCATATCAATGTAGGGATGGAGGTGTGTAACTGGCAATGAGGGAGTCGTGATGATTTTGTTCCCATTTGATCTAGGGCTATTTTGTGTTTTTGTTTTTTTATTTTTCAAATGTTTGCATCAGACTGTATCAGACTTATTTAATTACCCATTTTACATTCATTTTGCAATCAGCATTTCCATATGTGTGTAGGTCTGGTCAATTGCGTGGGACTGGGATTTGGTGTGCTGTTAGTCTACTCATGCTTTGTTTTATAGATTTGTGTGCACCCGCCCCTGAAGAGTGGTATTATCCACAAAACGCGTCAGCCTAATTTGGATGCACTTATTTTCCTGCAGGCGCCTTTACCCATTACATTATCTTGAGTTTATCACCTAATATGTGTTTTTAAGTGTTTTTATTACATCCAGGATTTGTTGTACACCATATATTGGTTGGCTGGTTGCTATTAATGTTTGTTTCTATATATTGTCTGTAATATCTGATTGACAATTTTATTCATTGCTGCATGTATCATGTCGTTTCACCATGTTCCTTGTTTCACCAATAAAAACATGTTTTTGATATCGACTCTTATAGCCATGTGTACTCACCTCATTCAAAGTCCCAAAAGCCCCTTTTTTTAATTCTTTTATTAAATGTAAAAACAAAAATGTATTAAATCACAGATTACCAGTTCTTAAATGTGGTGGCTGTATTTATTTATTTACTTTTTCCCTTTATTTTTACCTGGTGTTCCAGCCAATAAGTATGTTATTTTTCAACTTACTTTAATAGGTCAGGGTGTCCAGACAAAGTAGCAGTTAGAGGGTTGAGACAAAGCTTTTATTAATTTATGTAAAACTTTTATCCCAAAAGGGGAAAAAAAATCAGCTGTGACTGCTTATAAAGTGTTAGCCCATCTAAATCTGCTAGTTTAGCACAACCCGCTTCCCAGACTTAGGTCTCATGCAAGCTGGATGTTTTTACAGTTTTTGTTTTTGGCTTTAGGTGTTTTTTTCTGCAGCCAGTAAACTCCACAGCATGTTATTCTATGTATCCATGCACACATAAAGCTGTTATCAGAACTTTTGGCAGGGATGTTTTCTGGCTGGAAAAAAACCCAGAACTGGTGGGTTTTCAGAGGAGTTTTTCAGCTGTAAAACTCTAAAAAAAAGCTAAAAAATGCTGAAAAACGTGGCTATTAGGTGTTTATGAGAGTTTTCGAGCCATAACCTTTAGTGGGAGTATAGTTTTGCTAAAAAAAGCTAAAAAAGTTGATATCTCTCCTGGTATATGTGATGTGCATTAATTCACGTTTGTGAATAATTGCTTATTCTTCCTTTTTTAATAAATGATGCTTCGGATAACGCACTAGCATGGTGCGCCCTCTTTTAACTTTTGCTGTGCAGTGTTTTGGACTATCCCTGCCTGAGGAGAGCTGCAAGGAGTAGTGAACACCAGATGACTTGGGATTTTTCCAGTGGCAAAGAACATCAGAAGCAGAGACCATTTTGTCCATCACGCTTAACCACTTTGCGCCTGCGCTATAGCCGAAAGATGGCTGCAGCACGGACGCTATCTGCCGGGCGGCCATCCCTGGATGTCCTGCTTTTCACTTCCGCGATGCGCGCTCCTGCGGGCACGCATCGGGGAGGTTTTGTGCTGGCCGTGTCCCTTGGACACAGCCAGTCACAGATCGCTGAAAACGGCCAATCATAGCGGCCGTTTTCAGCGCCATCTGCGGTGCCAATGAGAGATGATTTCAAATGTAAACATATGAGATCATCTCTCATTGCCGGCTCTCCCTCCTCACACAGAGACCGCGTGTGAGGAGGGAGAGCGACCTGTGCTTCAGCGTTTTATTACTGTGAATGAAAAAACCACATACACCGTGCCAACACACTAATATCAGTGCCATCTTCCAGTGCCATCTGCCAGTGCCATCTGTCAGTCCCATCTGTCAGTCCCATCTGTCAGTGCCATCTGCCAGTGCCATTTGCCAGTGCCATCTGTGTTTTTAAGTGTTTTTATTACATCCAGGATTTGTTCTACACCATATATTGGTGCGCACTAGCATGGTCATCACATTATTGCTTTTTTCATTATATATCCATTGTGATTTATCTTTGAGTCATTCTTAAAATGTGCTATTCCATCCACAATTGATATATTGGATATAGATATGTTCTTAACCGTATGTATATGTTCCCACATTTTTTTATTTTATTTTTTATTCTTATTTTTGCATACTTGTTTTGTGGTGTGTTTTGGAGAGATATCTCTCTACACACTCTATTAGACCATCACTAGTCTATTTGGTACACATTCTAGGGCCTTGTACCTTTCCTTTAGATATCACTGCTGTTTGATTAACATCACTTCCTTTATTAGCGCCACACTTTATTTCACTTTGTACTGGTGAGGAGGCAGTGCCATCCACCAGTACCGCAGTGTCATCCACCAGCACCGCAGTGCCATCCACCAGCACCGCAGTACCTCGGCAAAGGCCACGTACCAGTGGGGTGTCACCTCAGTCCCAAAGGGTTAGGTCCCATGCCAGCCTTCCCTATTCCCTTCAAAACCCCTTGTGGCTGCCTCCTACTTCAGGTGAAGCTAACGTTCCCCCTTTCACTGCCCAGCCAGGAGTCCAGGTGGACACAGAAAATTTTTCCCAATAGACTTTTTCCACCTTATTTTTACTGAGGACATGCTTGCATCAATTGTGGCCCAGTGCAACCTATATGCCCAACAATTTATAGCAAGTAACCCAACGTCCTCTTATGCCCGTCCCTACGAGTGGAGAGCCCTAACAGTGAAGGAGTTTTTTGGGCCTCACATTCTGTATGGGACTAAACAGAAAAAATTAAATTGGTCTACCCTCCCCATCTACCACATGCCCATCTTTTCCTCAATAATGCCCAGGACCAGATATCTCATGATTATGAGATTCCTTCACTATAATGACAATACCCAGTGCCCTCCCCGAAATCACCCCGAAATCACCCAAATTTTGACAAGCTTTTTAAAATTCGACCCCTAATAAATTATTTTTCTGAAATCTTTCCCCAGTTGTTTACCCCAGACCAACACATATGTGTGGATGAGTCCCTTATCAAATTTTATGGCAGGCTGGGCTTAAAACAATTTATTCCCACCAAAAGGGACCGCTATGGGGTGAAGATGTACAAATTGTGCGATCATGCTACAGGGTATACCTATGCCTTCATGGTATATGAAGGGAAGGACACCCAGCTACATCCCCCTAATTGCCCAGAATACATTGGATCGAGTGGGAGAGTCGTTTGGGAACTCATAAGCCCACTCCTGGAGAAAGGCTACCATCTGTATGTGGACAATTTTTATTCTAGTTTGCCTCTGTTCCGAAACCTTCGCAGAAAGAAGACTCCAGCATGCGGCACCATAAGGATGAATCCGAAGGGCTTTCCTCAAAGCCTCGTCAACAAGAAGTTAAGAAGAGGGGAGGTGGCGAGCTTACGGAATGAGGAGATTCTGGCTGTGAAGTGGAGGGACAGAAGGGACGTCTACATGCTTTCTTCAATCCACAATAATACATTTGTTGAGATCACCAGGAGGAATGGCCCAGTTCAAAAGCCAACATGTATCTATGAATACAACATGTATATGGGGGGTGTCGACTTCAACGACCAGATGCTCGAGCCCTACCTTTCCACTAGAAGAACATACCAGTGGTATAAAGAAGTTTCGTTTTTTTTTTTTAATTTGGCCATATACAACACCTATGTAATTTATCGCAACTCCACTGACAGACCCAAACCCTTCCTTGGCTACCAGGAGGAAATCACCACTGCCTTATATACCCAAACGGCCCACCAGAAAACATTAGATCCGATGTAATTAGCAGACTCTCTGAATGCCACTTTCCCGATAAAATCCCTCCCAGACCAACAGGCCAAAAACATCAGAAAAAATGCCGGGTGTGCTCCAAACGAGGGGTGAGAAGAGACACCACTTATCATTGTCCCCAATGTCCTTCCCAACCAGGCCTCTGCATAGTTGACTGTTTCCGCCGTTACCATACTTCACTAAATTATTAGTGAAGTATGGTAAACATAACCCTCACTTCCTGCCATTTACCTTCACACCCCTTATGCATCTGCTTGCTCTGTAACTGACCCTGGCTTGTTATTCGACCATGCTTCTGCCTACCGATTCTGTTTATATCTCTGCCTGATCTGGAACTGACCCTGGACTGTTATTCGACCACGCTTCTGCCTACCGATTCTGTACATACCTCTGCCTGATCTGGAACCGACCCTGGACTGTTTGACCATGCCTCTTGCCTGCCTCTTGGACTGATCTTGTACCCTGCCAGTGGACTAGTGGGATTCAGAACACAGGGGTCTCACATATGTGAGGGGCTCCAGAATTGTTTTTCTGGATGAAGAAAACAATTTCATTTGTTTTCTCATTCCTAGATTAGGGTCTGGAGACTCGGAGGCTTCAAAGAGATTTGGGTGGGAGAAGCCTCTACCCCTGTCCCCATTCTGTCCTGAACGAGGCTCTACTTCTGCCTGCTGCCTGTAGGACCTATGCCATCATGCCTCTGTCTGTCGCATGAACTGACCAAACCACATGGACCTGCCTACTACTAGGACCAATATATTGGCACTGCTGACAATCTCTGCCTGCACTGACCCTGGACTGTATATGGACAGTATCCCTGCCTGCTGCCTGTACTGACTAGCATTCCTGCCTGTTGCCTGGAAAATTGCGTTTGCTGACCAAGTCCCTGCCTGCTGCCTGGACCAGTGCCATCCTCCTGTGTACAACTGCGCTACTACAACCACAGGTAATCTTTTGTTTACTCTTTGCTCAGCGCAATGTATTTTGGGGTGTAATTCTTGGTATGTGAATGCTATGTGTCCCTAGAACACCTGTTGGTGTTCCTTGCATGTTGGGCCTCTGTATGTGGCCAGGCTGTGTAAAAGTCTCACACATGTGGTATCACCATACTCAGGAGAAGTAGCAGAATGTATTTTGGGGTGTCATTTTTGCTATGTACATGCTATGTGTTGCAAATATCTTATAAATGCATAACTTTGCGTAAAAAAAATGCGTTTTCATTTTTTTTCCACATTTACCAAAAACTTTTGGAAAAAAATGAACCGTTCAAAAGACTCATTATGCCTCATAGATTATATGTTGGGGTGTTAGCTTTCCAAAATGGGGTCACTTTGTGGGCGTTTCCATTGTCCTGGTGCTCCAGGGCCTTCAAAAATGTAATAGGTGGTTGAGAAATGAGATGTGTAATTTATGCTCCTAGAACGCCTAATGGTGCTATTTCAATATTGGGCCTCTGTATGTGGCCAGGCTGTGTAAAAGTCTCACACATTTGGTATCGCCATACTCAGGAGGAGTAGCAGAATGTAATTTGGGGTGTCATTTTTGCTATGCACATGCTATGAGTTGGAAATATCTTATAAATGCACAACTTTGCGTAAAAAAAATGCGTTTTCATTTTTTCCCCACATTTTCCAAAAACTTTTGGAAAAAAATTAACCGTTCAAAAGACTCATTATGCCTCATAGATTATACGTTGGGGTGTTAAATTTCCAAAATGGGGTCACTTTGTGGGCGTTTCCATTGTCCTGGTGCTCCAGGGCATTCAAAATGTAATAGGTGGTTGAGAAATGAGATGTGTAATTTATGCTCCTAGAACGCCTGATGGTGCTATTTCAATATTGGGCCTCTGTATGTGGCCAGGCTGTGTAAAAAGTCTCACACATTTGGTATCGCCATACTCAGGAGGAGTAGCAGAATGTATTTTGGGGTGTCATTTTTGCTATGTACATGCTATGTGTTGGAAATATCTTATAAATGCACAACTTTGCGTAAAAAAAATGCGTTTTCATTTTTTTTCCACATTTTCCAAAAACTTTTGGAAATGAAATGAACCATTCAAAAGACTCATTATGCCTCATAGATTATACGTTGGGGTGTTAGCTTTCCAAAATGGGGTCACTTTGTGGGCGTTTCCATTGTCCTGGTGCTCCAGGGCCTTCAAAAGTGTAATAGGTGGTTGAGAAATGAGATGTGTAATTTATGCTCCTAGAACGCCTGATGGTGCTATTTCAATGTTGGGCCTCTGTATGTGGCCAGGCTGTGTAAAAGTCTCACACATGTGGTATCGCCATACTCAGGAGGAGTAGAAGAATGTATTTTGGGGAGTCATTTGTGGTATACACATGCCATGTGAGAGAAATAACCTATTACAATGACAAATTTGTGGAAAAAAAAACTTAATTTTGCAAGAATTGTGGGAAAAAAATGACAGCATCAAAAACCTCACAATGCATCTTACTAAATACCTTGGAATGTCTGCTTTCAAAAAAGGGGTCATTTGGGGGGTATTTGTACTTTCCTGGCTTGTTCGGGTCGCAAGAAATGAGAGCCACCAGTACATCAGGTGTGATTAATTTTTTATGATTTGCACCACAGCTTGTAGACTCTCTAACTTTCACACAGACCAAATAATAGCCACTAATTTGGATTATTTTTACCAAAGATATGTAGCAGTATAAATTGTGGCCAAAATTTCTGAAGAAAAATTGATAATTTGCAAAATTTTATCACATAAACTAAGAAAAATGCGTTTTTTTTTCAAAATTTTCGGTCTTTTTTCAAAATTTTCGGTCTTTTTTCATTTATAGCGCAAAAAATAAAAACCCCAGAGGTGATCAAATACCACCAAAAGAAAGCTCTATTTGTATGAAAAAAAGGACAAAAAATTCTTTTGTGTACAGTATTACATGACTGAGTAATTGTCATTCAAAGTGTGAGAGCGCTGAAAGCTGAAAATTGGTCTGGGCAGGAGGGGGGTTTAAGTGCCCAGTAGGCAAGTGGTTAAGTGCTATTATACTTTAAGAAATTTGTTTGAGAAAAATTTTCCATTCTTCTCCTATTTTTTTTGTCACCGTGGTTGAAAGTTAAAGTTGATTTGACCCCAGTAGCAACTAGAAAAAGTAAACAAACGTTCTTTAACAAAAAATTTGGAACCAAATTCTAGTAGCGTATGGCCAGCTTTGGATATGAAGGAAGTTAGGTGCCCCTGTAATGTTATGGAATTTCACAACCTCTAAATTTATACACTGTTCTTGCAGAACAATACCATGGTCAAAAGTTACACATTCCAAGGATACCTGTAATACATACAGATTTCCTTATACACTATAAAAACTACAATTTAGTGTGAAATCGGCACTGAGTAAGGCACATCCTAAGAACAGTCGTTAGCAGTGGCTGGAATAGAC
Organism: Lithobates clamitans; assembly: GCA_037952925.1. Taxonomy (NCBI): domain Eukaryota; kingdom Metazoa; phylum Chordata; class Amphibia; order Anura; family Ranidae; genus Lithobates; species Lithobates clamitans. The sequence continues at coordinate 2,727,522 of JBBGZY010000331.1, read as the reverse complement.
AAAAGAGAGGGTCCTAGTGTTTAAGTACCTGATATACAGGGTGACTCTGTAGGTACTTAAAATTTGCTTGTGCCAACGTCCCGAATACTAAATTAGAAATATCAAAAGACCATAGACCTTAATGGGACTTTAAAGGCACAACCGTAGTGAACTACACAGCATATATAAAAAATATTGAATTTTATTAGTAGTATACAAAAAACTTCTCTCAGGACAATTACATACAGCAGCAATCAGAGTAAATATCCCACAAAAAAAAAGCAGCCCATAAATTGCCCATTTTTTTGTTTTGTTGAATCAGTGGGTAGAATGAGAAAAAAAGATGATTAAATTCTCCCATCCACACACTCATTGTGGATGTGTAATCACTCCCCACTGAGCTATTGTGCTCTGACAGCGGGGAGAATTCCCCACTGTCAGAATATATGGTGAGGTGCAATCAATTTGGTAGTTTGGTAGATCGACTTCTAAACAACCAGGGTGCTCATACATGGATCGAAATTTCCTTCCATGTATGGGCCGGCTTTACTCCAAATTAAAAAAATCATGAACGCATGCTTTATTTGCCCACCTGCATAAAAACTTTTGTTCTTTATAAATAGGCCCAGTACCAGTACCCAGGTGACTAAATGCAGCAGTAATAACATAAAAGACACACTGTACACTAGGGACCTGTGGTTATCTAGAATATCATCTTCTCTACCAACTCTTAAACACACCAGATCTCCTTACTCTAAAGCCATTAAATGTACTAATAAATCAGTGCCGGAACTACAGGGGGTCGCAAGCGCCGCATTTGCAATTGGGCCCCGGTGTTCCGCCACCGTGGGGGGTCCACTGACCTCCTGTAGTTACGCTCAGGTCATGACAATCACTGCCCAGCACAGTGGCCCGCCCACATAGTCTCTCCTCTGGGCCCAACCATTTCATTTTCAGCTGTAGGCACATGATGGGGCATGCCATCGGGGAGCAGAAACCAAGTCAGCTGACCCAGTACAGTAAGTGGGGAGGAGCTGGAGGATGTCGCAGCCATTGTGTGAAAAGACCCCATTCCCTAATAGGTGTCGGTGGAGACACGTGGAGCGAAGGGAGCCAAAAGACAGCAAGCGTTTCCAGGGGGAACCGAGTGAACACTGACAACAAGTAAGTGCCACTGATTCTGGCACCCAGTACTACCATCGAACCCAATCCCCACCACCACCACTGCCACTGATGCCATCCACCTCCCCCAGGACTGCCACTCATCCCATCCCCCCAGCACTGCCACTTATCCTTTTTCCCACCATTACCACAGATCTCATCAACCCTTCAGCACTGCCACCAATCACACTCCCCGAGCACTGCCACTAACCCCCCCACCAGCACTGCCACTCACCCCATTCCCCTCCCTCCCCACCACTGACACTGATCCTGTTCCCCCAGCACTGTCACTCATCCCATCTGCCCCCCAGCACTGTCAATCATCCTAACCCCCAGCACTGCCACTCATCCAGGGGCGTACGTACATATAGGGGTCACAAGGGACCGTAATTGGGACCTGGTCCCATGCTCCAGGGGGCCTGTGTATTCCCCTGTACACCTGGATAGGAGGGGCAGCATATGGAGGAACTGATTTACACCTTTTTTCTCCTGCAGCCTTTCGGCAGCTGCCCCGCCACCTCTTCTATCCACCCCTGCTGCCCCAGGCTCCTGTGTACGCCCCCAGCCCCCCTCATTCCCTGCAGCACTGTTGGGTTCCTACCTCCCCTGTCCCTCCGATTGCTGCAGGAAATCTGTCAGGATGGAGAACGGGGAAGGGGCCAGTATACTTTATGTGTTATTTACCGGTCCCCTTACTCATCTTAATGAATAGAGTCAGTGATCTGTACCGATGACTGACTCTGTTCATTCATAACTGAGGCATATAAACTGTGTTTACTATGCTTCAGTTTATGATTGAACGGGAAACGCTCTGTAAAGAGATATCCCTGTCCATTCATTCTGTGCAGCTGAGGCTGCAGAGATGGAGATTGAGGGCTGTGTCCGCAATCTCCTTTCTCTGTCCCAAAGGTGAAACATCAGAGGTCTGTTTAGACCCCTGATTTTTCACCAAAGCCCCCCCACAGGGCTCCTAAAAATTGTAAAAAACAATAAAAAAATGAAATTAAAAATAAATACATTAATAAATGAAATGGTAAAATTAAAAAAAAAAATACTGACACCAGTGTCAGAACTACCAGGGTCTGATCTAAAGCCTGGTGAAATATAGGTGAATATATGTGACTATTAGTGTGGAGAACTAATGTATGAACTCTGAGGAAACATATATATGGTTAAAGGATAATTGACTAAATCTGTTTTAGAGCTGAACTTGGGGGGGGGAGAGGGGAAGGACTATGATTAGATGAGCTAACCGTACTAGAGGTATAACGTTTGAATTATCACCAGATTTTAAGTAATCAATAACTATACAGCTCAGTGGGACTGACAAGTGGGGAGCCCAGACATCTGAGTGTCCCCGTGTAGGGGAAGACTTCCGTGTGGCCCTGTGCCCCCCCTGCCCCCCCTGCCCCCCCTCCTTGCCTATCCCCCCCTCCCCCTCAGTTCCATCTATCCCCCCTAAACAGGGGAGAATAAAAATATAAGGCTGGGGAAGCGAATAAGAGGGGTAAAGAAGGACAAGATGAGTAAAAATACTAAACTAAACTAAAAAGGGGGAGTGCCCCAAAATCCCCGAAAGACAAACCAGCAGTCAGTACACTTAAACAATACATGACACAAGGAGCTAGTCCAAGAAATACGGATTCAGAGAGACAGGGACAAACTAAAGTGGAAAAAAAAAAGGGGGCAGACAAGACAACAGGGGAGACCCCAGACCACTCCAGGGAAGACCTTGCAATAGAAGGGGAACTGGAACGCAGTGGAGTGGAAGGAAGATCAGCTGAAGCTTTCCCATCTACAAAAGGAGAGATGAGTGAGATGCTGCAAAGGCTGGAAAACTCAATAAAGACAGATATCAGCATGTTGAGAGGGGACTTGGGGAATCTTTTGGAAAGAGTAGAAAAAACTGAAAAAACAGCAGAGAATCAAAGGCAAGAGCCGGAGGCCCTCAAACAGCAAAAATAAAACAACACAACAAACCCAGAAAAAAATCCTATATAGATTGGAAGATCAGGAGAATAGGAGTAGAAGACAGAATATCAGGCTACGGTCAGTCCCAGAAAAAGAGGGAGAAGACCTGAGGAAAATGATCTCTTTGGTGCTGGGCCCCCTTATAGATAAAGGAGAGGAGGAACCCCTAAGAATAGAGAGAATACACCGAGTAGGCTACCTTCGGAATTTAGAAGCAGAGAGACCACGGGAAATAGTAGTTAGATTTAGATTTTATGAAGATAAATTGGAGATCTGGAAGAAACTAAGAGGAAAACCAGCTCTGGTATATGAAGGAGCCAAGCTACAGGTGTACGCTGACCTGTCCCAAGTAACTCTGGCAAGAAGACGAATACTTAAACCTCTTTTGGAAAAGATGAGACTGCAAAATATCAGATATAGTTGGGGGTTTTCAGCTAGGATATAAGGAGGGGAGGTTGGTGAGAATGCGCTTCCCCGAAGAATTAGAAGAGTTTTGTAAAAAACTGGACTTACAGGCACCAGATATGCCAGGTTGTACGAGGGAAGACTAGGGCTTCCCCAGAAAGGGGATACCACCTATAAGGTTCTATAGTTTTATGGTCTTTGGTTGGGGGGGGGGGTAAATGCAGAAGCACTAATAGAGGCGACTCAGATCATGATAATGGAGGCCGGCTGGCCCACCCTATCCTTAAATTTCAATCTGAGGAAAAGGGTGGAGGGGCACACTCGGAACCCCACCTTAGGACAAAGAGACTTGTTGAGAGCTTTGATTTTCAAGGCCCTCAACGACCTAGGGGCCTGTATGGGGCCAGGCTGGGGGAGGGGGGGTGGTCTGGGTGGTTGGGGGGGGGACAGAGGGGGGATACAATGTGCAAATGCTATGATAGAACAGGAATAACTCGATATAGGCTAGAGGAACAAAGCAGGCAGGATCAGGAGGTAAATGACAACACTTAAATTTTTAACATACAATGTAAAGGGATTAAATTCATCTTCCAAAAGACATAAAATCCTAAAAGAACTGAGGGGCTACGGGGCAGATGTGGTGTCCTACAGGAGACTCATCTGACATATGATTCAAACACTAGACTATGGTCGAGGGAATTCCCGAATTGGTATTACGGGGATGCAATATCAAAGAGATCAAGGGGAGTGGCGATAGGGCTGGCGAAAGATGTACACTTTAACTTAGGCGGTAGGATGCAAGACCCAGAAGGGAGATTTCTGTTTCTTAAAGGTATACTTGGGGAAACAGAATGTACCCTAGCGAATATATACACTCCTAATAAAAATCCAACAAAATTCTTGATAGATACACTGGAGAAACTAATGGACTTCAGGAGTGGGGGATTAATAGTAATGGGAGATCTTAATATATGTTTAGACCCAGAGGTTGACAGTACGTCCGGGGCACAGGAGATGAATAACGGTCAGTTGAAGAAGATAAAACAGAAAATCTATAAAAGCCAACTAGTAGATATATGGAGGATCATGATTGGTAAAGCACGAGACTATACGTTTTACTCCCCTGTGCACCGGACGTACTCTAGGATTGACTACATACTAGTAGACCATAGACTTTTGGATAGGATGGTAGGTGCAAAAATAGGAATTATTACACTATCAGACCACGCCCCCATAGAGATGGAAATGCAAATATCTAGGACCCAGAGACAAAATCCATTGTGGAGATTAAACGAAGACCTCTTGCAAAATGAAGACACCTCAAAGAAGGTAGAGAGAGAGAGCTAAAACAATATTTTGCAACAAATGAAACAGGAGATATCTCGGGATCGGTGGTATGGGAAGCCCATAAAGCCTATATAAGGGGAAAAATAATACAAGAGGGAGCAAAAAAAAAAAGAAAGGAAAAAAAAAATGGGAAACCTCACGACAGAAATATTTTATTTAGAACAAGAACACAAAAAACACAGAGGACACCACCAAGCAATGTATTTAATGCTGGTAAATAAAAGAGACGAATTAAAAATGATCATGGAACAAGAAACAAGGGAAAAGTTCTTTAGAATAGCCAAAGAAAGATACCAGTGGGGGAACAAGATGGGAAAACACCTAGCCAGAATGCTCAGAAGGAAAAAATCCCTAAACTTTATAGGAAAGATACAAACTAAACAGGGAAGGATGGTCTATGAAACTAAAGAGATAGCTGAAACATTTAAAAACTATTACAGTGAATTGTACGCGGGGGAGCTGAACGGGGGTCAGACAAGTGAAAAAAAAAAAAGTAGGAAGATAAGTGAATTTTTAAAAAACGCCAAGCTACCTAAGATCACGGAGAGTTCTAGAGAGTCCTTAGAGAAACCAATTACGGAAGAGGAGATAACAAGAGCATTAGCAGATACAGCGCAGGGGAAAAGCCCAGGCCCAGATGGGTTTACTATATACTACTACAAAAAATTTAAAGATATATTGGTACCTAAGATGTGTCAGTATATGAACGAGTTGGGAAGAGACTTTGAACTGAGTAGCGAGGCACTGTTGGCCACAATTACTGTAATTCCAAAAGAGGCAAAAGATGAGACCCTATGTTCTAGCTATAGACCAATATCATTGTTAAACGTAGATACAAAAATATACGCGAAGGTTTTAGCTATGAGGATGAAAGAACTAATGAACACTTTGGTTCATCCGTACCAAGTGGGCTTTATAGAAGGAAGGGAAGGAAGAGACAATGGGGTGAGAACCCTACTCTTACTCCAGAAGATAAAGGAGGAGGGACCCCCGGGTGTACTTCTGTCGAGCGATGCAGAAAAGGCATTCGACAGAGTAGACTGGGGGTTCCTGTTTCAAATGCTAGACATAATGGGAGTAGGTCCAAAGATGATAATACGGATTAAAACACTGTATAGACAACCAAGGGCAGCTATTAAGATCAACGGATCCCTGTCAGCAACATTCGAGATGAAGAGGGGGACAAGACAGGGATGCCCCCTGTCCCCCCTGCTCTTTGTTCTAGCCCTAGAGCCACTCCTCGAAACAATTAGAAATAATCCTGACATCCTGACAAGCAATAAGTTTATCAAGAGCGATAGAATGGGCAAGGGATAACCAAGAAAAAAGATGGGTAAATATAGAAAAATTTTACAGTAAAACACGAACCCTCCTGATCACAGAATGGTAGACGAGAATACACATTTTCTGACACGGTTGGTCTTAAAAACATGGGATGTAATGTATAAGCAACTGAATAGGGCATATAATTCACCTTTAATAGAATTCAAAGATAATTAATACTTTGCACCAGGGAAAACAAGCATAGGAGGGAATTGGATAAAAAAAGATAAGGTACAACTTAGAGAGATAGTAAAAAAAGGAAAAATAGTCACATTTCAAGAGTTAAAACAAAACACAGATTTATGGGTGATTGATGCATGGAGGTACATGCAATTAAATCTCTTCGTAACTACCTCAACCGATAAGATCAGGAGAAGAATTGACGGCTTTAGAAAAGCTATGTACATCAGAAAACACAAAAAAGACTATATCAAAGATATACAAATGGTTAATAATAGAGGAAGAAGCAGAAGTACCTACATTCATCAAAAAATGGGAAAGGGAATTGGGGACACAGAAAGATTTAAGCACTATTAGAAAAATGTTAGACCTTACCCATAGCTCAGCAGTGGATATAAAAACAGCAGAAATGAACTATGAATGCTTAGCGAGGTGGTATGCAACACCAGACAAGACCTGTAAATTTCAAGAAGGGAAGTCGGCAGACTGCTGGCGAGGATGTGGAGACGTGGGCACAATGGCCCACATATGGTGGAACTATCCGATTATTAAAAAATTCTGGGAAAAGATTTTAGCAATTATTAAAGAAATTACAAAAACAGAGGTAAAGGAGGACCCATGGATGGTACTCTTCCATGGCATAGAAGGGAATGTGAAACAGTATAGAGCCTCCCTGGTCCCACATTTACTAAATGCAGCAAAAAGGTTAATTCCTAAAAACTGGCGGGGAAAAGAAAGCCCCGAGATATGGGACTGGATAAATGCTGTGGAGGAGACCTATATCATGGACCGGATGTATTATAATAAGGAAGAAAAGAGGGAAGTAGAAAAGGATAAATGGAAGTGTTGGAAGGAGTTTAAAAAATCATGGAGTTACGTAGAAAAAATTAGGATCTAAACTAGCCATCGAGAGAAACATGGGTATTGCACAAGGGTTGGGGAGGGGGGTGTGAGGGAGGGGGATTTATATCTATATTTATATATACGGTAGTAAAATGGAGAGATATAATAATAAAGAAAGAATTGTAAAGTTTTGAAGGGGAGGGGGGGGAACTAAGGCTTGGTCTGGCCGGGTTAATAGAAGAGTTGTTTATTTGGTTTTTTAACTCTCCCTGAATATACCTTTTTTGGAAAATGATGAGAAGCCACGGTGATGTAAAGATGAGAAGAGACATCTATGAACAGCCAAGCTGATTTATGTCTCTCTAAAACTTTCTGAGGTGGCAAAAAAAGAAAAAAAAGACAAAAAAGAAAAAAAAAAAGAACTACCAGGGTCGCCAAGGTCGCACTTGTGACCGGGCCCTGGCATTCCACCACTGTAGGGGAGGGGCTCCAGCTGGGGATCAGGGGGGCCCTTTATGGCTTCTTGCACCGGGGGTCCTGATAGCTCTAGTTACACCTTTGTACTAAATGATTTATTGCAGGTCTGGGAGGGCTTATTTACCTGTACCTAGCAAACATGATGACATAACAGCCATAATATCTGTCAGTTCAGGTTGCCTGTCCACCACTATCCAGAGGAAATTTAATCAAATTGTGGGTGTCTATTTTATGATTTCTCACAGCAAAAAAGCTGAGTTTTGTTTGAAATTACATCCCTATTGTTTAACTAAGAAGAGGATCGGGAATGATGGATTAATTTTGGGTAATGTAGAAAATTCCTGTAATTTGATGTTTAAAGCCTAAGCAGTTTCATTAGAATGAAACTTTTACTAGCCATGTTGGTGAAATACCAGACAGGTGGAATCTTTGTCCCCAAACAGAGAGTCATTTAGGCTGCAGAGTCACACTTGATTTAACATATGGACTGTACAACATGACTTCTGTATGACTAAAGATTACCATGTTTGTATTAATCTTATAATAAAAGAAAATGGGAAGAAGGATTCTTACAGTATTACATGTTTGTACAGCTCAGGCGTCAATAAAACACTTAAGTCACAGTATCATTGAGTTCTCATGTGTTAGTGTGGTTTCTTGTGAGCAATTATCCGAGCACGGTGGCCAGAGCGCAGTCTGTGAACACAGGGAGAATGTTGGGAGGAGACAGGTGTGGCCAAATATCAACATTCTCTGTACTCTGAAAAAATAGGCAGCCACCCAGGAAAGACAAACCTTCCCTCTACAAACAGAAGAACTCCATTGTTTTCAGAATGTCATACAAGTGCATTGAGATTTGCAGCCTGATATTTACTGTTTGTCGATTTCCTACACTAATATATACATTTGCATGCTGGAACATAAGTGTTTTGCATGACTGTAAAGTTTCAGTTTATCTTTGCAGGTTATGTAATGATAACTTCCTTGATGTATCATATGTAGTGATGCAGTTTATTAACATGCATGCTTAAAGAAGACTTGTGATGGAAAAAAGAAAATGGAAAAAAAAGAAAAACAACTGGCCTCAGATGTGTTCTGAGAGTCCTCCAAATATGACCCATAAAGCCTCCCTTATGGTTACTGGAAAATAGTCATACTCACTCCCTGCATTGAACCAACAATAATAGCTTGGGTTGCCACCTTTTTTTAAAAAAATGCTGACTATGATGGGCATGGTGTAATTGTGGGTGTAGCTGACTTCAGGTTTTCTTTTAAATACCTTGCTCTTTCCTATTAACCCTGCCTGAGATCAAGAGAAAGACATGCTAGCCTGTAAAGCAAAATATGTGTGTATAATAGTAAATCTGCATACTTCCATGTTGAAATGAAAGTAAGTGCACACACCATTAGCTATATGCACAATGAGCTAAAAATATTAATATTGCATTATACAGTATACTCATTTGGCAATGGCATTGGGTGGCTTGATCTGAGAATGTGGAGAGCAGCTGTAATGGCTGGCCAAAGGTGACAGCACTACAGGATAGCTAGTTTTTCATGAAATTTCATTATTTCATGAAATCTATTAATCTTATATCAAAGGCTGTAACTCCCCAACATTTAGGATCACAAAGCAACACTGTAAAGTTCTCCTCTGGTGGTCCACACAACTGAAAACTGGCTCCTTGTAGGAGTGTACATAGTGTGGATGTGGAGGTAGAAGGCTTGCATAATATCTGTAAATCTGGTTCTGTTTACACCTTATTGCAGTCTGGTAAATGACCTGCAAATTTTGATAAACACGATAAAAAAAAAATTACATTTAGCTCCTCATCAAAAATGTAAGACCACTGTAGCACTCAAGTACATCAGAGCTCTTGAAAAAACACACCAGGTGAATTTGGCCAAACTTGCTCTTGGCCATACAAAAAAGCGGAGTTCCACACAAAAATGGAACGTCCGCTTTTCGGAACCCTCCCCCCCTCCGGTGTCACATTTGGCACCTTTCAGGGGGGAGGGGGGTGCAGATACCTGTCTAAGACAGGTATTTGCACCCACTTCCGGCATAGACTCCCATGGGAGTCTATGCCTCTTCCTGTCCTTTCGTGCTGTCTCCTGGGAAACACACAGCTCCCAGGAGATAGCGGGGACCACTTGCAAATCGCGCATGCGCAGTAGGGAACCGGGAAGTGAAGCCGCAACGCTTCACTTCCTGATTCCCTCACCTAGGATGGTGGCGGCAGCTGCCGAGAACCGAGCGGGTTCTCGGCGTCGCCTGCCGACATCGCTGGACCCTGGGACAGGTAAGTGGCCATTTATTAAAAGTCAGCAGCTGCAGTATTTGTAGCTGCTGGCTTTTAATATTTTTTTTTTTTGCAGTTTGGGTGGACTTTCTCTTTAACTTCATAAACACTCTAAACACATGCTGGTAAGTTAATTGGCTCCTGTCTAAATTGGCCCTAGTAAGTGTATAAATGTGTGTTAGGGACCTTAGGTTGTAAGCTCCTTGAAGGTAGGGACTAATGTGAATGTACAATATGTATGTAAAACGCTGTGTAAATTGACGGCGCTATATAAGTACCTGAAATAAATAAAATAAACAGCTTTATAGAAGAGCTAAGAAGACCACATTGAATCCAGACAATCGTAGGAAATACTTTACAGGTGTTTCATCTACAGGTGTGCCAATAAGCATGTCCTTTTACTAAAGTAGAGGCCAGGACAGCAGAGATTGATTGTTGGGTCACGTTCCTTTAACAATATATCTGCAATATTCAAACAAACAAGCAAACCATCAGGTATTTCTGGTAATATTCCTGACTCCTCCTTGTTGGTTTACATTGGCATTCACACTGTTTGTGTTTGAATATAGTAATATGTTAGTCTAAAGTCTGCCAGCTTTAGGAATGGTTGATGAGACAAGAATGGTCATACAAGCTTCTGTGTATGTGGAGTGTGCCAGAAATATTCCTGCAGTCTGCAGCATTGCTCCTAACTGGTAAAAAAAAAGATCTGTCAGCTTCTGTCTCCTGTTCATTCATCTTTAGTGCTGAGAAAGGGACTGGGGAATGTGTCCTCTGGGGCAAGAAGCTCCACCCCCCTGAAATGAGTTTGCCACCTCCCTGGAATGAGTTTGCCACCTCCCTGAAATTAGTTTTTGCAGCTTGGGATGTCTGCTAATCTTTATTCTTGTTTCACATCTTAGTGATTTACTTTGTTGATGGAGTGTTTTCACTGATCAGTGATCAGTTATACCCAATATTTACTACTTTGCAACTAAGTAGTAAAGTGATTTTAACCTAGAATTGCCCTAAACCAAAAGGCACTTCAACCCAAACATTCCTTTAACCTCCCTGGCGGTATGATTATTTCAGATTTTAGGTGCTGAAAGCGGTACCATTATTTTGCATGGAAATTTGGCGTTTTATATTGTAGGCCTGTAATTCTTAGGAACTCACTTAAATCTGTCCGTTCCCTGCGAGCGTTGCGACGCACGGGGACGGAGTTCGGCGGTAAATTCAAAAGTGAAACACATAGTATAGATACAGCATACTGTAATCTTACAGATTACAGTACTGTATCAAATAACTACACATCCCCCTTGGTCCCTAGTGGTCTGCCCAGTGTCCTGCATGCAGTTTTATATATATAAAACTGTTCTTTCTGCCAGGAAACTGGAGATTGTCCATAGCAACCAAAACTGTCTCTTTACATCAAAAGTGCTTTTAGACCAGCTAGAAAAAAGCGATAATAAATTAGAATCACTCGCAGAATTGAGTGATAGTGATTTGTGGGGAAATCCGTCACCAAACACTAAAAGTAACAAAAGCGACAATTCTGCAACTGAGCAAATTTCAGTGTTTTTGATTTGATTACATTATTATATAATTTTTATTATTATTATATTATTATTTGTTATAATTATTTATAGTTATTTATTATATTATAATTTTTTATTTCGTTTTTTAAACTTTATCATACCCGGGATGTCTACTAGACTCTTGTTTGGACAGATTTAAGTGAACTATTCCTAAGAATTACAGGCCTACAATATAAAACGCCAAATTTCTGTGCAAAATAATTGTACCGCTTTCAGCACCTAAAATCAGAAATAATCATACCGCCAGGGAGGATAATAACAAATAATAATATAATAATAATACTTTTTATTCAATACATTTTAGTAAATAATATAATCAAAAACACTGACATTTTTTTTGGCCAAACAAGGTTGCAATATTAGTAGTCATATTGCTTCAGTAAACGTCCCGGGTATGGAAAATGTTAAAACATGGTACAGCACAAAGTCCGACGTCACAGTCAGGACAGTAGAAACTGGTTTCTTTTCTGATTTTCCTTCCAGTGTCGTCATCTTAGAGCAGCAAACCACACACATCCTTGTAGGTGCTGACTTCTTTTCCGTTGGTGGAATGTGGTCTATAAAGTGATGATCAGTTCGGCAACTTTCCAAACAAAGTCCGCATGAACCACACTTTTTTAGAAGAATGAAGGCATTCCACAGGCACTGTTCAAGGAGATGCCTGAAGATTTTTTTGTAATATTTTTTTGTTGCTTTCTCATGGCTGGATAAAAAGTCATGGCCTGGTCAACTCTGTCAACACCTCCCATGGTGTTGTTGTAGTCCATCACAACTTGTGGTTTCATTACGTCTTTTCCACCTTTTGTGTGTAATATGACGGTAGAGGTGTTGTGAATAGTACTCATTAGGCACACATCTTTTTTGTTGCTCCATCTCAGTGTCATCATTTTGCCTTTCTGCCAGGCAACTATTTCTCCTGCCTTGAGCTTTTTATTGCCAATGGTTGGCAGCATGTCACGCCGGTTAGCTATAACGGTCCCATATACATCTGTCTTGTGCTATAGAAGGAACTCATAGAGTTCTGAAGAAGTGTAAAAATTATCTGTGGTTACACAGTAGCCCTGATTCAGTAATGGCTCAATCAAAGTAAGAACGGAATCGGTTGCCATTCCATAATTACTAAATCTTTCGTTGAATTTGGTTCCTTTCCCGGTGTAAAGGACCAAATCCCATATGTAACCAGTGCTGGATTCACAGAGCATGAATGATTTTATGCCAAATCTTGCTCTCTAATAGGGCGTACACACGGTCGGACTTTGTTCGGACATTCCGACAACAAAATCCTAGGATTTTTTCCGACGGATGTTGGCTCAAACTTTTTTTGTCTACACACGGTCGCACAAAGTTGTCGTAATTTCCGATCGCCAACCACGCGGTCACGTACACCACGTACGACGAGACTAGAAAAGGCCGGTTCAGAACCAAGCGCGGCACCCTTTGGGCTCCTTTTGCTAATCTCGTGTTAGTAAAAGTTTGGTGAGAGACGATTCGCGCTTTTCAGACTCGTGGCTTTCAGATCGTTTTCTGCCATTCAGTTTGTGCTTGTCAGTTCATATCGGAGTTTTCTGTGCAATCTTGCCCGCTCATTGCTGTTTTTTCAGGTCGCTCTTCACAGGCCTTGCTGTTCTTCAGTGCGTTCTGTTACTTCATTACTTCGTTCTGAGCAGCCGACCGTTTTCTAGCCATGTTTCGTATGCGTACTCCTCGTAGAGTTCGTGCTGTGCGGGGGCTTGGTGTTGGGGTCCTGACCTTGACACAGGTCCAGTCCATGAACAGGGTGGGGAGGAGTTAATGGACCAAGAATTGGTTGCTTCAGCGTGACCAGTTCTCTCATATGCCTTTGCTCCGTGAGATCCGTGAGAATAATCCTGACAATTTCAGGAACTTTCTCAGGATGACGGACCCCGTATTTCACCGTTTGTTGGCTTCGCTGACCCCCTATATCAGCAGGCAGGATACCTGCATGAGGCAAGCCATCACTCCGGAGCAGAGGTTGGTCGCTACCCTGCGGTATTTGGCAACAGGGAGAAGTCTGCAGGACTTGAAGTTCTCGACAGGCATCTCCCCCCAGGCTCTGGGGATCATTGTCCCAGAGACCTGTTCTGCCATCATCCAGGTCCTGCAGAAGGAGTATATGAAGGTAAGATTTTTATCCTTTTATATCACATTTTATTGTATTGAATGTTTGATAATATATTGTATTTCTTTCCCCATTCCCTAATTACCATGCTTGTAATATGCTGTGAATGTCCCCTTTGTCCTCATGCATGCTGGATTTTTATGTAATTATTATTTTAGGTCCTTCATACATATTTGCCCTTCACTAACCTCCCCAGCATGGTGTCTCCTGGCCTATATTCACCTCATGTAGTCACTTAACAATGTATTTTATCAGCTCCATAGTAGTGCTTTACCCCAAACACCCCCTAAAATGTTTGAAAATGTTATTTTTGATTTAAATTCAGGCAGAGTGCCAGAGGCTTTTTTTGTGGTGTCCCCAAATAATTTTTAGTAACCCTCCCTCCCCCAACTGCTAAATCAGCTGATCCCAATTCTCTATCCTCAATCATCTATCTGCTGACTTTGCCAAACCCATACACACTATACCCACCTCTTTAGTGCTCAGATTTATGGATGAATTCCCCAAAGCATGTAGTGCAAGGGCCTGCCTGTATACTTTCCAATGGTACTGTTTAAAGTTTTTTATCCTATTATTATCTTGATCGGTAATAGCAGAATGTCCAAATGTCCTCAAATGTGTACAGTGTGTATTTATATCTTTGTATTCAGACACTTCTTACCTGTCCAGTGGTCTGCCAATAGTGTAACTAAGGAGGGGCTGTTCAAAGTAATACCCATTATTTAGGCATGCATCTCTCAATGAAGTGAAGAGGGTTACCTGTCCAAGATTTCCACACACCCCCTATAATGTTAGAAATGGCCCATGAGAGGGGGGGGGGGGAATATGATAGGTGTACCTTATACTTTGGTGTTGTTAAATTCCCCTTAATAAATGCTATCTGGAGATTGCCCCATAATGTTTGTGTATAATCTGCTTGCCATGTTTCAGAGTAAAAATAGTAATGTTTATTGTTTTTTCCTCAACAGTTTCCTTCCACGCCACAGGAATGGCAGACTGTGGCCTCCCACTTTGCCGAGCGGTGGGACTTTCCTAACTGCGGAGGGGCAATTGATGGGAAACACGTCCACATCGTCCCACCACCCAACTCGGGGTCGTACTATTATAATTACAAGGGGTTTAATAGTATAGTGATGTTGGCGGTGGTGTCGGCTAATTACGACTTCTTGTATGTGGACGTGGGGAAGAATGGCCGGATGTCCGATGGTGGAGTCATCGCCCAGACGGAGTTCTACAGGCGTCTCCAGAATGGCAGCTTGGACTTGCCAGCTCCAGAGGACAATGTGGAAGGACTCGCATTTGTGTTCGTTGCTGATGAAGCGTTTGCGCTGGGGGACCACCTGATGCGGCCATTCCCAATGAGGACCCTCACCCCGGAACAGAGGGTTTTTAATTACCGGCTGGCCAGAGCCCGAAGAGTGGTGGAGAACACATTTGGAATCCTGGCCAGCCGGTTCCGACTATTTCTGACACCCATCCATATGGCAGAGTATAAACTGAACCATATTATACTGGCGTGCTGTGTTCCGAATAACTTTTTAAGGAAACATTCGGCCAACTATGCTGGCTCAGTTGGGCCTGAGGCCGGAATCCTACATCAAACCACACTGACGGCGCTTGAAAGTGGCCATCCTGGCTTGCCCTCCCTGAGTGCCCGTGATGTCCGGTTACGCTACCTGGAGTTCTTTGCAGGTAGGGGGGCTATCAATATGCCAGCAAATCTGTGAAGCCTTTTTATAATAAAAAAAAAAGAAATTCTTGGTGGACATTTACTGCTTGTGTTTGTTTTAGCTGACCCTGACAGAAATGTGTTGAGTCCAGAAAATGTCGTGATTGTGTAACCTTATAAAAAGCACTGTTGGCTGTTATTTCCTAAATGCAAAAACACATTTCACTACAAGTGCACTTGCAACTGCACTGAAACTGCACTTGTAGTGCCAAGAGGATTTGCCCTTAGGAAATAACACCCATTTTTGCAGAAAACAACAATTACATCACCCCAAAAGTGTTGTATTGTAGTGTTGAGACAATAATCCACACATTCTTGAGTAAGCAACTTTTTTATACCTGTACAATCACATGTGCATTTACCAAAGATTTTTAAAACAAACCAACATGTTTGTTGTATAACAATTTTTGCAGTAGCATTATCAAAAATCGAAATGTCCATTTCAGATAAAACAGGCATGTGTAAAACCAACAAGAAAGGCCAAAAAACTTGAACTTACAAAGTTCACATTAGGTAAAACCCGAAGGCTATATCAGACATCAGTATTTAGGAACTGGGTTTGAAATAGCGTTCAGATGGGGGGAAATCACCCCTGGAAAAGCCAAATTTGGAAGATGCACACCACGAATGTCAACATGTGCTATCTGCCATCAGGGGGGATCAAGGGAAGTGTTTTGGGGGAGCAAGCCCTTCCTCAACGCTACTTTATAATTGAGGAAGGGGTTGCACCCCCAAAACGCATCCATTGATCTCCCGTGATGGCAGATAGCACATGTTGGCACACTGTGTGCATCCTCCAAATTTGGCTTTTCAAAACATTGCAAAAAAATTTAAAAGATTGGACCACAATCCAAAAAGTGATTTTGTGGGGTTTTAAATTCGCCCAAAACATCAATGATGTTATTATTTTTTTTAATAACATCATTGATTTTTTGCTGTATGTTTTGCAGTTCGACATTACACCCCATGATCTCCCCGATCAGGATCTGGGCACTTTCTGATGTGAAACATTCTGGATCACGATCACCTAAAAAGAGAGAAACAAAACAAAAACAGGTCTCAAAAATCTGCCACCATCCATCTCGTTTACCTGAACCTGTGGTCGCAGACACTCACCTGTTGTGGTGCCAAGCTCCACCACATCTTCTTCTTCCTCCTGCTCAGCTTGGGTTGGTGGTATTTCACCTTCTTCCAGAGGTGGGGGGTCTCTGGTCTCCTCGGATGAGGGGTGTCCTCCGAGTCTTTTCTCCCCTATGTAAAACAAAAATGGTATAATTAGCACACAGATATTTGATAGCAGAACTATAAATAGGAAACATTGCTTGGAAGTGGGGTACAATTGTCTATTTTAGCCGAGTTCCAAGATGTATTTTTTTATTGGCCTTTGTCAAGCTGCAATACTTTACCTGTTTAGTACAAGCTTCACAGATGGAGACCCACCTATAGTATACACTGGAGCACCTGTGTGCCCCCCCTAATAAAAATGGTGTTCTTGTGTCCCACACTAGTGCTCCAGTGTCCAGATGTGAAAACAGCTGCTCAGTGTCCTCTCCTTACACAGAATCTAGTTGGCATTTCATTCTAGTAACAAACCCATCTACACAAACAAATATTTGGCATCCAAGTAGGCCCCAAAAAATGTGGGAAAATGCATATGGCCTAAACAATGGTGTTTTAGAGGCCTGAAAGAAAAATGTTTGATACGAACGAATAATGGGCCCATGAACATTAAAGTTGCCCTTTTAAATGTTACAATTAATAAAAGCATATGGAGCAGCACGAACGCAATAAAGACAGAAAGAATAGGAACACAGCACAACTACTTACTTTTTTGCAGCACTCTCCGGATCTTTTGGTACTGCTCTGGCTCTCTTAACTTCAGGTCCGACCACCGCTTCCTGAGCTGATCTTTCGATCTTCGTACCCCGAAATTCTTGTGAAGGCTTTTGACCACTTTCGCCATGATCTTTGCCTTTCTGATGTTGGGGTTGGGGTAAGGCCCATACTTTCCGTCATAGTCGGACTTCATGATGTCGACCATCTCCAACATCTCCCCAAAGGACATATTTGTGGCCCTAAAACGTCTCCTTCTGGATCGGGACGTGTCCGGATCCGGGCTTTCCTCCTCCTCCTCCTCGTTGCTATAATTAGCACACACCTGCTCTAACTCCGCCATGTGCTCTTCACCCACTGCGCTGAACGAAAAGGGGTGGGGAATAGACTAGAAAGAACATCAGGGGCGGGTGGAGTTACACGCATGCGCAGTGTGTATAAAGCGTAACACGCGTGCGTATTACGTACGATCTGTGAGCGGAGGAAGGAGCATTGGACGCGCCGATCGTAAGAACGAAGGTAAGAGACAAACTTGTGCCTATACTGCTTCTGCATTGAAGCCTATATTGTAACAAGATTAGGAGAGTTTTGTCTTACATTAGGCTTTGTCTTGTGTTGTGTCTTGCAGTGAACATGAATATCTTAGTGAAAGACAATGACTTCATGTCAGTATTCATAGATATCTTAAGGGAGCTGCCCTGTCTGTGGGAGATTAACCACCCCCATTTCAAGAACCAAGCAAAGAGGAAGGCAGCACTGGTGCAATTGTGTGAAATTGTGAAGCAGGTGATCCCCACGGCAGACATCACCTATTTAAAGATTTTCATTGGTGGCCTGAGGAGCACATATCTAAGGGAGCGCAAGAAAGTCCTGGATTCACAGAGATCCAGAGCAGCAGATGACATCTATGTCCCCAGGATGTTGTACTACGACAGGCTGCATTTTCTGGCAGGTCAGACTGAAACCAGGCCATCCCTCTCCAGTCTTCCTTCCACGCTTCCTTCCCCCCCGGCTGAGGCTTCTGACGCCCAACCTGGGCCTTCCAGGCCACATGTGGAGGAGCCCAGATTGAGCCAGGTATAGCACTCCTCTAAATATTTCTGCTTGTCCAATCAATGATGTTAACTAGATGTTAGTTGGGAGTACTAATTTAGGATTGTGATTGATGAAGCAACAACTAAAACCATGTCCCTTTTTCATACACAGGGAAGTCTCAGCCAGGAGGTGGCCGGACCGAGCCGGCTGGCTGATCTGCAGGTCCCTCCACCCCCCCTGAAAAGAGAAAGTGGCAGTAGGAGGAGTGCCCTAGAGGAGGCTACCGGAGGACTCTTTTGGAGGGCTACAGAGGTCCTGGGAGCACGACAGACCGTGGAGGAGGACATTGCTGCCGTCATTGCATATAAAATGCAGAGGATGGAGGAGGGCCAACAAGTCTTGTGTGAGGCGCTCATATTGGAGGCTCTTAACAAAGGTATGAGGGGCCAAATGACAACTCAGACACACCTTTGCGATGGTCCTCCTCCTCCTCCTGCAGGTCCTCCTCCTCGTCCTCCCTCTCCTCCAGGTCCTCACAGTCCTCCTCCAGGTCCTACTCCTCCTCCTGCCACATCTCCAACTGCACAGCCACAGCCGGGACGGAAGCGTGAAAGGAAGACCAGAAAGTGAGGACCCTGGATCCAGTCTGGTCGGCCAAAAAATGCAGCCTCTTGTGGTACCACAGCCTGGGGACACACATGTCACCTGCTGCTATCCGGATCTCTGCGAATTCTGGACCAGACTGCCCTCCCTTACATATGGACTCCTCAGGCCACCAATTTTGATGTTCAAGAATTGATGTCTGCCGTGGGGGTCCCAGGCTTTGCTAATTTCTCATGTTGAGCCAGTGTTGCCTTCCTCTTTGTTTGGTTCTGATCCCTTAATTTTTGTTTTGAATTATACTCTCCTATGTGTTTTACTTCAAAAAGGACAGTTTTTTTGTGAGGATTCAGGTACATTTCAAATATACAATGTGAAATTAACAAGGGACACCAACACCAAACAATCTCCTTGAGATTAAATAATAAAAGATATCAATGGTGTTGGGGTAACTTGATACACAAAACACACACAAAAATATTCTGGAGTAAAAATAAAAATAACATTGAACAAAGATCAGCCTTTGAAAAAATCCAAACATTAAATAAAAAAACAGCTTAAAATCCCAAAAAAAATTAAATTAAAAAAAAAAAAATTCTGTCAGATGTGACAACTAATAACAATATATTCAGGGAATCCCAATAAAAAAAACAAAAATAAAACTTTGTGAGAAGTGTGTGTGAATATGAGCAGCAAAACTACTTAATTCTTGTCACATTATAAAGAAGAAGAGAGTGCGCTGTATTAAACCATTTTTAACATTGCAGCGTGACGAAAGTGCTGTATCCATTGCGAACGCTAAGTTTACCAGAACGAGTTGTTCCGTCTCGGAATTTCTTCTGAGCACGCGTGGCACTTTGTGCGTCGGAACAGGCCACACACGGTCGGAATTGACGCGATCGGATTTTGTTGTCGGAAAATTTTATCTCCTGCTCTCCAACTTTGTGTGTCGGAAAATCCGATGGAAAATGTCCGATGGAGCCCACACACGGTCGGAATTTCCGACAACACGCTCCGATCGGACATTTTCCATCGGAAAATCCGACCGTGTGTATGGGGCATTAGACACAATATATTGTATCCAGCTGAGTCTTCCTTTGTAGTTCATTAGACTTTCGTCGATACTGATGTCTCTATCTGGTACATAGGTCTGCTGGAAATTTTTCTGAATAATTTGATATACCTCCCAAATCTTTTTTGAGTTTTGGTGCTGGATGAGAAGTCTCATCAAATTCTTTATTATTTTGAAAGTGCAAATATTTCATTATCAGAGAAAAATTTGTACTCCGACATGACCGTGCCAAAAAAAAGAGTGGCTAGTAATTTGTTGGTTGTCCTATTACCACTTCTGCAGGGGTTTCCCCACCACTCCCTGAAGAATTATGAGGCCCAGAAACTTCCAGATGTCCTGTTTGGTCACTGATAAAATAGACAGAAGATAGACAGAAAGACCCTGTTTAAAAGTACAAGGAAGAGGAAAAAAGATCAGGGAGAGATTCTGTTCATTACAGGGTATAATAATCAATACAAGGATGTTGAACGGATTATCCATAGATATTGGCCTAGCCTACAAGAGGATAGAGTTCTATCAAAAATTCTCCCTAGAAAACCTAAATTTGTCTATAGGAGAGCACCTAATCTCCGTAATTTTCTAGTACATAATGCTGTAGATCCCCCGAAGCAAGTAAAAATCAGCACAGGCCTAAAAGGGTTCTATAAATGCCGTAGGTGCCTAGCATGTAGGGTCAGCAAACCACAACCCAGGAAGAGAGAAACATTCAAATCTACAGTTGACCACAAACAATACAAAATCAGGAAACTAATCACATGCCAGAGCACTTACGTCACGTATATTATAGAATGTCCCTGTCACCTTCAATACGTGGGCAGAAGCACCCGCCCCCTGGCAGTCAGAATTAGGGAACATATTAACAATATAAAGAAGGGGTTCCCCAAACACCATTTGTCTAGACATTTCGATGAGGTGCATCAGAGAGACCCCACAGGGCTTGTGTTTTATGGTATAGGTCATGTGGAAGATCATTGGAGAGGAAACAACAAACTCACTCTGATCTCCCAAAATGAAACCGAATGGATCTACCGCTTACAATCCCTGGCCCCGAGGGGGTTAAATCTGGATATAGATCTGAACTGTTTTATAGCTAACCCTTAGCTATGGACCTGTTTAATTATTGCTACCATATGAAAAGCCCTTTGGGGGGATCAATTAATATTGATCCAACTATTGATCCTAGTATTGGCACCCCTCAGGTGCCCCATCATGCCTCCCTGTTCTATGCAGGACATACCTAAGACCTGTATGTGGGGTTTTTTCCCTATACCATACAGCCTGGGGACACACAGGCCCCCAAGGTATTTTTTATTTTTTTTTCTGACATGGGTACCTATGATCAGGGGTATACATGTGGAGCCCCCATATGTTGGTGTTGACCCTGAGAGGGGACAGGAGGGGGTGTACATACACTTGAGGGGCTACTGATGGTTGTTTTGCCAGAATATATAACATCATTATACATGAGTACGTATACTATTCCATCATATGAACACAGGGGTTCACTATGTGTTATATTGCTTCTTTTTTAAAAATCCTAGTGAACGTATTTTTAAATATTTTTTTCTTATGTTTAATATATATATATACTTTTATTAATTAATTTTTTATCTATTAATTATTTTTATTTTTATTGATTAAATTATTAATTTTATACATATGTTTTGCTCCTATTATGCCGATACCAATTCCTTATTCCGGCTTATGTAATAATTGATGAATATAACCCCCTAGGGAGCTAGATGCGGGGGCTAGAACACTCTTTAATTTTGATATCCCGTGAGGCTAGGGGTTATCATGTCATCAACATTATGGGTAGAGTAGCAATACATCGGGCTACCACTAGGTCCACCCAACGTACGATCCATCCTATTTCCCCTCTTATCCCTGCATTTAAACAGCTTGGAGCAGGAGTTGGTATCGTTTAGTCACTCTGAGAGGTCAATTGAGCACTAATGCTATGTAGAACATTACTATCTATGCTGTTAAGGATCATGCTGTTAAGTCTGCTTTTTTAATGACAAGCGGAGATATAAGTTCAGGCTCCCATATATGGCAATTGGATCTCCTCTCCGCCTTGCAATGATTTGCTCTGGGAGGCGACATGAGATTATGAGTACACCCAGGGGAGGAGAGTGGGAGGAACACATACACTGCTTGTTTTTAAATAACATAGGACGAGGTACGCTAGCTGCGCCTTTGATAACGTCGATGACGAAACGCGTAAGGGGGAGCTACGCACTGACGTCACACGCGGAAGTAGGAGAGTGTGGAACGCAGCTGAGGCGCACGCCGCGCAGCTGACGGTTCCAGACGGCCTGCACTCTCCATACGAAACAGCTTTCACTCTGTGTGACTGTCTGGATTGGTTTTTGAACTTTTTATTCACCTGGTTTATTTTTATTTTTGTACTGTTAAGCTCTCATTCCTGTCTGGGAGAGCTTCTGAGGATATACTGAAGGAGACCTCACAGCTGGAGCGGTGGACCTTGATGACCCATACACATCTTACTGGTGCCTACTATTACATGTCTACTACCCCTGCAGGGGTGCAGGGAGCTGGTGAGTGGGGATCTTTGAGGGGGAGTACCGCAAGTCACTGGATTTGATCAGCTGTTTTCACGAAAGTCACCGATTACAGACGTTTTCACTTCCTGCCATTGGACTTTATTATACTTTTTACACTATATATATATTCTTTTCATCAAAATTTTTCCACTAAGTTGTTCATCAATTTTCATTACTCTTCCATTAGTTTTATATTATCTAATGTGCAACCCTGCACTATATGTCTAATGTTGGGACTATTCAAATTCACCTTTTTGCTTATAAGCACATTTGGGGATCAATATAAGTTTGTACCGTGGTGTTTTATTTAACTTTATTTTGTTTGATTGTCACTATTTGATTTTTTATCAATTGTCACCTATTTAATTTGTGTTGATTAATCACATGGTGTACACCTGCATGTAGGTATGAGACTGACCTGCTAACACAGTCCACTCAGGTAACGGTGGACATTTAGATCCACTACCTAATGAGGGATAAAGGTGTGTATTTATTACTATATAGTTCCTGGTTCCTTTTGAGGTTCATTAAATTATAAATCAAGGTACCCTGATAAGGTAGCGCCATCCACCCCTAACCAATCCCTTTCACTGTTTGGTCACTGGTTCCCACTTTCTGCTACTTGCAAACCTCTGATGCGTTGCAGCTTGTTGCTCCTGGTATCGATTTGTCTCCATAACAAATTGTTTGATAACCTCATCAGTCAAAAAGAGTTGGAGGTATGCCAAGGGGTTGTCATCTTCAACCTCTACTTTGCTACCGGGTGCTCCAGTAAATGGGAATCTTGGGGGTGCTACGTGCTCCGTACCGCAGTCATTCGAGCACCAAGTCCGCACATCACTGGGCACAGTCGCAGGATCATCGCTGAAATCGTTTTCTGTGCCTGATGACAAACTTCCCCACGAATCGCTATCACTCAATTCTGCAAGTGATTCTGTATCACTGTCACTGTTTTCCAGCAGGTCATATGCCACTTTTAAAGGTAAAGGCGTGCTTTTTTGAAGCTATGGTCACTCTGCAGTTTCCAGACAGAAAGTACAGTAAAACAGCAGGCAAGGGCACTGGATAAAGCACTGGGGGGCAAACTAAGGTCAATTTTATTTTATTTCCAACAGGATTACAATTTATCAGTGTGTTTGTGCTTTATACTATTTGAATTTGCCGCTGGTTCAACCCCCCCAAGATCCAGTGATGCAATCCCGAGGTGTGGCTCGGGGTTACCGCTAATGGTACTGAAATCTCACCCCGAGCCACACTCGGGAATACCACCAGGGGGGTTAAAATGTAACTAAAGGCAAAACTTTTTTTGTTTTTTTTGTTTTAGATAGAGTAGAGAGAGTTTAGAACACCTGTCAGCTTTTATTACTTTCTGTGCTCCCATTAGGGTGCTCCGCCTTCTCTATGACACCCTGGGATTCCCTAACTTTGGAGAGATTTGCTCTCAATTCCTGTTTTGGCTATGGGGCAGGAAGTGATGGAAAATCTCCCCTATGGGACACAGATGAAAAAAAAAAACCTAACGAGCTTTAATACACCACCCCCCCCTCCTTATTTTGTCCAAAATGAAAAAAAGTTTTGTCTATGGTTACACTTTTAAGCTGGGTATACATGTAGATCCCTGCATCCACACAAGTGATATGGTTGCAGGGATCTCCCACACTACCTTATTATATTCTCACAGTGGGGACTCCTCCCTGTCAGAATGAACAGATTGGCTGCAGTAGCTGAATAAATGCTGGTTTTCCAGCAAGACCATTCAACAGAAGTCTAACCCCCGACTTCTGTTAAACAAAAACAGCAGGAAGAGGGTCCCTGGGTCAGTGTGATAGTAAAAGCACTTTATTAGGATACACTTACATAAAAGTATCTTGCAAGCTGCACACAGGGTGGATGTGAATTACCCATCAAGCAGTCAGCCGTCACAAGGGATGAGAAGACCACTGTGGGGAAAAGCTCAAACCAGGCATATTGAACTATATAACCAGCAGCATCTCCAGCTCTCACACCTGCTCTCACAGAGCTAGCAAGAGACTAAATCAGGACGTGGCGGACCTCAACGCGTTTCCGAGGTGCCACCTCCTTCTTCAGGCAAACCCGCCCCCCTATAATGTCAGGACAGAATAAAACAAAAACACCCAATCAGTACAGAGACTGGGCGTGGCCAGTCGTCCAATCAACAGGGCTATACTGGCCAACTTTTCTAGCTGTAATCCAATCTCCAGCATGTAAAGCTGTCATAGCATGGCACAAGTGTACCTATAGCACAGCGGGCAATGAGCTAAAAAGTATATTAAATAGAATAAAGGAAAATGGGAATGATTATAAAAAATCCTTAAAAATTATAAAAAATTTCATCTGATCTGAATGAACGGCTGCATAGTAACACATCTATGATAGTATTTTATAACAAATGGTAAAAAAAATCAAATAATAACTATCTAAAAGGTGACTTCAAATAAGATAACCTATTATGATCACTACATGATTAATTACACTAAAAAATACAAATTATAAATTTATCGAGATACATACCAGGTACTAATTCCTATCAGCATATCTAAAAGGCGTTGGATATATACACAGACTATGAGGAGGGGGCGGTAGGTAAAAAAAAAGGGAGGTGGATCAGTAAAGGATAGAAGGGGGAGGTAAAAAAAAAAAGGAAAGTGGGAAGAGGAGATATACTGTTAGTTGCGAATATAGTTTTAGGTATCATAGAATTGTTTTGACTTCTATCTCTTTGTTCAAACCCCCAGGTGCCAGAGAATTCAAGGTAAAGATCCAGTAGGTTTCCCTACGGCATAACCACTGGAACCTTTCAGCCTGGGAGTCACAAGGAGGGATAGATTCCAACACCCAGACTTTTAACCCTTCCGTTGTTTTTTTATGGACATGAAGGAAGTGCCTAGGGACGCTATGTTCATCTGATCCCTTTTCAATAAGTCTCCGATGTTGCCCGAATCGGGCCCTTGCTGCCCGAATAGTGCAGCCTACATATAGGAGGCCACAGGGGCAAGTCAAACAATATATAACAAATTCTGTTGAGCAACTGTAGAATTGCTTGATATGATAGCTTTTACCTGCATTATCTTTAAAACTCTTCTGGCGGTGCTGGAAAACCGGCACATTTTACATCAGATTTTTTTACACTATAACTTACCCGTCAGATTGCAAAAGGTGGTTAATGTTCTGGCTGAAGTAGTACAGTGAGGAATCCTACTTGGGGCCACCGTATTTTTCACACTTCTAGCTTTGCGATAGATGACCCTTGGTCTCTCAGGCAAAACCGAAGCCAACTTCGGGTCCTGTAAAAGAATACCCCAGTGGCATCTAATGATGTGTTCCATCTTTTTGTGTTGATTATGATACTGGGTAATGAACTTGACCTCTGACTTAGTAACAGAAGTTGTTGGTTTATTGTTGTTACAGTACTGGACAAAAGGGGAAATGGAAGAGGGAGGACCATCCCATATAACGTTTACATCATCAATATATCTTCCATAGAAGACAATCTTAGAAGCAAAGGGTTTACTTCTCCAGATGCATGACTCCTCCCACCAACCTATGTTGAGATTGGTGCAAAGGAAGCACCCATGGCAGTACCATGCACCTGGAGATAGTAACCCCCAAGATGCTTAAAGTAGTTGTGTTCCAAGCAGAATTGCGTACAATCCAATATAAACTGGGCCCGTAGATAATATAGGTTAGGTTCCTGTGCTAAAAAATGCCCTAATGCCGTGAGTCCAACTTTATGCGGGATTGATCTGTACAAGGAAGTCACATTGAGAGAGAGACAAGTGTAGGAACCCTCCCATGTGTAGTGCGACAGGGAATTCAACAGATGGGAGGAATCAAGGACATAAGATGGTAGAGACTGAACTATAGGGTGCAAAAAGCAATCTACATATTGGGACAGACAGCTCGTAATGCTAACCATAGCCACAATGATTGGCCTCCCAGGTGGACAAATGGGAAATATGGATGTTTATAAAGTTCCTTATACAATTATTGATATTCTCCTGAATTGATGACCTTATCTTTATACAGTGGGGACGGAAAGTATTTAGATCCCCTTAAATTTTTCACTCTTTGTTATATTGCAGCCATTTGCTAAAATCATTTAAGTTCATTTTCCTCATTAATGTACACACAGCACCCCATATTGACAGTGTCGGTAAAATTCCATTCTCTCACTGATCAGTCAACTCCGGTCATGTTGATTAGAAGACAGATTTATTACAAATGTACCGGTACATAGGGATGAACTCTGTTCACAGCAAGGAATTTCAGCAGAGTCACCCAGAACCCTTTTACACACATCATTTTATAGCAGTATTTGGCAAGCTACCATTGGCTAAGGCACACTGGTGACTCATGGTGCATCGTCAGCTTTATTGTCAAAAACAGTGTCCTTTACACAATATGCCCTAATATGGTAAACTTTTGCTAGTTCTTTAAATATTGTTGTAGGTGTTGGTCGGAACTAAGCAGATTGCATAAACAATAAGTCAGCGCCATTTTAGCTAGGAAAAAAGCATATAAGGAACAAGGCAAATGTTGATATCACTTGTAATTCTTTACATATTTCTTATCATTCTCTCCTCTGATATCTATATTTGCTTCCTCAATTTATTACTTCAATGCAGGTCCGTTCCACAACTGGGTTTTCAGACCTTAGCAAGTCCTTGACCTTGGCAAGTCCAGTCCATTTCCCAAACCAACCTTCAAGCCAATTTGTGAATGGATCATCAGTACCTGAGTTTTCCGCTAATTCATTCGATAAAGCTGTTAATCCTTCGAGGGCTCTAGTCACGGTTCCTCCAGGAGCTGTAATGTCAGAAATAAAGGTGCAACACATACCACCAAACATTTTACAGACCCCTCCTCTTTCTGCTGGGACCATATCCAATGCCATCCTATTCTGCCATGCCTTCAGAGAGGTAGGGGCTAATTGCTCTGTCAATCTCTTAACTGCATCCCTGGTGTAGTTTACAAGCCTTTGTTGGTTATAATATATATATATATATATATATATATATATATATATATATATATATATATATATATATATTAATCCAGTCAACATTTTTTTTTTACTGTCACCCACCAGAGAAGAGATTCAAATCCAGCTGCCACTCGGTTCCTAGCCTTAAACTCGCTCGGCACTCCACGCGGAACCCCAATCTCATCTATATAGATCTGGGGGTCAAAAGACCCCGCAGGAGAGGTGTCCCTTCTGCTCCCCTGGTGACCCGTCTTCCAAGGGGACTCTGACAGTAAGCGCAGGGGCATTGCCAGCTGTACCAGGGCACAATCCCCTCGGGAATTGGCTGGGATGCTCGCTCTGAGCCTCTTGTCTCCGCATAACCAACAGACGTCTGCCCTCTGGGTGTCATGCTCAACCCAGTTGTCACCCTCTCCCTTTGCAATTTTGTTAATCCTCTCCATGCAGTAGTCATCTGGTAAAGACCCCAAATCTTTGCCACTCTCATTCCCCGGAAGTGCAAAACAAGTAAAGTTGCCAGGGTATGCCGTGACAGCAGGGGGTATCCGAGGTCTCTGAACCTGGGGAAACAATAAACTTAATGTGTGACAGGGAGTGTTGGTGTCAGGTTTGTATGTTTTTTTATATAGCTTCAGCATACACTCTAAACCATCTGGATCTGTATTGTTATTTAAGGGAAAAGGCACTGTAGCCAGCTGGGGTCTGGCCCCTGCACAGACCAAGCAGTTCTCTTTTTTAAGGGTGTTAGCAGTATATATTAACCATTCAAGCCATTCATTCTTATCCTGGTATCCTGTTTCTAATGTTATAGCTTCTTCCACTGTGAGATTGGTGAATCTCACTGTGGATCCTAATACCTCTACTTTAAATTGGTCCTCATTATCTAATTCTTTCTTCTTGTTTGTCTCATCAAGAATTTTCCCAAAGGGTCAGTTCCTGATATCCAAGCTCCTACACGGTATAACCTCTGATCTTCTAGTTTGGGGTCCTTCAGGGAAATCAATAATATATTACAATTCTTTGGTTCTGTACAGGGAGAGTGGGCCGCTTTAGTTATGGTTAATCTATTCTTTAAATCTCCTGCTGCTGGGATCTCATATGGACTGCAGTTGTCCACATGACTGAATCCCAAGTAGTACACCCGGTAGTTCCAGCCAGGTAGCACACGTATTTATCTGCCCAGGTCAGCTTACTTGCTTCTACCTTATCTCCACAATCTATCATCTGGCAGAAATCCACCTGTATAGTACTGGTGGTTCCTTCAACAAAGGTAAGGTTCAATGTTCTTCCTGTCTCTTCCCAATTGATTGGTTCCACTATCCTCCCGTGTCTCCTACCTCCCCGTATAGAGGCCTCTCCTAGAGTCACCAATACTCCCACGAGGAACAAAATCCCTACCATCCTATCTGAAGTGAGGGGGGCCTAGATAGGGCCTTTTATTCACCAAGGTTGAGACAAGCAGACCTTTTATCTGCCTCCCTTTGTAGTTGGACTTTCCCCCTCCTTCAGTCTTTCTGTCCCTACTCTGCCTATATTTACCTTTTTACAGTGGGATTGGTGAATCCAGATAGTCCTTACAGCAATTCTTACTGCAATGGCAGTAGTAAAGAGTACTTGATATGGCCCATCCCACTTAGGGGAGCGCCAGTGCTTCTTTTTGATCACCTTGATGAGCACCCGATTTGTACTTTGTCTTCTCCTATGGGCTCTCCTTCTGGAATGGAACACTCTTGGTTAATTTGTCTCTGTTTTAATAACCTTGACATGTATTCTGCTAAGGCTCTCTCCCCTTCCTCTGTGTGGGTTTCATTTGGTAATAAAGGTATTTTATAAGGTCTACCATACATGATTTCAAATGGACTCAGCCCCTTTTTAGTGAGGGTGATGTGCATGCTTAAACTAGCTAGTGGGAGACAGTACATCCAATTTTTTCCCTGTCTCTTCCATAGCCTTTTTTAGCTTGCTCTTTAATATCCTATTATGTCTTTCTACGAGCCCTGCTGACTGAGGGTGATATGCACAGTGATTTACTTTACTTCTATACCCATCACTTCTGTTAGGTGTTTTATAGTCTGATTTACAAAATGTGGACCATTATCGCTATAAATCTTCTCTGGTATCCCAAATTGTGAAATGATATCTTTTAGTAAGGCTTTGGATACTGTTAGGCGTCAGCACTATATCTCTACCCATGTGGTCAATGCATCAATGATTTCCAAACAATATTTCTTCCTTTTCACATTTGTCTAATTCAATAAAATGAATAAAATGTGTCCCCCTGTTTGACACATGAGTTACTCCCTGTGTCAATACTGCTGCATACCTAAATAAGGATTTTGGCAATACCAGCTTTCCTGCAGGTGATGTGTAGATGTTATCTATTATTGTGCAACCTTTTGTTTTCCGATATTGTTTCTCCCCTGGGGATATATTCTGCTGTATATCAGTAAGGACTGTATGATCTATCTCTATGATTTCCTGTTCTGTCATGTGTCACTTCTGCATATCCAGTTACACTTGTGCCATCAGGATTTTTCGTACTGGAGCCATCAACAAAAAGTGTCATGTCAGGGTTAGATAATGGTGCTTTCCGATATTGTTAAGTGAGGTTGTCTCAAAAGTATTGTCATACAGTAAAGGTGTCGTGCTGGGCTCAAATGTATGGACCAACGGGGCGCGGTCAGTATTGAATACCCAGAAATCCAATTTCTACAAAAATTTGTCATGCCCAAAAAAGACATCATTTGTTTCTTTGTTTCTGGCTTCAGCACCTGGTGGAGGGCTCAAATTCTCTCCTCATCCAGGTGTCGACCTTCTTTTGAGATATTATACCCTGAGTATTTGACCTGCTGTTGCCACAACTGGTGTTTAGTTTTATTTACCTTATGCCCTTGGTATAACTGCCTGGTTAACAGCTTGTAAATCATGTACCATTCTATTGCAGGGGCTATACCCTTCTCTGCTTCCTTCTTAAGGGGGTATCTCCTTCATCACCTTGCACAAAAACTCTACTTTCCCATTTTTTTTTCCATCACTTTCAAATACTTCTCAGAATGCTTAACATATTGCAAAACATCTAAAACTGATGCAGTTCAGTAAGTAACCAAGTTTTTAACAATGTAATCCTTATGATCCTGTTTTAATCCATTAACAAAAGCTATCTTTAGCTGTTGTTGATATGCACTATTCACATCCTCAGCTTCGGGGAGCCCAGAGAACACTTTAAAAACTTCTTGTAGTTTATTTAGATAATCACTGACACTTTCCTTGTCTTCCTTTACAGTCATATTAATCTTTTGCCAGTCAGTTCGTTATACCCATCGGAGATTGCATCTCTGATAGAAGGCAGTCAATCTGTCTGTCAAATCTTGGCTATCAAAGGCCAGTGGTTCCTCTCTTTGTTGAGGGGGCATTGTGGCTACACAGAGGTCCCAATTTCCCTTTACTGATGCCCAATCTGATCCTAGAACCCTCCTTAAAGCCCTTTCCACTTCGACCCCGTTTAGCCTATAACTGTTCCTCAGACCTTCCATATTTTCAATGATTTCTGGGGCCCCAAACTTAGAATGTTTAATATGCTCGGTAGCCTTCTGCACGTCACTCTCAGTTCATAGTCTAAAAACAGTCATAGTTAGGGGCTGACCATTTTTTCTGCCTCTTTGTCCACTAGGGGCAGTCTGGCTTGGCATTTCTCTTCTTTGTTCTCCTTCCTTCTACTCTAATTCTAGCATGCTCAAACCAGTATTCCGCCATTTCTAATCTTTTACTTCTTTTTTTTTTTCTTTCTATCTTTGGGTCCTAACAATTTAAGCTTATCCACCAACTCCTGACACCCTTTCACAGTTAGTTTACCATTGAATCCCAACTTCCTTTCCCACTTAGCACAATATTTAACAGATTTTGGTTATTTGCTATGCATACATTTCTTATCTCCTTCTAATGGGGAAACTATTCCCCATGTCTCTGTTTTCCTTGAGTTTAGAATACGAGACTGGTAATTCTACTCTGGAACTTTGCCAAAATCTATATAAAACAGCAAACAAAGTCCAGACTCTCCAAACAGGAAATAAACATATATATATATAAATATATATATATATACACACATATACATACACGTACACATACACACACACACACACATATAAAACAACTTATACCTTTACCTTATTTACTACAAAGTACAGTTGGTCAAAACAAACAGTATTCTTAACGTTCTGATCAGAATTTTTTTTTTTTACACACACTCACACAAAAGAGGAAGTGCACTTAGGTGTCCGAGAGGGGGGGGGGGGGGAGTGAGTGAGTCCAGTTTTTTTTTTTTTTTTTAACCACAAGTTTGCAGCCAGACAGATCATAAAGCAGGCCTTTTATCAACCTGTAAACCACCAGACTAGCAACCCTTGGATCACAGTAAAGCAAAAATATAAGACTCCCCACACAAAGTTAGCAGTAATGTTAAACATGAGGAGGAAAGAGCGAGAGTTAGTCTCATGATTTAACAAATGCAGCAAAAGGAACAGTGCAGGAAATATTGCTCTCGAGAGAAAAAGAGAAAAACTATTTATCTATGGGGGAAGTGTTTCTGATCAAGTTAGATTGATTCCTGCTCGTACATTCACTTCCTGTTTGTCCCAACCACCACTCAGTTAGAAAAAAAACCTGAAATGGCCACTGTGACTCTCTTTAATCTATCCAAATTACTTGTAGCCACTATTCACAACAATTATCAATCATCTATCGGTACCTTAAATTTTTTTTTAATCTGTCTCGAACAGCGGGCTACGTCTATTTACTATAGGCAACGTCCACAAGTGCCTCTGTCTTCGGCCCCTATGTCACTTAGGTCTTTTATAATCAACTTACAGTGCCGGAATACTTAATAAAAACCCAAATCACCTCAAGTGGAAGAGAAAAGAAAAGAAGAGAAAAGAAAAAAAATCTGTCTTACCTTTCAAAGACTCGGAGGACTGTATCATAAGTCAGGTGTGGATCCCGGAACCGACCAGCCTCTTTTTACCACTTAACTTGAGTGGGAGGACCTAGGTCTCGGTGAGAGGGAGTCTGATACTCACCGATATTTTGGACGGAACCGTTCGATCCACCACCTAATCCTTACTTCCGGCTCGAAAGGACCATGATGTCGGTAAAATTCCATTCTCTCACTGATCAGTCAACTCCGGTCATGTTGATTAGAAGACAGATTTATTACAAATGTACCGGTACATAGGGATGAACTCTGTTCACAGCAAGGAATTTCAGCAGAGTCACCCAGAACCCTTTTACACACATCATTTTATAGCAGTATTTGGCAAGCTACCATTGGCTAAGGCACACTGGTGACTCATGGTGCATCGTCAGCTTTATTGTCAAAAACAGTGTCCTTTACACAATATGCCTTAATATGGTAAACTTTTGCTAGTTCTTTAAATATTGTTGTAGGTGTTGGTCAGAACTAAGCAGATTGCTTAAACAATAAGTCAGCGCCATTTTAGCTAGGAAAAAAAGCATATAAGGAACAAGGCAAATGTTGATATCACTTGTAATTCTTTACATATATCTGATCAGACAGAAAAACACAGAATTGTTGACATTTTTGCAGATTTATTAAAAAGGAAAACTGAAATATCACATGGTCCTAAGTATTCAGACCCTTTGCTGTGACACTCATATATTTAACTCAGGTGCTGTCCATTTCTTCTGATCATCCTTGAGATGGTTCTACACCTTCATTTGAGTCCAGCTGTGGTTGATTATACTGATTGGACTTGGTTAGGAAAGCCACACACCTGTCTATATAAGACCTTACAGCTCACAGTGCATGTCAGAGCAAATGAGAATCATGAGGTCAAAGAAACTGCCCGAAGAGTTTAGAGACAGAATTGTGGCAAGGCACAGATCTGGCCATGGTTACAAAAAAATAATACTGCATTTAAGGTTCCTAAGAGCACAGTGGCCTCCATAATCCTTAAATGGAAGATGTTTGGGGCGACCAGAACCCTTCCTAGAGCTGGTTGTCCGGCCAAACTGAGCTATCGGGGGAGAAGAGCCTTGGTGAGAGAGGTAAAGAAGAATCCAAAGATCACTGTGGCTGAGCTCCAGAGATGCAGTCGGGAGATGGGAGAAAGTTGTAGAAAATCAACCATCACTACAGCCCTCCACCAGTCGGGCTTTATGGCAGAGTGGCCCGACGGAAGCCTCTCCTCCGTGCAAGACACATAAAAGCCCGCATGGAGTTTGCTAAAAAACACCTGAAGGACTGCAAGATGGTGAGAAATAAGATGCTGATGATGATGGTCTGATGAGACCAAGATAGAACTTTTTGGCCTTATTTCTAAGCGGTATGTGTGGAGAAAACCAGACACTGCTCATCACCTGTCCAATACAGTCCCAACAGTGAAGCATGGTGGTGGCAGCATCATGCTGTGGGGGTGTTTTTCAGCTGCAGGGACAGGACGACTGGTTGCAATCGAGGGAAAAAAGAATGTGACCAAGTACAGGGATTTCCTGGACGAAAACCTTCTCCAGAGTGCTCAGGACCTCAGACTGGGCCGAAGGTTTACCTTCCAACAAGACAATGACCCTAAGCACACAGCTAAAATAACGAAGGAGTGGCTTCACAACAACTCTGTGACTGTTCTTGAATGGCCCAGCCAGAGCCCTGACAAACCCAATTGAGCATCTCTGGAGAGACCTAAAATGGCTGTCCACCAATGTTTACCATCCAACCTGACAGA
Source organism: Lithobates clamitans (assembly GCA_037952925.1). NCBI lineage: Eukaryota > Metazoa > Chordata > Amphibia > Anura > Ranidae > Lithobates > Lithobates clamitans. The sequence goes on along the minus strand of JBBGZY010000331.1, from coordinate 2,693,238 downwards.
ACTGGAGAGGATCTGCAAGGAGGAATGGCAGAGGATCCCCAAATCCAGGTGTGAAAAACTTGTTGCATCTTTTCTAAAAAGTCTCATGGCTGTATTAGATCAAAAAGGTGCTTCTACTAAATACTGAGCAAAGGGTCTGAATACTTAGGACCATGTGATATTTCAGTTTTTCTTTTTTTAAAAATCTGCAAAAATGTCAACAATTCTGTATTTTTTTGTCAATATGGGGTGCTATGTGTACATTAATGAGGAAAAAAAATTAACATAAATTATTTTAGCAAATGGCTGCAATATAACAAAGAGTGAAAAATTTAAGGGGGTCTGAATACTTTTCGTCCCCACTGTATGTCTGATCTACTAGGGATTTTAATTCGGACTTGAAAGTATCCAAAGGGACCTTAGGAAGTCGGATATAAGTTTTGGTGTCTAATAACAATCTTTTAGACTCTTTGATGTAGTCAGATGTATTTTGAATAACTACTCCTCCCCCCTTATCTTCCTGTTACACAATAAGGTCATGATTGCTAGCTAAACCTTTGAGGGCCAATCTATCTCTGGGGTTGAGGTTATGGTGTTTAAACCTATTAGGCTTGGTAGAATCACACAACCGATGTAGCTCAGCAAAAGTTACATGATAAAGTGCATCTTTAAAAGAACCTTTTGTATGCGAAGGATAAAAAGTAGAAGGTGGTTTGAAAGTTGTATGTGCAATTGGGGCATATGACATGGGATGTAGGGGGGATATTCCTCACATATTTGTTCCGCCTGAAGTTCTTCAAGGGTCTCAAGGATTTTAATATCCTCCTCATTCCACACTCCAGAACAGGTGGTGGGAGAAGGAGAACAACCAAAAAAAGGAAAAAGAAAACAAGTCCTGCTGAACCATAACCCACGATAGGGGGTGATCTATGTACACCCTAATAAGGCTTATCTAAGTGTGGTACTGTTGCTGTAGCCAAAGAAACTATGCATACAAAGAGAAAAGTCCTGGTATCTCTACCAGGATCAAAAAGCGGCTACTTTGGCAACAAAAAGTCTAAACCTGGGTATATTTCTATAAAAATACAAAATTTATTAAACCCATATCGGGAACGTGCTACAAAAATTTACTAAAATGCACCTATAATTAATGAAACAGCTTCACACTACAGGCTCCTTAAGGTTCTCTCAAAAGAGGGATGCCCCAAAGAAGGATAATTTGATAAACACATTCAGAACAAGAAAAGAAAAAAACACACATAAACAAAGACATACACAAACATAATCAAAAAACCACAACACAGAAAGTCCGGACACCAGCCTACCACCCACAGTGAAATTTATGTGCGATTAACTCGCATTTATGCGACAAAGCATATAAAGAAAGGAAAAGGGAATAATCCCAAATTCAAAAACTTCTTACAATTTCACTATGAATGCCCCCCCCGGGGGCCCTTAAAAGAGCGTGGAATCAAAAGAGTGGCTTATATATTAGTGTTGGAAAAGATTGGGTGAGTAATGCTGAGTCATGAATAATTAGGACACTGCTATTTGGATAAGTGAATATAACTCCATAATTGATGGTCATCTTTAACCACTTGCCAACCGCCTAACGCAGATATACTGCGGCAGAATGGCATGGGCAGGCAAAATCACGTACCTGGTACGTGATCTGCTTCCCGTGGGCATAAATGTTGTGCATAAAATGCCAGGACAGTTCGAAACCCCCCCAAATGAACCCATTTTGGAAAGTAGACACCCCAAGCTATTTGCTGAGAGACATGTCGAGTCCATGGAATATTTTATATTGTGACACAAGTTGCAGGAAAAAGACAAATTTTTTTTTTTTTTGCACAAAGGACGCACTACACTAACTAAATGATATATTGCTCAAACATGCCATGGGAATATGTGAAATTACACCCCAAAATACATTCTGTTGCTTCTCCTGAGTAAGGGAATACCACATGTGTGAGACTTTTTGGGAGCCTAGCCGCATACGGGACCCCAAAAACCAAGCACCACCTTCAGGGTTTCTAAGGGTGTAAATTTTTGATTTCATTCCTCACTGCCTATCACAGTTTCAGAGGCCATGGAATGCCCAGATGGCACAACCCCCCCCCCAAATGACCCCCTTTTGGAAAGTAGACACCCCAAGCTATTTGCTGAGAGCTATGGTGAGTATTTTGCAGACCTTGCTTTTTGTCACAAAGTTTTGAAATTTGAAAAAAGAAAAAAAAATACATTTTTCTTTTCTTTCTTCATTTTCAAAACAAATGAGAGCTGCAAAATACTCACCATGCCTCTCAGCAAATAGCTTGGGGTGTCTACTTTCCAAAATGGGGTCAATTGGGGGGGGGGGGGGGGGTTGTGCCATCTTGGCATTTTATGGCTTTCGAAACTGTGATAGGTAGTGAGCAGTGAAATAATAAATTTACGCCCTTAGAAATCCTGAAGGCAGTGATTGGTTTTCGGGTCCCCGTACGCAGCTAAGCTCCCAAAAAGTCCCACACATGTGGTATCCCCATACACAGGAGAAGCAGCAGAATGTATTTTTGGGTGTAATTTCACATATGCCAATGGCATGTTTGAGCAATATATCATTTAGTGACAACTTTGTGCAAAAAAAAAAGTTTGTTATTTTCCTGCAACTTGTGGCAAAATATAAAATATTTCATGGACTCAACATGCCTCTCAGCAAATAGCTGGGGTCATTTGGGGGGGGGGGGGGTTGAACTGTCCTGGCATTTTATGGCCTTCAAAACTGTGATAGGTAGTGAGGAGTGAAATCAAAAATTTACGCCCTTAGAAATCCTGAAGGCAGTGTTTGGTTTTCGGGGCCCGGACGCGGCTAGGCTCCCAAAAAGTCCCACAAATGTGGTATCCCCATACTCAGGAGAAGCAGCTAAATGTATTGGCCTGTGTGAGCAATATATCATTTAGTGACAACTTTTGGTAATTTTTTTTTTTTGTCATTATTCAATCACTTGGGAAAAAAAAAAAAATATTCGATGGGCTCAACATGCCTCTCAGCAATTTCCTTGGGGTGTCTACTTTCCAAAATGGGGTCATTTGGGGGGGGGGGGTTGTACTGCCCTGCCATTTTAGCACCTCAAGAAATGAGATAAGCAGTCATAAACTAAAAGCTGTGTAAATTCCAGAAAATGTGCCCCAGTTTGTAGATGCTATAACTTTTGCGCAAACCAATAAATATACGCTTATTGGCATTTTTTTACCAAAGACATGTGGCTGAAAACATTTTGGACTAAAAGTATGACTAAAATTGAGTTTACTGGATTTTTTTTATAACAAAAAGTAGAAAATATAGTTTTTTTTCAAAATTATCAGTATTTTTCCATTTATAGCGCAAAAAATAAAAACCGCAGAGGTGATCAAATACCATCAAAAGAAAGCTCTATTTGTAAGAACAAAAGGACGCAAATTTCGTTTGCTTACAGCATTGCATGACCGCGCAATTAGCAGTTAAAGCGACACAGTGCCAAATTGTAAAAAGTGCTCTGGTCAGGAAGGGGGTAAATCCTTCTGAGGCTGAAGTGGTTAACTGGAATACTAGCCGTTATGTTTTATTATTGCCATGGATGTTGTATGGCTCCAGCCGATAAATAAACAAACTATTGGGAAATATCCTTCAGTGTAACAGTCCGGGCATCTTGTAATAACGGCTATATCTCAGCTAGTTAGCAAATGTCCTGCAAGGCATAAAGCTAGCAGTATTCCAAATCCGACAAACTTGTAAATAGTATCCAAGGAGTTAAATTGTAACACGGCAATTGTGTAACCATCAGTGGACTGCTAATGCAAAATTCTACCAATAATAATGGTGGATGTTTTTGGCAGTCTTTTCATTGGACGGTCAAACAGTTGGTTTGTTGCACAGTCTATTCCAACAAGTGCTATCTTAATGATTCATGTGAATAGGAGAAAAGGAAATAAGGCTTCTGTACGTTACCACACTTGGTATTGTCATTAAATGTCCCGCTCCATCCTTGTACGGATCAAGGTCCCATCACGTCAATACCTTCATGGCAGCTCACATGTGGTGGGACGATCCCATCCTTTCAGAGCGGAGCCGCTGGGTGTACGGGATTTGTAGCGTTGGTGGGACGTGACATATAAGAAGCCGAGTGATGGTGAAGCCGGCGTCTCCTATCCCACAATGCAGTTGGTACGGGGCATATTGTAGGCTGGTGTCACGTGACTGCTGTGACGTCAATGCGTTTCGCTAGATGATTAGCGTAGCTTCGTCTGGACTAGGCGGGGCTAGGGGCTGTCACTTCCTTTTATTGACAGAACCATTCCGACAGCGCCGCCCAATAGTTTCTAAAAAAGGTAAACATGGTTCGTACTTCTACTTCCTGAATGGAGCAGTCCACGTAAAGTTTAAATCAAGTTGTCATTTCTAATGTTAGATGCTATCATTCACTGCAGGTTCAAGGCGTCTTTATATTGTCAAAACCATTAATCTCAACCAGTGAACTCCATGTGTACAAAGAATTTACTGTAGGCAGCATTTTGCATCGCTCTATCAATAAAACGATCCCCACAATCTTTGGTATTAACGTGATACAAATACAGTACCATATGTAAAGACGTTGACAAAACTTAGGAACAGGGGGAGAGAGCAAAAAAGGCGGAAAGACAAACCACAGGTAGCAATACATCCTAATACTAGGAGGAACAAGGACAATACAGAATCTCAGTAGGTCCTACAAATAGAAATGGCAATGGTGAATTTACTGAGATAATAACTCATTAGTACACACACAGTATTTATCTAGGAGACAAAGATTAATTTTCAAATGATCGCGGGCATGAATATAGATAACAGATAAAGCAGATTATGGGAGTTAAAAATAAAAGGTATAATGATGGTAATAACTGGGGAGAAGGAGGTGCAGGGAAGAGGAGGAAGAAGTCCTTTATGTAAAAGAATCATTTTAGTGTTAATTAAGAGTAAAACTTTTTAAATCTCTGAAGAGCACAAAGGGATTGGGAGAACTAGACAGTGCAAAAAATTCAAACCTTTTTTAAGGATAGAGGTTTTCTCATGGATAAAATGTGGGATGATAAATTAAATATTTATTAAATATATCTGAGGTAGTTCTCTGTGGTGCTTTTTGTTTACGCCTCCAACCTCGTCTGCCTTTTTTCTTTCTTTTCTTTTTGTGGTCTTCTCCACTGGTCAGAGAGGTGGGGTGTGGACTAAAAAATCATCCAACAGGGCTGGCACGCTGTCACTAGAAGGGCCGTCTATAGAAGCTAATGTTCCTGTGGTGGCTCGTGAGCCCTCAGCAGATAAGTCAGGAGAAGCGTGATAAGGTACTGGGAACCTTTTTTTATGGAGTGGAACGAGAGAGTAATGATGGTATTGTTAGTGGATGCAATGGAACAGGATGGTCCTGGGGTGTTAACCTCCTGGGCATAGGTGGGGGATGTCAAAACCATATTCGGTCTGGTGTTCTCAGCTGTAGCTATACTGTCTGAACCGTTGGAAGGAGTGTCACCTTTATTGCTGGCTCTATTTGTGGCTAGAAGTGGATCGCCTTACTGAGGGAGTTTGGGACATTGGCTCTTGAGGTTCCCATTGCTAGTCAGAGGTTTTCTTAGGGGGCGCACATGGCTAGGTAATGAATTCTGGTAACCTGCCATAGGTACCTGTCTCATCCTACGTCTGTCCATCGCCCAGGTGTATACTCTATCTTATTTTCTTTATCACCTATTTTCTGAAGTAAAAACATGGCAAACCATTGATCCATTAGGCAAAAGGAGTTGTGTTCACTAATAAGCTTATAAACATTCCCAATCTCAGACTTATATTTGGCTAATTTTCTAGTCCTCTGCTGGATAATGACTTTTATCCATTGTGTAGTGCAGAAATCAGAGATGTGTCTCACTTCATAAGGTCTGGATCAAGGAATGAACAACTCATACACTCTAAGACCTCTGGGTGTCAATTTCAACTCTAGATATTTGTTAAGAAAAATAATGTCCCAGTAGATCTTCTAATTTATAAAACAATTTTCGCGTATACAATTCAAATTTAAATGTGTGTGGTGGTATTAGGGGAAGGGGGGAAATTGGGTTTGAAGACAATTGAAGATGTAGGGATAGGAAGTTCAGAAAATAAATGAGCAAATCTAGTATTTCTGCAAGACAGAAAATAAATAATCTGATCCATTGCAACTAACAGGTGCAGCTGAAAATCCCAATCAAAAGAATACGAACTATATATCACACAGAACTGTCAGGTAGTGTGTGAGTCAGCGCTCACTGGCAGCTATAAGGTGGACCATAAGGGATCAATAGCGGGGGTGGGGGGGGGAGAACAAGATATACCCAAAATGAATTAATAAGAATTAGTCCATACAGTCCACAGTAGTAAGGAATATTAAGGAGAAGTCCACAGGATGGATGGATCCACAGGTAGATGGGGATTGCACACATAGTCACTGGCAGCTCCTCAGCAGGATATTGAAGTTCCCTCAGATAAACAAAAACAGCAGAAAGAGGGCACCTGGGTCATTGTGATAGTAAAAGCAAGTAACACTTTATTCAGATACACTTACATAAAAGTATCTTGCAATCTGCACACAGTGTGGATGTGGATCATCAATCAAGCAGTCAGCCATCACAGGGGATAAGAAGACCATTGTGGGGATAAGCTCAGACCTGCCATATAGAGGTATATAACCAGAAGCGTCTCCAGCTCTCACAAAGCTAGCAAGAGACCAAATCAGGAGGGCCGCAACGCGTTTCCGAGGCACCGCCTCCTTCTTCAGGCAAACCTGCCCCCCTCTTGAGGGGAAAATTTATCATGTCAGGACAGAATAAAACAAAAAACACCCAATCAGTACAGAGACCCTTATGTGAGCGTGCAGCCTGGCAGGCCAGGAAAAGGGGGAGACGAGCCAGTGCCCCCCAAACCATACCAGGCCACATGTCCTCAACATGGGGGGGTGGGTGCTTTGCGCCCCCCCCCACCCCAGAGCACCTTGTCCCCATGTTGATGGGGACAAGGCCCTCTTCCCCACAACCATGGCTGGTGGTTGTTGGGGTCTGTGGGCAGGGGGCTTATCAGGATCTGGAAAACCCCAGATCCCGCCGCCCCATGTGAATGAGTATGGGGTACATACAACCCTCTCACCCAAAAAAAGAAATGTACTGTTCCAAAAAGCAAAGAGACCATTTTTGACAATTCCTTTATTAAAAATGAATAATGTTTCCTCCGGCCTTCTCTCTCCGGTCTTCTTCCTCCAGTCTTCTCCCTCAGTCTTCTTCTTCCAGTCTTCTCCCCCCTGCTGTCTTCTCCCTCCAGTGATGTCTTCTCCCTTCGTGGATTTCTTCTTCTTCTTCCTCTACCGCCAACCCGCTCAAAATAAAAAAAAAATCCTGCTCTGACGTTGGCTCCCGGGGGTATGCCAGCTATGGTGTCTGCCAGTTCTTATATAGCTATGGGGCATGGTCATCCGATAAAGCCGCTTGGAAACCCCACCACCTTGTGACATCACAGCCCCATCATGTTCGGGCGGTGATATCACAAGGGGGCAGGGTTTCTGGGGAAGAAGACCGGAGGGAGAAGACTGGAAGGAGAAGATTGGAGCTACGATGGGGGACATTCTTCATTTTTAATAAAGGGCTTGTCAAAAACAACTCTTTGTCTTTTGGAACACCCATGTTGAGGGCATGTGACCTGGTCTGGCGTGCTAAAATAAGGGTCTGGTATGGATTTTAGGGAGATCCCCTTGACGTTTTTTTTTTTTTGGTGTGGTGGTTTCACCTTAAATTCCATACCAGACTGAAGGGTCTGGTATGGGGGGAATACACGCCTTTTTTTAAAATTTTGGCGTGGGGTTCCCTTTCAAGATCCTTATCAGACTCAAAGGGCCTGGATCTGGGGGGGGGACCCCACGCCATTTTTATTTTATAAATTCGGCGTTAGGTTTCCTCCATACCAGAAGCAAAGGAATTGTTTTGATTGGTCAAAGGACACGTCCCAATCATCTCAAAGTCGGATTCTGTTCATTGAAGTTGTATGGAAGTCGGACGAGAAGTTGCAGAGCAAAGTCGGCTCAGAAGTCGTATGACTTTTGTGTCGGATCATAGCCATGTCGTGAGCCTTAGTCCATCTTCGGTGGGATAAAAATCAGCACTCATGCTGTAAATGTTAGAGCTGCTGCTTGGCTGGATCCAGAAGCCAGCTGAATAAGTATAGGAACCAGGAGAGAGGGTTGGAGCGCTCGTAAAACATGGCAAAAAAGAGTTTACAGCTGCGTCTACTATCATATGACCATCCCTAGAGCCTCTTTTGAAAGTGAAGATTGATATCTCACCACTCCAGTCCGAGCCCGCCAATGATTGATTTAGTGGTTGCTAAAGTCTTCAGGACCCAAAAAGATCCCCATCAATGAATAACTGATGGGAAGTGTCCTTGTAAGAGCTAGCTGAAGATTGACCGGATTGCCACACAGCAACACAGGACTACTTTCACCTCCCTCCCCACTTCAGAGATTTGTTTTGCTGAAGGTTGTAAAGCTGCAGTTCACCAGGAACTCTCTATAAGAGCAGGCTGAATTGTAATACAGTTTCTGTTTGCTAAAGTTGTACCTGTTTATCTATATGTTTTCCATTTATGTGTGAAGGAGCAGTAGAGAGGGGTCTGACACTCATAAGAGTCATTTCTCTGCTCTACTGTAGCCTATTCACATAGAGATTATATGCACTTATTTGAGTAAAGAAATTATAGTGTTCACTGTTGAACGTTTGAATCTTAAATGTGATAATTCTTTTGCTATCAGTAATGTAGCAAAGTCCCAGCCTCTCTCGGCCCAATGGTGACCTCCGGAGCCAGGAACAGCCGACATCCTTCTGTGTATAGTGGGTTATGAGGCATGGTGGGTGTAATGCAAGGTAGATTGATGGGTGCCAGACACTGCTTAAATGCAAAGATATTTATTGTCTCTTAAACTGAACTGTGGTAGAGAGGGTAGGGGCCAGGACACCCTTAAGTAGATGCAATGTTATTTGGCAGAATCCGAGACTTCTATAGGCAGACAGCCATACAGGGAAAGGTATCCAGCCAGACACCACATCTGCACGAGTAGGAACGCTGTCTTCTATGGCAATAGTCTTGTAACAGTTTCTCACAAAGGTTGCAATGAACTCTTTCACTCCTTCTACAATCTCCTATTGTAGAACTTCACTCCGCCGAGCTCTCAGTCTTTCTTAAGACTTCCTGGTCCACTGCCACTGGATCCCCTGAGCACCTCCAATCTAGCACTCAGTATCTTCCTGAAGCGTCACCCCCGCTTCACCGCTGGGTCCCTGGCTTGGCACTCACAGATACTCCTCAAGCTTCACCCTTGCTGACACTATATGTCCCTGGCTTGGCACTCCACAAGCGTCACCTCTGTTGTCCCACTGGGTCCCTGACTTGGCACTTGCTGATGCTTTCCCACTTCTTCACAGTCCCTGGTTGGCGAGAAGTCTGCACTGGTACTGGCCTCAGTTTTACTTACAGTGGTCTCTGGTAACAAGGTGGATGGTCCCTTGGTGGTGACAGCTTCCCCTCTAGCTCCAAGCGCGACTGGTTCCCCAGGCCGGCGGAACCGTTACTACTGGTTGGACTATAAGACCGCAGTCCCAACCCTGCACTACTTCTGGATAGGCCCTCAGATAGCCTAGCAGCCAGATGTCCCCGGGATAGGCCTTAGGTTTCTGGCCTAGCAGCCTGGGGCAACACAACACACGTCCACCCAGACAGATGTCCAGGTGGCACAGAACCCCGATCACCTGACTCCAGCCAAATAAATAGGCTCTCCCAGCAGGCCAAGGGACCCAAGAAAATCGCTGCCCATTGGCTGAGACACCCCATTCATTCCTAATCTGTCCTTGCAATGCCCTTGTCGTATCCAATGTCACCAGATACCCAGCCCTCTAGTGCCAGAAGAGAGAAGTGCAGCAATTCCAGAATTAGGGTGAAATCAATTGACCTCCTAACAACTGTCCAAGGCAACTATCACTTGGCAAATAGATTTAATAGCAACCCTGCCTAAATATCAGGGTGCCACAGTAACATTCTTTGAAAGACAATCTTTTGAGGTGCAAACTAAAGGTGGCTCTTTAAATCCCTTTCCATTAACCTCATTGAGTTAACTATTTTTGATTTAACCAATTATGGTGTATTTTCTCATTGCAGTTATCTAGTGGGAAAAAATGTTTGAACCCAGGGTGTCAGAGGTGGCAGATGACTCACAGGGACAGGGCAACCAGAGGGGTACTGACTTATCTTGCGACCCTCAAGAGGGCAACGCAACAGCTAAAATAAAATAAGTAGATCTCCAGCACTTTTTAGATTTGGATAAAGTGGCAAGGGGTTAGAACCTCTGTCACATGTTTGTTGCTGTCTGTATACTTGTTGAAAAAGTTTCCTTTCACTTCCTGTACCAGTGACCACACAAGAAGTGAGGGAAAGTTACCAACAGGGGCACCAAAAGAGGTTATATAATTTATTTAAATTAGAACTTAACCCTCTCAGTCAACATTGACTATTTTGAATCCTTATGCTGCTAGCATTAGCAAATAGCTAGGAAAGTATATATAATATTTACTTTTTTTAAACTTCTTTATTTTTATGTTTCTTCAGTTACTTCCTGATTTCCATGCCTAGGCAAATGAATTTATACATCCCAGGAGTCTTCAGGGAGACTTTTCAGCTAAGCACACCCTCCTGCTTGTGTGCCTGAGCTAAGGGCAGATGGATTTCTTGAAGTAAATGCTACATGAATCATTTGCCCTTACTCAAGATGACCATGGGCAGAAAAGTGATTTCCCAGCAAGTTAAAGAATGGAGACATGGATGGATGAGTAAATTTTCTTTGAATATTAGAAATTAATTATACTGTGTTTTTGGTTTGTGGTTCTCAAATGCAGTGAAGTTCTGCTTTAACAAAAAAATATGCATATGGAACATCTTACCAAAATTTAAGCAGTATGGAACCCAAATACAAACTATTGTTATATTGCAGCTTACCAATTCTTAGATGTGATGCCTTCATTAGGTTTCTTTTTTAGGATTTCTGGTGATCCAGCCAGTAAGTCTGTTGTTTTTCAACAGAACAAGCTATCTTGCAGTTACAGGGATAAGACAAACCATTTAACATTACCAGGAGTGCCTACAATGATCAGCTTTTATTTATTTATGTAACACCTTTATCCTAAAAAGAAAATGTGTTTTCTGTAATTGCTTATAAAGTATTAGCTGGAGTTTGGCTGCAATGTGTTAGTGTATTTAAAGTGATTGTAAACAATCACCTTGTAAAACAAGTAAAACAACCCATTCAGTTTAAAATAGAAATGAAAGGCAAAACATGTGTATTTAAAAAAAAAAAGAAACTTTAAAAATACCTTTTTTCCCCTTTTTTAGAAGTGATCACATTCCATCTGTTCTCAGCTGCATACCAGCTGGGGGGAGGAGACACAGCAGTACACTACTCTTCCCAGTGAATGGCTGTGTAGGGGAGGCATGTCAGGACGAATATGATCATTGGCGGATGGGGCTCTTTAGCCTACGCATGTATTTGCAAATGTGTGCAAATGAAATCCCTGTTTTTAACGCACACTGTTAGATAGGTCAATTTATTTGGTTTTGTTTTGCATGAGTTCCCAGCATAGCTAGAGAACTGACCATGCTGTGCTCTTCTGCTTGGTGTGGTCCGTTTTTAATAGGAAAGCAGAGGGACTGGTAGGGATCTCACACAAAGAAAGCAATACAAATAGAACAGGATACTTATTCATACAAGTACATGGTACAGCAGGCACATATCAGGAATATGAAATGTTTGGGTAACAAACACTTTAAATCTGCTAGCACATCTAGCACCCCCCCCCAGACTGACAATGCTGCTGTTCAAATATGCCCCTGTACTCCCTCATTTAGAGTGGGGGCACTTTTATACAGCCTAGATCACCAGGGGAAAAAAGAATAAAAAAAAAATAACCATAAAAAAGAAAACTAATGCAGTTACCACGTCTAATGATTGGTAAGTTGCAATATCTTGTATTTTTCGTTTTGGGTTTAGAAACATAGAAAAGTGATGGCAGAAAAAAAAACAAGTGGTCCATCAAGTCTGCCCACTTTTTTTTGTTACTTTTTTGAAAATACTGCCCTCTTGAACTTTTTTCCACACCCTTGATGTAAATAAAGGTTTCAATCATGTCTCTCCTTTCCCTTCTTTCCTCCAGACTTTACATATTAAAAGGGTTATAAAGGTAGAAGGTTTTTTATCTTAATGCATTCTATGCATTAAGATAAAAAACCTTTTGTGTGTAGCAGCCACCCTAATACTTACCTGAGCACCATCTATATCCAGCAATGTACACAAATCTCTAAGCCATCCAGGACACTCCTCCTGATTGACTGAGACACAGCAGTGGCGCTATTGGCTCCCGCAGCTGTCAATGAAAGTCAGCCAGCCAATCAGGGGAGAGAGGGGGCGGGGCCAGGTCAGGGCTCCACATGGAGCTGTGACTCGGCTCTAGTGCCCCCCAAGCTCCTGACTGTGAGGGCACTCAATAGGAGGGAGGGGCCAGGAGCATATCAGACCTGAAGGGCCTGGGGGGGGACCCCACGCCGTTTTTGTTTTCACAATTTTTTTTTTTGCTGTCAATTTTTTTTTAACATTCTGCTGTCAGCGGGGAAAAAAGAGGGACCTGAGAAGAGGAGGATTCGGGCTGCTCTGTGCAAATCCAACTGCATAGAGGAGTTAAGTATAACATGTTTGTTATTTTTAAATTTTTTTTAAAACAAGCCTTTACAATCATTTTAAGTTCCCGAAGTCTCTCCTGATATTTTTTACCCCTCAAATCTTTCACCAGTACATGTTTAACCACTTACCAACCGGCCCATAGCCGAATGACGGCTGCAGGGCGGTTGGATAACTCTGGGAGGGCGTACTATGACGTCCTCCCAGAATTCCCCTCTCGCGCGCCCCCTGGGGCACGCACCCGAACACATCCGCGACCGCCGGGTCCAGAGGACCCGGCGCATCACGGATCCCGGTAAATGGCCACTGATCGCGGCCGTTTACCATGTGATCGCGATCACATGTAAACAGACCAGCGTCATCTGATGACGCCGGTTCCTCTCCTCCCCTCCTGTGTACCGATTGGTACACAGTGAGCGGGGAGCGGGATGGGTGGATGTCTGCAGCGCTGTGGGCTGTATGTGTAGTGCCCACAGCGCTGCACAGAGACATCCATCCATCCATCCATGCTCAGCCATCCCCACTACTCTGCAATGCTGTGCAATACTCTGCAATAGCCCCACAATATTCTGCAATGCCCCCACAATACTCTGCAATGCTGTGCAATACTCTGCAATACCCCCACAATATTCTGCAATGCCCCCACAATACTCTGCAATGCCCCCACAATACTCTGCAATTCTGTGCAATACTCTGCAATGCCCCCACAATACTCTGCAATGCTGTGCAATACTCTGCAATACCCCCACAATACTCTGCAATGCTGTGCAATACTCTGCAATGCCCCCACAATACACTCTGCAATGCTGTGCAATACTCTGCAATGCCCCCACAATACACTCTGCAATGCTGTGCAATACTCTGCAATACCCCCAAATACTCTGTAATGCTGTGCAATACTCTGCAATACCCCCACAATACTCTGCAATGCCACCACAATACTCTGCAATGCTGTGCAATACTCTGCAATGCCCTCACAATACTCTGCAATGCCCCCGCCATACTCTGCAATGCCCCCGCCATACTCTGCCATGCCCCCGCCATACTCTGCCATGCCCCCGCCATACTCTGCCATGCCCCCGCCATACCCCGCCATACTCCGCCATACTCCGCAATACCCCGCCATACTCCGCCATACCCCGCCATACTCCGCTATACTCCGCAATACCCCGCCATACTCCGCAATACCCCGCCATACCCCGCCATACTCCGCAATACCCCGCCATACTCCGCAATACCCCGCCATACCCCGCCATACCCCGCCATACTCCGCAATACCCCGCCATACTCCGCCATACCCCGCCATGCTGAGCCATGCTCGGCTGTACTCGGCCTCTGTATGTGGCCAGGCTGTGGAAGTCTCACACATGTGGTATCGCCGTACTCAGGAGGAGCAGGGGAATCTATTTTGAGGTGTCATTTTTGGAATGTACATGTTATGTGGTAGAAATATTGTATAAATGGACAACTTTGTGTTAAAAAAAAAAAAAGCGTTTTAACCACTTCCCGCCCGCCGGCCGTCATACAACGTCCTTGACTTTGTGCGGAGATATATGAATGATGGTTGCAGCTACAGGCATCATTCAGATATCAGCTTTTTCAGCCGGCGATTCCCTACACCATGAGAACAATCATAGCAGCTGTTCCACTGCTTGATCGTTCTTACGGGAGGCGAGACTGGATGTCCCCCCCCCCGCGCTTCTACTGACTCACCGCTACGATCGAAGCCAGGATCGTTTTTTTTTTTTTTTTTTTTAAATTTCAAGCTTCCCAGCCTAGAGGTGAGATGTGGGGTCTTATTGACCCCATATCTCACTGTAAAGAGGACCTGTCATGCCATATTCCTATTACAAGGATGTTTATATTCCTTGTAATAGGAATAAAAGTGGTCAAACATTTTTTTTTTTTGGAAAAAAGCATCAAACTAAAATAAATAAAGTAAAATGAACAATAATACACATATGAAAACGGTGTTCAAACCACACATGTGAGGTATCGCTGCGATCGGTAGAGCGAGAGTAATAATTTTGGCCCTAGACCTCCTCTGTAACTCAAAACATGTAACCAGTAAAAAATTTTAAAGCGTCGCCTATGGGGATTTTTGAGTAGCAAAGTTTGGCGCCATTCCACAAGCGCGTGCAATTTTGAAAGGTGACATGTTGGGTATCTATTTACTCGGCGTTACTTCATCTTTCACATTATGCAAAAACATTGGGCTAACTTTACTGTTTTGGTTTTTGTAAAGCACAAAACTGTTTTTTTTTTAAAAAAACGCGTTAAAAAAATTGCTGCGCAAATACCGTGCGAGATAAAAAGTTGCAACGACCGACATTGTATTCTCTAGGGTCTTTGCTAAAAAAACATATATAATGTTTTGGGGTTCTGTGTAATTTTCTAGCTAATAAATGATGATTTTTACATGTAGGAGAGAAATGTCAGAATTGGCCTGGGTGCTCCAGAATGCCTGAAGGTGCTCCCCTGCATGTTGGGCCTCTGTATGTGGCCACGCTGTGTAAAAGTCTCACACATGTGGTATCGCCGTACTCAGGAGTAATAGCAGAAGGTGTTTTGGGGTGTAATTTGTGGTATGCATATGCGGTGTGTGAGAAATAACCTGCTAATATGACAATTTTGTGGGGAAAAAAAAAAGTAAAAAAAAAACCTTGATTTTGCAAAGAATTGTGGGAAAAAATGACAACTTCAAAAAACTCACCATGCATCTTTCTAAATACCTTGGAATGTCTTCTTTCCAAAAAGGGGTCATTTGGGGGGTATTTGTACTTTTCTGGAATGTTAGGGTCTCAAGAAATTAGATAGGCTGTCAGTACTTCAGGTGTGATCAATTTTCAGATATTCGCACCATAGCTTTTGGACTCTATAACTTTCACAAAGACCAAATAATATCCACCGATTTGGGTTAATTTTACCAAAGATATGTAGCGGTATAAATTTTGGCCAAAATATATGAAGAAAAATTACTAATTTGCAAAATATTATAACAGAAATGAAGAAAAATGTATTTTTTTACAGATTTTTCGGTCTTTTTTCCTTTACGGCGCAAAAAATAAAGAACCCAGCGGTGATTAAATACCACAAAAAGAAAGCTCCATTTGTGTGAAAAAAAGGACAAAAATTTCATATAGATACAGTGTTGCATGACTGAGTAATTGTCATTCAAAATGTGAGAGCACCAAAAGCTGAAAATTGGTCTGGTTAGGAAGGGGGTTTAAGTGCCCAGTTGTCAAGTGGTTAATAGCGCTTTAAAGAGTATTCCTGATGTTTTCTTTTGCAGCACAAATTGCAAATAATATTAGAAAATGGAAATATTTCTTTTATGGTACTTGGAGGAATCAATTTTCCCAATGACCACAGTTTTTTAAGGCAGTTTACAAACAGTATTACTTGTGGAACTAAAAGTTTGCAGGAGCTCACAGTTTTAGTCCACTGAGTTTTAAATTTGTATGATACATTATAAGCAGCATATAATGTTCTCACAGTTAGTAAACATAATAAATGTGCTATATACTACTATATACTTGTACATATATTTACTTATTTTCTTGTTATAACTAAAAGGACAGCTTTACTAATTAAACATCGGTGGACAGGATTGAAATGATATCACATGTAAATAACATTAAACATCATACCACTCTTTCGAACACTTCCAGACCTTGTTGACTTTGAACCCTGGGAAGTCTATAGGAATTCTCCAACAATAAGACAGAGGAGCACACAGGGTGACAGGTCCCCAAATGAATCAGCATGGGGAATTTAACTGGTTGAATAAAGCAAGAGTACGTAGGAGAAATACTTTACAAGCAAAGCTCAAGGTCCATTCTTGTGGTACTGCCCTTTAACCCAATAGAGAGGCATTTAGTATAAATAATTATTTCATTTGTTTCCCAATCTTTGATGCTGCAAGTTAATACCACCTTAAGACCAGGCCTGTTTCTTACACTTTTTGTTTACATGTAACAATCAGTACTTTTTGCTAAAAAAATTCTTAGAACCCCCAAACATTATATATTTTTTTTAAAGCAGAGGCCCTAGAGAATAAATTGGTTTTGCAAATTTTTCTGTGCAGTGGTTTTTCAAACACAATACATAACCTAATTTTTGGGGTAAAATATAAAAGACGATGTTACGCTGAGTAAATAGATACCAAACATGTCACGTTTTAAAATTAAACATGTCCGTGCAACGGCAACACATGATGCAAATTTTACTACCGATAGGCAATGCTTTAGATTAGCCCTAGGTTCCCACCTATGCCTCAAGAAAAAAGAAAGAAAGGGCGCACCGGCCATGTGCATTATCCTTTGGATGTGCATTTATTAAAAACATGATAAAAAGAAACTTACAAACAGTTGTAGAAGACTGTAAGTTATTTCTTTTTATCATGTTTTTAATAAATGTACATCCAAAGGATAATGCACATGGCCGGTGCGCCCTTTCTTTCTTTTTCCTCGTTGTCCTTCCTTGAGGGAAGCAAGGTCCGTGGTTATACATCATTTGTACATCATTTGTCTGGTACCCACTTCTGCGCAGGAGCATTTTTTCTTTTATTCCCACCTATACCTTTTTTAGTGCATTTTGCAGTTTGCAGAAACGCACAATAGTCCATTTAACATGGTTTCCTATGGTACACGTTCACATCTATGCGTTTTGCAGCCAGTGCGTTTTTGGAAAGGGTCGGGGACTTTTTTCCCATGTTTTGCGTGTAGTCGACCTTAATAGAATCGCACCAGAAATGCAAGTGTTGTGTTTGTGATGTGATTTTTGATTGAAGAAACACTGGAGGAAGATAAAACCACCAGAGAGAGAAGAAGGAGAAGAAACACTGGAGGGAGAAGACATGATTTATATTAAAGGACTTGTCAAACACCATCTCTTGTGTTTTGTAACACTACACTTCTTCTTTTTTTTGGTGAATGGGTAGGGGTACAATGCACCCCATACTCATTCACATAGGGATCAAGGGGTTCCCCTTATGAAAGGTGGCTTCCAGATTCCGATAAGCCCCCTGCCCCAGACCCACACAACCACTGCCCAGGGTTGTCGGGAAGAGGCCCTTGTCCTCATCAACATGGGGACCGGGTGCTTTGGAGTGGGGGGGCAGAGCCCCAGCCCAATGAATCCCCCCTTATGTTGAGGGCATGCGGCCTGGTATGGTTCAGAAGGAGGGGGGCATTCGCTCGTCCCCTCCCTTTCCTGACCTGCCGGGCTGCATGCTCGGTTAAGGGTCTGGTATAGATTTTCAGTTGTTGTTGTGGGGATGTCCCCTTCAAATCCATATTTGGTATAGACCTAGGGGAGACCCCACGGCATTTTTTTTTTCACAATTTTTTTTTTCGCCGTTAATTTTTTTTAACATTCTGCTGTCAGCGCGGAATCCCACTGACAGCTCATGACTCATCGGTTGTTAAAGACACAGTGGCCGGATTTCCATCCCGAATGCAAAATGCATGAAAACTTCATGCAAAAAGGCATAAAGAACTAGAGTTTAAAAAGCAAAATGCATTGCAAAATGTGCCTGAAAACGCATCAAGCGCAGCCTGCATAGATGTGAACCTAGACTTACAGAGGATGACTGGTGCTAGAATACTGCCCATGATCTGACGTTCGCAGTGATACCTTACAGGTGTAGGACAGTTTCTGTTTGCTGTGATCAACCAGTGGAAGCACTGGCTGGCCGGTCGGGACTCCCGGTGAGATGGGAAATCCAAGTAAAGCCGCGGAAGGTGGCAGGGGAAGGGGATAACTCAGTGGCAAGCTAGCAAGAGAGCTGACCGTTGACTCTAACAAAATGGTACTGGGTATGATGCCTGAAGCTGCAGGCATCATCCAGGTAAAGTATAGCCACTTAAGGTCCAGTGACGTACCAGGTACGTGGCTCGTCAGCAAGTGGTTAAAATAGAGCAAAATACGATTTTTTTTTCATTTTGGATAGAGTAAGGAATAAACCCTGTTAATTTTTTTGCCATTATTATCCAATTGGGGAGATTTCCTTTCTCTTCCTGTTCCATAGCAATAAACAGGAAGTGAGAGGTAAATTGGAAATCCCTCCAAAGTGAAGCTTGGTTCCCACCAGGGTCACATGAGCAAGTATCCCCATTGGAAGATTTCCCCTCTATTCCTGTTTTGGGGATAACCCACAATTTGCGATTTTCATTCGGTGATAACGTTAAACAGGAATAATAGAGAGAGCAAATCTCTTCTAAAGACAGCAAAGACAGCAATGAAACCTCACAGGTGTTCTAATCAGTCTTTACACTATCCAAAACTGAAAAAAATTGCCTATAGTTATTCTTTAGGCTGGTACTGTGCGCTGCACTGCATTTGTTTTTTCCTGTAAAGAAAATAATCTGCCTTTTCCATCTTCCAGGCTTAAAGTGTTACTAAACCCATAAGAGTAAAATCAGTCTATACAGTATATCACAAAAGTGAGTACACCCCTCACATTTTTGTAAATATTTTATTATATCTTTTCATGTGACAACACTGAAGAAATTAAACTTTGCTACAATGTAAAGTAGTGAGTGTACAACTTGTATAACAGTGTAAATTTGCTGTCCCCTCATAATAACTCAACACACAGCCATTAATGTCTAAACCGCTGGCAACAAAAGTGAGTACACCCCTAAGTGAAAATGTCCAAATTGGGCCCTATTAGCCATTTTCCCTCCCCGGTGTCATGTGTCTTGTTAGTGTTACAAGGTCTCAGGTGTGAATGGGGAGCAGGTGTGTTAAATTTGGTGTTATCGCTCTCACTCTCTCATACTGGTCACTGGAAGTTCAACATGGCACCTCATGGCAAAGAACTCTCTGAGGATCTGAAAAAAAGAATTGTTGCTCTACATCAGGGGTCTCAAACTGGCGGCCCTCCAGCTGTTGCAAAACTACAAGTCCCATCATGCCTCTGCCTGTGGGAGTCATGCTTGTAACTGTCAGCCTTGCAATGCCTCATGGGACTTGTAGTTTCACAACAGCTGGAGGGCCACCAGTTTGAGACCCCTGCTCTACATAAAGATGGCCTAGGCTATAAGAAGATTGCCCACACCCTGAAACTGAGCTGCAGCACGGTGGCCAAGACCATACAGGTTTAACAGGACAGGTTCCACTCAGAACAGGCCTTTTCGTGGTCAACCAAAGAAGTTGAGTGCACGTGCTCAGTGTCATATACAGAGGTTGTCTTTGGGAAATAGACGTATGAGTGCTGCCAGCATTGCTGCAGAGGTTGAAGGGGTGGGGGGGGGGGTCAGCCTGTCAGTGCTCAGACCATAGGCCGCACACTGCATCAAATTTGTCTGCTTGGCTGTTGTCCCAGAAGGAAGCCTCTTCTAAAGATGATACACAAGAAAGACCGCAAACAGTTTGCTGAAGACAAACAGACTAAGGACACGAATTACTGGAACCATGTCCTGTGGTCTGAAGAGACCAAGATAAACTTATTTGGTTCAGATGGTGTCAAGCATGTGTGGCGGCAACCGGGTGAGGAGTACAAATAGAAGTGTATCTTGCCTACAGTCAAACATGGTGGTGGGAGTGTCATGGTCTGGGGCTGCATGAGTGCCGGTACTGGGGAGCTACATTCATTGAGGGAACCATTAATGCCAACATGTACTGTGACATACTGAAGCAGAGCATGGGCAGTATTCCAACATGATAACGGGGGTTTAAGGGGTTTACTCACTTTTGTGAGATACTGTATCTATCTATCTCCATCCATACACCATTAAATGACCATCAGGATAGCATGATACTTTAGGGTTTACTCACTTTTGTGAAATACTGTATATGCAGTAAAGCATGCTTGTTATACTCACTGTGGAACCTAAGGGGTTAATCCTCTGCATTGTTTTAAAAAGGCTGTTTGACCCTGTCTTCTCTGATCCTCCTCTTCTTCCACTGACTCCTAATGATTTCCTGATAATACAGAATCTATGGAGTCAGGCTGCACATGCTCAGTTTGGTGTGTATTGCTAGAGAGGTTTTGTTTTTTCTTGGGAAGTGCATGTAATCGGCACAGGGCAAATCAGCACTGTCCAGACAGAGGGTCAGAGATCTTGCGGTCTCATAGGTTAGTCAGAAAACCCTTCCTACAAGCTTTAACCAGTGCTTGGCTGGACACTGATAGAAGTCACAAGACTGCTCAAACTACTGATGAGAAAAGGTATTTAGCAGTTTATATTTACTAAAATAATTGCATTTTCCATGTTCTGTCTACTGTAGGAGACCAGCAGGGGCGGATTAATGCACAGGCTGGTCTAGGCTGCAGCCTAGGGCCCCACGTGTGCAGGGGCCCCCGATTGGCCATGATATTTTTATGAATTTATATATATTTATGTATATGTAGAATAAAAACCATGCCTGCGTGTTATACGAATACGCCGATAATTTTTTTTTACCAACAGGGGGCGGGGATCGGTCGGTCTGCCCCGGATGCCACCCATTGGGGGGGGGGGGGTGTCAGGCCAGCTGTACCACCTCTCCTGACCCTGGGACAGTGCTGCCAGCATACTTTAGAGTTGAGAAAACATTACTGCCAGCCCTTTCTCATGTACAGCTCCTCATGTGTCACTCTCAATGTAAATGGAAGTCTCTTAATACCTCAATTAAAGCCGCTCGGTCTGGCCGCTCTCCTCCTCCCGCTCCACCTCCTTCCTGAGTGTAGCCTTTGACTGCAGGAGAAGAGCGGTCATGTAACCATCAATGAAACAGCAGAGGAGAGCAGTCACATGACCGGGTCATGAAGAACGGCGTTAATTGAGGTTTCTAGAAGCCTTAATTTACAATGAGTGACACAGGAGGAGTGGTGTATGAGAAAGGGCTGGCAGTGATGTTTTCTCAACTTCAGAGTATTCTTTTCCAGGAGACTGGGGGTCTCCTGGGAGTGCAGGGGGGCTTTATAATGAAAGAGGCCTGTGTGATATGCAGGCGAAGGGGTCTGTGTACTATGCAGATGTCTGTGTACTGTGCAGGGAAAAGGGTCTGTGTACTGTGCAGGGAAAGGGGTCTGTGTACTGTGCAGAGAAAGGGGACTGTGTTATGTGCAGGGGGTCTGTGTACTGTGCAGAGGGTTGTGTACTGTGCAGGGAAAGGGGTCTGTGTACTGTGCAGGGGGTCTGTGTACTGTGCAGGGGGTCTGTGTACTGTGCAGGGGGGCTATGTACTGTGCAGGGGGGCTGTGTACTGTGCAGAGGGTTGTGTACTGTGCAGGAAAAGGAGTCTGTGTATTGTGCAGGGGGTCTGTGTACTGTGCAGGGGGTCTGTGTACTGTGCATCGGATTTTCCGACACACAAAGTTGGACAGCAGGAGATAAAATTTTCCGACAACAAAATCCGATCGCGTCAATTCCGACCGTGTGTGGCCTGTTCCGACGCACAAAGTGCCACGCATGCTCAGAAGAAATTCCGAGACGGGACAGCTCGTTCTGGTAAACTTAGCGTTCGTAATGGATACAGTACTTTAGTCACGCTGCAATGTTCAAAATGGTTTAATACAGCGCACTCCCTTCTTCTTTATAATGTGACAAGAATGAAGTAGTTTTGCTGCTCATATTCACACACACTTCTCACAAACTTATTTTGTTACTATTTATCTGGATTCCCTCAATATATTTTGATTTCTCACATCTGACAACATATTTTTGTATATATATATATTTTTTTTGGCTTTAATGTAGAATCTTTTTTTGTGTTTCTCTTTTTTTTTTTTTTGGTGATTTTGATTTGTACTCCCGAAAATGTTTGTGTGTTTTTTGTGACAAGTTCCCACAACACCATTGATATGTTGTTCTATTTAATCTGTAGGAGATTGTTTGGTGTTGTTGTCCCTTGTTAATTTCACATTGTACTTTAGAAATGTACCTGAATATTCACCAACAAACTGTCCTTTTTGGATGAAAACACACACAGGAGAGTAGAATTTACCTAAAAAAATTTTATTAAGGGGTCACAACTATAAAAAAACAAAGAGGGAGGCAACGCTGGAGAAACTGCAGAAATTAGCGAAGCCTTGGACCCCCAGGGCAGACATCAATTATTTAAAAGCAAAATTGGTGGCCTGAGGAGTCCATATCTAAGGGAGTGCAGTCTGGTCCAGAAGTCCCAGAGATCCGGAAAGCAGCAGATGACATCTGTGTCCCCAGGCTGTGGTCATACGAGAGACTGCATCTTCTGTCAGACCAGACTGAACCCAGGGCAATCACTCTTTGGTCTTCCTTCCACGCCTCCTTCCACGTGGTGGCTCTGGTGGTGGAGTTGTGGCAGCAGGAGGAGGAGGAGGAGGATCGTCCATCTCAATGACATCCGTCTTGGGTGTTAGTTCCCCACTCAACCCCTTACGTAGGACTTTATAAATCAGGTCCTCAGAGAGCCTGCGTTGGCCCTCCTGCATGCCCTGCAATTTGGTGTCAGCCATGCAGGCAAAGGCCTCTGCAGGACTGGGGAAGGCTCTGAGGGACGCAGAAGCCTCCTGGATCAGCCTGTATGCTGAATCCTGCACAGGACTGGGAGTGGCCTTCCTGGCCCTTTTGTATGGCAGGCGGAGGGGAGGAACCTGAGACTCAGTCAGGCTGCGACTTGTCCCAGGCTTCTCTTGGCTGACACTTAGCCCCGCCTCCTCCTGGCTGCCACTAATCCCCGCCTCCTCCTGACTGCCACTAATCCCCGCCTCCTCCTGACTGCCACATTCCACAGCCTCCTCCTGGCTGAGGTCTTCCTGTGTATGAAAAAGGGACATAGTTTTAGTATTTTTTACATCAATCACACACAATTTTCACCTCCTGACAGTTGCAAATTGAATGTTAACAAATATAACAGACTATCCTTCTGAGCCCAGCATTTTGCATTCTTGTCCCAATTTTGGGTGCCCACTACTGTCTATTGATATGTAAAACACTTTTTTTAATCAGCAATTAATGATCAATAATAACATCTAGTAAACATCATTTTTTTATTGCCCAGAAATCTGTAGAAGGATGCTATACCTGGCTCCAGCTGGGCTCCTCCACTTCTTCCTGGCTGGAAGGCCCAGGTTGGACATCGGAAGCCTCAGCTGGGATGGAAGGAAGCGTGGAAGGAAGAGTGGAGAGGGATTGCCTTACTTCAGTGTGGTCTGAGAGAAATCGCAGTCTCTCATAGTACCACAGCCTGGGGACATAAACATCATCTGCTGCAGCTCCGGACCTCTGGGAATCTGTGACCTTCTTGCGCTCCCTAAGATAAGTGCTCCTCAGGCCACCAATTTTGGCTTTTAAATAGGGGATGGTTGCTGTGGGGACCACCGGCTTCACCAACTCCAGCAGTTTCTCCAGCGCTGCCTGCCTCTTCTGTTTGTGATTATAGTGGGGGTGTCTCACCTGCCACAGACAGGGCAGCTCCCTGTATTTGTCAATAAACAGGGGCAGGAAATTGTGGTCGTTGAACCCATCCATTTTCTCTGCAAGACACAACACAAGACAAACCCTAATGTCAGGCCAAACTCCCCTAATCTTGTTACAATATAGGCTTCCATTTCGAGGCAGTATAGGCCCAAGTTTAGATCCTACCTTCGTTAGCACGATCGGCGTCTCCGATGCTCCTTCCTCCGCTCACAGATCGTACGTAAGACGCGCGCGTGTTACGATTTATACACACTGCGCATGCGTATAACTCCGCCCGCCCCTGATGTTCTTTCTAGTCTATTCCCCGCCCCTTTTCGTTCGGCGCAGTGGGGGAAGAGCACATGGCGGATAGACAGCAGGATCGTGCTAATTGTAGCAACGAGGAGGAGGAGGAAAGGCCGGAGCCTGAAACGTCCCGATCCAGAAGGAGATTAAAGGACTCAAATATGTCCTTTGGGGAGATGTTGGAGATGGTGGACATCCTGAAGAGGGCCAACTATGATGGAAAGTATGGGCCTTACCCCAAGCCCAATGTCCGAAAGGCCAAGATCATGGCGAAAGTGGTCAGGAGTCTGCACCGGAAATTCGGGGTACGACGATCGAAAGATCAGCTCAGGAAGCGGTGGTCGGACCTGAAATTACGAGAACATGAGCAGTACAGAAAGATCCGGAGAGTGCTGTGTTCCTATTCTTTTTGTGTTTATTACGTTCGTGCTGCTCCATGTGCTTTTAGGAACTGTTGTACAGTTTAAAATGGCAACTTTCATGTTCATGGGCACATTATTCGTTAGGATCACACATTTTTATTTCGGACTATAAAATACCATTGTTTAGGCCATATGCATTTGGCCACCATTTTGACGCCCTATACTTGTCTTCAAAGAATTGGGTTGTGTAGATGGGTTTGTTACTAGAATGAAATGCAAACTAGATTCTGTGTAAGGAGAGGACACTGAGCAGCTGTTTTCACATCTGGACACTGGAGCACTAGTGTGGCACAAAATAACACCATTTTTATTAGGGGGGCACACAGGTGCTCCAGTGTATACTATAGGGGGGGGCTACATCTGTGAAGCTTGTACTAAACAGGTAAAGTATCGCAGATTGACAAAGGACACTAAAAAAGCTACATCTTGGAACTCTGCTAAAATAGATCATTGTACCCCACTTCCAAGCAATGTTTCATCTTTATCTGTGTGCTAATTATACCATTTTTGTTTTACATAGGGGAGAAAAGACTCGGAGGACAGCCCTCATCCGAGGAGACCAGAGACCCCCCACCTCTGGAAGAAGGGGAAATCCCCCCAACACAAGAAGAGAAGGAGGAAGAAGACGTGGTGGAACTAGTCACCACAACAGGTGAGTGTCTGCGACCACAGGCTCAGATAAGAGATGGATGGCGGCATTTTTTTTAAACCAAATTTATTTTGGGGTTCCTCTCTTTTTAGGTGATCGTGAGGTTGTGGATGAAGATCCTTTCACATCCGAAAGTGCTCAGATCCTGACCGGGGAGATCATGGGGTGTAATTTACAATTGGAAAACATCAAGCAAAACATCAATGATGTTATTCCAAAATATAAAAACATCATTGATGTTTTGGGGCGAGTTTAAAACCCCTCCAAATCACTTTCTTCTTTTGTGTGCTACAATGTGCGAAATGTTTTTGTGATTTTTCCCAAAGCCAAATTTGGAGGATGCACACAGCGTGCCAACATGTGCTATCTGCCATCACGGGAGATCAATGGACGCGTTTTGGGGGTGCAACCCCTTCCTCAATAATAAAGTAGCGGTGAGGAAGGGCTTTCTCCCCCAAAACACATCCCTTGATCCCCCCTGATGGCAGATAGCACATGTTGACATTGTGAAATTTGTGTGCATCTTCCAAATTCGGCTTTTCCAGGGGTGATTTCACCCCATCTGAACGCAATATCAAACACAGTTCCTAAATACTCATGTCTGATATTGCCTTCAAGTTCTACCAAATGTGACGTTTGTAAGATCAAGATTTGTGTCTTTCTTGTTGGTTTTACACAGGCCTGTTTTCTATAAAATGCACATTTTGATTTTGGATAATGACACCACAAAAATTGTTATACAACAAACATGTTGGTTTCTCAGAAAAACCTTTGGTAAATGCACATGTGATTGTGCAGGTATTAAAAAGATTGTTCATCAAGAATGTGTGGATTATTGTCTCAACACTACAACACTTTTGGGGTGATGTAATTGTTGTTTTATGAGAAAATGGGGGTTATTTCCTAAGGGCAAATCCACTTTGCACTACAAGTGCTGTTTCAGTGCAGTTGCAAGTGCACTTGTAGTGAAATGTGTTTTTGCATTTAGTAAATAACAGCCAACAGTGCTTTGTATAAGGTTACACAATCACGCCATTTTCTGGACTCCACACATTTCTGTCAGGGTCAGCTCAAACAAACTCAAGCAGTAAATGTCCACAAAGAAGAGCCTGGGGGGAGATGCCTGTCGAGAACTTGAGGTCCTGCAGGCTTCTCCCTGTGGCCAAATACCGCAAGGTAGCGACCAACCTCTGCTCCGGAGTGATGGCTTGCCTCATGCAGGTATCCTGCCTGCTGATATAGGGGGTCAGCGAAGCCAACAAATGGTGAAATAGGGGGTCCGTCATCCTGAGAAAGTTCCTGAAATCATCAGGATTATTCTCACGGATCTCACGGAGCAAAGGCATATGAGAGAACTGGTCACGCTGAAGCAACCAATTCTTGGTCCATGAACTTCTCCCCACCCTGTTCATGGACTAGACTTGTGTCAAGGTCAGGACCCCAACACCAAGCCCCCGCACAGCACGAACTCTACCGAGGAGTACGCATACAAAACATGGCTAGAAAACGGTCGGCTGCTCAGAACGAAGTAACAGAACGCACTGAAGAACAGCCAGGCCTGTGAAGAGCGACCTGAAAACCAGTAACGAACGAACAAGAATACAATGACTACCTAAAGTCACGCGGAACTTGCTGCACGCACTGAAGAGCAGATACAAACCCACAAGCACAAACTGAACGGCAGAAAACGATCTGAAAGCCACGAGTCTGAAAAAGTGTGAATCGTCTCTCACCAAACTTTTACTAACACGAGATTAGCAAAAGGAGCCCAAAGGGTGCCGCGCTTGGTTCTGAACCGGCCTTTTCTAGTCTCGTCGTACGTGGTGTACGTGACCGCGTGGTTGCCGATCGGAAATTACGACAACTTTGTGCGACCGTGTGTAGGCAAAACAAGTTTGAGCCAACATCCGTCGGAAAAAATCCTAGGATTTTGTTGTCGGAATGTACGAACAAAGTCCGACCGTGGTGTCCGATGGACAGGCTGCGCCGATGGATGCTGGCACTTCCTGCCGTTGGAACGTATGATTGTTCTGCTGTTGATTATTGCTTGCTTTTATGTGCTGCTGCTGCTGTTTATGGTATTTGTATGGCTTTTATCTTATTGGAATATTGCACAGTGTTTCGATTGGTCTCTGTCAGGATGTTGTGATTTTGCCTCAGTTAAACAGGAGCTGCTGCAGACGTTTTTGGCCTAACTGTTCGTTTAGAAAGGTAAAATCTATTACCAGCTTGCAGGTGTATTTTGAATGCTTTTTTTCTGTGTCATTGCTGTTTATAGTAGGCTCATGTCTGAATGTGTTTGGGCTGTAGATCTGAGAGTTGCACTTGAGGCGTGTAATATAGGTCTACCCTTTTACACATGGCACTAAATAATTTATTTTCTGGTAAAGCATGCTTAGGAGGGGGCCACACAAAAAGTAGCCTAGGGGCCCAAGACAACCTTAATCCTCCACTGGAGACCAGATATAGTGAATGCAGGGTCCTGGTTTGGTTTCTGTGATAACATATCCAGAAATTCCACTATCAATGCCACATGCATCTAGTTTTAGAAGGGGTAGCAGAGGATCTTCTGCTAGAGAACCACTGATTAAATTAATGGGTAACAGTACTTTTTCTTTCTCCTAGCTCCTAGAATTATAGGTAAATGTCGAACTTGATGAGTATGAACAAGTGACATGTTCAGCACTAAAAGTATAATACAGTGCTTATATTTTTGCAAGTGCACATTTCCTCTAAGACTTGTGCTCAATGCACATAAGCGCATTTGCCCATGCAACATAAATATGCTGCATATTTCTGGTTCCCGGGATGTCCTGGAGCTGAATGGGTGAAGGTGGCTGTATACAGCTTTGCAATACTATTAGTGATGTAAAGTAGTGCATGCACACAGATGTAAATTTTTTACCCTACCAGTGTTTACGAATCCAAAAATGTATTTAAAATTATCACACCAGAGCAGGCATCAATTGCGACATTTTAGGGTTGTCCAGGACACTTTCAAAATACGATTTTAGATGCTACTTTGAAGGTCCACATTGTGCTGAAGATATATGCTTTGATTTGTGTTGTTAGTAGGTGCTGCAGCACCCTCCTGCTTTAAACTATTCCGGGGCTGCGTGTGATGGGAACATTCTATTTGACTACCTGTGTTCAGGACATTACGTTCGTGTGCTATTTTACACTAATACTATTTTACACTAATAGAGGCACATAGCTGCATACAGTCGCCTTCACCCATTCATGTCTATGGATGGTTGTACGCAGCACATCTGGACACCAAAATGCTTGTTTACGCTATATGGACAAATGAGTCCTTGTACATGTAGACCTAGGTGTTTATGATAACATTTACTGCTTGTAGATATGTATATAACATATTCAGAATAATATAATGATAATCTCTCACTCAAAAATTAGAGCAGTACACCCTCTTTTGAGTGAAAGCTTGGATGTTTCACCAGTGATTCTACTAATCTGCAGAAGCTAGGATGGTTTGGTCACTGTATTCTTTCTCTGTTACGTTTCTAACCACACCTTTTTTATCCATAGAAAAAGTTCAGATGCATTGTATTGTTTCATCACTGGTGACTCATTTACAAGGGCTGGTCTAAAGCAGGCTGGGAAATGAGAGTTTCCGCTCAAACTATGCAGGTGGTTTTTATGTGAGTTAAATCGTTCAAATTTTTTTTCTTTCTTGCTGAATACGTAGAAAAACATGCATACCAGTGTGTCTGCTGAATAAATGGAATAGGTGACACTAACAGGCCGGTATACAAGCATTGCGAAATCACAAATACATTTCTTGATTTTTAAACTTTAGTAGGTTGTTGTTATCCATCAAAGAGTTACCTTGGTGTGGTCCAAAGCCAAACTCAGATAACCCATAAAAATCTTTTAAATATCCTAACATACTTTGCATGTAAAAAAAACATTTCTGTAGTGTTTGTAGTTTGTCCTCTTCATTTGTTATGCTTTTTGGAAAAGTACACGTACAGTCTTGGCCAAAAATATTGGCACCCCTGCATTTCTGTCAGATAATGCACTACTTCACCTAGAAAATTGTTGTAATTACAAATGTTCAGGCAATCTCATGTTTATTCCTTTTGTTTGTATTGGTATGACACAAAAAGTAGAGAAACAAAAAGCCAAATCTGACACATTCCATGCAAAACTCCAAAAATGAACTGGACAAAATGATTGGCCCCTTCTCCAAATTGTAAGAAATAATTGCATTCCAAGTTTATCCAAGTTTGTGATGCTCCTGTAATTTGTAATTAAACTCACCTGTATCAATATAGAAATCACACCAGCAACCAGTTAAAATGGTGAAAAATCAATTCAGCCTTTCTGTTGTGTATCTCTGTGTGCCACACGGAGCATGGAGAAGAGAAAGAGCAGCAAAGAATTGTCTGAGGATTCGAGAACAAAAACTGTGGAAAAGCATAAACAAGGTTGGAAGTCCATCTCCAGAGATCTAAATATTCCTCTGTCCATTGTGCTCAACATTGTCATAAAGTTTACAGCCCATGGCACTATAACTAATCTCCCTGGACGTGAATGAAAGAGAAAAAGTGATCAAAGATTGCAATGAAGGATTGTTTGAATGGGGGATAAAGAACCTTGATCAACTTCCAGACAAATTCAAGCTGACCTTCAGGCACAGGGTACAACTGTCAGCTTGCACTAAATGAATGAAAAGGAAGGCCATAGTAGGAGACCCAGGAGGACCCAACTGCTGTCAATATTTTTGCCCATGACCGTATATAACACCCTATATATTGTAAGAAGTGGTTTTAGTAAAATTTAAAATGCAAATAATCTTATGAAAGTACTAATTTATAACTTTAACCACTTTCCGACCGCCTCACGCCTATATACATGAGCAGAATGGCACGGGCAGGCAAAATCATGTACCCATACGTGATTGCCTTCCCGCGGGCGGGGGGTCCGATTGGACCCCCTCCCTGGTGCCAGCGGCGGTTGGCTTTTGGCTGGGAGCGTTCCGTGATGAGGGGGAGGCCATCCGATCATGGCCCCCCCCTCGCGATCGCTCCCAGCCAATGAGAAACATCCCCTGCCTGTGTATAGTACACACAGGCAGAGGATGTGATGTCATCTCTCCTCGGCTCGGCAGTTTCCGTTCCGGCGCCGAGGAGAGAAGACTTCACAGTGAGTGAACACACACACAGTAGAACATGCCAGGCACACATAACACCCCTGATCCCCCCCCGATCGCCCCCAAATCACCCCCCAATCACCCCTCCCTGTCACACTGACACCAAGCAGTGTTTTTTTTTTTTTTTATTGTTTTTTTTTTCTGATTACTGCATGGTGTCAGTTTGTGACAGTTACTGTGTTAGGGCAGTTAGGGTTAGCCCCCTTTAGGTCTAGGATACCCTCCTAACCCCCCCTAATAAAGTTTTAACCCCTTGATCACCCCCCGTCACCAGTGTTGCTAAGCGATAATTTTTCTGATCGCTGGTGACGCTAGTTAGGGAGGTAAATATTTAGGTTCGCCGTCAGCGTTTTATAGCGACAGGGACCCCCATATACTATCTAATAAATGTTTTAACCCCTTGATTGCCCCTTAGTTAACCCTTTCACCACTGATCACCGTATAACTGTTACGGTTGACGCTGGTTAGTTTGTTTATTTTTTAAAGTGTCAGGGCAACCGCCGTTTATAACCTAATAAAAGTTTAGCCCCCTGATCGCCCGGCGGTGATATGCGTCGCCCCAGGCAGCGTCAGATTAGCGCCAGTACCGCTAACACCCACGCACGCAGCATACACCTCCCTTAGTGGTATAGTATCTGAACGCATCAATATCTGATCTGATCAGATCTATACTAGCGCCCCCAGCAGTTTAGGGATCCCAAAAACGCAGTGTTAGCGGGATCAGCCCAGATACCTGCTAGCACCTGCGTTTTGCCCCTCCGCCCGGCCCAGCCCAGCCCAGCCCAGCCCAGCCCAGCCCAGCCCACCCAAGTGCAGTATCAATCGATCACTGTCACTTACAAAACACTAAACACATAACTGCAGCGTTCGCAGAGTCAGGCCTGATCCCTGCGATCGCTAACAGTTTTTTTGGTAGCGTCTTGGTGAACTGGCAAGCACCTGCCCCAGGCAGCGTCAGGTTAGTGCCAGTACCGCTAACACCCACGCACGCAGCGTACACCTCCCTTAGTGGTATAGTATCTGAACAGATCAATATCTGATCCGATCAGATCTATACTAGCGTCCCCAGCAGTTTAGGGTTCCCAAAAACGCAGTGTTAGCGGGATCAGCCCAGATACCTGCTAGCACCTGCGTTTTACCCCTCCGCCCGGCCCAGCCCACCCAAGTGCAGTATCAATCGATCACTGTCACTTA
Organism: Lithobates clamitans; assembly: GCA_037952925.1. Lineage (NCBI taxonomy): Eukaryota > Metazoa > Chordata > Amphibia > Anura > Ranidae > Lithobates > Lithobates clamitans. The sequence goes on along the minus strand of JBBGZY010000331.1, from coordinate 2,661,361 downwards.
CAAAACACTAAACGCATAACTGCAGCGTTCGCAGAGTCAGGCCTGATCCCTGCGATCGCTAACAGTTTTTTTGGTAGCGTTTTGGTGAACTGGCAAGCTTCAGCGGCCTAGTACACCCCGGTCATAGTCAAACCAGCACTGCAGTAACACTTGGTGACGTGGCGAGTCCCATAAGTGCAGTTCAAGCTGGTGAGGTGGCAAGCACAAGTAGCGTCCCGCTGCCACCAAAAAGACAAACACAGGCCCGTCGTGCCCATAGTGCCCTTCCTGCTGCATTCGCCAATCCTAATTGGGAACCCACCGCTTCTGCAGCGCCCGTACTTCCCCCATTCACATCCCCAACCAAATGCAGTCGGCTGCATGAGAGGCATTTTCTTTATGTCCTCCTGAGTACCCCTACCCAATGAACCCCCCAAAAAAGATGTTGTGTCTGCAGCAAGCGCGGATATAGGCGTGACACCCGCTATTATTGTCCCTCCTGTCCTGACAATAATGGTCTTTGCATTGGTGAATGTTTTGAACGCTACCATTCACTAGTTGAGTATTAGCGTAGGGTACAGCATTGCACAGACTAGGCACACTTTCACAGGGTCTCCCAAGATGCCATCGCATTTTGAGAGACCCGAACCTGGAACCGGTTACCGTTATAAAAGTTACAGTTACAAAAAAAAGTGTAAAAAAAAAAAAAAAAAAACACAAACAAAAATATAAAATAAAAAAAAATAGTTGTCGTTTTATTGTTCTCTCTCTCTCTATTCTCTCTCTATTGTTCTGCTCTTTTTTACTGTATTCTATTCTGCAATGTTTTATTGTTATTATGTTTTATCATGTTTTCTTTTCAGGTATGCAATTTTTTATACTTTACCGTTTACTGTGCTTTATTGTTAACCATTTTTTTGTCTTCAGGTACGCCATTCACGACTTTGAGTGGTTATACCAGAATGATGCCTGCAGGTTTAGGTATCATCTTGGTATCACTCTTTTCAGCCAGCAGTCGGCTTTCATGTAAAAGCAATCCTAGTGGCTAATTAGCCTCTAGACTGCTTTTACAAGCAGTGGGAGGGAATGCCCCCCCACCATCTTCCATGTTTTTCTCTGGCTCTCCTGTCTCAACAGGGAACCTGAGAATGCAGCCTGTGATTCAGCCAGCTAACCATAGAGCTGATCAGAGACCAGAGTGGCTCCAAACATCTCTATGGCCTAAGAAACCGGAAGCTACGAGCATTTTATGACTTAGATTTCGCCGGATGTAAACAGCGCCATTGGGAAATTGGGAAAGCATTTTATCACACCGATCTTGGTGTGGTCAGATGCTTTGAGGGCAGAGGAGAGATCTAGGGTCTAATAGACCCCAATTTTTTCAAAAAAGAGTACCTGTCACTACCTATTGCTATCATAGGGGATATTTACATTCCTTGAGATAACAATAAAAATGATTTAAAAAAAACAAATGAAAGGAACAGTTTAAAAATAAGATAAAAGCAAAAAAAAAAAAAAAAAAAAAAAAGCACCCCGGTCCCCCCTGCTCTCGCGCTAAGGCGAACGCAAGCGTCGGTCTGGCGTCAAATGTAAACAGCAATTGCACCATGCATGTGAGGTATCACCGTGAAGGTCAGATCGAGGGCAGTAATTTTAGCAGTAGACCTCCTCTGTAAATCTAATGTGGTAACCTGTAAAGGCTTTTAAAGGCTTTTAAAAATGTATTTAGTTTGTCGCCACTGCACGTTTGTGCGCAATTTTAAAGCATGTCATGTTTGGTATCCATGTACTCGGCCTAAGATCATCTTTTTTATTTCATCAAACATTTGGGCAATATAGTGTGTTTTAGTGCATTAAAATTTGAAAAAGTGTGTTTTTTCCCCAAAAAATGCGTTTGAAAAATCGCTACGCAAATACCGTGTGAAAAAAATAAAATGAAACACCCACCATTTTAACCTGTAGGGCATTTGCTTTAAAAAAATATATAATGTGTGGGGGTTCAAAGTAATTTTCTTGCAAAAAAAAATATTTTTTTCATGTAATCAAAAAGTGTCAGAAAGGGCTTTGTCTTCAAGTGGTTAGAAGAGTGGGTGATGTGTTATATAAGCTTCTAAATGTTGTGCATAAAATGCCAGGACAGTTCAAAACCCCCCCCAAATGACCCCATTTTGGAAAGTAGACACCCCAAGCTATTTGCTGAGAGGCATGTCGAGTCCATGGAATATTTTATATTGTGACACAAGTTGCGGGAAAGAGACAATTTTTTTTTTTTTTTTGCACAAAGTTGTCACTAAATGATATATTGCTCAAACATGCCATGGGAATATGTGAAATTACACCCCAAAATACATTCTGTTGCTTCTCCTGAGTATGGGGATACCACATGTGTGGGACTTTTTGGGAGCCTAGCCGCGCACGGGACCCCGAAAACCAAGCACTGCCTTCAGGCTTTCTAAGGGCGTAAATTTTTGATTTCACTCTTCACTGCCTATCACAGTTTCGGAGGCCATGGAATGCCCAGGTGGCAAAACCCCCCCCCAAATGACCCCATTTTGGAAAGTAGACACCCCAAGCTATGACTTTTTCGGTCTTTTTCCGTGTATAGCGCAAAAAATAAAAACGGCAGAGGTGATCAAATACCATCAAAAGAAAGCTCTATTTGTGGGAAGAAAAGGACGCCAATTTCGTTTGGGTACAGCATTGCATGACTGCGCAATTAGCAGTTAAAGCGACGCAGTGCCAAATTGTAAAAAGTGCTCTGGTCAGGAAGGGGGTAAATCCTTCCGGGGCTGAAGTGGTTAAGAACATTATTAAAAACATGCTGATACTGCTTGTCTCAGAGACTGGAATGGCTATATGGTTTTACTAACATTTCTCGTATAACAAATGTTTTTCATATAAACCTGCTGTATACCTGCTTTTTTCAGTTAGTTTCATAAAACATGGCCGCTTAAAGTGGAACTTTAGTCAGAAAATTAAGTCCTGCTAGATCACTTCAGGCTGGCCCCTTTTGCAGGTATAGCAAAATATGTAATACATTAAAAATAAGTGCCTACTGTTTAAAATCCAGTAATACACTGTCTCACCCTGCTCTGCACATGCTCAGTTGCTCTCCATTTTTAGGCACTGCTGAATTTGTAGAGGTTGATCTGCTGACAGCCTTAAAGTGGAATTAAACCCTCTTAATCTTTACAGCCAAGGAAGCGGCTTCTGTTTGATCTGCAACTGCCATGGCGCTGGACATGTGATCAGTTATGACACCAGCCATTTGATGGTTTGACAGTTTGGTTCAGGAAACAAGCAAATGTGACAGTTATGCCGTGTACACGCGAGCGGACTTTACGGCAGACTTTGCCTGGCGGACGGAATTTCGTCGGACAATTCGATCGTGTGTGGGCTCCAGCGGACTTTGTTTTCTCAAAAGTTGGACGGACTTAGATTTGAAACATGTTTTAAATCAATCCATCGAAATCGAGTCAGGTCCAAAAGTCCGCTTGTCTGTATGCTAGTTCGACGGACAAAAAGCCACGCTAGGGCTACTGGCTATGAACTTCCTTGTTTTAGTCCGGTCGTACGTCATCACGTACGAATTCGACGGACTTTGGTGGATTGTGTGTAGGCAAGTCTGTTCATTCAGAAAGTCCGTCGTAAAGTACGTTGAAAAGTCTGCCGGGCAAAGTCTGCCGTAAAGTCTGCTCGTGTGTACGCGGCATAAGTCTCAGACAAAGCAATTAAAACTGAATAATGGAAATATAAATCTTTTAAAAGTAGACCTAAACCTATATACTAATTCATAGATTGTGACAGATTCTTTCTAAAGGTAAATGTTTCCTTTTTTTTTTTTCAGATGAGCCTGTGAAGCAGTTGCATGTGTCTACCAGTGATCAAAGGTCCCCTTTACAACTTCCTGTAGTTGACTATAAAACAGGCTGACTGGGACAAAATACGTTATAAAATGTACTGTCTTTAAATTTGTAAACCTTTTGTTCAGGATACTACATCTACGTTGCCGATTATATACTGTATTTCATTCTGCATATGCTTTTTAAAGATTTAATGGCAGGGATGCAATATTCTACATTCATATCTGCATGAAATGTGATATGTATATAATCACCTGCCCAGCACACAATGACAAAAATTTGAATTCAAATATTAACACGTATACCACCTATGTGCGTGTACTAAACCTTGATCATAGTCAGCTTCTGTTTATTTCTGGGTGTGGACAAGGCTGGCGTTCCAAATTATAGTTTTAGCATTCGCTGGCTGAGTGCCACCGATCACACCCTTTATTCTAGGGGAATTTTCACAGTTGTATTCAGCAGTAGGCAGTGTCATTACTATGGTCAAATACTGAAAGTTGATGTAGGAAATACTATACAGCAGAAAAGCATTGTTAGGGATTACACAGATGCAGGGGTTCTAATGTTTCACTGTAAAGAATAATGACTCATGTGTGAGTGTGATTGTTACTTGGCAACAGAGCGCTCTTATCGTAAAAACCTCAAAGTTTTTCGTGGACACCTAGTACAGAGTCCAATATCTTTAGTTTCTCTAGAAGAACTGCCTATTTAATTAGTATGCAGGAAAAACTGAAACCAAAGTGTAAGTGCAGGAAAAGGGCTAAATAAAAATATGTGCAAACGATCCTGACTAACATATAGGGGGTTTCTTACGAAAGTCAAATCCACTTTGCACTACTAGTGCACTTGGAAGTGCATTGGCTGTAAATCCGAGGGGGACATGCAAGCAAAATAAAAAAACAGCATTTTTGCTTGCACATGATAAAATCAGCAGAGCTTCCCCTCATTTCAGATCTACCCCTCAGATTTACAGTGACTGCACTTCCAAGTGCACTTGCAGTGCACTTGTAGTGCATAGTGGATTTGCCTTTCGTAAATAACCCCCATAGTTTGTAATTCTGATGATTTTCTAATCCAAACAACCCTGTCAGACAATATCCGAGGTCTTGATCATTTATTTTTCTCCACTCTAGTTAAAGCAATACAGTTTAGCTCAAGTGATACTAAAGACTTTCTTTTTGTTTAAAAATAACATGTCATACTTACCTGCTCTGTGTAGTGGTTTTGCACAGAGTAGTCCAGATCCTCCTCTTCCACTCCTGGCCCCTCCCTAATGCCGAGTGCCTCCACAGCAAGCAGCTTGCTGTGGGGGCACCCGAGCCGCAACTCCCTGTGTCCATTCAGACAAAAAGCTGTGGCTCAGCCCCTACCCCCTCTCTCCTCATTGGCTCACTGATTTTGATTGACAGCAGCAGGAGCCAAGGCGCCCCACTGCGATCTCAGCCAATGAGGAGAGAGAGTCCTGGACAGCCGAGACTATCGACATGGGACTCAGGTAAGTATTAGGTGAGGGGGGCTGCTGCACACAGAAGGTTTTTTTATTTTATTAAATAGAATGCATTAGGATAAAAACCCTTCTGACTTTACAACCACTTTAAGGCATAGAATGCATCAATGTAAAAAAGCTTCTGAGTTTAGAAACACTTTAAAGGGGTTGTATGGGTTTGTTTTTTTTAAAATAACAAACATGTTATACTTACCTCCACTGTGCAGTTAGTTTTGCACAGAGTAGCCCCGAACCTGGTCTTCTGGGGTCCCTCGGTGGCTGTCTCGGCTCCTCCCCGCAATAGCTAACCCCCCTCTGGGAAGCTCTATCCCGAGGGGGTTAGCTTGCGGGGGCGTTCCCTGTCTTACACGCTGCGCCCATAGACACACAGAGTATGACTCAGTCCTGTCCCCCGGCAGCCACGTCATTGGATGTGATTTACAGCAGCGCGAGCCAATGGCTGCGCTGCTATCAATCTATCCTATCTATCCAATTAACGGCCAGACTCCGTGCACGTGCAGAAGAAGACGCTGGGGGACGTGCACAGCAGGTGAACGGGCTCAGGTAAGTAAACGGGGGGGGGGGGGGGCGTCAATGCTAGGTGTTTTTTCACCTTAATGCATATGATGCATTAAGGTGGAAAAACACAAACCTATATAACCCCTTTAAGACTGTGGTTATATAGTGAACAAGTCACAGCTCACATATGAGGTTTTCTTTGTCCTCTCTCCTCCAATCAACAAGCTTTGAGCTACAAAACACTCAGGTGTGAAAGGGGCCTTACGACTACCTAACATTGCATTAGGACTACATAACACCCCCCCTCTTCTTGAACTCCACAGAAATAGCAGAAATAGCAGAAAACACTAATAACAGTCTAGAGACACACACAGACAGTACAGCCTTACTGAGTCACATGACCTCAACATTCAGCCAATAAAATAGTGGAATATAAACCTGATGCTTTTTTTTTGGTTTATCTGAGCGTGGCCCCAAAAACACACCCAGGAAACCTTTCCATTGAAAAATACAAAAAACAGATCATTCAATTGTGGATACACAACGCTTGTAAACTAGTTTCTTTGTGTCATCTATACCATTTATTAGGCAGGCAGGTATGCAGTTTAAATAGATTTTTTTATACTTTCCATAAACAGAGACCACAACATCATAAGGTATTACTTTGTATTTTGGCCAAAATATGTAAACTCACTACCCACACAAAGGGTCCTCCTGTCTGGTAAGTCCTACACTAAGGGCCAAATCACACTTTTTTTTGCGTTATAGTAACGCGCGTTGTGAAATTCAGTTCCATTCATTTTGAATGTCACCTCAATGCATCTTCCCTAACACAACTGTGTCTAAGTGCACCACAGCGCATGACAACACATGATTTTGCATTATAAAAAAGGATTTTGTCAGAATTTGGACATGCTGGGCTGTGTTGGCAGCCCAAATAAGTGTGTGCATTAATGCATTGCACATATAAAAAGTGACCCTTATGCCCCGTACACACGACCGGACATTGATTGGACATTTCGACAACAAAATCCATGGATTTTTTCCGACGGATGTTGGCTCAAACTTGTCTTGCATACACACGGTCACACAAAGTTGTCGGAAAATCCGATCGTTCTGAACGCGGTGACGTAAAATACATACGTCGGGTCTATAAACGGGGCAGTAGCCAATAGCTTTTGTCTCTTAATTTATTCTGAGCATGCGTGGCACTTTGTGCGTCGGATTTGTGTACACACGATCGGAATTTCCGACAACGAATTTTGTTGTCGGAAAATTTTATAGCCTGCTCTCAAACTTTGTGTCGGAAATTCCGATGGAAAATGTGTGATGGAGCCCACACACGGTCGGATTTTCCGACAACAAGGTCCTATCACACATTTTTCGTCGGAAAATCCGACCATGTGTACAGGGCATTATACTTTACAGAGTACAAAAAAACAGACACTTTTAATAGGTTAACTGAGCTTGGTCCCAGTCCACACCCTGGTAACCCTTTGGTGGCAGGATACAGGGACACCTGTCCTGTATTCAAGTCAGCAATGGCAGTTTCTATCTTCATGGACAGGTTCCCCTTAAGTTTTTTTGTGCTTTAGATAATGTATCATTGCTAGCAGCAGTACTAATTTCCATAGTACATTAGGGATAAGTGTAAGGAGAGAAAAATTCTCAGACATTAAAAAGGAAATTGCTTTATGAGACTCCACAATTAGCAAAAGCTCATGAGAAAATAAATAATAGGCTGACAGACACATGCTGATTCTGTAAATCTGGTTCATGCAACTGCAAAAGTGCTGAGTTAGAGCATTTATTGTATGGCTGTTCTCATGTTAGCTTGGCTTATAGGGTGTGTCTCTATCAGTCATACAAGCTTTGCCCTGAGTGTATTGTATCTGAAGAACTCACCCTTACACCTAATTAAGCCTTCCACCCTTCTCTACCCACCTATGTTTTATACCGTGTGATTGTGCATTTTTATAGATTGAATTAATTTTATATTTTATATTCAACTTGTTTCATTTCCTTTTGACCTCATGTACTGTGGACATTAAGCCCAGGACACGAGGCTCCGGCATTTAGCTGCAGTTGCAGGGCATGGGTGCACTGTCCAGATCTGCTGCAGACAGCCTATCAAACTTTATGGGAGTCTGAAAGCTGCTGCGGCTGGATGCGCTTAGATGGTGCACCTAGCAGTATGTATGTTTAAAGCAATATGCTCTCAGGGCGGAAAGCCTGGAACAAAAGCAGTTTGCATTCTGGACATTTGTCCCTTGACACTTATTGCATTAAACAGAAGTACTGCTTCAGACCCCAGCCGCGTTAAGACCTCTTTCACACTGAGGCGGTTCTCAGGTGTTTTAACGCTAGAAATGGCTGCTAAATAGCACCTGAAAACTGCCTCCCATTTATTTCAGTGTATCTTTTCACACTGGGGTGGTGCTTTTGCGGAACATTACAAAAAGTCCTGCAAGCAGCATCTTTGGAGCAGTTTGGGAGCGCTGTATATAATGCCTTGCCCATTGAAATGAATGGGCAGCGCTTCCAAATTGCCTAAAAAGCGGTTTAGAAGCGCCGCAACACGGGTGTTTTTACTCCTTCTTTGGGCATTAAAAGCTCCCCGATAGCGGCCGTAAAGCATCTCAAAAGCGCCGCTTAAACAGTGGTAAAGTGCTGCTAAAATGAGCGCCACTTTACCACTAATGGCTAGCGTTTTCAGTGTGAAAGCAGCCTTAACCTCAGCAGCTGTCAGGCTCTCATAGATTTTGAGAGGCTGCCAGCAACAGGTCTGGACAGTGAGCCTGTGCGCTCCAGCCACAGCTAAACTTTGGAGCCTCATGCATCGGGCCTCAACTCCCAGTGTGCATAAGGCCATATGCATCCCAGAAACACATACAGTATATCTCAACTTTGTGAGATGGGAAAGAGAGACACCATATGTAGGCAGGTAGAGATTACTGCTGCTCCACTGGGGAAGTGAGTGGTTAACCACACTCCCAGGTTTTTCTTGGTGGGTTATCTTGCATCCAACCCTCTGGTCCTGCGTATCATAAAGAGATGAAGGCCTGATTCAAAGAGTCTCTCTGAGGTCCTGGAGAGAGGGGAAACTCGCCCACACACAGTCTGTATGGGGAGAGAGACACAGACAGCCAACAAGACCTGCAGTCCTCTTTGAAGCCACCAAAATATTGGCGCATCGCCTTAAACCATTTTCCTGATCATGCCAATAATAGACAGGTCTTAATATTATCTTAAACAGGTTTGCTGGGACAGCCACAAGTCTGTAGTTGGGGACCAGGGATGCTACAGAAATGTTTTCACTTTATTCTAAACTGTTATCAATGTATGCCATCATGTTAACTCATTCCTCAAGTAAAGCTTTTGAAACTTTGCATTTGCCTGGTCTGAAGTTACTAAAGGGGTGCAATGTAAGTAACCAGCACATATAGTTTACAGCTAAGGTCACTAAACACATTGGGGTATGAATACATCAGTACAAGAGTAAATACAGTGTGAAGATACATGTGGTTACCGAGGATAACAAAGGTATCTTTAGGAGCCTGTCTGTTAAGAGTGTACATGTGCTAGGTGAGATAGCCTCATGCAGTGAGGGAGATGTTGTCGGCACTTATTCGGACATGATCCATCTCCCATAGTAATAGGAGCAGATCTGCCCCACCGGGGCCCTCAACCTGTACACAGGTACGGAAGACAGGTACGGAAGACATACCTTCGGGTCTGGTATGGATTTTTAAGGGGGACCCTACGCAAAAAAAAAAAAAAAAAAATGACGTTCGGTCCCCCCAAAAATCCATACCAGACTCTTGAGTCTGGTATGGATTTTGGGGGGAAACCCCCACACCAATATTTACGGTGTGGGGGCCCCCAAAATCAATGCCAGACCCTTATCCGAGCATGAAGAAGAATAGATGTGGTCTGATGAACCATGAGTGATAAGCCTCCATCCCAAATTATATATACACTAAAAAGATACATTGGTCGCAGGACTTTAACCACTTAGCAACCGGCCCATAGCCGAATGACAGCTACAGGGCGGTTGCTTAACTCTGGGAGGGTGTACTATGACGTCCTCCCAGAATCACGCTCTTGCGCGCCCCCTGGGGCGCGCACCCGAGAACATCCGTGACTGCGGGGTCCAGAGGACCCGGCGCATCACGGATCACGGTCGCAGCCGTTTACCATGTGATCGCTCCGTCAAATGACAGAGCGGTCACATGTAAACAAACCGGCGTCATGTCATGACACCGGTTCCTCCCTCCCCTCTGTGTATCGATCGGTACAGAGTGGGAGAGATCGGATGGCAGCAGCGATGTGGGCTGGAACTGTAGTGCCCACAGCGCTGCTCTGTGACAAATGCAGTCACATCCAGCCATCCATCCATCCATGCTCAGCCATCCCTCCATGCTCAGCAATACCCTGCACTACTCTGCAATACACTGCAATACTCTGCAATACCCTGCAATATTCTGCAATACTCTGCAATACCCTGCAATACTCTGCAATACTCTGCAATACCCCACAATACCCCGCAATACTCTGCAATGCCCTGCAATACTCTGCAATACCCTGCAATACTCTGCAATGCCCTGCACTACTCTGCAATACCCTGCACTACTCTGCAATACCCCACAATACTCTGCAATGCCCTGCAATACTCTGCAATACCCCGCAATACTCTGCAATACCCTGCACTACTCTGCAATACCCCGCAATACTCTGCAATACCCTGCACTAATCTGCAATACCCTGCACTACTCTGCAATATCCCGCAATACTCCGCAATGCCTTGCAATACTCTGCAATATCAAAAAAAAATACTGCGCTATCCCTCAGATCAAATAAGCATGCTAAAAGTGTGTCTAGTGAAAAACAGAAAAATCCAGGTGCTGCTGCAACCTTAAATGTGAGACAACCCCCACCACAATAACTCTAAATAGGATAGGCTGTGCTGCTAATATGTGAGCGTGATCATGATTAATTAATGTGACCACCCCTAAAACATCCTTATGAAGGTGAAGTACGATAAAGAAAAAATTAAACAAAACAAATCAATGTTTGCTAATAAACAATAAAAAACTTGGGTCCCACAAATTAAAACATTCCAGCAAGAAAATACATTGATGGAGAATAGGAATCAAGAACCAAGAGGTTGTGTTAAGTCCATACAGTCAAAAAAAGAGTCCTTGTTGATAAAAACTTCTCTGATAGAGGGAGAAAACACCTTTCTTCAAACAGTGTGAGGCATGCAAAAAACTGTCTCCCTGAGGAGCGTGATGTTATAGGGAGTTCCTCCACCTCAAACAAATCAGCCCCTTACCAGATCCACAGATCTCCTTTTACAGAGATCATGCAAGCAAGTGGCTGTGTCCCCCAGCCACTGGGTCTCTGTTATGATGTGTCTCACAGGTCACCGCTCCGGAGCTCAGCTAAGTAGAGGTGTTACCGCTCACATTCCAAAGACATATATAAAAAGAAATGCTCCATAGCGTAATACAGTTAACGTTTTATTAATATAAAAAGAGTAAGAGATGCACTTACAGTGTATACGATACAAATTCGCCTCTAAAAACAATATGTGCCGGCCGTCTCGCAGCTGCTGCCCGTTCCTTCCGGGATCAGCGTGGTGCGGTGGTGACGTCAGCACGACGCTCCTCCCTGCGCCGTTTCGACAAAAACACCCCAGGAAGACGACAGATTTGTCGAAACGGCGTAGGGAGGAGCGGCGTGCTGACGTCACCACCACTTCCCGCCCGCGACCACTTCCCGCCCGCGACATCCTTGACTTTGTGCGGGGATATCTGAATGATGCCTGCAGCTACAGGCATCGTTCAGATATCAGCTTTTTCAGCCGGCGATTCCCTACACCATAAGAATGATAATAGTGGCTGTTCCACTGCTTGATCATTCTTACGGGAGGCGAGAGGGGACACCCCCCCTCCCGCCGCCCTCAGGTGCTTCTACCGACTCACCACTACGATCGAAGCCAGAATCGTTTTTTTTATTTTTTTTTATTTCAGGCTTCCCAGCCTAGAGGTGAGATGTGGGGTTTTATTGACCCCATATCTCACTGTAAAGAGGACCTGTCATGTCATATTCCTATTACAAGGGATGTTTACATTCCGTGTAATAGGAATAAAAGTGATCAAAAAAATTATCAAACTAAAATAAATAAAGTAAAATGAACAATAATAAAAAAAAAAAAATTAAAGCGTCCCTGTCCCCGTGTGCTCACATGCAGAAGTGAACGCATACGTAAGTCCCGCCCACATATGAAAATGTGAGGTATCACTGCGATCGGTAGAGCGAGAGCAATAATTTTGGCCCTAGACCTCCTCTGTAATTCAAAACATGTAACCAGTAAAAAAATTTAAAGCGCCGCCTATGGGGATTTTTAAGTAGCGAAGTTTGGTGCCATTTCACGAGCGTGTGCAATTTTGAAGGGTGACATGTTAGGTATCTATTTACTGGGCATAACTTCATCATTCACATTATGCAAAAACATTGGGCTAACTTTACTGTTTTGTTTTTTTTAAAACGCATTCGAAAAATTGCTGCGTAAATACCGTGAGAGACAAAAAGTTGCAACGACCACCATTGTATTCTCTAGGGTCTTTGCTGAAAAAATATATATAATGTTTTGGGGTTCTATGTAATTTTCTAGCAAATAAATGATGATTTTTACATGTGGGAGAGAAATGTCAGAATTGGCCTGGGTGCTCCAGAATGCCCGAAGGTGCATTGTGCATGTTGGGCCTCTGTATGTGGCCACGCTGTGTAAAAGTCTCACACATGTGGTATCGCCATACTCGGGAGTAATAGCAGAATGTGTTTTGGGGTGTAATTTGTGGTATGCATATGCTGTGTGTGAGAAATAACCTGCGAATATGACAATTTTGTGAAAAATAAATAAATAAATAAAAATCTTGATTTTGCAAAGAATTGTGGGAAAAAAATGACAACTTCAAAAAACTCATCATGCATCTTTCTAAATACCTTGGAATGTCTTCTTTCCAAAAAGGGGTCATTTGAGGGGTATTTGTACTTTTCTGGCATGTTAGGGTCTCAAGAAATTAGATAGGCCGTCAGTACTTCAGGTGTGATCAATTTTCAGATATTGGCACCATAGCCTTTGGACTCTATAACTTTCACAAAGACCAAATAATATACACCGATTTGGGTTATTTTTTCAAAGATATGTAGCGGTATAAATTGTGGCCAAAATATATGATAAAAAATTACTAATTTGCAAAATTTTATAACAGAAACGAAGAAAAATTCAATTTTTTACAGAATTTTCGGTCTTTTTTCTTTTATAGCGCAAAAAATAAAGAACCCAGCAATGATTAAATACCACCAAAAGAAAGCTCTATTTGTGTGAAAAAAAGGACAAAAATTTCATATAGGTACAGTGTTGCATGACTGAGTAATTGTCATTCAAAATGTGAGAGCACTGAAAGCTGAAAATTGGTCTGGTTATTAAGGGGGTTTAAGTGCCCAGGGGTCAAGTGGTTAAATGAGACAGATCACTATAAACTTAATAGTAGACATGATTGCAAGTTTATTACATACTAGCAGATTCTATATTCACAATTTATAAACATCATAAAATACAGATATATAATAAGCTGATCCATAATAAATTACCATAATAAACAATATAATTTCATAAGAAGTCTTGATATTCATATAATTATAAATAATATATAGTTATTACCGTAATTATAATTCATATAATACATGATTATTGAGAAATGGAAATACATGATAGCATAGTATATTGATCCTAAAACTCTACACGTTTCGTGAATTACTGTACACTACCTCAGGAGTAGATGCAAGAAATCTAAAAAGATGACAAAAAAAGTGCCCGAATGATAATACCGTATACAAAATAGTTATCACAGGGAGGAAAATAAAAAAAGAGAGGTAATGTGGGCAATTAACCCTAGTACTCACAGGTCAGATCAAAACCCCAGCATGCAGCTTGACAGTCCAGGAAAGGGGGGTGCGAGCAAGCACACCCCCCTCCTGAACCATACCAGATGCCCACAACATGGGGGGATGCTTTGGGGCAGGGGTGGCTCTGCCCCCCCCAACAAAGCACCTTGTCCCCATGTTGAAGGGGACAAAGGCCTCTTCTCCCACAACCCTGGGCTGTGGTTGTGGGGGTCTGCGGGCAGGGAGCTTATCAGAATCTGGAAGCCCCCTTTAACAAGATCCTGCCCCCCCTATATGAATGAGTATGGGGTACCCATTCACAAAAAAAAGTGTCAAAAAGAAATGAAAACACACACAGTTTTTGACAATTCCTTTATTAAAAATAAAAAAAACAATGTCCCTCACCACTGTCCCACCGCATGACAAAGGCTAACCGCCGACTGCAGGCTCTGCCATTTGACAGTTCTCATACAGGTAAGGGCGGGGCCACCTGGTGACATCACCTGGTGGCACCGCCCCTTATGATGTCACTGACCCGCCATGCACTGGTCGGTGATGTCACATGGGGCGGTGCCACCAGGTGATGTCACCAGGTGGCCCCAACCCTTACCTATATAAGAACTGTTAAACGGCGGAGCCGGCATTAGGTGGTTAGCCTTCATCAAGGGCAGAGCTTTTTTTAAATTCTTTTTCGGGTGGTGGCGGGCATCATGATTGATGATGGATCTACTATCTAATCTGGGACATTTTTTTTTTAATAAAGGAATTGTCAAAAACAATGTGTGTGTTTTGTTTTTCTTTTTGACACTCTTTTGGTGAATGGGTACTCATTCATATGGGGGGGAAACTGGGAGCTTCCAGATTCTGATAAGCCCCCTGCCCACAGACCCCCACAACCACAGCCCAGGGTTGTTGGGAAGAGGCCCTTGTCCCCATCAACATGAGCCCCCTAGACCCAAAGCACCCCCCCATGTTAAGAGCATGTGGCCTGGTATGGTTCAGGAGGTGGGGGGCTCACTTGTCCCCCCTTTCCTGGCCTGCCAGCCTACATGTTTGGATATGGGACTGGTATGGATTTTGGGGGGGACCCCACACCAGTTTTTTAAAACATTTTTCTATTGCCGCCGATAATATTGTATTGCCGGCAATTTAAATGTCATTTGTTTTTCTTTAAAAATTTCAGTTTTGCTGTAGCAGGTTCTATACACGGTACAGATGCGCCACTTTACAGACAGACTAAGGGGACCCCCCGGCACTATATTTAAAGGAATTTTTACTTTTTATTGTTTTACTTTAAGCATTATTTTTTTTTTTTAATTTGAATTGAACCCAGGCCCCATACCCTTTTTATGGTCAATAACTTGCATATACTCCTTCAAAATGGGGACTTTTGATTTTTCAAGTTTAGGTCCCATAGACTTTAATAGGGTTTGCGGTTCCGAACCAGGGGGTGTTCAGCCCAACTCTAGAAGTGGGGGAACACAGATACCATTCTTCACTCTTCCACCAGTTTGAAAAGAATACAATTAAACAAATGTTTTGAAAGTTTAGATTTAACATTTATTGTGTGTATTGCAAATCCTACATGTTGGGAATTATATTTCGATAGGTACAAAGTATGTGGTTTTGTTTTTGGCAGCTCAGTTGTTCCTGCTCTAACATAGTGAGTCATTGCTGTGTTGAGGCAACAACCTGAATAGTCCCTCCACCTGCCCCTCTGGTTCTGAAGAAGAATAGATATGCCAGCACACACCCAAAGATTAGTGCCATCCTCTGGAATTCATTAAATGAGTGCTGTGTATATCATACCTATTAACAGTTTATAATATAAATAATAAAGCTCTGTCACACACATAATCATTACTGAACCAATAGGTCTCTATTTTGCTAAGATGACAAAGATTTGAAATATGCTTGCTAACATTTCAGTACTTAAAGCGGAGTTCCGCCAAAAATAAAAAAGGATTAAAAGTCAGCAGCTACAAATACTGCTGACTTTTAATATTAGGACACTTATCTGTCTAGGGCACCCGCAATGTCCTTACCCGAGGCCGATCTGTCCCTCGGCTCCCGGGTGGAGGCGCCAGCATCTTCAGTAAGGGAATTAGGAAGTGAAGCCTTGCGGCTTCACAGCCTGGTTCCCTACTGTGCATACGCATCCTCACTGGTCCCTGCTGTCTTCTGGGACCTGTGTGTCTCCCAGAAGACAGCGGGGGGGGGGGGGGGGGACAGAGGAGGGGCCGGACATGGCGTAAAATTGAAGGAGGGGCCGGAAAATGAAGCAAGTACCTGTATTAGACAGGTATCTGCTCCCCCCTGAAAGGTGCCAAATGTGACACCGGGGGGGGGGGGATCTGATTAGCAGAAGTTCCATTTTTGGGTGGGAATCCACTTTAAAGCAGGATGTCAGGAATTGCAGCACTTTTTAAAATCTGCTGGCTTTCAAGGCTTAAGTCCAAGAAGATTTATGCCACTTCATGAACTCATCTCTTTTATTTATTATTTACAGCTTTACTGAGTTCCAGGAGTATAGCGATCACTATACTTCTGCGGGCACACTGGAACTTCAGGTCTGCAAAACAACAGCTGCAGAATTGTTTGCAGCCACTCTACCCACCCCTCCTCTCAGACTTCATAATATATGAACCCATTTGCAAACCACAAAGTATCTTGTGAATAGACAGCGGAAGGCAGTGGCGTGCAGGGCAGCTGCTGTGTAGTAGGGACGTGCAGTGAGGTTAGTGGCTGGTGAGACACTGGCTAGTATCAGAGCAAGATACACACAGGTTACATACGCTGCGATCGTTAGAGCGAGAGCAATAATTGTGGCACTAGATCTCCTCTGTAACTCTAAACATGTAATCATTTTTAAAGCGTTGCCTATGGAGATTTTAAAGTCATGAAGTTTGGCGCGATTTCACAAGTGTGCGCAATCTTAAAGCATGACATGTTAGGTATCTATTTGCTTGGCGTAACATCATCTTTCACATTATACAAAAAAGTTATCTTAATTTTTTTTTTTTTATATATTCATAAAACAGTTTTTCATGGCCCCCCCCCCCCATTAGAGAAAAAACTGCACATTTTAGAGTGGCCTTTTATTGTGGCCAGCCTAAGGCACACCTGTGCAATAATCATGCTGTCTAATCAGCATCTTGATATGCCACACCTGTGAGGTGGATGGATTATCTCGGCAAAGGAAAAGTGCTCACTAACACAGATTTAGACAGATTTGTGAACAATATTTTAGAGAAATAGGCCTTTTGTGTACATAGAAAAAGTCGTAGATCTTTGAGTTCAGCTCATAATAAATAGGGGCAAACACAAAAGTGTTGCATTTATAATTTTGCTCAGTGTATAAAGAAATTGTGTTTTTTGTATTTCTTCGGGCTTGTGTAACCCATTAACCCATTGTAACATTACCCACACTGATGAAAAATTCAGAGAGTTCTGATTACTGCTGGACATCTCCCTGTCGTTTGACTATCGCAACAGTGCCATCTTAAGAGCATTATAGGCCCCCGGGCAATACAGTGCACTGGGGCCCTATCTACACAATCACGCACAATTGCGCAAAGTTTGCACATTTTCTCTTTCTCCTCTGCAGCCTTTTTCCTCTTCTGTGCTCTACTCAAAACATTATGTTTCATTTCTGCTCTAAAGGTTATTTTCACCAACAAGTAATAAAGTTTCTTTTTCCTCACCTTTCTTACACTTCCTCGAACTAGTGGAAACTCTGAGATTGATATATAAGGGGGGACACATAAGATATTACAGTCAAAACTTGGGGGGGCCCGGGTACTAATAACTTTCACCACTAAATCATACATCTTTCACAATTTTTTGTGTGTTGTGATACACATATTTATTGATATTTTTTCATATGTTGAGATTTGGTTTTTGTTTTGCACCAAATATTTATCACCATTTTAGTGGTTAATTTGCACACTTTTTCTCTTCTTTTTCAATTTGTTTTAGGTTTTCAGTATTTAACTTATAGAGGTGCAGCATTTAATCACATCACCTGTACACGTGGTCACACTACCTGTATACCTACACAGGCAGCAAGCACAGGGTCACGTCGTCGCTCGGACACGTCGTCGCTCGGATGAAGCAGCATTGATGGGCACAGCCTGGTGAGACTGTATTTGATGGTATGTGATGGGCACAGGTGAGACTGTGTTGCATGCAAAATAGTAGCAGTCATTAAAAATGTGGGGTGTGCATGAGCAGAGAAAAGGGGGTGGAGTCAGGGGTGGAGGCAAAATGAGGTTTCGCCTAGGGTGTCAAAAATCCTTGCACCAGCCCTGGTCTGAAGTTATCCAAAGAGGTGCATGTGGATTCTGGTGTATCTAAAGAACTAGGGTCTGTATAGCACAAAGGGATATGGAGTAACACCGTTACAAAGGGTTAACTCGGCAAGACAAGGAGAAGGCATGTAGTCGCTAAGAATGACCAATCACAAGTTCAAGACAAAAGCAACTAGTCATTAGACGTAGTATCTGGCAAGGTGACAGGTCCTCCAATAGCGAGGGGGTCGGTATCTAGCGGTCAGCATCCAATAGCAACCAGATCCAAACCTGTGTTACAGAGATCTATGGCCTGGTCACAAGGTACGGAAAGGAAGGAGTTAATGAATGCACGCATTAGGTCCACTTAATTGAGGTAAGAGAGGTAGGCTGGACTGGTGGAATGGGCACAGACTCAGCACATCCCTTCTAATGAAACATCCACCAAGTTACAGTGTGTAGTGACATTGGACAGCACTTTGTCAGAGGAATTCTGCACTTTTTTACTGCACATAGTGTAAAGACTCATCTCTAAGTCGGGGAACTGCCTTAATGTTGGATTCTTCACATGACCGCAGTCTCACGAGTAAGCTACCCCCATGTGCAGGGCGAGTAGGCCCCGCCCACATGGTATTCAACTGAATAGGGGCTATGGATCCACCCATTGCCATACGTTGTCAATTAACAACAAAAGGACCTAATAGAGAACAGGCTCTGCCCACTACTACCACAAAACTCCTTGGACATGCATCTGTCAGTGTTTTGGGCACAGTGGCCAGGGAGGGGGGAGCACATTGAGGAAATAATGTCCAGTATGGACACTCTGACCTCAGTGTGGTAGACAGGTAAATGAATTGGGTGCAAGCACCAACAATGTCTGAGCGGTGGCCCAATGGAATTTTAGAGGGTGTCTATGACTACGATTATGAATTTTCCTCACTGTGCTTTGTAACTGAAATGGTGCAATAAAAAATTGCATTGAAACACAAACATATTTGTTCCTGCTCCTATACATTATTGACACTCGAGTAGTGTGAACAAGCCCCAGGAGCATACAAGCACCTGGTGTTCATTTACATCAGAAAGCTGGCAGGCTGACAAAATTTTGTTGTCAGAGAAAATAAGGGGCGAGGATTTGTAGTTTTAGTGCCTTTGTTGTAAATTTTGAAGATGCCTATAGCACAGAAAAAGCATGCATCTTTTTTTGCAGGCCCACAGGTGCCTTAATTCTTACTATGGGTTTTGGTGAGGCTCAGTTTCAAAGAAAGATGTGTGCACCACTTCTTTTGTGCCATTGCCATGCAAAGGCCAGGACATTGAAGTGACCAGTGCATCTGTGAAGGAAGGGATCAGAGCCTTACTGCTTGTCCATAATATGTAAATACCAGTGGCAAGCCGGGGGGGGCAGCAAACAAACCACCTGACCCCCCCCCAGCCGGCAAACAGACCACCTGACCCCCTGGTGGGTGGTACTCATGTGGGCTCTTGGCGGGGATGCAGAGATGGCAGATGCAGAGCCGATGATGGCGGCAATCTTCCGAATCTCCGTACATCCTCCCTGCCTCCAGTACTGGCCAATGCAATCACTTCTCCTCTCAGCCAATCATGCTCCTCCCTCTTCCTGATTGGTCGGGAGGAAAAGCAGGAAGAAAATAGCGAATATTAATTCGCTATTGTCACACAAGTGGGTGAGCGTGGGGCACAGTGCTCTAATCATGAGCTTCAAAGAAAGAAAAACCCCATTGGAATCCATGCTTCCGGCGCCCTGCATATAGATTAGGGGGCCAGAGGCATGGATGGGGGGGGCGGCACCCCTGCGCCCCGTATGGAGACACTGGTAAATACCTTAATATGCTTAGTCTGAACGCAGGCTTACTTAAAGCAAATTGTTCTTTCTCTGCACAGCTAGCCTTTCATTTTTAGTTGGACCACAGGAAAGCTCAGAGAGTTATGCCTTGTACACACGGTCGGATTTTCAGATGGGAAATGTTTGATGTGAGCTTTGTTGTCAGAAATTCCGAGCGTGTGTACACAAGTCCAAGGCACATAATTCCACGCATGCTCAGAATCAAGTATAAGACGGAAGTGCTCGGTCTGGTAAAACTAGCGTTCGTAATGGAGATAGCACATTTGTCACACTGCACATTTTTTAATCTTTCAATGCAGCGAATTCTCTTCTTCTTTATAATGCTAGAATAATGAATTTGCTTTGCTGCTGATATTCACACACAGTTCTGACAAACTGATTTCTTTATTATTTCTTGTGATCTCCTGAATAATCTTTTATTTTATTTTTCGCCAGATCTCCAGAATAATGTTTATTATTTTTTTTTATAGTGATCTACTTTTTTTTTTTTATCAAGATCTCCTGATTTTTTTCTATTTTATAGTGATCTTTATAATATTTTTTGTCGTGTTGTGTGTCAAGTTACCACAACACCATTATTATCTTTTTTTTTTAAACTCAAAGAGGTTGGTTGGTGTTGGTGTTGGTGTCCCTTGTTAATTTGACATTGTATTTTTTGAAATGTACCTGACTACTCACAAACTATCCTTTTTGAAGTAAAACACATAGCCAAGTATTTGTACAAAAAAAAAATAGTAATTTATTAGGGGTCATAACAAACTAAAGAGGAAGGCAACGCTGGATAAACTGTGGAAATTGGCGAAACCTTTGTACCCCAGGGCAGACATCAATTAGTTGACAGGCAAAATTGGTAACCTGAGGAGTCCATTAATAGGGAGCACAATCGGGTCCAGGACTCCGAGAGATCGGGAGCAGCAGCAGATGACATACATGTCCAGAGGCTGTGGTCTTACTACAGCCTGCGTTTTTTGCCAGACCAGACCGAACCCAGGCCATCACTCTCTTGACTTCCTTCCACGCTTCCTTCCAGGCTGTGGCTGTGGTGTTGGAGTTGTGGCAGGAGGTGGAGGAGGAGTATGGTCCAACTCACATACATGACTTTTGTTGGTGAGTTGGCCCCTCATCCCCTTATTTGGGGCCTGAAAGATGACCTCCTCACAGTTGAGGCGTTGGCCCTCCTCCATTTGCTGCATCTTACTGGCCGTCATACAGCCAAAGGCCTCTTGAACAATGGGAGTAGCATGTCAAATCAAACCAAGCGCTGACTCCTCCACGTTCCTCCCCTTCCTGGGCATTTTTGTTGGAAGGTGGAGGGGAGGAACCTGCGATTCGGTCAGGCTACTGGGCACGGCCACCTCCTGACTGCCACTTTACCCTGCCACCTCCTGGCTGCCACTTTCCACGGCCTCCTCCTGGCTGAGACTTTCCTGTGTATGAAAATGGGACATAGTTTTAGTTTTTTTGGTCATCAATCACACACAATTTTGAGTTAATGACTGTTGCAAATTGAATGTTAACAAATAGAAAGGACTATCATTCTGACCCCAGCATTTTTCATTCTTGTCCCAATCATTTTTGGCTACTAATAGCATCTAGTTAACATCATTCAATTTTTGACAAGAAATATGTTGAGCACTGCTATACCTGGCTCAAGCTGGGCTTCTCCACATCTTCTTCCTGGGTGGAAGGCCCATGTTGTACATCAGAAGCCTCAGCTGAGGTGGAAGGAAAAGTGGAAGAAAGAGTGGAAGGAAGTGTGGAAGGAAGGGTTGAGAGTGATTGCCTGGGTTCACTCTGGTCTGACAAAAACTGCAGTCTGTCATAGTACCAGAGCCTGGGGACATAAATATAATCTGCTGCTGCTCCTGATTTTATGGAATCCTGGACCTTTTTGCACTCCCTATTATACGTGCTCCTCAGGCCACCAATTTTGCACTTCAAATAGTTGATGTCTGCCGTGGGAATCACCGGCTTCACCAATTCCAACAGTTGATCCAGCCCTGCCTTCCTCTTTATTTTGTTATTATAAAATGGGTGTTTCACCTGCCACAGACAGGGCAGCTCCCTGTACTTGTTAATGAAGTTGGGGAAGAAGTCGTGGTCACTAAATGTATCCATATTCTCTGCAAGACACAACACAAGACAAACCGTAATGTCAGGCTAAATTCTCCTAACCTTGTCTTAATATAGGGCTCAATTTAGCACGATCGGCGCTTAGGCTACTCTGTCCTCTGTTCACAGATCATACGCACGACGCGCGCGTGTTATGCTTTATATACACTGCGCATGCGTCAAACTCCGCCCCTGACCTTCTTTCTAGTATATTCCTCGCCCCTTCTCCTTCGGCGCTGTGGGAGAGCACATGGCAGAGAGACAACAGGTGCATTATAATAGCAGCAACGAGGAGGACGACGAAAGCCCGGAGCCAGAAACGTCCCAATCCAGGAGGAGATATAAGGCCTCAAATATGTCCTTTGTAGAGATGGTGGACATCTTGAAGAGTGCCGACTATGATGGGAAGTATGGACCATACCCAAACTCAAATGTGGAAAGGCCAGGATCATGACTAAAGTTGTGAGAAGTCTGCAGAAGAATTTTGGGGTACGACGATCCAAGGAGCAATTAAGGAAACGCTGGTCAGACCTGAAATTGAGGACAGAAGGATCAGGAAACTGCTTCTAAAAAATACCATAAGTATTTGTCATGTGTTCCTATTATTATTATTTGCATGCTGCTCCACGTGCTTTTCTTTACTATTGTACAGTTAAAAATGGCAAGTTTCAGGTTCGTGGGCACAGTAATTGTTCGTAGTAAACATCGTTCGTTCGCCCACTAATACAATGTTTTTGGCAGATGCAGGTTAACTACATTTGTTCATGCCTATTTGTATTAAAAGAAGTTTAGTACATTGTTGTCTAGATGGGTTTGTAACTAGAATGAAATGCAAACTTGATTCAGTGTAAGGAGAGGACACTCAGCAGCTGTTTACACATCTGGACGCAAGAGCAATAGTGTGGGACACCAGAACACCCTTTTTATGGTGTCCCACGCAGGTGCTCCAGGGGATACTAGGGGTCTCTACATGTGTGATACTTTACCAAAAAAGGTAAGTATTCCAGCTTTAAGAAAGGGAAAAAATCATGTCTTCAGCTTGGAACTCTGCCAAAACAGACAATTGTATGACACTTCCAAACAATGTTTCATATTCCTATTTCTTGCCTCAAATATCTGTGTGCTAAGTATACCTTTTTGTAATCACATAGGGGAGAAAAGACTCTGGACATCTGAGGACACCAAGAACACCACACCTCCCAAAGAAGGGGAAATCCCCACACACCCTGAAAAAGATGTGGAGGGAGAGGTTCAGGAAGTGGGCGAAATAGTGACCACAACAGGTGAGTGTCTGAGACCACAGCTTCAGGTAATAGATGTATGCCTGCATATTTATAATACAAGGTGTGTTTTTTTATTTTTAGGTGATGTGGATGTTGTGCAAGAAGAAACTCAATTCACCTGTGCAAGTGCACACATCTTCATCAGGGAGATAATGGTGTGCAATCGGGAATTAGAGAAGATAAAGGAAAACATTAATGATGTTGAAAAAAGACTCAACAACATCATTGTTGTTTTAGGCAGAATATAAAACACCCAAAAATGTTTACTGTTTGTCGTTATATTTTTCAGTTTTCTAAAAATTTTTAATGTAATTTGAAAGCCAAATTTTGAAGATGCACACAGTGTGTCAACATGTGCTATCTGCCATCATGGGATATCAATGTACACGTTTTGTGGGTGCAACCCCTTCCTCACAACACAAGTAGGTGAGAGGAAGAGGTTGCACCCCCGAAACACATCCCCATAATGGGAGCTAGCACATGTTGATAGTCATGGGATCAGGGGGGAAATCCACATTTTGACTCCCAATTTGTGTGCATCTTGAAAATTTGGCTTTTACAGGGGTGACATCACCCCATATAATGAAGGCAAGATCAACACAGTTTTGACATACTAATGTCTGATATGGCCTTCACTTTATCAAAGTTGAACTTTGTAAGTTCCAGAGTTGTGTATGTTATGGTTTTAAACATGCCTGTTTAACCAAAAAAAGGATATTTCTACTGTCAAATATAAAAATGTTATACACCAAAGATGTTGGTTTGTTAAAAAATCCTTTTCTAACGCACATGTGAATGTGCACGGAGAAAAATGTTTTATACTCAACAGTGTGTGGATTCTTCTTTCAATGCTCAATATCAGTTTTTCGAGTAAGTTGGTGTTTACAGTGACAATGGGGGTTATTTACTAAAGGCAAATCCACTTTGCACTACAAGTGCAAAGTGGATTTTCCACAACCCTCACAGTGCTCCAAAATTTGCCCCAATTAGGCCATTTTAGGGACTCAAAAAGCAATTAATTCATGGAGCTGAAAAGGATGATTATTTTTTATCATTAATGCATTACAACAAAAACAATGTGTGTGTAGCAGACCCACAACATAATAATTAGCTGAAGAAGAAATTATCACCTCAGGTATCAAATAAATTACGTTTGCACTATTGAAGAAAATTGCCAAAAATAAAAGCCCATTGGAGAACCTAGGAGACAGTTAAGAGAAACACAAGCAGTAAATCAAATGAAATATTAGTTCAGTTTATAATAAAAATTTATTTTAAAAATATTTCACACATTCTCTGGCAGATTAATGGTCCCCCTACTCGCAAAGTACTCAACATAACTTTGTCTAACTTTGCGGGTGCTGGGGGGGGGGGCAAGCCAGGATGGGCAGCTTCAAGTGCAGTCAGAGTTGTATTTGGAAATCTGGCCTCAGCCCCAACTGAGGCCACATAGTTCGTTGCAATTTTTCAGAGGAAATTGTGGAGAATGCAGCAGGCAAGTACAATATGGTTCAGTTTATTTTCTGCCATGTAGATTGGTGTCAGAAATAGGCGGAACCGGCTGGCTATTATTCCGAAAGCATTCTCCATGACTCTTCTGGCTCTGGCCAGTCAGTAGTTAAAAACCCTCTGCTCCGGGGTGAGGGTCCTCATCGGGAATGGTCTCATGAGATGGTCAGCCAGCCCAAATGCTTCATCAGCAATGAACACAAACGGAAGACCACCCACATTGTCTTCAGCTGGTGGCAAGCCCAAGCTGCCATTCTGGAGTCGTCTGTAGAACTCCATCTGGGGGATGACTCCACCATCCGACATCCGGCCATTCTTCCCCATGTTCACATACAAAAACTTGTATGTCGCAGACACCGCGGCCAACATCACAATACTATTAAACCCCTTATAGATGTAATAGTACGACCCCGAGTTGGGGGGTGAGACGATGTGGATGTGCTTCCCATGTATTGCCCCTCCGCAGTTAGGGAAGTCCTACTGCTGAGCAAACTGGGATGCCACAGTCTGCCATTCCTGTGGGTTTGAAGGAAACTGCAGTGTCAAACAAGAAAAAAAAATTAGTACTTTTGCACATAACATTGCAAGCAGATTAGACACAAACATTCTTGGCCAACATAAGTATAACATTTATTTTAAGGTGTATTTAAAGACAAAAATATAAGGTCCGTTTATCAGATTCCTTACCCCCTCTGATGGCCCATTGTAAAAAGTTAAAAAGGATAGAGGATTGTAAAAAGATAGAGGATTGGTATTGGTTGACTTAGCGGTTGGGGGGGAGGGAGGGTTCAAAATGAGTTTTGGACCCCAAAAATAAAAAGCTTCTTGCACTCTGCCTGAATTTAAGGACAAAAATAACATTTGTACACATTTTAGGGGGTGTTTAGGGTAAGAATTACAATGGAGCTGACAAAATACATTGTTAAGTGACTAGGCTAGGTGTGTATGGGCCCAGGATAGCATGCTGGGGAGGTTAGTGAAGGCAAATATGTATGAAGAACAAAAAAGGAACTTGAAAAGCTTCCAGTATGCGTGAGGATAAAGAGGACATTCACAGCATATTACAATCATGAAAATTAGGGAATAATTAAATAAATGCAATACATTAGCAAACATTAAATACAAATGTGATGTTAAAGGAGAAAACTTACCTTAATATAGGCCTTCTGCAGGACCTGAATGATGGCAGAACAGGTCTCTGGAATAATGATCCCCAGAGCCTGGGGGGAGATGCCTGTCGAGAACTTGATGTCCTGCCGACTTCTCCCCGTCGCCAAGTACCGCAAGGTGGCGACTAGCCTTTGTTCGGGAGTGATGGCTTGCCGCATGCAGCTGTCCTGCTTCGTAATATAAGGGGACAGCAAAGCCAACAAACGGTGAAAAACGGGGTCCTTTATCCGGAGATAATTCCTGAAATCATCAGGATTATTCTCACGGATCTCCCGCAACAAAGGTATGTGAGAGAATTGGTCACGCTGGAGCAACCAATTCTTCGTCCATTAACTCCTCCTCGCCCTGTTCATGGACTGGACTTGGGTCAAAGAAAGAACTCCAACACCAAGCCCCTGCACAGCATGAACTCTACGATGAGTACGTACCCGCAACATGGCTAGAAAACAATCGGCTGGTCAGAACGAACTAACAGAATGCACTGAAAAGCCTGAGAAGAGCGATCTGAAAATCAGAAACGAGCAGACAAGAACGCAGTGAAAAACAGATACGAACTGACAACACACACTGAAGAACACATATGAACCCACAAGCACAAACTGAAGAGCAGTAATGAACTGAAAAGCACAGGGCTGAAAAGCGCAAATCGTCTCTCAACAAACTTCTACTAACACGAGATTAACACTAGATTAGCAGAAGAAGGAGCCCAAAGGGTGGCGCACTTGGTATTGACAATTGTGTGTGTGATTCCGCGCAAAACCTCCGAGTGAACAATTCTAATAAATATAAAAATAGATACAAATAATAAAATTCCACAAAATAGAAATCCACAATTAATAAAAATATGTATATCCGTGATTGTCCATAAGTGAGTAAACCGTGACTTCTGTGCTGATCAATCAAGTAAATAAATAAAGTGCATAAACAAAATGTGACTATTAAAAGAAAACGTGCGTTGATAGGAGATCTGGTGACTTTCGTGGTGTTAGATACCCACTAGGGGCTCCCAGAACTCTCACCTTGATGACACAATAAAAGTGCCTATGTGAATCCTTTGGAACTGTGCTCTTTCTAGTCCGATCGATGCTGGCGTTCTGGTCCGTCTATGGGGAGGAGGCACTCCCTCCGGTACATGGACTCCACATAAGGGATAATCAAAAAGGAGGGGACTCCAATAGGGTAATAACGTATAACCAGTGAATTTTATTAAAAATATCTGCTTACATTAGAGTAAAAATAGTTGCGTCGAACAGCAGTAAAAACAGCGTGGTTGCGATCCCCGCTACATCACTTCCGGTCCGCGCTATTGTGTATCCGGTTACGTCCTACGCGTTACGTGATATCACGTGACTTCCTCACCCCTGCTGTTCGACGCAACTATTTTTACTCTAATGTAAGCAGATATTTTTAATAAAATTCACTGGTTATACGTTATTACCCTATTGGAGTCCCCTCTTTTTTGATTATCCCTTATGTGGAGTCCATGTACCGGAGGGAGTGCCTCCTCCCCATAGACGGAACAGAACACCAGCATCGATTGGACTAGAAAGAGCACAGTACCAAAGGATTCACATAGGCACTTTTATTGTGTCATCAAGGTGAGAGTTCTGGGAGCCCCTAGTGGGTATCTAACACCACGAAAGTCACCAGATCTCCTATCAACGCACGTTTTCTTTTAATAGTCACATTTTGTTTATGCACTTTATTTATTTACTTGATTGATCAGCACAGAAGTCACGGTTTACTCACTTATGGACAATCACGGATATACATATTTTTATTAATTGTGGATTTATATTTTGTGGAATTTTATTATTTGTATCTATTTTTATATTTATTAGAATTGTTCACTCAGAGGTTTTGCGCGGAATCACACACACAATTGATTGTTATTGTGTATTCTTGTAGTTTTTAGGTAGTGAGTGGTGTTCACTATTTTTTGATTTTGCAGCATCACCCATATTTTTACATGTTTTTATTTTAGTAGCGCAGAAGTCCATCTTAGGATCCCTTGCACTTGCTATTGAACCTCCTTTTTATAGTGCCGTCGTACGTGTTGTACGTCAGCGCGTTCTTGCCGATTGGAATTTCCGACAACATTTGTGTGACCGTGTGTATGCAAGACAAGTTTGAGCCAACATCCATCAGGAAAAAAAGCCACGGTTTTGTTGTCGGAATGTCCGATCGTGTGTACGAGGCATTAGAACTACAGTATATAAGCCATTCCAATGTTCAATTAAATTTTTCCGTTATTGCAAGTAGTATTTCATAAATGGACAGAGGAAGTACAAAAAGTTATTGCTATAATTGTCCATATATATCCTAAATATCATATGTTAGTTCATCCTTAACCCCTTCGTGCCTTACGGTAAAACAAATGTAAAAGCCTAAGCACAATTTTGCAACTTTGACATATGTTAGTAAAACTGTACATATCATCACAACTACTTTGTGCATCCAGGTGAATTATACTGCGTTTTCTTCAGGACAAATTGGGCTTTCATTTGGTGGTAAATGGTAATGGGTATCTCCTGATTTCCTTTTATTATCAAAGGAAAACTGGCCCAAAATTGTAAAAAAAAAATGTTTTTTTAAATTTAACAGTATATTTCTTGCTACTACCATAGCCTACCACCAAAGAACAATCCACATTAAAATCTCCTGCGCCTGATGATCGCAGCGATACCACATATGTGTATGTTAGTTGTTGTTTGTACCTGTAGTACAGCCCAAAAACAATAGTGTGCATTTTCCTTTTTTATATTTTTTATCCTACCTAAAACAGGACGCTGACACTAACTGACAACGATACTAATTAAAAAAAATATATATATCCAGTCAAAAAAATATATTGACCTTTGACCCTTACCTTGACCCAAACATTAACCCTGGCACTGACCTAGATCAAATCTTGATCTATGTATTTTTTGTATTTTTATATTTAATTTTTTATTATTATTATTATTATTTTTTTACACACGCTCTTTTATTTCTCTGTAAGGAGAGAGAGTGAGATACTAAGTATCTCTCTCCTCCTTTCACACTGAAGTATTACACGGGCCAGGCTTCACAGTGACTGATTACTGTGCCAATCAGAGGCTATCACAGCGATCAGGTGACTTGGAATTGGGAGATCTGGGTCGTGATTTTTAGTATGGGGCCCAGGGCTCCCGCTGAGACCTCCCAGCACAAAGGGAGATATGGAAATATGTGGCCCAATGGAAAAAAGCCCAGTTCAGTGGGGCCACATATTTGTGTATGGTCGGCACCAAGGGGTTAAGTAACATATCTGGTTTCTGGCTCTGTTGACAAAGGCATCATTAAAATTGCCCCAATGTTTTCTCTGTAAATTAGATACCATCAAAATTACATCCATCACCATGCATGCATGATGCTTTGATAGGTATTTAGAAGCCGGTTTTGAGATATACTGATTGTTTTGGATCATTGATACAAAATGAGAATCAAATTTCTTTCTAAGAAGACTGGCATACTGTAATGTTTATTTATGAATTTGCATGTGTGATCAAATTTTCATAACTGCTTACGCCAGATATACCAGCATAATGCACAACATTGCAAATTGTATATATATTCACAAATTAGGTCTTATTTACTTGTTGTTTTGATATTAAGCTTTACCTAATTGTCTTGTGCATTTGATCCTATTGCGTGGTTAGAGATTAAGCGACTTAATAATGTACTAAAGGCAAACAGGCAAGGGAAGTTGCTGTTTTGACTTCCATCATCCAATCATGTACAAGCAAAAATATAGTTTTTTTATTTTCCTTGCACATGATGGGGTATTCTTTGCAAAGTGAAATTTCAGCATATTCATTAGGCTCTGGGGAAAAAACTTTTGCAAAGTGCAACTTACCTTGCAAAGTGAACCTTCAATAAATCAAGTATCAAAGAGTATGTCAGTGAAAAGTTTTAGGTGGTCAGTGCTTGGTAGTTACTTGTACTTGTTGTTCAATAATGTTGAGTATATAATGTTGAGTATATAACAGTCTTTTTATTCTTGCTTCCATGGGAATGGTAATCGCTAGCGGAAGTGTGCTCATCATTAGGAGTATGGCTGCTCTAAAAACTGAACTTTTATATACATGACCAGGTTTACTGTAAATTGCATTCAATATATTTTGTACAGATGAGCTTTGATAATAGGATAATAACAAAAAATAATACTAATAGAAATTTAGAATTGTTAATAAAATTACAAAAACATTTTTGGCTTCAAATACACTTTAGCTGATGAACACATACACGTAATTCACATTTTTTAGCAATTGTACATATAGTACTAATTGTGTTTGGAAAACTCTTGGATTTTTTAAACGTTTTTTCTTCATGAGGTCAGTTTACAGATTTGTGAGTACCCACCACTTTGCGTACTTGTCTGAGCACTGTCTTTCAGTCTCTACCGCTTGTTCCTTCAAAAATACCATTAGGGTCATTACACATGAATCAACTCTGTAACCTTCCACTTTTGTTGGTAGAGCTCATATTGTTGTTGGAAAAAGGGATTGCCTCTAAGAGACTACAAGTAGAAACTTTGGAATCCAAAGAGATTCTGTAAAACAAACTAAACACATAATAGTGGGTTTGGCTTCCAGTCCTTACCCTCTGACCCAATTGTTCCAAGATTGATTTGTGTCCAGGAAATTGAGCTCTGCAAATGAAAATGGCCACTATAAAATCCATATACCCAAACAGATGAGGAATAACAATACCTTTTCGTTGTCTTTTTGGACTGCACAAAGAAACATCAAAAGTCCACATTATGTATTTACTCCTTAGAGAGGTTGTAGTATACTGGATCTTTCATATAAAAATTTAAAAACAGCATAGAGCCCACAAAAAATACTCTAGACTAAAAATGATGATAATCTGAGGGAGGTATAGAGGTAGCCTTATTCTGCCTTTTTATTTCTAAATATCAAATTGTTTGTCTAGTGATACATCTGTGTTTATGTCATCCATGTTCAAAATCTGTTACTTCTGGTTTTCTCACTGTACACTGTGTCAAAATATAACATTATTTGATTTTTTTTTTCAAATTAGCCCCCTACCCAGGCCAGAGCATAAAATAAACTGATCCAACAATGCTTAATTTTGCTACCTCTAAAAGGTATTTTTAAAAACAAATTTCAGAAAATAAGGTCACAACTGGAAACAACTGGAAACATTTGCCTATGCACTATATTGTCAAATGTATTGGGACACCTGCCTTTACACACACATAAACTTTCATGGCATCCCAGTCTTAGTCCGTAGGGTTCAATATTGAGTTGACCCACCCTTTGCAGCTATAACAGCTTCAACTCTTCTGGGAAGGCTGTCCAATGTTTGACATTCTTCCAGAAGCACATTTGTGAGGTCAGGCACTGATGTTGAATGAGAAGGCCTGGCTCGCAGTCTCCACTGTAATTCACCCCAAAGGTGTTCTATCATATTTAGGTCAGGCCAGTTAAGTTCCTCCACCCCAAACTCGCTCATCCACGTATTTATAGACCTTGCTTTGTGCACTGGTCCAAATCATTTGGTGGAGGGGAGATTATGGTGTGGGGTTGTTTTTCAGGGGTTGGGCTTGGCCCCTTAGTTCCAGTGAAGGGAACTCCTAAGGTGTCAGCATACCAAGGCATTTTGGCCAATTTCATGCTCATAACATTGTGGGAACAGTTTGGGGTGGCCCCTTCCTGTTCCAAAATGACTGTGCACCAGCGCACAAAGCAAGGTCCATAAAGACATGAATGAGTGAGTTTGGGGTGTCGGAACTTAACTGGCCTGCACAGAGTCCTAACCTCAACCTGATAGAACACCTTTGGGATG
Organism: Lithobates clamitans; assembly: GCA_037952925.1. Classification (NCBI taxonomy): domain Eukaryota; kingdom Metazoa; phylum Chordata; class Amphibia; order Anura; family Ranidae; genus Lithobates; species Lithobates clamitans. Next base: position 2,629,493 of record JBBGZY010000331.1, on the reverse strand, counting down.
AATATGAGCGTTGACTGCGAGCCAGGCCTTCTCATCCAAATGCGCTTGTGGAAGAATGGTCAAACATTCCTATAGACATACTCCTAAACCTTGTGGACAGCCTTCCCAGAAAAGTTGAAGCTTTCATAGCTGCAAAGGGTGGATCAATTCAATATTGAATCCTACGGACTAAGACTGGGACGCCATTAAAGTTCATGTGCGTGTAAAGGCAGGCTTGCCAATACTTTTGACAATATAGTGTATATATCTGGAAGCCATGTCACTATCAAAGTTCTTTAGCAAATGTGGGTTTCCACAGTATTACTTTGTATTAGCTATATAGAGATACGCTTTAGGTTTGGGTTGGACATGAGTTTCACTTGTTGTCTTGCCTGTTTGTATTTCATTCAAGGGGCACCTGGCTGATATTTGTAAACCTGCATATAAAGTTAGGAAGCAATACAATGTAAAGTAACAGAATATGTATGTGTCCAATAGTAACAGAATCACACAGCTAAGGCAACTCACTAACCCCAAAAAGTGATGTGACTCCACTTTAAAGTGGTTGTAAAGGTAGAAGGATTTTTTCCTTAATGCATTCTCTGCACTAAGGTAAAAAACCTTATAATGACCTCACTGAGCTCTGCAGGGTCTAGCTTCAGCTCCCTGTCCCTTGCTTTCTGAAAGCTTAGACAGGCTGTATAAATTCTGAACTTTGAATGGCTGTAGAGAAGAGAAGACTGCACATAAAATTGTGCAACTTATATAGGAGGATTTGTTTCATCTCTGTGTATCACCCAGTGGTGTATTTAGGTTTTGTGCTGCCCTAGGCCTGACTAAACTTGGGCACCCCCTAATTTAAATATGACCCACCCCTTCCTGTCAAGGCCACACCCCTTCCTCTTTAAGACCCGCCCTGTCATCTTCATCTGAGGAAGACAGAGGGATGTCGGGGGAGGAGGACAGAGAGGGTTGTTGTGGTGGTCAATAAGGCCTAGAGAATAGCAGGTTAGGCACGGCTCAGTCCGTAGGAACAGTAATGGATATTGGCCAACATGCCCTCTTACCAGACCCAGCGAAACCGCAACAGTGATCCTGTGGCTCTCTCTCTGGTGGTGTGGGTACAGCGTGGCTCCCTCTCTGGTGGTGTGGGTACAGCGTGGCTCCCTCTCTGGTGGTGTGGGTACAGCGTGGCTCCCCCTCTGGTGGTGCGGGTACAGCGTGGCTCCCTCTCTGGTGGTGTGGGTACAGTGTGGTTCCCTCTCTGGTGGTGCGGGTACAGCGTGGCTCCCTCTCTGGTGGTGCAGGTACAGCGTGGCTCCCTCTCTGGTGGTGCGGGTACAGCGTGGCTTTATCTGGTGGTGCAGGTACAGCGTGGCTCCCTCTCTGGTGGTGCGGGTACAGCGTGGCTCCCTCTCTGGTGGTGAGGGTACAGTGTGGCTCCCTCTTTGGTGGTGCGGGTACAGTGTGGCTTTATCTGGTGGTGCGGGTACAGCGTGGCTTTATCTGGTGGTGCGGGTACAGCGTGGCTTTATCTGGTGGTGTGGGTACTGCGTGGCTTTATCTGGTGGTGCGGGTACAGCGTGGCTTTATCTGGTGGTGCGGGTACAGCGTGGCTCTATCTGGTCTCCCCGAGCACAGTCCTCTCTTTTTCTTCCCCTGTAGCACTCTGCTGTTTGTCGGGTTCCAGGTCAGGTCCCCCAGCGCATGTATGTTGGGGGACTGTAGCCTGTAGTATGTCTGTGGACATACTGGGGCCGTCAATCTTCTGGGACTACGTTTCCCATAATGCCCATCCCCCGTGTGTTCGGATTGGCTCTCTGCTATGACAAGAGCGGGCAGAGAGCCGGGCAGCACTTAGGGGAACACGATTAGAGCCGCTCTCCTCTCCTGTTCAACTTCAGCTGACAGGAGAAAAGAGGGGGGGTAAGCGGGGGGGAAATACACAACCACTGTACACAGCTCTCCTCTCCCTGTCACAGCGCCACTGCCTAAGTAATCATTGCTTTGCCGATAGGGGGGGGGGTGACTGCACCCACTACAACTGCTTTCTGGTGTCACCCGGGTGCAGTAGGCCCCCCCCCTGCACTCTCATAGCGATGTCATTCAGATATACTCCTCGGATGGCGGCCCTGCATGCACGAGTCGGGAAGAGAATGCAGGTGCTTTTTTTTTCGTGGGGGGGTTGCCGCCCCCCGCAAAGTGCCGCCCTAGGCCTGGGCCTTGTCGGCCTAGGCCTAAATACAGCACTGATATCACCTGAGGCCAGTCATTTCACAGGGTATACATAAAAATCTACAACCACTTTCAATTAAAAGACATTGATGTTTTTAAACTGTTACAAGCTTTTCATTATTTCACTAAAGTATATTGTCTTCTCCTACACTGTGACATTCATCAGAATAAAAATTCAGTGGGATTTCTAAGAAACACCACAACCAACAATGGCAGCCCATATAAATGGTATTGGATGATAACAGGTTCAATGCTATGCAAATATATACATAGGTATGTGAGGTTTAAATCTACACAGACTTCCTCTGTGCTAGTGTGAGCCGCAGCAATAGAGCAAATGTTGAGCAAATGATTGAAATGTTAACCAAGAAAATAATTAAAGTCTCATATTCACTGCACTGGTAAAGCAGTTCTTTTTCCATATGCAAGGATGTGTTCAATAGCACCCATGGTGTGTTTGGTTATACTTTTGGCATTGCAATCAGGGATGATCTGTATGACATCATGTCAAGTCCCGTGTCAGGGGTGGGTACTGAGTCCTGTCTGTTTTGTAGGCTGGACAACCATAACTTTGACAAAGCAGGGCTGCAATGTTCTATAAGGCTCCTTACTTGTCTCTCCATCCTTAGGAAAGGGTATCTTTTGCAGCCCTCCCCTTCTGGTGAGAGAGAGTCCCTCAGTGGGAGAGGGTCTGCTCCCCCTCTGGTGAGAGCCTTTTTAATGTGAATTGTTAGACAGCGCCAATTTTTCTTTTTTTGCAGGCTAGCTGGTAAGTGTGCTGGGAAATCTTTGTGATGTGCATTTCCCTTCCATATGCAGCTTACTCTAAGGCCCCTTTCACGCTGGGGCGGTTTGCAGGCGCTATTGCGCTAATAATAGTGCCTGCAGACCGACCCGAAACAGCCGCTGCTGAATGCGCTAGCAGGATGGGAAAAAAAGTCCTGCCAGCAGCATCTTTGGAGCGGTGAAGGAGCGGTGTATACACCGCTCCTTCACTGCTCCTGCCCATTGAAATCAATGGGACAGCACGGCTATACTGCAGGCAAAGCGTCTCTGTGGTTTTTAACCCTTTCTCGGCCGCCATTTGGGGGTAAAACTGCCTCGATAGCTGCCGAATACCGATGTAAAGCGCCGCTAACAATAGCGGCGCTGTACCGCCGCCGCCGCCCCAGCGTGAAAGGGCTTTAAAGGCTAGCTATAGGTTGGGGTGGTTGCCACTTTTTTTGTACAGTCAGGCTGCATGTCCAGATAAGGGTCTAGTACACATTGTTTAGAAAAAAGATTCTACTGTCCCTTAAAAAAACTGTGTGCCCCCGCCCCCCCCCCCTTCAAAATCCATTACAGAACAGGAAAGCAGGGGCAGCAAGTAAGCGATATCCTTCTGAACCATACCAGGATACGAGCCAGCAATGTACATCCAGTATCAGGTCTGATGAGTGATGCCATGACACGGGGCATGACACCGATGTCCCGCTGACAGGAAATCCTGCACTCCACAACAATCTTCTCCTGTCACTACTCCCACTGTAAATTACTGTACTTAGCCAGCTGCTGAATGTAAAACGCCAGAGGGGTGACATTATTTACCAAATATGATCCATATTAGGTTCATTTTGGTTAGTGATTTCTCCTGGGCTCTCTGACGGCTTGTTTACAATTTTAAAACTGGTCATATTGTTCAAATCTATGAACTTGCTGGGTTTGGGTTAAAGTCATGTTAAACCTGAACCCAAACTTCACCCTAGTGGATGTGTACAGTACCACATTGCTCAGCTACCAAGAAGCCAAAAAGCCAGTTGAGATCTTGGCATAGTTTATGTCTTGTGAAAAATTATCTCTAACATTTTTTTATTGACATTAACCACTGTATGTGAGAAAAGTACCAGAAACTGAAATATATAATTGTGGATAATTGTCATGTATGTAGTTTGAGACCGGTTATTTGTAATAATTGTTGTCAGGTCATTTGTCACCTATGATTATTGTCTGACAGGCTATTTGTAATAGTTGTTGCCAGGTCATTTGGGATGATTAGTGTCCTTTACCTTGTAACAGCAATAACACATAAGTAATATTGCAATTTTAAATATGTATTAATCCTATGATTAAAATAGGCTGATTGATGATCGTTCACAATCATTATACCAATGCTATAACTGAAACTACAGTAATCAACAATTTCAATTTGATGTGAGTCATTTTTGCAGTTATTAACTAATGCTTTACCACACCCAACTTATCAAATTCTAAATGTTTAAAGAAAAAAAATATTTTAATATCCTATAGATACAGTATATATCACAACTATCTTTCCACTTCAGTTTTCATCAAATTATACAAAGAAAAAAAAAAATGAACGTTCTCTCCCTCACAACTATAGTAACAGCAGTGTGTCTGTGTAGAGGAGGGTGTAATGCCGCGTACACACGACCGGACTTTACGGCATACGTGGTCCGTGAACCGGAGTCCGTCGGACAATTCGATCATGTGTGGGCTCCTGCGGACTTTTTATTCTCAAAAGTTTGACGGACCTAGAAATGAAACATGTTTCAATTCTGTCCGACGGACTCAGCTTTCTAGCGTACAAACCGTTCGTCCGTGTGCTAGTCCGACGGACCAAAACTGACGCATGCTCTGAAGCAAGTACAAGACGGAAGCGCTCGGTCTGGTAAAACTAGCCTTCGTATTGAAGCTAGCACATTCCTCTTCTGTGATCTTTTAATACAGCGCATTCTTTTTTTCTTTATAATGCGAGAGGAATGAAGTTGTTTTTCTGCTTATATTCCCACAGAGTTCTCACAAACTACTTTCTTCATTATTTATCCTCATGCCATGACTAATGTTATGGTTTCTAAAAGGCAGATCTCCAGAAATAATGTATTAAATTATTTTTTTGACTCACCTTTAGTATTTTTATATTTAATCAATATCTATTTTACAATTTGTGCTAAATTCTCAATTTTTTTTTTTTTTTTTTGAGTTTAAAGTTACAACAATAACCTTATTATTTTGTATTGTTTTAATGAACCTTAATGAGGTTGTTGTCCCTTGTTAATTTGACATAGGGGGTTATTTTCAAAAGGCAAATTCATTTTGCACTACAAGTGCAAAGTGTACTTGAAATTGCACTGAAAGAGCATTTGGAAGTGCAGTCGCTGTGGATCCAAGGGGCACATGCAAGGAAACCCACAAAAAATCATTTTATCTTGCACATGATTGGATGATAAAATCAGCAGAGCTTCCCCTCATTTCAGATCTTCCTTTTTGCCTTTTGTAAATAACCCACATAGTCTTTTTGACATGTACCTACCTACTCACAAACAAAATGCCCTTTTTGAATCCAAACTCATAGTCAATAATGTAAGGTAAAGAAAATATCCATTTATTTTTGGAAAAACATAAATGAGGAAGGCAACACTGGAGACACTTTTGGAATGTGTGAAGCCTTTTGTCCCACAGCACACACATCAAGTTAGTGGAAAATAAAATTGTGATCTTGCGAATAGGGAGCACAATCTGCGTCTTCTGTCAGACCAGACTGAAGCCAGGCAATCACCTTCGACTCTTCAGTGGAGCCTTCCCTGCACACTGCCCTGCAGCCTTCCCTCCACGCTTCTCTGCAGCCTTCCTTGGAGGCTGTGCCTCTGGTGGTGTACTTGTGGCAGGAGGAGGAGGAGAAGGAGGGGCTTAATCTGAAATATGGCTTTTTGTAGTAAGCTCCCCTCTCAACCCTTCTGGAAGGCCTGAAAAATAAGCCCCTCACAGAGCAGGCGTTGCCCCTTCTAAAGTTCCACCAACCTGCTGGTGATATAAGTTCCATAGGCCTCTTCAGCATGGGGTGAGGTACTGAGTATTTGGCTGGCTTCCCGAATAAGGGCTAGTGATTCCACCTCTGTTCGGCTGATCTTCCTGGGCCTATTGGTGGTAATGCGGAAGGGAGGCACCTGACATTGGGTGAGGCTTCTACTGGGCCCAGCCACCTCCTGCCTGCCACTGAGCACGGCCTCCTCCTCTCTCCCACTGGGCATGGCCTCCTCCTCTCTCCCACTGGGCAAGGCCTCCTCCTCTCTCCCACTGGGCAAGGCCTCCTCCTCTATACCACTGGGCACAGCCTCCTCCTGGCTGAGCTCATCCTGTGTAAAAAAAAGGGACATAGTTGTAATTTTTCCTTCCGCAATTACACACAATTTTCAGCTCATGACTTGCAAATATAATTCTAAACAAATAGAAAAGGCTATCTTTTTGACCCCACCATTATTCTAGCTGATCACCAATATTTGAAGTACATTTTTGGCCACTACTGTCTAGTGATATGTATACATATTAATAAGTGTGTTTAAATCCTTTTTTAAGCACTTGAAACATTTTAGAGTTTACATCATTAATATTTACACAATCCAAAACTCTAAAAAAAAGTATACCTGGCTCAAGCTGGGCGCATCCACTTCCTCAAGGATGAAAGGGCCCTGTTCTTCCTGGGACACCTCAGCTGGGGTGGAGGGAAGGGTTGAGGTGGAGGGAAGGCTGGAGGGAAGGGTGGTGGGAAGGCTGGAGGGAAGGGTCGAAAGTGATTGCCTTGCTTCTGTCTGGTCATCAAGAAATCTCAGTTTTGGGTAGTACCACAGCTTGGGGACATAAACCTTGTCTGCTGCTGCTCCTGATCTGAGGGAATCCTGGATCTTCTTGTGTTCCCGCCTGTACATATTACGCAAGATCCCAATTATATTTTCCACAAACTTAATGTCTGCCTGGGGGACTCGAGTCTTGGCAAATTCCAGAAGTGTCCCCAGTGTTGCCTTCCTTGCATGTCTAATAAAATACAGTGGGTGCTTGACCTCCCACAGGTTTCTGTTCTCTTGATACAGATCAATAAAATGAGTCAAAAATTCTTCCTCCTTAAAGGGATTCATTTTTGCTGAAAGACAAGACACAAGATAAAAACTGTAATGTCAGTCCAAACTAACAGTATTATTTTTAGCAGAATATAGGGTACACATACACACACACCAAACACATTCACCAAACACACACCCACGTTTAAATCTTACCTTCGTTTATGACGCTCGCTACTTCCGCTCGGACATACGTAGGCCAGCGTGATAGCTTTATATACACTATGCATGTGTCATGCTACGCCTGCGTCGCCCGCCCCTGACGTTCTTTAGGATGATTTGTCCCTGCCCCTTCACTCTTCGTTGCGCAGTGGGAGTATACAGAGAAAGATGGCGGAGAGATTATCTGGAACCAGCGTGGAGGAAAGCCCGGAGCCACAACCATCCAGATCCCGGAGGAGATATAAGGCCACCAACATGGCCTTTGAAGAGATGGTGGAGATGGTGTCCATATTGAGAAGGGAGGACTATGATGCCAAAAAATGACCGTACACTCAACCCAATATGCGGAAGGACAAAATAATGTCCTCAGTTGTCACCGCTCTTGAAGAAAAATTTGGTATTAAATGGGCTAAAGAACAATTGAGGAAGCGGTGGTCTGACCTCAAAACTAGGGAGCCTGAACAATATTGGCGAATCAAGAAGCTGCTTAAAAAAAGTAAGTACTTGTTGTGTGTTCCTATTGAGATACTTAACTTGCATGCTGATCCATATGCTTTTCGTTTATACAGCATCGTTCGTAAAGACCGTTCTTTTGAAACTACATATGATAATAATAAAAAGGCATTTGTTTTGCAAGAAATACGATGGTACAGGGTTGGACATACATTTAGGTCTTGATAATTTGTCGTCTTCCAAAAATTTGGGGGATGTTGTGTAGATGTGTTTGAAACTAGAATGCTTATTAAAAAATGATTCAGTGTAATGTAAGGATAGGACACAGCAGCTGTTTCCACATCTGGACTCACGAGCACTAGTGTACTATGTGACACCAGACAACATTTTTGAGGGTAATCCACACAGGGCCTTCAGGGATACTTGAGGTGTCTGCATCTGTGAAACTTGCATCAAAATGTGTATTGTTTTGCATTTTTGTTCAGAGTGAATTTGAATTCTGTCTTCAAAAATATTTTGTGAACAAACTGACAATTGAACCCAACTTCAAAGCAAGGTTTCATATTCCTATTTCAGGACTGAAATATCACTGTGTTTTAACTATACCTTTTGTTTCATTCTCATAAGGGAGAAAAGACTCAGACAAAAGTCCGAGGATCCCAGGACCCCCCCAAGTCACCAGCCTGAAGCAGAAATTACCCCAAGCCCCAGCCCAAGACCACGCCCGCCCGACGATCTTGAGGAAGGAGAGGTAGAGGAAGTGTGCGAGATTTGCACCCCACCAAGTGAGTGACTGACACCCCAGCTTAAGGTAATCTATTTAGGCGTGCATATTTTGATAATCAATTTTCTCCACCATTTTTAGGTGATGTTCTGGTTGTGGAAGGCCAAGCCATTTAGCACAGACGGTGCACAAAGACTGATTGGGCAGATAATGGTGTGGAATGGCCAAATTGATTGAATGCGAGAACAATTTGACAGCATGAGAAATCGGCTGGACAGCATGCAACAGGAAATGAAGAACATGATTGATGTTTTGGGCAGAATCTAATCACTTTTTGCCTAAAAACATCAATCATGTTCTTCATTTCATTGTCAAATTGTAACTTTTAAAATGTGTTTAAAGGAATTATAAAGGTAATTAAAAAACAAAAAAAACAAACATGTTATACTTACCTTCACTGTGCAGCTTGTTCTGCACAGAGTGGCCCAGAACCTGCTCTTCTGGGGTCCCTCGGCGGCTGTTTCAGCTCCTCCCCGCAAGAACTAACCACCTTAATGCGAGCTCCCTCGCATGGTGGTTAGTTATTGCGGGCGCGCTCCCGTGATACAGCCGGTGGCTATAGACGCTCGCTGTATCACTCGGCCCCACCCCCCGGTGCGCCGCGTCATTGGATGTGATTGACAGCAGCGCGAGCCAATGGCTGCGCTGCTTTCAATCCATCCACTATAGCCAATCAGCGACCAGGCTGAGCGGCGAAATGGAGGTCGGGAGCGAGCGGCTGAGTTTCGAGGTGTCAGGTAAGTAAAATGGGGGGGCTGGGGGCGGCGGTATTGTCAAAACTTTTTTGTACCTTTACAACCCCTTTAAGTTGTGAAATAGTAAGATCAAAATTTTGCAGATGCACATGGTGTGTCATCATGTGCTATCTTCAGGGCTTTTTTCTCAAACAATAGGTGCTGGAACTCAACCACGACCCCCCAAAACCCCTCCCCCCACACACACCCTCCAAATCACATCAAATAGTGGGTGTGGTCAATCAAATTTCACGAACAGTAGGAGGTTCCTAAAGGTAATTAAATACCAGATTTGCATTACACACAGAGTGCAGAGCTGTCACTTGGAAACACAAAAACCGGACTTTTGTGTTTACAAGTAATAGTGGTGGGCAGGGAGCAGAGGGTCTGAGCCAAAGATGGTGGAAATGGGTTCACCAAGTTCCCCCTAAAAAAAAGCCCTGGCTATCTTCCATCAGGGGATATCAATGTACTTGTTTTGTGTTTGCAACCCCTTCCTCATAATAATGTTATTTTGTGAGTGGAAAAAAGGGATTGCACTCACAAAACACGTCCATTGCTCCCCCATGATGGGAGATAGCACATGTTGACTTGAACCATTTCTATTCCCAATTTGTGTGCATTCTGCTAAATTGTGATTTTACATGGGTGACATCACCAGCACCGTTTTTGACATGTTGAACTTTGTAAGTTCCTGTAATTTTTTGTTATTATGTTTTAAAAAACCCTGTTGTCAAGCATAAATTTGTAACCCAGAAATATTTTTGATAAATATGCCTGAAATAACCAAAAAAAAAAATATTATTGTTCCAAAAAAAAAAATTATAAAGAAAATAACAAACCATAAACACGTTAAAAAAAAGGCACCTTTCAATGTGCGCATAGTAAAATGTTTTTACTACTACAATGTGTGTGGCTTATTATTTATCAATAACAATTTCTTAAGTTTTGGGGTGTTTACAGTGACAAAGGGCCTTATTAACTAAAGGGAAATGCACTTGCCACTACAAGTGCACTAGGAGACAGCCAAAACTAAATGCAAACAAGAAAAAAAACAAGAGATTTTATCGAAAATAATTTTTGTTTATTTGGTAAAAGGTTAAAGTTGTTCCTGCATTGCAATGGCCCCCCGACCATTAAAATAATTCACATATCTGTCCCGCACTTGACGGGTGGTTTGGGGGGCCAAGCCAGTATGGCCAGTATCCAGGCCTGTGAGTGGAGCTTCGCCACTAAGTCCGGCCTCAGGCCCAACAGAGGTAAGATATGTAGCAGAATGTCTTCTCAACAAATTATGGAGAATGCAGCAAGCCATTATAACATGATTTAATTTATATTCCACAAGATTTATGGCCGAGAGGAACAAACGGAACCGGCTGGCCAGAATCCCGAAGGCATTCTCAACAACTCTTCTTGCTCTGGCCAGCCTGTAATTAAATACCCTCCTCACAGGAGTGAGGAACCTTTGGGGGAACGGCCTCATCAAGTGCTCACCAAGAGCAAACGCTTCATCAGCGATGAAAACTGAGGGGAGTCCATCAACGTTCTAGTCATCAGGTGGCAAGCCCAGGCCACCAGTCTGGAGACGCTGGCACAACTCGGTCTGTGCAAAGACTCCTCCATCCGACATCCGGCCGTTCTTCCCCACGTCCACGAACATAAAATCCAATTGTGCCGAGACCACCGCCATCAATACTACACTATGAAACCCCTTGTAGTTAAAGTAGTAAGACCCCGAATAGGGTGGTGGCACAATACGGATATGCTTCCCATCAATCGTCCTGACACAGTTGGGAAAGTCCCAACGGTCAGCGAACTGGGAGGCCACAGTCTGCCATTCCTGTGTGTTGGAAGGAAACTGTGGAGTCAAACAAGAAAAAAAAAAAATATGAGTACTTTTAAACATAACTTTGCTATCAGATTACACAAAAACATTCTTGAACAACAGCAGTCGAACATTTTTAAAATGTGTTATTAATAAAAAACAAAAACATAAGGCCCACTTATAAGATTGCTCACCCCCTCTGATTGACCATTGATCAATTTGTATGTGGGGGGAGGGGTTCTAATTTTGGAGAAGAACACACCTGACATTTGGAAACATTTGAGGGGGTGGGGGAGGCGTTCTAATTTTGGAGAAGAACACACCTGACATTTGGAAACATTTGAGGGGGTGGGGGAGGGGTTCTAATTTTGGAGAAGAACACACCTGACATTTGGAAACATTTGAGGGGGTGTGGGAGGGTAAAGCAGTACAATGGAGCTGACAATATACATCGTTAAAGGGACTATAGGCTAGAGGTATAAATGGACCTGGGATTGTATGGTGGGGAGGTTAGCGAAGGTAAATATGCATGTAGGGCAAAAAATGAATAATGAAAAAAAACAGACATGCATGAAGATAAAGGGGACATTCACAGCATATTCCAAGCATGGTAATTATGTAACGAGGAAATTTAGACAATACATTAGCAAACATTAAATACATATCATGTAAGATTAAAGGATAAAAAAATTACCTTCATATAGTCCTTCTGCAGGACCTGAATTATAGCAGAACAGGTCTCTGGGATTATGATCCCCAGAGCCTGGGGGGAGATGCCTGTCGAGAACTTCAATCCTGAAGACTTCTCCCAGTCGCCAAGTAATGTAATGTGGCAACTAGTCTCTGCTCCGCAGTGATGGCTTGCCTCATGCAGGTATCCTGCCTGCATATATAAGGGGTCAGCATAGCCAGCAGATGTTGAAAAACGGGGTCCGTCATCCTGAGATAATTCCTGAAATCCTCAGGATTATTCTCACGGATCTCACGGAGCAAAGGCATGTGCAAGAATTGGTCACACTGGCGCAACCAATTCTTCGTCCATGAACTCCTCCTCGCCCTGTTCATGGACTTGACTCGGGTCAAAGTATTAACCCCAACACCAAGTCCCCATGCAGCATGAGCTTGAGAACGAGTACGTCCATGCACCATGGCTTCAAAACGGTCGGCTGGTCAAACAAACAAACTTAGAACAAACGCACTGAAGAACAGCAAGGCCTATGAAGAGCGACCTGAAGATTAGGAACGAGCGGACCAGAGCGGCCTGCTAGGCAGGTTACGAACTGACCAACACGCACTGAAAACCAGATACAAACCTCACAAGCACAAATGGAACCGCAGAAAACGATCGAAATATGCCGAAGTGTGAAAAGCGCGAATTGTCTCTAACCAAACTTCTACTAACACGAAATAAACACGAGATTAGCAGAAGGAGCCCAAAGGGTGGCGGAATGGGGCTTGAACTTCCTTTTTCTAGTTCCGTCATACGTGCTGTACGTCACCGCGTTCAAAACCATCGGACTTTTGGAGTGATCGTGTGTGTCCAAGTCCGTCCGTTTGTAAGTCTGGCGCACCTACGCTACAAAGTCCGTTGGAAAGATCGCCGGACCAAGTATGCCGTAAAGTCCGGTCGTGTGTACGCGGCATTAGTGTCACAGGGGAGGAAGACAGAAAGCGCAAGAAAAAACAGAGAGAAGTGTTAACCTTTTCCCGATGCTATTAAATAAATGTGCTTTTGTTGATGCCTTTGCCCCTATTTGATTACATTGCTCCCTACTCTGTCTGACACTTGTCAACTCGGCAGAAATTAAAGTGAGTGAAGGCTCATTTTGTTTTTAAAAATAACAAACATGTTACATTTACCTGCTCTCTGCAAGAGTTTTGCACAGAGCAGCCCCGGTCCTTTTCTTCTGGGGTGCCCCAGCAGCATTTTTGGCTCCTCCTCTTCATCGGGTGACCCCACGGAGGGCCGCTATGCCTGGGGGCACCCATGCGGGCATGCTTAGGACTCCATTGACACAGACAGCAGGACTCGGTCCTGCCCCCCACTCCCATGTCACTGGATTTGATTGACAGCAGTGGGAGCCAATGGCTCCTGCTGCGATCAATCTATCCAATGAAGCTGGAGACAGCGGCTGGAGTTGCTGGGCTTATGCACATCGCTGGAACGGATGGGCTCAGGTAAGAAAAGGGGGGGGGGGGGGCTTGGGGGACAGATGCAGCATAGAAGGTTTTTCACCTTAATGCATAGAATGCATTAAGGTGAAAAACCTGGAGACTTTACAACCCCTTTAAAATATTACATATACATGAGCAACATACTGTATATTGCCTTATATCTGCAGTGTGAGATCTAAGGCACTGCTGCCTGTCCCTGCTAGTTTTAAGAGATTTAGAGTAAGATCTGATGAAGTTAGTACTGCACTGCTCACTGTTCTCCCTGTTGGAGGCTCTACTATGAGTAAATAAATTGGCACCTTTACACAGATGCACAGTGCAGAACAAGGAGTGGTAACTCAGTAATAGGGAATGACTATAGTGGAGACAAGGTCCTTGACCTTTGCCTTTTTTTGGGCACAGCTACCAGAGTTCAGTTGCTCTATAACGTGACTCATATTTAAAGTTCCAGATCTTATTGCTGTTGATGATTATGAAACAAAGTAGAAATTCCATTTACTTTTTTACACTAAGGCCCAACACTAGCACTTTTTTGGTTTTAATGGGGTAATGAAGGGTTAGAACATCTGTCAAAGTTTGACAGCTCTCTGTGTTCCATTGAGTAGATAAGGGTGGCAGGTTTTAAATGCAATCAGTATTGCATTGAGTATTTTTTTCTGTTTCCTATGTTTCCCTGTTTTGTTTGATAACCATTACTTAGATAGCAAGTAGGTGAACATCTGCCTCAAGGGAATACAGACAGCAATGAAATCCTGGCAGAGATTCTAAATCTTCAACTCTTCAACTCTTCACTGGAAAAATGTGTTTTTTCACTAACTGGCAGTTAGGGATGGGCAGAACGACCCCCCAGTTCAGTTCGCACCAGGACTTTCGAACATTGCGAAAGTGCGGAATCGAATAAAGAACCCCATTGAAGTCCATGGGACCCAAACGTGAAAAATCAAAAGTGCCCATTTTGAAGGCTTGTATGCAAGTAATTGGGCATACAATAATTATGGGGGTGGGTCCGGGTACTGCCCTGAAGGACATGTATCAATAAAAAAAAAAAAGTTTGTAAAAAAAGTCATTTTTAAATGAGCAGTGATTTATTAATGCTTAAAGCGAAAGCTTAAAAATGAAAAATTCCTTTAAACATAGTGTCTGGGGGTTCCCCTTACCTCTACCTGTAAAGTGGCGCTTCTGTAGTGTGTATAGAAGCTGCTGCAGAAATAATTGCATTTATAAAGCCAAAAAAATGACATTTTCCCTGCAAGCTTTCTTTATTTTGTAAGCAATGGCTTGCGGAACCAGTCTGTATGATGAGGTCACAATGTAGTGCACTGGGAAGAAGAATAGAGATTTTTTTGGATAAATTCTGGTGTCTGTTCCACAGACTTTGGATAGAAGTAACAGGGGTGAAAAAAATGGTCTTTGGGTGTCGTGGCGCCTTCACACTGTAACCCTATTGAGTTACTCTTGATGAAAGAAAGAATTGGCCTTGCTGTCAAAAATTTTAATGATATGCACCTGTCAAACACGTGCAGAAAAATTGATCTTTGGGTGTTGTTGGCGCCTTCACACTGTAACCCTATAGAGGTACTCTTGATGAAAGCAAAATTTGGCCTTGCTGTCAAAAATTAAAACGATATGCACCTGTCAAATAGGTGTAGAATAATTGGTCTTTCTTTGGGTATTAATTGTGCCCATGAAACCTACACCAAAGAAATTCTTCCAGATGAAATTAACACCCACAATGCTAGGCAGCCTAGAAGTCCTGCAGAGATTCCACATCCCAAAAACACTTAATCATCGACATTGGCATCAGGGGCTTCATAGCTGCTGGTAATCCAGCACTGATTAATTTTGATAAACGTCAGATGTTCCACCGAGTCTGTGGACAGACGCGTTCTATTATCACTATCAAAACCTCCAGCAGCAATGAACGCCCATTCAGAAAGCATGCTGGATGCAGGGAAGCCCAGCAGCTCAATTGCATAATGGGCAAGTTCTGGCCAGTGGTCTATTCTCATTACCCAGTAAGCCAGTGGATTGTCGATTGGAAAGCTCTCCATCTCTGTTTTTGCCCACCGTGTGATGCAGACGCTGCTGATGGGATGTGGAAGCTGACAACCCTGAGCGGCGAGGACGAAAAAAATTGTGAAATGTATCACTTAGGTGGCCGCCTTCTCCACCGCTCCTCTCTTGACCAACAGAAGCCTCAAAACTACGTTTTCCACAACACTGTAACCTACCAGAGTTGGGAAAAGCATTAGATAAACTCCTCTTTAAGGTGTCCTCAAGAGATTTCATCTTCTACACTCTCTGTGGGGACAGGATGAGTTCTAAGACTTTCCCCTTGTAACGGTGGTCAAGGAGAGTTGCCAGGCAATAGTGATCCTTCTCCTTTACATCACGTATTCTTGGGTTCTTTCGCAGACTTTGAAGCATGAGAGAGCCCATGCACCGCAAATTTGAGGAGGCATGAGAAGAAGACTCCTTGGGGTCACTGAGGATTATAATATCTGGAACTGCCTCGTCCCAGCCACGTATCAATCCCAAGGTTTCTGTGGATGGAAAACCATCTCTTACTGTTTGATGTATGTCTTCCTCTGCTTCAATGCCTTAAAAACTGGCAGAATCTTCCTCCTCCTCCTCCCTTTTTTCTTGTGTGCTCTGTGGCATAGAAACAATGGTGTCTGAATAAAGGGAGTCTTGAGAGGAAAGGAAGTCCTCCTCTTCTTCCTGCTGCTCTACCTCAAGTGCCCTGTCCATAATGCCATGCAGAGTCTGCTCCAGCAGGAACACAACATGGATGGTCCACTGATCCATGCATTGTCATGGCTCACCATCCTTGTAGCCTCCTCAAATGGTGACAGTACAGCGCATGCATCCTTTATGAGCAGCCATTGGCTTGGTTAAAAAAAGCCAAGCCGGCCTGAGCCTGTCATTGTGCCATACTCACACAGGAACTCGTTGAGGGCCCTCTGCTGCACGTGCAGCCGCTGCAACATTGCCAAAGTCGAGTTCCACCTGGTGGGCATGTCACAAATGAGGCAGTTTATGGGCAGGTGGAATTCCCACTGAATTTCAGCCAACCAAACACTGGCTGTTTATGACCGCCTGAAATGGCTGCAGACTCTTCTGGCCTGCTTTAGCAGATCTTCCAACCCTGGGTACCTATTTGGGAAACGCTGCACCACCAAATTGAGGACATGTGCCAAGCATTGCACATGTGTCAACTTTCCCTGTCTAAGGGCGGACAGGAGGTTTGTGCCATTATCACACACCACCATTCCTGGCTCCAGCTGGTGTGGCATGAACCACCTCTGGTCCTGCCCCTGCAGAGCTACAAGAATCTCTGCTTCCATGTGGTTCCTGTCCCCTAGACACACCAGCGGAAGCACTGCATGGCACCTTTTAGCTTGACACCTTGAATAGCCCCTTGAACACTTAGGGGGTACTTGTGGTTCATAGGACAATTCAGCAGAGGAGGGCATGGAGATTGAGGAGGAGGAGGAGGAGGGGGTAGAGCTGACAAGTCTGGCATCATCACCACTAGCTGTAAGGCGATGTGGGGGCACAACAAGCTGCAGCACTGAGCCCTGTCCTGCATCCTTTGGAGTTGCAAGAAAAGTTACCCAGTTTGCCGTGAATGAAATATATTGTCCCTGACCATGCTTGCTGGATCACGTGTCAGCAGTAACGGGGCTTTGGGGATGACTGCCTTGCTCAACGATGCCACAACATTGCCTTCCACGTGATGGTACAGAGCTGGAATGACCTTATGTGAAAAGAAATAGCGACTGGGAACCTACCATTGTGGTACAGCAAATTCACAGAAGGGGGCAGAATCCACCAGACAGAAAGGCAGAAGTTGTAGAGCAAGCAGCTTTGACTAGCTTGCATTTAGACACTGGGCATGTGGGTGGCAGTGACTGTATTTTTTTCCGCTGCAGCAGATTGGGCAGAGAAATAATAATCTACAGCTGGTGGTGCGCTCCTGGCAGATGTGCTGCAAGGACCTGGGACACCCTGCACTATACAATCATCCCTGTCAGTGGAGGCTGCTGAGAGGTCATGCGGTGTAGTGGGCAGACTGAGGTGAGTAAGGAGGAGAAACAGATTTGCGCCCCTTTTGTGTGGCTTTCAGGTGCTCTTGCCAACGGGCTGAATAATGAGAGGTTAAATGCCTTGTCAAGCACGTGGTATCCAAATGGCTGCTGTTTACGCTATGCTTGATGGGCTTGAGAAAAAGTTTGCAAATTGCAACAGTGCGATCAGCTGCACATGTGCTAAAAAAAGGCCCAGACAGCTGAGCTGTGGGAAGTGGGCTGGGAGATAACATCTACTGCAGCTGCCAGAGTGGCTAAACCTGCCTCCATGTCCACAGATATTCCTGCCATATCCCCAGCATCAGGCATGGAGTAGTCAGCCAATGTTTGGCCTGAACTCATGCTCGGGCCAAACTATTCGCCCATCCCTACTGGCAGTACTAGGTGGTTGTAGTGATTGGGCACCACTCTGTCTGTGTCCACTGCATTATTTATTGTCATACAGGTGGGGCTGAAGTTTGCCGTTTTCATCTGTGCAGTAAAATCAGATTTTATTCCCTTATATGTGTCGTCCAATTCTTACTTAAAAGTTATACCGGCCGGCGCATCTGTATCTGTGACTAGGGGAGTCTGTTGGGAGCCCATTTGCATACAAAAATCTCTTCATAATGCCATGTGCCCCCCAATGATGTCAGCATGACAAAATACGAAGGGTGTGGCTTCAGTGGAGGACAGTCTTGGAAAGAAAGCTGGGAGAGTGGACTGCCTGAATAGTTCAAATTGGCATATGAGATAGCCACTTGTACCAGCATTGTTGTATGAGGTTTATAGCAATTCTCCATGTGAGTGCTGCCCATTTTGTTACAGTGAGCACTATGTGAACTTTATCTTTATTTTGAGAGGTGCATGTACCCCACTTAACCTGGGCTTCTGGCTGTGTGCTGAGAACAATAAGGGATCAAGAAACAATGTTAGGAAACATGAACTCACGTGATGTGGCTCCACATCCAAAGGTAAAGTACAAGAGAAAAAAGGGAATAATGGACTTTTAAGGTAGCCACTAGTATCCCAAGTTGAAAGAAATGCTTAACAATATATAGGTATAAAAATTCTCATTTTTTGGGAAACATTAAAATTAATAAGAAACTGTAAACATCATAAAATATGTGCTTAACACAACGTTCTCTCTCCCATATATGCTAAGGAATAGCATAAGTGGTTCATAAAGGGTAGCCTAAGCAAAATAGCCCACAGTACAAACATGAGTTGAATGCATCTGTATGGTGGTTATTCATAAATGACGTGCAAGGTCATTGTGTTATCACCAAATGTATCACTACGCGTTTTGTCAATGGCTTCTTCCGGGGATCCTAAGTGGCACAAGGTTAGAACAAAGAGCATGGAATATTTCTTCTGTATAATGCGAGGAGGGAGAGGGGCAAGCAGCCAAATCGAGAAGGGTGTGCAGAGGAAGACAGCCAAACATTAGGAGCCCGACCAGGGCAAGGCCTTTGTATTTATATGTCCCACATGAAAGGTTGCAATGATTATAGTTCAAAGGACTGGTAATTTAAATCCAAATGATGAAACAGCAATTTCAGAGAGTACAAAAGTCGCCTGGTGTCTTTTGTATAACGCTCCAAAGGCATACTGCCGCCGATCCCAGCTAGAAGCGATCCCTGTCAGGGAAAAATAGCAGAGCCATCTGCATGGGGCAATAAGGAATCAATCTTTTTGCACAATTTTGTATTTTATGTTTATATTTATATTAATGTCTTTCACATTTATTTGTTTTTTTTTGATTGTCATTTTTTAAATAAAAAATCTCATAAATGGGGGACACAGACAGCAGTAAGGTGCTGAAAAAGGTGCCCAGCCTTCTAAACTTTACCCAAAATTGGCAACAGTATAACCAGTGTGTTTTTTCCTTTAATTTATATTTTTATGTAGTTGGAGAACTGGGAGCTCTAAATATTGCACTGGAGTTGCAGTCTATTACCTTAAGTAGGTGAGCTCACACAATGAATTAAGCAATACATTATAAACCTTAATGTGGACATTGAAGAACTCAGCTAACGTGCTGTTTTAGATAATTAATAAACTATTTCATGCCTTTTTAAAAAGCCAGTAACTCAGATGCTTACCTGAAATAAATGAGGAATAAATATAGTGAGTAATCTCTATTTTTATTATGATGAATTTTAATTATTCGCGTGTAAAAGGTGTTTTATATGTAATTATCTGTAGTTTTGGACATTATAATTCATTTAGAAATCAAACTTATTGTAGGCATGACCACTGCAAGATCAATACCATAGGCTTAATTTGTGATTCTCTTCTGACGAAAAAAAAAAACTGCTTTACCTGTCTGCTAAAAAATGTTTCCTTTGTAAACACTGCCTGTGGTGCATTCCCAATGCAGTGTACACTTCTAGCATCTGAAAGATGCCAAGGATGGAGCTGGGTGCCACAAGGATATAACTTCAGTATACATGCACTTATTGGCTGAAGAGAGAAGGCGCTGGGTCCACAAAAAGAACAAGAAAAGATGGCAATGGTAGCATAGGAGTGACAAGGGGGGGGGGGGTCTGGACCTGTTAGCACTGGAGAATGGCTAACTAGTGGATACATCTGCCATAATATGCAAGTAAGGTGTGCTAACACATGGTTGTCACAGTGTGAGTATGTTTTAGGAGACAGAGAAAAATGATGACCCCATCAGTGTGGTGCTGCTCCTTTATTGTCCAGTGACAGCCTTGGTGGGTCCCAGACCGAACTGAAATGTTTAACTGCAGGGAGGCCAGAGAGCTGGCTAGTCTTTCTGGCAGTGGTACTTGGATCATAAGACTGGCTTAACAGAGTGTCAGGTAGTTTTCACTGTTAAAATAGTATACAGTATGTACAAATGTACAACTATGCATTTAACTGTTTGCCTGTAGTTCAACATTAATTTGCTAGGTTCACAGAGATTTGACTCATACGCTATTTATGCTTGACAGACTGACATTAGGAAATGAAAGAAATACAGACTTAACACCTTAATGCAAACCTTTAATTTAAGGGAGGAAAGGATCAAAATTTAATTTGGCAATTTAGTAACAAAATGTCATAAATTCATCCATATATGTACACACACCAAGAGTCTGGGATTAAGCTATCATACACTCCAATTAAAACAACACACCTCAATACATTTTTCTGAAAAATGAAAATGAAATGAGAGATTCCTACTTTTGTATATTATTTTAAATGTATCTGCAATGCTTAAAGCTGATTTTAAATATGCTTGTTTTACCATTCTTAGTCCTTCCCTTCCCACCTCGTGAAAATGCCCATAACATTTTTCAAATAAAACCCTTTCATTTTCATTACATATAGTGCCTTGAAAAAGTATTTATACCCCTTGAAATGTTGTTACATTTTGTCATGTTACAACCAAAAGCGTAAATGTATTTTATTGGATTTTATGTGATTGACCAACACAAAGTGGCACATTATTGTGAAGTGGAAGGAAAATTATAAATGGTTTTCAACATTTTTTACAAAAAATATGTGAAAAGTGTGGTGTGCATTTGTATTCAGCCCCCATGAGTCAATACTTTGTGGAACCACCTTTCGCTGCAATTACAGATGCAAGTCTTTTTGGGTATGTTCTACCAGCTTGCACATCTAGAGAGTGACATTTATACCCATTCTTCTTTGCAAAATAGCTCAAGCTTTGTCAGTTTGGATAGAGAGTGTCTGTGAACAGCAATTTTCAAGTCTTGCCACCGATTCTCAATTGGATTTAGGTCTTGACTTTGAGTGGGCCATTCCAGCACACGAATATGCTTTGATCTAAACCATCTAATTGTAGCTCTGGTTGTATGTTTAAGGTCGTTGTCCTGCTGGAAGGTGAACCTCCACCCCAGTCTCAAGTCTTTTGCTGACTCTAACAGGTTTTCTTCTAAGATTGCCCTGCATTTGGCTCCATCCATCTTCCCATCAACTCTGACCAGCTTCCCTGTCCCTGCTGAAGAAAAGCATTCCCACAAAATGATGCTGCCACCTCCATGTTTCATGGTGGGCATGGTCTGTTCAGGGTGATATACAGTGTTTGTTTTCCACCACACATAGCATTTTTCTTTGAGGCCAAAAAGTTGAATTTTGGTCTCATCTGACCAGAGCACCTCCTTCCACATGTTTGCTGTGTCCCCCACATGGCTTCTCGCAAACTACAAATGGGACTTCTTATGGCTTTCTTTCAACAATGGCTTTCTTCTTGACACTCTTTCATAAAGATCAGATTTGTGGAGTGCTTGACTAATAATTGTCCTGTGGACGGATAATCCCACCTGAGCTGTTGATCTCTGCAGCTCCTCCAGATTTACCATGGGCCTCTTGGCTGCTTCTCTGACTAACGCTCTCCTTGCCTGGCCTGTCAGTTTTGGTGGACGGCCATGTCTTTGTAGGTTTCTATTTGTGCCATACTCTTTCCATTTTTGAATGATGGATTTACCAGTGCTCCGCGAGATGTTCAAAGCTTGGGATATTTTTTTTATAACCTAACCCTGCTTTAAACTTCTCCACAACTTCTCTAACAAACCAGGTCAGGGATAAAGTTGGGGAGAAGTTTAAACTTCTCCACAACTTTATCCCTGACCTGTCTGGTGTGTTCCTTGACCTTCATGGTGCTCTTTTTTCACTAAGGTTCTCCAACAAACCACTGAGGGCTTCACAGAACAGCAGTATTTATACTGATATTAACCACTTCCCACCCGGCCACTGCACATGAACGCCCGGGTGGGCTATCTCTCCTTCTGAGTGGACGTTCAGGAATGTCCCTCAGAAGGAGCGGGATCGCGCGCGTGCCCGCGCAGCAGCGCCATCCCGATGCGCTCGTGTCACCCGGACACACCGCATCTCCGATCGGCAGGAGGGCTCTGCGATTGGCCCTCCTGATCACATGACGGCCGTGTCGAATCACAGCCGTCATGTGATGTAAACACAGCGCCAGTTGCTAGGCAATCGGCTCTCCTCTCCTCACACGGAAGTTGTCAGTGAGGATAGGAGAGCAGATCGCTGCAGCCGGCTGGTGATCAGTGAGTATGAGCTGTTTTTTACAGCTTTTTACTCACTGATCACCAGTCTAGTGTCCCCACACATGTAAAAACACAAAGTAAACACAAAGTAATCCCTAAAACATGTCCCCAAAACACATGTTCCAAAACACATGTCCCCACATAGTAAAAACACCTGTCCCCCACATATGTCCCAGTAAAATCACATGTCCCAATGATTATCTGCACACATATGTCACCTGCACACATCTGTACATGTTTATTTGCACACATGTGTCCGTGATCACACAAACCAATTATTATACACTTAACGGTATTTTTTTTACCGAAAACATGTAGCAGAATACATTTTGGCTTAAATTTATGACAAAATTTGATTTTATTGGATTTCTTTTAAAATAGAAAGAAGAAAATATTGTTCTTTTTTCCAAATTTCCGCTCTTTTTTCGCTTATATCGCAAACAATAAATAACGGAGTCGTGAATAAATACCACCAAAAGAAAGCTCTATTTGTGTGAACAAAATGATAAAAATTTAACTTGGGTACAGCATTGCATGACCGCACAATTGTCATTGAAAGTGTGAGAGCGCTGAAAGCTGAATATTGGTCTGGGAAGGAAGGGGGCGAATGTGCCCAGTGGTTAAATTATACAGAGGTGGACTCTATTTACTAATTAGGTGACTTCTGAAGGCAATTGGTTCCACTAGATTTTAGTTAGGGGTATCAGAGTAAAGGGGGCTGAATACAAATGCACGCCACACTTTTTACATAAAATTGAAAACCATTTATCATTTTCCTTCCGCTTCACAATTATGTGCCACTTTGTGTTGTCCATCACATAAAAACCCAATAAAATAAATTTACCTTTTTGGTTGTAACAAGACAAAATGTGGACAATTTCAAGGAGTATGAATTATTTTTCAAGGGACTGTATCTTGTTAGATCCAGTGATGTCATCTCTGGGTCCCTGTGCTTTTCTATGTAAAGCAGGCAGATCATGTCTGGTTGGAGGGTCTACCAGGTGGCTTCACAAACAAATCACTCTGTCTCAGTGCTCCCAAGAACTATTAACCCTCATATAGGCAGTAAGCTTGTTTTAGGGGCAGTTGTGCAATTATCAAAATGCCCTCATGGAAGGAAGCCAGCCTGGAGGAGTGGGTGCTCCTAGGCAGGCTGTATTTGTGTGTAGACCAGCCTAGATAATGTCCACAAGTGATGCTGAATCTCTGATGCTAAACTGAAATCCAATAAATAGAAAGTGGGGACCAATAAGATTTGGTTTATAAATGAATATCCCACATACAGCCAAAGATTTGCCAATGGTGGGTGTCAGCCAAAAGTAATGTAATTCTTTGCTATTTATAAAGCAAAGAAAATGTAATTCAAAACACATGCAACTGGGTGGTTTCCCCCCAGAGTCACATTCCCTGCTTTATAAATAAGACCCCTAAGTTTCCTAAATGTATATTTTACAAAGTATGTTAAATATGATTCTATATTTGGCTAAAATGTGTTAATGAGTTTGTCACAGATAAGATCAATAACATTAAATATCAGTGACATGCTGACTAGACAATTTAGTCACAAGTCTTAAACTATTTACACACTGACTGTACAGACATTTCTCATTAAATAAAATTTTTAAAAAATGTGCTCAGTCACTGCTGGCCTTATATTTTACACTGTATTGCAATAAAGCAGTACATAAGGCTTTTCAAAAAATGCTCGGTACAATCAGCTCAGCTATATAATGTGTCTAGAGTTATATGAAAAAGAAAAGTATTAAGCTGGCCATAAAATCCCAAGAAATTCTTTAAAGTGGGGTTCCACCCAAAAAAACAAACATATCTAAAAAATTCTAAAAAAAACCCCAAAAAAACATTTGGATATTTTTTTTTTTTTTACTTACCTCTAAATGCCTGTTGCTAGGTGGTCCCTCGTAGTCTGCCCCTTCCTCTGCCTGGGCTGGTGACATCACTTCCCCCTGGCACAGGAAGGGCTCGGCTCTTCTCCCTCCCTCCTGTCAATCATCTGGGACCCATTACAGGTCCCAGGTGATTGAGCGGCCAATCACGGCGCCGCTCGCGCATGCGCAGTGGGTGCAAGGCTGTGAAGCCACAGCCCGGCGCCCACAGTTGAAATGCCGGCGCCGACGAGCGGAGGGGGGGGACGAGCGGGGCTTCGATCCCCCGCATCGCTGGACCCAGGGACAGGTAAGTGTCCAATTAAAAGTCAGCAGCTGCAGTATTTGTAGCTGCTGACTTTTATTTATTTTTTTTTTTATGGCCCCCCTGGGTGGAACTCCTCTTTAAGTATGTAAACAGTAAAAAAGGGAGGACAGAGCATATTGGCCCCATATAGAATGAGGAAGGACATCTGGTTACAAAGGATGGGGAGATGGCGAAGGTATTGAATTTATTCTTCTCCACAGTCTTCACGAGTGAATCGGGGGGCTTCAGTAACCAAAACTGCAGTGTTTATCCTCATGACACAACACAGGAAGCACCTTCATGGTTAACAGAGGACAGAATTAAAATTAGACTTAAGAAAATTAACATTAATTAATTTACCGGGACCAGATGGCTTGCATCGGAGGGTACTTAGGGAACTCAGTTAAGTGATTGCCAGACCATTGTTCCTAATTTTTACAGATAGTCTATTGACTGGAATGGTACCAGCTGATTGGAGAAAAGCCAATGTAGCACCAATATTTAAAAAGGGCCCAAAATATATCCCTGGGAATTACAGACTAGTTAACCTAACATCAATAGTATGTAAACTCTTGGAGGGGATGATAAGGGACTATATACAAGATTTTAGTAATAAGAACAATATCATTAGCAGTAATCAGCATGGATTCATGAAGAATCGTTCTTGCCAAACCAAGCTATTAACCTTCTATGAGGAGGTGAGTTGCCATCTAGATAAAGGAAGGCCTGTAGACGTGGTGTATCTGGATTTTGCAAAAGCATTTGACACAGTTCCCCATAAACGTTTACTGTACAAAATAAGGTCTGTTGGCATGGACCATAGGGTGAGTACATGGATTGAAAACTGGCTACAAGGGCGAGTTCAGAGGGTGGTGATAAATGGGGAGTACTCAGAATGGTGAGGGGTGGGTAGTGGGGTTCCCCAGGGTTCTGTGCTGGGACCAATCCTATTTAATTTGTTTATAAACGACCTGGAGGATGGGATAAACAGTTCAATCTCTGTATTTGCAGACGATACTAAGCTAAGCAGGGCAATAACTTCTCCGCAGGATGTGGAAACCTTGCAAAAAGACCTGAACAAATTAATGGGGTGGGCGACTACATGGCAAATGAGGTTCAATGTAGAAAAATGTAAAATAATGCATTTGGGTGGCAAAAATATGAATGCAATCTATACACTGGGGGAGGAACCTCTGGGGGAATCTAGGATGGAAAAGGACCTGGGGGTCCTAGTAGATGATAGGTTCAGCAGTGGCATGCAATGCCAAGCTGCTGCTCATAAAGCAAACAGAATATTGGCATGCATTAAAAAGGGGGATCAACGCAAGAGATAAAACGATAATTCTCCCACTCTACAAGGCTCTGGTCCGGCCGCACCCGGAGTATGCTGTCCAGTTCTGGGCACCAGTCCTCAGGAAGGATGTACTGGAAATGGAGCGAGTACAAAGAAGGGCAACAAAGCTAATAAAGGGTCTGGAGGCTCTTAGTTATGAGGAAAGGTTGCAAGCACTGAACTTATTCTCTCTGAAGAGACGCTTGAGAGGGGATATGATTTCAATTTACAAATTCTGTACTGGTGACCCCACAATAGGGATAAAACTTTTTTGCAGAAGAGAGTTTAATAAGACTCGTGGCCACTCATTACAATTAGAAGAAAAGAGGTTTAACCTTAAACTACGTAGAGGGTTCTTTACTGTAAGAGCGGCAAGGATGTGGAATTCCCTTCCACAGGCGGTGGTCTCAGCGGGGAGCATTGATAGCTTCAAGAAACTATTAGATAATCACCTAAATGACCGCAACATACAGGGATATATAATGTAATACTGACACATAATCACACACATAGGTTGGACTTGATGGACTTGTGTCTTTTTTCAACCTCACCTACTATGTAACTAATATGTAACTAGTAGATGTACATATGAAAATTCTCATCAGTGCATTAGATGATTTGAAAAACACTTTTCAAAAGTACTTCAAAACTTGTTTGCTCTTAACATTCAATATCGGTAAGTATGGAATTTCCCTAATGAAAACCACACTCACTGTTAGAAAGTTGGTTGATTGCGAAAACATTTCTTGCCACTGCAGTTGAAAACAAACATTGTTTGACCTCACTAATGATTAAAAAATTGAATGAATGTTTCTGAAAAGTAAGTTTCTGTGTAGAATTTTTTCTGAGTTCTTCAGGCTTTGGAAAGGTCACAATATTTAATGCAATAATTTGAATCTTCACACTTACTAAATTTTGTCATTGGCTGTAAAACGCTAAATCCCAAAAGATAAGTTTATAGATACTTACTGTATATGAAGTTAGACTGTCCCACTACTTTTTACATCGCATCCTCTCCCTCCAGCCACCTAGCTGTTACCCATAGAAACCTTCGCCATCTCAACCTTTCTCTTCTCTACTCGGCTACTAACCGCCTCTATTACAAAATGTAACCCCTGTCCTGCCCCAACCTAGCCACTTCTACAACGCTTCACTGTCATCCTCCCTGGTCACACTGCCCCCCCCCCCTCAACACACACAGAATCAGGCCCTGACTCCTACAACCTTGGCAAACAGATGACACCAGAAGTCTGAAAAAACATAGCTGTGCTCTTGAGCACCTATGACTTAAGACCAAGTCTCAGAAAGATTTCAACCAATATAAATCTGCCCTCCAAAAATACAATTCCTGCCTCCTCACTGCCAAGCAGACCTACTTTATCGCTCTCAATAACAACTTATCATCCCGTCCCCATAAACACTTCTCTACCTTCAACTCTTTACTTCATCCTCCACTGCCTCCACTCACTAACTCACTCACTGCCCAGGAGATCGCCAATCGCTTCAAACATAAGATTGATACAATTTGTGAGGAGATCTCCTCTGCACAGATACCTTCTCCGCTTAACACTCCATGCCACAGGTACAATCAGTACTTCCCTCATTCAACTCTACCACTATAGACAAAGTTGCTAAACTCCTTGCTAACGTCCTGCTAACCACCTGTCCCCTGGACGCTGTTCCCTCACAAATGCTATGGTCAACCTCTGTGTCAGGAAAGGGTTCGCCCGTTGGTAGCGATGTCGGTCTCTTGGATCGCAGTACTAGTGTCCACCAGCGTGTGTTTTCCAACACTCTGGATCTGTAGTGGAGGGATTTGCCTGTTGGTGGCACTGTTGGATTCTTTGCCTGTAATACCGGTGTCCACCAGCGGGTGTTTCCCGGCAGTGTGGAGCAGACAGCACCTCCTGCGTCCAGGTGTTACTTGAGGCTAATTACAGGCATTCATATATCTTCCTTGTGCCCTGATCCGTACCTGCGACCTGTGAACCTAATTTTGCAACCTGTAACCTGTGTACCAGATCCTGTTACTCTGTGCATCTGATCCTGATCCTGTCCCTCCTGTTACCTTGCATTCCTGCCCTGTAGCCTGATCCCTTTGCACCTTCCCCCATCTGCTGATTCCCTGTGTATGACCCCGGCCTTCCCAACGTTTGTGATTCTGGAACTGCCCTTGTTTATCTGCTGATCTCCTGTGAATGACCCTGGCCTGGCTACATTTAAGATTGTAGTACTTCCCTTATATTGTATATAGTTATTGTTGTTTGTGGGTCACTGTTTGGTTGGTTGTTCACTGTTTATATTAGAGATGTTCAAATATTGTTATCACTTATCCTTAAATAAACGTAATTATTCACTTACATGCGTTTTGGTTCTCTCTGTGCAATCCACACAGTCTGGTCATACCAATTCATGACAGTATACCAGGGCCATCTCTGACCAGAAGTGGCTGCACAGGGGAACCATCTCGATTGTGTTTATGTTGCTGGAATGAATTCAGATGCAATTGTCTATTATGCTCTTCTGGCATCATAGAGTTTTGAATATCTCCGCCAGACATTGAAAGGGTGGTCCAGTGATCAGCTGCTGGAGATTATTCATTTAGCTCACTCTGTAGCTGATCAGGGCAGTATACTGTTTGAGGATGTTCGGCCTTTGATTAACAAATGTACAGAGCTGGCTCTGCCCTGTATCCCAAAGGGCCGTGATGACTTTTCTCCCCCCTTCAGCATTAACCAGGTTGCATCCTTAGTATGGCTGTTGGAGGATGACCCTGCATCCTTCTTGGAGCCCTATTCGGTTTGTTCCAAACAGTTGTTAAAGGATTGTATAGATGCAGTGCAGTCCCTGGTCAGACAGAGGGTATGTGAGCCCACTTTTGTTCTACCTGTACTTCAGGCATGGTCAGACTTGTTATGCCCAGCTTCTGTCAGCTCTCCACAACCCAGACCTGCTACCAGACAAGGCCCAGGCCTAGGGCGGCACTTTGCGGGGGGCGGCAACCCCCCCATGAAAAAAAAAGCACCTGCATCCTCCTCCCGACTCGCGCATGCAGGGCCGCCATCCGAGGAGTATATCTGAATGACATCGCTATGGGAGTGCGGGGGGGATGGCGTACTGCACCCGGGTGACACCAGGAAGCAGTTGTAGTGGGTGCAGTCGCCCCCCCCTCATCGGCAAAGCGATGATCACTTAGGCAGCGGCGCTGTGACAGGGAGAGGAGAGCTGTGTACACAGTGGTTGTGTATTTCCCCCGCTCACCCCCCTGTCAGCTGAAGTTGAACAGGAGCGGCTCTAATCGTGTTCCCCTAAGGCCGGAGGCCGCTCCTTTAGGGGGAGTACTGTCAGGAAAGGGTTCGCTCGTTGGTACCACTGTCGGTCTCTTGGATCGCAGTACCAGTGTCCACCAGAGTGTGTCTTCCAACACTCTGGATCTGTAGTGGAGGGATTCGCCTGTTAGTGGCACTGTTGGATCCTTTGGCTATAATACTGGTGTCCTCCAGCGGGTGTTTCCCAGCAGTGTGGAGCAGACAGCACCTCCTGCACCCAGGTCTCATTTGAGGCTAATTACATGCATTCATATAAATACCCGGCTGATGATTGCTCTCATTGCCCTGGTATCTTGTCCTGATCCGTACCTGTAACCTGTGAACCTAATTCTGCAACCTGTAACCTGTAACCTGTGTACCATGATCCTGTTACCCTGTGCATCTGATCCTAGTCCTGTCCCTCCTGTTACCTTGCATTCCTGCCCTGTAGCCTGATCCCTTTGCACCTTCCCCCATCTGCTGATTCCCTGTGTATGACCCCGGCCTGCCTTTCGTTTGTGATTCTGGAACTGCCCTTGTTTATCTGCTGATCTCCTGTGAATGACTCTGGCCTGGCTACATTTAAGATTGCGGTACTTCCCTTATATTGTATATAGCTGTTGTTGTTTGTGGGTCACTGTTTGGTTGGTTGTTCACTGTTTATATTGGAGGTGTTTATATATTGTTATCACTTATCCTTAAATAAACTTAATTATTCACTTACATGGGTTTTGGTTTTCTCGGTGCAATCCACACAGTCTGGTCATACCAATTCATAACACTCTGGCTCTATTCTACACTCTCTAACTCACATCTCCAATCTCTCCCTCTCTGCTGGCATCTTCCCCAACTCTCTAAAACATGCTTTAGTCACCCCGAACTTAAAAAGCCCTCACTGGACCCCACCAATCTTAACAACCTATGCCCCATCTCCCTGCTCCTCTTTTTATCCAAACTCCTTGAACGTCTGGTCTACAACCAACTGAGTGACCGCCTCCCCGAGAATCACCTTCTTGATTTCCTTCAGTCTGGATTTCACGCTCAACACACAAAAACTGCCCTCCTAAACCTAACAAACGATCTACTAATGGCCAAAAACAATGGACATTATTCTGTACTCTTGGAACTCTCTTCTGCCTTTGATATGGTTGACCAGCCCCTCCTCCTCAAAAAACCCCCCTCCCTTGGTTTCCGTGACTGTACTTTAGCGTTACTTACAATTGTACTTCCTCCTCTCCTCTTCATTTCTCTGTTGGGGTTCCCCAAAGTTCTGTTTTTGGACCTCTCCTATTCTCAATCTACACCTCCTCCCTGGGTCAGCTGATAGCCTCCCATGGCTTCCAATACCATCCCTACGCCGATGACACCCAAATTTATCTCTTTACCCCTCAGCTCACGCCTTCATTCTCCTCACATATCACTAATTTACTAACAGACATATCAGTCTGGATGTCACACGTGTCACATCGAAAACCTGACTCATTATATTTCCTCCCCCACGTTCCCCTTCCCCTGATCTCTCTGTCAAGATCGATGGCACAACTATCAGCCGTCCCCATATGATCTATCCTTTAAGCCCCACATCCAATCACTGTCCAAATCTTGCCGCCTCAACCTTTGCAACATCTCCAAAATATGTCCCTTTCTAACCAATGGCACCACAAAGCTCCTAGTTCACTCCCTGGTCATCTCACACCTTGATTACTGAAACTTCCTCCTTATTGGCTTACCTTTACATAGGATATTCCCCCTTCAGTCCATCATGATGCTGCTGCCAGGCTCTTCCACCTTACCAACCGCTTTGTGTATTTGATACTTTTAACCAATAAATGTTTCATAAGTTCCTCTGAGTTTGCTATTTACTGAGAGGTAACAGCCTAGGACCACAACAAGGTCTACCTAAACTCTACCTTCATTATAGATCATCTCCTTTGAAGATAGATGGACTTCATTCTGTATGCATCAGAACCAAACTCCATTTTTATTGGTCCAGCTCTATCACACATGCATCAAACACTGTTGTATCTCTGGGACAGGAAGTGAAGAGAAATATCCCTAGTGGGACATAGACAACGAAAAATAAACTGCCAGTGGCTTCAATCCTTTCCTACTCTAAAACTAAAAGAAAAAAGTTATAGCTTTATATACATTTTAGGAAGACACACAACCCTGGCAGTATACTCTTCACTACCATTCCGCATAGTTACATTAGGTGAGGTTGAAAAAGGACACAAGTCCATCAAGTCTAACCTATGTGTGTGATTTTATGTCAGTATAACATTGTATATCCCTGTTTTTTTGTGGTCATTCAGGTGCCTATCTTATAGTTTTTTGTAATTATCGATGCTCCCCGCTGAAACCACTGCCTGTGGAAGAGAATTCCACATCCTAACTGCTCTTACAGTAAAGAACCCTCTACGCAGTTTAAGGTTAAACCGCTTTTATTTTAATTTTAGTGAATGACCGCGTGTCTTATTAAATTCGCTTTCGTGGAAAAGCTTTATCCCTATTGTGGGGTCACCAGTACGGTATTTGTACATATCTGTTCTACTGGAGCTTGGAGGTTGAGGAGTGTATCATCTACCCTGTAAAGCATGACTCATCCTGGATGCAAAGGGTAAATTCAAACTATTGTGTCAGTGAGTGAGAGGTCAACTGAAATTGCGGTCCTTTTAAAGCTGGCCATACATGGATCAAATTCTGCCGGATCAGAGGGGACCGGCCAAGATTCGATCCATCTATGGACAGGATGATTGTACCCAAGTCGATCAACTTGGGAACAACCAGCCTGTCGGATTTTTTACATGTGATTACTGCTGTAGGATATAGACGCTAGTCGGAATCATTATGTTCTGCCGGCCCGTAAGGCTCCATGTGAACCCTGTTGTGGAAGGAATGAAAATCAAATCATCTATGGGCTGCCTAGGAGTTTGAAGTTACATTTAAGTTGAAACTCCTTACATTAAGTCTAGCAGCTCCTTCAAAAGTAGTAAAAAAAAACAAAATCTTTTGGTTTCCAACTGAGTCAACTTTAGTGAGAACGTTTTATTTTTGGTTTGGATGGTAAAAGTCTTAAACCTCTTCCTGTCCTGACGTTTTTGCAGTGGGGCTATAGATAGCACAAAAAAAAATCAATTTTCTGAGTAAATGTTAGAACCTCTGCAAAGTTTTTGCTTCTGTCTTCTTGTCCCAGTGGCACTTGTTTCCCTCATTCCTTGTCCTGGTGTCAGAAGGACAGAAAGTAGGGGCAATTCTCCCCAATGAGGTCAAAGAGAGCAATAAATGCCTGACCTCTCTAAAACCAAAATGTTTTGGCTGGAGCTGGGCTATAACTACATGTCAGTTCAGTATGAGGTCAGGCAGTTTAGAGATCAGTGATTTTTTTTATACTGCTTTGCTGCTTAAGGGCTGGTTCACACTGGTGCGATGTCAGAGATCGGATGTGATTCGCACCGCACTGCAGTAAAAATCACATGCGATCTCTGTGCGATGCGATTTCAGCCATAAAGATTGTATGGCTGAATTCACATTAAACTCACACAGGACCCTTTTTTTTGTCCACAGCAGAATCGGATGGCATGGGTATTCACACCCATGTGATCTGATTGCTGTCCGAGTTTGCAGATCGCACTGCGATATGCAAACTGATTTGGGGGTGTCATTAACTTTTACCTGACACTTCCAGCAGTTCGCATAGGGCAGTGCTAATTGCCGCCGGGAAACATGCGATGCGGGAACCCGCAGTGGATTCGCAGGGTTCCCGCATCGCAGCAGTGTGAACCGGCCCTTAGTGTTATAAATATTAGGTGTTTACCAAAGATCTTAATCCTGCTATACCAAATTTAAATCTGATGATATGGTTTTCTAGGCTACTAATCTGTGAATCCCTTAACCCAATTATATTGATGTTTGTTAGAAGATTGGACTTAATAAACTGTAGGTTAATCAATACAGATAAAAGAAAACGTACATGTAGACTAAAATGTACATTCTGATTCATCAGCTTACCCCACGTTACCTCATACTTGCAGTCAGTGTCTAAAAATGCCATCTGACTTAAACGACAGACTGATGACACTTTACTGCCAGAGGCTAGGGCACAGCAAATGTCCTACGTCAGCTGATTTTTTTCAATCCTACTCAATACTTAGGGGTCTATTTCTTTGTGAAAAGTCGCACATTATGCCTGTAATGTTTGTATTTTGTGTGAAATGTCAGTTTCTATTTGTTACCTTTCACAGGGTGAATGTAAAATTCCCCAATGTTTAATAGGTGTGTGTGATACTTCCGTGCTTCCACTTTGGGTGAATAAGTATTTGTGTTCGGCTGGGTTCACACTTGTACAACCATAGACATCTCATGTGATTCACACCACATTGCTGCGTAGATCACATGCGATGTCTGTGCGATGCAAACTCAGCCATACAAACTGAAATCGCATCACATTTGCCCCAAAATGGTGCAGGACCCTTTTTTTGGTCTGCACTGGAATCAGATCGCATGGGTGTTCACACTCATGCAATATGATTACTGCCACATTTCACAGTTTGCGCTGCTATTTGTGATCTGATCTGGGGGTGTCATTGACTTTACATTACAGGTGCGATAGGAATCGTGCTGGTTCCCGCATCGCACAAGCATGAACCCAACCTTACTGGATTGTGGCTGCAGCAGACACCTAATAGTGTTCTCACAACTATAAGGCCCCTTTCACACTGGGACGGTTTGCAGGCGCTATTGCGCTATAAATAGCGCCTGCAAACCGACCCGAAACAGCCGCTGCTGTCTCTCCAGTGTGAAAGCTCAGAGGGATTTCACATTGGAGCAGTGCGTTAGCAGGACGGGAAAAACAGTCCTGCTAGCAGCATCTTCGGAGCTGTAAAGGAGCTTTTTAAAATAAAAGCTGTTGTGATATGGAGTAGCCTGGGATCGTCAGCCTTTCAGGTTGGTAAAAGCAAATAGTCCCTTTATAATCAAAAACAGACAAACGGAAAAAAATGACTTTTCTTTAGCAAACAATTACACAAAATAGTCCATACTTTGGTTCAAAATTGCCAAACTAGTTCAAGATACACCGCCACCATACCAGTCCCACTCTGTGGTTTTGGCTTCAGGGTCCCAATGAGGATTTTTTCACAGCTCAGCCACTGTGGCTCAATCCTAAGATCAGTTTACCCTGTTCACACAGGTGTCCCACTCACTCTCTCACTGCCAGCAGCTGACTGTCTCTTTTTCTGGACTCTGAGGTACTTGGGCTAGCCCCTACCAGACCAAAATCCATGTAATCAGGGCTTTGGGGTTCTTCCCACCCAAAACTCTTTGAACCTTTAAAATTATGGGTCCCTAATAAGGATTTAGCAATCTAGAGAGTACTAAAAACAAGTCCTCTCCTCTCCAGCCAGACGCACCCAGAACTCCTCACCCTGCATGGGTGAGAACCCCTGAGTACTCAACACTGTCTTTAAACTGTCCCACTTAAAGGGACCACAACTCAAATACTGGGGGAATATACCTGACTTCTGGGATGCATTCATGGTGTCTTGTACAATGCTGTCTTCATTAGTACCTTTGCCCTCAACCAGTTTAAAAGCCATGATGATCTAAAATAATATGGTTTCCTTTAATATTGTTTATCCACCAAATGTCCAAAATGAGAGCAGGTAGTCAGTAGATATATTTTTGTACATACGCTTATAATCTCCTGAAGGACTGAACAGGCCTACAGTTAGACCAATGCATATAAGTAGGTGCAGCTCTATGGTGTGTCCGCTGACCAGAAGAGGAAACTGTATTTTTTCTTCAAGCTGGCAGGATCTCCCCAGGGGAATAAGGTGTCCCCCTATCATGGGCTCCAGGTGGCCATCTAGGGAAGGTTGGTGTCTCCTATTGGAAATAAAAGCCTGTGAGGCTTGGGGCAGCCATATTTGTCATAAATGCGCCTAAATGTCATTCTGCATACCCTTCAGTGTGGGAGTGGTGAGAAACAGAGCCTCACTAGGTAGGGAGAGAGTAGGAGCAATGTTAGGGAAAGGTACCTGATGAGGAGGGAAAACACAGTATTCCCTTTATAGGACAGCACTTTCTGCTACTTTCCTAAATTGTCTCCCACCACTAGCTTTATATTCTGCAAAGACTTTTGTAGACTCAGAGCAACATAGCCATATTGATACATCCTGTAATGGAAGTGATCCTTGTATATTCAGCAATCTGTAAGCCTATATTATGTTGCTATAGCTTGAAGAAGTATCTGTTGCCTGAACAAGCTGTGTAAGCTATTACTCATAATGTGTCTTTTATGTAATCTGTTATATTCTGTCTTATTCTTTATTAAAGCAATGCAATGTTTAAGCATCAACGTGGTGTTGATTCCTCCCAAGTCTTGGGTACGCTTGGTAAGCCCCACCTACATGTAGGCCATATCCTTAAGACTTGAGCAACCTAAGCTGGTTCCAGTTCAAACACAGGTGATCCAGTGTTTTCATACATGCATTCTGATAGTTATTTACTGGCCAATTTTCCAGAATATTGTGGGGACATTAGCCATAGTGATGACCACAAATACTAGTCGTGCTAACTCTGTGACCAAAGTTTCTATCTCACGTCTAACTGTCCAAACAGCTCTTGACTGAAAAGAGCAATGATTTCTGTTACATAAACTGTCTTTGTGTTAGTCTGTTATCAATACAGGGAAGCTGGGAAATGGCATATAGGAAGATGTTTTAGCAGGAAAGGTGAATAGTGAAGAATCTACCCTGAGTCATTATGCCCCCCAGTACAATAGCCTAATCTCTCCAATTTGTCTTACGGGTGAATACAGTACATTTATGGAGATGATCGTGTTTTATTTATGAAAAGGAAAGAAAAGCAAATCAGCTACTTCTATTCACAATTTTCATACATGCTGAAACGTCTTTGTGTAGTTTTCCAAAAAACACTTTTTTTTTCTTCCAAATAAAGCTTTATTAAGTTAAATCCATACAGAAAAGTAGTACATAAAAGCAAGGTTTGAGATAAAATGACAATAGTGTTATACAGAGGGAACAGTCCAGAGAGTACAACGTTGTATTTTAACAAGTATTCAAATCTACGACTGTGGATTTGTTGAAAAACACATTACATCTGGTGTGTGGATAAATGGGATTACAGAGTAGTGTGGGCAGAAAATATAAAGAACATATAGTAAAGCAGGTAAAACATTTTTTAAACATGTTGATTTTTGAGGGCGAAAAAGATTAAAAAGGGAGAGAGGAGTAAAAACCGTATTATAATAGATTGCCTATGATAGCCTTAGTATATGAGTCTGAGATTTTTGTTGGATTGTGTTTGGAATAATCGTTAATTACTATGTCTGTGTGAGAGTGTGAAATTGATCCTGGTGCGTGGTGTCCATAAGTCGGGTAATGTCTGTAGATAGAGATATAATCATAGCATACAACCATGGATATCTAACATAGCAAAGTTTCGATTAAATGGTGGTCAAAATATAGTGAGAAATACAAAGGGAAGGTAGGGGAAAGTTATTTCCCGTCCCTGGCTCAGCCATGGGTCTAACGGGAAATATCTTTACAGAAGGACCAAGTCCCAGGAAGAAAAGCATAATAGAGCTTTTGAAGTGAATTCTGTATGCGTAATGATATAGTTACCTCCTGAATTTTGTTTCATGCACGACTATAGGGAGGACTATAGACAGTTGGGATGGGATGTATGATGTGTCTTATGGTGTGCTGGAGGAGGGTTCCTAATTGATTAATTGGGTATATTCAGATGTTGTGCGGAAATGTAGCCAACAGGCCCAAGTGTTCCTGTATTTAGTATAGGAATCCTGTGCTTGATGTACAAGTTCCTCCATTTCAGCTATTTTGTTTACTCTTTTGAACCAGTCTGCGATTGTGGGTGGGTTGGGAGATCTCCAGAGAACTGGGATACAGAGTTTGGCAGCATTGATTAGATGTAGTGCTAGGGATTTGTGATAAGTTTTCATCGGTAGGGAGGAGTGGTGTAAGAGGGCTTGTGCTGGAGAGAATTCTAGCTGAAGTGTAGTGATTTGGGAGGAGAGGTGAAAAACTTTAGTCCAGAAGGCAGAAATCGCAGGGCAGTCCCA
Source organism: Lithobates clamitans (assembly GCA_037952925.1). Classification (NCBI taxonomy): domain Eukaryota; kingdom Metazoa; phylum Chordata; class Amphibia; order Anura; family Ranidae; genus Lithobates; species Lithobates clamitans. The sequence goes on along the minus strand of JBBGZY010000331.1, from coordinate 2,592,210 downwards.
CCATATGTGAAGGAGTGATCCGTTTTTGTCATTACATCTCCAACAATTAGATGGGATCTCTGGATTAATGGTGTGTAACTTGAGAGGCGTTTTGTACCATCTGGAGAAAAGCTTGTATCCGTTTTCTTGAGTTGTTACATTAATGGAGCCTTTGTGTATGTTAGAGTATATCTTTTCCCATTCCTTATCAGAGAGGTGGATGGAAAGATCTTTTTCCCATTTTGCACTAGCTATATTTGTTTTAGGAGTATGCTCGAGAAAGAGGTTCAAGTATATGGTGGATATCAGGTGTCTTTGGGGTTCAGTGGCAGAGCAAAGGGATTCAAAGTGTGATTGGTTTCTTGAGTATGCAGCCCTAGTTTGGGGATCAAGAAGAAAATGTCTGAGTTGCATATAAGACCAGAAAGGGATCTGGTGATTCGTTTCTTGGGAGTTCAATGAGGACAGCGGTTTAATATTCCCCTTAGCGAAGAAATCTCCCGCTGTCATCCTTGACTGGGATCCTATGTGATGAAGGAACGAATCATCATTGCCTGGTGGAAAGTCTGGGTTATGTTTGATTGGCGTGAGAGGGCCTGGAGAGGAGGAAATGTGCAAATTTTTACATGTCTTTTTAAAGGAATTCAGTGTTGTACCGATAAGGGGATGTTGTTTGCAATGTGGAGAGATGTGGCGAGGGTGAATCCAGGGTAGATTATGGATCGGGATTTGTGAGAAGGCTTGTTCAATTGCAATCCACGCTTTAGTTTTAGGGTGAACATTCCAGTCCACTATTCGAGAGAGTTGACAGGCCCAATAGTATTTTCGAAGATCCGGTAGGCCTAGTCCACCTTTCATTTTGGGTACGGTCATTCTGTTGAAACTCATTCTAGGTCGCTTATCGTTCCAGATGAATTTCATACAGGATTTGCGGTACGTATTAAAAAAAGTTTGTGGTAGAGACACTGGGATTGTTTGGAGCAGGTATAGTAATTTTGGCATTATAGTCATTTTTATAATGGAGACTCTGCCAAACCATGAGAACAAACCCGTTGACCAAGTGTTGAGGTCTTTTTGAATATTTTGGATAATGGGAGTATAGTTTTTGCTGTATAAGTCCAATAGCGAGGTTGGAATGTAGACCCCAAGGTATTTAATGGCGCTCGGTTTCCATATGAAAGGGAAATTAGTTTGACATTGTTTCACTATATCTGGTGGTAGAGTGATATTTAGGGCCTCTGATTTAGGGAAGTTAATTTTAAGATATGTGAGATTTTCAAAGAGAGTAAGATCTTTGAGGAGATTGGGTAGCGTAATGTGTGGCTCTTTCAGGAATAGTAGGATGTCATCCGCAAATGCCGCTAATTTATAGGTAGATTTTGCGATGGTTATTCCTTTAACGTTTGGATTGTTTTTTAGATGCGTTAGACATGGTTCCAGTGCCAAGACAAAAATAAGCGGAGAGAGTGGGCATCCTTGTCTTGTACCGTTAGATATGGAGAAGGCATTCGACAGGTGTCCATTTATCCGGACTTTGGCAGTTGGGGTGGAGTATAGAGCAAGAATAAATTGTAGCATGCGATCTCGTATGCCAATGTGTGTTAGGACCTCTTTTAGGTAGTCCCAGGCTACCCTGTCGAATGCCTTCTCCGCATCAAGGGAGAGAAGGAATCCCGGTTGTTTCTTTGAAGTCAGCCAATTGTGAATACTAATTGCCTTTAGGGTGTTGTCCCTTGCCTCTCTACCTGGGACAAAACCAACTTGGTCCAAGGAGATGAGGCCAGGGAGAAGGGGTAAAAGTCTATTAGCCAAAATTTTTGCATATATTTTCAGGTCAACATTTAGTAGAGATATTGGTCTGTAGTTGTGAACTAAATTTGGATCTTTATCAGGTTTTGGAATAACCACTATGTGAGCTGTGAGAAGATCTCTGGGAGGGGGGTTCTCGGATGAAAGGGAGTTGAAAGCATTTAAGAAGTGAGGATAAAGCGTAGCTATGAATTCCTTATAGTATCCTGCTGTTAGGCCATCTGGACCTGGACTTTTGCCTGTTTTGAGTTGTTTGAGCACAGTCTCTAGTTCGTCCTTAGAGATGGGACGTTCTAGATGCGAAGCTTCTGCATCAGAAATGGGTTTGGGACCATGTTGGGCTAGGAACTCTTTAATCAAGTGTGTTCTACGATCATTGTTTATCGTGGGTTGATGAGGATTGATATTATAGAGCTGCGAGAAATAATTCACAAATTGGTCTGCTATCAGTGTATTAGACGTTACTTTAGAACCCGAAGGATCATTAATGGAATGAAGTGTTGTAGATGATCGTTTTGCACGGAGGGCTCTGGCTAGAATTTTACCGGATTTGTTGCCATGTTCGTAGAATATTTTTTGTGATAATATGTATTTGCGTTTTATTTGTTTATGTAACACTTCTTTCAACTCTGTCCTCACCTGAGTAAGTTCCTCAAGCGTGGAGAGCGCTCGAGTTTTCTTATGTATTTTTTCTAAATTCTGTATGCGTTTGGAAAGGATAGAAATATGCGCTTGTCTTTCTCGTCTTCTCTTGGAAGCGATAGCTATTAATTTTCCCCGTATGGTGCATTTGTGGGCTTCCCATTTTATCATTGGGGATATGTCCAAGGAGTCATTATCCTGGAAATAAAGTTTTAGATTGTCGTGTATAGTAGACACAATTGAAATGTCTGTCAGCAGTGAGGGATCAAGATGCCATATTTGTGAGCGAGTATGTTTGGATGGAAATTCCAAGGACATGGTTATCGGGTGGTGATCTGATATGTACATTGGTTCGATGGAGGTGTGCTTGAGCATGGGGAGATCGTTTTGTGAAATAAAGAAATAGTCAAGTCTGGAGTAGCTGCCATGTGGGTTGGAGAAAAAAGTGTAATCTTTAGTTGAGGGGTTTAAAGTACGCCATGCGTCATGTAATGTCAATTCTTGAAAACATTGTTTAATTGCTCGTAACGCTGAGAAGGGTAATTTGGATGCACCCGAAGATGTATCCTGTATTGGGTTTAAGGGAACATTAAAATCTCCTCCAGTTAATAGTATACCCTCTTGAAACGATGCGAGTAATTGCAGTGTGTGTCGGAAGAACGGGACTTGTTTAATGTTGGGGGCGTATATGTTTGCTAAGGTTAAAGGTTTACCGAAAAGTGAACCTTTGACAAAAAGAAATCTTCCATCTTCATCCGCTAGAGTGTCTTTGATTATGAGTGGACACTGTTTTGAGATAAGGATAGAAACTCCTTTTGTTTTTGATTGTTTGTTGGTAGCATGAAAAGCTGTTGGATAACGTAAGTCGGAGAATTTGGGGATAGAGTCCGTTTTGAAATGCGTTTCTTGGATGTATATAATGTCTGCCTTGAGTTTATGCATAGAAAGGAGAACTTGTGTACGTTTCTCAGGGACATTTAGTCCCCGTGCGTTGAGCAAGACTAGTTTAGTAGTGGCGTTGTGGTGAGATATTGATGTAGAATTGTGTGAGACCATTGTCATTCTGTAATTTGGGAGGTGTTGTGAGTTAGACTGGAGTGGTGTTTACTGAAGATAGTCCGCGGTGCAGGTGTATGTGTGGCAGAAAAAGACCAGTAGTTGGACTTGTGCCTTATGCTCTTATGTGTGGAAGGTGTGCTCTAGGAGAGTGATGAGATTCTATTCAGGATGAAAGTAGATTGTTCAGGAGTAGAGAGTGATGTGAGGGATATTGGGTATGCGGGGGAGAGGAAACTGTGAAGACCACTGTGTAGTGTTGTTAGGGGTTATAGGTAGTGGAAAGTAATCCGGGGACTAGCGATGCCTGCTCGCTAGGCTATGTACGAGTATACACTCGTGATATATGGTACCGGAATGGGTCAGTGGTGGTTTAAAGGAGGGTTGAGTGAAGAAATCAGGTAATCAATTGAAACCACTGTTTGGGAAGGTGACCAAACGGTAACGTAGAGAAAAGTAAAGCCTGTCAATAAGGGACAAGAGCCGCTGACATATGGGATAGATGTAGGCAGAAGGCATGGACTGAAGACGATCCATGTGTGAAATGGTTGCATTTAGATTGCTGTGAATGCCGCCTATTAACTTTCTCAGTGGATTTGGAGAAACAGCATGGGTCAGATTTGCGAAAAGCAGATAAAGAATTAGGTGTATGGTCAGATGAAACATTAAGTTAATGACATATTTTGTGAGATCGTTCCCCTGGTGATCGTTAAGTGAGAGGAAAGAATGAGAAAAAAAACCAAAAAGAAACAGAAAAATAAAAGAAATAAAAGAAATAAAAATCCCCATGAGTAGCACATAAAATAAACATCTGGTGAGGCGCAGATATTCATAACGCAAAAGTCTATGTAATAATACAGTTAAACAGTCAATCAGAAAACTTGAGCAGTTAGCAGATCAGAGTATTCAACATAGGTAGAAAGTATTATCTCTTAAGATAGATAAACCGTGCCTGAACTAATTAATAATGAACTACCCCTGAAGGCTATGAAGAAGCTTGTCAAAATAATTAATAAAACAAAGTATCTATGTAGATCGTTATGTTATTTAGGAGCATATCTCAGTGGATAGGAGGGGATGAATATATGAGAAAGATCAGTGTCTGTGAAACTCCCTTAGAGTGCCCTTATCTGAGAAGCCTGTCAGTTCCGCGTTTGGCATGTAGACAGCTGTCTAGTCAGGGAAAGGCAATCATAGGATAAGTTCTATATAATCATACAGGGTAGTGAGTGCCCTAATCTTTGCGTAATTCATGACAGATAAGGTGATGTTAGGACTACTAAGGAGATGGATCATGTGTCACAACCATCTCGGGCTGGGATGATACAGGCATCCTCCTATGGGAGGTGCGTGTGTGGAGGCAGGGGAGAGAGGTCTGCAGAGTGTCACCACGGTAACAAGTCAGGTCTCTAACCTTGTGAGAGCCAATGAGCGATTGCATGAGTCATGTTGGGGGAGAACTTTTTACCTCAGACCTTGGCTCCTCTCATGAATTCGCGCCAAAAGACAGCAACCAATAGAGTGATGAACAGCTGGTTGTCATGGCAATAAGATTGTGTGGTAGTTCTAGTAGTTACCTACTAATGTAGTTGCTATCTAAGAGGAACAGAGAGTTAATACAGGATTAAAATAGGGGTGTCAATGAATATTACTAGCAGCCTGTAGTGTGTAAGAGAAGGGCATATTTGCAGTTATAATTATCAATCCATGTAATCGGAGCGGGATGAAACCCTGTCAAACTGTCAGTGTACCGATCAGCTAGAGGAGGGAGAGATAAAGTAGATTGGAGATCTCTGATGACCCTATACCTCATTAGATTGGAAAGTACAGTCACATAAGAATTTAATTATAATAGATCTCTAATGAAGGGTGGAACTGCTAGTGTAGGGCTGTATTGGAGAGTAAGGTGTGACAGAACAAACCATGCAGACACAGCGCTGCTTTGATAGTCAGCGTTAAGGGGGATATAGATATGCCTGTGTGTATGAACTATGATCTACATAAACTAAACTTATCAGTTTGAAATACTTTAGGAGCATATTACCAGCCGGGGTATGAACTTTCAATATTTTAAAAACGGCACATGAACAGTCAGAGGAAATCTTTCAGTCTATGTTGCAGATGCCATCTGTATTCACCGATCTCTTCTAGCTCTTCTGGAGCGTGGAGGTTTCGTCGGGCTGTAGATGGAAGGAGACTGCGGGTCGGGTTGATGAATTCTCGGTTCCGATGGCGAACGGTGTCTTCTGTAGCTTGTATGTTGGGTCTCCATTGCTTCACTCCTGGAAGGTGCTTTAGATGCTGTAGGGGTACGAAATTCCGCGTACCAATCTGGGACCTCCATGAGAGGGATTCCGAGCGTATCACAGAAGGAATGTAGATCCTCAGGGACTCTGAGGAGAGCTGAGCGTCCTTGTACTGTTGCCGCCAAACCAAAAGGGAACTTCCAGCGGTAAATTATACCTTTAGCCCGGAGTACTGTCAGAAGGGGTTGCAGTTCCCTTCTGCGCTGCAAGGTTATGTTTGATATATCCTGGAATAGACGAAGTTCTGTGCCGTTATGTAGTAAAGGGGTCAGGGAACGTGCAGCCCTCAGAATGTCTTCCTTCAAACGGTAGTCAATAATGCAGCATACCACATCCCTAGGCGGGTCAGAGTCCTTTCCCTTCGGTCTCAGGGCACGGTGGATTCTTTCCATCGCAATAGGAACCTCTCTGGGTCTGCCGAGTATGTTATTAAAGATATGGATAACTTCACTTTGAAGATGATCCGCATCCACGGTTTCAGGCAAACCTCTCAGCCTGAGGTTATGGCGTCTGCCGCGATTGTCTAAATCTTCCAAGTGGCGATTGACATCTCTTAATTGCCGTGTATGTGTGTCAATCGCCAGATGCTGGTGACGGATCTTGGATGAATGAAGGGCAGTCGTTTGTTCCACCGCCTGAACTCTGCCTGTAATAGCTTGGATTTCAATTTTTAAATCTGAGATTGCTGCTGTCAGGGTGTCCTTAATGTCCTCAGCTACGGATCTGAGATCGCTCAGGCTCGGATGCTGATGAGGAGTGAGGAGAATTCCCCTGTCATTGAGTTCAGCGTGAGATGGAGAGGCAGCAGCATTAGAGTGAGGAGGATGCTGATGCTGGCTCCGTGAGGTGGGAGCCGGCGCTGAAGTTCCCATCTGTGCCCGGAACATCTCCGGGATGTTCTGACTGGATCTTGCCGGTATTTCACGGGGAGAACGGGACCGGGAGGTCGACGAAGTTCTAGAGGATGTACCCATCGCTTTTCGGGTGTTTGGGAGGCCGTTGACCGTCTTTAAAATTCAGATTTCTATCCCTGTCAGCGGAGCTCTGAAGTTAAGCAGCTATTCTCTACGAGGTCAAGCCACGCCCCCCAAAAAACACTTTTGATGGTCAAATGTATTTATATTTGCCAATAGGAAAGTTCTGCAGGTGCTGGGTTCTCATGAGAGCATCAAAAGCAATGCTTATATCACATTGCTTGCACAGGAAAGAATGTATATGTCCACAGAAAAAAAACAACCAAAATAAGCTTTAAATGTTCTCCTTACTGCTTAAAAATTCCTTTGGAAACAAACACACCAAAAAAAATGGAACTGCAAAGAAATCTCCCAAAGTCTTAGAATATATAACAAATAATAAGAATGTAGATTCTAGTCAATAATGTGTATAAACTGTATGTATTATTGCATTGCAATTAGCCTGAGCCTCAACCTGTTTATGCTTTGGGTAAAATAAAGGCTCTCCCATTTGTTATGGAGCATTACATTTAACAGTCCTTGCCAGAAACTTAGGTGTAGCCCAACAATGAAACTGCTGAGCAACTGAATTGTAATTCCAGATTCTGGCATCCATCCTAATTTATTAAAAGCGCTGGCCTGTAAACCACTGATGAAAGCTTGAAAATGTAAATTTTTGTACACTGTTCTTTTGTTAGATATAGTGGAGGAAGGCTTTGCATGTACATTTGTATGTGGTTTTTCTTTTACAAGATTAAAGATGCTTCATTGCTATTTAACAAGGTTTGCTATGACAAAAGTCATTGGATTAACAAAATGGAGTGACTAGTGAAGATCTCCTAAGTTATAGGGAAAATTTAGAAATCCTATATGTACCTAATCAGTTTCCTGAAAATATTCCTTTGTGTGGAATTCATGCTAATAAGTAGCAGTGCACTACATGCTATGTGAGTGTACCTCTGCTTACAGCCTGATATACTTTTTTCTTGCACTGCAGATATATAGCTATCTAAACCCTTACCTTATAAATCAACCCATTCAGTTTAAAACAGAAATAAAAGCCAAAGCAGTTGTGTATAGATTAGGGATGAGCCAAACACCCCCTGGTTCGGTTCGCAGCAGAACATGCGAACAGGCAAAAAATTTGTTCCAACACGCGAACACCGTTAAAGTCTATAGGACACAAATGTGAAAAATCAAAAGTGCTAATTTTAAAGGCTTATATGCAAGTTATTGCCATAAAATGTGTTTGGGGACCCGGGTCCTGCCCCAGGGGACATGTATCAATGCAAAAAAATGTTTTTAAAACTGACGGGAGTTTTTTCGGGAGCAGTGATTTTAATAATGCTTAAAGTGAAACAATAAAAATAAAATATTCCTTTAAATATCATGCCTGGGGGGTGTCCTTAGTATGCCTGTACAGTAGCACATTTTTTGCATGTTTAGAACAATACCACAGCAAAATGACATTTCTAAAGGAAAAAAATGTCATTTAAAACTACTCACGGCTGTAATGTATTGTCAGGTTCCGGCCATATAAATGAAAATCATAAAAAAAAAAACGGCATGGGCCTTTGGGTCTGGTATGGATATTAAGGGGAACCAGCACCCAAATAAAAAAAAAATGACGTGGGGGGCCCCTAGGCCCTATATACTCTGCAAAAAATTAGTCCTTAGATGTTGGTGGTACCAGAACACTGTAAGCCCTCACAGTTACTCTTGGTGGGCGCAGGAACGGGCCCTGCTGTGAAATACTATATCAAAAATTATAATTACATGCCCCTGTTAAACAGGGGCATACAAATCAGGCCTTTGGTGGTGGTGGTACCAGAACACTATGAGCCCTCACAGTTACTCTTGGTGGGCACAGGAACAGGTCCTGCTGTGAAATATTAGATCAAAAATTGTATCTACATGTCCCTGTTAAACAGGGGCAGGAAAATTGGGCCTTTGGTGGTGGTGCCACAACACTGTAAGCCCTCACAGTTACTCTTGTTGGGCGGGGCAGAAAAATTGGGCTTTGAAAAATTGCGTTGAAATATTATATCAAAAATTGTAATAACATAGCCCTGTTAAACAGGGGCAGAAAAATTGGACCTTGGGTGGTGGTGGTGCCACAACACTGTAACCCCTTACAGATACTCTTGTTGGGCACAGGAATGGGCCCTGCATTGAAATATTGTATCAAAAATTTTAATTACATGCCCCTGTTATACAGGGGCATAAAAATTGGGCCTTGGGTGGTGGTGGTGGTGCCCTAAACCAAAAATATTGTTGGAAGCTAGCATCATCAAGATTGAGAAGGAATAGGATAGTCAGCATAGGCAGTGTTCAAGGTATCCCACATCCATAGCAAATTCAATCAGTTACATCAGCATCAGGTGCTTGATAGCTGCTGATCCAAGACTGATTCATTTTTATGAATGTGAGCCTATCAACGGAGTCTGTGGACAGGCGCACACTTTGATCCATTACAAGCCCTCCAGCAGCACTGAATGCGCATTCAGAAAGCACGCTGGATGCAGGACAGGCCAGTAGCTCAAGTGCATATTGAGCAAGTTCTGGCCAGTGGTCCATCCTCAAGACCCAGTAACTCAGTGGATGGTCTGTTGGAAAGGTCACCAAGTCTGCTCTTGCCCCTAGATATTCCTGCACCATGTAATGCAGACGCTGGTGATGGTTGCTTGAACTGATCAGACCTTGGCGCTGAGGACTGAAAAATTGTTTAAAAGCATTGGTCTGAAATTGTTTCATCCTCTGCTCCCTCTGCGAAGGCAGGATGAGTCCTGCAACCTTACCCTTGTAACGTGAATCAAAAAGGGTTGCCAGCCAGAAATTATCTCTCTCCTTGATACCACGAATAATAGGGTCCTTTCACAGGCTTTGCAGAATCAGGGAGGTCATGCAGCGTAAGTTTGCAGAGGCATTCTATTCTGAGTCCTCTGGGTCACTAAGGATCACATGATCTGTAACTACCTCCTCCCAGCCATGTACAACTCTTTGGGTTTCTAGGGACTGAAAACTATCCCTTGAAGACTGCTGATGAGTGTTATCCTCTACATCCATGCTGACACAATCCTCCTCCTCTTATTCCTGTGTGTTTGGCGGACTCGCAGGAATGCTATCTGGATAAAGGGGGCCTTGAGAGGTAAGGAAGTCCTCCTCTTCCTCCCGCTGTTCTGCCTCAAGTGCCCTGTCCATGATTCCACAAAGCATGTGCTCCAACTGGAAGACTAGAGGGACAGTGTCACTGATGCATGCATTGTCGCTGCTCATCATCCTTGTGGCCTCCTCAAATGGTGACAGGACAGTGCATGCATCCTTGATCTGTAGCTACTGGCGTGGCGAAAAGAAGCAAAGCTCCCCTGACCCTGCCCTGGTGCCATACTCGCACAGGTACTCATTGATGGCCCTCTGCTGTGTGTGCAGCCACTGCAGCATTGCCAACGTTGAGTTCCACCTGGTGGGCATGTCACAAATGAAGCGGTTGGTGGGCAGGTTGCATTCCCTTTGAATGTCAGCCACTCAAGGACTGGCATTGTATGACCAGCGGAAATGACCACAGACTTTTCTGGCCTGCCTCAGGACATCCTGTAAGCCTGGGTACCTGTTTAAGAACCGCTGCACCACCAAATTCAGGATGTGTGCCAAACATGGAACATGGGTCAACTGTCCCTGTCAGAGGGCGTAGAGAAGGTTTGTACCATTGTCGCATACATACATTCCTGGCTGAAGCTGGCATGGCGTCATCCACCTCTGAGTCTGCCCTTGCAGAGCTGACAGAATCTCTGCCCCAGTGTGGCTCCTGTCCCCTAAGCAGACCAACTCAAGCACTGGATGGCATCTTTTAGCCTGACTGCTTGCACAGCCCCTTGAACACTTACGGAGCACCACTGGTTCAGAGGACAAAGCTGCAGAAGATGAGGGGGTGGAGGAGATAGCTGTGGGAAAATCACCACTAGCATTTTGGAGGCGTGGTGGCGGAACAAACTCCAACAACACTGAACCCTGTCCTGCATCCTTTCCAGCTGCCAGCAGAGTTACCCAGTGCACCGTGAAGGAAAGGTAATGTCTCTGCCCATGCCTGCTGGACCATGAGTCAGAGGTAATATGCACCTTACTGCTGACCACCCTTTCCAACAAGGCCAAAACATTGCTTTCCACATGCTGGTAGAGAGCCGGAATGGCCTTCCATGAAAAGAGATGACGTTTTGGAACCTGCCACTGAGGTACAGCACATTCTATAAATTCGCAAAAGGGGGCAGAGTCTACCAGCTGAAAGGGCAGCAGTTGCAGTGCTAGCAATTTGGCCAAGCTAGCATTTAGACGCTAAGCATGTGGATGGCTGTGACCAAATTTCTTTTTTACGGTTCAGCAACTGGGGTAGGGAAATTTGCCTGCTAAAATCAGATGGTGGTGTATTGATAGCAGATTGGCTGCAAGTATTTGGGACACCTATTGCTATACCTTCATTCCTATCAGTGCAAGTTTTTTGACAGGACTGGAGGTGTAGTAGGGTTGGAGATCCCGGATGAGGAGCAAGGAGAAGTCTGCCTTTTTCTTTGATGTGGGTCTTTCAAGTGCTGTTGCCAACGGACTGCATGGCAGGTCGTCATTTGTCTGCTCAAGCATATGGTGCTCAAGCGGCTGCTGTTCTGGCAATGCTTGATCCGCTTCATACATAGATTGCAAACAGCAATGGTGCGATCTGCTGCATACGCGTTAAAAAAAGGCCCACACCAAGGAACTTTTAAAAGTTAGCGGGGAGTAAACAGCCCCCTGCACCTGCGGAGCTCTGCGGTGTGATGCAATAGGGTGGCTGCCCTTAAGCTGCCTCCTAGAGGACATCCTCCCTTCTTGGAGTTGTGCCTCCTACTCCTCCTCTCTTCTCTCAGGCACCCAAGTACAGTCAGTGACCTCATCATCCCCTCTCTCCTCATCACTGGAGCAAACCTGGCAGTATGCTGCAGCTGGGGGAACATGACTGCCAGTTTCTTGTCCTTCTTGGGCACCCCCTCTCCCTAGGCTCACGTTACTCCTTTCCTCAACCTGGGAACCAATATCAGAGCCTTCAAATCGCTGCGCATCCTCCAGCCGGATGTACCTGACACTGTGGTCGAATAATTCTGAGGACTCCTCCGTGCATGGTGGTGGGGCTACAGAAGGAGTGACTGTGGACAAGGAGCGGGTGGAATAGGCCGCTTTGGCAACTGTGTTGGAAGGCAAACTATTCTGAGCCTGGGTGACAGAGGATGAGGAGGATGAGGACAGCTTTGTTATCCACTACAGGAAGTCTTCTGCATGTTCTGTCTCAAAAACACAGCCAGCAGCAGAAAAAAAGGACAAGCGTGCCCCACAACCACCTGCAGAGGATGCACCATGTCCATGACCAGCACTGTTGACTGTAGAAACAGAGGCCGCTTGCCCTCTTTTAGTGGCCTGTGAGCATCTGCCTCTCCTTGGTGGCCTTCCGGACATGATGTATATTTTGTTTTGCAACACCACACTACATTGTATTAGATACTGTGTACACCACCAGAATTGTAGTAGAAACTGTAAACGCAGTATTAGATACTGTGTACAATGCCTACACTGTATTAGCAACTGTACAACGGCTGCACTGTATTTTAAACTGTGTACACCACCAGAAGTGTGGTAGAAACTGTACACACTGTATTAGATACTGTGTACACTGCCTGAAGTGTATTAGAAACAGTACACCATGGAATGCACTGTAGATATAGGCTACACTGGATGCAGAGTATATATATATATATATATATATATATATATATATATATATATATATATACACACATACGAGACTGTATATATATATTAATACACCGCCTGAAGTGTATTAGAAACAGTACGCCACATAATGCACTGTAGATATAGGCTACACTGGATTTAGAATAAATATATATATATATATATTTATATATATACAAGACTGTGTATATATATATATATATATATATATATATATATACATATATACATATATATATATATATATATACATATATATATATATATATATATATATATATATATATATATATATATATTTATATATATATATATATATATATATATATATATATATATATATATATTAATACACTGCCTGCACTGACTGAATATAGAGTAAACACTGAATATATAGTTTTTGCCAAATGCAGAGTATATATATATATATATATATATATATTAGACTGACTATATATATTTATATATGCACTGCCACTAACTGAATAACCTGCCTGCTTAATCTAAATCAAGCCATCTCTCTGTCCACACCAACAACACTACACACGGCCCCCGTGTAAGCAGCCTTATACAGTGTGGGCCGTGGACTTAGTCCTTCTGAGCCATGATTGGCCAAAGGCACCCTGCTTTTGGCCAATTATGGCTCTCATAGCAGAGGCCATTGTGATTAGCCAAAGGATGCAGGTCAGGTGCATGCTTTGGCCAATCATCATAATGCAATGCACTGCGATCTCGCAGTGCATTATGGAGCACTCGAATTTGCCACGAACGCCCCATAGTGTTGGCTGTTTGGCGAACGGGTGAACACTCCATATTCAAGTAGAACTTATGTTCAACCCGAACATCAAGCTCATCCCTAGTATAGATATAAATATACATAAAAACCTTGTATCCCCTTTTATAGAAGTGATCACATTCTCTCTGTTCTCAGCTGCATAAGAGCTGGGGGAGGAGAAACAGCAGCACACCAATCTTCTCAGTGAATGGCTGTGCTGGGTGTGTGTCAGGATAAGTCTAATCATTGGAGGAGAGTTGGATGAGTTCCCAGCACAGCTAGAAAACTGACCACACTGTACTCTCCTGTCTTGTGAGGTTAGTGTTTGAAAGGAAATTAGAGTGACTGGGAGGAACACTAGGGAGTTCACACAAAGAAAGCAATGCAAAAAAAGAACTGGATACATTTTCATATAAGTACATGGTACAGCAGGCATGTATCAGTAAATGTTGGGTTTTCATATTCTTTAAGCCACTGTTGCCCCTAACTGATAGGCTCAGGAGATTTGGAGTTGAATTTTGTAACATCACTACTGTGCTAGTCACTGTTCACCTTGCTCTGACACGAGGATGCAAAAATCCTGCCTCCACTAAGATGACCGCCTCCAAACAAAGATGTAGTGTAGGACAAGGCATTGTAAGTCAGTAATGGGGAAAGATCAGCTGCAGAAAGACCATAGGCAATTTTGGAGACCATTTTTTTGCCTTCTGCCTGCCTATTTTTGGGCGCAGCCTCCAGTGTTCAGTTCCCTTTTAACCACATTCGAGATCCTGTAATTATACACAGAAAAATAGTAACATTCTAAAAAAAAATAAACCACTAAAATTCATAAAATTGTAACATTGCTGCAGCTTATGAGAAATTAATTGTTTTTAAAGTGATGTGTATTTGCATTATAGTGAAGGCTGGTTATGGCCCACTGGCTGCTGTAAACTCATTTCCTGAAATGGGAGGGCCATGTACTCTATGCAGGGCTTTATTATTGCAAGCTAAAGAGTAAATTGGCAGTGATCGATTGTAGAGTGGCAGCATGTGTCAGGCATTGATATGGAATAATCTCCTGCCACATAATACCTGTATAGTCGCAGACAAGATGTCAAAATGAAAAGCAGTTTGGGACATGGAGCCTGAACAGTAAGTGCCCCTGACACATTTCTCCCACTGAATACCAATTATGGGGCACTATATTTCTCCCACTGACTCCTGAACAGCAATAAAGGGGCACAATTTCTTTCCACTAAAGACCAATGATGGAGCACCTCTGATGCCATAGTATCTATTACTTCCACTCACCCTGACCCTGAGACATTTATTACTTCCACTGACACTGAGGTGTATTTTACTCCCACTGACCACTGATTCAGGAACATTTATTACTCATACCGACCATTAAAGTTGAGACGTTTGTTACTCCCACTGATGATGTGGCATATTATATCCCTACTGACTCGGGCATTTATTACTTTTACTGACCACTGACACAGAGACATTTGTTACTTCCACTAACAACTGACAACAATTCATTTACTACTCCAAATGACCACTGACACTTGGATATTGATCTCTGATGCTGGGGCATGTTTTTACACCTACTGTCACAGTCTGGCCCCCCAAACATTCAGAGAGACAATGAACTGGCCCTTTGTTTGAAATGTTTGAGGACCACTGGTATAGAATGTGACAAGCTATTAATATGGATGATTGCATCTGTTATATAAGTGAAAAAGAATTTAAAGAGGAACTAAGGAGCTCAATACTTACCTTAGCCCCAACGGTCCAACACCCGTGAGATCCATTGTTGGTGCTGGCACCTTTTCCCAGGCACCAGTCTTTGTCCATCTTGATTGTCCTGTGTGGAATAACATAAATCCCATGCATGTGCAGGAGTTCATACACTGGGATGAAATGTATACTGAGCAATGTATGTACAGCTATAGCTATCAAGGTTGCTAAATAAAGTTGGATGAGGTTTTCTGTCTTTATAGTGGTCATAATTTCATCATATCTATAAGCTCAACCTAATAATTTGACAAGAAAGTCTTTTGTATGTGGCTATATGTGTGCATGGTTACATTTACAGAGATTTTGGTGGCTTAGTAGACACGCTACATAGAGAAATTGGAAGTATCCGGCCAGCTTAAGTCTAATGTGTTTATACAAGAGCATCTATCAAGTCTAAAACCTTCAGCCTATCCTTTTTTTTAAAGAATTCACTGTAGAATCTTGTTGGTGGAACTTGTCATCTTTTCTCTTTTTCAGGAATTTCACTTTTAATTGTTACATTTGGAGTTGAAGTTTACGTTAATAGAGGTTAACTGATATTCCCAACAGACTTTCCTAAAGTTAAAACAAAGTATCCCTTGGTACAGACAATCTAAAATAGTAAAAGAACTACCATTGATTTGAATTTGAAAAATGATTAAAGATTTGTAAGTAGTTACTACGTAATCTACAATGGTTTATATAAAAACAATGCAGCCCACCAAGACCTAAATTCTTATACATTCATCCAGTGATTCCAATGGAAAATTAATCATTAAGCCTTAAGCTGCATTGCCACAGCCCAAAGCAGCTCAAGGCTAACGTCCTATACAAAAAATGGTGATTAACTTGTGACTGTCAACAGTTCTCACATATAGATTTTTATAACACCAATGACTTCATATTTCTGGTTTCAGAACACAATTTTTTATGAACATGTCTCTCTTCCCCACTGACACAGAGACATTTGTTACTTCCACTAACTGACACCAATTCATTTATTACTCCAAATAACCACTGACACTTGGATATTGATCTCTGATGCTGGGGCATGTTTTTACTCCTACTGTCACAGTCTGACCCCCCAAACATTCAGCAAGACAATGAACTGGCCCTTTGTTTGAAATGTTTGAGGACCACTGGTATAGAATGTGACAAGCTATTAATATGGATGATTGCATCTGTTATATAAGTGAAAAAGAATTTAAAGAGGAACTAAAGATCTCAATACTTACCTTAGCCCCAACGGTCCAACACCCGTGAGATCCATTGTTGGTGCTGGCACCCTTTCCCAGGCACCAGTCTTTGTCCACCTTGATTGCCCTGTGTGGGTTGACATAAATCCCATGCATGTGCAGGAGTTTATACACTGGGATGGAATGTATACTGAGCAATGTATGTACAGCTATAGCTATCAAGGTTGCTTAATAAAGTTGGATGAGGTTTTCTGTCTTTATAGTGGTCATAATTTCATCAACCTAATAATTTGACAAGAAAGTCTTTTGTATGTGACTATATGTGTGCATGGTTACATTTACAGAGATTTTGCTGGCTTAGTAGACACGCTACATAGACAAATTGGAAGTAGGGATGAGCTGAACACCCCCCGGTTCGGTTCGCACCAGAACCTGCGAACGGACCGAAAATTTGCACGAACGTTAGAACCCCATTGACGTCTATGGGACTCAAACGTTCGAAATCAAAAGTGCTCATTTTAAAGGCTAATTTTTATGGTATTGTCCTAAAAAGGGTTTGGGGACCCGGGTCCTGCCCCAGGGGACATGTATCAATGCAAAAAAACTTTTGATTTTAATGATGCTTAAAGTAAAAAAAAAAAGTTAAATATTTCTTTAAATATCGTACCTGGGGGTTGTCTATAGTATGCCTGTAAAGTGGTGTGTGTTTCCCGTGCTTAGAACAGTCCCTGCACAAAATGTAATTTTTAAAGGAAAAAAAGTCATTTAAAACTGCTTGTGGGTTTAATGTAATGTCGGGTCCTGGCAATATGGATGAAAATCAGTGAGACAAACGGCATGGGTACCCCCCAGTCCATTACCAGGCCCTTTGGGTCTTGTATGGATATTAAGGGGAACCCCGCACCCAAATTAAAAAAAGGAAAGGCGTGGGGCCACCAGGCCCTATATACTCTGAACAGCAGTATACAGGCAGGGCAAACAAGACAGGGACTGTAGGTTTGTTGTTAAGTAGAATCTGTTTGTAATTTTGAACGGGTAAATTTTTAACGTGTTTAGCTCCAGCCAAAAAATCTTTTTTAAACTTTTTGGAAAACATAGGGAAGGGTTATCACCCCTGTGACATTTGATTTGCTGTCTGTGCTCCTCTTCAGAAGATCTCACCTCACTTTTTGTCCCAATGACAAATGTTTTTTGAAAATTTGGGGTTTTTTGTGAAACAAGGACTGGTGATAAAGCATCAGTGGAAAGGAGAAATGTTTTTCCGATATTAACTCTTACAGGAGAGAATTTCCCTTCCTAGGGGTAGATTTCATATCACTTCCTGTTGTCTCCTTCCGTTTGCAAGTAGGAGTCGTTTATAAGTTGGATGTTTGAAAGTAGGGGCCTGCCCTATATACTGAGCAGAAATTTTGGCCTTAGGTGTTGTTATGGCCACAACACTGTAAGCCCTCACAGGGCCCTGCTGTGAAATATTAGATCAAGAATTGTAATTACATGCCCCTGTTGAACAGGGGCAGAAAAATTGGGCCTTTGGTGGTGGTGGTGGTGCTGGTGCCACAACACTGTAAGTCCTCACTCACTCTTGGTGGGCGCAGAAACGGGCCCTGCTGTGAAATAATAGATCAAGAATTGTAATTACATGCCCCTGTTGAACAAGGGCAGAAAAATTGGGCCTTTGGTGGTGGTGGTGCTGGTGCCACAACACTGTAAGTCCTCACTCGCTCTTTGTGGGCGCAGAAATGGGCCCTGCTGTGAAATATTAGATCAAGAATTGTAATTATATGCCCCTGTTGAACAGGGGCTGAAAAATTGGGCCTTTGGTGGTGGTGGTGGTGCTGGTGCCACAACACTGTAATGGGGCGTACACACGGTCGGACTTTTCACATGCAAAAGTCCGACGGACGCCGCCGGACCAAATCCGGCGGACAATCTGACCGCGTGTGGTCTCCATCGGACTTCCGACGGACCGTTTCGGCCGGAAATCCGACGTACTTTAGATTTGAAACTTGCTTCAAATCTTACGTCGTAACTCCGCCGGACTCAGTTCCTGACGGAAAGCCCGTTCGTCTGTATGCTGGTCCGACGGACCAGATACAACGGAGGAGCAGGTTACTGCATCTCGCGCTCGCTGCAATAGGAAAAACAAATTTTTCCATTGCGGCGAGCGCGGGGGGCATCCCAGGCCCTTAGGTCTGGTATGGAACTTTAAGGGGAACCCCCTACGCAGAAAAACCGGCGTGGGGGTCCCCCCAAAATCCATACCAGCCCCCGATCCGAGCACGCAGCCCGGCCGGTCAGGAAAGGGGGTGGGGACGAGCGAGCGCCCCCCCCTCCTGAACCGTACCAGGCCGCATGCCCTCAACATGGGGGGTGCTTTGGGGGAGGGGGCGCCTTGCGGTGCCCCCCCACCACAAAGCACCTTGTCCCCATGTTGATGAGGACAAGGGCCTCTTCCCGACAACCCTGGCCGTTGGTTGTCGGGGTCTGCGGGCGGGGGGCTTATCGGAATCCGGGAGCCCCCTATAATAAGAGGGCCCCCAGATCCTGGCCCCCCCACCCTATGTGAATGAGTATGGGGTACATGGTACCCCTACCCATTCACCTAGGGAAAAAGTGTAAATAATAAAACACAACACAGGTTTTAAAATATTTTATTAAACAGCTCCGGGGGGGGATCTTGCTCCAGCTTCGGGGGTCCCTCCGGTTCCTCTTCTCCCGGCGTCCGGTTGGTTCTTCGGTCAGCCCCTCCGCTGTCTTCAGGTAGCACTATTGCCAGCGGAGGTCTGGGCTTCTGGGCTTCTTTTCTCTTCCCCAGATGTTGACACGACGCTCTCTCTGGCTGGACTGGTCTCTGAGGGCTCCGTTGTGACTTATATAGGCGGAGACCCCGCCCCCATATGATGTCACAGTTCCTGGGCATGCTCTTGGTGGGCACAGAAATGGGCCCTGCTGTGAAATATTAGATCAAGAATTGTAATTACATGCCCCTGTTGAACAGGGGCTGAAAAATTGGGCCTTAGGCACTGGTGCTGGTGCCACAACACTGCAACCCCTCACAGATACTCTAGTTGGAACGCAGGAACGAGCCCTGCTGCAAAGTATTGCATCAAAAATTGTAATTACACGCCCCTGTTAAACAGGGGCTGAAAATTGAGGCTTAGGCACTGTTGACGGCGCCCAGAACCAAAAATGTTCTTACAAGCTATCAGAGTGATCATTGAGGAGGAAGAGAATAATTACTCAGGATAGTCACTCAGCATCAGCATAGGCAGTCTTTGAAGGGATCTGAGATTTCAAAAAAAATTATTCGGTTACATCAGCATCAGGTCCTTGGTAGCTGGTGGTGATCCAAGACTGATTCATTTTTATGAAGGTCAGTCGATCGACCGAGTCGGTGGACAGACACACCCTGTGATCGGTTACAAAGCCTCCAGCAGCACTGAATGTGCGTTCCGAAAGAACGCTGGATGCAAGACAGGACAGTAGCTCAATTGCATACTGTGCAAGCTCTGGCCAGTGATCCATTCTCAAGACCCTGTAACCCAGAGGATTTTCGGTGGGAAAGGTGTCCAAGTCAGATCTTGCCCCTAGGTATTCCTGCACCATGTAAAACAGACGCTGGCGATGGTTGCTGGAACCGATCATACCTTGGGGCTGCGGACTAAAAAATTGTCTGAATGCATCGGTCAGACGGCCACCTTCCCCACCGCTCCTTCTTTGACTGACCGAAGCCTCAGCAACACGTTGTCCAGAAACAGAAGTTTGTAACCTCTTAGTCTCTGGGAACGCGTTGCACAAACGTTTCTGCAAGGCCTCCCGAAGATGTTTCATCCACTGCTCCCTTTGCGACAGCAAGATAAGGTCCGCAACCTTACCCTTGTAACGTGGATCAAGGAGGGTTGCCAGCCAGTATTGGTCCTTCTCCTTGATACCACGAATACGAGGATCCTTACGCAGGCTTTGCAGGATCAGGGAGGCCATGCAGCGTAGGTTTGCTGAGGCATTCGCTCCTCCCAGCCACGTACAAGTCCATGTGTTTCTTGGGACTGATCCCTTAAAGACTGCTGCTGATGCTGAGTGCCAGGCTCCACCTCCATACTGACACAATCCTCCTCCTCCTCCTCTTCCTGTGTGATCGGCGGGCACGCAGGAACACTGTCTGGATAAAGGGGGCCTTGAGAGCTAAGGAAGTCCTTCTCTTCCTGCCTCTGTTCTGCCTCAAGTGCCCTGCCCATTATTCCACGCAGCATGTGCTCCAACAGGTGGACAAGGGGGGCAGTGTCACTGATGCATGCACTGTCACTGCTCACCATCCTCGTGGCCTCCTCAAATGGTGACAGGACAGTGCATGCATCCCTGATCATGGCCCACTGGCGTGGGGAAAAAAACCAAGCTCCCCTGACCCTGTCCTGGTGCCATAGTCGCACAGGTACTCATTGATGGCCCTCTGCTGCATGTGCAGCAGCTGCAGCATGGCCAACGTTGAGTTCCACCTGGTGGGCATGTCACAGATTAGGCGGTTCTTGGGCAGGTTAAACTCCTTTTGGAGGTCCGCCAGCTGAGCACTGGCATTATATGATCAGAGGAAATGCACACAGACTTTCCTGGCCTGCCTCAGGACATCCTGTAAGCCCGGGTACCTGCCCAAGAACCACTGCACCACCAAGTTAAGGACGTGAGCCAAACAAGGCACATGGGTCATTTGTCCCCGTCTGAGGGCAGAGAGGAGGTTGGTGCCATTGTCGCAAACCACCATTCCTGCCTTAATTTGGCGTGGCGTCAACCACCTCTGAACCTGCCCCTGCAGAGCCGACAGAACCTCTGCCCCAGTGTGGCTCCTGTCCCCCAAGCACACCAGCTCAAGCACCGCATGGCATCTTCTGGCCTGCGTACATGCGTAGCCCCTTGAACGCCTACGGAGCACCGCTGGTTCCGAGGACAAAGCACAGGAAGAGGCCATGGAGGAAGAAGAAGAGGAGGGGGTGGAGGAGAGAGGTGTGTCACAATCATTAGTAGTGGCATTTTGGAGGCATGGTGGTGGAACAGCCTCCAACACTACTGCACCTTGTCCTGCATCCTTCCCAGCTGCCAGCAGAGTCACCCAATGCGCCGTGAAACTTAGGTAACGTCCCTGTGCATGCCTGCTGGACCATGAGTCAGCGGTAATATGCACCTTACCGCTGACCGCCCTGTCCAGCGAGGCATGGACATTGCCTTCCACATGCCGGTAGAGAGCCGGAATCGCCTTCCGTGAGAAAAAGTGGCGTTTAGGTACCTGCCACTGAGGAACCGCACATTCCACAAACTCACGGAAGGGGGCAGAGTCTACCAACTGAAAAGGCAGCAGTTGAAGTGCTAGCAATTTTGCCAAGCTAGCATTCAACCGCTGGGCATGTGGATGTCTGGGAGCGAACTTCTTTCGGCGGTGCAGCAGCTGGGGCAGGGAAATTTGCCTGGTACAATATGACGTCAGTGTACCGAAAGCAGATTGCCCACAAGTACTTGGCTGTGACACGCTGGCCCCTGGAGGGCACCCTGCCACGTTGGTGATGTGCCTCCTCCTCCTCTCTCCTATCAGAAACCTGGCAGTATGCTGCAGCAGGGGGAGCATGACTGCCAGATTACTGTCCTTCTTGGGCACCCCCTCTGTCCATACTCACGTTACTGCCTTCATCTAGCTCAGTATCATCATCAGAGCCTTCCAAACGCTGGGCATCCTCCTGGAGCATGTACCCAACACTGTGGTCAAACAGTTCGAGGGACTCCTCAGGAGGACATGGTGGGGCTAGGGAAGGAGTCACTGATGACATTGAGCCGAGGGAAGAGGACGCTGCTTTTCCAGACAAAGTACCCTGAGCATGGGTAAGAGAGGATGAGGAGGATGAGGACGGCTTGGTCATCCACTCGACCAAGTCTTCCACATGTTGCGGCTCAATGCGGCCAGCTGCCGAAAAAAAGGCCAAGTGTGTCCCACGGCCACGTGCTGATGAGGATGCACCGTCTCCACGACCAGCACTGTTGCCTCTAGACACAGAGCCTGCTTGCCCTCTTTTATTGGCTTGTGACTGTCTGCCTCTCCTTGTTGGCCTTCCAGACATACTAATGGCCTGTAGCTGCACTAAGCTGGGATATATATATATATATGTACTGATACTGCAGCTAGCAAAATCAACTGCCTGCCTGTAGTATGAGAACACCACCAACCTTCCACAGGTAGCTTTAGCTGAACACTGTGCAGAGCTCGAACAAAACTAACTTGTGGCTTATTTAGCTGCCTGCAGTAGTGATAGGATCAGGAAAACACCACCAACCTTCTACAGGTAGCTTTAGGTGAACACTGTGCAGAGCTCGCAAAAAAATAACTTGTAGCTTATTTAGCTGCCTGCGGTAGTAATAGGATCAGGAAAACACCACCCAACCTTCTACAAGTAACTTTAGCTGAACACTGTGCAGAGCTCGCACTACACTAACTTGTAGCTTATTTAGCTGCCTGCGGTAGTGATAGGATCAGGAAAACACCACCAACCTTCTACAGGTAGCTTTAGGTGAACACTGTGCAGAGCTCGCACTACACTAACTTGTAGCTTATTTAGCTGCCTGCGGTAGTGATAGGATCAGGAAAACACCACCAACCTTCTACAGGTAGCTTTAAGTGAACACTGTGCAGAGCTCGCAAAAAAATAACTTGTAGCTTATTTAGCTTCCTGCGGTAGTAATAGGATCAGGAAAACACCACCCAACCTTCTACAAGTAACTTTAGCTGAACACTGTGCAGAGCTCGCACTACACTAACTTGTAGCTTATTTAGCTGCCTGCGGTAGTGATAGGATCAGGAAAACACCACCAACCTTCTACAGGTAGCTGTAGCTGAACATTGTGCAGAGCTCACAAAAAATAACTTGTAGGTTTAGCTGAACACTGTGAGGAGGACGCACTACACTAACTTGTAGCTTTAGCTGAACACTGTGAGGAGGACACACTACACCAACTTGTAGCTTTAGCTGAACACTGGGAGGAGGACGCACTACCCTAACTTGTAGCTTTAGCTGAACACTGTGCAAAGGTCACACTAAACTAACTTGTAGCTTTAGCTGAACACTGTGAGGAGGACGCACTACACTAACTTGTAGCTTTAGCTGAACACTGTGCAGAGGTCTCACTACACTAACTTGTAGTTTTAGCTGAACACTGTGAGCAGGACGCACTAACTTGTAGCTTTCTGAACACTGTGCAGAGGTCGCACTACACTAACTTGTAGTTTTAGCTCAACACTGTGAGGAGGACGCACTACACAAACTTGTAGCTTTAGCTGAATACTGTGCAGAGGTCGCACTACACTAATTTGTAGTTTTCGCTGAACACTGTGAGGAGGACACACTACACCAGCTTGTAGCTTTAGCTGAACACTGTGAGGAGGACGCACTACCCTAACTTGTAGCTTTAGCTGAACACTGTGCAGAGGTCACACTAAACTAACTTGTAGCTTTAGCTGAACACTGTTAGGAGGACGCACTACACTAACTTGTAGCTTTAGCTGAACACTGTGCAGAGGTCTCACTACACTAACTTGTAGTTTTAGCTGAACACTGTGCAGAGGTCGCACTACACTAACTTGTAGTTTTAGCTGAACACTGTGAGGAGGACGCACTACACTAACTTGTAGCTTTAGCTGAACACTGTGCAGAGGTCTCACTACACTAACTTGTAGTTTTAGCTGAACACTGTGAGGAGGACACACTACAATAACTTGTAGCTTTAGCTGAACACTGTGCAGAGGTCTCACTACACTAACTTGTAGTTTTAGCTGAACACTGTGAGGAGGACGCACTACACTAATTTGTAGCTTTAGCTGAACACTGTGCACTACACTAACTTTTAACACTGTGCAGAGGTTACTAACTTGTAGCTTTAAATGAACACTGTGAGGAGGACGCACTACACTAACTGTAAATAGTCTAGCTGCCTGACTGTGGTACTAATAGGATCAAAAGAACACCAGCAATTTTCTTAAGGTAGCTGTAAATACTGTAACAAGACAAGCCTGCCTGTCAGTAGGAAGATCACAGGAACGGATCTAGCTAAACTGAATACAGTGTATATATATATATATATATATATATATATATATATATATATATATACAACACCTGGGATGCATATATATACACAATACACTGTAAGTGCAGCTAACTCACTGACTGTCCTGCCTAATCTAGCTAACTCAAATGAAATGACACTGTCTCTCAACGCTGGAACACACTACACAGGGCCGCCATGCAGGCGGCCTTACATAGTGTGGGGCGTGTTCTAAACCCCCTGAGCCATAATTGGCCAAAGCCACCCTGGCTTTGGCCAATTAAAGCTCTCTCTACCGACGACGCTGTGATTGGCCAAGCATGCGGGTCATAGTGCATGCTTGGCCAATCATCAGCCAGCAATGCACTGCGATGCCGCAGTGAATTATGGGCCATGACGCGCCACACGAATTTGGCGCAAACGGCCCATATCGTTCGCAATTCGACGAACGATCGAACAGCCGATGTTCGAGTCGAACATGGGTTCGACTCGAACACGAAGCTCATCCCTAATTGGAAGTATCCGGCCAGCTTAAAGCGGGGTTCCACCCAAATTTTGAACAATATCTGTATGCATTCTCTTCCTTGCCTAGATGCTGACATGCCGTTTAAAAAAATTTAAATCGCCGTAATTACCTTTTATTTTTCGATTCTTCTTTGCACTTCCTGGTTCTCCTCCCGTGGGAGTAGGTGTGTTTCTAGCCTCTCCCAGACTCCTGGGAGCTAGTCTCAGGCTTCCCAGGATGCCACTGAGCATGTGCGGGAACGAGCAGTGAATGCTGGGAGCACAGCATTCACCACATCCAGGAAATAAATGCTTGTGGGCTTCAAATGCCCACAATGAAGATGGAAACCGCCTGCAGTGAATAATATAAGTTATTCTTTCCAACGAAATCTGACACAGGCGGACATATTACACACAATATGTGAGTATGTAATGCTGAGAAGAAAAGTTTGTGAATGAACTCAAAAAAAAAAAACGATAGATAGGTGGACCCCCGCTTTAAGTCTAATGCCACGTACACACGGTCGGACTTTGTTCGGACATTCCGACAACAAAATCCTAGGATTTTTTCCGACGGATGTTGGCTCAAACTTGTCTTGCATACACACGGTCACACAAAGTTGTCGGAAAATCCGATCGTTCTAAATGCGGTGACGTAAAACACGTACGTCGGGACTATAAACGGGGCAGTGGCCAATAGCTTTCATCTCTTTATTTATTCTGAGCATGCGTGGCACTTTGGCAGTCGGATATGTGTACACACGATCGGAATTTCCAACAACGGATTTTGTTGTCGGAAAATTTTATATCCTGCTCTCAAACTTTGTGTGTCGGAAAATCCGATGGAAAATGTGTGATGGAGCCTACACACGGTCGGAATTTCCGACAACAAGGTCCTATCACACATTTTCCGTCGGAAAATCCGACCGTGTGTACGGGGCATAATGTGTTTATACAAGAGCATCTATCAAGTCTATAACCTTCAGCCTATCCTTTTTTTTAAAGAATTCACTGTAGAATCTTGTTGGTGGAACTTGTCATCTTTTCTCTTTTTCAGGAATTTCACTTTTAATTGTTACATTTGGAGTTGAAGTTTACGTTAACAGAGGTTAACTGATATTCCCAACTGACTTACCTACAGTTAAAACAAAGTATCCCTTGGTACAGACAATCTAAAATAGTAAAGGAACTACCATTGATTTGAATTTGAAAAATGATGAAAGATTTGTAAGTGGTTACTACATAATCTACAATGGTTTATATGAAAACAATGCAGCCCACCAAGACCTAAATTCTTATACATTCATCCTGTGATTCCAATGGAAAATGAATCATTAAGCCTTAAGCTGCATTGCCAGTGCCACAGCCCAAAGCAGCTCAAGGCTAACGTCCTATACATAAAATGGTGACTAACTTGTGACTGTCAACAGTCCTCACATATAGATTTTTATAACACCAATGACTTCATATTTCTGGTTTCAGAACACAATTTTTTATGAACATGTCTCAGTGAATATTGTGTAATATCTTTTACAATAAACGTGACATACGAAATGATAGGTTTTCATTAAGGCCTCATTTATTCATCAAATCTTTCCATACCTGCACTAAGCAGCACTGATTCACATTTTCCTGTCTCCACAAAACAGGTGTGTACAAATTCATAGAACAAACAGCTGCTTGATTTATATCATGACAGATATCGTGAAATCAGTAGCAACAGGTTTAGTATCGTTGAATGTATAGGTAGGCTATGTTTAAAGTATTGTTTGGTAAACGTGTAGATATACTGGCTTTATTCTTTGGAAATACTACAGGTATGAAAGAATTAACAAAGTATTCCTGCACAGCTTTGCCAGGTCAAAAATGTTTGTAGCTATGGCACACAGAGTTTTTAATTATCTTGCTATTGCAGCATAAAGTGCATGCTTCATAGGGAAAGGGGTAGGTAACAGTAACCTCTAAACATTACATCATGCACTTTGTGCCATAGTAAATAGATATAAATACCTTAAAAGCAAGTATTCCTGTGCACTGTGGCAAATACACACTACAGAGGGCCTCTATGTAGAGAAACTTCCCTGTATTGCTGATCAAATTGGCTGCACCCCACTAAAATTGCTAATACCCCTTGCACCACTTCCTGCACCAGGGATCCAATCCCATGGAATAGTTCTTAACATCAATTTAATACATTATTTAATAATACATTAATTATTTAAATAAATTAATGAATTGCTTAAAGTAGTTATAAAAGCTCAATGTTTTTACCTTCATGCATTCTATGCATGAAGGTAAAAAAAAAAACCTCTGTGTGCAGGAGCCCTCCCCCAGCCCCTCAGCCTCCCCTAATACTCACCTGAGCCCCATCCTGATGATCCAGCGATGTGCATGAGTGCCTTGTCTCTCCAGGGACTCTGCCTTCTCATTGGCTGTCAATCACAACCACTGAGCCAATCGGGAGAGAGACAGGGTGGGTCTGAGCCATGGCTCTATGTGTGAATGGACATGCAGAGCTGCAGCTCGGGAGCGAGCCTGCTTGGGTAAGCTGCTTGATCTGGAGGCACTGGGCAGGAGGAAGGGGCAGGAGCACTGACGAGGGACCCGAGAAGAGGAGGATCAGGGCTACTCTGTGTAAAGCCACTGCACAGAGCAGGTAAGTATAACATGCTTGTTATTTTTATTTTTTTATTTTTTTAAATAGACTTTAATATCACTTTAATTGGTAGATAAACCCTACAAAAGTGTAAAACAATACCTGTTGATCCTGCCAGATATCCATTCAGCCGATAACATCTCTACTTGTGCTGATGGTTATCAGTTAGCATTACTTCCAATTCTCACTTTGGACTACAGGACATCTCCCTCCCCCCTTTTGTTGTTATGGGGCAGAACATTTGGGGTTCTGTAGCTCTATGATAGGGTGACAATGGTCACAAGGTTGCACTTCCATAGTTACAATACAGTGAGTGAAAATTGTCACCCTAGGACAGGAAGTGTATTACTGGCATGGTGAGTGCATAAATATTAGGAATAAAGAACCTAAAAAATAAGACTACACAGCCAGAACTGATAATATATTACATTTTTGTTCTGGGGTTTTAAGATCAACTCTGTTCAAAACTGGTACTCTAATTTTGTTTGGTTGCTGGAAACACATGCTGAAATTTAGTATCTCTCAGAGACTTCTACCTATTCAATTTCTCACTTTTTTCTCAACTCTCACACTTCCTTAAATTCTTCATAGATCAGATTTAACAAATGCGGAGTCCAGTTGTTTGAGGGTAGATATAGATGAACAACTATTGAAAAAATTGCTACTTTTGACCAACATAGACATAATGGGGTATCTACTAAAACTGGGGCACATATAATCTGGTGCAGCTACGCATAGCAACCAATCAGCTTCTAGGTTTTATTGGCAAAGCTTAATTGAACAAGCTGTAGTTATAAGCTGCACTTCACCAATATATTTTTTCCAAACAATTTTATTAAAGTTTTCTCATTGACAGAAACAAAAGTACAGTCCACATGTACATCATAAGCAGCTGAAAACAATCAACTCATATCACATTTTGTTGTATAAAGAAAAGGTTTGCATCCTAAATATGCACATGGATAAAAGGAGGATCTCTTGCTACAGCCATAAAGTCAAAATCACAGCATTGACCAATTCGTCTTAAATAGACGGGGTACCTCCACAACTGATATAGATCAGAGTATAAAACAAAGTGAAGCAAAGAGTTGCAACGATGAGAACCAACGATGGTTTTTATTGTGATGAAACTACTTTACCGAAGCAATTGTACAAAATAAATTGTATTAAAGGCAAAAATTGCCCACCCTACCAGACACCAGTAAACAATGGTTTAAAAACAGACAACTGTCATACAAATTGGCACAATAGAATCTCACTCACATCTGCAAAATTAATAGGATTACACGCTTCCTAGTGTTTCTAGCACAATAAATCTCGGCAGGGGTACTTGGTTGCTAAAGCACTACTTGTCCCAATTGGGCTAATGGTAGGCTAATTGCAACACTGACACTTTCTGTGTTTCTGACTATACCATATGACACGGCTCTTGGCTTGATAACACATGTAATGGAAGATTTGTGCATTAAAAGAGAATGGGATTTTTTTATCCCATATTCATACTTACCTAGGTGGATGCAGCATCGGTCTGATGCTGCATCTGTCCCCCGCCACCTCTTCACTGAGAACAGAGCCACCGAATATCGCCAATGGTTCGGTTCTCTCGCCTACCTGAGCGGAGAGCTGCTGCCTGTCAGTCAGCAGCTCTCCTGCTCTGCTCCTCCATGCTCATTGGAGTGCTGAGCTGTGGAGGGGTGGGGAGTGGCCGTCTCAGCCTCTCAGTGGCTCACTGAGAGGCTGAGACAGCTATCAGTCCAGGCATCTGACGGATCCAGGCTTCCAAAGTCGGGATGAGGCGGTGCCTGGACTGATCTTGGTGACTCTCTCTGCTGAAAATGGATCACAGGATCATGGAATACAGGAGTGCAAAACGAATTGCACTCCTGTGACCCATAGGAGAAGCCTAGCAGAGTGAGCTCAGGCTGGATTTCTCCTTTAAATTGAACAACCATCAGCTGCAGTTTGACACATAGGGCTAGTAGTCCTGATGGCAGATATTGGTAAAATACCAACGGATGTCTCCTGATTCCCATCAAGCAGAGAAGTCACTAGCCTGCTCACTTCAAAGTGGATCCGATGATCCAAGTAGGAGAGGAGCAAGAATTGTGGAGAATTCAGATTAACAACAAACATGAAAGATCTTTAAGCACTTGTACAGAGAGAGCAGATAAATTCATGAAGTGATCACTCATTTGTTGAAATCTCAGTCCCTCTCCACACTAAAGATAGCTAGTTGGAATCAACACAGTGGTGTAGTGGGTATAACTCTCGCCTAGCAGTAAGAAGGGTCGCTGGTTCGAATCCCAACCACGACACTACCTGCCTGGAGTTTGCATGTTCTCCCTGTGCCTGCGTGGGTTTCCTCCGGGTACTCCGGTTTCCTCCCACACTCCAAAGACATGCTGGAAGGTTAATTGGATCCTGTCTAAATTGTCCCTAGTATGTATGAATGTGTGTTAGGGACCTTAGATTGTAAGCTCCTTGAGGGTAGGGACTGATGTGAATGTACAATGCATATGTAAAGTGCTGCGTAAATTGACGGCGCTATATAAGTACCTGAAATAAATAAAAAAATAAATAAATAAACACACTGACTGCTTAGCTTCTATAGATCGCTTGCATCGCTGATTGTGACAGCACAGTCATGTAAATATAATCAGATGGAGCTCGGCCAGCGTAGATAGCAAAATCCACGCCAATTAAGAGTGTAGGGAGAAATAAAAGCCGTGGCCATCAAGCTCTCACCATTCTCTGATGGGAGTATGAACAACTGATCCCTCCTCCATTCAAGGCGGTCGTCAATGACGTGGCTCCAAACGCTAATGCCCCGTACACACGGTCGGACTTTGTTCGGACATTCCGACAACAAAATCCTAGGATTTTTTCAGACGGATGTTGGCTCAAACTTGTCTTGCATACACACGGTCACACAAAGTTGTCGGAAAATCTGATCGTTCTAAACGCGGTGACGTAAAACACGTACGTCGGGACTATAAACGGGGCAGTGGCCAATAGCTTTCATCTCTTTATTTATTCTGAGCATGCGTGGCACTTTGTCCGTCGGATTTGTGTACACACGATTGGAATTTCCGACAACGGATTTTGTTGTCGGAAAGTTTTATATCCTGCTCTCAAACTTTGTGTGTCGGAAAATCCGATGGAAAATGTCCGATGGAGCCCACACACGGTCGGAATTTCCGACAACACGCTCCGATCGGACATTTTCCATCGGAAAATCCGACCGTGTGTACGGGGCATAACTCCAGACTCTGTCTCCAGTTAAGTGCTCCAGCTACTTCACAGTGGCACACTTCTGCTGTATGTTTGGAGTAATTCTCCCACTGTATGACTGAAGTGAAGCTTTGGCAGTTCTCAAAGGCCCCCCAGAGCCGTGTGTCAGATAGAGACTAGACGGGTAACATGCAGAGTGTGATCAGAGGTCACGCTGCACCCTGTTACGTTTTGCAGACGTGAGTGAGATCCTACTGTGCCAGTTTGTATGACAATTGTCTGTTTTTTAAACCATTATTTACTGGTGTCTGGTAGGGTGGGAAATTTTTGCCTTTAATACAATTTATTTTGTATAATTGCTTCAATAAAGTAGTTTTATCACAAGATAAACCATTGTTGGTGCTGTGTATATAACTCTTTGCTTCACTTTGTTTTATACTTTGCATTAAAAATAGTTATTCAGTTTGTGTTGATTAACTCTTGTTTTGAATGTTTGTCTACTTTCAATGGGAAATCTGTTTGTCCACCTGTCGGTAATGCATGTATCCTCGGGTATGTGTGTTAGGGCAAAATAATATAATCATCTGCTACGTTGGCGGCTGGTGATAAAAAATTTTTGGGGGGGGTGCAAACAAACCCCTTCAGATCCTTACCTGCAAATTGAGCCTCCAGCCTAGCCTTTCACTGCTTCCCTGATATCAGGCAGCTTCCGTGTTCCAAATCTTCAGCCTCCTGATTGGCCGGGAAGAGAAACCGGAAGTGACGCAATGGTGAGTTTTGATTCGCTAAAATCAAAGATGGGAGGGTTCGAGGCGCAGTGCTCTGCACCCCCAGGACAATGAAAAACAAGCCAATAAGAGCCTCAGGCTCTAATCACGTGCTTGTTAAAAATGAGGGACCTAATAGACTTCTATTCGTCTGGAGCCCCGCACAGTGCACTTGCGCCCCTTATGGACTGGCTGCCACTGATCTGCTACAAAACTTCAATTCTTGAACTAAGTAATATATAAAAAAACAAACTTAAAAGCTAGTTAGCTTCATCAGTGTAATTTTTTGGGTTAAATGTTTTATGGGTACCCTAAACTTGTCACCCTAGGTTAGCCTATGGTGTGAAGTTAACGATCATCATTTACTTGGACCATATTTTGTTATTTAGTTAGATGTTATCTATATTCCCTCTCAGGACCTCTATGGCTTACTGTTCAGAGAATATCTGAAGGTTGAAAGAATTTTTTGTTTTATTTACAAATCGTAGCCAGCATTCGAATAATCATTTGGTTTGAGAGTCACTACTGAATAGGGATGAGCCGAACACCCCCCGGTTCGGTTCGCACCAGAACCTGCGAACGGACCGAAAGTTCGCACGAACGTTAGAACCCCATTGAAGTCTATGGGACTCAAACGTTCAAAATCAAAAGTGCTCATTTTAAAGGCTAATTTGCATTGTATTGTCCTAAAAAGGGTTTGGGGACCCGGGTCCTACCCCAGGGGACATGTATCAATGCAAAAAAAACTTTTAAAAACGGCCATTTTTTCGGGAGCAGTGATTTTAATGATGCTTAAAGTAAAAAAAAAAAAGTGAAATATTCCTTTAAATATCGTACCTGGGGGGTGTCTATAGTATGCCTGTAAAGTAACGCGTGTTTCCCGTGTTTAGAACAGTCCCTGCACCAAATGTCATTTTTAAAGGAAAAAATCTCATTTAAAACTGCTTGCGGGTTTAATGTCATGTCGGGTCATGGCAATATGGATGAAAATCAGTGAGACAAACGGCATGGGTACCCCCCAGTCCATTACCAGGCCCTTTGGGTCTTGTATGGATATTAAGGGGAACCCCGCACCCAAATTAAAATAAGGAAAGGCCCTATATACTCTGAACAGCAGTATACAGGCGGTGCAAACAAGACAGGGACTGTAGGTTTGTTGTTAAGTAGAATCTCTTTGTAATTTTGAACGGGTACATTTTTAACGTGTTTAGCTCCAGCCAAAAAATCTTTTTTAAGCTTTTTGGAAAACATAGGGAAGGGTTATCACCCCTGTGACATTTGTTTTGCTGTCTTTCCTCCTCTTCAGAAGATTTCACCTCACTTTTTGTCCCAATGAAAAATGTTTTTTGAAAATTTGTTTTTTTTTGTGGAACAAGGATTGGAAAGCATCAGTGGAAAGGAGAAATTGTTTTCCCATATTAACTCTTACAGGAGAGAATTTCCCTTCCTAGGGGTAGATTTCATCTCACTTCCTGTTGTCTCCTTCCGTTTGCAAGTAGGAGTCGTTTGTAAGTTAGATGTTTGAAAGTAGGGTCCTGCCCTATATACGCAGCAGAAATTTGGGCCTTAGGTGTTGCTGTGGCCACAACACTGTAAGCCCTCACAGGGCCCTGCTGTGAAATATTAGATCAAGAATTGTAATTACATGCCCCTGTTGAACAGGAGCTGAAAAATTAGGCCTTAGGCACTGGTGCTGGTGCCACAACACTGCAACCCCTCACAGACACTCTAGTTGGAACGCAGGAACGAGCCCTGCTGCCGTGGTACTAATAGGATCAAATAGAACACCAGTAATTTTCTTCAGGTAGCTTTATATACTGTAACCAGACAAGCCTGCCTGTCAGTAGGAAGATAACAGGAACGGATCTAGCTGAACACTGTGAGCAGGACGCACTGTACTAAATGTAAATAGTCTAACTGCCTGACCATGGTACTAATAGGATCAAATAGAACACCAGTAATTTTCTTCAGGTAGCTTTATATACTGTAACCAGACAAGCCTGCCTGTCCGTAGGAAGATAACAGGAACGGATCTAGCTGAACACTGTGAGCAGGACGCACTGTACTAAATGTAAATAGTCTAGCTGCCTGACCGTGGTACTAATAGGATCAAATAGAACACCAGTAATTTTCTTCAGGTAGCTTTATATACTGTAACCAGACAAGCCTGCCTGTCAGTAGGAAGATAACAGGAACGGATCTAGCTGAACACTGTGAGCAGGACGCACTGTACTAAATGTAAATAGTCTAGCTGCCTGACCGTGGTACTAATAGGATCAAATAGAACACCAGTAATTTTCTTCAGGTAGCTTTGTATACTGTAACCAGACAAGCCTGCCTGTCAGTAGGAAGATAACAGGAACGGATCTTGCTGAACACTGTGAGCAGGACGCACTGCACTAAATGTAAATAGTCTAGAATTTAACAGGAACGGATCAGGCTGAACACTGTGAGCAGGACGCAAAGCACTAAATGTAAATAGTCTAGAATTTAACAGGAACGGATCTAGCTGAACACTGTGAGCAGGACGCACTGCACTAAATGTAAATAGTCTAGAAGATAACAGGAACGGATCTAGCTGAACACTGTGAGCAGGACGCACTGCACTAAATGTAAATAGTCTAGAAGATAACAGGAACGGATCTAGCTGAACACTGTGAGCAGGACGCACTGCACTAAATGTAAATAGTCTAGAAGATAACAGGAACGGATCTAGCTGAACACTGTGAGCAGGACGCACTGCACTAAATGTAAATAGTCTAGAAGATAACAGGAACGGATCTAGCTAAACTGAATACAGTGTATATATATATATGCAACACCTGGGATGCATATATATACACAATACACTGTAAGTGCAGCTAACTGACTGACTGTTCTGCCTAATCTATCTAACTCAAATCAAATGACACTGTCTGTCTCTCTCTCTCTCTCTCAATGAACGCCGGAACACACACTACACAGGGCCGCCGTGCAGGCGGCCTTATATAGTGTGGGGCGTGTACTAAATCCCCTGAGCCATAATTGGCCAAAGCCTCCTTGGCTTTGGCCAATTACGGCTCTCTGTTCAGGCGGCGCTGTGATTGGCCAAGCATGCGGGTCATAGTGCATGCTTGGCCAATCATCAGCAAGCAATGCACTGCGATGCCGCAGTGAATTATGGGCCGTGACGCGCCACACGAATTTGGCGCGAACGGCCCATATCGTTCGCAATTCGGCGAACGGGCGAACAGCCGATGTTCGAGTCGAACATGGGTTCGACTCGAACACGAAGCTCATCCCTACTACTGAAACCACCCACAATGCCAATTCTTTAATATAGAGAAGATCTCAGAGATCACTTTGTACACTTGCTAGTGTTGGAGGGTTGCAAGAAAGCCATTCACGTAATTCGCAACGTCTGGCTGTTAAAAGGCAAATATGCACTCAATCTCTGTTATGTTGAGGCAGTGGGGATTTTGGGAACAGGCAAGCATGACAATGACGGATTGATCTATTTTCAGGAAGAATTAGGTGGAAGCAGCATCTCCCTGATGAAGATACGACATTTCCCTTGTATCGACACGCGCAGGGGAGGACGGCACAGGAGACAGCTGGTCTGTCTTATGGAGTAGGAGCACACGATCTCATCCATGGCTTGGTGCTATTAAGGCATGTTATAGAGCAGTGCACTAACGCACCAGACCTATGTGAGTACCCTATAATAGGGCTTTGTTTGCAGTAAATAAAATCTTTTAAAACAGTATCACACTATGGAGTTTCTTTTTGATATTTATATTAGAGAAGGCTACATCTTTGAGCAATGTTTGGACCTTGCAACCTGACCTGGAATCCGTTTTGATGATACATAAGCATGTATTGACCAAACTTAATTGAGAGGTCACATGCTCTGAGGTTACCTTGGGGTGGGGAGCACCTGAGTGTAATCACTGCTGCAGATTGCTATTTTTACAGTCACCTATCAAGTCACGTTTATTATTGCTGTATGAAGGACACTGAAAACTGATCCTGGGTGGTCAGGGTATCACTGACTTATATGCACTTGAGCACTTTATAGACCACTTTTGTATAAATATTTATATTTTATGAAATGTGTGTATATTCACGTTATATGATGTTGAAAGCTGAATGACGACTTTAGTTGCTTATATTTTATTATTATATTCTTGGATTTGATTTTATAGGCACATCACTATAGATAACAATTTTTGTTTTTTAGGTTTTTGCTGCAGGTTCAACAGATCATTAAGGGGATTGCGCAGCACATGATTTATTTATTTATCTGTTATATTACCGTTAGTATGCAACGTGATTAGTGCTAGCAGCTGTCATTATACTATTATAAGATAGGAGAACTTTGATTTGGTAGCTCGCAAGACCTTTACTATTTATTTTAATTAGCTGGAAGCTGTCTCTTATCTATGATTGGCTCATTATTAAATCTTTTTAAACTGTTTCAGTTTTGTTTGTTTACAATGGACTGTGTCATCGGTTTCACTGTCCAACAAGATATTTGATAGACAAGTTAGGACCTAGATGGTAAACTCAGCCAGTTCAGGCCACAGGTTGTGCTTGAGACATAAAGAGTTTTGACTATCTTTTTCAGATGATGAAAAAGAATTCCCCAAACAATTAAAAACTAAATAGGACTTTAACTGTACCGCACCATAAGAATATTAAAACAATTATCTTCTAGTATCTAAAAAAATTACCTAAAATATACAATCCCAAACAGGGATAATTTACACATTTCACAAACAAATTGGTCTGCTTAATCTGTAACCACAAATACAAAATGATGTGACCCCAAATTCAAACATTCATAAGGAATCATCAAGATGTTTATTCTATGCGTTTTACAGGACAAAGCCTGCTTCTTCAGGAAGAACAAAACTTCTTGCATGTCTAAAAAAAAAAAATCACAAGTCAACCAACTTTTTAATTCAGTTTTGACATACGAGAATATGTATATTTATTGCCTATTCAATACATAATATTACCTGCTATGGATGTTGACAGAGTATGCAGGGCAATACAAATCAGCATAGAACAGCAAGACTTAAAGACGAAGGGACCCCAAAAACCCCAGGCCTCCAACCAGGATAAGCAATAGGTTCATCCGGGATTAAGATGTGAACATCCAGCTTAAAGCACTGATCGAGAGGGGAAAATCCATCAGGGTGGTTGAACAGAAGTAAATCAGTAGATTGGCTTCTGTACAACCATAGTACTCATACATGAATAAAAATTTGGCCAGTGCCTGCTGAACCAGACACATTTTGATCGATGTATGGCCAGCTTTAAGGATCTTACATTTTAAACTAAGTGAGGGCAGGGACTGATGTGAATATACATATATGTATGCATTGTGTAAATCGTCAGCACTATATAAATACCTGAAATAAATAAATAAATAAGGTTCAGTATGCATTACAGAAATTAACACATATTCTCTTTTCTGTATGTGAAGGTTAAAGGTCTTTTCCTCCAGATGTGAAGAGTGCTCTCCTTGTCCTCTGTATTGATCTGAAAGTTCACTATATGGACCACTTATGTATTTATACATGTTGATCATATACCTCTCAATCCCCTCTTCTCATGATAGGATACATTCGGTTCACCTAATCTTTCCTCATAGCTGAGTTCCTCCATGCATCTTATCAGTTTGGTTGCCCTTCTCTGCACTTTCTCCAGTTCTCTATCAGAGGCGGCTCTTTAATTAGGCAAATTAGGCGGTTGCCTAGGCCCCGCCCTTACAGGGGCCTCGCTGCTGCCTAATTTGCCTAACCCGCACACACAACGACCATCACTTTGTGGGGAAGGTTCCTCTCTGCCCCAGTAAATTGGCTGGATTGGCCGGGACCTTGCCGGACTGTCAGTGTATCTTGCTGGAGCAGAGCCAAGTGTCGGGAGAAAGATCCGGCACTTGACTCCAGTGACTTGCCCAGCACAGCTGCGCTAATGTGGGTACACCCGCCTTGTAGCCGTGCAGGGTGTTTATTATCCCACGCGCTACGATCTCAGCTCGAGGAGAGACGCTGACTAAAGCTGCAGCCGCCTCCTACTCCTCGGCTCTGATCTCTTCCTGTATACAGACAGGAGGAGGAGCCGGGGAGGAGAAACACCGATGTGCAAGATCTGCCACGCTGATCTGAGGTATGTGATTGTTCTACTATAGTGTCATGAAGAGAGGACACTTGCGCGGGGGGGGGGGGTGTTAGGGTTGGCAAGCTAACAAAGATCAATACTTGCAGAAGTTGCAGTGATATGGGGGGGGGGTGGGCACTAGAATACTGCATGTGCTTGGTGGCGCTTTGGGAGGAGAAAGGAATTGTGCTACAAGGGGGAGTTGGAAGTAAAATATGACCAGCCCCCCCCCGAAGTCCTCTCTCACCCACTCCCCAACACCCCCAAATCAAGGACATGCTAGCTGGTACACAGGGGACAATCATGGCATCTGGGCACCCTGCCCAGCAGGGCATCCACCCCAGATGCCCAGACTAGTGCCCCCCTGCAGGCAAAATAGTGGAGCCAGGTGACAGAACTGTTTTCTGCACTGGGCTCCAGAACTTAGGGCCAGTTCACACCATGGAGGAACACACTGTGCGATTCACATGCGTTCCAGGTGTAGTGCCATTTTAGCCCATTCATTTGAATGAGCTGAAATTGTGGCAGAACACACCAAGCGTTATAAGACGCACAGGAATAGGATCCCATGGTATTACTGTACTATACGATCAGGTGCAGATAAACGCATTACATTTGTGACCTGCATTTGTGTCATTAAGCTAACATTGACACCCACTGCAGATCACAACTGCAGTGCGTTTTGAATGCGGTGCGGGAAACGCACACAGAATGCTGGTGTGAACTGGCCTTTAGTCCAGATTTGCGGGGTTTTTGTTATCTCAGGAAGGTCCCACAAAAAGCGGAACATTTGGGAAGTATTAATGGTTGATTTGGATTAGACGGGGAGAGGATTTGTGTTTTGGGGGGGGTTTGTACTGGGAAGTGGGATTTGGGTGGGAACTGTGGAGTGGACTTGCAGACTTATGCTGGCGTGGGGGGATTTGGGGGAGAGAGGATTTGTGCTGGAAAAGGTGGGGGGTTTGAGGGGGGGGTTGTGCTGGAAGGGAGGACTTGGGGGAGAGGATCTGTGCTAGAAGTGGGGAGAGGATTTTTGCTCGGGGGAGGGATGGGGGGGATTAGAAGTGGGGAGAGGACTTGTGCTGGTAGGGGATTTGGGGAGAGGATTTGTGCAGAGGGGGGGTGGACACTGATGGCGTATGCTGTGGGTGGTGATCTAGATAGGAGGAAGGTGGGCCAGGTTAGCAGAATAAAAAAAAAAAAAAAAAAAGAAAGGCACTTGGAGGATGGTCACCCTCCCCTCTCACACGCGCACATCAGGAGCATACATTAGCTATTGAGAGTGGATGTTAGAGGATTTCCCAGCTACTAATATGGAGCATGTGCTAGCAGACACTAGAAATCAGGTAGCTGGATCTGACACCAACTTGATGGGCACATTTGACTGCGTACCTAAGCCTCCATCCTTCCTAGGATATAGCGCTGCCTCTACACCCTCCTGCTTATCTCTATTGGAACAGTGCTGCACTCATTAACAGCACAGCACCCATCCTAACTCCTACTCTATACTACAACTGAAAACTTTGTACTGCTCGTCTATGAAATAAACTCACATCCCAGCTGTGATCCTTCTCCTCTCCAGTAGTGGTGGGACTCCTGTCCTAGCCCAGGCTCGCCCCCAACTCCATTGTCTCACCCGCCAATGATAACTTTTATTGGATCACTTCAATTATTTTTCCCATT
The DNA here is from genome assembly GCA_037952925.1 of Lithobates clamitans. Classification (NCBI taxonomy): domain Eukaryota; kingdom Metazoa; phylum Chordata; class Amphibia; order Anura; family Ranidae; genus Lithobates; species Lithobates clamitans. The sequence continues at coordinate 2,552,897 of JBBGZY010000331.1, read as the reverse complement.
ATGGGTGTGAGTGGGGCCTCGTGTCTAAGTTTTGCCTAAGGCCTCACAAAGTCTAGAACTGCCTCTGTTCTCCATTATCCCGTATGTGCACTGGTATCCAAAACTAAACTTCTTATTCCAGGTGAGGTCTTACTAATGATTTGTAGTCCATACCTCTTTTAATACTGGAAAGCATTTTGCTAGCTTTACAAACAGCAGCTTGGCATTGCATAATATTAATTTTTTGATCTGCCAGAACACCCAGATCCTTCTCTACCATTGACTACCCCAGCTGTTCTCCTCCTAGTATATTTGATGAATGCATAATGTTGGCCCCTCAAGTGCATAACTTTACATTTATCAACATTAAACCTCATTTGCCACATAGTTGCCCAATTAAACAGTGCATTGAGATTGGCTTATAAGTTGGAAACATCCTGTAAGGACATTATTCCACTGTATAGCTTGGTTTCATCAACAAACACTGAAATGGCACTTTTAATACCAGACACTATAAATTTTATAAATGAAATAAAAAGTAAGGGTCCCAACACAGAACCTTGGGGTACACCACTAACAACCTTAGACTATTCGGAGTATGAATCATTAATCACTACACTCTGAATACAGGTTTTTAGCCAATTTTCTATCCATTTACAAACTGATTTTTGCAGGCCTGTAGACTTTAATTACATATTAGCCATGCGTGGAGAACTATGACAAACACTTTGGCAAAATCCAGGTTTTTGCTTACTTCCTCATAAAAAGAAATCAGATTTGTTTGACAACTTTCTTTCATGAATCCATGCTGACTATTGCTTAAAATACTTCTTTCTAGCAAAAACTCCTCTCTCCAGTATCTTCCCGACTATAGAAGTTGAACTAGCAGGTCTGTAGTTATTTGGTAAAGTCTCTGATACCTTTTTAAATATGGGCACCACATTGGCTTTACACGAGTCCAGTGGTACCATGCCAGTACCATGCCAGTCTCTAAAAGTTATAAACAATGGCTTAGATATAACAGTGCTCAGCTCTTTGAGGACCTTTGTATGTCTTGTCTAATTGTTTCTGGGCCATGTTAGTTTTTCAGCTAGTGTGGCTCATATGGGGCTATGTCAATACAATCCCCTAAAACGTTGGCCGGTTTCTTTTGAACCGGTAGCTGCCGCCCAATAATTGGCCCGTGTATACGGACCTTTAAGCTGGGTACACACTATATGTTTTTTTCATTCAACGCAGTGGGCTGAACGAACAAAAAAAACTGAGAGATCACTGTACTAACAGTGCTATTGTATTCTAAGAGGGGAACTCCCCCCCCACCAGAACACTCTGATCAGCGCTCATAGCCATTGACTGCCAGCACAGATCGGATATTGGTTGGATGCTGGCTTTACAGCATCAGAATTTGACAGAAATCTCATCTGGTTCCTGCCAAACGACCGCTTTTAGGCAATTTTCGGCCCATGTGTACTGTGCCTTAATTGTACCTCAAAAGTGCCTGTAATCTAAGAAATGTTCTGACGTGTGTGCAGTAATGAAATTGAAATGCATCTGGACTGGACTTTTATTTATTTTCAGTAACAGGCTTCAGGCCTGGAATATTTATGTGACTGGGCTTCAAGCCAAGTTAGGGTGACACAATAGTTGTTCTAAAATAGCAGACGGGTAACTGTTCCAATCAGGTAGAAGTGTGGCAGGTCCAGGGTCCACATGGTGCCAACTGTCAACCAATGTGACCCCCCTTACATGCCAGCCTAGCCCCTTACAGCCTTCTCACTAAGGTATTCCAGGCTGCAGTCGCACTCGTTCCTCCTTTACATACAATGCAGTTGTGTTGCCAATTTTCCGCAAGTTTATGGATGGCTTGTAAAAATCAGACACTTGTCTCCTGTCCATAATTGTCCATGGACAGGAGAAAAGTGCTCCAAAAATGGCCTTGTCCCCAGCTCAGAACTGTGCATGTGCACTTCCAGAGCCAGCTGGGCTTGGCCTCGAATTAGGAAGTGGGGCACATCAGGAGTGGCTTTTGATGGGAGTAGACACTGATGTAAGGTGGTGGCACTCTGGGGGCACTGATGTCATGTGGTGACACTCTGGGGGCACTGCCGTAATGTGGGTGATACTCTGGGAGCACCAATATAAGGTTGTGGCACTGATGTAAGGTAAGTGCACTCTGGGGACACTTATATAAAATGGTGGCACTAATGTAAGGTGGTGGAACTTTAGGGGCACTAATGTAAAGTGGTGGAACTTTAGGGGCACTAATGTAAAGTGGTGTCATTCTGGTGGCACTGATGTAAGGTGGTGGCACTTTGGGGGCACTGAAAAAAATGATCCTTGGTTCTAAGGTTTGTTTGTGCCTGTGAGACACATGTGTTTAGAGGGACTGTGGTATATGTGCAGTGTATACAGCAGGCACATATTCTGTTCATTCCCCCTTTAAGACCTTCCCATTGGCCATGCCCATTTTCCTCAACGCCGCACTATAGGTGCTGCAGAACGTATTTTTCTGTTCTGTCTCAGGGAGCCCCATGTCTTTCATAATCCTAGTCTTGCTCATATTTTGTCATGCTGCTTTTACCTTTTAATTGTAAAGCCTGGCAAATAACTTGGTATGAGTATTGGTAATGTTTACATATTGTTTGCACTGTTTCTAAAGGCTAAGTTCACCTTTAGGAACATGTTACATCCATAGTTATGGTGTAACATGTTGCTAAAGCACCTCAACTGAGGGTTGAGGTGCTTTAGCAACATGTTACATGTTACATTATACCTATGGTAAGGGTGAGGCCCCCTGAGCACCCCCTTGTGACAGCTGGTGCAGGTTTCTTTCCCCCACAGCTCATATCACATTTAAAATTGGTGCAGCTGTGGCTGCACAGCCACTTCATCTATTCACAGGGATCTGTGAATAAATAAACTACAAGTGCCCTCTGTCACCGTGGGAGATGGCTTGTAGCTCTCATTGAAATAAGAGTGTGTTAATCAGCACAATCATAGTCCATTAACACTTCATCCAGCTTTCTACTCCAAAGCCTGTATGGAGGTACAGGCTGAAAGCTGGAGGAATTTTCTGCAGGAGCCTGAGATTGCAACCACAATCCACTGATTGCGGGTGCAATGCATTGCAGGCTCCTGTAGGAAAAAATAATAAATGGCCTTTTTCTTTTTTGCAAAATGATGTGCATTTATTATTTTGTCCTTAAAATCTGTCCTTAAATACAGCCTTTAGATATTGATTGTCTTAGTTTATCATAGGAATTTCTGTCATATTTCAGGTTGTCAGTAAGAAATGTGCTCTATCAGTAAATTTTCAATGTTTTGTCAGTAGAAAAGTCAATCTTGGGTTGACAGTTCTGCAAAGCAGATGAAACCAAGGGATCGGCTACAGCCCTGAGTGTAGGAGACAAGAACAGAGCCTGCTGGTGTGGGGGTAAAATAAGTAATACATCCGCTTCTTCTACTTCCCAGAGTTAGTAAACATTTTGTTCCATCCCAGAGTTCGGATTTAAAATGAGAAGGTTATACAATGTACATATTAAAAAATGCCAAGAAAATATTGCACGCTAAAGCTTGTCTAGAATGCCAGTGATTACATTTATTCCTGAGGGAAACTGGCTATACACCTATAATCTGACATAACAGCCACTCCTAGCGTTATGAAGCCCAAATGGTAAATGACAATTCAGTGTGGGAGCGAGATTTGATACACAGTATACTGGAACGCCCACAATGAATTACATTTATTCTTCAGTATTTTTAGTCCCCTGCAGTAAATTGAGTTAACATGTACTGGCAGGAGTACCAAGCACTGGCAGCCACATTGGGTTGAAGAAGTTTTATGGGCAGAGTGTCAAAAGCAATTAAAAGTCCTGATGTTTCCAAACTCACCTTTATTCTAATCTACCTTGGAAAAGGCAGCACTCATATGTAAACTGTATTAAAGAAATAGATTTGTGACTTATTCAGTCAACACTATCAGTCTCATCTTTGGATGTGTGCAGTTTGATTTACTGAAATTTTAATGAAATGGTTTAAAACAGCATTTGTATGCATGTAGTACTACTTTTTTCAGTGGATGCCTATTTAAAAATGGATGTAGAATGTTCATAGTTAATAATGGCACTCTAAGGCACCATCTTCTTTAAAGTGGTTCTAAAGGCAGAAATTGTTTTACCTTAATGCATTCTATGTATTAAGGTAAAAAAACTTTCAGCATGTGCAGAATGCATGGTTAAGGGATGTGCTGTACATCCAAGTTCTCCCCCCTTCCCCAGGTACAAAGCTCTTCTCCTCTCCGATTCCAGTTCAGAGCTCATCCCACTCCTGTCAAGTACAGAGTTTTCCTCCAAATTCTCCCACCAACTAGAACTCAATAGAGTGGTGCTACAGAAGATGTCGGTGCAGCTGCTGGTCTCTGGCAGAGTTTCCGTCTGTGTGGATGTCCCGCTCCCCTCCCTCCTCTGCTCTCACAGAGATCGATGTGTGGAGCAGGGAGGGGTCTGAACGGCCACATGGAGAGGAGCATTGTCACTTGTAAATACAGAAGCAGCGCTCCTCTCCTGGAGGACAGTAACGAACAGTTAGCGTGACTAGTGCCGGAGATGGCGGAACTCTGGCTCTCGGCGTGCAGCAGTGCTGGCTCAAGGGGCAGCTACTTTGGGCCCCCCTACAATAACTGGACCAAGGGCAGCTGCTTCTTTTTGCCCTGCATTAAAGACAGCCCTCTGGCCAACATCTGTGCAATGTGTGTTGGTACAGCTGCTTGTAGTTTCCACCACGGTACCCATGTGATAGGATGCCAATTCAGAAACACGTTTGGAGACAGTTGTCACCCCATAACAGCAAATGCCTGAACAAGGATATTCATGGAGGATCACTTAGCATTATATCATAAAAACTGAAGAAGACAGGGGCATTGTTTGACTTTGAGTGAAGATGGCCGCTTAGTCTGAGATCTCCTGCCAGCAGAGCTGTTCTGAACCGAGCCATTGGAGACTTCCAGCGAGCTGATCACCCTGCCACAATGGGGACTGCATCCCAGCAACTCAGCCACATGGTCCCGCTCACCCCGTGACACTAAAGGGCAGCTAAGCAAGTCTATCCCAGAAATCTTACGCACGCAGACCGGCCACATGGCGGCTTCCTCCTAAGGACCCGCACTAGTCACCAACACAGCGGGAGCAGGAGCCGCTCACCAGGCACCTTCCTATCTGCCTCCTCCCATGCCAGTGGATCCCGCACAGCAACCACCGCAGCTGAATCTACATGACCTACGGGCGGTGGCTGCTGATATTAAGGACACACTATCAGTAGTAATCATGGACCTCCGCCATGATATCCAGGCACTAGCAGGCAGAGTGCAGGAGTTAGAAATAGCAACTGCTCCACACAGCTCAGCTCTGAAACACATGCACCATGTGGTGAATACACATACCCTTCAACTAAGGGACATGAATCGCCACATGGAAGACCTGGATAACAGGGGAAGAAGGCATAACCTCAGAGTGCGGGGCCAGCCAGAAGCTGTGGAACCTACCCACAGTGGTAAGTCTGTTTAACAACCTCTTGGACAGACCCCCTACCACCCCTATAGTGCTGCCATGAATCCACAGAGCCCTCAGGCCAAGAGGCAGAGACACAGACCCACCCCGGAATGTTGTTTGTTGCCTGGTGGACTTTCAGGTAAAGAAGGAAATTCTGAGAAAGGCCTGTAACAGAATTCAGCTTTCACACGGTGGCAATGACATCAAAATATATCAAGTCTTGTCAGCCATCACTTTACAGCACCGCAGAGACCTACAGCCCTTGCTGGAAACCCTGCACGTGAAAGGAATACACTACAAATGGAAGTTCCCATTCTGCCTGTTAGCAACATTACAAAGCTGATCAGCTTCATTAAGAGTACCTGAAGATCTCCCACAATTCTCTGACACCCTGAACATTCCTCTAGTAGAAGTCCCTAACTAGTACGCTGCATTCTGACACACCAACCGAAGACCCGCGCAACCCAGAGCGGAACCAATGAATGCCCAAGACCAGAGGTACTGCTGTCACTGCTCACCTTCTACAACCCAAGCTCACCCCACCTATCTCGACCAACAACAAGGCATCAGCCCAACAAAAGCTCCGCAATCTCAACGGGCTCATTGAGAATACTGAAATGGAACCCTTGATGCGTCCCATATCTGAGATAAGTTACTATGTTTCCCTATCCATATGCATTATATACTGAGCTATGGCACTAATTGTTGAATATCTCGCATATGACTCACCACCTTTTGCTTACCCCTGTCACTAACTCATATACCAGAGAGACTGTACTCCTGCTAATGGCAATGGGTCATATAACACCCATATTCACCAACATTCCCCCAAAGTTCCTATGTGCCTTTAACATGCCGTGTAGAGCTAAAACAAGGAACAGTAGAAGAATCTTCAATGGATATCATTCGTGTTCCATATTACACCAAGTACTTTGTCCAGCAAATGTATACACCTCATCCCAGCCATGAATGAGAACCTATGATTCGCTCGGTGTACATAAGAATGCAGCATACCTAAAGTGCTATCTTGATTCAAAGGACATTCACAACTTTGTTAACGGTGTCAAGAAACACCAAATTGACGTATTAATTATACTTTTTCCTTACAGATAGAAGGTGGTCAAGATGCCTCACAGGAGCTAGGATGGGGAGTAATAGATCCATTCTACTAATATATCACTCCTAGGTGATGATTTACTGCAATACCACTTACTTACTTGTCTTACCCTGCATAATACAACTGAATGATGCTCCAGATACAAGGGACAACTTATATCTGTAAATATAGCCCTGGTTTGCTCCTGGTTTGCTCCTGTGAGGCATATACAACACCTTGCATCATATACCCTTTGATAGAAAACGCCAAACCCACTTATGGTATTACCCCGAAGGAAAATTCAATTACCTTATCTTTTACCCTGATGGGCCCAATACCAGGTTACCTGCCTACAACAGGTGAAATATTATCGGAGAAAAGCTAACTAGGCCCCTCACTTAAATTTCTTTTCAATTGTTTTTTTATGGAATAGTAGCAAGCTATAGAAATATGTTAAGTACATTATCTTGTGAATTATAAGGATTAATCCAGACATGTTATTAAACAACTTGAGCAAATTCGGATAAAATTAGAAATATTATTAACTATTACTGAGGGTTACAGAAAGCAGAGTGGTTATCAAAATTAAGACAACAGAACAAAACATAACATAAAATAAACACCATATAATGTCAAGACATAAAAAGTTCCAAGAGACCAGATCTTGTGGTGGTTTTCAGGTTATGTATCCCTTATCGGGAATCTGCTGAGCCAACAATTCCAATTATTGTGAAATTGTTGTTTATAGTCTGTGCCATAAGCTGGTGTTCATTCATATTGGGCAGATTTCTGCACTTTTTTGATAGTATCTGACACATTAGGGGATTTATTAGTTTTCCCGAGATAAGCTATAGACATACGGGCTGCTGTGAGAATTCGTACAATCAGGAAACAAAATTGTTTAGGGACTCCATCTAATTTTAGATGCAAGAGAGCCATCTCCGGTGTAGGGGAGATGAAGAAGCCTGTGACCTTGGATATCAGGGAGAATATCCCATTCCAGAAGCTGCGTAGGCATCTGCATTTCCAAAACACATGGAACATAGACCCCCGTATCTCCACATCCTCTCCAACATTCGGCTGTAGAGTCAGGAAATATTTTGGATAATCTATGAGGAAAAAGATAGCTTTTGTTTAGCATTTTTAGGAAGTTATCCCAGTGATTAACACATCTGGATGTCTTGAAGGTAAGCCCTTTACCTTGATTCCATTTGAAATGGCTGAAAGTGGTGCTTAAGTCTCTTTCCCATGCCAGCATAGGGGTCGTTTTGATACAGCTATCGTCAGGTTGTAAGTGGGCATATAATCTTGAAATGCCTCCCTTCCTAAATGGTCTAGCTTGGAGCTCCTGCCATATCTCCCTATTGACCTCTATGGATCTTGTGTCACTTTTTGTAAGTAAATGTTTTACCTGCAATGTTTCATGGTGTTTATATTTTGGGTTCTCTATGTCAATATCTTTAATATATTGTTCCCTGTGAGAGGTCCAGTGTCGTATTTTTATAGATGGAATTATGTATTCTAAAACTGGAGTGGGAGCAGTAATTTGGATGTTTGTAATTTTTTTTGTAATGGTTTTAATGGCTCGCATTCCAAGCGTACACAGAAGCTTGGATAGCAGAGAGATTAGGTATATGTACTGGCAAACTAGTTCTGGCTGCTAATAGTAAAGAAATAAGGTCTGAGGATTCCGTGGAGGCCCTTTCCAGGGATACAAATTGTCTATCAGAGGGAGATTCAAACCATGCATGCATTTGTTCTAGTAATACTGCTTTATGGTAGGTTTCCAAGGCTGGGAGGCCTACTCCTCCTTGCTGTTTTAGCCATAGTAGCATAGAAAACTCAATTTTTGGGATCTTCCCTTGCCATATAAGACTTTTAAGGAGGGCGTTAAGCTTTTGGAAAAAACTAGCCGGTATATTGATAGGGATCGTTCTAAAAAGATAGAGAATCTTGGGCAGTACCATTATTTTAAATGCGTCTTAACCAGTTCAGTTCTAATTTAGCAATATGTAGAATATCTTGGGAAACTTTTTGTATAAGTGGTAGAAAGTTAGCCTTATATGTGTTAATTGAAGGAGACGTAAGAACAATACCCAAGTAGGGTAATTTGCCCTAGGTGTGTGAAAATAGTTTTTTTAAGGATTCCAATGGTAATTTGGAAATTTTGATCGGTAAGACTGTGCATTTATTAGTGTTCAATCTATAGTATGAAATGTTGCTGAAATTGTTAATAATATTTTGTACAGCTGCCAATGAGGATTTTGGGTTGGTGAGGGTGAGGACTACGTCATCGGAAAACAAACCGATTTTATGGTGTTGACCTGCTACAGTAATGCCTTTGACTTCTGGGTTGTTTCTAATTGATTCAGCAAGAGGTTCCATTATTAAAGTGAAGATTAGGGGGGATAAAGGGCATCCCTGCCTTGTACCATTAGAGATTTGGAAGGTTTCAGATGCATTGGATGTGAAGATATTAGCGGAGGACTTAGAGTATTGTGCAGAGATAGCTGACAATGAAAATCCTTTAAGTCCAAACTTGTTCAGGGCAGCTTGTAAATAGCCCCAATGGACCCTATCAATTGCTTTTTCGGCATCGAGAGCTAAGAATACTGTAGGAGTTTTCCTTAGTTCAGCTGTATGTATGAGATTCAGCATACGTCGGTTGCCATTGGGAGCCTGTCTGCCCTGAACAAATACCACTTGGTCTATCTTGATTAGCTTTGGGGTAATAGCTGCTAGTCTGATGGCTAAAATCTTCGCATATATCTTAAGATCTGAGTTTAACAGCGATATAGGGCGAAAATTTTGTGGACAATCAGTTTTCCCTGGCTTTGGCAATGTCACTATCGTAGCTCGTAACATTTCGGAAGAAAAGGAAGTGGTAGAAGCTGCATCATTAAATAACTTTTTTAAATGTGGTGTCAATGTGTCAGGAAAAGCTTTATAATATTCAGCCGTAAACCCATTAGCCCCTGGTGATTTGTTATTTGGCAATGATTTAATGACAGCTAGAATCTCACCATCTCCAATACAGGAATTTAAATTCTCAAGTTCCTCTTTAGGAAGAGATACTGACTTTAAGAAGTCAGCTGTTAGTGATTCAAATGGTTGAGGGGTAGGGGCGTGGCGTCCGAGCCCAAAGATGGCCGCTTAGCCTGCGAGCTCCACCACACAGCCGGGGGGAATCCGCGCACATCGGAGCCCTCACACAGCCTGCCAGCACACAACCGACCTAGCAGAGCCCAGATCGTCGACCAGGATGCCGAGGAGGAGAAAAGAGCCACCTCCGCAGCTCCGCAAGCTGCTGGCCTACTTCCCTAACTCAGCGCCGCCTCACCAAACTGGCACCCAGACGGAGCACACAAAAGGGAAGGCCGCAGCCGTGGCCTCTCCATCGGCTCACAGTGGGAACAGCCCGGGGAACCCATCCAGCGGGTCTTCGTCAGCGGCATCAATTCCTACCACTAGAAGCCAGACAGCGAACAACCTCCCCTCATGAAGGCCTGCAGCATCAGTACATGGAGGTGAGTGGCCATGGCTCCTCACAGCCTCATACTCCAGAGGCCCCAGACCCCATAGCTGGACTCCCTACCTCAGGGCAGCCTGTGTCAGATACAGTCCTGAAAGACATGTTAATGTCCCTGTGATCATCATTACATCGCGATATGCTGCATACAGTGAAAAAGTGTCAGGCAGAGGTTTACATAATAGGAGAAAGGGTGAATCAGATAGAACATGCCTTGGGAGAACACGCAACCTCCTTTAACAATATGGTGGATGCACACTGTGCGATGAAATCTCCTGGATCAAAGATAAAATGGCAGACCTCGAAGACAGGTCCAGGAGGAATAACCTAAAAATAAGAGGTATCCCTTAACCTAAAAATAAGAGGTATCCCTGAGTCAGTATTTGCGATACAGCTGCCACAATATGTACAAGAGTTATTTTCCGCAATACTGCCCGCCTTGTCTGCATTGGAGCTTACAGAGGACAGAGAGCATAGAATCCCAAAGCCGTCCTTCCTAGCTGATGATGTACCCAGGGATGTTTTGCTGAGGTTACACTTCTACAGAGCAAAAGAAAACATACTAGCTGCTTTTCGCAAATCTGACAAGTGTCCAGCTCAATACTCCTCTATACAAATGCTCCCTGACCTCTCTAGACACACTCTCCAGCGTCGCCGCAACCTAGCCACTATCAACAAATCTCTACGCGACCACCACATCATACATAAGTAGAAATACCCTGCCACACTCTCCATTACATACAATGGAACTGACACCAATATTTCCACCCTGGAAGAAGGACTGACATTCCTATACAAGTAGATGGATCCTCACGCATACAGACTGACTGGCAAGTGGTGACCCAGAAAAAAAAGTGATAAGAAAACTGGACATCTGTAGGACCGCTCCTAAACGAATAAATTAGTTCTAGTGTTCTATATACCCCCCGGCAATGGCACACATGGAAATACTTCCAAGTCCCCTCACCTTTATTGAACAATGCATACGGATCAAGAATCCTCCTGCGGATTCTCCTTTTATCCTGTAATCATTCTTTTTTTATTCCTATTTCAGTTTGTTATGTTTTGCTTTCCTATTTGTTTTTATGGATCAACAACCAACACCAGAGACATCTCCAAGTTCACTTCTAATGAAAAGTACCTCAGGATTCCACAAGCTACACATCCGAATCAAAGAGCAATCTTGGAACATCATCGCCTTGAAGCAAAGAAAACTCCTCCTCAATTGGACTTTCGCTTATCAACCTAAGTGTGAGTACTCTCGACACCTGACATTTTACGTACTCCCCAGCTTGATACGTGCCAGTTAAACTACTCTCCATTAACGCACATGGCCTAAACCACCCGGCCAAGAGACCATCCCTTTGGAAAGAAGCAGATTCTTCCCAATGCGATATTCTTTGTGTCCAAGAGACACACTTTCATCACACAGCTCCACCTAGATGCTCTTATAAAAGCTTTCAGCACTATTTTTTCTCCAATATGTCAGCAAAAAAAAGAGGGGTCGTGGTGGTGATTAAAGACTCTGTTTCCTTTCAACTCCACTCAGAACTATCCGATCCGGAGGGCCGTTACCTCATTATTGTGTGCGATATTAATGCTACCCGTTACACCCTAGTGAATGTTTATGTACCCAATAACCACCAAGTTAGATTCCTTAATAGGTTGATGAAAAGGCTTAAAGGAATTGAACAAGGTTCCCCTGTAATATGTGGAGACTTTAACATTACACCTGACCCACACATGGATTCCACATTAGTAACCTCCAACAGGACACCCTCTCTGGCTTTCTTCTTAAGATCCCATGACTTGTATGACGCATGGCGGTGCACACATGCCAACAAAAGAGATTTTTTGTTTTATTCTCATCGACACTGCACTTATACAAGGATTGATCTGTTTCTGATAGACAAGTGGCTGCTTCAAAAAGTAATTCAAATCAAAATCAATAACATAACATGGTCGGACCATGCTTCCGTCCTCCTCACTTTAGGAGATAACTACCCTACCAACAGGGCCTATGTATGGTGCTCTAATCCTCAAGAAATACAAAACCCATTAACTAAGACCATACTAGATGGCCACTTGTCCGATTATTTCCAGATCAATTCCTCTTCCACGAATGATCCGTTTCTACTCTGGACCGCTCATAAGGCGTACATAAGAGGTATATTTATCCAACTAGCCACAAGGCTCAAAAAGCAAAGGCAGCAGCGGCTTAATACCTTGCTCTCAGAAATTAGTGCCCTTGAAGCTCAACATAAAAGAAACCCTACACAGCTCATCAGTGCAAAACTCACTGCCCTGAGACACGACCTTAGACTAGAATTACTCCACTCTTTCGAAGAAGAGGAGGCTAAAAATGCCCTTCTACTCATCCTGTAATAAAGCTGGGAAAGCACTAGCCCGCAAACGACAGGGTCAACGTTTTAAAACCAAACTACCTTACATCATCAATCCTAAGTCCAAACAAAAAGTATATGATCCCCAAAATATAGCGGATGCCGTTAGCGAATATTATGGGTCCCTTTATAACTTACATCAGGATAGCTGTACTGTACAACCATCTCACTCAACCATAATTAATTTCTTAAAAGACATTAACCTACCTCAACTCTCTATTCCACAACTGCAGGATACCCCCTTCTCACTGTCTGAAGTAATGAAGGTTATAGATACTCTCCCCAATAATAAATCCCCAGGACCAGATGGACTGGCAGGGGAATATTACAAAAACTTTAAACAAATTCTGGGTCCACACCTTCTTAGGGTATTCGAGACCGCTGCTGCCTCGGCTTCCTTTCCATTTGAGATGTTAGAAGCTTTAATAGTTACACTGCCCAAACCGGGCAAGACACCGGACGTTCGCCAAAATTTTAGGCCAATATCCTTACTGAACAATGATCTAAAAATTTACGCTAAAATTATAGCATTGAGACTAATGGACATCCTACCTACCCTAATCGACCCAGACCAATCTAGATTCACCAAAGGTAGACAATCATCTGATGCCACCAGAAGACTAATTGATATCATCCATTTAGCTATGAAACGCGGGACGCCTTCTCTGCTTCTAGCTTTAGATGCAGAGAAGGAGTTCGATAGAGTGCACTGGAATTACCTAAATACTACATTTGAGAAATTTGGCTTCACAGGTCATCTACTTTCTGCAATACCAGCCTTATATACTTCTCCATGTGCGCGAGTGTATTCCTCGGGCATGCTATCTAAACCATTTAGGATCACAAATGGCACTCGCCAGGGATGTCCTCTGTCTCCCCTTATTTTTAATTTATTAATGGAGCCATTATCAGCCAGCATTAGACAAAACTGTAGCATACAAGGTTTCATAATAAATGATCACAAACACGTCATAAGCCTATTCGCAGATGACGTGATCTTAATGCTCACTAATCCGGTGTCTTCCCTGGAACATGTGTCTCAATTATTACATAGATAAGGTATGGTGTCATACTACAAAGTGAATGAAGCCAAATCTTATATATTGGATCTAGGTGTAAGTACACATGATAGAACGGACCTGCAAACTAGATTCCCATATGTGTGGAATTCCCATGAAATCACCTATCTGGGGATTAAACTCACCTCCCAACCTAAACAACTATTCCATGCCAAGTACCTCCCACTAGAACGTAAGTTACAAGCAAGACTCCAGACCTTAAGCAAACATACATTATCATGGTCAGGAAGATTGGCAGCCTTCCAAATGCAACTCTTACCACAATTACTTTATATGCGAACGGTACCCATTCCAGTCCCCCGAAAATTTTTTCAAACTCTACAGACCATACTTTCTAGATACCTTTGGAAAGGCAAGAAATTCAGAAGCGCACTTTCCAAACTTCGCAAAACAAAAAAGGCAGGTGGGGTAGGACTACCAGTCTTAGCTAAATATCATTTAGCTGCAATACTAGCGCAACTTAGAGGATGGTTTCCTAACCAACAAGCTCCACTATGGGGGAGCATTGAACAAGCCCTGATACCAGGAGGTAGTCTACATGACTACGTCCTAGCTTGTGCTTAGGGTCATTGTCCTGTTGGAAGATGAACCTTTGCCCCAGTCTGAGGTCCAGAGCACTCTGGAGCAGATTTTTATCAAAGGATGTCTCTCTACATTGCTGCATTCAACTGTCCCTTGATCCTGACTAGTCTCCCAGTTTCTGCCGCTGAAAAACATCCCCGCAGCATGATGCTGCCACTACCATGCTTCACTGTAGGGATGGTTTTGGCCAGGTGATAAGAGGTGCCTGGTTTCCTCCAGACAGGACGTTTGCCTTTCCAGCCAAAAAGTTCAATCTTTGTTTCTCATCAGACCAGAGAATTTAGTTTCTCATGGTCTGAGAGTCCTTCAGGTGGCAAACTCCAGGTGGGCTATCATGTGCCTTTTATTGAGAAGTGGCCACTCTACCATACAGGTCTGATTGGTGGAGTGCTGCAGAGATGGTTGTTCTTCTGGCAGGTTCTCCTGTCTCCACAGAGAAATGCTGGAGCTCTGTCAGAGTGACCATCGGTCTCTTGGTCACCTCCCTGACTAAAGTACTTCTCCCCCAGTTGCTCAGCTTGGCCGGGCGGCCCACTCTAGGAAGAGTCCTTGGGACCTTCAATGCTGCAGAAATGTTTCTGTACACCTCCCCAGATCTGTGCCTTGATACAATCCTGTCTCGGAGGTCTAAAGACAATACCTTGGACTTCATGGCTTGGTTTGTGCTCTGACATGCACTGTTATCTGTGGGACCTTATATAGACAGGTGTGTGTCTTTCCAAACTTCTTTCATGTTGTCATTATGGGGTATTGTTTGTAGAATTTTGATGAAAATATTGAATTTAATCTTTTTTCATTTAATTTTGGAATAAGGCTGTAACATAACAAAATGTGGAAATAGTGCTGTGAATACTTTCCGAATGCACTGTATATATTTAAGCTTTATGTTTCTTATAAATGATTTAAGGACAGTGGGAGGTAAAGGTCATGTGTTAAGGACACTTACCTCTGTGTTGTCTTTTCCAGACTCAACCCCCCTAAACATGTTCCTGAAGCACAGCAGTACCATTAATTCTATTTTTTCAGTCCATTTGCTCTCTATTTTGGACACTGTTGTTTCCTGAGGGGAATTCGTTATTACAAGTGGCATACCTGTAGATTTCTATTCTCTGTCTTGACCACATAGACTTCTGTTCTCACAATTAATTCTCATAACATAGCAGGGAGTGGAATCAGAAAGTGGACCGACCAGAAGTCAGTGGGTACATGGGCAAATCAGTTGTATAGGGGATGATTTACTAAAGGCAAATAGACTGTTCACTTGGGAAGTGAATTCTCCATAGAGCTTAGTGAATAAGGTGAAACTCTGTTAACTTCCATCACCCAATCATGTGCAAGTAAAAATGCTGTTTTTTTATTCTTAGAACATGGTTGGGGATTCTTTGCAAATTGAAATTTCACCACATTCACTAACCTCTGGGGAAGTTCCCTTGCACAGTGGAACTCCCCTTACAAAGTGAAAAGCCTATTTGCTCTTAGTAAATCAACTCCATTCCTTGCATTTCTATTTATACCAATACAGCAAACTTTGACTCAGGTGGTGATAGTCTACAGGTATCACTGTACAAACACTAAAATGTTTGCCTAAAGCCATAGCAACCAGATTTTCTCTTCTATGGGAAAATTGTGTTCAACCCTTATCAGTGTGATTGACAGGATTATTCAAGAAAATGAATGAATCACTCTCAGCAATACAGCTGGAAGTACATTGTGATGACACAATTATGTAACTACACACATACAGTTTCTCTGTCTAGTCAAGGGAGAGTCTAAACAGTATCAGGTTAATGATTTGTTTTATTTACCAGACACATCAACAAATCCTCTTTTTGAAATTAGGCAAATATGACACTTTCTAGGTTAGTCCCAATTCTCTGATTGTCTTAAATTGCCAGACCCAGTGATTCTTTTGCCGCGTACACACGAGCAGACTTTACGGCAGACTTTGCCCGGCGGACAGGATTTCGTCGGACAATTCGATCCTGTGTGGGCTCCAGCGGACTTTGTTTTCTCAAAAGTTGGACGGACTTAGATTTGAAACATGTTTCAAATCTATCCGACGGGCTCGAGTCCGGTCGAAAAGTCCATTCGTCTGTATGCTAGTTCGACGGACATAAAGCCACGCTAGGGCAGCTATTGGCTACTGGCTATGAACTTCCTTATTTTAGTCCGGTCGTACGTCATCACGTACGAATTCGACGGACTTTGGTTGATTGTGTGTAGCAAGTCCATTCATTCAGAAAGTCCGTCGTAAAGTCCGTTGAAAAGTCCGCCGGGCAAAGTCTGCCGTAAAGTCCGCTCGTGTGTACGCGGCATTTGATTCGCACAGTGATTCACTCTTTTCTATGTCCAATGATTTTGGCTGTTATATTTACAAAGGACTGATTAAAGAAATGGCAGCTCACATCAATGCACAAATACACTAATATAGTTATAAAAAAGGTAATTATAAGGATGGGGAATCAGTTACTCTATTTATATAACAGACTTACCTACCTATTCACCAACATCTGTAGTAGAATATTCACCATTCATTTTGCCAGTTAGAACATTGGATATCCTAGTTTCGATGGAAAGTAGTAAATTGAGAAGAATTTAGACAGATATAAATCTTATGTTTAATGGGCAAAACTAGGACTAGAAAGGTGATATTAGTTAATTGATTTAAAAAGATCAAGGGATGGCTTTTTAATAATGAGTTAAATAGGAGCATAATTGAAAACAGAGGAAAGATACCAGAAAATAGGGAGACATTAAAGCCCTTGGTTGATGCGTTATCCTATAAGCAGTTATAATTTAGATCTCAAAGAATGATGGTTCTAGAGTACAGAAATTATGATAGGCAAAAATATTGTATACTCTTTTCAAGCAAAGACAAATGGGGTATATTAGAAACTGAATAATGAACAGGAACAGGCCAAGATGCGATCCAATCCATCTATGGGCAGGCTGATCCATCAATTGACTTAGGTACAATCAGTATGTTGGATTTTTAGCATGCGATTATTGCCAGCAGCTATAGCCGCTAGCACTAATCACTATGTTCGCCTGGCTACTGGCAGGGATGGCTGCCCTCACCCATGGTTACAGGAAGTAAAATCGCATAATCTGTGGCTGGCTTTAAAGTGGTTGTAAAAGTAGAAGTTTTTTTTTTTTACCTTAATGCATTCTATGCATTAGGGTTAAAAACCTTCTGTGTGCAGCCCCCCAAGCAACCCCTTATACTTACCTGAGCCTGATCTCAATCAAGTGCTGTGTCACCAGAGCTGCGGCTTTCTTGGCTCTGTCTCTACTTACTGGACATGGAGGCAGCAGTGGGAGGCATTGGCTTTTGCTGCGGTTAGTCACAGCCTGTGAGGAGAGAGCGTGTGGGGGGGGGGGGGGGGGGTTGGTATTTGGTTGAGTCATGTTATACTGCATGTCAGTGGATACACAGTGCAGCTCAGGAGCGAGTATGCATAAATGCCTCCATAGCAAGACACTTGCTATGGGGAATCTCAGAAGTGGGGAAGAGAGCCAGCGGGGGTCCCCAGATGAGTAGGATCGGGGCTGCTCTGTGCAAACCATGGCAGGTGAGTATAACATATTTGTTATTTTAAAAAAAGAAGGGTTACAATCACTAAACAGTGAGGGTAGTATAGGCTTTCATAACTGAAGGGCTAAAATTACCAATAGATATAGAGGATGATTTGACACACAGGCATGCTTTAAGTGCTGAAAAGCCATTCTTAGCAAAAAAACATGGAGGAGGGAGATCTATATTCAGCATAGTATGAACTTAGACTAAATAAATAAGAATTGGTTACAAAAGTTGAAGAGCATCTATAAATGTACAATCATTTCCCAAACCAACTGAAGCCAACCGTAACTTACTACCTCAGGCAATTACCATTTTACTGCCTTCATTAGTGAACTAAATATTTTGAAAATGGCTCAGGATAACTAGCCAGCAAGTAAAACAAAAGCAGAGAAACAGGATTGTTTGGAAGGGACAAAGAATCCTTGTATATAGGAAACGCTGTTTCAGGTTAGCATGTTTGTAGGCAGGCTGAAAATGTATGTGCAGTTAGTGGTCCAGCAGCCGGCCTAGGCTGGAGAAAGGGTTAAACATTTACAGCTTGGTTCCTGGGCTTTTGGGTCCCATTGACCCACCTATGATATAAAAAGGGGGACAGCCAAGATCTGAGGACTCTGGAGAACAGGAACGTGGGTATAGGTGTATTGCAGACTGACCTGCGGGTGCAAGAGTGGCACAGAAGAAACCAGGGATCACAGACAGCCACCCAGCCATGGACAATGCCATTATGGACTCTCACCTCATGGAGGTATGCCTGGGCTACTACGCTATCTTAGTTAGGATCAGGGAAAGGACGTTGTTCATTTTGTACTGTCATGCTGCATTTTTACAGTATTAACTGTTATGAGCCTGGTCTGAAGTTATTCAAAGAGGGGAGCATGTTATAAACTAATACACTTCAAATTTTTACACAGAATCTATTTCACTCCTGCCAGAATTGCAGCAATTTACCCTTCGAACTCCCCGGAATGTTGGAGATGTGGTTTTTCACCGGCTGATGCACATCTTCTGGGAATGTCCTCAAATTAGGCCCCTCTGGGAGGGGGTGGTCTCATGCATCTCATATTTACTGAAGATCCCTATCCCAATTTCAATTAAGGTTTGTCTATTAGGTCTGGTTGAGGAGGTGGTTGCTTCAACGGCTCCTAGAACATTACTAATCATTAGGGATGAGCTTCGTGTTCGAGCTGAACCCATGTTCGACTCGAACATCGGCTGTTCGGTCGTTCGCCGAATTGCGAACGATATGGGTCGTTCGCGCCAAATTCGTGTGGTGCGTCACGGCCCATAATTCACTGCGGCATCGCAGTGCATTGCTTGCTGATGATTGGCCAAGCATGCACTATGACCCGCATGCTTGGCCAATCACAGCGCCGCCTGAACAGAGAGCCGTAATTGGCCAAAGCCAAGGAGGCTTTGGCCAATTATGGCTCAGGGGATTTAGTACACGCCCCACACTATATAAGGCCGCCTGCACGGCAGCCCTGTGCAGTGTGTTCCGGTGTGCTTAGAGAGAGAGAGAGACAGTGTCATTTCATTTGAGTTAGCTAGATTAGACAGGACAGTCAGTCAGTTAGCTGCACTTAAAGTGTATTGTGTATATATATGCATCCCAGGTGTTGCATATATATATATATATATATACACTGTATTCAGTTTAGCTAGATCCGTTCCTGTTATCTTCTAGACTATTTACATTTAGTGCAGTGCGTCCTGCTCATAGTGTTCAGCTAGATCCGTTCCTGTTATCTTCCTACTGACAGGCAGGCTTGTCTTGTTACAGTATTTACAGCTACCTAAAGAAAATTACTGGTGTTCTTTTGATCCTATTAGTACCACGGTCAGGCAGCTAAACTATTTACAGTTAGTGCAGTGCGTCCTGCTCACAGTGTTCAGCTAGATCCGTTCCTGTTATCTTCCTACTGACAGGCAGGCTTGTCTTGTTACAGTATATAAAGCTACCTGAAGAAAATTACTGGTGTTCTTTTGATCCTATTAGTACCACGGTGAGGCAGCTAGACTATTTACATTTAGTGCAGTGCGTCCTGCTCACAGTGTTCAGCTAGATCCGTTCCTGTTATCTTCCTACTGACAGGCAGGCTTGTCTTGTTAAAGTATTTACAGCTACCTAAAGAGAATTATTGGTGTTCTTTTGATCCTATTAGTACCACGGTCAGGCAGCTAGACTATTTACATTTAGTACAGTGCGTCCTGCTCACAGTGTTCAGCTAGATCCGTTCCTGTTATCTTCCTACTGACAGGCAGGCTTGTCTTGTTACAGTATATAAAGCTACCTGAAGAAAATTACTGGTGTTCTTTTGATCCTATTAGTACCACGGTCAGGCAGCTAGACTATTTACAGTTAGTGCAGTGCATCCTGCTCACAGTGTTCAGCTAGATCCGTTCCTGTTATCTTCCTACTGACAGGCAGGCTTGTCTTGTTACAGTATATAAAGCTACCTTAAGAAAATTACTGGTGTTCTTTTGATCCTATTAGTACCACGGTCAGGCAGCTAGACTATTTACAGTTAGTGCAGTGCGTCCTGCTCACAGTGTTCAGCTAGATCCGTTCCTGTTATCTTCCTACTGACAGGCAGGCTTGTCTTGTTACAGTATATAAAGCTACCTGAAGAAAATTACTGGTGTTCTTTTGATCCTATTAGTACCACGGTCAGGCAGCTAGACTATTTACATTTAGTGCAGTGCGTCCTGCTCACAGTGTTCAGCTAGATCCGTTCCTGTTATCTTCCTACTGACAGGCAGGCTTGTCTTGTTACAGTATATAAAGCTACCTGAAGAAAATTACTGGTGTTCTTTTGATCCTATTAGTACCACGGTCAGGCAGCTAGACTATTTACAGTTAGTGCAGTGCGTCCTGCTCACAGTGTTCAGCTAAACCTACAAATTAGTGGGGTGCGTCCACCTCACAGTGTTCAGCTAAAGCTACCTGTAGAAGGTTGGTGGTGTTCTCATACTACAGGCAGGCAGTTGATTTTGCTAGCTGCAGTATATATATATATATATATATATATATATCCCAGCTTAGTGCAGCTACAGGCCATTAGTATATCTGGAAGGCCAAGAAGGAGAGGCAGACAGTCACAAGCCAATAAGAGAGGGCAAGCAGGCTCTGTGTCTAGTGCTGGTCGTGGAGACGGTGCATCCTCATCAGCACATGGCCATGGGACACGCTTGGCCTTTTTTTCGGCAGCTGGCCGTGTTGAGCCGCAACATGCGGAAGACTTGGTCGAGTGGATGACCAAGCCGTCCTCATCCTCCTCATCCTCTCTCACCCATGCCCAGGGTGCTTTGTCTGGCAAAGCAGCGGCCTCTTCCCTTGGCTCAATGTCATCAGTGACTCCTTCCCTAGCTCCACCATGTCCTCCTGAGGAGTCCCTCGAACTGTTTGACCACAGTGTTGGGTACATGCTCCAGGAGGATTCCCAGCGTTTGGAAGGCTCTGATGATGATACTGAGCTCGATGAAGGCAGTAACATGAGCACGGACAGAGGGGGTGCCCAAGAAGGACAGCAATCTGGCAGTCATGCTCCCCCTGCTGCAACATACTGCCAGGTTTGCTCCAGTGATGAGGAGGGAGGGGATGATGAGGTCACTGACTCAACGTGGGTGCCTGATAGGAGAGAGGAGGAGGAGGAGGAGGAGGCGGCACATCACCAACGAGGCAGGATGCCCTCCAGGGGCCAGCCTAAGGGCAGCACATTGACTGCATCACATGTGCAGGGCGCTGCAGTCTCTGCGCGTTATTCAAAAAGTTCTTTGGTGTGGGCCTTCTTTGAGACGAGTGCATCAGATCGCACAGCTGCTATTTGCAACATATGTCTCAAGCGTATCTAACGTGGCCAAAACATCTCCCGCTTGGGTACCACATGCTTGACCAGACATATGTTGACCTGCCATGCAGTTCGTTGGCAAGCGCATCTAAAAGACCCACACCAAAGAACAAAGAGGACCTCTCCTTGCTCCTCATCAGCTGAGATTTCCAACCCCACTAGACCTTCAGTCCTCTCTGAGACCTGCACTGAGAGGAATGAAGGTGTAGAATTAGGTGTGTCACAGCCAAGTACTTGTGGGCAATCTGCTTTTGGTACACCGACGTCAGATTGTACCAGGCAAATTTCCCTGCCCCAGCTGCTGCACCGCCGAAAGAAGTTTGCTCCCAGCCATCCACATGCCCAGCGGTTGAATGCTAGCTTGGCAAAATTGCTAGCACTTCAACTGCTGCCTTTTCAGTTGGTAGACTCTGCCCCCTTCCGTGAGTTTGTGGAATGTGCGGTTCCTCAGTGGCAGGTACCCAAACGCCACTTTTTCTCACGGAAGGCGATTCCGGCTCTCAACCGGCATGTGGAAGGCAATGTCCATGCCTCGCTGGACAGGGCAGTCAGTGGTAAGGTGCATATTACCGCTGACTCATGGTCCAGCAGGCATGGACAGGGACGTTACCTAAGTTTCACGGCGCATTGGGTGACTCTGCTGGCAGCTGGGAAGGATGCAGGACAAGGTGCAGTAGTGTTGGAGGTTGTTCCGCCACCACGCCTCCAAAATGCTAATGATTGTGACACACCTCTCTCCTCCACCCCCTCCTCTTCTTCTTCCTCCATGGCCTCTTCCTCGGAACCAGCGGTGCTCCGTAGTCATTCAAGGGGCTATGCAAGTACGCAGGCCAAAAGATGCCATGCGGTGCTTGAGCTGGTGTGCTTGGGGGACAGGAGCCACACTGGGGCAGAGGTTCTGTCAGCTCTGCAGGGGCAGGTTCAGAGGTGGTTGACGCCACGCCAACTTAAGGCAGGAATGGTGGTTTGCGACAATGGCACCAACCTCCTTTGGCTCACGTCCTTAACTTGGTGGTGCAGCGGTTCTTGGGCAGGTACCCGGGCTTACAGGATGTCCTGAGGCAGGCCAGGAAAGTCTGTGTGCATTTCCGCCGGTCATATAATGCCAGTGCTCGGCTGACGGACCTCCAAAAGGAGTTTAACCTGCCCAAGAACCGCCTAATCTGTGACATGCCCACCAGGTGGAACTCAACGTTGGCCATGCTGCAGCGGCTGCACACGCAGCAGAGGGCCATCAATGAGTTCCTGTGCGACTATGGCACCAGGACAGGGTCAGGGGAGCTTGGTTTTTTTCCCCACGCCAGTGGGCCATGATCGTGGATGCACTGTCCTGTCACCATTTGAGGAGGCCACGAGGATGGTGAGCAGTGACAGTGCATGCATCAGTGACACTGTCCCTCTTGTCCACCTGTTGGAGCACACGCTGCGTGGAATAATGGACAGGGCACTTGAGGCAGAACAGAGGCAGGAAGAGGAGGACTTCCTTAGCTCTCAAGCTCTCAAGGCCCCCTTTATCCAGACAGTGTTCCTGCGTGCCCGCCGATCACACAGGAAGAGGAGGAGGAGGAGGAGGAGGAGGAGGAGGAGGAGGAAGATTGTGTCAGTATGGAGGTGGAGTCTGGCACTCAGCATCAGCAGCAGTCTTTAAGGGATCAGTCCCAAGAAACACATGGACTTGTACGTGGCTGGGAGGAGGTGGCTGCGGACCATGTCGTCCTTAGTGACCCAGAGGACTCCGGACCGAATGCCTCAGCAAACCTACGCTGCATGGCCTCCCTGATCCTGCAAAGCCTGCGTAAGGATCCTCGTATTCGTGGTATCAAGGAGAAGGACCAATACTGGCTGGCAACCCTCCTTGATCCACGTTACAAGGGTAAGGTTGCGGACCTTATCTTGCCATCGCAGAGGGAGCAGAGGATGAAACATCTTCGGGAGGCCTTGCAGAAAGGTCTGTGCAACGCGTTCCCAGAGACTGGGAGGTTACAAACTCCTGTTTCTGAACAACGTGTTGCTGAGGCTTCGGTCAGTCAAAGAAGGAGCGGTGGAGAAGGTGGCCGTCTGACCGATGCGTTCAGACAATTTTTTGATCCGCAGCTCCAAGGTATGATCGGTTCCAGCAACCATCGCCAGCGTCTGTTTTACATGGTGCAGGAATACCTAGGGGCAAGATCAGACTTGGACACCTTTCCCACCGAAAATCCTCTGGGTTACTGGGTCTTGAGGATGGATCACTGGCCAGAGCTTGCACAGTATGCAATTGAGCTACTGGCCTGTCCTGCATCCAGCGTTCTTTCGGAACGCACATTCAGTGCTGCTGGAGGCGTGGTAACCGATCACAGGGTGCGTCTGTCCACTGACTCGGTCGATCGACTGACCTTCATAAAAATGAATCAGTCTTGGATCACCACCAGCTACCAAGCACCTGATGCTGATGTAACCGAATAATTTTTTTTGAAATCTCAGATCCCTTCAAAGACTGCCTATGCTGATGCTGAGTGACTATCCCTGAGTAATTATCCTCTTCCTCCTCAATCATCACGCTGATAGCTTGTAAGAACATTTTTGGTTCTGGGCGCCACCACCAGTGCCTAAGGCACAATTTTTCAGCCCCTGTTTAAGAGGGGCGTGTAATTACAATTTTTGATGTAATACTTTGCAGCAGGGCTCGTTCCTGCATTCCAACTAGAGTGTCTGTGAGGGGTTGCAGTGTTGTGGCACCAGCACCAGTGCCCAAGGCCCAATTTTTCTGCTCCTGTCTAACAGGGGCGTGTAATTACAATTTTTGATGCAATACTTTGCAGCAGGGCTCGTTCCTGCATTCCAACTAGTGTCTGTGAGGGGTTGCAGTGTTGTGGCACCAGCACCAGTGCCCAAGGCCCAATTTTTCTGCTCCTGTCTAACAGGGGCGTGTAATTACAATTTTTGATACAATACTTTGCAGCAGGGCTCGTTCCTGCATTCCAACTAGAGTGTCTGTGAGGGGTTGCAGTGTTGTGGCACCAGCACCAGTGCCCAAGGCCCAATTTTTCTGCTCCTGTCTAACAGGGGCGTGTAATTACAATTTTTGATGCAATACTTTGCAGCAGGGCTCGTTCCTGCGTTCCAACTAGAGTGTCTGTGAGGGGTTGCAGTGTTGTGGCACCAGCACCAGTGCCTAAGGCCCAGTTTTTCAGCCCTTGTTTAACAGGGGCGTGTAATTACAATTTTTGATGCAATACTTTGCAGCAGGGCTCGTTCTCGCGTTCCAACTAGAGTGTCTGTGAGGGGTTGCAGTGTTGTGGCACCAGCACCAGTGCCTAAGGCCCAATTTTTCTGCCCCTGTCTAACAGGGGCGTGTAATTACAATTTTTGATGCAATACTTTGCAGCAGGGCTCGTTCCTGCGTTCCAACTAGAGTGTCTGTGAGGGGTTGCAGTGTTGTGGCACCAGCACCAGTGCCTAAGGCCTAATTTTTCAGCTCCTGTTCAACAGGGGCATGTAATTACAATTCTTGATCTAATATTTCACAGCAGGGCCCTGTGAGGGCTTACAGTGTTGTGGCCACAGCAACACCTAAGGCCCAAATTTCTGCTGAGTATTTAGGGCAGGACCCTACTTTCAAACATCTAACTTACAAACGACTCCTACTTGAAAACGGAAGGAGACAACAGGAAGTGAGATGAAATCTACCCCTAGGAAGGGAAATTCTCTCCTGTAAGAGTTAATATGGGAAAAAAATTCTCCTTTCCACTGATGCTTTCCAATCCTTGTTCCACAAAAAAACCCAAATTTTCAAAAAACATTTTTCATTGGGACAAAAAGTGAGGTGAAATCTTCTGAAGAGGAGGAAAGACAGCAAAACAAATGTCACAGGGGTGATAACCCTTCCCTATGTTTTCCAAAAAGCTTAAAAAAGATTTTTTGGCTGGAGCTAAACACGTTAAAAATGTACCCGTTCAAAATGACAAAGAGATTCTACTTAACAACAAACCTACAGTCCCTGTCTTGTTTGCACCGCCTGTATACTGCTGTTCAGAGTATATAGGGCCTGGTGGCCCCACACCTTTCCTTATTTTAATTTGGGTGCGGGGTTCCCCTTAATATCCATACAAGACCCAAAGGGCCTGGTAATGGACTGGGGGGTACCCATGCCGTTTGTCTCACTGATTTTCATCCATATTGCCATGACCCGACATTACATTAAACCCGCAAGCAGTTTTAAATGAGATTTTTTCCTTTAAAAATGACATTTGGTGCAGGGATTGTTCTAAACACAGGAAACACGCGTCACTTTACAGGCATACTATAGACACCCCCCAGGTACGATATTTAAAGGAATATTTCACTTTTTTTTTTTTTACTTTAAGCATCATTAAAATCACTGCTCCCGAAAAAACGGCCGTTTTTAAAAGTTTTTTTTGCATTGATACATGTCCCCTGGGGTAGGACCCGGGTCCCCAAACCCTTTTTAGGACAATACCATGCAAATTAGCCTTTAAAATGAGCACTTTTGATTTCGAACGTTCGAGTCCCATAGACGTCAATGGGGTTCTAACGTTCGTGCGAACTTTCGGTCCGTCCGCAGGTTCTGGTGTGAACCGAACCGGGGGGTGTTCGGCTCATCCCTACTAATCATATTATTTTTCTACGGGAGGAAGGCTATACTATTGAAATGGGGGTCTTCCATGCCTCCAGGTATACCCTTTTGGAAGGGAATGGTGAATTTTATGCTCCCTTACTATAAAGCAACCTACCTTTCCAGGGGGTGTGAAAAAAAATTGAATAAAGTGTGGCAAGCATGGCTTAATTCAGATACTACTGCTGGATAGGTCTGTTTAATGTATTGTCCCCTGTAATCATAAGTTAAAATCATAATTGTTTAAAATTCTATACGGTCTTCCATTTCTGTTAAGGGGGTTGGCATTGTAATGGTAAATATACGCTTTGGGTTTAACAGTTTTGGAGGGTTAATTGGCTGTGCAGTACCTGGGCATTATTTCAGCCATTGGGATATATCTTTGAGATGCAAGGTGAATGTCCTGTCCAAAGATGGACGTGAACTGAGGTATAGGTTGTTGGGGGGAGGGGTGGGGGGCTAGGGGGGGGAAATGTGCTTAGTCAGTTACCAATGTTAGGCTAGACTGATATATAGAGTTAGGAATGAACAGGTTGGTCATGGAGTGATCTGGCAGTGTGTCAGGGTCACTCCTTTGTTAATTTTTATGTTTGTTTGTTAAAAAAAAGCAAAAATTTCAATAAAAATAATAAAAAAAAAAAAATAAAAAAAAAGAGGGGAGCATGTTGGTTCTGGCGTATTCCAAAATACCTGGGTCGGTAAAGATGTAGGGTATGAACTAACACTACTACAAAGGGGTTAGATGGGAAATGACAAGAAAAAGGGTGTAGTTGCTATTGATAACTAAGCAAAAAAAACAAGGTACAAGCAACCAGTCATAAGGCGTAGTGCCTGGTAAGGTGACAAGTCGTTCTGTGGCGAGGGGGCCTATGTTTTGGCTCCCTCCTCAGCAGTTGGTATCCAACTAGATCCTAACCTGCGTTACGGAGATCAATGGCCTAATAGCAAGGTACAGGAAGGAAAGAGTTACGTGAGAGCACGCATGACATTCATGCTAAGTCAGGGCCGGACAAGACATTGTGCTGCCTGGGCCCAAGAATGAAATGCTGCCCCCCCCCCCAAAAAAAAAAAAATCACGCCCACCAAAAAGCCCCCACATTCATTATTTTATATGAAGATAATTAAAACTAAAATTCAATTTATTAGAAAATCTGATTTACATGCAACAGCACCTTGTCCATATGGAAAATGATGTCACAAACCATTAGGTGCAAATCCAAACCTTTTTTTGTTTATAGCACAAAGAATAAAACGGCAGAGGTGATCCAATACCACCAAAAGAAAGTTCTATTTGTAGGAAAAAAAGGACATAAATTTTGTTTGGGTACAGCGTTGCACGACCGCGCAATTGTCAGTTGAACCTCCCAACTAAAAAGTTGTTGCACTTGAAGTTAATTTGTATTGCAATTTTTTGTAGAGGAGTTTCCACCATCCCTGCTAAGTTTCATTTCTTATGTCTTGTTCTCAGTTTGAATTAGATGTGAAGTTGCATATCACAGAGACTGGTATTGTGGTAATATTGAAGTTTATTGAGATTTCCATACATTAGAGGGTTTCACCATTATTGTTAAGTTATTGATTAGTAAGTTAAGGCTGCACTTTTTTTTTGTGGTGTGAGAACACGTAAGTGCTTAGCAGCAAGCCTTTTACTGACACTTTGTTATTTTACATCCAGTAGTTTATTGTAAATAGTAGAGTGGTGATTACCTATTATACTAAAGATTGGCATGTGGAATTAATAAACATTAATGGATTTTAGTTGTGCCCCACTAGGCTGCTGATTGGTACTGATTGGCAGCACTGAGTGTTGTTGTGTACGGCGACGGTGCGCCTTCTTGCCCGACGGCATGCACTAGTGTGACCTGCAGGGGTGGTTATGGTAATTGGGGCGATTTGTGGTGCTTTTTCGCCTGCGGTGTGTTATATCCTGCTGACCTGATGGAGCTTGTTAGAGTTGTTGATCTGCATCGCGCCTCACATGCACCCCCTGTTAGTTTTGTGGCCTTAGCTCATCCCGTCTCCTTCATCCCAAGTTGAGGTGTTGTCGCATCTCAGTCAAGGATCAGACACACCAGAGTTCTGGAGGTAAAAAATAAGTTGTTGGGGTGTAGCAAGATGGCCACCACTACGCCTAGGAGTTTTGCTGAAAACTGCCCTTTGTGTGGCTGTGCAGGCAGGAGTTCTCTCGTTGAGGTCTGCAGGTGGCAGTCAGACAGGCTAGGCATCTCTGATAATATTGCAGGGGGCGATTTAGGCTCAGAGGGGTTAGAAAAGTCCTAGTAACGCTGCAGCCAGGTGGAGCAAGATGGCAGCCACACGAGGCCATGGGGACAGGGCCTCGGCTGCCACTTGTGCCACAAATGGAGAAGGTACCTCAGCAAACTCCGACTAGTGACTCGCTCTGTCCGATCGGGATGTTCCTGATGAGCAGTGAGGCATGGAACGGGCACAGGAGAGATGAGGTGGCCACGGGCGTCCGCTGGGGTGCAGCAAGAAGGCTGCGACTCACCTAAGGGAACCGTGATGCTTTATCTGGCTGGCACACAGGAGCAGTATCGTGTGGGCCGCCGGCCGCGGGTGTCTGGCTGAACTGTCCCGATGATGTTGTGATGAGGGAGCCGGGCACAGGAGTGCCAGGAATGCCAAGATGAGGGCAATGTTACTGCTGTCGGGTGGACCAAGATGGCCGCCACTCCCCGTGTATAGGCTGGAGCCGCGGATTGTCTCTCAGATGGCTGGAGCAGCGTGGAGCGCCGCGCTGACAGCCCCAGGTGGTTCCCCGATGGGCTGGGGGACCCTGGGGACCGTGGAGAGATCCAGTTAGGGCTGCTGGGGAGTGCAGGATATTAGATGTGCCTCTGGATTGCTGGAGCTCTTTACCTACACGTCTGCCTAGACCAACATCCGGTCATGCCCCCCCCCCATAGGAACTGTTAACAGGACCAGGACCAAGATTCATTGCTGGATGTATGATTAATTCTGGATTCAGGGCAATAGTGCAAATGGTAAGTCAGCTGACCAAAGGTTTTTGAAGTTTTCCATTTGTCTTTAAACACTATTCTGCCTACCCAAAAAAACATACATGCACCCTATACCTCTTCTATATAGCATACTTCCAAACTTTCTGAGATGACCAGGTGGCACACATTTAGCACTAAATATTTAGGAGAGAAGCTTTGCCAATATCAGTCATGTGGACTATATGGAATTAATGCATAAAAAAAAATCAGTTAAACCCAATGGCTCTTTTTTCACCAATCCTTTTTCTTTATTCTAATGATTGAAAATGTGTATCATAGATTGAAACTTTCCTATGTGCAGCAGTTTCCTGTAATAAAACCAGTCACTCCTGCTCTTTTTTCTTGTACTGGGTGACTGGCAGGGCTGCTGATAAGGCAGTATAGCCAGCTCTCCTGTACTGGGCCCGGGGCCCATCAGTTTGGGGGGAGGGGCAGTCACCTGCTGAGCAGGAGGGCTGGTTGTACTGTCTTATTGCAGATACCAATCCTCTTCTGCCTTCCCCTGCAACTCTGCCAGCTTCTCCCTCCAGCTGCACTACAGGGGAGTGGTTCTGCACAATCTGCTGCCCGGGCCCCCCTGTGTGCCCCTTTCCCCCACAGCGTTGTTGGCTTCTCTACTCTCCTCTCTTGCAGGAAGCTGCTGCGGACACACAGGAGAATGTTTCAGGATGGAGAATGGGGGAAAGGGCCAGTAAATATATACTTTATTGTCCCCTTCCTTTTCTGAATGAACACAGTGAGTGATCGGTACGAATCACCTCTGTGTCCATTCATCACTGAAGCATAGTAAACTGTGATTACTATGCTTCTGTATGTGAATAAGCAAGAAGTTTTACAGCGTTTCCAATTCATTCATCTTTACAACTGAGGCTGCAAAGAAAGGGACTGTCCTCAGTCACCTCTGGCGGGGGGGGGGGGGGGGGAGGGGGGCTGTCAGGTAGGCTGTATGGGGCTCTGTGATTTCTAACAGCATCCCTGGTGACTGGTCTTGTCTCTGCCCCCTCCTCTAGTTTTCTACAGGCAGTCTGTAATGGGTCCACAGCTCAGCCCTCTGCACAGGCTATTTACAGCATAGCAATAACATCTTCTAATTTTACAAGGTAATATATGGGTTTGAAAAGGTATTTTGTGCGCATAATGTGGAATTGTATCATCTGGGTCTATTGAGGAATATATTTTAAAAAAGTTTTTGTGCCCAGAGTTCAGATTTAACTTAACACCTATTATACACCAGTAACTTGAAGGAAAATGGAAGAAAATGTTAATTTCGACCCCCACCCAAGTTAATGTAAGGATAAACAGAAATCCAAGTATTAAGATATGATACAAAATCTATGTCCTGTCTCCTCATCCTTCTTCCTAAATTTAAACATTCCTGTGGAGACTTATGAATCTGACAAAATGGAAAACTTTATTTTCTGTATGAAATTGTGTTTTGTCATGAAGCAGTTATTATACCATGCGTTTCTCTACATAACAAATACATTTTATAGACAGGGGGGATTTCTCCAACTGTCAAGTTTTCCAATGTCTATTTCAGCAAAGACTTACCAATATTAATACAGGTATATTACATTTTATAAATAGATCATTCATTCAGGCACAAGCAGTGAAGTAACTATACACAACAGTGACCAATACCAAAATTGAAATTCTAAAGCTGGCCTTACATTATACAATTTTCCTATTCAATTTCCATTAGATTTACCTTCAACTATGTAGTGCAAGGGCCTGCCTGATTGCATGTAAATTAAAAGTGTTTGTGTTTGACCTCATATTTGTATGGTTTTGGTAAATCTAAAGGACAATTGTACAAGCAAATTGTATAATATATGGTCAGCCTAAGCCTCACCACCACAATAAGCAAGCTTTGCATATCTGGATTTAGTAGTCAGAAAATAGATAAAGAGTATTAGCAGCAGTGTAGTGGAGAGGCATAGAAGTGCCCTGTTGCAGTTCCCTTGTACCACACTAGGTGCCGGTGAAGGAGATAGTGAGGTAAACACTGGGCTCTTTAGGCTTTAAGGTACTTTATGCCCTGCTCCTGTTTGTGAAAGGGCACTCTTTATATAGCAGAGTCTGGAAGCTCCCCAGGTCCCTTGTAGCTTACTAAGAAGGATTTGTATTTCTGGAGGTGACTGACTTGGTACCAATTATGCAGGCAGGAGGCTTAGACAGCAATGCTTCCCTTTCTTGGGGAGACGGGGATTCAGCCAGTCGGGCTACCACACATCAAGTTTTGTGGACTATCTTGTTGCATGATGACAGGACTTGGGGATAACCCTCCAGAGCATATAGGTCGTGCAGCCCTCTTTTTCCCCTATTTGAACTGTTTTGTCTCTATCAGTTTGTAACTAAAGGATAGGCCGCCGTCTGGAAATCCAAATGAACTGCCTGTAAGCTTGTTGCTCTTATTTAGTAAAGGCCAAGAACTAAAGGCATCTATGGTGTGGACAATCCATTCTTCCTGATCATCTAAATGGGATTGAAAGCAAACTTGTGCACAATGGGCTGCAATGTAGTCTGAGGTCCTGGACTGGAGAAGTATGAACTGCTCAGCTGCAGGAACATTGGTTAGGCCAGTCTGGGTGCCATCCTGAGTGTCCTGCTATGCACAGCAAAGTATGCTGAGAACCTGACCATTCCAATACTAACATATCTGGGTAAATGCAGTAAGACCAGACAGTGAAAGGGCTAAGGAACTCCTTCACTTCTTAGCCATGGGACACAAGGGAGGCATGCCACCAAGCACACCTTTGCTGTTACACAATAGCAATAATAAGTAATAATAATAATAATAATAACAACATTGTTATTTTACATTTTGACATAGTGGTGCTGTATACAATTACACTAAAACACTGATACAAAACTGTGCTTCCTTGTAGAGCTATAGACCTCAGCTGTTTTGTCAGTGTTTAGGGATTTTTTTTTTAAATTAGACATTCATAGAACTGGCTGGACTTCACCAAAAGCTCTGCAAGGCAATAAATCTCCCTCAGATGGAGAAGAGGACCTGACTTAGACACACAGCTGACTTTACAGCAGCTACAGTGGGGATGGAAAGTATTCAGACCCCCTTCCATTTTTCACTCTTTGTTATATTGCAGCCATTTGCTAAAATCATTTAAGTTCATTTTTTTTCCTCATTAATGTACACACAGCACCCCATATTGACAGAAAAACACAGAATTGTTGACATTTTTGCAGATTTATTAAAAAAGAAAAATGGAAATATCACATTGTCCTAAGTATTCAGACCCTTTGCTCAGTATTTACTAGAAGCACCCTTTTGATCTAATACAGCCATGAGTCTTGTTGGGAAAGATGCAACAAGTTTTTCACCATGCTTCACTGTTGGGACTGTATTGGACAGGTGATGAGCAGTGCCTGGTTTTCTCCACACATACCGCTTAGAATTAAGGCCAAAAAGTTCTATCTTGGTCTCATTAGACCAAGGAATCTTATTTCTCACCATCTTGGAGTCCTTCAGGTGTTTTTTAGCAAACTCCATGCGGGCTTTCATGTGTCTTGCACTGAGGAGAGGCTTCCGTCGGGCCACTCTGCCATAAGGCCCCGGCTAGTGGAGGGCTGCAGTGATGGTTGACTTTCTACAACTTTCTCCCATCTTCCGACTGCATCTCTGGAGCTCAGCCACAGTGATCTTTGGGTTCTTCTTTACCTCTCTTACCAAGGCTCTTCTCCCCCGTTAGCTCAGTTTGGCCGGACGGCCAGCTCTAGGAAGGGTTCTGGTCATCCCAAACATCTTCCATTTAAGGATTATGGAGGCCACTGTGCTCTTAGGAGCCTTAAGTGCAGCAGAATTTTTTTGTAACCTTGGCCAGATCTGTGCCTTGCCACAATTCTGTCTCTGAGCTCTTCAGGCAGTTCCTTTGACCTCATGATTCTCATTTGCTCTGACATGCACTGTGAGCTGTAAGGTCTTATATAGACAGGAGTGTGGCTTTCCTAATCAAGTCCAGTTAGTATAATCAAACACAGCTGGACAAAAATGAAGGTGTTGAACCATCTCAAGGATGATCAGAAGAAATGGGCAGCACTTGAGTTAAATATATGAGTGTCACAGCAAAGGGTCTGAATACTTAGGACCATGTGATATTTCAGTTTTTCTTTTTTAATAAATCTGCAAAAACGTCTACAGTTCTGTGTTTTTCTGTTAATATGGGGTGCTGTGTGTACATTAATGAGGAAAAAAAAGAACTTAAATTATTTTAGCAAATGGCTGCAATATAACAAAGAGTGAAAAATTTAAGGGGGTCTGAATACTTTCCATCCCCACTGTATATGAATTTTGCTTGTTGCAATAAAAAAAGAGAGAGCTGTAACTTGTAATGATCTTGAAGACTCATCATGTGCATCTGACATCAGTTCCTATTGACTTGAGATATCACAAAATATCAGGGTGAGCACCAATTGCAGGCTCTCCAACCATTGATGATACATTACTGGACTTGTGTTATCTTGACATGCACAGAAATGTTAAATGTTTGCCTAAACAACCTCCCATCTAAAGCCTGCCATAGGGGGTTTGAGTCCCAGCTGAATCAGCCGAGATTCGAACTATGTATGGGCATCCTGATGGTACTCAAGTTTATCAATTGAGCAATTCATGTACAACCAGCCTGTAAGATTTTTCATGCTGGTGGCAAAAATCACTGTGTGTTCTCGAAGCTAAGATGGCTCCCCCCACCCTGCGCCGGAAAAGCACAATGGCTCTGCGGGAGGGATTCCCCCATCAACCCACGGTTGTGGGGAAAGAGAATTGCTTTATCTCTGACCACCTTAAGCCCCTCAGTTTTGCCCAGAGATGGGCTTTAAGTTTGCAGTATATATTTTTGCTGCTTTCAGGTATTATACCTTTGAATATTTTTGCCAAGAATGCCATAATAAACAGGCCTAAAGATTAGAAATACATTGCGCATCATGACTTTATAGCATTAAAACAAGTCTGGGGCATACCATTAAAGGGAAGCACTTTTGCTAAATTGTAAGAATTTTGCATTGCAGCACAGGGGTTTGTATATAATCCCCTCCCACAATCCAAATTGGCACTGATTTCCTTCCACAATCCAACAGGTGCTGGGGTTTCCTCCCACATTCCTAAAAGATCTCTGGTTTCTTCCCACAATTCAACAGTTGCTCTGGTTTCCTCCCACAACCCAACAGGATCTCTGGTTGCCTCCTACAATCCAAAAGGTGCTTTAGTTTCCTCTTACATTCCAACAGATGCAGTGGTTTTCTACCACAATCCAACAGGTGCACTGTTTTCCTCCAACAATCCAAGGGGCACCGTGGTTTTCTCCCACAATCCAACAGGTGCACTGTTTTCCTGCTACAGTCCAACGGGATCCTTGGTTTCCTCCCACAACCCAACAGGTGAAATGGTTTCCTCCCACAATCCAACAGGTACACTGATTTCCTCCTACATTCCAACAGGGTTCTTGGTTTCCTCCCACAATCCAACAGGTGCACTGGTTTCCTCCTACAATCCACATGATGCTTTGTTTTTTTCCCATAATCTAACTGGTGCTCTGATTTCCTCTCATAATTCAAAAGGTACTATGATTTTCCTCATATAATCCAACAGATGCTTTGATTTTCTTCAACAATCCAACAGGCGCCATGGTTTCCTTCCAGAATTCAACAAGTGCTCCGGTTTCCTTCTACTATCAAACAGGTGCTCTGGTTTCCTCCTACAATACAACAGATGTTCTAATCTTCTTCCACAATATAACAGTGTCCTGGATTCCCCTCACAATCCAACAGGTGCTCTGATCTCCTTCTGCAATTCAAAAACATATCGGGGATTACTTGACATCAAATAAAAATGCTCCTCAAGTTTCTGTGTATGTCTGTAGGAAAAGACATTTGATAGTAAGTTCTTTGGTGACCAGTTGTGCCATAAAGAGCAAGAGACTGTAAAAATGGTATGTTTTATTAAAAACTTATAAAGTCAGCAGGAAAGGAGAGCGTGGTATAAACAAATGTCCCTCTGTCAACATTTCATGCATAATTAATATGATTGCTATTAAGGGTTGAAATGTTTGTGTCTGTTAGAGATCCAACGAGAAACTTTAGTAGAAATTGCAGTATTTGCATAGTAGTTTTACTGTGGTAAAAACAAACCAGGCAGAACATGCCAGTTCATTATATACAAATCAAAACTGTGAAAACTTTGAATGTGTATTGGTCATGGATAAATTATTTTTTAGATAGAGGCATTAACATGATCCAGGGCCAACAAGACCACAGTTTTGAAGTAAGGCCCTACATACTGGACTAAAGACATGGGTAAAATACATATTTATTTACTGTTTTACCTTCAGAAGGATTTGTAATTTTGATCTGCTTATTCATTGCCTAATGAGGAAGCCAAAAGAGCAGAGGTGGCAAAAGAAGTTGGAATGTTGAACCAGGCAGCTGAATTGGTTAAGTGGGATCTACATGTGTCCCCTACCTAGCTGTGTAGTATTGAAAATGTATAAAAATCATAAGACTTTACAGTATTAAACATGATGTAGCACATATGCTTGCCCCTGAAGGTTTATTTTCAACAGCTTTTTTGTCCTTGTCATCTACAGTCATACAAGTGTATGGTATTTGGACCATTAAAACTGCTACAGTGCATGGAAAAAGTAGTCATACCACTTGAAATTTTGTACATGTTGTCCTGTTACAACCAAAAACGTAAATGTATTTTATCGGGATTTTATGTGATAGACCAACACAAAGTGGCACATAGTTGTGAAGTGGAAGGACAATAATAAATTATTTTAATTTTTTTTTTTACAAATAAATATGTGAAAAGTGTGGCATGCATTTGTATTCAGCCCCCCTGAGCTGTGCACACCCAGAGTGTAAAATTTTTGCACATTCTTTTTTGCAAAATAGCTCAAGCTCTGTCAGATTGGATGGAGAGCATCTGTGAACAGCAATTTTCAAGTCTTGCCACAGATTCTCAATTGGATTTAGGTCTGGAATTTGACTGGGCCATTTTAACGCATGAATATGCTTTGAGCTAAATCATTCCATTGTAGCTCTGGCTGTATGTTTAGGGTCATTGTACTGCTGGTAGGTATGCTGGGAACTCA
The DNA here is from genome assembly GCA_037952925.1 of Lithobates clamitans. Classification (NCBI taxonomy): domain Eukaryota; kingdom Metazoa; phylum Chordata; class Amphibia; order Anura; family Ranidae; genus Lithobates; species Lithobates clamitans. Next base: position 2,516,509 of record JBBGZY010000331.1, on the reverse strand, counting down.
GTGTACTCTCCTCCAATGATCAGACTTGTAGTGACAGGCCTTTGCTGCACAGCCATTCACTAGAAAGGCTCCCACCCAGCGCTATATAAATCCTGCATTATAATATTAATAATAATAGGATTTTCAAACTACAAAAATAGGACATAAATAATGTGGCTGGTCCTTTATATAAGATAGACATTCATTCTTCATGTCTGATCTGTCAATTCCCTTATTTTAGGGTCTTGGAGACAGAGCACATTTTTCCTTTGTTTATTTGCCCATTATATTGCATTAATTCTAACACTTTATGACTACTTTTACACTTGGGCGGCACAGTAATCAGTGCGTTTTTATTGCACTGATCGCTGTATAAATGACAATGGTCCCAAAATAGTGTCAAAAGTGTCCGATGTATCCTCCATAATGTCACAGTCATGATAAAAATCGCAGATCATCGCCATTACTAATAAAAAAAACACTTATAATAAAAATGACATAAAACTATCCCCTATTTGTAGACGCAATAACTTTTGCGCAAACCAATCAATATAAGTTTATTGTGATTTTTTTTACCAAAAATATGTAGAAGAATACATAGCGGCCTAAACTGAGGAAAAATGTGTTTTTTTATATATTTTTGGGGGATTTATTATAGCAAAAAGTAAAAAATATTCCTTTTTTTTTCAAAAGTGTCGCTCTTTTTTTGTTTATAGAGCAAAAAATTAAAACTGAAGAGGTGATCAAATACCACCAAAAGAAAGCTCTATTTGTGGGAAAAAAAAGGACGTCAATTTTGTTTGGGTGCAACGTCGCATGACTGCGCAATTGTCAGTTAACGCAGTGGCGAATCGCAAAAAGTGCTCTGGTCAGGAAGGGGGTAAAATCTTCTGGGGCTGAAGCGGTTAAAGAGAAGGGTTTTCAGGGATTGTAAAAAGATGGATAGATTAGGAGATAGTATGCCAGATTGGGGTAGGGAGTTCCAAAAGATGAGAGAAGCTCGGGAGAAGTATTATGAGCTTGGTTTTGGATAGATTTGGATAGATATTATGCAATGCTCCACTATACAAAAATATCACTGTATAAAATTACCCAGTTCCTACAGGTTTCCCATGCTTTGTATAATTTCAACAATTTCTGTCATCTTCAATGAGCTTAGAGTCATAGTCAGGTTAGTCCTGTAATGATTTTGCGGAAGTGTCAGAGGCAGTTTTAGGATTTGGATAAGCCACACTTACCATTCCACCAATGAATCTTATTGTATTACATGACATGCTGGTTAAAGCGGTGAGATTTGTAGGTCCTCCTAATCTGACTGTGTGAGTACATGATGTTATCAAAGTTCAGTAATATATTCAGCAGCAATCTCGCAATTCTTTATAATTCATACACTTGCCTTTTCACTAAAAGAACATTTGTATATAGATATTTAGGAGGAATGGACCACTGTATACTATACGGCTGTAAACATAAAGTTATAATGGGAAGATTTGTAAAAAGTTACAAAAAAAAGTTTATCATAGCTTACACAGTTGAAAAGGTAAAACGGGTCACAAGAGTTTAGAATGCCTGTCTACTTTGCTATTTAGTCGTACGATAGATATGAAATAGATAATCATCACCTAATCCAGCCTATAACAAATCACAGCAGGAATTGCTTTAAACTGTATGTCTGGGAACACCCCGATCTATGCAGATACTCTCAAGATTATTGATCATGGAACAGATGACAGGATTGATTGTTTGCAAAGGATTTTCTAAAGTTTTGTTCCCATGAAATATGGACAGAATTAGAAGTGTCTACTCTGATTTCAAAAACATTCATATTTGTATAGCATTATTGGACTTTTCTATATCAATACTGTTATAAAATCAGACTGTATAAACTGTAAAAGATATGGGCTTCTTTTTTAACACAACTATTTGCTATAGCAAGGATTAAAATGTCCCATGCTAGCAGCACACTGGGCAATCAGACCTCTGTTCAACATAGTGCATCCACAGAGCAACCAGTGTTCCAACGTGCCCCTGCCCAGTGCTCCAATCAACAGTGGTTGCACTCCCTAAATGTTGACTTGCTAGAGACCCAGAACTGCTGTGCTCTGTGTTGAGCAGAGTTCTGGCTTTCTAGCATATGTTAAATAATAAAAAGGTAGCCCAAATGTATTACCAATTGCCCAGTCTGATTGCATTACTGTAATAATATAGGAAGGGTTCCTTGAAATAACATTTTTGGTGGTTTGATCCACTGTCCCCATTTGTAGCCTAAGGCTAACCTTGCTTCTAGACGTTAGACAGTTTGTGTTTTCATGTGTGTCACTATTATGTCACTACTACTACTGCCACCAGCAAAAATATGATGGTAGAAATGTTTCCAAATAAATATACTGACAAAAAATAAAATTGGTGAAATTGTGGACAAATCAATCAGGGTTGATTTGCTGGGGTATCACCATTAATGAGGATGAAGGTTTCACTCTCCCTTCAGGGAAAATAAAAAAGCTATAACAAGAAATAGGAAATGTGACTATAATTTCAATAGTCCCATAAATGCAGCAAAAAGCATACTCTCACAGTATACAGGTTATGCATGCATATTGAGTATGACAGTTCCATAAATTACAATGGGAAAATAGAAATGCAAAAAAACAAAAAAAAATGTTCAGCTACAAATAGATGAAACACATTTCTCATAAGACATCAATTTATCTGGTAATATCAGTCTTTTGTAATGCCGCGTACACACGACCGGCCTTTATGGCATACTTGGTCCGGCGGACCGGAGTCCGTCGGACAATTCGATCGTGTGTGGGCTACAGCGGTCTTTTTTTTCCCAAAAGTTCAACGGACCTAGAAATGAAACATGTTTCAAATCTTTCCGATGGACTTGAGTCCGGTTGAAAAGTCCGCTCGTCTGTATGCTAATCCGACGGACAAAAACCGACGCTAGGGCAGCTATTGGCTTCTGGCTATGAACTTCCTTGTTTTAGTCCGGTCGTACGTCATCACGTACGAATCCGTCGGACTTTGGTTGATCGTGTGTAGGCAAGTCCGTTCATTCGGAAAGTCCGCCGGACCAAGTCTGCCGTAAAGTCCGCTCGTGAGTACGCGGCATTATAAGCTCTCTTCTATCCTTGCAAATTTACGCCAGTGCAGAGGGAAATAGGGAACAGGAGAATTGTACATACAGATGCCTCCTGATCTGCTTATCAGACCTATGGTGATACTAAACTGCCTGATTAATGTCCACGCCAAAAGCTATCAGCCACAGAGCATCTACCTGTCTCTAAGAACATCATTCGAGGAGTGACTATTATACTTGTCTATCAGCTACGTAAAGCACACAGCTCTCAGGATTCCACGATGCATACATGCAGCAGAAAATTATGTGAAGTGATTGCACCCAGAGAGCAATTTGAACTACATTGTAGTAATAATGTGACCACCGAAAACTTTGGCAAACATTTGTTATTTTGCTTAGTGAAACTCTGATAGTCCCATCACCCTTTTTTGGTAAAAGATTCCCTTCAATACAGTGGAATTGTCATTGGAGATTTGTGATATCTTATGAATTCCAAAGTGCAATAGTTAATATGGTCTGAATAAAAAAATGAACGGGAAAGGGAGACAGAAAGTGAGAAAGCTTAAAGGGGTTGTAAACCCTTGTTTTTTTTTTTAAATAACAAACATGTCATACTTATCTTCACTGTGCAGTTCATTATCTCCAGAGTGGCCCCAATCCATCTCTTCTGGGGTCCCCTGGCGGCGCTGGTGGATCCTCCCCGCATCGAGTGCCCACATTGGAGAAGGCTCTCCTAAGGTGGATACCTGTGTGGGCGTGTTCCCAAGTCCTGCTTCTGTGCCCGCATCATTGGATTTGATTGACAGCAGCAAAAGTCAATGGCTGCGCTGCTATCAATCTATCCAATCAGGACACGGGGCACCACCTAGAGCTGGTTTGCTCGTTCCCGGGCGGAGAAAGATCGGGGTCAGGTAAGTAAAAAAGGGGGCTGTGCAGCACCACAGAAGGTTTTTCACCTTAATGCATAGAATGCATTAAGGTGAAAAACCATGAGGGTTTACAACACCTTTAAATTTATGTAAACCCTAACAACTGATTTCTCCATTTTCCTCCCTGTGATTTGGTTAATATACCATTAAGCCTAGGTTCAAAGTAATGTGATGCGGCAACCAGCGCGATTACAGCGTCTGGAGTCTGTATCATAGACTCAGCAATGACATGCAATGCCAAGCTGCAGCAAGCAACGCTAGCAGAATATTATCATGCATAAAAAAGGAATTTACCCCAAAGATAAAATGATAATCCTGCCACTTTGTAAAACTCTGGTTTGGCCACATCTGGAGTAGGGATGAGCTTCGAGTTCGAGTCAAACTCATGTTCGAATCGAACATCGGCTGTTCGCCAGTTCGCCGAACAATTTGGGGTGTTTGCGGCAAATTCGAAAGCCGCGGAACACCCTTTAAAAGTCTATGGGAGAAATCAAAAGTGCTAATTTTAAAGGCTTATATGCATAGTATTGATAAAAACTGTTTGGGGACCTGGGTCCTGCCCCAGGGGTCATGTATCAATGCAAAGTGAAACAATAAAAGTGTAATATTCCTTTAAATTTCGTACCTAGGGGGTGTCTATAGTATCCCTGTAAAGGGGTGCATGTTTCCCGTGTTTAGAACAGTCTGATAGCAAAATGACATTTCAAAGGAAAAAAAGTCATTGAAAACTACTCGCGGCTATTAAGGAATTGTCGGTCTGACAATACACATAAAAGTTCATTGATAAAAACGGCATGGGATTTCCCCACAGGGGAACCACGAACCAAAATTAAAAAAAAAAAATTGGTGTGGGGGTCCCCCTAAATTCCATACCAGGCCCTTCAGGTCTGGTATGGATTTCAGGGGAACCCCGCGCCAAAATTAAAGAAAAAAATGACGTGGGGTCCCCGCAAAAATCCATACCAGACCCTTATCCGAGCACACAACCTGACAGGCCAAAGGAAAAGAGGGGGGACGAGAGAGCGCCCCCCTCCTGAACTGTACCAGGCCACATGCTCTCAACATTGGGAGGGTGCCTTGAGGTAGCACCCTCCCAATGGGGAAACACAGGGAAAGCCACAGAAAAGTCCTGTGAATTCCCTGTGTGTCAGAGGAGGGCGGGGTCACCGGGTGGCCCCGCCCTCCATTATATAAGAACTGTCAGTAGAAGCGAAGCGTCACACGGCTGAAGATTCCCACTGAGGTGGATCGTGCGGACGGAACGGAACAGAAGCCTGGAGGAAGATGCGAGAAGAGCGAAGGAAGAAGAAAGTGGAGAAGAAGAAGATAAAGAAGAAGATGGAGGAAGAAGAACACCGAGAAAACACCAGAAGAAAGAAGATGGACTTAATAAATAAATACAGGACTTGTCAAAAACCATCTCTTGTGTTTTTTAAACTTTTGACACTTTTTTGTGAAATGGTAGGGGTACATTTGTACACCATTACCAATTCACACAGGGAGGGCCGGGATCTGGGGGTCCCCTTGTTAAAGGGGGCTTCCAGATTCCAATAAGCCCCCCGCCCGCAGACCCCCACAACCACCGACCAAGGGTTGTGGGGATGAGGCCCTTCTCCATATCAAGATGGGAACAAGGTGCTTTGGGGGCTACCTCAAAGCACCCTCCCAATGTTGAGGGCATGTGGCCTGGTATGGTTCAGGAAGGGGGGCACTCTCTCGTCCCCCCCTCTTTTCCTGCGGCCTACCAGGTTGCGTGCTCAGATAAGGGTCTGGTATGGATTTTTGAGGGGACCCCATGCCATTTTTAAAAAAATTTTGGCGCAGGGTTCCCCTTAAAATCCATACCAGACCTGAAGGGCCTGGTATGGAATTAAGGGGGACCCCCACGTCATTTTTTTAAATTTTGGGTCCCCTGTGGGAACTCCCATGCAGTTTTTATCAATGAACTTTTATGTGTATTGTCGGACCATTATGCTGCTTAAGGACTAGAGGACTTTTTCCAATTTGGCACTGCGTTGCTTTAACTGCTAATTGCGCAGTCATGCAATGCTGTATCCAAACGAAATTTGCGTCCTTTTCTTCCCACAAATAGAGCTTTCTTGTGATGGTATTTGATCACCTCTGCCGTTTTTATTTTTTGCGCTATAAACGGAAAAAGACCGAAAATTTTGAAAAAAAATGATATTTTCTACTGTTTGTTATTAAAAAAAATCCAATAAAATCAATTTTAGTCATACATTTAGGCCAAAATGTATTCAGCCACATGTCTTTGGTAAAAAAAAAGTCAATAAGGGTATATTTATTGGTTTGCGCAAAAGTTATAGCGTCTACAAACTAGGGTACATTTTCTGGAATTTACACAGCTTTTAGTTTATGACTGCCTATGTCATTTCATGAGGTGCTAAAATGGCAGGGCAGTACAAACCCTCCCAAATGACCCATTTTGGAAAGTAGACACCCCAAGGAAATTGCTGAGAGGCATGTTGAACCCATTTAATATTTATTTTTTTTGTCTCAAGTGATTGAATAATGACAAAAAAAAAAATATTTACAAAAAGTTGTCACTAAATGATATATTGCTCACACAGGCCATGGGCCTATGTGGAATTGCACCCCAAAATACATTCAGCTGCTTCTCCTGAGTACGGGGATACCACATGTGTGGGCTTTTTTGGGAGCCTAGCCACGTACGGGGCCCCGAAAACCAATCACCGCCGTCAGGATTTCTAAGGGCGTAAATTTTTGATTTCACTCCTCACTACCTATCACAGTTTTGAAGGCCATGGAATGCCCAGGTGGCACAAACCCCCCCAAATGACCCCATTTTGGAAAGTAGACACCCCAAGCTATTTGCTGAGAGGCATGTTGAGTCCATGGAATATTTTATATTTTGACACAAGTTGCTGGAAAGTGACAATTTTTTTTTTTGCACAAAGTTGTCACTAAATGATATATTGCTCACACAGGCCATGGGCATATGTGGAATTGCACCCCAAAATACATTTAGCTGCTTCTCCTGAGTATGGGGATACCACATGTGTGGGACTTTTTGGGAGCCTAGCCGCGTACGGGGCCCCGAAAACCAATCACCGCCTTCAGGATTTCTAAGGGTGTAAATTTTTGATTTCACTCTTCACTGCCTATCACAGTTTTGGAGGCCATGGAATGCCCAGGTGGCACAAACCCCCCCAAATGACCCCATTTTGGAAAGTAGACACCCCAAGCTATTTGCTGAGAGGCATGGTGAGTATTTTGCAGCTCTTATTTGTTTTTGAAAATGAAGAAAGACAAGAAAAAACATTTTTTTTTCTTTTTTCAATTTTCAAAACTTTGTGACAAAAAGTGAGGTCTGCAAAATACTCAGCAAATAACTTGGGGTGTCTACTTTCCAAAATGGGGTCATTTGGGGGGGTTTTGTGCCACCTGGGCATTCCATGGCCTCCGAAACTGTGATAGGCAGTGAAGAGTGAAATCAAAAATTTACGCCCTTAGAAAGCCTGAAGGCGGTGCTTGGTTTTCGGGGTCCCGTACGCGGCTAGGCTCCTAAAAAGTCTCACACATGTTACATAGTTACATAGTTACATAGTTAGTCAGGTTGAAAAAAGACACAAGTCCATCCAGTCCAACCATAAAAAAAAAAAACGTACAATCCAATATACCCAATACTATACCCACAGTTGATCCAGAGGAAGGCAAAAAACCCCAGAAGAGCATGCTCCAATTTGCTACAGCAGGGGAAAAAATTCCTTCCTGATCCCAGAGAGGCAATCGGATTTTCCCTGGATCAACTTTACCTATAAATGTCAGTACCCAGTTATATTATGTACATTTAGGAAAGTATCCAGGCCTTTCTTAAAGCAATCTACTGAGCTGGCCAGAACCACCTCTGGAGGGAGTCTATTCCATATTTTCACAGCTCTTACTGTGAAGAAACCTTTCCGTATTTGGAGATGAAATCTCTTTTCCCCCAGTCGTAAAGAGTGCCCCCTTGTTCTCTGTGTTGACCGTAAAGTGAATAACTCAACACCAAGTTCACTATATGGACCCCTTATATATTTAAACATGTTGATGATATCCTCCCTTATTCTCCTCTTCTCAAGAGTGAACAAATTCAGTTCCTCTAATCTTTCCTCATAGCTGAGCTCCCCCATGCCTCTTATCAGTTTGGTTGCCCTTCTCTGCACTTTCTCCAGTTCCCCGATATCCTTTTTGAGAACTGGTGCCCAAAACTGAACTGCATATTCCAGATGAGGTCTTACTAATGATTTAAACAGGGGCAAAATGATATCTCTCTCTCTGGAATCCATACCTCTCTTACTACAAGAAAGAACTTTGCTCGCTTTGGAAACCACAGCTTGGCATTGCATGCTATTATTGAGCTTATGATCTACCAAAACCCCCAGATCCTTCTCCACTACGGATTCCCCCAGTTGTACTCCCCCTAGTATGTATGATGCATGCATATTCTTAGCCCCCAAGTGCATAACTTTACATTTCTCAACATTAAACCTCATCTGCCACATAGTCGCCCAATTAGACAGTGCATTGAGGTCGGCTTGTAAGGATTTGGGGTGTAATTTCACATATTCCCATGGGATGTTTGAGCAATATATCATTTAGTGACACTTTACGCCCTTAAAGTGATATCATAAAGTGATATCATATCAATATATCATTTAGTGACAACTTTGTGCAAAAAAAAATAAAAATTTGTCTCTTTCCCGCAACTTGTGTCACAATATAAAATATTCCATGGACTCGATATGACTCTCAGCAAATAGCTTGGGGTGTCTACTTTCCAAAATGGGGTCATTTGGGGGGGGTCTGAACTGTCCTGGCATTTTATGCACAACATTTGGAAGCTTATGTCACACATCACCCACCCTTCTAACCACTTGAAGACAAAGCCCTTTCTGACACTTTTTGTTTACATGAAAAAATTATTTTTTTTTGCAAGAAAATTACTTTGAACCCCCAAACATATATTTTTTTAAAGCAAATGCCCTACAGATTAAAATGGTGGGTGTTTCATTTTTTTTTCACACAGTATTTGCGCAGCGATTTTTCAAACGCATTTTTTGGGGGAAAAACACACTTTTTTAAATTTTGATGCACTAAAACACACTATATTGCCCAAATGTTTGATGAAATAAAAAAGATGAACTTAGGCTGAGTACATGGATACCAAACATGACATGCTTTAAAATTGCGCACAAACGTGCAGTGGCGACAAACTAAATACATTTTTAAAAGCCTTTAAAAGCCTTTACAGGTTACCACTTTAGATTTACAGAGGAGGTCTACTGCTAAAATTACTGCCCCCGATCTGACGTTCGCGGTGACACCTCACATGCATGGTGCAATTGCTGTTTACATTTGACGCCAGACCGACGCTTGCGTTCGCCTTTGCGCGAGAGCAGGGGGGGACAGGGGTGCTTTTTTTTTTGCTTTTTTATCTTATTTTTAAACTGTTCCTTTCATTTTTTTTTAAATCATTTTTATTGTTATCTCAGGGAATGTAAATATCCCCTATGATAGCAATAAGTAGTGACAGGTACTCTTTTTTGAAAAAATTGGGGTCTGCTAGACCCTAGATCTCTCCTCTGCCCTCAAAGCATCTGACCACACCAAGATCAGTGTAATAAAATGCTTTCCCAATTTCCCAATGGCGCTGTTTACATCCGGCGAAATCTAAGTCATGAAATGCTCGTAGCTTCCGGTTTCTTAGGCCATAGAGATGTTTGGAGCCACTCTGGTCTCTGATCAGCTCTATGGTCAGCTGGCTGAATCACCGGCTGCATTCTCAGGTTCCCTGTTGAGACGGGAGAGCCAGAGAAAAACACGGAAGATGGTGGGGGGGCATTCCCTCCCACTGCTTGGAAAAGCAATCTAGAGGCAAATTAGCCGCTAGGATTGCTTTTACATGAAAGCTGACCGCTGGCTGAAAAGAATGATACCAAGATGATACCTAAACCTGCAGGCATCATTCTGGTATAACCACTCAAAGTCGTGAATGGCGTACCTGAAGACAAAAAAATGGTTAACAATAAAACACAGTAAACGGTAAAGTATAAAAAATTGCATACTTGAAAAGCAAACATGATAAAACATAATAACAATAAAACATTGCAGAATAGAGTACAGTAAAAAAGAGCAGAACAATAGAGAGAGAATAGAGAGAGAGAGAACAATAAAACGACAACAATTTTTTTTTATTTTATATATATTTTTTATTTATTTTTTTTTTACACTTTTTTTTGTAACTAACTTTTATAACTGTAACCGGTTCCAGGTTCGGGTCTTTCAAAATGTGATGGCATCTTGGGAGACCCTGTGAAAGTGTGCCTAATCTGTGCAATGCTGTACCCTACGCTAATACTCAACTAGTGAATGGTAGCGTTCAAAACATTCACCAATGCAAAGACCAGGATTGTCAGGACAGGAGGGACAATAATAGCGGGTGTCACGCCTATATCCGCGCTTGCTGCAGGCACAACATATTTTTTGGGGGGGTTCGTTGGGTAGGGGTACTCGGGAGGACATAAAGAAAATGCCTCTCATGCAGCCGACTGCATTTGGTTAGGGATGTGAATGGGGGAAGTACGGGTGCTGCAGAAGTGGAGGGTCCCCCATTAGGATTGGCAAATGCAGCAGGAAGGGCACTATGGGCACAACGGGCCTGTGTTTGTCTTCTTCTTGGTGGCAGCGGTACACTACTTGTGCTTGCCACCTCACCAGCTTGAACTGCACTTATGGGACTCGCCACGTCACCAAGTGTTACTGCAGTGCTGGTTTGACTACGACCGGGGTGTACTAGGCCGCTGGTGCTTGCCAGTTCACCAAAACGCTAAAAAAACTGTTAGCGATCGCAGGGATCAGGCCTGACTCTGCGAACGCTGCAGTTATGCGTTTAGTGTTTTGTAAGTGACAGTGATCGATCGATACTGCACTTGGGTGGGCTGGGCTGGGCCGGGCGGAGGGGCAAAACGCAGGTGCTAGCAGGAATCTGGGCTGATGCCGCTAACACTGTGTTTTTGGGAACCCTAAACTGCTGGGGACGCTAGTATAGATCTGATCGGATCAGATATTGATCCGTTAAGATACTATACCACTAAGGGAGGTGTACAGTGCGTGCGTGAGTGTTAGCGGTACTGGCGCTAACCTGACGCTGCCTGGGGCTGGTGCTTGCCAGTTCACCAAAACGCTACCAAAAAAACTGTTAGCGATCGCAGGGATCAGGCCTGACTCTGTGAACGCTGCAGTTATGCATTTAGTGTTTTGTAAGTGACAGTGATCGATCGATACTGCACTTGGGTGGGCTGGGCTGGCCCGGGCGCAGGGGCAAAACGCAGGTGCTAGCAGGTATATGGGCTGATCCCGCTAACACTGCGTTTTTGGGAACCCTAAACTGCTGGGGACGCTAGTATAGATCTGATCGGATCAGATATTGATCCGTACAGATACTATACCACTAAGGGAGGTGTATGCTGCGTGCGTGGGTGTTAGCGGTACTGGCACTAATCTGATGCTGCCTGGGGCGACGCATATCACGATCAGGGGGCTAAACCTTTATTCGGTAATAAACGGCGGGTGCCCTGACACTATAAAAAATAAACTAACTAACCAGCGTCACCCGTAACGGTTATACGGTGATCAGTGGTGAAAGGGTTAACGAGGGGGCAATCAAGGGGTTAAAAAATTTATTAGGTAGTATATGGGGGTCCCTGTCGCTATAAAACGCTGACGGCGAACCTATATATTTACCTCCCTAACTAGCGTCACCAGTGACACTAATACAGCGATCAGAAAAATGATCACTTAGCGACACTGGCGACAGGGGGTGCTCAAGGGGTTAAAACTTTATTAGGGGGGGTTAGTGGGGTACCCTAGACCTAAAGGGGTCTAACAGTAACTGTCCTACCACACTAACTGTCACAAACTGACACCATGCAGTAATCAGAGACAAAAAAAAACTGCTTGGTGTCAGTGTGACAGGGGGGGGTGATTAGGGGGTGATCGGGGGGTAAAGGGGGGTGTTTTGTGTGCCCGGCATGTTCTACTGTATGTGTGTGTGTTGTGCACTCACATTTCAGTCTTCTCTCCTCGGCGCCGGAACGGAAAATACCGAGCCGAGGAGAGATGACATCATTTCCTTTGCTGCTGTTTAGCATACAGCAGCATAGGAATGATCTGATTGGCTGGCGATCGCGAGGGGGGGCCACGAACGGATGGTCTCCCCCTCATCTCCGATCGCCGCTGGACAAAAGGGGACTGCCTCGGGCACCAGGGGGGGTCCGATCGGACCCCCCGCCCGCGGGAGGCAGATCACGTACATATACGTGATTCTGCCTGCCCGTGCCACCTTGCCAACGTACATCGGCGTGAGGCGGTCCTTAAGTGGTTAATAGCCGCGAGTAGTTTTAAATGACTTTTTTTCCTTTGAAATGTCATTTTGCTGTCAGACTGTTCTAAACACGGGAAACATGCGCATATTTACAGGCATACTATGACACCCCCCAAGTACGAAATCTAAAGGAATATTACACTTTTATTGTTTCACTTTAAGCATTATTAAAATCACTGCTAACGAAAAAAACGGCCGTTTTTAAAAATTCTTTTTGCATTGATACATGTCCCCTGGGGCAGAACCCAGGTCCCCAAACACTTTTTATGACAATAACTTGCATATAGGCCTTTAAAATGAGCATTTTTGATTATTCATGTTCGTGTCCCATAGACTTTAATGGTGTTCGCGTGTTCGAACACATTTTTTGCCTGTTCACAAGTTCTGCTGCAAACCGAACCGGGGGTGTTTGGCTCATCCCTAATCTGAAGGGATGGCCGAACGGTTCGGAACTTTGGTTTTTCGGATGTTCTGCGAACACCGAACAATATGCGATGATTGGGGCAAATTGGAAAGCCGCCGGAACACCGTTAAAGTCTATGGGACATCAACATGAAAAATCAAAAGTGTTCATTTTAAAGGCTTATATGCAAGTTATTGTCATAAAAAGTGTTTGGGGACCTGTGTCCTGCCCCAGGGGACATGTATTAATGACATTTTTTTTTTCAAAAACCCCTGTTTTTTTGGGAGCAGTGATTTTAATAATGCTTAAAGTGAAACAATAAAAGTGAAATATTCCTTTAAATTTTGTACCTGGGGGTGTCTATAGTATGCCTGTAAAATGGCGCACTTTTCACGTGTTTAGAACAGTCCCTGCACAAAATGACGTTTCTAAAGAAAAAATAGTCATTTAAAAGTACTAGTGGCTATAATGAATTGTCAGGTCCCGGCAATACAGATAAAATTCATTAAAAAAACGATATGGGATCCCCCCAGTCCATTACCAGGCCCTTTGGGTCTGGTATGAATATTAAGGGGAACCCCGAACCAATTTAAAAAAAAAATTGCGTGGGAGTCCCCCCAAATTCCATACCAGGTTCTTCAGGTCTAGCATGGATATTAAGGGGAACCCTGCACCAATTTTTTTTCATACCAGACCCTTATCTGAGCATGCAACCTGGCAGGCCACAGGAAAAGAGGGGGGGGGACAAGAGAGTGACCCCCTCTCCTGAACCATACCAGGCCACATGCCCTCAACATGGGGAGGGTGCTTTGGGGTAGCCCCCCAAAGCACCTTGTCCCCATGTTGATGGGGAAAGGGCCTCATCCCCACAACCCTTGCCTGGTGGTTGTGGGGGTCTGCGGGCGAGGGGCTTATTGGAATCTGGAAGCCCCCTTTAACAAGGGGACCCCCAGATCCCGGCCCGCCTGTTTGAAATGGTAACGGGTACATTGTACTCGTACCATTTCCCAAAAAAAGTGTCAAAATTTTAAAAAACCACAAGTCACACTTTGGAACAAGTCCTTTATTAAAAAATAAAAAAATGAAAATGTCCCACAAAGTTCATTCATCTTCTTCTCTCGCTCTGCTGACGGACCGAAAAATAAAAACAAAAAAACCCGCAGGCCGCCACTGATCCGCCTCCATGGGAGGCTCCCACCGTCCGACGTGTCCTCGCTGGTGACAGTTCTTATATATAACTGAGGGCGGGGCCACATAGTGACGTACCCGGGTGACCCGTCACACTCTGACACACAGGGACTTCCCCATGGCTTTCCCGGGGGGGCCGGAGGGGGGGCCATCCAGTTACGTAAACGGGTGGCCCCACCCCCTCTGAAAAAAAAAATTGGCGCAGGGTTCCCCTTAATATCCATAACAGACCTGAAGGGACTGGGGGGATCCCATGCCGTTTCAATGACTTTTATCTGTATTGCCGGGACCAGACAATTCATTATAGCCGCTAGTACTTTTAAATGACTTTTTTTCCTTTATGCCCCGTACACACGGTCGGACTTTGTTCGGACATTCCGACAACAAAATCCTATGATTTTTTCCGATGGATGTTGGCTCAAACTTGTCTTGCATACACACAGTCACACAAAGTTGTCGGAAAATCCGATCGCTCTGAACGCGGTGACGTAAAACACGTACGTTGGGACTCTAAACGGGGCAGTGGCCAATAGCTTTCATCTCTTTATTTATTCTGAGCATGCGTGGCACTTTGTCCGTCTGATTTGTGTACACACGATCGGAATTTCCGACAACGGATTTTGTTGTCGGAAAATTTTATATCCTGCTCTCCAACTTTGTGTGTCGGAAAATCCGATGGAAAATGTCCGATGGAGCCCACACATGGTCGGAATTTCCGACAACACGCTCCGATCGGACATTTTCCATCAGAAAATCCGACCGTGTGTACGGGGCATTAGAAATGTCATTTTATGCAGGGACTGTTTTAAACACGGGAAAATTGCGCCACTTTACAGGCATACTATAGACACCCCCCCGGTACAAAATTTACAGGAATATTTCACTTTTATTGTTTCACTTTAAGCATTATTAAAATCACTGATCCCGAAAAAGTAGACTTTAACGGTGTTCGCGTGTTCGAACTAATTTTTTGCCTGTTCGCATGTTCTGCTGTGAACTGAACAGGGGGTGTTCGTCCCATCCCTAATCTGGAGTGTTCCATCTAGTTCTGGTCATCAATCCTCAGGAGGGAGGTGCGGGAACTGGAGAGAGTCCAGAGAAGGGCAACAAGGTTAATAATGGGACTGGGGAACCTCAGTTATGAGGAAGGACTACAAGCATTAAACTTATTATCCCTGGAGAAGAGACGCTTGGGAGGTGATAGGATAGCGATATACAAATACCTCAATGGCAATTCTGCCACAGGGAATAAACTATTCAGTCTCAGTGAGTGTAAGAAGACACTGGACCACTCAATGAAATTGGAGGAGAAGCGGTTTAACCTTGAGGCTGCAGTCACACCTGAGCTTTTTTACTGTGATTTTGCAGCTATTTTTACCACGTTTTTTGCCGCGTTTTTGCCATGATTTTGTACAGGTCACCAATGTAAAAAGCAAAAAAATGCCTGTAATATGCCTCAAAGAAGCTCATGTTCTTTTTTTAGCTTAAGGCGTTTTTCAGGTGAAAAAACACTCAGATGTGAACAGGTGCCATTGAAATTAATGGGATTTTTCTTGTTGGGTGTTTTTCTGGCGTTTTACGAGCGTTTTATGAGCTGAAAACGCTTAGGTGTGAATGCAGCCTAAACTGCATAGGGGGTTTTTCACTATCAGGGTTGTAAGGATGTGGAACTCACTTCCACAATTTGTGATGTCATTGAGAAGTATTGATAGTTTTAAAGAACTCTTAGATGGGTATCTTAGCGAACACAGTATGCAAGGATACTGGAAATGATTATGAACACACACACCTACACAGGTTGAACTGGATGAACTGGTGTCTTTATTCAACCTTACCAACTATGATTATGGACTGCCAGGGAACTCTGTTAATATCAGCTTGTATGCCCGTCAGTGTCTGGTGGGAGTTTTAATATTTGAGTTTTCTACTGATGGGACCCCCTTCCAAAAATCTACCTTAATACCCACTAACCTCAGCTTTTCTGCATCACTGATGCCCAGAGAAGGTGATGTAGGGGGGCAGTAAAACCAAAAGCTCAGCCACCTGTTTTTACTGCCCATGGAAGCCCCTCTGAAATAGCACTTATAAATTATATGGCCAAGATAAACATTTCAGGGGATAAAAAACGGGAAAAAGTTTTCAAAGGGTCCATTCACACCAGCACTCAGCAGACACTTTGCAGTGTGAATTGATTCTAATACTGAAACATTATTTCTTTGGGTAATATCACATACTAATACAGTTTACAATATTTGAAATAACAGCTAAATTTGCAGTATGTTAAATCTATCTATCGATCGCTGCTGTCTGTGTCTCCAACAGGGGTGGTGGATGACCCACCATCCGTCTCCTGCGCGCAGGGGGAGTGATCTCTGCCGTCTGCTTCTCCCGGGGGCTGGGGGGAGTGTTGGTTGTACCCCCCTCCCAAAATATTGAGCACAAGCTGCCACTGGTTACAGTGTATCATTACTGCTCACTGACTGGCTGCTAGAGGTTACAGCACACATTACAGCTCACTGATTATTTGCTAGAGGTTACAGCACATGACTTCTGCTTATTGATTGGTTAATAGAGAATACTGTACATCAATACTGCTCACTGATTGGTTGATAGAGAATACTGTACATCCTTACCACTCACTAATTGGTTGCTAGTGGTCACTGCACATTATTACTGCTCACTGATTGGTTGCTAGAGGTTACTGCATATCCTTACTGCTCAATGATTGGTTGCTAAATGTTACAGCACATCATCTCGTTACTGCCTGCACACCATGGCCTGGGGAGGTGAGGGGACCCATCAATAGACAGAAAACACATAGGGAACCTAGGACTTCTGGGATCAGTGGCAATGTTGGGGGGATATATCAGTGGCAATACTGGGGGGTTTGATGGCAGTGGTGGGGGATGGGATTAGTTAGGAGGCAATACACTGTGGAAAATTCTGAATCATGTAGAGCAAAGCAGGAAACCTTTGGCAAGTATATAGTGGTGGATTCTACACTGACCACCAATGTAATGGGGAATTTACAATAACCACCAAAGTGAGGGGGAATTTACACTGACCACCAATGTGGGGGGGGGGGGATTTGCACTGACGACTGTGTAACGGGGGATTTTATGCCGTCCACCAGATATAAAGAATTCACACTGACACTATTGTAATAGGAACATTTACACCAAACACCAGTTTATGGGGGAATATTCAATGACCTCCATGTAAGGGGTAATTTACACTCACAACGATTGCCGAGATTTGTACTGACCACCAATGTAGTGTGACACTTCTACACCGACCACCAATGTTAGGGGGGATTTACACTGACCACCAATGTAAAGGGGGATTTACACTGACCACCAGTATAAAGTCAATTCTGCATTATCACCAATGTAAAGGGAAATGTACACTGATCACCAATATAATGAAGAATTTACACTGACAACCAATGTAATGGGGGATTTTATATCAACAACCAATAAAGGGGGATTTCTGCACTGGCCACCAATGTAAGGGGGGATTTACACTCACCAGTCACCACCAATTTAAGGGAGACTTCTACATGGACCACCAATGTAAGGGAGGATTTAAAACTGACCACAAATGCAAGTTTTTTTTTTTTGTTTTTTTTACCGATTACCAATATAAAGAGGAGTTTCTACACTGGCCACCAATGTAATGGGGATTTGCACTGACCACTAATGTAATAGGAGCATTCACAATAACCACCAATGTAATGGGGATTTACACTGACCACTAATGTAATGGGAGCATTCACAGTAGCCACCAATGTAAGGAGCGATTTACGCTGACCACCAATGTATGGGGAACTTCACATTGACCACTAGTGTGAATGAAAGAATTGTACACCAGGGCGCATGCACGGCTTGCAAAGATGGCGGATGCTTAAGATCTGAGCTCCGGTCTCCGCCTGCACATCTGAACCTCCCGCTCCGCATCGCTAGCAGCTAAAGATTCGGGAGACATTCCATCCGCCCAGGGAACCTCTCAGCTACTCCCTGATCAGTGTATGGGTAAGATGGGTGATCAGCGGCACATATATCAGAGGCAAGTCTCACAGGCCGCGACCAGGCACACACAGTCTATGGATCGATAACTCCGTAGGCTGCAATAACTGGCCTCAAGTATACCGGCACCTGCCACGATCCCGACAGACACTCTTCCGCTGGTCGACACCTCTCTATTCGCTGAAGACACCCCACAGCACCCACATCCACCCGACCCCCCCGCAATGTCATTGCCAGTAACGGTGGATGTATTAGATACTAAGCTGCAGGCACTGCTCCACAGCATCACCCAAAACATAACCAAGGAGGTGAGCAAGCTTGCCCATGAGCTTAGGGGTGAGATTGACCAGCTGGGGGAATGCAAAGACAGTCCAAATTCGATGAAATGGTACAATACATCCATGTACTAGAGGAAGAAAATGTCAGCTTGAAAAATGCAGTTACACAACTGCAAATGCAACAGGAACACCTTGAAAACAGAGAACTCATGTACGGGATCTTTTTTTGATCCGGATTCGAAATACAGTTCGAAATACAGTTGTGTTTCTAACTTTTCATCCTTTTGTCATCTGGTTGTTTCAGTTAATAAGTTTTATACATCATGGTATATACTGTACATCTTTACTGTTTTACGATTGTAACGTGCTTTGCCCCTAAAGTTAAGATATGGCTGTAATCAGGTCTTTTTTTCAGCAGGAACTAGGGGGAACTCAGTTCCACCACCTCTGGCTCAGGTCTTCTGCTCCCTGCTCACCACTATCACTTGGTAACACTGAAGTCCAGCTTCTGCATTTACAAATGATAGCTTATCTCCCAGTAGCTCCCACAGGTCAGATCTCCTGCACAGATCCCACTGAGTGCCGGACAGGGACAAGGGAGATACAGAACAGGTGCCCAGGGTTCAGTGCAGTCATAGGCAGGAGAGGGTGCATGGTAGGCTGCACCCTCTGTGGTCTCCATTTTTTCCCTGGCGACCAGTTGTTGATGCTCTTACTGCATGATCTCCCTTGCAAGTGACTGTAGTATAGTATAGTATGCAGGAAGGTACTACAGCCGGATAGGCGTTTCAGCTTAATATTGCAACAAAGGTAAGATATATGACAGGTGGTGGAGCTTTCAGAGAGGGGGAGAAGATGAGGGCAGTGGAGGGAGAGGATTGTATGCAGAGGGAAGAGCTACTATTTGATGCCATTTGGCAGGTATGTGTGTGTGGGCATGGTTGAGTTCCTGCACCTATTCTCTGAGAAAAAAAGCCCTGGCTGTAAGTATATTTTCATGCAATGTTAAAGGTTTGGGCTCCATCTGCAAACGCTGGCTGGCATTGAAAGGGTTCAAATCTTCTAAGGCTGAAGTGATCATGGTTCAGGAGACACATTTTAAGGCAGAGGGCACATTCAAGTTCACCTCCAAGCACTTCCCTACTGCCTTTGTAGCCTCCGACTCATCTGGGAGAGCTGGAGTGGCCATTTTATTGAAACGCTCCTCTGCCATACGTGTCAAATCCTCTTATCTAGATCCCCAAGGCCGATTTGTTCTCCTGAGCTGTGATCACAAAAACACTTAATTCACCCTTGCCAATGTATACGCGCCTAATACGGGACAAATTGGGTTTCTAGAAGAATTTTTTGAGAAACTCCAACCCTTTTCCCAACCCTTAATGGTTATTGGGGCGATTTCAATCTATGTATGTCACCAACTAAAGATAAATTTGCCCTCTTTTCTCACACCCCACCCCCACAGGTCCAGAAATTGTCTTCATCATTTCGTAAACTGATCGGAGCTCATTATCTTTTTGACACTTGGAGGGTAAAGCATCCTACTGCCAAAAAATTTACATTCTACTCCCCCCTCACAAATTATATATGAGACTAGACCATTTCTTTGTCTCGGCACCCCTACTGACATATGTGGTGAACTCAGAAATTAATCCAATTACTTGGTCGGATCATGCACCCATAGTTCTAGACCTTCTCCTATCCACACCCACACCTAGGACCTGTCACTGGCACCTCAAGTGAGTCTCTCCTTAACATACCTGATATTCACCTTCATTTACAGCAAAAACTGACTGAGTTCTTTGAACTTAATGAAGGTTCAGTCTCTGTGGCGTCCACTCTGTGGGAAGCCCATAAAGCTTTCTTTAGAGGGTAGTGCATATCTTCAGGTTCTCATCTTAAACTAGACCGTGACCTTCAAAGGCCAAACCTTTTAAATGATTTATCCAAAACGGAAGAATGTCTACTCAATCTTCCCACAGTGGCACGTCTCAGGTCCATGATTTCACTACGTAACCGCATTAAGCCCTTCGATTTAAATAAATTTGCCAAATCCACGCTTTGGTCCAAGCAAAAATTCTATGACTATGCTAATAAACCCCATAGAATGTGGGTTAATAAACTAAAGCCAAGATCCTCTACCTCTACCCCTGATTTCCTATTACAATCTGACGGTAAACCCACCTACTGTCCCCAAAATATGTCCAAGGTCTTCGGTGACTTTTACCGAAGAACTCTATAACTGCTTGTCTGTAGACCCGAACTCTCAGTTCACCCAGGAAAAATTTGACACCTTTTTAGAATCTTTAAAGCTCCCTACAATCTCTACTGAAGACCGCTCAGGACTTAATGCTCCCATCTCTGTTAAAGAAATTACCGCGGCTATAAGTCAACTTCCAACCCACAAATCCCCTGGGCCTGATGGACTTCCTTACTCCTACTTCAAAAGATTCCTTTTGGTCCTAATGCCCCATATGGTTAACCTGTTCACCTCCCTAATGTCAGGGACACTCCCCCATTCCCAATTTCTGCACGCCTTTATCACGGTCATCCCGAAACCGGGCAAAGACCCATCATTACCAGATAACTACCGCCCCATTGCCCTTTTAAACTCCGATTATAACATTTTTACTAAAATTTTAGCCAATAGACTCTCTCTACTCCTCCCCTCGCTCATACATAGAGACCAAGTAGGGTTTGTCCCCACTAGACAGGCAGGAGATAACTCCAGACGAACTATTGACCTCATTGACCTGCTGACTAAAACCAAGAAGCCCGCTATAGTCCTCAGTTTAGATGCCCAGAAGGCATTTGACATCCTGAACTGGTCATTCATGCTCTGAAAGCACTCTACTCCACACCCACCTCCCAGGTACAGTTGGCCTCTTATGTCTCTCCACCATTCCCCCTAAGTAACGGTACCCAGCAGGGCTGCCTTCTGTCTCCCCTGCTCTTCATTCTCAGTCTGGAACCCTTGGCTGAAGCCATTCGTTCTGACCCAGACATAAAGGGGGTGGCGCTGAGACATCGAGAGTACAAATTCACTCTTTGCCGATAACATCTTATTAACATTGACCCATCCCCATATCTCACTCCCCTCACTTCATTCATGCAACTCTAAACCTGTTTGGCAATATCTCAGGTTTTAAAATCAACTCGACCAAAACTGAAGCACTCCCTATCAACCTTTCGACGGACATGTTCACAACCTTAAAAGAAAATTTTAAGTATCGCTCGTGTCCTCATTCACTTAAGTACCTCGGATTCCACCTAACCTCCTCCTACTCTATGCTTTTTCAGGCAAATTTTCCCCCTATGGTCATAGAAATTAACAAATTACTGAAAACATGGACAAAACTTCCCCTATCCCTCCTTGGAAGGATAAATGTCCTCAAATTGTCAGTGCTCCCCAAACTTCTATATCTTTTTGAGACCCTTCCAGTAATGATCCCGTGTCCCAATTGAAACTCCTTCAAAGGAATTTCCTGAACTTTGTATGGAATAACAAGTCCCATAGAATAGCTAGCTCGGTTCTTCTTGCAACCCGAGCCAGAGGAGGTCTGGGAACACCTGATATAATCAAATATTATTTTGCTACACACTTGAGAGCTATAGCCTCTTGGACATCCAGATGCGCCCCTAATCGATGGTCTGAGATTGAAATGAGCATACCGGTACCTGCTCACCCATGCTGCATGTTATGGCCATCCTCTGACAAAATTATCTCTCAATTGCGCAGAATATGTTTAAATCCAATGTTATTTACACTTTCAATCTGGAAAAGCTGTTCAAGTAAATACTCACTCTCATCCCCATGCTCTCCTTTAATAAATATTACCTTCAATCCAGAAATCCCTGACAGCCTATCCAATGAAGCCATGCTACCATGGACAAAAGCTGGCGTATTTCAGTTACGCCATTTGGTTCACCCAGTGACGCGTAAACTCCTCACCTTCTAGAACTGCAATCTAAATATGAAGTCCCGAAAAATCTCTTTTACTCCTTTCTACAAATCAAACATTTTTTCTTCACAAGAGCCCCACAATTGACTTTAATTATATCCACGGAATTTGAACTGGTGTGCTCTAGAGGCCCCTATGAACCCCACCTAATATCCACTATATATAAGATTTTGCATGCTACTCCCACCATCACAGAGCAAACTCACTCTTATACGCGGAAATGGTCCCACATCCTAAATAGACCCATTACCATACATGAATGGAAGGGAATTTGGGAGGCTACTTCTAAGGTATCTAGATGTGTGGCCCAAAAGGAGACCGCTTATAAAATCTTAATGTTTTGGTACAGGACTCTGGAATTCTTAATGAATATTCTTATTCTGTGAATGCCACATGATCACACCTTATTGGTCACAGATCCATGCACTTGGGAAAAATCCTGAACTTCCCCATTCCTTATCAGCCTATACACCTCTTATTAGGTCTACCCCTCCCGAAAATGCCTAAACCCCTCAGTAAACTGATGACCTTCATTTTGCTAGCAGCTAAACGGGCCATCCCTCAGTGCTGGCTTGCCAATACCCCCCCTACTTTTACACAATTTTTGATGGCCATGGCAGACATTTGTATGATGGAACTTCTTACAGCTGTAATTGAGGACTCCCTTCCCAGTTTTGACACTATATGCGGGAAATAGGACTCCTCCGAATATAACTTGGAGAATACAGTAGCTCTGAATTAATGTGCTTGATAAGCAAGACCATTGATTGAACGAGTAGACAAGGTGCCAACCAGGCTGCCGTTGAACCTATTTCAATAGTCAGTTTCTTTTCTTTTTTACCATGATGTATATACAATGTCTGATGATCATTTGACATGCTATATTATTTCCCATGCAAAATATGTTATGTTTATATTCCATTGGGATGAAATCCCCTTTAATGACTTTTTCATGTGAACTTGTATACTGATTCTTTTTTCTTTGAAAATATTCAATAAATAAACAATTAAAAAAAAAAAAGAATTGTACACCAAGTCCCAATGTAATGAGAAGGTTTACACTGACCATCAAGGTAACTGAGACATTAATGCCGCGTACACACAAGCGGACTTTCCGGCATACTTGGTCCGGCGGACCAGAGTCCGCCGCACAATCCGATTGTGTGTAGGCTCCCGCGGACTTTTTTCTCCCAAAAGTCCGCTGGACCTAAATTTGAAGCATGTTTCAAATCTTTCCGTCGTAAGTCCGCCGGACTCAGTTCCTGACGGAAAGCCCATTCGTCTGTATGCTGGTCCGACGGACCAGATACGACTCAAGGGCAGGGTACTGCATCTCGCGCTCGCTGCAATAGGAAAAACAAATTTTCCTATTGCGGCGAGCGCGGGGCATATCAGGCCCTTAGGTCTGGTATGGATTTTAAGGGGAACCCCCTACGCCGAAAAAACGGCATGGGGTCCCCCCTAAAATCCATACCAGACCCCGATCCGAGCACGCAGCCCGGCCAGTCAGGAAAGGGGGTGGGGACGAGAGAGCCCCCCCCTCCTGAACAGTACCAGGCCGCATGCCCTCAACATTGGGGGTGGGTGCTTTGGGGGAGGGGGTGCCCTGCGGGGGCCCCCCCACCACAAAGAACCTTGTCCCCATGTTGATGAGGACAAGGGCCTCTTCCCGACAACCCCGGCCTTTGGTTGTCGGGGTCTGCGGGCTTATCGGAATCCAGGAGCCCCCTATAATAAGAGGGCCCCCAAATCCCGGCCCCCCACCCTATGTGAATGAGTATGGGGTACATGGTACCCCTACCCATTTACCTAGGGAAAAAGCGTCAATAATAAAACACACTACACAGGTTTTTAAAGTAATTTATTAGACAGTTCCGGGGGGTCTTCTTCCGGCTTCGGGGGTCTTCTTCCGGCTTCGGGGGTCCCTCCGGTTCCTCTTCTCCTGGCGTCCGGTTGGTTCTTCTACGCTCTCTCTGGCCTCTTCTCTCGGTGTTCCAGTTCTTCTGACGGCTCCTCCGCTATCTTCATGCCGCTCTTTTGTTAGCGGGGGCCCGGACTTCTGGCTTCTGGGCTTCTTGGCTTCTTCCAATGTTGACACAACGGTCTCTCCGGCTGGAATGCTCTCTGAGTGCTCCAATGTGACTTATATAGGCGGAGACCCCGCCCCCTTATGCCGTCACAGTCCCTGGGCATACTGGGACTGTGACGTTTTAGGGGGGCGTGGTCAACATCACCCAGTGACCACGCCCCCCTAAAACATCACAGTCCCAGCATGCCCAGGGACTGTGACGGCATAAATGGGGCGGGGTCTCCGCCTATATAAGTCACATTGCATCGCTCAGAGAGCATTCCAGCCGGAGAGACCATCATGTCAACATCGGAGGAAGCCAAGAAGCCAGAAGTCCGGGCCCCCCGCTAACAAAAGAGCTGCATGAAGATAGTGGAGGATCCGGCAGAAGAACTGGAACACCGGGAGAAGAGGCCAGAGAGAGCGGAGAAGAACCAACAGGACGCCGGGAGAAGAGGAACCGGAGGGACCCCCGAAGTCGGAAGAAGACCCCCGGAGCTGTCTAATAAATAACTTTAAAAACCTGTGTAGTGTGTTTTATTATTGACACTTTTTCCATAGGTAAATGGGTAGGGGTACCATGTACCCCATACTCATTCACATAGGGTGGGGGGCCGGGATCTGGGGGCCCTCTTATTATAGGGGGCTCCCGGATTCCGATAAGCCCCCCGCCCGCAGACCCCGACAACCAACGGCCAGGGTTGTCGGGAAGAGGCCCTTGTCCTCATCAACATGGGGACAAGGTGCTTTGTGGTGGGGGGGCCCCCGCAGGGTGCCCCCTCCCCCAAAGCACCCACCCCCCCATGTTGAGGGCATGCGGCCTGGTACGGTTCAGGAGGGGGGGGCCACTCGCTTGTCCCCACCCCCTTTCCTGACTGGCCGGGCTGCGTGCTCAAATCGGGGTCTGGTATGGATTTTAGGGGGGACCCCATGCCATTTTTTCGGCGTAGGGGGTTCCCCTTAAAATCCATACCAAACCTAAGGGCTCGGTATGCCCCGCGACGGGGCTCGCAAGCTGTCAATCTCGCCGATAAAAGCGGCGAGATTCACTTCCTTTTCTAGTCCCGTCGTACCCGAGTCACGTTTAAGATGAACGGACTTGTCCGTGTGTGGGCAAGTCCATTCATTCTGAAAGTCCGCCGTAACTCCGGCGAAAGTCTGTCGGAAAGACGGGCGGACCTAGCCTGTCGGAAAGTCCGGTCGTGTGTAGGCAAGTCCGTCCATTCAGAAAGTCCGGTGGTAGTCCGCTGGAAAGTCCGGCGGGAAGAATGTCTACCGGAAAGTCCGTTTGTGTGTACGCGGCATTAGACTGCGTTCACATTTGTGTGTGTGGGTAAAATCACTTTCCTGACACCACAGAAATGTACTGTCCTTCAGAGCAGTGCCATTAATTGTTAATGACACCCTCACGCATCTGCTGAGATGTGCATATTCACATGCACCAAAATTCAGGGTGCTGTGGCATCATGTTATTTTGAAAAAGGGTTCCACCTCCAATTTGCTTACCTTTGCAGAACAGGCTGATGTTAGACTTAATGACCACAGTTGTAAGCAGGGCTTTCAAGCATTTACCTCCCCAGTGGGCAGCATTCAGCAGAAGTGATGGTGGATATGACTTCTGGTGGGCATGATATACATATGAATGCCGCCTCTATTTACAAAACAATGCTGTCGGTCCGTGGCTATTACATTATAATGCTGCTGCTATTTACATATCAATGCCATTTATTTACATGTAGCACAGGGTCTGCACGTGAGTCATCCGTACACAACAATAGGGCAGAACTGGGCAGCATTAATAACAGGACTTCACACTGAGATATTGGGACACAGCACAGGACTAAAACTTCAAGGGAATTTAAACTGGGATAGTTGGCAAGTATGAGGCAGCTGCTTTGGGCCGCACAACAATGATGGGGCCCAGGGCAGCTGACCCTTTTGCCCTGCATTAAAGACGACCCTGATGTGTCTGTGTTAGCATGTACTTATATTTGAAAGTATCATGCTCTCTTTGTATTGATTATTTTGTGTGAAATACCTGGTGATCTTGCCAGTCCCCCTGCAAACTGACAAAGCTAGCCATGGAAGCAGATCTATGTCAGCATGATCAGTTTTCTTCTTTGCATTCTGTTTGTGAGCACAGCCTGTACTCCAGTGATCAGACTTCTGCTGACATGCATGCCACCTTGCCCAGCTCTTCACTGGGAAGATCAGTGTACTACTGTTTCTCTGACTTCTGCTGACCCCCCCCCCCCCGCACAATCTCCACCCCAGCTCTTTAAGCTCTTATGCAGCTAAGAGCAGAAGTCAGATGATCACGTATAAGAAATAAAAAAAAAACACTTATGTATATATACTGTACTGTGCACAAGTTTTAGGCAGGTGTGAAAAAATACTGGAACTTTAGAATGCTTTCAGAAATAGAAGTGTTAATAGTTTATTTTCATCAATTAACAAAATGGAAAGTTAATGAACAGAAGAAAAATCCAAATCAAATCAATATTTGGTGTGACCACACTTTGCCTTCAAAACAGCATCAATCCACACTTGCACATGCATGTTTGTCCAAACATCTTGGAGAACTAACCACAGGTCTTCTGTGGATGTAGGCTGCCTCAAATCCTTCTGCTCCTTCCTGCAATCCCAGACAGACTCGATGATGTTGAGATTAGGGCTCTGTGGGGGCCAGACCATCACTTCCAGGACTCCTTGTTCTTCCTTATGCGGAAGATAGTTCTTAATGACATTGGCTGTATGTTTGGGGTTGTTGTCATGCTGCATAATACGTTTGAGCCCAATCACATGCCTCCCTGATGGTATGCCATGATGAATACTTATCTGTCTATATTTCTCAGCATTGAGGACACCATTGATCCTGACCAAATCTCCAACACCATTTGCTGAAATGCAGCCCCAAACTTGCAAGGAACCTCTACCATGCTTCACTGTTGCTGCAGAGACTCATTATTGTCCAGCCATCTGTGAACAAACTGCCTCCTGCTACAGGCATTTTTTGTGCACAGTTGAGTCACTTAGCCTTGTTTCCACATCGGAGATATGGCTTTTTGGCAGCAATTTTTCCATGAATACCATTTTGGCCAGACTTCCCCATACAGTAGAGGGTTGTACCTGAATCCTACTGGTTTCTGCCAGTTCTGTCCTGATGGCACTGCTGGACATCTTCTGATGTTGAAAGGAAGTAAGCATAATGTGTCTTTCATCAGCTGCATTAAAGAGGAACTGCAGTCTGCTCACATAATTTGTAATAAAAACATCTTTGTCATTCTTAATCTTCCCTCCAACCATGTTGCATATTACTTTTTTTTATTCCATACATGTTTTATTTGGTGATAAACAGCATATACAGTTATGCTAATAAGTTTACATACCCTGGCAGAATTTATGATTTCTTGGCCATTTTTCAGAGAATATGAATAATAACACAAAAACTTTTCTTTCACTCATGATTAGTGTTTGGCTGAAGCCATTTATTATCAATCAACTTCTTTTACTCTTTTTAAATCATAATCACAAAAGAAACTACCCAAATGACACCCATCAAAAGTTTACATACCCCAGTGATTTTGGCCTAATAACATGCACCCAAGTTGACACAAAGGGATTTGAATGGCTATTAGAGGTAACCATCCTCACCTGTGATCTGGTTGCTTGTGATTAGTAGGTTTGTATAAAAGGTCAATGAGTTTCTGGACTCCTGACAGATCCTTGCATCTTTCATCCAGTGATTCTGAGTCATGGAGAAAGCAAAAGAATTGTCAAAGGCTCTGTGGGAAAAGGTAGTTGAACTGTATAAAACAGAAAAGGTATATAAAAAGATATCCAAGGAATTGAGAATGCCAATCAGCAGTGTTCAAACTCTAATCAAGAAGTGGAAAATGAGGGGTTCTGTTGAAACCAAACCACAGTCAGGTACACCAACTACATTTTCAGCGACAGTAAAATTGTTCGGGGTGCAAAGAAAAACCCACAAATAACTTCAGGTAAAATACAGGACTCTCTGAAAACATGTGGTGTGGCTGTTTCAAGATGCACAAAAAGGAGGCACTTGAAGAAAGATGGGCTGCATGGCCAGAAGAAAGCCATTACTATGCAAATGCCACAAAGTATCCCGCTTATAATACACCAAACAGCATAGAGACAAGCCTCAAACCTTCTGGCACAAAGTCATTTGGAGTGATAAGACCAAAATTGAGCTTTTTGGCCACAACCAAAACGCTACATTTGGAGAGGAGTCAATAAGGCCTATGATGAAAGGTACACCATTCCTACAGTGAAACATGGAGGTGGATCCCTGATGGTTTGGGGATGTATGAGCTACAAAGGCACAAAAAATTTGGTCAAAATTGATGGCAAGATGAATTCAGTATGTTATCAAAAAATACTGGAGGAACATTTTCGTTTATCAGCCAGGAAGCTGCGCATCGGACGTCTTTGGACATTCCAACATGACAATGATCCAAAACACAAGACCAAGTTGACCTGTCATTGGCCATCTCAGACTCCTGACCTCAATATCATTGAGCCACTCTGGGGAGATCTCAAATGTGCAGTTCATGCAAGACAGCCCATGAATTTACAAGAACTGGAGGCTTTTTGCCAAGAGGAATGGGCAGCTTTACAATCTGAGAAGATAAAGAGCCTCATCCACAAATACCACAAAAGACTTCCAGCTGTCTTTGATGTTAAAGGGGGCAATACATGGTAATAAGAACTGGGGTGATTATGATTTAAAAAGAGTAAACACAATTGTTGGATAATAAATGGCTTCAGCCAAACAATACATGGTAATAATTTCTCTTGTGATTATGATTTTAAAAGAGTAAACACAATTGATTGATAATAAATGGCTTCAGCCAAACACTAACCATGAGTGAAAGAAAAGTTTTTGTGTTATCATTTGTATTCTCTGAAAAATGGCCAAGAAATCAAAAATTCTGCCAGGGTATGTAAACGTATGAGCACAACTGTACATAGTCAATGTTACAAACATTCCATAGTCAAAGGCAAAAATAAGTAGTTATATAAAATGGACCGTGGGCATTCGCCCCAAGTGTGTGTCTGCTTATTAAAACAGATATTTCAGTTGCATATCTGGATGTATATAATGTTACAACAAAAGAATGGAACTGTAATATAGAGATCTTTAACACAGGAAGTTTGAAAGCATAAAAAAAAAGAAAAATGTTTAATTGTAGCTTATAGGCTTGAATATCAGTCTGCGTGTAGAGGGGGAGATAGAATGGGGATGGGGTGGAGGCGATATAGCGGTATGACAGCTTCTCCGACCAGGGATAAGAAAATGGAAATTGTTGTCTCTGGAGGGCTCTTCTGCAGTAGTGCAGTTAAAGTCTTAATTCAACTCTAGCCAATGTTATCCTCCTAAAAGTAGGGCATACCCACAGTTAGAGAGGCTCTCAGATTGAGGATTAGGGCCCTGGATGAAAGGAAAAGAGAGAAAAAAAGGGGGGAGGGGAAGGATAATCCTGTAGGAGGATAATCCAGTGGGAAGGAGAGTGAGATATATATCCAATATAAAGTGGTGTTTGGATGGCCCAGAGGGTATGAGAAAAGATGACAAGGTCTCCTAGAGAGTTGCTTAACAGCTTCTTTTTCTATATTGCCAGTATGTCTTTTAGCCCTGAGAGTGTTATTTAATAACTATAAAAGATCAAGGACAAGGTAATATAAGGGAAAAAGAGTGTGATCTGATTCAGAAGATGTTAAAGTTAGTTTGTTTCAGTCAAGTGTTTGTATTGTATGCATGGGTCTATGATTGGTAAACATTGTTCATTATGTGCTTGTATGTGTCTATTGTTTGAAAGTGGAGCCAGCGGGTCCATGTTGATTTATATTTGGCTGGGGATTCTTTAGCTATATGTATCAGTTCCTCCATCTCTGCTATCTGCAAACCATTCTGATAAGGAAGGCACGGGTGGAGAGTTCCAATGTACTGGTATGCATTAAACTGTACTTTCATTTTCTTCATTAGATCATCCCCCACTGTTTTTACCCTTTTGTATCACTTGACCCTCCCTCCTAGATTGTAAGCTCTAAAGAGCAGGGCCTTCTGATTCCTCCTGTATTGAATTGTACTGTAATTGTGAAATCTGTCCTCACATTGTAAAGCACTGCGCAAAATGTTGGCGCTATATAAATCCTTTATGTATTACTAATATGGTACACAGGTAATCCGCCCCTTCCTATGTGCCAAACACTGCGCTCATGGGACTAACACCTCACACTAAGCAGCCACTTAAAAATTCAAAACTGTGTAAATTAATGATAAATGATACACTATAAACTCAACCTCACCAATAGTGCAATCAAATAGCGGTGCTAAAAAACTACAATTGCCTCAAAGAAAATATGCGTGATCACTTAAATGTGATAACCTAAATTAACAGCTGTTTTTAACAGCACTATATAAACTAGTGTTTCTAATAAACAGACAATGTGTGAACCATCTGTGCAATAATGATGAGTGAAACGTAGTGATGAAAGTGATGGTAATAACATCAAACAAAAAATCTTCAGTGATAATATCTTCCACCACACCGCTGTGATTTGTGACTTCCACTCCCCTTCAGCGAGTAAACTCACCAGCTCTTTTTGCCTTACACTCTCGTGTTCGGCTCACAGGCCTTTCCCACACAGTAGGGGGCACAGTAATAACCTCCAATCAATCCCCGTGTAGTTATCCAGAGTTTATATACAAACGCTCTCTCCACATGAAAGAAAGGAAAAGCGATCCAATAGTGCAGTAACGCAATAAACTTTAATAAAAATAACACTCTCCTCCACCATTGAACTCACATTTCACAAATTTCAATCAAGCGAATAGGCACAGCAATCATGGTCATCACCAAAAAACACTCCAAACGGTAAACTGGACGTATGGTGGTCACGGCGGACCCAGGTAATCTAATGGAAACTCTCACCCGTTCCCTGGAGTCTCCCGTAGCCGCTTCCCCGCTCACTCGTATGGCGCTTCCTGTCACAGCGTCCTACGTCAAGCTCGTTCGATTGCCGTATAGCCACGCCCCAACATGTTTCGTCACGGAGGACTTATTCATGGTATTCATCCTATATAAATCCTGTATAATAATTAGCCATGTACATTGTAAGTGATTTATGGTATCCCTTTGGAGGGGATGATGTATAGTGCAGCAAGTTTGTGCAGGCGAGTACTCTAAGACATTGGTTGTGACCTGAAGGGTGGTAGAATACACCTCAGACCAGAAAGGTTGGAGAATTGGGATTTTTCACCATATACGCAAAAGTGTGCCTACTTCTTGCTGGCATCTCCAGCATCGATTGGAGCGGGAGATGTCGAATTTATGTAGCAATGCTGGGGTCCTGTACCACCTGGACAAGAGTTTATGATTACTTCCTTGAATTGAGAGATTTACCGAGCCCTTGTGTGCAGTAAGAAATATACATTCCCAGCCTTCCGGTGGTATGTCAACTGGTAGGTCTCTCTCCGATGCACGACACGCTTTCCTTATATTCGGAGGTATATGTTCTCCAAGAAGACCATGAATTGTAGAGATGACGTGTTGTTGAGGGGTAGCTTTTGAGCATATGTTTTTGAATGGGGCAAGTGGCCGGGACAAATGTGTAGTAGAGCCTGGGGTCAAAAAGAAGTGGCGTTGCATATTATTTTATATATACCATGATTCTGTACTTGCCAAATATGCTGCAGAAATCTCCCTCCACTGAGTCTGGCTGCAACCATTTTAACTGTGGGAAGCTGAAGCTGCTGCCTGTTCACTTCCTGGATTTACACAGACACACACCGCCAGCTCTGCAGCTCTCATTGACCCTCTTATGACTCATCCCCCCTCCCTTCCTGGCAAACTCTCATGAGAGTGAGAGAGAGAGCTGTGCATGATGTCATAAGCCTAGGCTAATGACCAGACAAGAAACAGGAAGTGAGCTGTATAAGGTATTTACTGGCAGAAAAAAATGTTTTATTGTCCAAAGCTAAAACAACAAGGGCAGAAGATTTAATAGATGGAAAGTTGAAAAAAATGACTGAAGGTCCTCTTTAAGTTTTCCTTGTTAACCACTGCATCTATGGTTCTCAACATTGCCCATTTCATTGAGCTTTAGTAGCACAACTTGAAACTCCCGTCTGCTTTAAAACCTTTGCCTGGGAGAGACCTTGCTGATGCACTATAACTACCTTGTGTCTTGTTGCTGTGCTCAGCTTTTCCATGGTGTATGACCTGTGACATGAAACTGTCTTCCACAACCTCACTTTAGCAGCAGTCTGGCAGTTCCTCACTCAGTTTTAAGTCTCCTACACAACTGTTTCTGTTTCAGTTAATTACTTTGTTTCAACCTACATATGAAATTGATGATCATTAGCGCTTGCTTGGTATATTTGGTTAATCATACACTTGTCTTTAATCCTCCAAAATTCCTGACTTTGTGCAAGTGTTCAAAGTGCGCAAATGTTAAGCCCATAGGTGTGCGCAGCCTATTGCATTAGGGTGTGCACCCTAAAGCTCAAACACACATGCCTTTCTCTGCGGCCTCAACTGCACAGGATAGTGAATGTAGAGGATAGTGCTCTGTGCAGAGCAGCTTCCTGTTCATTCACAAACACAGTTTACTATCCTTCAGATTATGAATGAACACAGTGAGTGAGCTAGGAGCCAGGGGGAGAGGAGGGAATCTAGCAGCACTGCGGGGGTGGGGGTTGGTGGCACGACATGAGGGGAAGCCCAGGCAAGCACACAGTTATTAGGGAATTTGTTCGAAGGGTCTTTGGCTCAAACCTGTCTTGCATATACATGGTCACACAAATGTTGGCCAACAATTACGAACGTAGTGATGTACTAGACGTACTACGTGGTTTTTCAGCTCTTTAGCATCACACTTTGGGCTCCTTCTGCTAATTTCTTGTTAGCAGAAGTTTGGTGAGTGTTGATTTGTGCTTTTCAGTTCGTTTCTGAATGGCCGTTCGTCAACCAGACATGTTGCTGAATCGGAGGAGATAACATTTTATTTATTATTGGTCTTGGAGTTATTGCTTTGGCATGATTTTTTTGGTTGAATAATGATTTGATTTGGTATATTTTTATATACATTTTATATACATATACATATATATATATATACATATACATATATATATTTTGTATATGTTTGAATGCACAGAATGCACCTTTTGGTTAAGTTCTATTGGCAGATAGCATGTCTAATTTTATTTGTTTTTTTTTTTAATGCACAAAAAATGACAAGGGACATCAACATAGTTGTATCTTTGATCTTAAAAACTAGGGGATAATGATGTTGTGGTAACTTGCACAAATTAAAAAAAAAAAAAACATAAAAATATTATTCTTGATATCACTAGAAAAAAAGCCTTTGAAAATGTGTTTGCAATAACTCCATCAGTATCACCAGCGAAGCAGCTTCATTATTATCCCATTAAAGAAGAGGAGACTTGTGCGCTGCATTTGGAGATTTCATAATTTGCCACGTCATGAATGTTAATTCTCCATTACAAACGCTAGTTTACAAGATTGACCACTTCTGGCTCGTCCTTGCTTCCAAGCATGAGTGTTTGTACTTTGGACTTTTGCCCGACGGACTTGTGTACACACAATCAGAAAGTCCGACAACAGACATTTATCCGCGGAAAATTTGAGAGCGTGCTAGCCAACATTTGTTGGCAGAACAACCGACAACAAATGTCCGATGGAGCATACACATGGTTGGACTTACCGCCAAAAAGCTCACATCCAACATTTCCCGTCTTAAAATCTCATGGATTGCATGGATGCTGGTTTGAAGACAAAGGGTAGTCACACAAAATATTAATTTGATTAAGATTTCTCTTCTGTTCGCTCACTTTGCATTTTGTAAATTGATAAAAATAAACAATAAGAAAATATATTTTTGAAAGCATTCTTTGCATCATTTCTTCACACCTGCCTAAAACTTTGCACAGTAATATATTTTATATATATATATATATATATATATATATATATATATACCGTATTTATCGGCGTATAACACGCACTTTTTCCCCCCTAAAATAAGGGGAAAATTGTGGGTGCGTGTTATACGCCGATCCCCGCTATTTTGTGATCTGTCGGAGCGATCACGGCGCTCGTTCAGCTGAACGAGCGCCCCCGAGTCCCTCCGAACCCCGCGGCCCCATGTTTAAAAATACAAACGAAACGTTTGTATGTCGGCGGCGACAAGGCTGCACGGACCACTGGGGACAAGGCTGCACTGGGGCAAAGCTGAACTGGGGCAAAGCTGCACTGGGGACAAGGCTGCACTGGGGACAAGGCTGCACTGGGGACAAGGCTGCACTGGGGCAAAGCTGCACTGGGGACAAGGCTGCACTGGGGACAAGGCTGCACTGGGGACAAGGCTGCACTGGGGCAAAGCTGCACTGGGGACAAGGCTGCACTGACAAGGCTGCACTGACAAGGCTGCACTGGGGCAAAGCTGCACTGACAAGGCTGCACTGGACACTGGGGAAAGGCTGCAGATGAACACTGATGAGGCTGCATTGATGGGCATTTAAATGTAAGTTTTTTTTCCTTAAACTTCCCTCCTAAAAGTTTTTTTCCTTAAAATTCCCTCCTAAACTTGGGGTGCGTGTTATATGCCGGCGCATGTTATACGACGATAAATACGGTATATATATATATATATATATATATATATATATATATATATATATATATTTGTGGCAGAGTCCCTGTGAAAATGGGGTTAAAGTGGACACAGAGTCTGCATATTGGCTGAGTGCAGAGCTACAGAGCGCAAAAGTTATAGCGTCTACAAAATACGGGATAGATTAATGGCATTTAAAAAAAAATATATATTTATTTATTTTTTTTACTAGTAATATCGGCGATCGCAAATTTTTTCATGACTGCGACATTATGGCGGACACATCGGACACTTTTGACACATTTTTGGGACAATTCACATTTATACAGCGATCAATGCTATAAAATTGCATTGATTACTGTATAAATGTGACAGGCAGGGAAGGGGTTAACCACTAGGGGGAGACGAGGGGTTAAATGTTTCCTAGGGAAGTGATTATAACTGTAGGGGGAGGGGACGCACAAAGGGAGGAGACCGATCAGTGTTCCTCTGTACTGGGAACACAGATCGGTCTCCTGTCAACTGACAGGACGTGGATCTGTGTGTTTACACACACAGATCCACGGTCCGGTCCGGTTACCGGGCAATCACGGGTGCCCGGCGGACATCCGGCCGCCAGGCACATGCACCGGGTCCCGAGCAACGCGGCGGGCGCGCGCGCCCCCTAGACGGCCGGGAAGCCCAGGCCGTCATATGACGTCCACCCAAGAGGGGAGATCCCATCTGTGGACTTCATTTTACTATGGCTGGGTAGTGAAGTGGTTAAAGGGAAAAACAAAAGTCCATCCAGGAATCCCACACAGGGGTCCAAGCTTCAATTAAATACACAATCCAAATGAAAATGCTAGCCAACCTGGCTACTCTTCAGCAGTACTGCTGCTATAGGTACAGGCCCCTCAAATGAGCTGCTTGGATGCACACAGTCTTATAGGGCGTACACACGGTCGGACTTTGTTCGGACATTCCGACAACAAAATCCTAGGATTTTTTCCGACGGATGTTGGCTCAAACTTGTTTTGCCTACACACGGTCGCACAAAGTTGTCGGAATTTCCGATCGCCAACCACGCGGTCACGTACACCACGTACGATGAGACTAGAAAAGGCCGGTTCAGGACCAAGCGCGGCACCCTTTGGGCTCCTTTTGCTAATCTCGTGTTAGTAAAAGTTTGGTGAGAGACGATTCGCGCTTTTTCAGACTCGTGGCTTTCAGATCGTTTTCTGCCGTTCAGTTTGTGCTTGTGGGTTTGTATCTGCTCTTCAGTGCGTGCAGTCAGTTCGTATCAGAGTTTTCTGTGTGATCTTGCCTGCTCGTTGCTGTTTTTCAGGTCGCTCTTCACAGGCCTTGCTGTTCTTCAGTGCGTTCTGTTACTTCGTTCTGAGCAGCCGACCGTTTTCTAGCCATGTTTCGTATGCGTACTCCTCGTAGAGTTCGTGCTGTGCGGGGGCTTGGTGTTGGGGTCCTGACCTTGACACAAGTCCAGTTGGTTGATTCAGCGTGACCAGTTCTGTCATATGCCTTTGCTCCGTGAGATCCGTGAGAATAATCCTGATGATTTCAGGAACTTTCTCAGGATGACGGACCCCGTGTTTCACCGTTTGTTGGCTTCGCTGACCCCCTATATCAGCAGGCAGGATACCTGCATGAGGCAAGCCATCACTCCGAAGCAGAGGTTGGTCGCTACCTTGCGGTATTTGGCCACAGGGAGAAGTCTGCAGGACTTGAAGTTCTCGACAGGCATCTCCCCCCTGGCTATGGGGATCATTATCTCAGAGACCTGTTCTGCCATCATCCAGGTCCTGCAGAAGGAGTATATGAAGGTAAGATTTTTATCCTTTAATATCACATTTTATTGTATTGAATGTTTGCTAATATATTGTATTTCTTTCCTCATTCCCTAATTACCATGATTGTAATATGCTGTGAATGTCCCCTTTGTCCTCATGCATGCTGGATTTTTATGTAATTATTATTTTAGGTCCTTCATACATATTTGCCCTTCAATAACCTCCCAAGCATGGTGTCTCCTGCCCTATATTCACCTCATGTAGTCACTTAACAATGTATTTTATCAGCTCCATAGTAGTGCTTTACCCCAAACACCCCCTAAAATGTTTGTAAATGTTATTTTTGATTTAAATTCAGGCAGAGTGGCAGAGGCTTTTTTTTGTGGTGTCCCCAAATAATTTTTAGTAACCCTCCCTCCCCCAACTGCTAAGTCAGCTGATCCCAATTCTCTATCCTCAATCATCTATCTGATGACTTTGCCAAACCCATACACACTATACCCACCTCTTTACTGGTCAGATTTATGAATGAATTCCCCAAAGCATGTAGTGCAAGGGCCTGCCTGTATACTTTCCAATGGTACTGTTTAAAGTTTTTGTATCCTATTATTATCTTGATAGGTAATAGCAGAATGTCCAAATGTCCTCAAATGTGTACAATGTGTATTTATATCTTTGTATTATGACACTTCTTACCTGTCCAGTAGTCTGCCAATAGTGTAACTAAGGAGGGGCTGTTCCAAGTAATACCCATTATTTAGACATTCATCTCTCAATGAAGTGAAGAGGGTTACCTGTCCAAGAGTCCCCCCCCCCCTATAATGTTATAAATGGCCCATGAGAGGGGGGGAGGGGAATATGATAGATGTACCTTATACTTTGGCCTTGTTAAATTCCCCTTAATAAATGCTATCTGGAGGTAGCCCCAGAATGTTTGTGTCTAATCTGCTTGCCATGTTTCTGTGAAAAAATAGTAATGTTTATTGTTTTTTCCTCAACAGTTTCCACGCCACAGGAATGGTAGACTGTGGCCTCCCACTTTGCCCAGCGGTGGGACTTTCCTAACTGCGGAGGGGCAATTGATGGGAAACACGTCCACATCGTCCCACCACCTAACTCGGGGTCATACTATTATAATTACAAGGGGTTTAATAGTATAGTGATGTTGGCGGTGGTGTCGGCTAATTACGACTTCTTGTATGTGGACATGGAGAAGAATGGCCGGATGTCCGATGGTGGAGTCATTACCCAGACGGAGTTCTACAGGCGTCTCCAGAATGGCAGCTTGGACTTGCCAGCTCCAGAGGACAATGTGGAAGGTCTCCCATTTGTGTTTGTTGCTGATGAAGCGTTTGGGCTGGGGGACCACCTGATGCGGCCATTCCCGATGAGGACCCTCACCCCGGAACAGAGGGTTTTTAATTACCGGCTGGCCAGAGCCCGAAGAGTGGTGGAGAACACATTTGGAATCCTGGCCAGCCGGTTCCGACTATTTCTGACACCCATCCATATGGCAGGGTATAAACTGAACCATATAATACTGGCGTGCTGTGTTCTCCATAATTTTTTAAGAAAACATTCTGCCAACTATGCTGGCTCAGTTGGGCCTGAGGCCGGAATCCTACATCCAACAACACTGACGGCGCTTGAAAGCGGCCGTCCTGGCTTGCCCTCCCTGAGTGCCCGTGATGTCCGGTTACGCTACCTGGAGTTCTTTGCGGGTAGGGGGGCTATCAATATGCCAGACAATCTGTGAAGCCTTTTTATAATAAAAAAAAAAAGAAATTCTTGGTGGACAATTACTGCTTGTGTTTGTTTTAGCTGACCCTGACAGAAATGTGTGGAGTCCAGAAAATGGCGAGATTGTGTAACCTTATACAAAGCACTGTTGGCTGTTATTTACTAAATGCAAAGACACTTTTCACTACAAGTGCACTTGCAACTGCACTTAAACTGCACTTGTAGTGCAAAGTGGATTTGCCCTTAGGAAATAACCCCCATTTTCTCATAAAACAACAATTACATCACCCCAAAAACGTTGTAGCGTTGAGACAATAATCCACACATTCTTGATGAACAATCTTTTTAATACCAGCACAATCACATATGCATTTACCCAAGGTTTTTCTGACAAACCAACATGTTTGTTGTATACCAATTTTTGTGGTGGCATTATACAAAATCAAAATGTGCATTTTATAGAAAACAGGCCTGTGTAAAACCAACAAGAAAGACACAAATCTTGATCTTACAAAGTTCACATTTGGTAGAACTTGAAGGCTATATCAGACATCAGTATTTAGGAACTGGGTTTGATATAGCGTTCAGATGGGGGGAAATCACCCCTGGAAAAGCCTAATTTGGAAGATGCACACAAATTTAACAATGTCAACATGTGCTAGCTGCCATCACGGGGGATCAAGGGATGTGTTTTGGGGGAGCAAGCCCTTCCTCTCAGCTACTTTATTATTGAGGAAGGGGTTGCACCCCCAAAACGCGTCCATTGATCTCCCGTGATGGCAGATAGCACATGTTGACACACTGTGTGCATTTTCCAAATTTGGCTTTGGGAAAAATCACAAAAACATTTAGCACATTGTAGCACACAAAAGAAGAAAGTGATTTGGAGGGGCTTTAAACTCGCCCCAAAACATCAATGATGTTTTTATATTTTGGAATAACATCATTGATGTTTTGCTAGATGATTTCCAATTGTAAATTACACCCCATGATCTCCCCGATCAGGATCTGGGCACTTTCGATGTGAAAGGATCTTCATCCACAACCTCACGATCACCTAAAAAGAGAGGAACCCCAAAATAATTTTTGTTTCCAAAAAAATGCCGCCATCCATCTCTTATCTGAGCCTGTGGTCGCAGACACTCACCTGTTGTGGTGACTAGTTCCACCACATCTTCTTCCTCCTGCTCAGCTTGTGTTGGGGGGATTTCACCTTCTTCCAGAGGTGGGGGGTCTCTGGTCTCCTCGGATGAGGGGTGTCCTCCGAGTCTTTTCTCCCCTATGTAAAACAAAAATGGTATAATTAGCACACAGATATTTGATGGCAGAACTAGAAATAGGAAACATTGCTTGGAAGTGGGGTACAATTATCTTTTTTAGCAGAGTTCCAAGATGTAATTTTTTAAATGCCCTTTGCCAAGCTGCAATACTTTACCTGTTTGGTACAAGCTTCACAGATGGAGACCCCCCTATAGTATACACTGGAGCACCTGTGTGGCCCCCCTAATAAAAATGGTGTTCTTTTGTCCCACACTAGTGCTCCAGTGTCCAGATGTGAAAACAGCCGCTGAGCGTCCTCTCCTTACACACAATCTAGTTTGCATTTCATTCTAGTAACAAAGCCATCTACACAACCCAATTCTTTGAAGACAAGTATAGGGCCTCAAAATGCTGGCCAAATGCATATGGTCTAAACCAGTGTTTCTCAACTCCAGTCCTCAAGGCGCGCCAACATGTCATGTTTTCAGGATTTCCACTATTTTGCACAGGTGATTTGATCAATTTCACTGCCTTAGTAATTACCACAGCCGTTTCATCTGAGGGAAATCCTGAAAACATGACCTGTTGGTGCGCCTTGAGGACTGGAGTTGAGAAACACTGGTCTAAACAATGGTATTTTATAGTCCGAAAGAAAAATGTGTGATCCGAACGAATAATGTGCCCATGAACATTAAAGTTGCCATTTTAAACTGTACAACAGTTCCTAAAAGCACATGGAGCAGCACGAACGTAATAAACATAAAGAATAGGAACACAGCACAACTACTTACTTTTTTGCAGCACTCTCCGGATCTTTCTGTACTGCTCATGTTCTCGTAATTTCAGGTCCGACCACCGCTTCCTGAGCTGATCTTTCGATCGTCGTACCCCGAATTTCCGGTGCAGACTCCTGACCACTTTCGCCATGATCTTGGCCTTTCGGACATTGGGGTTGGGGTAAGGCCCATACTTTCCATCATAGTCGGCCTTCTACAGGATGTCCGCCATCTCCAACATCTCCCCAAAGGACATATTTGAGTCCTTCAATCTCCTTCTGGATCGGGACGTTTCAGGCTCCGGCCTTCCCTCCTCCTCCTCCTCGTTGCTACAATTAGCACGCACCTGCTGTCTATCCGCCATGTGCTCTTCCCCCACTGCGCCGAACGAAAAGGGGCGGGGAATAGACTAGAAAGAACGTCAGGGGCAGGCGGAGTTATACGCATGCGCAGTGTGTATAAAGCGTAACACATGTTTGTCTTACGTACGATCTGTGAGCGGAGGAAGGAGCATCAGAGACGCCGATCCTGCTAACGAAGGTAGGATCTAAACTTGGGCCTATACTGCTTCGAAATGGAAGCCTATATTGTAACAAGATTAGGGGAGTTTGGCCTGACATTAGGGTTTGTCTTGTGTATTGCAGAGAAAATGGATGGCTTTAACGACCACAATTTCCTGCCCCTGTTCATAGACAAGTTCAGGGAGCTGCCCTGTCTGTGGCAGGTGAGACACCCCCACTATAACCACAAACAGAAGAGGCAGGCAGCGCTGGAGAAACTGCTGGAGTTGGTGACGCCGGTGGTCCCCACGGCAACCATCCCCTATTTAAATTCTTCTACAGATTTCTGGTCAAGAAATAAATTATGTTTATTAGATGTTATTATTGATCACTAATTGCTGATTGAAAAAAGTGTTTTACATATCAATAGACAGTAGTGGGCACCCACAATTGGGACAAGAATGAAAACTGCTGGGCTCAGAAGGATAGTCTGTTATATTTGTTAACATTGAATTTGCAGCAGTCAGGAGGTGAAAATTGTGTGTGATTGATTGAAAAAATACTAAAACTATGTCCCTTTTTCATACACAGGAAGACCTCAGCCAGGAGGAGGTTGTGGAATGTGGCAGTCAGGAGGAGGCGGGGATTAGTGGCAGCCAGGAGGAGGCAGGGCTAAGTGTCAGCCAAGAGAAGCCTGGGACCAGTCGCAGCCTGACTGAGTCTCAGGTTCCTCCCCTCCGCCTGCCACATAAACGAGACAGGAAGATGACTCCCAGTCCTGTGCAGGATTCAGCGTACAGGCTGATCCAGGAGGCTTCTGCATCCCTCAGAGCCTTCCCCACTCCTGAAGAGGCCTTTGCCTGCATGGCTGCCACCAAATTGCAGGGCATGCAGGAGGGTCAACGCAGGCTCTCTGAGGACCTGATTGATTTAAGTCCTACGTAAGGGGTTGAGTGGGGAACTAACACCCAAGATGGATGTCATTGAGATCGACGATCCTCCTCCTCCTCCTCCTCCTCCTCCTCCTGCTGCCACAACTCCACCACCACAGCCACAGCCTGGAAGGAAGCGTGGAAGGAAGACCAAAGAGTGATGGCCCTTGGTTCAGTCTGGTCTGACAGAAGATGCAGTCTCTCGTATGACCACAGCCTGGGGACACAGATGTCATCTGCTGCTTTCCGGATCTCTGGGACTTCTGGACCAGACTGCCCTCCCTAAGATAAGGACTCCTCAGGCCACCAATTTTGCTTTTAAATAATTGATGTCTGCCCTGGGGGTCCAAGGCTTCACCCACTTCTGCAGTTTCTCCAGCGTTGCCTCCCTCTTTGTTTAGTTGTGACCCCCTAATAAAAATTTTTTAGGTAAATTCTACTCTCCTGTGTGTGTTTTCATCCAAAAAGGACAGTTTGTTGGTGACGATTCAGGTACATTTCTAAAGTACAATGTGAAATTAACAAGGGACAACAACACCAAACAATCTCCTACAGATTAAATAGAATAACATATCAATGGTGTTGTGGTAACTTGTCACAAAAAACACACACGAACATTTTCGGGAGTACAAATCAAAATCACCAAAAAAGAGAAACACAAAAAAAGATTCAACATTAAAGCCAAAAAAAAAAAATAAAGTATAAAAAAAATGTTGTCAGATGTGAGAAATCAAAATATATTGAGGGAATCCAGATAAATAGTAACGAAAGAAGTTTGTGAGAAGTGTGTGTGAATATGAGCATCAAAACTACTATATTCTTGTCACATTATAAAGAAGAAGAAGAAGAGAATGCGCTGTATTAAACCATTTTTAACATTGCAGCGTGACGAAAGTGCTGTATCCATTGTGAACGCTAAGTTTACCAGAACGAGCTGTCCCGTCTCGGAATTTCTTCTGAGCATGCGTGGCACTTTGTGCGTCGGAACAGGCCACACACGGTCGGAATTGACGCGATCGGATTTTGTTGTCGGAAAATTTTATCTCCTGCTGTCCAATACCCTGTATTGAACTGGTTAATAAACTACCAGGCCCTTAACTATAAATGCCTCTCTGATGTGGACTCACTGCACCTAAACGCATCTATCCACTTGAGCTGAACAATCCCCAATGTCACTATATATATATATATATATATATATATATATATATATATATATATATATATAAATAATTTTTCCCTGCATTTCTATTTGATTGTGTTGTCTTACTAGGTGAAGGTTCACGTGTACTTTTCTACAATAAGCTCAGTGTGAGGAAAAGAGCAGAAAAAGAGCGAAACAGAGAGAGGAAGATAAGCTTTTATAGCCTTATATGTATTATAGTAATTTTCATTTATTATTCGGTACACTTGCAAATGTTCCACTCAGCCTGTTTCTTCTCCCATGTAATGAGATTAATTATCTGTCTGGACAGAAATTTCCCATGTCTATCAAAAGTGGACACAGTATTAAAACTGCACCTCAGAAGCTGGTGAACCAGTTTAGCTTGTGTTCAGTGGAATGCCCATTTCTGTTCCCATTACACTTTTGACCTTGCGTGTAATTTATGGGAGTATTGTCACATACCAAGCTGGAATGTTACTTTAACTCTAGGGTCTCCCAACATCAATTAGCTGCTATGTGGAGGCCCCAATTCAAGCCTGTGTTTATTTTACTAGTCAGTGTAGAGATATACAACAATGAGTCATGGAAAGGTTTTCTTTAGCCACTTTAAATCCCGCTCCCGTATACCCCAGATGGGTCAAAGCAATGCATATATTTTCTGCTATGGGACTGTTTTTTTCAGGGATTGCTTTATCATTATTATTTAATATAACAAAGTAACAAATACTGTATATTATTTTGTGGGGACAAACAAGGCTTTCTTGTAGCGATATTGTCTTGCAAAAATATATACCGTATATTTTTTTTTCAATCTATAGACAGACATAAATGAAAAAACAAAAAAAAACAAAAAAAAAATAGCTTTTTTACTTTAGACCTGGTTTCTTGTAAACACTGTTTATCCTGACAGGAGAAAATCAGTGTTAAGAAACTCACCTAAGCTGCATTTTTTAAAAACAGTTTAGGTGAGTTTACGTCTGGGTGTTTATTAATTTCATTTTCCAGAATTTTAATTCATTCTGGCCATTTCTATAGTGGCTAGCTTT
The DNA here is from genome assembly GCA_037952925.1 of Lithobates clamitans. Classification (NCBI taxonomy): domain Eukaryota; kingdom Metazoa; phylum Chordata; class Amphibia; order Anura; family Ranidae; genus Lithobates; species Lithobates clamitans. Next base: position 2,472,323 of record JBBGZY010000331.1, on the reverse strand, counting down.
TTTGAGCATTTATGGGCGATTACCACGCTTAACCGTGTTCAATGTTTTTTGTGGTCAAAATTGACTCTCTTGAATGTGATTGTAGGGCGTTCAGAAAACAGCTGATAAAGTGCCCAACTGATAAATTGATAAAAACATCCATGTGTGCATGGACACATAGGATAACATAGAGGGGAGTTTAAGGGCAGAGAAAAAAAAAAAAACGCCTAAACTCGTAAAAATGTGAGTTTAACAGCAGCAGTGTGCATGAGGCCTAAATTATTGTTAGTTTTAAAAAAATCATGTTACTGTAGATTAAAATATATATTTATTTATTGCAGGTACTTATACAGCACCGTCATTTATGTAGTGCTTTACACATATACAGTATATTGCTCTTTTTGTATTTTGATCTATACTGTTTCTTGACAATAAAGCACTAAAATCATGTTTCTGGTACAAAGATTAGAAAAAATATTTACAAATAAGGTAAAGACATTTCTTTATCTCATTCTCTTTTTTTTTTTTTTTTTTTTTTATATCTTTTGCTGAAAAACGAAAAAAATAACACAGCTAAATGCCAGAGCCTCATGCACTTGGGCTAAACACCTGGTGTGTGTTTGGCCTTAGTGGGTGCTCATAAAAAACAGCTTCCCATTTAAATTGCGGTTGACCTATGTGTAGAAACAAGATATTTTGGGGGCACACTCTAAAAGATGCATTAAAGATGGTGCAGCCATAAGACCATACAGTAGAAGAAAATATTACAGCGCACACATGCAAAAAAGACATTTACCTCAAGCAAGGCTAGTTTAAAACACCTAAACATTTTCAAAAAACATTATCAAAAAATATGGGGATTTGGTCACACCATATTGCTATATGGTGCTAAGCCCACTTACTGCGACAAAGTACCCCATAATCAGTGGGTCCTACACTATCCATGGAGTGGGAGATCCTGCATCTCTGAACCATGAGAGCATTACACTCTTCTAAATGGGAGAATCATAAGGTCTCCACCCATGACACAAGTGGACACTAATGAGAGGTACTTATGTGAAGGAGTGAGGTGCTCCGCACCCAAAGGGATATATAGCAATATGGTGTGACCAAATCCCCATATTTTTTTGATAATGTTTTTTTTTAAATGTTTAGGTGTTTTTAAACTAGCCTTGCTGGAGGTAAATGTCTTTTTTGCATGTGTGCGCTGTAATATTTTCTTCTACTGTATGGTCTTATGGCTGCACCATCTTTGATGCATCTTTTAGGGTGTGCCCCCCAAATATCTTGTTTGAACCCATGTTCGACTCGAACAGCGCATGTTCGACCGTTCGTCGAATTTTCAACGTTATGGCCCGTTCGCGCCAAATTCGAGTGGCGTGTCACGGCCCCTAACTCACTGCGACATCGCAGTGCATTGCTGGCTGATGATTGGCAAAGCATGCACTATGACCTGCATGCTTGGCCAATCACAGTGCTGTCTGTACAGAGAGCAGTAATTAGCCAAAGCCAGGGTGGCTTTGGCCAATTATGGCTCAGGGGGTTTAGTACACGCCCCACACTATATAAGGCTGCCTGCGTGGCGAACTTGTGTAGTGTGTGTAGCGGCGGAGAGATAGACTGAGAGACAGTGTCATTTGATTTAAGTTAGATAGAGTAGGCAGGCGAGTCAGTTAACTGCACTTACAGTGTATTGTGTGTGTGTGTGTGTGTGTATATATATATATATATATATATATAAAATCTGTATTCAGTTTAGCTAGATCCGTTCCTGTTATTCTCTTCCTACTGACAGGCAGGAAGGTGTTTTTACAGTATTTACAGCTACCTGAAGAAAATTGCTGGTGTTCTTCTGATCCTATTAGTACTCTTAGCTACAGTATTTACAGTTAGTGTACTGTGTCCTCTGCACAGTGTGCACCTAAAGCTACCTGAAGAAAATTGGTGGTGTTCTTCTGATCCTATTAGTACCACAGGCAGGCAGCTGCAGTATTTACAGTTAGTGTACTGTGTCCTCTGCACAGTGTGCACCTAAAGCTACCTGAAGACAATTGCTGGTGTTTTCATACTAATACTACAGGCAGGCAGCTGATTCTGTTAGCTGCAGTATCAGTGTATATATATATACATCCCAGCTTTGTGCAGCTCACTGCAGGCCATTAGTATGTCTGGAAGGCCAGCGAGGAGAGGCAGACAGTCGCAAGCCAATAAAAGAGGGCAAGCAGGCTCTGTGTCTAGAGGCAACAGTGCTGGTCATGGAGACGGTGCATCCTCATCAGCACGTGGCCGTGGGACACGCTTGTCCTTTTTTTTTTTTTTCGGCAGCTGGCCACGTTGAGACGCAACAAGCGGAAGACTTGGTAGAGTGGATGACCAAGCCGTCCTCATCCTCTCTCACCCAGGCTCAGCGTCCTTTGTCTGGCAAAGCAGCTGCCAACGCAGCCTCCTCCCTCGGCTCAATGGCATCAGTCCACCAAACTGTTTGACTACAGTATTGGGTACATGCTCCAGGGGGATGCCCAGCGTTTTGAAGCCTCCTATGATGGTACCCAGCTAGAGGAAGGCATTAACGTGAGCCCAGAGAGAGGGGGTGCCCAAGAAGGACAGCAATCTGGCAGTCATGTTCCCCCAGCTGCAGCATACTGCCAGGTTTGCTCCAGTGATGAGGAGGGAGGGGATGATGAGGTCACTAACTCCACGTGGGTGCCTGATAGGAGGATGCACATCTCCAATGAGGCAGGATGCCCTCCAGGGGCCAGCTTAAGGGCAGCACACCGACTGCATCACTTCGCAGAGTTCTGCATGTGCAGGGCGCTGCTGTCTCTGCGCGTTATTCCAAAAGTTCTTTGGTGTGGGCCTTTTTTGAGACGAGTGCATCAGATCCCACCGCTATTTGCAACATATGTCTCAAGCGTATCTCGCGTGGCCAAAACATCACCCGCTTGGGCACCACATGCTTGACCAGACATATGTTGACCTGCCATGCAGTTCGTTGGCAAGCGTACCTAAAAGACCCACACCAAAGAACAAGGTGGACCTCTCCTTGCTCCTCATCAGCTGGTATCTCCAACCCCACTATATCTTCAGCCCTCTCTGAAACCTGAACTGAGAGGAATGAAGGTGTAGAATTAGGTGTGTCACGGCCAAGTACTTGCGGGCAATCTACTATCGGTACACCGACATCAGATTGTACCAGGCAAATTTCCCTGCCCCAGCAAATGCACCGCCGAAAGAAGTTCATTCCCAGCCATCCACATGCCCAGTGGTTGAATGCTAGCTTGGCTAAATTGCTAGCAATTCAACTGCTGCCTTTTCAGTTGGTAGACTCTGCCCCCTTCCGTGAGTTTGTGGAATGTGCGGTTCCTCAGTGGCAGGTTCCCAAATGCAACTTTTTCTCACGGAAGGCGATTCTGGCTCTCTACCGGCATGTGGAAGGCAATGTCTTGGCCTCGCTCGACAGGGCGGTCAGACGTAAGGTGCATATTACTGCTGACTCATGGTCCAGCAGGCATGGACAGGGACATTACCTATCTTTCACTGCACACTGGGTGACTCTTCTGGCAGCTGGGAAGGATGCAGGACAGGGTGCAGTAGTGTTGGAGGTTGTTCCGCCACCACGCCTCCAAAATTCTACTAGTGGTTATTCTGCCACACCTCTCTCCTCCACCCCTCTTCTTCTTCCTCCATGGCCTCTTCCTGTGTTGATTTGTCCTCGGAACCAGCGGTGCTCCGTAGACGTTCAAGGGGCTACGCAAGCACGCAGGCAAAAAGATGCCATGTGGTGCTTGAGCTGGTGTGCTTGGGGGAAAGGAGCCACACTGGGGCAGAGATTCTGTCAGCTCTGCAGGGGCAAGTTTAGAGGTGGTTGACGCCACGCCAGCTTAAGCTAGGTAAGGTGGTTTGCGACAATGTCACCAACCTCCTCTCCGCCCTCCGACAGGGACAACTGACCCATGTGCCCTGCTTGGCTCATGTCCTTAACTTGGTGGTGCAGCGATTCTTGGGCAGGTAGCCGGGCTTACAGGATGTCCTGAGGCAGACCAGGAAAGTCTGTGTGCATTTCCACAGATCATATAATGCCAGTGCTCGGCTGGCTGACCTCCAAAAGGAATTTAACCTGCCCAAGAACCGCCTAATCTGTGACATGCCCACCAGGTGGATCTCAACGTTGGCCATGCTGCAGCGGCTGCACACGCAGCAGAGGGCCATCAATGAGTACCTATGCAACTATGGCACCAGGACAGGGTCAAGGGACCTTGGTTTTTTTCCCCATGCCAGTGGGCTATGATCAGGGATGCATGCACTGTCCTGTCACCATTTGAGGAGGCCACGAGGATGGTGAGCAGTGACAGTGCATGCATCAGTGACACTGTCCCTCTTGTCCACCTGTTGGAGCACACGCATGGAATAATGGACAGGGCACTTGAGTCAGAACAGAGGGAGGAAGAGGAGGACTTCCTTACCTCTCAAGGCCACCTTTATCCAGACAGTGTTCTTGCGTGCCTGCCGATCACACAGGAAGAGGACGAGGAGGAGGAGGATTGTGTCAGCATAGACTCTGGACCAATGCCTCAGCAAACCTACGCTGCATGGCCTCCCTGATCCTGCAAAGCCTGAGGAAGGATCCTCATATTTGTGGTATCAAGGGGAGGGATGATTACTGGCTGGCCACCCTCCTTGATCCACATTACAAGGGTAAGGTTGCTGACCTTATCTTGCTATCACAGAGGGAGCAGAGGATGAAACATCTTCGGGAGGCCTTGCAGAAAGGTTTGTGCAACGCGTTTCCAGAGCCTGGGAGTTTACAATTTCCTGGTCCTCCTGGACAACGTGTTGCTGAGGCTTCGGTCAGTCACAGAAGGAGCGGTGGAGAAGGTGGCCATCTGACCGATGCGTTCAGATAATTTTTTAGTCCGCAGCCCCAAGGTCTGATCGGTTCCAGCAACCATCGCTAGCGTCTGATTCACATGGTGCAGGAGTACCTAGGGGCAAGATCAGACTTGGACACCTTTCCCACCGAAAATCCTCTGGGTTACTGGGTCTTGAGGATGGATCACTGGCCAGAGCTTCCACAGTATGCAATTGAGCTACTGGCCTGTCCTGCATCCAGCGTTCTTTCAGAACGCACATTCAGTGCTGCTGGAGGCTTTGTAACCGATCACAGGGTGCGCCTGTCCACCGAATCGGACCTTCATAAAAATGAATCAGTCTTGGATCACCAGCTACCAAGCACCTGATGCTGATGTAACTGATTGATTTTTTTTTTTAAATGTGAGATCCCTTCAAGACTGCCTATGCTGAGTGACTATCCTGTTATGCTGAGTCAAATTCCTCTTTCTTCTCAATTTTCATGCTGATAGCTTGTAAGAACATTTTTTTTTTTTTAGCCACTTCAGTTAACTTAATACGGAGACAGCTTTCAGTTGGTACTCATGTGTGTCTCTTACCTAGTCACATCATTGTGGCCTTTCAAACTTTCCTTCTTTTACTTTATACATTCCATATTTAAATAATAACAATAATACAAATGTGTAGCATATGAAACACCCAATTTGTGCATCGAGGCCAACCGGCCACATAATCTCTTATTATTATCATGCGTGTTAGTACATTATTACTGTTCTGTCTGATACACCATTCCCCCCCCCGCCCCCCAGTCACCCCCTCCCTATCGGGCCCACATAATTCCAAGGCACACCCTATATTTGGCTACTGTTCTTTTTCGTTGTTCTCTCTTGGTTTCGAAACTCCAAGCCATGCCCAGCATGACACCTCTATCTGAGTGGAAAGAGGGTTGCTCTCGGCACTAAGATAGCACTGGTAAAGAGCACGGCATTGCTTGGACCCACAAGTTCCATAGTTTCACAAATGTGTTGTAATTGCCTGATCTGGTATAGAATGTCCTTTCGCTCCATACTGTAGCGTTAATGGTTTCAATCCAAGCTTCAGGGGTTGGGGGTGTTCTCGATTGCCAGGATTGTGCTATTAGTTTTCTGGCTTGGAACAAGCATCTTGCTATCGCTAAATCTGTATTCCTACCCCTCGGCCCGTTATTCACATAGCCCAACACACAGGTCTTGGGATCAAGTTCTAAGTTAACTCTGAAGGTGGTGTTTATTTTCTTTAGAATCTCAGGCCAGTATCTAACTAATTTTGGGCACCTCCAGACCATATGAATTAGATCGCCTGTTCCCCTGCATCTAGGGCACTCATCATTGACTCTATGACCAAACATGAACAACTTTTTTGGTGTGTGATACGACCTATGCAGCAACATCAGGTGGGAGGCTTTTTGTGAGGGAGAGACCGACACCTCCGATCCAAATTCAAGAATCCTTCTCCATTGTTCGTCCGTTATCTCCCCCACATCGGCCTCCCACCTGTCCCTTCCCCCTGTTGGACCTGCCTGCGTATTTATTCTCTTTGTAAGCTGGGTATATATCGTTGAAATCAAACCCTTGGTAGTCTCTGACTTAACTATTGTTTGCAATAACGGGATCCTACACCATACTAAGGGTTGTCTATTGAACTGCTTGCTCAATGCATGCCTAATCTGTAGATAGCTATAGAATATTTGGTTTGGTAATCCATACTCATGTCTCAATTCCTTGAAAGATTTCAGAGTGTCCCCCTCATATAATTGAATCAGTCGGTTTATCCCACACCTTTCCCACATCTTGTTCTTATCGACGGTTAGTAATTCATGCAGTTGCTTATTGTTCCACATTGGCGAGAGTTCTGAAATCCCTTTGTACCCCATTATTCTCTTGGTTGCCTGCCAGACCCTGGTAATCATTTTAAATGTCGGAATCGGAATTTTTGGTCCTGGGCACTGCCACCAGTGGCCAAGACCCAATTTTTCTGCCCCTGTTTAACAGGGGTGTGTAATTACAATTTTTGATGCAATACTTTGCAGCAGGGCTCATTTCTGCACTCCAACTATAGCATCTGTGAGGGGTTGCAGTGTTGTGGCAATTTTTCTGCCCCTGTTTAACAGGGGCGTGTAATTACAATTTTTGATGCAATACTTTGCAGCAGGGCTCATTCCTGTGCTCCAACTATAGCATCTTTGAGGGGTTGCAGTGTTGTGGCACCAGTGCCTAAGGCCCAATTTTTCTGCCCCTGTTCAACAGGTGCATGTAATTACAATTCTTGATCTAATATTTCACAGCAGGGCCCGTTCCTGCGCCCACCAAGAGTAACTGTGAGGGCTTACAGTGTTGTGGCAACACCAACACCTAAGGCCCAAATTTCTGCAGAGTATATAGGGCAGGCCCCTACTTTCAAACATCCAACTTACAAATGACTCCTACTTGCAAATGGAAGGAGACAACAGGAAGTGAGGTGAAATCTACCCCTAGGAATGGAAATTCTCTCCTGTAAGAGTTAATATGGGAAAAAACGTGTCTCCTCTTCACTGATGCTTTATCATCAATCCTTGTTTCACTAAAAACCCCAAATTTTCAAAAAACATTTGTTATTGGGACAGGAAGTTAGGTGAAATCATCTGAAGAGGTGTCAGACATCAAAACAAATGTTGCAGGGGTGATAACCCTTCCCTATGTTTTCCAAAAAGCTTAAAAATAGATTTTTTGGCTGGAGCTACACTTTAAAAATGTACCAGTTCAAAATTACAAACAGATTCTACTTAACAACAAACCTACAGTCCCTGTCTTGTTTGCACCGCCTGTATACTGCTGTTCAGATTATATAGGGTCTGGGGGCCCCACACCTTTTTTGTTTTTTTAATTTGGGTGCGGGGTTCCCCTTAATATCCATACAAGACCCAAAGGGCCTGGTAATGGACTTGGGGGGTGGGGGGTACCCATGCCGTTTGTCTCACTGATTTTCATCCATATTGCCGGGACCCGACATTGCATTAAAGCTGCAAGCAGTTTTAAATGACTTTTATTCCTTTAAAAATGTCATTTTGTGCAGGGACTGTTCTAAGCACGGGAAACACGCGCCACTTTACAGGCATACTATAGACACCCCCTAGGTACGATATTTAAAGGAATATTTCACTTTTTTTCACTTTAAGCATCATTAAAATCACTACTCCCGAAAAAACGGCCGTTTTTTTAAAACTTTTTTTTGCATTGATACATGTCCCCTGGGGCAGGACCCGGGTCCCCAAACCCTTTTTAGGACAATAACTTGCATATTAGCCTTTAAAATTAGCACTTTTGATTTCGAACTTTCAAATCCCATAGACTTTAATGGGGTCCTAAAGTTCGCGCAAAATTTCGGTCCGTTCGCAGGTTCTGGTGCGAACCGAACCGGGGGGTGTTCGGCTCATCACTAATCCTTAACCCATATAGCTCCTACTTCTGTATATTCACTATGAATTGGTATAATTTTTACACTTCAGCTGAGTCCATTGATTTAGCAATAACTTTGACATTACTTTTGATACATATGTAATACATGTGTAGCAAGGTGCTTGGCTAGGAATGAGAGTGAAAGATGCAATGGCTGCTCTCTGTGGCTTCTGCCCTAGGGGGCTTAACTGGTTAATGGCTCTTCCGGCAAAAGAAGTGAGCTGCTGAGCACGAAGAGTTCAGTAGACTAAGTTAGGCAGCAATGCACTGTGGAGACTGTAGTTCTCAAGGGGGACTTTTTATTGTATAATAGCTTGTGAATTACATTTTCCAGGGAGATATTGCTAGGAGGAGGGGGAATAGCTGCATTTTCCTGGGCTGTACTCTTGTCATGAAGGGGACCAGAGAGTGTACATCGCTGTCCAGTGTGCACCACCACTGCTGCATATTAGCAGGATCCAGAGTGCTGCATTAGGGGGTGTTGACAGAGTCACCTGGTTGCAGAACAGAGTGGACTAATCACTGTGTGTGTGACTGGATAGTGAGCTGCAATATCACTGGAACTGGTTAGCTGCTGCTGGGGATTTACTATCTGTTGCTAGAGAGACTGAGCCCTTTAGGAATTGACCATGCAACCATCTAATAGCCTTATTGCTGCCTGCAGGCTTGACTGGGACTATTCTCATGTGCACCAATGATTCAACTGGGTTCCAACACTGTCCTCAGCGTGAGTGCTTGCAAGTCGCATTGGATCGGTTTTTCCCTCCTTTGGGGCACGGATGGGTATGAACCCTCAGGGATCATCTAACAATTTTAAATTTCTGGTCAGGAGATCTCTTTTCACCTTTCAGTGGTAACTATACCTTGCATATATGAAATTGAATATATGTTGGAATATCTCCTTCTTTTAAGATAATAAATATATCTGTTTTTAGCAAACCAACCCCCTGAAGAAGACCATATTGATCGAAATGCGTCGGGAATCATCACAATAGACCAATGACATGTGATGCTGTAACTTTGTGTTTGCTTTTTGTAAATGTGAAATGTTTTTATCCCCCAACCAGAATATACCTTTTGATACGGCAACATGCTATTGACCTCACGTGTTTTCAAATAAAATACTTTTATATAATTCCTTTCTGAATTGCTTGTATTGCTGTTTTAAAGCACCCCTGGGGGAACCTTCCCATGTTACATGATTTGTTTTGGGGTGTGCAGCTGTTGTACCTCTCCTGTATGTGTCTTTCCTTTGCTATGCCTACATACATTTGCTAATAGGCATCCCTTGTTCCCATCTCAAAAATTTGGGAGCTATGTGCACACCAGAAGTGGAAGAAAAACTTTAGGGTTGTTATTTTAACTCTTAACTGATGGGTTGCCTATTATCAGTTCTGGTATCTTTGTGTATTGCCTTTAGCAAGTGTGCCTAATTTACTATTGTCAGGTTAGGTAATGCACACTGGAACTAAACCTGCTGAAAGTGGCCTGTGCATCCAAGTTTTAATGACTCATCATTCTAATGATCCTGATCACGAGAAGGTGAAATAAGAGAAAGCAAGTCAAATGTAAATCATTTTTTGTGTGTTTATGAAAGTATGATTATGGACCTATAAACATTTGTTCCTTTTACAACAATTTTCATGCACTCTGATTAAACCAAGAGTTCTTTGGTGAAATCATTTGGCCAGAGTGATCCTCTCTCCCATTCACTGACACACTTTTGACCAAGCGATTCCAAGCCTGCCCACCACAAGGTAGACTCTTCTAGGGCAGGACCTACACTAAACCACACTAAGCTACCCTACTGGATGCTAGTCATCGTTTTTCTAATGTTGGATGTATGTTTGTAGTAGGCCTCATCCTATAATCTGTGTGCGATCTACTCTCCCCTAATTTGGTTGTGTGTCTGTATGCATCTTTTTAAAGCATGTACCAGTCAGTTTATGTACATCTGGACTTCCTCTGTTAGTGTGGGTCAGTGCATGCTAGTTATTGAATGTTGACCAGTGTGTGTCAGTAAATAAACATTAGTCCAGCTTTTACCTTGGCACAAAGGAGAACTCTGCAATTTGAAGTTCATCTTGTCTGCTGTCAAAAAATCTTGGCCTTCCCGATCTGAGGATGAAGGAATCGCATGCTCTGTCCATTTGTGCATAGATCTTCAGCCTAAATATCTTCTTCCTGGAAATGGTTTTGAAATTTCCGGGTTGTCAGTTGGTTTAATGTCTTCACATGAAGCAGGCTTGAAATGAAAAATGCAATTTTAGTATTGGTGCACAAATATAATACCCAACATGTCAAGCATTAAAATTGCAAAACAAAAACAAAATTCAGTACCCTAAATTTCTCATAGGCGGCATTTTAAAAGCCCCTATTGATCATCAGTTTAAAGTTAAGGTGCTATTAAAGGCTATTTTTAAAAATCAAAGTAAAAAATATTTTATATTTACATGCGTTGTGCAAGAATTTTGCACAAAGCAGTTCTGTACTTCCTCTTTGGTAGTCCCTCACTGACGCTGTTTGCTCCTTTTTCCTCTGAGTGCCCCATAGCAAGTAGTGTGCGCTTCTGAACCAGGATGTATGCATCCATAGACACACACAGTGTCAGTAAGCCACAAACACTGTTTTCCCACAAGATGTCCTCAGTCTTTAATGATGTCCAGTACCACTGAATCAGGAAGACTGACCCTGATTTCCTTTAAAAAGTAGCCCATGTTTACTTTGCAAGGGAATTTTCAATTAGGTCAGTGAATAAGATGGGGTGCTGCCTTCAAATCATCCAATCAGGTGCAAAAATCTTTTTTAATTTTCCTTACGTATGATTGGGTATTCTTTCTTTTTAAAGTCCCAAACCTCTTTTTGTCTAGTATGTACCCAGGGATGGAGGTGTGCTACCAAGCTGATTGCAAGTGACCAACCCCTTGATGTCTACACTTCATAGACACTTGGAGTGCCCTTCCCACTAACGATGGGTTCCACTTTAAATGCCCACTTCCCTTATCCCCCATGTTCCAACCTACAGCTATCATGCTTGAATCTCACAGCTGGCTCCTTGGTGGACACAGCATCGCCCATCGGGCTGTCCGCTCTTTGTCCACCTTCGGGAGCTGCGATGCACCCCAGCTGCTGTTCCCTGGCTCCCTCTTGGGGGTGGGGGCGAGCCTTGCCACGCCTCCCATGCCGACTGCAGCATCACTGACGTGACGTCTGCATGCCGTCATGTTATTTCATCGGCGCTTTGTTGTTGTGGGGGACTCGAAACACCTGACCGGCTGTTGTCGGTCGGGTGATGACGCAATCCCTCATAAATGCGCGGCGTGACGCTGGGGGCCATACATGCATGCTCGAGGGGGTGTTCTTACCCTGCCTGCAGAGGACTGCTGGGTTGAATCTTTTTGTGTCCCTTTGACAATTGTTCCCTTTAATTTTTGACATTACAGACATCAAGGTAAACGGCTTTGGAGAGACTGGTATTCACCATTCCCTCTCTTTCACAAACATCCACACACCACAGTCTCTTCATCCGGTGGGTTTATTTCCACATGGCTTCCAACACTCACTCTATCACTCACTTTTTTTTTCTCCCTGGTTTGGGTCTAACTTGTGCCCCGCAATCAGGGTCATTCTCACTTTGTGCACTTCAAGTTTTTTTCTTATTTTTTTTCTTGTTTCATTTATTCCACTTCTTATATTTTGCTATGTTCACTCTAACATTGATGGACACTATTTCACCCCAACACCATTCTACACACTTGGCACATTAACACTTTATTTACTTTTTTCACACACCCACCTATCATTTCTTTTTTGGATGCACACACCATTATCAGTTTATTTTTGTATAGGTGTAACTATCTATTGATATAATATATTTAGTTTAATTTAATTTACAGTTTTGCAATACAATTATGTACAATACCCGAGATGGATTACTATGCATTATATTATGTATAGGTGCAAGATATATAAAACTTTGTTATACTAGGTTTGAATCTATATTGGATTCAATACACTTAAAAACGAATTATACCTTGTAACTATAATTGAATACAATACATACACAAACAAATATACCATATATTATATCTACCCACAGAACTTCCCGGATGATCAACCGACTACCAGTGAACCCTTCATGGACACTTTGTTTCCCCTGTCTGGTCCACATACTGCAACCCAGTGTGCATTGATATGGCCCCCTCAGCTCCCGTGGTGGACACCCTTGGGATGGACTGTTGGTGTCGGCGCTTGGTGCTCATGGTGGTAGCCGGTTTTGTGAGTAACTCCAACCAATCTTTGATCTTTGCCCTCATTCGGGCTACATTCCTACTTCATGACTATTTGGAATACAGTGGTACTTATGCATACTCGTATGTTACTTATAGATGGATGGTTGTCGCTTGCTCCTGATGAGTGATGGTTCACGAAACGCGTTGAGCATGCTGTGCGACAACCCTATTGATCGACCTATATATACCTAATACTATGTACCTATCATTTTTTGTTTTGATGCTGTATGTTTTATTGCTGTAATTTTGCTGAAGCAATTGTTCTAATGTAACACTTTGACCCTTTTTTTACAACATGGTTACAACTGTGACTAGATGCTCTAATAAAGTGCTCCTTAAAATGTGCATTCACCTTGGCTTATGGATCAATGTATTCACACTAAGGTCATGTTCACTTTACCAATCTTTGAGAACACACCTCATACAGAGTCCCACCCCTTTTCCTTTATTTTAGATACGCCACAGGGATAGAGGCGCGTGCCTATGTGCACCTCATATAAAGTCCCAAACCTGTTTTTGTCTAGTGGGTATTCTTTGCAAAGTGAAATTTCACTATGTTCACTAACCAAAGCTATAACTCACTTTGCACAGTGCACAAGCTTTACTTCTTTAGTAATTCAGGGTCACTGTATGTGCAGGGTGTATTGGGCCCACCATCACCACAGTGCCCTGCATTCACCCTCCTCATCACTGAGGACTGCTCAGCACTAGTGGTTGGGTTTGAGCATGGAGTTTGTCTTTTAAGGTAATAGTTTAAAATAGAGATTAGGAAGGCAAAAAAGAGTAAAGGCAATTGGGTAGGACAAAAGAGAAAATAATAAATCTGCACATCAATAACAGAAATAACATCCACATCCTAGTGAACAGTTATATACTGCAGGACCTTCACCTCACTTCAGTAAAACAGGCCCATGTTTATTTCACTTTACTTTTTTCAGTAAATCAGTCCCAGGTTAATTTCACCTTAATTTAGTATATCAGGCCAAAGATCATTTCACTTCACTTTACTGTAGTAAATCAGGCCCAGGTTCATTTCATTAAGACTGGGTTCACACTGTTGTGTGTAGCGACTCACAGAAGGTGTCCGGTGCGTCCTTGTCACCACTTCCGTTCCGATTTCGGCCTGAATTTTTGGCTGAGTTCGCACCTGAAATGGACCAGAAGATGCACAGGACTCTTGCGCAATTTGCTTCACAGCTGTCCCGGAGCTGTGTGAACTAGCTCCATTGAGAGCCGGTCACAGTCTCCTGACATGCCAATTGGATGCGAGGAAACCTACATCCAAATTGGAATAGTGTGAACCCAGCCTAAAAGGGGAATTAAAGGGAGCTGTCCTTTGCCAGGACCAACATCTTCGCTTGTGTACCAGTCTTCAGTCATCTTCATTGGTCGGTGTGGGGTGACGTCATTCGGGCACACAGAGACCGAGCCGGTGTTCTGTCTGTAAGAGCCCCCCATCGAATAATACACGTGCATGCGCAGGATGGTGCCGCACTTCAGCTGATTTGCTGATCAGATGGAGTGACGTGACCAGGGTGCAAGCGCACATCGTAGGAGGCATCTCTCGATGGGAGATACCATTTCACGGCCACAATTTAAACCTATACAAACAGGGGGGGGAGACCATAGTTTCCCCCTTTTTCTCACGCTGTTGTGGGGCGGCTTTACAGTGTGCTGATGGTCCGGTTTTGTCTGTGTTGCAGGGCGGGTTTTCTGTGTTGAATGGCCAGTTTTGCCTACGTGAAAGGGCAGGTTGCAACACAGACAAAACCAGCCCTTTAACACAGCCACCCTTCAGCAGCAGTGATGCACAATCTAAGAACTATGTTCTCCCCCACTGTTTGTATAGGTTTAAATTGTGCCTGTGAAATGGTATCTCCCATCGAGAGATACCTCCTATGATGTGTGCATGCGCCCTGCTTACGTCAGCCCAGCTGATCGGCAAATCGGCTGTTGTGCTGTTCAGTACCGCCCGTGCACAGTGCATACTGGGCACTTCTCGATAGCGGGCACTTCTCGACAGAACACCAACATTGTAAGCTGAGCTGTGCACGTGCAACTCAGTTTACATCTTCGAAGAAGACAGTGAGCAGGCAGGTACGTGCATTTCATTGCCAAAGAGACACTGCATGTCTGCAACATAAATCCTGCCTTCTCGCTGTGTTACTGCTGAACTTCGGTTTCACCTTAACTTCACCTTACTTACTCACTTACTTTAGTACATAAGGTGCAGGATCATTTTACTTAAGTTTAACTTTACTACATAACGCCCAGGTTTTTTTTTACTTCACTCGTATTGTACTTTAGGAACTTAGACCCACTGGCTCGGAACAATTATGCATTAAGGTCTGACTTGATCTGCCTACTTGCTACGGGTCACTTGCTTAGAAAGTATAGAAGCCATGGGGATAGCATGGCAGTCAACTAACATTTTACATAATGAGTTCAGCAATGACAGCCTATAAATTTCTCTCATTACAGGTTTCCTATCAATATAATGGAAAACTCAGGACATACCAGTAAACCTGTAGAAAGCCTCTATATCCTGGGGGGAGGTTTCTGGGAGTCGCAAAAGAGCCAACAAAAGGTGGTGCGTTCTTCTCTGCTTCTCTTTGCCGGTCTCTCCCCCCCTCGGGTTGATGAGAGATGTTTCGCCTTTCTTTTCATCATCTTTCCTTCTGTCCTATTCAGGAGATCAATGTGTGTAATTGAGGGATGTATGTATGTTCTGTCCAAATGGAGATTGTCAGTATGTTAAAATACTGACTCCCCCCCCCCCCCACCCCAAAATATAACCTTAAATCTTAAAACTACTTTTTATTTATAGATATATTATATATTATCACCATATATCAGAAACCAAACAAGTTGAAAGACAAAACCTTATACAAACTGTGATGACCTCACCCGAGGTGCAGCCTGTTGCTGGACATCAACTTTCTTAGTGATGACATGACTGTACCTGTAATAATACCTAATTGAAATTTGTGTGTGTATATGTGTGATATATATATATATATATATATATATATATATATATATATATATATATATATATATACAAAATAATTATATATAACACACACAGTATCGGAATTTTGGCCCGCAAAAGACCAAAGAGATTTTCTTCGGAAAATGCGACCATGTGTATGCTCCATCGGTCTTTTGCTGACCGAATTCCAACCAGCAAAAGATTGAGAGCATGTTCTCAATTTTTCGGTCTGAAAAAATTCCTATGCGATTGTCTGTCTGTAGCAATTCCGACGCGCAAAATTCCTACGCATGCTCGGAAGCATTGAATTTCATTTTCTTGGTTAGTCGTAGTGTTGTACGTCACCGCGTTCTTGACGGTCGTAAGTTCAGTGAACTTTTGTGTGACCGTGTGTATGCAAGGCAAACTTGAGCGGAATGCCGTTGGAAAAGCCATCATATCTTTTTCCTACGAGAAGTCCGATCGTGTGTACACAGCATAAGGGATAAATACAGCATATTTTTGAGTTAAAATAAAGCATGCGGTATTCAAATCAAAAGTATTCAATTCACTAAAAAACATGTGTTATTTACCAAATAATTTAAATATTTATGTTTTGTGATATCACTCAAATTTGGTGTTATTTGTGGCGTTGTTTTTTCACTTTTTTTTTTTTTTTGTAAATGAATGCACATAAAAATATGTGAAAACATACTAGAGTGGTTTTATTCACAGAACAATCTTCCTCTAGTGAAAAATTACAATTTAGACCCCTTTCATACTGAGGCAGTTTTCAGACGTTTTAGCGCTAGAAAAAAAAAACTGCCTCCCATTCATTGCAATAGGTGCTTTCACACCCAGGCACTGCGCTTGCGGGACGTTAGAAAAAGTCCTGCAAGCAGCATTTTTGGGGAGGTTTGAGAGCAGTGTATACACCGCTACCAAAAGGCACCTGCCCTTTGCAATGAATAGACAGCGCTTTGGAAGTGCCTGAAAAGTGCTTCAGAAGCGCCGCAACATGTGAGTTTTTAACCCCTTCTTTGGGGTTAAAGGCTCCCCACAGATGTGCAGGGGGTACAGTGGTGGAACAGATGAGAAGGGGCTTCAAAGGAAGGGCAGCTGGAAAGGATTGAGAACCTTTCTGAGAGGCGATTTCAGGCACTGCGTCAAGATGCACAGGAAGCTATGCGCCAGGAGGCAGAAATCGCCTGGCAGCAGATGGAGCAGTTGGCTACCTTCAACCAGGCCTTACTTGGTGTCCTGGGTCAGCTTGTTCAAGTGGATTTGGATTGGAATACAGATTCAGAAGAGCCAGTAGTGATAGCAGCACAGGATATGGAAGAAGAGTGCAGTGAAATACGTCAGGCTGATGCGGCACCTCATCGTTTAATTTCCTGACGTATTTCACTGCACTCTTCTTCCATATCCTGTGCTGCTATCACTACTGGCTTTTCTGAATCTGTATTCCAATCCAATTCCACTTGAACAAGCTGACTCAGGACACCAAGGAAGGCCTGATTGAAGGTAGCCAACTGCTCCATCTGCTGCCGGGCGATTTCTGCCTCCTGGCGCATAGCTTCCTGTGCATCCTGACGCAGTGCCTGAAATCGCCTCTCAGAAAGGTTCTCAATCCTTTCCAGCTGCCTTTCCTCTGATGCCCGCATATCCTCCATGACTGTGCGCAAATCCATCTGCAACCGTCTCCTTTCACCTGTAATATACAAAAGACCAGAATAGTTTTTGGCAGCATCAGTGTCACCACTGTAACCCCCTTTCTCATCTACCCCACCAGACTGTACCCCCTGCTCTCCTGTCCCACCTCTGTTACCCCTGATATTCTGCCCCACCTCTGTTCACCCTGCTCATCTGCCCCGGCAATACACCTCCTTTCACTATTTGCCCTACTGCTCTTCTGTCCACTGCTGAAGCCCCTTCTCATCTGTTCCACCACTGTACCCCCTGCACATCTGCCACACTGCTGAAGCCCCTTGTCATCTGTTCCACCACTGTACCCCCTGCACATCTGCCACGCTGCTGAAGCCCCTTCTCATCTGTTCCACCACTGTACCCCCTGCTCTTCTGTCCACTGCTGAAGCCCCTTCTCATCTGTTCCACCACTTTAACCCCTGCACATCTGCCACACTGCTGAAGCCCCTTCTCATCTGTTCCACCACTTTAACCCCTGCACATCTGCCACACTGCTGAAGCCCCTTCTCATCTGTTCCACCACTTTAACCCCTGCACATCTGCCACACTGCTGAAGCCCCTTCTCATCTGTTTCACCTCTTTAACCCCTGCACATCTGCCACACTGCTGAAGCCCCTTCTCATCTGTTCCACCACTTTAACCCCTGCTCTTCTGTCCACTGCTGAAGCCCCTTCTCATCTGTTCCACCACTTTAACCCCTGCACATCTGCCACACTGCTGAAGCCCCTTCTCATCTGTTCCACCACTCTACCCCCTGCTCTTCTGTGAACTGCTGAACCCCCTTCTCATCTGTTCCACCACTGTACCCCCTGCACATCTGCCACACTGCTGAAGCCCCTTCTCATCTGTTCCACCACTGTACCCCCTGCACATCTGCCACAATTCTGATTTATTTTAATAAAATGCACAATTACAACTATCATCATGTCTTACCAGTGTGCCGGGGTGCATTGGGCGTACTCTGTGGTTGGCTTGAGGAAATAGTACTGGTGCTGCTGAAAGAGGTTGAAGGTCCATCGTCGGAAATGTTTGATGCATCATTGGAGACTCCATCACTTGTTTCTGAAAATGCACATATGGTTATATATATTTTTTAAATAGTTAGCAGAGCAAAATCCTATGTATAATAAAAAACTCACCAAAGGGGTCTATCATGAAATCGAGCATTGACGTTGCAGACGTTCAGACCTCCCTCCCTGCCTTGGTTTGCTGGCCTATGACCGTAAATGGCGTCCATGGCGTCGTACCACTTCCAAGTTCTCCGACTGTTTCCACTGCGGCTGTTGTCGTCAAATTTTTTATATTGGCCTTTAAGCTTCTTAAGCTTTGCCCTACACTGACCCAACGTGCATTCAAATCCCTCGGCTGCCATCCGCTGAGAAATATCTTTGTACACCTTTTCATTCCTTACTAATCCATCAAGCTCACTTTGAATAACGCTATCACCAATTATGCTAAGGAAAGTAGATAGTTCCTGTGATGACCAAACACGGCTGTTGTTAGCAGGCATCCTTTTCCTTTAATTCTCCTTTTATGCATGTGTTTGCTTGGCGCTTTCCTCTGATATCATCATAGCACAGCAGAGTGTTTTGTGTCAGCCAATCAGTGGAAAAGATCGTATGACGCCGGTAACTCCGCCCTAACCAAACCGTTCCGTTTTCTATGGCCCCACATCTGAAGCAGGACCCTGAATGGAGCGGTACGGTTCATTTGTATGGCACGCTTTCGTAATGGAAATGCCCAAAATAGCATACCGTACCGAACCGATCTGCTCGGTGGAAACGAGGCATAAGATAACAAGATTGTCATGTCCATGAAAGTATGTAGCATGCAAACTTTTTTAACTCAAGGCTGAAGAGTAAATATAAATACAACGTATATAATGTTAACGTATTTGAATGGCTATGTGGAAGCATATAGATATTCAGGAAAGCTAAACAAGCAAACACAAGCTAAGGCAAGCTGCTTGGTAATTTGTAAGATATTTTAATTGCAGTGCTAGTGAAAGCTGCCGTATATGGTACTCAGGGGGATATCAATGGAGCCAGAGGACACAGAAAAAAAATCTGTAGATGTTGCCTGCTATTTAAAGAGAAACTGTGATTAGTGGCTTTGTTGAATTGCTCTGATGGACTTGGTTTACCATAATGCACATTAAGGCATAAACAATAATGCATGTTGCTTTGCATGTTAATGTGCATTTTAATTATAACGTGCAATGTTAAAGTGGTACTAAACTCGCTGATGCCTTGAAAAAGTATTCATACCCCTTGACATTTTTCACATTTTGTCATATTACAACCAAAAACATAAATGTAATCTATTGGCATTTTATGTGATAGACCAACACAAAGTGGCAGATAATTGTGAAGAGGAAGGAAAATGATAAATGGTTTTCAGATATTTATTTGTAAAAAAAAATTGAGAAGTGTGGCGTGCATTTGTATTCAGCCCCCTTTACTCTGATACCACTAACTAAAATCTAGTGGAACCAACTGCCTTCAGAAGTCACCTAATTTGTAAATAGAGCCCACCTATGTGGTTGTTAAAGAACCTTAGTGAACAAACGGCATCATGAAGGCCAAGGAACACGCCAGACTGGTCAGAGATAAAGTTGTGGAGAAGTTTAAAGCAGGGTTAGGTTATAAAAAAAAAAAAAATATCCTAATCCCATCTCACGGAGCACTATTTAAGCTACCATCCGAAAATGGAAAGAGTATGGCAGAACTGCAAACCTACCAAGACATGGCTGTCCTCCTACACTGACAGGCTGGGCAAGGAGAGCATTAATCAGAGAAGCAGCCAAGAGGCCCATGGTAACTCTGGAGGAGCTGCAGAGATCCACAGCTCAGGTGGGAGAATCTGTCCACAGGACAACTATTAGTTGTGAACTTCACAAATTTGGCCTGTATGGAAGAGTGGCAAGAAGAAAGCCATTGTTGAAAGAAAGCCATAAGAAGTCCGGTTTGCAGTTTGCTAGAAGCCATGTGGGGGACACAGCAAACATGTGGAAGAAGGTGCTCTGGTCAGATGAGACCAAAATTGAACTTTTTAGGCTAAAAGCAAAATGTTATGAGTGGCAGAAAACTAACACTGCACATCACCCTGAACACACCATCCCCACTGTGAAACATGGTGGTGGCAGCATCATGTTGTGGGGATGCTTTTCTTCAGCAGGGACAGAGAAGCCGGTCAGAGTTGATGGGAAGATCGATGGAGCCAAATACAGGGCAATCTTAGATGAAAACCTGTTAGAGTCTGCAAAAGACTTGAGACTTGGGCGGAGGTTTACTTTCCAGCAGGACAACGACGCTAAACATACAGCCAGAGCTACAATGGAATGGTTTAGATCAAAGCATATTCGTGTGTTAGAATGGCCCAAAGTCCAAACCTAAATCCAATTGAAAATCTGGGGCAAGACTTGAAAATTGCTGTTCAGTCGCTCTCAAACCAATCTGACAGAGCTTGAGCTATTTTTCAAAGAAGAATGGACAAAAATTTCCCTCACTAGATGTGCAAAGCTGGTAGAGACATACCCAAAAAGACTTGCAACTGTAATTGCATTTAAAGGTGGTTCTACAAAGTATTGACTATAGGGGGGCTGAATACAAATGGATTAGCAATTTGGATTAGCAGCAAGGATGGGAAGTGTTATCATAATGGGGGATTTTAATTATCCAGACATAGACTAGGCGGAGGGAACCACGCATTTGTCTAAGGCTCGCCAGTTCCTAAATGTCTTGCAGGACAATGGTAGAGGCAACAACTAGAAATAAAACGTTATTAGATCTACTGATTACCAACAATACAGACCTGATCACGGATGTGGAAATGTGGGGAAATTTAGGAAACAGCGATCACAGGTCAATTGGCTTCAGTATAAATCACACAAATAGGAAAATACGAAGACACTGAATTTAAAAAGAGCCAACTTCCCTAAACTACGAAACTTGCTAGAAGATATAAATTGGAATAAAATCTTGGGAACAAAGAACACAGAGGTGAGATGGGTTCGCTTTAAGAGCATATTAAATAAAGGCATTAGCCAGTGCATCCCATTGGGTAATAAATTTTAAAGAGCGAACAAAAGTCCTGAATGGCTTAATGCCAATTTAAAAATTCATATAAAAGCAAAAGAGAAGGCCAAGGTTGAGGGATCATCATCATCATTCAACTTGATAAAGAATGCAACAAGAAATGTAAGGGTGCAATTAGGGCGGCTAAGATAGAACACGAAAGACACATAGCGCAGGAGCGCAAAAAAAATCCCAAGAAATTCTTTAAGTATGTTAACAGTAAAAAAGGGAGGACAGACCATATTGGCCCCATAAAGAATGAGGAAGGACATCTGGTTACAAAGGGAGATGGGGAGATGGCAAAGATATTGAATTTATTCTTCTCCTCCTCAGTCTTCACAAGGGAATCAAGGGGGGGCTTTTAATAACCAAAACTGCAGTGTTTATCCTCGTGAAACATCACAGGAAGCACCCTCATGGCTAACAGAGGACACAATTAGAATTAGACTTGGGAAACCTAACATTAATAAATCACTGGGACCGGATGGCTTGCACCCAAGGGTACTTAGGGAACTCAGTCTAGTAATTTCCAGGGCATTGTTCCTAATTTTTACTGACAGTCTACTGACTGGAATGGTACCAGTGGAATTGTTGAAAAGCCAATGTAGCACAAATATTTAAAAAGGGCCCAAAATACATCCCTGGGAAATAGACCAGTTAGCCTAACATCAATAGTATGCAAGCTCTTGGAGGGGGTGATAAGGGACTATCTAAAAGAATTTTGGAATGAAAAGGTATCATTAGCAGTATACGGCATGGATTCATGAAGAATCGTTCTTGCCAAACCAATCTATTAAGCTTCTATGAGGAGGTGAGTTGCCATTTAGATAAAGGAAGGCCTGTAGACGTGGTGTATCTGGATTTTGCAAAAGCATTTGACACAGTTCCCCATAAACGTTTACTGTACAAAATAAGGTCCGTTGGCATGGACCATAGGGTGAGTACATGGATTGAAAACTGGCTACAAGGGTGAGTTCAGATGGTGGTGATAAATCTGAAATACTCAGAATGGTCAGGGGTGAGTAGTGGGGTCCCACAGAGTTCTGTGCTGGGACCAATCCTATTTAATTTGTTCATGAATGACATGCAGGATGGGGAGTTCATCTCTGTATTTGCGGATGATGCTAAGCAGGGCAATAACTTCTCCACAGGATGTGGAAACCTTGCAAGAAGATCTGAACAAATTAATGGCAAATGAGGTTTAATGTAGAAAAATTTAAAATAATGCATTTGGGGGACAAAAATATGAATGCAATCTATACACTAGGGGGAGAACCTCCGGGGGAATCTAGGATGGAAAAGGACCTGGGGGTCCTAGTAGATGATAGGCTCAGCAATGGCATGCAAGCTGCTGCTAACAAAGCAAACAGAATATTGGCATGCATTAAAGTGGTTGTAAACCCTTACAATCCACTTTTTGCTACAGGTATGCCTATAATAAGGCTTACCTGTAGCTACCCCAGATATTTCCTAAACCTGCACGGTTTAGGAGATATCCCCTGTATCCATCATCGGCACATGCGCACTGAAGCAATGGCACGTACATTGGCAAGCCGTTATCGCGGCTTCGGCCAATCACGGTGCGATGGCTGGAAGTAACTCCGGAGAGAAATGTCGCCGGCCGGTGCTGTGTACGGGCAGCGCAGCGGGGGCTTCGATCTCAGGTGAGTATTACATAATGAGCTAGTATGCTGTGCATACTAGCTCATTATGCCTTTGTCTTGCAGGTCTGAATCCCTGCTTTACAGGAGCACAGAATCCACTCTATCCCCCCTGTCAGAACGAAAGTCTGCCTTGTTTAAATACCTCTGCCCGATGATCGGTAGGTGTCCGGCATGCGCAGATCGGCTTCTGTTGCGAACAATCACTGCAGAAGCAGCACACATGCCCCCTGCAGGTGGGAGTGTATGATTACGTATATATACATGACCCAGAGCACAGCTTCCCCCCCTGTAGCAGTAAAACTACTATAGGGCAGTCAGCAAGTGGTTGAAGCTCAACTCCCGGCTACTATAAAATTTTCAGTTGAGGTTTTATTGTGCCTACCCTGCAATGGTCTAGGTCTAGGGCAGCGATGGCGAACCATGGCACCCCAAATGTTTTGGAACTACATTTCCCATGATGCTCATGCACTCTGCAGTGTAGTGTAGCATCATGGGAAATGTAGTTCCAAAACATCTATAGTGCCAAGGTTTGCCATCACTGGTCTAGGGGAACCAAAAAGGCAGATTTACTCACCCAGTCCTCTGCTCCTCCTTGCAGCTAGACTGGTCTCCACAGTCTTTTCTCCCTTATGCTCCAGCAGTTTAGCATCCTGATATCCTCAAGACCAAAGCAGGGTCCATCTTTAACTCTGAGAGACATGTGGAGGAGTGCCATCTGTCAGGGGAGAAAGGGATCAGATAAGTAAAATTGTTTTTCATTTTAACCCTTGCAGTAAGGGTACAATCCAGGAATTGGACCTAATTTCCCGAAACAGTGACACTCAAGCCATGCAACTGTCACAATTGTCAGTGTGATTATGTCATCTCTCACCCAAACCTTCAAGCCCTCAAATGGTTGGTGTCATAGCTAGTCACCTGTACAGCACAATGGCAACTGCTGATCTAAAAAGAGTCTATGATGGCACCGTCTTCAGCTATAAAAGATGGGCAGAAGATCTCACTGAATTCCAATATCAATACACGGGAGCCCAAAGACTGCACGCATGTGCATTAGCATGGACAATCCCCTTATGCCCCGTACACACGGTCAGATTTTCCGATGGAAAATGTCAGATCGGAGCGTGTTGTCGGAAATTCCTACCGTGTGTGGGCTCCATTGGACATTTTTCATCGGATTTTCCGACACACAAAGTTGGACAGCAGGAGATAAAATTGTCCGACAACAAAATCCGATCGCGTCAATTCCGACCGTGTGTGGCCTGTTCCGACGCACAAAGTGCCACACATGCTCAGAAGAAATTCCGAGACGGGACAGCTCGTTCTGGTAAACTTAGCGTTCGCAATGGATACAGCACTTTCGTCACGCTGCAATGTTCAAAATGGTTTAATACAGCGCACTCTCTTCTTCTTTATAATGTGACAAGAATGAAGTAGTTTTGCTGCTCATATTCACACACACTTCTCACAAACTTCTTTCGTTACTATTTATCGGGATTCCCTCAATTTATTTTGATTTCTCACATCTGACAACATATTTTTGTATATTTTTTATATATTTTTTGGCTTTAATGTAGATTCTTTTTTTGTGTTTCTATTTTATTTTTTTTATTTTTGCGATTTTGATTTGTACTCCCGAAAAATGTTTGAGTGTGTTTTTTGTGACAAGTTCCCACAACACCATTGATATGTTGTTCTATTTAATCTGTAGGAGATTGTTTGGTGTTGTTGTCTCTTGTTAAGTTCACATTTTATGTTAGAAATGTACCTGAATCCTCACCAACAAACTGTCCTTTTTGGATGAAAACACACACAGGAGAGTAGAATTTCCCCCAAAAATGTATTAAGGGCTCACAACTATAAACAAAGAGGGAGGCAACGCTGGAGAAACTGCAGAAGTGGGTGAAGCCTTGGACCCCCAGGGCAGACATCAATTATTTAAAAGCAAAATTGGTGGCCTGAGGAGTCCTTATCTAAGGGAGGGCAGTGTGGTCCAGAAGTCCCAGAGATCCGGAAAGCAGCAGATGACATCTATGTCCCCAGGCTGTGGTCATACGGGAGACTGCATCTTCTGTCAGACCAGACTGAACCCAGGGCCATCACTCTTTGGTCTTCTTTCCACGCCTTCTTCCACGTGGTGGCTCTGGTGGTGGAGTTGTGGCAGCAGGAGGAGGAGGAGGATCGTCCATCTCAATGACATCCGTCTTGGGTGTTAGTTCCCCACTCACCCCCTTACGTAGGACTTTATAAATAAGGTCCTCAGAGAGCCTGCGTTGGCCCTCCTGCATGCCCTGCAATTTGGTGGCAGCCATGCAGGCAAAGGTCTCTTCAGGAGTTGGTAAGGCTCTGAGGGACGCCGAAGCCTCCTGGATCAGCCTGTACGCTGAATCCTGCACGGGACTCGGAGTCGTCTTCCTGGCTCGTTTATGTGGCAGGCGAAGGGGAGGGACCTGAGACTCAGTCAGGCTGTGACTGGTCCCAGGCTTCTCCTGGCTGCCACTAATCCCCGCCTCCTCCTTACTGCCACATTCCACAACCTCCTCCTGGCTGAGGTCTTCCTGTGTATGAAAAAGGGACATAGTTTTAGTATTTTTTTCATCAATCACACACAATTTTCACCTCCTGACTGCTGCAAATTGAATGTTAACAAATATAACAGACTATCATTCTGAGCCCAGCATTTTTCATTCTTGTCCCAATTTTGGGTGCCCACTACTGTCTATTGATATGTAAAACACTTTTTTCAATCAGCAATTAGTGATCAATAATAAAATCTGGTAAACATCATTTATTTATTTACCAGAAATCTGTAGAAGAAAGCTATACCTGACTCCAGCTGGGCTCCTCCATTTCTTCCTGGCTGGAAGGCCCAGGTTGGACATCGGAAGCCTCAACTGGGGTGGAAGGAAGCGTGGAAGGAAGAGTGGAGAGGGATTCCCTGACTTCAGTGTGGTCTGACAGAAATCGCAGTCTCTCGTAGGACCACAGTCTGGGGACATAAATGTCATCTGCTGCAGCTCCGGATCTCTGGGAATCTGTGACCTTCTTGCGCTCCCTTAGATAAGTGCTCCTCAGGCCACCAATTTTGGCTTTTAAATAAGCTATGGTTGCTGTGGGGACCACCGGCTTCACCAACTCCAGCAGTTTCTCCAGCGCTGCCTGCCTCTTCTGTTTGTGGTTATAGTGGGGGTGTCTCACTTGCCACAGACAGGGCAGCTCCCGGTACTTGTCTATGAACAGGGGCAGGAAATTGTGGTCGTTGAACCCATCCATTTTCTCTGCAAGACACAACACAAGACAAACCCTAATGTAAGGCCAAACTCCCCTAATCTTGTTACAATATAGGCTTCCATTTCGAAGCAGTATAGGCCCAAGTTTAGATCTTACCTTCGTTATCACGATCGCCGTGTCTCCGATGCTCCTTCCTCCACTCACAGATCGTACGTAAGACGCACGTGTGTTACGCTTTATACACACTGTGCATGCGTATAACTCCGCCCGCCCCTGACGTTCTTTCTAGTCTATTCCCCGCCCCTTTTCGTTCAGCGCAGTGGGGGAAGAGCACATGGCGGATAGACCGCAGGTGCGTGCTAATTGTAGCAACAAGGAGGAGGAGGAAAGGCCGGAGCCTGAAACGTCCCAATCCAGAAGGAGATTTAAGGACTCAAATATGTCCTTTGGGGAGATGTTGGAGATGGTGGACATCCTTAAGAAGTCCGACTATGATGGAAAGTATGGGCCTTACCCCAACCCCAATGTCCGAAAGGCCAAGATCATGGCGAAAGTGGTCAGGAGTCTGCACCGGAAATTCGGGGTACGACGATCGAAAGATCAGCTCAGGAAGCGGTGGTCAGACCTGAAATTACAAGAACATGAGCAGTACAGAAAGATCCGGAGAGTGCTGCAAAAAAGTAAGTAGTTGTGCTGTGTTCCTATTCTTTTTGTATTTATTACGTTCGTGCTGCTCCATGTGCTTTTAGGAACTGCTGTACAGTTTAAAATGGCAACTTTCATGTTCATGGGCACATTATTCGTTCGGATCAAACATTTTTCATTTCAAATATAAAATACCATTGTTTAGCCCATATGCATCTGGCCACCATTTTGACACCCTATACTTGTCTTCAAAGAATTGGGTTGTGTAGATGGCTTTGTTACTAGAATGAAATGCAAACTAGATTCTGTGTAAGAAGAGGACACTGAGCAGCTGTTTTCACATCTGGACACTGGAGCACTAGTGTGGGACACAAAAACGCCATTTTTATTAGGGGGGCCACACAGGTGCTCCAGTGTATACTATAGGGGGGTCTCCATCTGTGAAGCTCACACTAAACAGGTAAAGTATTGCAGGTTGACAAAGGGCATTCAAAAAATTACAACTTGGAACTCTGCTAAAATTGACAATTGTACCCCACTTCCAAGCAATGTTTCCTATTTATAGTTCTGACATTAAATATCTGTGTGCTAATTATACCATTTTGTTTCACATAGGGGAGAAAAGACTCGGAGGACATCCCTCATCTGAGGAGACCAGAGCCCCCCCCCCTCTGGAAGAAGGGGAAATCCCCCCAACACAAGCTGAGCAGGAGGAAGAAGACGTGGTGGAACTAGTCACCACAACAGGTGAGTGTCTGCGACCACAGGCTCAGATAAGAGATGGATGGCGGAATTTTTTTGAAACCAAATTTATTTTGGGGTTTCTCTCTTTTTAGGTGATCGTGAGGTTGTGGATGAAGATCTTTTCACATCCGAAAGTGCCCAGATCCTGATCGGGGAGATCATGGGGTGTAATTTACAATTGGAAATCATCAAGAAAAACATCAATGATGTTATTCCAAAATATAAAAACATCACTGATGTTTTGGGGCGAGTTTAAAACCCCTCCAAATCACTTTCTTCTTTTGTGTGCTACAATGTGCTAAATGTTTTTGTGATTTTTTTCCCAAAGCCAAATTTGGAGGATGCACACAGTGTGTCAACATGTGCTATCTGCCATCACGGGAGATCAATGGACGCGTTTTGGGGGTGCAACCCCTTCCTCAATAATAAAGTAGCGGTGAGGAAGGGCTTGCTCCCCCAAAACACATCCCTTGATCCCCTGTGATGGCAGGTAGCACATGTTGACATTGGGAAATTTGTATGCATCTTCCAAATTTGGCTTTTCCAGGGGTGATTTCCCCCCATCTGAACACAATAGCAAACACAGTTCCTAAATACTGATGTCTGATATTGCCTTCAAATTCTACCAAATGTGAACTTTGTAAGATCAAGATTTGTGTCTTTCTTGTTGGTTTTACACAGGCCTGTTTTCTATAAAATGGACATTTTGATTTTGGATAATGCCACCACAAAAATTGGTATACAACAAACATGTTGGTTTGTGTGAAAAACCTTTGTGATTGTGCAGGTATTAAAAAGATTGTTAATCAAGAATGTGTGGATTATTGTCTCAACGCTACAACACTTTTGGGGTGATGTAATTGTTGTTTTATGAGAAAATGGGGGTTATTTCCTAAGGGCAAATCCACTTTGCACTACAAGTGCAGTTTCAGTGCAGTTGCAAGTGCACTTGTAGTGAAATGTGTTTTTGCATTTAGTAAATAACAGCCAACAGTGCTTTGTATAAGGTTACACAATCACGCCATTTTCTGCACTCCAAACATTTCTGTCAGGGTCAGCTAAAACAAACACAAGCAGTAAATGTCCACAAAGATTTTTTTTTTTTTTAATTATAAAAAGGCTTCACAGATTGTCTGGCATATTGATGGCCCCCCTACCCGCAAAGAACTCCTGGTATCGTAACCGGACATCACGGGCACTCAGGGAGGGCAAGCCAGGACGGCCGCTTTCAAGCGCCGTCAGTGTGGTTTGATGTATCATTCCGGCCTCAGGCCCAACTGAGCCAGCATAGTTGGCCGAATGTTTCCTTAAAAAGTTATGGAGAACACAGCACGCAAGTATTATATGGTTCAGTTTATACTCCGCCATATGGATGGGTGTCATAAATAGGCGGAACCGGCTGGCCAGGATTCCAAATGTGTTCTCCACCACTCTTCGGGCTCTGGCCAGCCGGTAATTAAAAACCCTCTGTTCCGGGGTGAGGGTCCTCATTGGGAATGGCCGCATCAGGTGGTCCCCCAGCGCAAACGCTTCATCAGCAACGAACACGAATGGGAGTCCTTCCACATTGTCCTCTGGAGCTGGCAAGTCCAAGCTGCCATTCTGGAGATGCCTGTAGAACTCCGTGTGGGCGATGACTCCACCATCGGACATCCGGACATTCTTCCCCACGTCCACATACAAGAACTCGTAATTAGCCGACACCACCGCCAACATCACTATACTATTGAACCCCTTGTAATTATAATAGTATGACCCCGAGTTGGGTGGTGGGACGATGTGGACGTGTTTCCCATCAATTGCCCCTCCGCAGTTAGGAAAGTCCCACCGCTGGGCAAAGTGGGAGGCCACAGTCTGCCATTCCTGTGGCGTGGAAGGAAACTGTTGAGGAAAAAACAATAAACATTACTATTTTTACTCAGGAACATGGCAAGCAGATTATACACAAACATTATGGGGCAACCTCCAGATAGCATTTATTAAGGGGAATTTAACAACGCCAAAGTATAAGGTACACCTATCATATCCCCCCCCCCCCCCTCTCATGGGCCATTTCTAACATTATAGGGGGTGTGTGGAAATCTTGGACAGGTAACCCTCTTCACTTCATTGAGAGATGAATGCCTAAATAATGTGTATTACTTGGAACAGCCCCTCCTTAGTTACACTATTGGCAGCCCACTGGACAGGTAAGAAGTGTCATAATACAAAGATATAAATACACATTGTACACATTTGAGGACATTTGGACATTCTGCTATTACCTATCAAGATAATATTAGGATACAAAAACTTTAAACAGTACCATTGTAAAGTATTCAGGCAGGCCCTTGCACTACATGCTTTGGGGAATTCATCCATAAATCTGAGCACAAAAGAGGTGGGTATAGTGTGTATGGGTTTGGCAAAGTCAGCAGATAGATGATTGAGGATAGATAGAGAATTGGGATCAGCTGACTTAGCAGTTGGGGGGAGGGAGGGTTAGTAAAAATTATTTGGGGACACCACAAAAAAAAGCCTCTGGCACTCTGCCTGAATTTAAATCAAAAATTACATTTCCAAACATTTTAGGGGGTGTTTGGGATAAGCACTACTATGGAGCTGATAAAATACATTGTTAAGTGACTACATGAGGTGAATATAGGGCAGGAGACACCATGCTGGGGAGGTTATTGAAGGGCAAATATGTATGAAGGACCTAAAATAATAATTACATAAAAATCCAGCATGCATGAGGACAAAGGGGACATTCACAGCATATAACAATCATGGTAATTAGGGAATGAGGAAAGAAATACAATATATTATCAAACATTAAATACAATAAAATGTGAGATTAAAGGATAAAAATCTTACCTTCATATACTCCTTCTGCAGGAACTGGATGATGGCAGAACAGGTCTCTGGGATAATGATCCCCAGAGCCTGGGGGGAGATGCCTGTCAAGAACTTCAAGTCCTGCAGACTTCTCCCTGTGGCCAAATACCGCAGGGTAGTGACCAACCTCTGCTCCGGAGTGATGGCTTGCCTCATGCAGGTATCCTGCCTGCTAATATAAGGGGTCAGCGAAGCCAACAAACGGTGAAACACGGGGTCCGTCATCCTGAGAAAGTTCCTGAAATCATCAGGATTATTCTCACGGATCTCACGGAGCAAAGGCATATGAGAGAACTGGTCACGCTGAAGCAACCAATTCTTGGTCCATGAACTCCTCCCCACCGTGTTCATGGACTGGACTTGTGTCAAGGTCAGGACCCCAACACCAAGCCCCCGCACAGCACGAACTCTACGAGGAGTACGCATACGAAACATGGCTAGAAAACGGTCGGCTGCTCAGAACGAAGTAACAGAACGCACTGAAGAACAGCAAGGCCTGTGAAGAGCGACCTGAAAAACAGTAACGAACGAACAAGAATACAATGACTACCTAAAGTCATGCAGAACTTGCTTGCACGCACTGAAGAGCAGATACAAACCCACAAGCACAAACTGAACGGCAGAAAACGATCTGAAAGCCACGAGTCTGAAAAAGCGCGAATCGTCTCTCACCAAACTTTTACTAACACGAGATTAGCAAAAGGAGCCCACAGGGTGCCGCGCTTGGTTCTGAACCACCCTTTTCTAGTCTCGTCGTACGTGGTGTACGTGACCGCGTGGTTGGCGATCGGAAATTCCGACAACTTTGTGCGACCGTGTGTAGGCAAAACAAGTTTGAGCCAACATCCGTCGGAAAAAACCCTAGGATTTTGTTGTCGGAATGTCCGAACAAAGTCCGACCGTTTGTACGCCCTATTAGAGTGTTGCTTTTGTGTTCAAGTAAGGGAAAAATTAAGTGAAGAATTGCTTACTTGGTGATTGGACAGCAAAAACTGGATTTTTGCACTTGCCTTTAAAATTAATTTCTAGGAGTACATCACGGAACACAGAGCAGGTTTAACCACTTCAGCCCCGGAAGGATTTACCCCCTTCCTGACCAGAGCACTTTTTACAATTTGGCACTGCGTCGCTTTAACTGCTAATTGCGCGGTCATGCAATGCTTTACCCAAATGAAATTTGTGTCCTTTTCTTCCCACAAATAGAGCTTTCTTTTGATGGTATTTGATCACCTCTGCGGTTTTTATTTTTGCGCTATAAGCGGAAAAAAGACAGAAAATTTTGAAAAAAAATGATATTTTCTACTTTTTCATATAAAAAAAATCCAATAAACTCCAATTTTAGTCATACATTTAGGCCAAAATGTATTCGGCCACATGTCTTTGGTAAAAAAAATGTCAATAAGCGTATATTTATTGGTTTGCGCAAAAGTTATAGCGTCTACAAACTAGGGTACATTTTCTGGAATTTACACAGCTTTTAGTTTATGACTGCCTATGTCATTTCTTGAGGTGCTAAAATGTCAGGGCAGTACAACCCCCCCCAAATGACCCCATTTTGAAAAGTAGACACCCCAAGGAAATTGCTGAGAGGCATGTTGAGCCCATTGAATTTTAATTTTTTTTTTTGATAATGACAAAAAAAAAAAAAATATTTACAAAAAGTTGTCACTAAATGATATATTGCTCACACAGGCCATGGGCATATGTGGAATTGCACCCCAAAATACATTTAGCTGCTTCTCCTGAGTATGGGGATACCATATGTGTGGGACTTTTTGGGAGCCTAGCCGCATACGGGGCCCCGAAAACCAATCACCGCCTTCAGGATTTCTAAGGGCGTAAATTTTTGATTTCACTCCTCACTACCTATCACAGTTTCGAAGGCCATAAAATGCCAAGATAGCACAAACCCCCCCCTAAATGACCCCATTTTGGAAAGTGGACACCCCAAGCTATTTGCTGAGAGGCATGGTGAGTATTTTTACAGATCTCATTTGTTTTTGAAAATGAAGAAAGACAAGAGAATTTTTTTTTTTTTTTCAATTTTCAAAACTTTGTGACAAAAAGTGAGGTCTGCAAAATACTCACTATACCTCTCAGCAAATAACTTGGGTTGTTTACTTTCCATCCAAATGGGGTCATTTGGGGGGGGGGGGGTTGTGCCACCTGGGCATTCCATGGCCTCCAAAACTGTGATAGGCAGTGAAGAGTGAAATCAAAAATTTACGCCCTTAGAAAGCCTGAAGGCGGTGCTTGGTTTTCGGGGGCCCGTATGCGGCTAGGCTCCCAAAAAGTCTCACACGTGGTATCCCTGTATTCAGGAGAAGCAACAGAATGTATTTTGGGGTGTAATTTCACATATTCCCATGGCATGTTTGAGCAATATATCATTTAGTGACAACTTTTTGCAAAAAAAAAATAAAATTGTCTTTTTCCCGCAACTTGTGTCACAATATAAAATATTCCATGGACTCGACATGCCTCTCAGCAAATAGCTTGGGGTGTCTACTTTCCAAAATGGGGTCATTGGGGGGGAGGGTTTGAACTGTCCTGGCATTTTATGCACAACATTTAGAAGCTTATGTCACACATCACCCACTCTTCTAACCACTTGAAGACAAAGCCCTTTCTGACACTTTTTGTTTACATGAAAAAGTATTTTTTTTTGCAAGAAAATTACTTTGAACCCCCAAACATTATATATTTTTTTAAAGCAAATGCCCTACAGATTAAAATGGTGGGTGTTTCTTTTTTTTTCACACAGTATTGCGCAGCGACTTTTCAAACGCATTTTTTTGGGGAAAAAACACACTTTTTTAAATTTGAATGCACTAAAACACACTATATTGCCCAAATGTTTGATGAAATAAAAGATGATCTTAGGCCGAGTACATGGATACCAAACATGACATGCTTTAAAATTGCAGTGGTGACAAACTAAATACATTTTTAAAAGCCTTTACAGGTTACACTACCACCAGATTTACAGAGGAGGTCTACTGCTGAAATTACTGCCCTCGATCTGACCTTCGTGGTGATACCTCACATGCATGGTGCAATTGCTGTTTACATTTGACGCCAGACCGATGCTTGCGTTCGCCTTTGCGCGAGAGCAGGGGGGGCATAGGGATGCTTTTTTTTTTTTTTTTTTTTTATCTTATTTTTAAACTGTTCCTTTCATTTTTATTGTTATCTCAGGGAATGTAAATATCCCCTATGATAGCAATAGGTAGTGACAGGTAATGGCGCTGTTTACATCCGGCCAAATCTAAGTAATGAAATGCTCGTAGCTTCCGGTTTCTTAGGCCATAGAGATGTTTGGAGCCATTCTGGTCTCTGATCAGCTCTATGGTCAGCTGGCTAAATCACCGGCTGCATTCTCAGGTTCCCTGTTGGGACAGGAGAGCCAGAGAAAAACATGGAAAACGGTGGGGGGGGGGGGCATTTCCTCCCACTGCTTGTAAAAGCAGTCTAGAGGCTAATTGGCCACTAGGATTGCTTTTACATGAAAGCTGACCGCTGGCTGAAAAAAATGATACCAAGATGATACCTAAACCTGCAGGCATCATTCTGGTATAACCACTCAAAGTCCAGCAACATACCAGTACGTTTGTCAGAGAGGTTACCTGGTTGGGCGTCGGTGCGCGGTGGGGCGCGTTGGTGTGCGCGTTCCTGTGTGTGCTGGGGCGCGTGCTTCTGGGGGCACTGGTGTGTCTGATCCGGCTGGCCATGGTGTGTGCGGTGGTGCTCGTCCGCCTATGGGCATTGGTATGCGTGTGCCTGGTGGTGCTGGTGTGCGCGCCGGTGTCCGGGGGTGGGTGCGCGGGCATCTGTGCGTATCGGCGCGCGCACGTGCATGGCGTTTGGCACCAATCAGCCTATTTAGGCTTGCTGCAATCTCTGATCAGTGCTGCCTGATCAACAGCTCTTGTGCCAAGTTCCGTGATCCTCTCTGTGTTCCTGTGTTCCTGAAGTTCTGATTTGTTACGACCCAGCTTGCCTATTGGACCTCCTTGACTGCTGCCTGAACCTGACCCCGGCTTGTTTGACCCCCCTTCTGCTTGCTCCTTTTGTACTTCTGCTGCCAGCCCGTTGCCGACCTCTGCCTGTGTGTGACCAGCCTAAACAGCTCCTGGTCAGCATCTGTTCCTAGTGTTCCTGAGTTCCACCTGCTGCCTGGAAGACTACCTCTCTTCCGGATCCTTACACCAGGCCCTCATACCACTCCGCACTCGTGGGCTTCCTGTCTGCTCTATCAGGGGCCCCCGAGTCGGATACGTAAGGGAGCCTACCCTCTGCCCAAGCGGACTCACCGGTCTGGTAAGTGGGAGACCTGACAACGTTGCTGGTCCTTGTTGGGCATATATTGTAAACTTTTTTTTCATGCAGCCTGTGGGCTGAACGAAAAAGATATTGATCGGTGGGTATGCCCACCATTAGAATACCTTCCTTCATCCACCCCCTTCTAATGATGGGCATACATGCACCATTTATATATGCCGAAGCATGGGGGCATCCTCCCGCAAAAGGTAGGAGCAAATCGCTCCTCCACCCACTGCTGCCCCCACGCTTCGGCATATATGCTGAAGTATGTAACTGTGGTGGTGAAATCACCTCTGACAGCGCTGGAGTCACGGCTTTATGTATCGCGGGAGCAAACGCTGTTTGCTGTCAAGATAAATAAATCCGCTCTGCAGCTGAATGGCGTACCTGAAAACAAAAAAAATGGTTAACAATAAAACACAGTACACAGTAAAGTATAAAAAAAAATTGCATACCTATAAAGCAAACATGATAAAAACATAATAACAATAAAACATTGCAGAATAGAATACAGTAAAAAAGAGCAGAACAATAGAGAGAATAGAGAGAGAACAATAAAACGACAACTATTTATTTTTGTTTTTTTTTATTTTATATATATATATTTTTTTTTTGTTTTGTTTTTTTTACTGTTTTGTTTTTTTTTGTTTTTTTTTACACTTTTTTTTTGTAACTTTAACTTTTGCAACTGGTACCAGGTTTGGGTCTCTCAAAATGCGATGACATCTTGGGAGAACCTGTGACAGTGTGTCCTAGTCTGTGCAGTGCTGTACCCTACCCTAATACTCAACTAGTGTATGGTAGCGTTCAAAACATTCACCAATGCAAAGACCAGGATTGTCAGGACAGGAGGGACAATAATACCGGGTGTCACGCCTATATCTGATCTGCGCTTTCTGCAGACACGACATCTTTTTTGGGGGGCTCGTTGGGTAGGGGTACTCGGGAGGACATAAAGAAAATGCCTCTCATGCAGCCGGCTTACTGCATTTGGTTGGGGAAGGTGAGGTGGAGACAGAAGGGCTCTGACGATCTCTTCCTGGAATTTAAGGAAGGATCCAGTCCGTCCTGAAGCTCTATATAGCACATAAGCGTTCAGCAAAGCCAATTGAAATAAATAAACAGACACTTTTTTGTACCAGCGTCTGGCCTTACGGGCAACTAGGTACGGCGCCAACAACTGGTCGTTGAGGTCCACCCCTCCCATGTTAAGGTTATATTCGTGGACACAGAGGGGTTTCTCCACAACACCAGTCGCCATAGTAATTTGGACCGTCATATCTGCATGAAGGGAGGTAAGAATGAAAACATTCTTTTTATCCCTCCACTTCATAGCGAGCAAATTATGACACTGCAAGCAGGCTCTCTCCCCCAGCCTAAGACGGGAATCTACAAGCCGCTGGGGAAAGCCCCGACGATTAGGTCGCACGTTGCCACATGCTATCTGATGATCAAAAAGGTAACTAAAAAGTGGCACGCTTGTGTAATAATTGTCCACGTACAAGTGGTACCCCTTTCCAAATAAGGGTGACACCAAGTCCCACACAATCTTTTTCCCTCGTAAACAATAAAACTACATTTATAGCCTGTGGCCCTGTCACAGAGCTTATACATCTTGACCCCGTATCTGGCACGCTTGCTGGGAAGGTACTGTTTGAATGACAAGCGGCCAGAAAACTTAATCAGGGACTCATCCACTCAGACAACTTGCTGGGGAGTAAACAAGTCTGCAAAACGTTGGCTGAAGTGGTTTACGAGGGGCCGAATTTTGTAGAGCCAATCGTATTCAGGGTCTCCACGAGGACGACAGAGTTCATTGTTGTTGAAGTGCATGAACCGCAAAATCTGCTCGTATCATGCCCTGGCCATGGAAGCAGAGATTACGGGCATATGGTGAATTGGGTCAGTGGACCAATATGACCGCAACTCACTCTTTTTGGTTATGCCCATGAGGAGGGAAAGGCCCAGAAAGATCTTAAATTCGGAAACCGTAATTGGTTTCCAATCTCTGGCAAGGGAGGACTGGGGAATAGTGGCAATGTGTTGACCAGCGTACAAATTGCTTTGTTCCACAATAGATCTATAGAGATCTTCGGTGAAAAACAGCAAATAAAAATCCAGTGACGTAAAATCAACTGTTTTCATCTGAATGCCGGGCTGGCCAGTGAATGGGGGAAGTACGGGTGCTGCAGAAGTGGTGGGTTCCCAATTAGGATTGGTGAATGCAGCAGGAAGGGCACTATGGGCATGGCGGGCCTGTGTTCGTCTTCTTGGTGGCAGCGGGAGACTACTTGTGCTTGCCACCTCGCCAGCTTGAACTGCACTTATGGGACTCGCCACGTCACCAAGTGTTACTGCAGTGCTGGATGTATGACCAGGGTGTACTAGGCCGCTGGTGCTTGCCAGTTCACCAGAAGGAATAGCGTTGCTAGTACTTCTCTGCTCCATACGAGGGACCTGCGGTTCTTGCACATCAAGGACAGAAGAAGAAGATTGGGGTCTGGTACGCCTGACCTTTGGCAGGAACCACAACTCTGTTGTCAGAGCTATCTGTCATGGAGCCGTTGTCGTCTACAGGATCGTATTCTGAGCCTGAATCTGACAGATGAGTGACTTCCTCTTCACTATCTGTCATGCTCAGAAACATGTAGGTCTCTTCACTAGTGTGCCTTCGA
Organism: Lithobates clamitans; assembly: GCA_037952925.1. Taxonomy (NCBI): domain Eukaryota; kingdom Metazoa; phylum Chordata; class Amphibia; order Anura; family Ranidae; genus Lithobates; species Lithobates clamitans. The sequence continues at coordinate 2,434,821 of JBBGZY010000331.1, read as the reverse complement.
TTTGCCATTTTGGGCTCTAAATTTAGTGGTACACTAGTGAGGCTCACAGGCAAAAAAGCTCCTGACTGTTAGCGACTGATTCAAAACGCTACTAGCAAAAACTGTTAGCGATCGCAGGGATCAGGCCTGACTCTGTGAACGCTGCAGTTGTGTGTTTTGTAAGTGACAGTGATCGATACTGCACTTGGGTGCGCTGGGCAGGGCTGGGCCGAGGGGCAAAAGGCAGGTGCTAGCAGGTATCTGGGCTGATACCACTAAAACTACGTTTTTGGGAACCCTAAACTGCTGGGAATGCTAGTATAGATCTGATCGGATGAGATATTGATCCATTTAGATACTATACCACTAAGGGAGGTGTATGGTGCGTGCGTGGGTATTAGCTGTACTGGCGCTAATCTGACGCTGCCTGGGGCGATGCAGACCCTATCTGACCCTAAAAACGTAACTTATATCACCGCCGGGCGATTAGGGGGTTAAACCTTTATAAGGTAATGGGCGGGTGCCCTGAAACTATATTAAACGAACTAACTAACCAGCGTCACCCGTAACAGTTATACGGTGATCCCTTAACTAGGGGGCAATCAGGGGGTTAAACCTTTTATTAGGTAGTATATGGGGGTCCCTGTCGCTATAAAATGCTGACGGCGAACCTATATACTTACCTCCCTAACTAGCGTCACCTGTGACACTAATACAGCAATCATAAAAACGATCGCTTAGTGACACTGGCGATGGGGGGTGATCAAGGGGTTAAAACTTGGTTAGGGGGGTACCCTAGACCTAAAGGGGGCTAACCCTAACTGCCCTACCACTTATAACTGTCACAAACTGACACCAATGCAAAAAAAAAACTGCTATTGGTGTCACTGTGACAGGGGGGTGGTTGGGGGGTGAAAAGTGTGCCTGCGTGTTCTACTGTAAGTGTAGTGTTGGTGCAACTCACATTGATGTCTTCTCTCCCCGGCGCCGGAACAGAAAAGACCGGCTCGAGGAGAGATGACATCACTTCCTGTGCCGCTGTTTACATTACAGCAGCAGAGGAAGATTGTCATTGGTTGGGAGCGATCGCGAGGGGGTGGCCACGAATGAGTGGCCTCCCCCTTAGCCTGGATCGCTCCCCTAATGAAGCCGACCGCCTCGGGCACCGGTGGGGGGGCGATGTGCCCCCCCGCCCGTGGGAGGCAGGTCACGTACCAGGTACGTGATTTTGCCTGCCCGTGCCATTCTGCCGCAGTATATCTGTGTTAGGTGGTCGGCAAGTGGTTAATAAACATGACTACCTGGGTTATGCACCACCTATAGGTAAAAGGACACTTCCCTATATAACACCATCTCCCAAGATGAGCATTTGTTTTGTAGAAAGCAATATCCCTGAATAGAAAGGGGAGGGGCCTCTGTGTCCTGTGATGTACGCCAAGAAATGGATTTTACAGGTAAGTACAAAAATCCAGTTTTATTTTTCATACATCACGGCACACAGAGCAGCATTAATAATTATGATTTCCCGAGATATCCTAAAGCACTGCTCACGAGGGGAGGTGTGTAGCTGTCCCCGCCAAAGAGAAAGATGCATTTAGCAAGGCCTCTAATCTCTTATCTGCTAGGTTTTTGAAGACCTGAACATCCTCTACCGGACAAGTCAGATTCCTGTTAAGACAAGAAACTGCCGCATCCACAGAGGGTGTACACCAACTCTTAGTAAATTCTCTTCATCGGATAGAGCTGCTCAGAACTTTTAGGGAGAGCACCCCAGGATGAGCCAATTCTGCAAAAACTACCTCCTCTAAATGGGGGTGTATTGGTGGCCACCAGGAATAAAGTGACTAACACTTTGGCAATTCTAAATCCAGTGAACCACAAAGGATTTCTGGGCCTGCGAGAAACTGACCATAAAATTCCACCTGAGGAAGTCACGTGGTGTGACGTAATGCATAGGGAGTGACCGGACCACGTAAGAACCGGAAGTGACGCAAGAGGTGCCTGTAATGCCGTTTAACATTACAGATCTGACGTTTTTTAACTTGTTTGTTGTAAGTGCCCATTTGGCTGTTTAATAAATCAGTGAGTTTATACGTTATTGCGCTATGGGAGATTCTTTTTCATCCCCTGTATATACCCGCTGTGTGTGAACGTCCGTATGGACTAATCCGAAGCCATCATCTGGTATACAGTGCTTTGAGAGGAGCATTCACCATCACTGCATCCCGGAAAGGTCTCCAGCTATACTCCTCCCTACTGCCATTTACTATACATATGGAGGTAAGAGTCTAGCGAGCACTGAGTGATGTACACGAAGACTGGCACATTGGCGATTTTCTATTGAAGAGCACATTTGAAGCAATTTCTGCACTTTGTTTAAACACTTTCTTCCATTGACTTTTTATGTCCTTATTTATCCTAACTCAATGGACTTTTGCATCACTATTTCATTGTTGTGGTAACAGTGTGATAATGAGGGATTGAATTAATTGATGTTACATGTATTCATATAGATCACATTATTTATCCCATTGAAGTACTGGATATGTTATTTGTATTGATTTATTGTGCACAGGAATTATTGTGGTTAAGCACAAGATTATATAATTTGCGTTTTTGCATAGCATTATGAGCGGTTTTTGCACAGCTATATTTATATAGCATTTTTTACACAGAATTATTTACATAGTGGAATATCATTACTATTTATTATCACTATTTATAGTAGTAAATTGCGCTGATCACATATTTATTTTACACCCATGTAAGAAAAAATATGTACAAAATCTTTAAATTTACATGATTAAATTTACATGATCACAAAAGTGGATTCTTTTTCAGAGATTTAAATTTATATACTTTTCATGCATCTTGTAACTAGACCACACAGTGTACAGAGATGTACTGGTGGAATATCCAGTGAGGTATAGTCTTGCCGGCCAATGGGAGAAAGATCATTCCCAGAGTAGAGCTCTTTATATAGAAAGATCCCAGAGTCTCCACGTGGAGTTTCCACATGGTGGATAAAAGAAACATCGACTTGGATACAACCAGCATGTCAGATGTTTACATGAGATTATTACTAGCTGCTTTAGTCACTAGCAATAATCACTGTGTTCTCCGGCAGGGACAGCTCCCCACCCCCCACCACTGGGAGAATGCAATAGTTCCACTGGAAAGATTCCCCCATCAACACTGACTGTGCTGATGGTGAATTGAGGGATTTTCTTTCCTGAAACCCATGGTTGGAGGAACGAAAATCGCATCATCTATGGCCTGCCTTAGACTCCAAAAAGATAAGGGAGGAATTGCACTAGAAGATGTCTTGCTTCATTATGCTGCCTGTAACCTTACAGGGGTGATCGACTGGTGCCACCACAGCACTATGAAATAATAGGTTATCACAAAACTTCACTAGAATCTCATCGACATCGCTACCCTGGTGTCACAATAAAGTATCTATTTCATAAATATTTCACCCTGCGATTGGCACCACATGGGCCTTGTGTAGGAAACCGCTCAAGACAGAAAATTTCTCCCCATCTCCCTTCCCTCTTTTCCCCATTATCAGAAATCCTGCCTTCCCACTGGGAATTGATGATCCTCTATTCAGAATCTTACTTTATATGAACCTACTCTGGGTGCATTGCTTCCACTCACCACTCAAGAGGGATTGTACAAACCAAGAACCATGTAGACATGCAGATGATTTCGCCCCTGACTATCTAACAAAATGGAATACAGACCTACTCTCCTATTGACATCTGAACAGAGGGACAAGATGTTATATCATGTCCACGATACCTCAGTATTCACAAAGTACCAAAAATCGAAATTTAAAATCTGAATTACTTGCCGACCACCCACAGTACATTTACTGCGGGAAGACTGCATGGGCAGGCTGAATCATGTACATGTAAGTCATCCAGCCTGGGACACGTAGCATGCCGCTGAGCAGTCCTCACAGCACCTGAACAAGAGATATTATGTTATCTCTTGCTCAGGTGCTGTGAAGACTGCTGATGCCACTCCTTTCCTTTTAACGATTGAGGTCAGTTAGTGGATGGTTTGCAGTGGAATATACCTACACCCTGTCAGGTGGCTACTATCTTTACCTTCTTTGAATCTATTGGTCACCTCTGGGCTTCCTAGTTGGCTCCTTCGGGGGTCTTCTGCCCTGTTCTGTTGCACCGTTTTTGCCCTGATGTTTGCTCTTTACGGGTCTTCACTCACATTGAATAGGACTGATACTTTCTGGATGAATAATATAGCTCTGGACCCCTTGAGTGTCTGAGGAAGCTTAACCAGCGAAACACCTTGGGATCTTACATCTTCTGTCATCGATCTGATTACCATCAGTCTGCCTATTGTTTGGTTCTATACCCACTATACTCATGATTCCATATGTATTTGAACACAAGAATGTGTATGGGGTAGTTGATGTTCTAAACATCTCAAATTCATCTATTGTTTTTTTGGACTTAATGTCCTTTTTAAAAAAAAATATTTTTCTACTAAAAAAGTTGTGTTTTTAATACATTTGTATGTGTGTTTTTCTGAGGCTTAGCACCATTAAAGTCCTATCTTTTTCTATTTGTTGAGATTTAAGCTCAATAGCTCTGGTGAAGCAGTTCCGACACAGCAAAGCTTCTTTGGCATCCCAGGCCTTTGCAGGAGCAGGGACATGCCATTCTTGCCTAGGTGTTATGGTGGCAGGGGGAGGGGCTGGACAAGAAATATAAAAGCAAGCAAAAAAAACAAATACATGAGAGAAAATGGATCTTGGGTGCGAAGGTGTGAAACTGCATACTGTTTACAGAATACATTATTGGTAATGTTAACTGTCCTTTAACATTGTAGTACTTTGAGTTGAAAAGTTTGCATTCCTATGTCAGCTTTTCAGCATGATAATGTGAACCTTCAAATCCAAACATGGTGACTCCATCTAAGATTCAAAAACTATGATTCATTGACTTATGCAGTAAGGCTTCCTCATTTCTCGCTTGCTAAATGATGATTTGGCTGCAGTTATACATGCCCTGCAATTATTTATCCACACCCCGAGAGCAGCCCGCAACGCCCAACAATGACGAACATGATTTTACTAGACTCCAGTGAGCACTATGACATGAAATTTAGGTATCTCATACAGACATACACTAATAAAATGTGCAGCTTAGGATGTTGCGCATGTTTATGATAATTCAGATTATTTGTAAATGGCATTTGTGACATATAAAACTACCATTTATAAAAGTTGATCCATCTACTGGGAATGTATTAAACATGATGTGACTGTATCTAGATCTTTAGCCATCATGATGTCAGAATTGCTCATCAGCGATGTTACGGGCTTAAGACACTCTCCTTCTGTTGGGAAGAGGCAGCTTATTACAAACAACTTCTCACAGATTCCTAATGCCCAGAGAAGCAGCCAATCTGCCATCAATGTGATCTGTCAATTTATTTTAAGGGAGCAGGCAAGCTTTGACTCTACCAGGTTGTTACAAAGACTACCTGCTTGCACTTTCTATTTGACAGCAGTTTTTTTTTTCTTTTTAAGTTACCTTGTCTCCATAGGTGTGCGCAGCCTATTGCATTAGGGTGTGCATCCCAAAGCTTAAAACACATGCGCATGTATGTATTTATGTATGTGCATATGTATATTACAAACACACACTCTTATGGCAGAGCCGATGCAGTGAAAGAGAGGTATGGTATCACTTTATTAATGGCAGAACTGGTCAGAGGGAGATATTTCCCATCTGAACGCCGGCACACAGAGTAATAATACTAATGCGCTTGGGGTGATTAGGGTGTGCCCAGGCACACCTGGCACACCCCCTGCACACGCCTATGCTTGTCTCCCTCTTTCTAGACCCAAACATATGTACTCTCCCTCCTTGTGTTGCTGCAGCAGCTGAGCTCATTTATCTTTTTACTATGGTTGACTATTTTGCCATGATCAGGTTAGGGTATGGATGGGTGGTTGTTGGTGTTGGCTGGGGGCCTGATTCTTTGTAATCCGGATCCCCACAAATTCCCCCCCCGCTCCGCGACATGCCCCAGCTCTGTGGGTCCTCCCCTTTTCCTCCTGTCGTTGTGACATGAGGATGGGGGCGGCCGTTCCGTTTCTCATCGTTGTCACGCCTTCCCGCGCCGTGCATGCTACGTCATCACCAGTGCCGCTGGCATGCTGACATGTTGATTTTTACATCGACGGTCTCCTCCGTGAGGTAGTGCGCTGCAGGTTGGCGAGCGTTCCCACTGCTCTACTCTTGCGGCCTTCCTCTAACTGACCGCTGCATGATGTTGGTGGTCATCCCCCAGTTACACAGTAGTATTTATACTCCTTTTATCCAGCAAGACACTCCCTGTTCTCATGTTCCCATGGACACTGTGCACTATTGGATTGACACATCTACACAGAAGTCTTTAGGTATTTTTGCATTATTTTTTATATACAGTTTCTTTTATTTATTTTTATTTTTCTCTTGGTAATTGTATTTTCTATCTCACATATCAGTAATCTCCCTTGGTTGGGATGTACCGGTCTTTTTTCACTATTTATTGCCTTGCTTTTTATTTTCCAAGCCCCGTCACTGTACTTACCCACCACCACCTGGTCCCATATTAGTATACCCTCTATCAAACTATTAGCCACTATGATACAAACCTTTTTTTTTTTTTCTTTTCAACCCCCATATCTTAGTATTCAATTAACTTAAAGTAAGAGATTTTGTGGAATGGTGCCTGTCATAAGGTCACAGAGGCAGTGGCTTTGCATTGTGAATGAAGTTTTCATAAAGAGGTTGTAGTATTTATTTTGACATAGAATTGGTAGTGCCGATACTTTTGGGCATTCTTAACAGGTGCCATCATAGGTGCAATCATCTTTAGTAACTTCACAGCTTGCATTCCCATGATAGTATTTTTCAGTATGATAATATAGTATTTTTGCTGTGTATATGGTGTATAATAGACATGTGCACTGCTGAAAAATGTGTTTGATTTGTTTTAAACAAAACATTTCCTCTAAACAAATGGAACAGAACAAATTAATAATAATAAATAATAATAAAAAAAAATGTTATTATTATTTTTATGAATTAGTTATGTTCCATCCATTTAGATACAGCATTATCGTTATTTCGTATAATGTGTAACTTCAGATAAATTCGTATTCCCTTACGTTCACTAACAGCCAAATTTGAAAGGAAATTCCAATACCTATAATTTAATAGTTAGTAATAATTAAGTTATTATTAGTTAGTCATTTCAGATTTTTGAATTTTTGAATTTCCGAATTTTCAAATTTACGGATTTGTGAATTTACAAATTTTCGAATTAGTTAAAGGGGTTTTCGTTAAATTTGGAGATTTATGAATTAATGAATTTGTTGGAATTCATTAAAAAACGAATTCACAACGAAACGAATTGCACATGTCTAGTGTATAATGGTACAGTATAGTATATATAGGGCTCATGCACACTGGGTGTTTTTAACTTTTTTTTTTTTTCTGCCTCTAAACGCCCCTGCATGTTAGCCTATGTATCCTCACACACATAGGCATTTAGAGGTGTTTAGAGGCAGGAGTGTTTAGAGTAAAAAAAAAAAAAAACGCACTGCCAGGAGCAGAGGGGTTTTGGAAAAAAAAAAGGGTGGACGTCTGTAAACGCGTGTACACGTGTGATAACACTAGGCGTGTTTAGCGTACATGGGGTAATTAATTTCAATGGCCAGAATAAATAATTATTATTATTATGGCTAATTAAATGAAATAACACCCAAGCGCTTGATGCGCCTAAACGCATTACACGTGTTTAATAATGTCAAGCTTTTTTTCTGCCAAAACACTGCTGTCAGGAGGAAAGTCATCTAGGTCAGATAGCATAATGTCCAGTGTGCATGAGGCATTAAAAGAAATGTTAAGGTCAAAAATATTTTATATATTAAGTGTCAGCATGCTGGGAAATGTACAATATTTCCTAGAATCCATTCAACGCCATCAAGGCCTCATTCTGGGTCAACATCTACTTTCTGGATTATTGCAGAGATAAGTCATTTTAATTCTGGCGCATGTGCAGCTCTTGGCTGTAGTCATAAATGTCTGACATAGTTTAGTCACTTCTGCAGCCTCCCATCTTGTGATTTACTACAAAGTTGCCATGTTACATCTGATCACCAGGGAACAAGAGACTTAGGAAGTGCTTTCTCCTGCATGCAGCAGGCCAATGACATTATCTCCGCCTAAGCAAAGTGATTGGACAGGAAAGTTTTTTTTTTTTTTTTTATAAAAGATCAAGCTTTCTGAAACTGTACTGTTGCTGTACAGTATATCAGATACAGTATGTATTCATGCACACATGTAAAGTTACTGAAGGAACCAGCTTTAAGCTTAGGATTTAGGTTAATAATTACATTTAGACCTTTTATTTATAATCAGGATTATGTTGAGGGAGGTATATTAAAGGGGTTGTAAAGCTTTGTGTTTTTTCACCTTAATGCATCCTATGCATTAAGGTGAAAAAACACCTTGCACTCTCTGGCCCCGCCGAGCTCCCGTTTTACTTACCTGAGCCCGGAATCTCCGTGGGCGCGATCCCGCGTTGCTTTCCCCCAGCTCCTGTGGGCTCTTCATTGGATGATTGATAGCAGCTCAGCCATTGGCTCCCGCTGCTGTCAATCAAATCAATGACGCGGCGCGCTGGGGCGGGGCCGAGTGATACAGTCGGCGGCTATGGCCGCCGACTGTATCACACGGGAGCGCGCCCGCAAGATAACCTTCTGGGGAGAGCGCTTCACAGAGGGGGGTTAGCTCTTGCGGGGAGGAGCCGAGACAGCAGCCGAGGGACCCCAGAAGCCAAGGATTGGGGCCACTCTGTGCAAAACGAACTGCACAGTGGAGGCAAGTATGATATGTTTGTTATTTAAAAAAAACAAAAACCTATACAACCCCTTTAAGGTTAGGAATCAGAAAAGGTATTTTTTTTTATTATTTATTGGGTGTTGGGGGGTTACATATTACTTTTTGGGGTGATGAGTACAGTTCTGGAAATAAAAGCTGTTGGTTCTGTTCTGCTTCCGCAATTTAAGCACTGAAAGTCTGATCTCTCTAACTTATCCAGTTGTGATGAGATAGCTTAACTTACAGTCTAGTAGTTTGTCAGACAGTGACCCGATCCAAATGACATCCTGCATATTGTAGAAAGCTTGAATCCAAAAACTTGTGAATATCATAACAGATGAACATCAGATAAGTAAAAAAAAATTATAGTGCGTCTAGCTCCAGCAGAATACAGTACATGTGGTGAATGGAGGCTAAGCATGAAAAAGTGCACCAAACCCACAGGATATAATAGAAGTCTATGACTCAGTGCAGCTAACCCCCAGGAAAGCCGCAGGTGCACTGCACTCCACCTGCAGATCAGTGTGAAAGCAACCCTATAACCCTTTTTTAAAAGTGCTAACATACCCATTGCAAAACTATATGATGTTTAATAAATTGACCTGTTTGTCTTTAAGCTTCTGTTGCCATTGCTAGGCTGTTAGAAAGGTTCCTGTTCCAGGCAGAGTAATTCCAAATGCACTTTGCCTGGGACAGGAGCTGGTGCTACAAAGGAAACATCAGCTTATGCGGCTTCCGCTCCCTCTGCAGCTGCTTGCTTACTCCATTGCCTGCCCAATCCACTCTGATGTTCTGGAATGGTGGGTTAGCAACCCACAATCTGGGCTTGCCGAACTGCCATCCCAGAGCATGAGGTTGTGGGCCACATCATAGGGCTCCGCAGGCCACATGTGGCCCACAGGCCCCAAGTTGAGCACCCCTGATGTTATGTAAGCAGTTTGATAAACGGAGAGCATATACTGACATTTTCTAGTTTAGTTTATATTTTTCACATCCTTTTGTTATTGTCCAGAGACAACTGTCAACGTTTTATAGAATTATTTTACTATGTTGAACTTTACAATGTATTTAATTGATGCCAGTGTTTGTTTCTTCTCTAAAACGTTTTCTTGATGTTAAATTATCCACATGATTCCTAGGCTGACAGTGACAACCATAACAGTAACCATACCATGTCTACCATGTCTGCAGGGCCGGCGCTACCTATAGGTAAGGTAGGCGCCAGCCTAGAGTGCACATCAGTCAGGGGCGCCACACTAGCAGGGGTGGACTGGGCCAGGGGGCAGGTTGGCAATTTCCCCCCTGTGCTGCTCTGAGGCTCTGCAAAAAGGCCACCTCACTGCCTTCAAAATAGTACATGCGGTACACATACTTGCCGCTGGCTGCGCGCACACAGTCAGACTGACACTCATAAAGAGCTGAGGCGCTGCAGGGGCTGGGGTACCCACAAGACACAGAAAACAGGGTTGAAGCCTGCGAAGCGTGCATTTCTAAGCCTAAATGTACCCTATCCTGTCCATATACTACCCTATCCTGTCCATATACTACCCTAGTTTGTCCATATACTATCCTAGTTTGTCCATATACTAGCCTAGTCTGTCCATATACTAGCCTAGCCTGTCCATATACTAGCCTAGCTTGTCCATTTCAGCTGGCATGAGGAAGCGAGTCGGTGCTGCCACTATTTGTCTTCAGGCCATTTCCAGAGACACAGGTGCAGGCCTGCAAACCACGGCTGAAAAAATAGGTGGATAGGCGCATTAAAAATCTCCACCCCTGCCACCTCCACCATATACATGAGCAGGGCAAAGGGGGTGGAGTTAGGGGCAGAGCCAAGGGGGGCGGCAAAATGAGGTTTCCCCTAGGGTGTCAAAAATCCTTGCACCAGCCCTGCATGTCTGCTAAGGTTGGCCCTCATCTTCCCCTCTGTCCTGCCAATAATAAGGAATGGAAGACTATCATGAAGGGTTAACTCAGCAGAGAAGTTGGTGAGAAGTTTGTAGTTGCTACAGGTGACCATGAACTGGTGGGAATGTAATAGAAGCCAGATAGTGGAGAGTGGTACTATGCATGGATGATGAGCCCTTCGGTTAGGAGGAGTATGGTGCTCTGGCTCCCTCCCTAGTAGTTGGTGCCCCACAGAATTTGGGACTAAACCTGTGGTACAAAGACCAAATGGACCTAGTTGCAGGTACCAAAGAGAAGAGGTTAATTAAGTACACGCATGAGGTCCATGCTTTGTGCACAGTGGGACCCCATTCTGTCACTGGGAGTTAGGTGGCAGAGGAAGGCTGGACTGGTGGAGCGGGACACAAGCTCAGCGATGTTTCCCTCTAAATGCTACATTCAGAAGACAAGGTGTGCAGAGACATGGGACAGAGTGTTTCACAGTAGGAATCCTCACGTTATTACACAGCTGCACAAGCTGTACGGCTTACTCCTAAGTCAAGGTTCCACCTTAATATTGAGTTCACATGATCATGGCTCCGCCTGGCCCCTGGCATTAGTGAGCGTGTACATGAGAAGAGGTACTCCCCCACGTGGAGGGTGAGTAAGCCCCGCTCACACTATAAATCTAGTCTTTGAGATGACTACTGTTACAAATCTGCTTACAACCAGCATTTCCTGGAGCAATATTAATTACAATTCTCCACGATTTTCCCACAAAAGATCTCATAAAACTGACACAGTTCACGACTAACTTCAAAAAGTGTTCGGGTCAACAGCAAAATACTTTCATTCAAGGAACTATAAATCATTTCATTTAGGTTAATACAAATCTGCTTACATAAAGAATTTCCTGGAGCAATCATACTGATGCTTTTTTCAGGCAAATATTTTGAAAACCAATATTTCTTTACTGTAAATTTCATAAATAACATTTCTAAGATATTTAAAAAGCAGTTTAGCTCCTTCAGGGCACTTGTGGATTTTCTGTTTTTTTACATTGACCCTGCAATATTATATTGGAAACACGCACCAAATCATGTTAGGTGCACAATTAAACTATAACCATTTTCAGGAAACCTGTGCTAGGAGAACATGTGGGTTGACACTGCCTTCTGAAAATATTAGTTGTCTGGCTGTTATGCAGATTCAACACTTCAATATTTTTAGAGTCGATTTAGATGGGATATTTCATTATCACTGTAGTCAATACAATGACATTTGACATGGTAGCTCTCAGACAGCAGAAGTAAATGCAGGCATATACTTTCTTCATTCACCTTGAATGTGTGGATGGGGGAATCCAGCTTAAAGTGGTTATAAAAGCAGAAGATTGTTTATCTTAATGCATTAAGATAAAAAAACCTGTGTGCAGCAGCCCCCCTAATACTTACCTAAGCCCCATCTGTTACACGAGAGACTCGGCTGTCCGGGACTCTCCCTCCTGATTGGCACCATTGGCTCCCACTGTTGTCAATCAAAGTCAGTGAGCCAATGAGAAGAGGGAGGGGATGGGGCCAAGTCATGGCTCTGTGTCTGAATAGACACACAGAGCTGTGCCTGGGGGCACTCGGCAGCAGGGAGGGGGCCAGGAGTGCTGACGAGGGACGCGAGAAGTTGAGGATCTGGGTTGCTCTGTGCAAAACCATTACACAGAGCTGATAAGTATGACATGTTTGTTATTTTAAAACAAAAAAAGTCTTTAGGATCACTTTAGGAAAAAAATGCTTATATGATATTTGCATATGAAAGACAAAATACTTTAATACTTTACATTCTTGGGTGTTTGTACATGAGAAATCCATAGATTCCATCATCCATGCAAAACAGCGTAGATTGCCAAATCTCCAGCTGCCAGCTAGTGTATTAGGACAGTTGGCAAATTTGGCTGTCCAAAAACCCAAACAATGTTTGCATCTGATTAGCTGCAATCACTGTTCAGCCATTTTTTTTCCATCCTGCTCCTCAGATTTTAACTGTATTCTTTGTTAGTGATTAATAGCAAGCATTAAGATCGGTAAGGTATTTCTGCTACTAAACTCCAGAGTATGAACAAAATGGCCCCCAAAAAAGTCCTATTCTTCTATTATACTGTCCACCCAAAAAATGCTAGATTGATAAGCTGTTTCACATTAAAACCTGTACCTCTTAATTATCAGATCTAAAGTGTAGGCACCTAGAGGTAGGTACTGTACATACTTGCAGTATTGAAATTCTGAAAAGCTCTGGATGGGGCTGGGTGTCACTGTGGGGGGACGAAGGTCCTAAAGGGTGTTAGGAGCTTCTGCACTAGACTTGGTGGTCTCTGGAGGGGGCTGGGGGGTGTCTTTCCATGAGTCTGGAAAATTTGCAAAAGTAATGTCAGAGACTGGAGGGCACTTCAGGGGCTGGGGGGGGCACTGTGGGACACTGTTGGGGCACTATAGGGAACCGGAGGCCCTGCAGCAAGCAGGGGTTATTGTGGGGTGCTTGGGGCACTCTGGGATGTTGGCAGGCACTGTGGTGACTGAGGACCCTTAAGGGGACTAGAGGCACTATGAGAGGTTGAGGGGCAGTGGGAAACACTACTGGAAGTTGGGTGGTACTTTGAGAGCTTACAGGCACTGTGAGAGGTTAGGGAATTTGCAGCAAATGGAGGGGGATGCCGCTGCAGTGGGTCATTGTCTGATGATTCAGAACCACTAGTCTAGGGCAATCTACTGACGTGGTATCCCCGATCATTTTTTCAAGAGTTCCCGAATGAGAATTAAATGAGACATTCTAAAGCTCAGACTGTGCACACCTATTTTCGGCAAGCCTCCTTTGTGTATCCATAGTATCACTATACACATAAGCAAGCTTAACAAAACCGCCTAAGGTGAATCACACAGCAGCAACTGCCTCATGTCAGACAGTCGAAATGCTGACCTAAGCTTTAACTCCCGAGGCAGTCTGCTTCTCAGACTTGAACAAAACTTGTAGTGGGAGCAAAGTACATGTTGTAATCTTGTCACTAAACTCAAGGGGAGATGCTAGGGGCTATTTGCAACATGTACCACTTGTTTCTCTAAGAATATTACAGGACATGATATACATCAGCACAAATCTAATTAGCATTTACAGTTTGTCCTAGTTATTGCCTACATTGAGTCAATCTCAATGCATATGAGAAAATTAATTGTATATATTTATCCTTTCTATGATTGTAGTTTACCAGGAACCTGATATTTTGCAGTGTCGTTTTACTTTAGTGTGTTTGTTTTTGCTTTGATGTTTTGCTTTTTTGGCAATAAAGATTTACAAATTCTAATAAATATTTACAGAGGCTTTAGAGATCAGAGGGTGCGACCTGCCACTACCACTGCCAAGCTTTAAGTTGTGCCTGTATCCAAAGGTGTGTGAGCTACTCACACTGGGCAGGGTCATGTCAACACTTAATAATAGGGGTGTGTAAAGAAGCGATGAACATTATACAAATTAACCTAATAAACAGGGTGTATGGTCACAGAAACATGCTAAACCAAAATGCTGAGGGTGTTCACAATGTCTAACCTATACAGCGCTTGTCTTAATAAAGTACTTATAAATTGAAATCAATTTCAGCACAATGTAGGTCATCTAATATGTTTTACGTTACTTTTACATTTCATCATTGGTCATTTTTTATGTGATTTGTGCCCTATGAGTAGTTCTTCTGCTTTGTTTTTTATATACAACAAGTTCAGCAGTCTTAGGGCTCTAGCAAAGAACACCATTAGAAGATCCATAAATATGAGATGACAGTTTCCAATTTGGCTGTTTTTGACAGCAAGGGAGAACAGGCTTATGGTAGTGGAAGTTTTTAAGCCTGCTGGCTGGCTGCTGCTAGGAAGATCTAATGACCAAACAGGTTATAAAATACAACCCTATCAATCCTATTCCTCCTGATAAGCCAACATAAGCCTTCTGCTTACTGTACCATGGCCCTACCTTCTCTGTTGAAATGCTTATAAACAAGGTCATGCTAGGCCCACAAGGTTTTAGGGTGCTGTGGAGCATCTTGCCTAGAACTTCAGTGGTTGACACACCACCACCACCAAACACTATGCATAGCTTTAGAGCTAGGCTTGCTAAACAAAGGCAAATGGTTGACCTGCTGAATCAACAATATTTTGCAGCATCTATGTAATGTAGTGTGTGGCCACCTAGAGATGTTCTGAATTACAAATGACCTATCAAAACAACTAACGAAAGAACTTAATCATAAAACAAGCAGTTGTATACAGTTGGCATTAAATGGTAAAAATATTTTTTTATTTTTTTTTACCATCTCGATTCACTATTTTCAGAGAAGTTCTTTCCTATTCCATGAAATTTGTTATTATGGCACCAAAGTATTATAACAGTTACAGTACTTCACCAGAGCAATAAAAAAAAGTTGTACACTTGTGTTCTTTGCCCAAACACATAGAAATAACTACAAATATTAAAGAACATTTTAAGAAAAATATAAAATCAACATCAGAAGACAAAAGAAAATGAATGAAATATTTTAGCCACTAATCTATGTGTTCTTATTCACTGATATACCTCTTTGAAGTTCAGCTCCCCAGAGAGTCATCCTCGTCAAATTCTAATGGGAAATCCCTATGAATTTTGCATGTCAAGCAGCAGGTTGCATGTTGGTCTGGATGTCTCACAGAACTGAGGTTTAAAGTGGTAAATAGGATAACTAAAATGAAGGTAATTTGCAAAACCTTTATGAACATCATTTGATACTTTACCTCGGAGTTGATCAACAAAATGCTACAATTAAGGCTTTTAAAAACAGCTTTCATACAGTAGCTTGAGCCTTTTACAGAATCAAGGCCACTCATTTTTTTCCCCTTTATTAAAAAAAAATGTATTAGAGGGTTAGAAGAGTCTAGACCTTTAAACTCACTGGGGTTGATTTATTATTGGCAACTAGACTGTTCACTTTGCAACAGAAGTTTTGCTTTGCAAGGGAATTTTCCCGAGAGTTTGGTGAATGAGGAAAAGTTCTGCTGACATCCATCATCCAATCATGTGCAAGGAATGGTGAAAGGGGTGAACTGCACATTATATAAATTTCAAAGGTAACAGTTTTTTGGATCGAAACTTCAGCATATCACCGGCAGAGGAGTTGAATAGTTATTTTGCTCATTTTGAGGCTAAATTACCTCATTGTGAAACAGCGCATCCTCTAGTTTCTGGTAATTCTACACTTACTGTGCAGGAACATGAGGTAAGACAGGTGTGTAGGACACTGAATATGAAAAAATCTGTAGGTCCTGATGGCACTCCAGTGAGGGTAGTCAAGAATAGTGCTGACAGTTGGCTGAGGTTTTATGAAAAAAAATTTAATCTATCATTGTTGTGGACTGTTACTCTACCTTGCTTGAAATCTGCAGTTTTTATTTTTCTTATTTATTATATCAAATAGTCAGGCATTGACAGCTTGAAAGGATGATTGCACTCCCATCAGTAGTAATGAAATGTCTGGTGCGGTGGTTCTAAGGTATGGTAACTAAAGCCTACCATGTACTCTGGACCCCCATCAATTTGTGCATCAAGCTAATAGGAGCATGGAAGATACCATTTCTTTAACCTTGCATGTGGCATTGAGCCATTATTGTGTCTGGGTAACTACAAGTATGTAAGGATGTTATTTATAGATTATAGCTTGACCTTCAATAACATTACCCAGATATACTCTTTCATAAATTGCTTTAATTGGGTCCTCAACTTTCCATCTGCTCTTGGATATAGGATTTTCTTTTAAATCATCTAAGTGGTTAAAATGGGGCCATATTCTTCTTCCTAGTATAAGTTAAGGACAGGAATTCTGTAGGTCTGTGTGTTGAGCCTTGTACTTTATGCTCTTTACACCTATGATTGCTCTCTGTTTTATCCTACAAATACCACCATTAAATTCGCTGACAATACTATGGCAGTAGTAGGCTGTATAAGAGGAGGAGACGAGCAACCTTATAGAGATGAGGTTCAAAAGATAGTATAGTGGTATGTGGCAAATAATTTGATTTGGAACATTAGAAGCAATTGTACTTATTATTCACTTTAAAAATGACAAGGTTGTTTTAGTTTGAATCTATATAAAAGGTAAATGTGTGTGTGTGTGTGTGTGTGGGGGGGGATTCTTTCTTTAAATTTCTGGGTGTTTCTATCACCAATAACATATCCTGATTGATTAATAGGGATGAGCCGAACATCCCCCATTTCAACAGAACATGCGAACAGGCAAAAAATTAATGCGAACACTGTTAGTCTATGGGACGCGAACGTGAAAAATCAAAAGTGCTCATTTTAAAGGTTATATGCAAGTTATTGCCATAGAAAGTGTTTAGGGACACGGGTCCTGCCCCAGGGGACATGTATCAATACAAAAAAAAGTTGATTTTAATAATGCTTAAAGTGAAACAATAAGAATTAAATATTCCTTTAAATATCGTGCCTGGGGGGTCACCTTAGTCTGCCTGTAAAGTAGCACATCTTTCTCATGTTTATAACAGTACCACAGCAAAATTACATTTTTGAAGGAAAAAAAATGTCATTTAAAACTGCTCGCAGCTGAAATGTATTGTCGGATCCCAAGAATATAGATAAAAATCATTGAAAAAAATGGCGTGGGTTCCCCCCAGTCCATTACCGGGCCCTTTGGGTCTGGTATGGATATTAAGGGGAACCTCACACCAAAATTTAAAAAAATGGCATGGGGGTCCCCCAGGCACTATATACTTTGAACAGCAGTATATATACTATACGGCCTGCCCTATATACTCTGAAAAAAATTGGGCCTTAGGTGTTGGCGGTGCCAGAACACTGTAACCCCTCACAGTTACTCTTGTTGGGCACAGAAAAGGGCCCTGCATTGAAATATTATATCAAAAATTGTAATTACATGACCCTGTTAAACAGGGTTAGAAAAATTGAGTCTTTGGTTTTGGTGGTGCCAAAACACTGTAAGCCCTCACAGTTACTCTTGTTGGGCGCATGAACGGGCCCTGCATTGAAATATTATATGGAAAAATTGGAATTACATGCCCCTGTTAAACAGGTGCAGAAAAATTGGGCCTTTGGTTTTAGTGGTGCAAGAATACTGTAAGTCCTCACAGTTACTCATGTTGGGTGCAGGAATGGGCCCTGCATTGAAATATATCAAAAATTGTAATTACATGCCCCTGTGAAACAGGGGCAGAAAAATTGGGCCTTGGGTGGTGGTGGTGCCCTAAAAAGAAAATATTGTTGGAAGCTAGCATCATCAAGATTGAGGAGGAATAGGATAGTCAGAATAGGCATTCTTCAAGGGATCCCAGATCCATAGCAAATTCAATCAGTTGCTTGATAGTTGCTGATCCAAGACTAATTCATTTTTATGAATGTGAGCCTATCAACGGAGTCTGTGGACAGACGCACTCTTTGATCCGTTACAAACCCTCCAGCAGCACTGAATGTGCGTTCAGAAAGCACGCTAGATATGGGACAGGCCAGTAGCTCAATGGCATATTGAGCAAGTTCTGGCCAGTGGTCCATTCTCAAAACCCAGTAACCCAGTGGAAGCTCTGTTGGAAAGGTCTCCATATCACTAGATATTCCTGCAACATATAATGCAGACGCTGGCGATGGTTGCTTGAACCGATCAGACCTTGGCCCTGAGGACTGAAAAATAGTTTAAAGGCATCGGTCAGCCGGCCACCTTGTCCACCGCTCTTCCTCTGACTGAATGAAGCCTCAGCAACATGTTGTCCAGCACCAGGAAATTGTAACCTCCCAGGCTCTGGAAATGCGTTACATAAACCTTTCTTCAAGGCCTCCAGAAGATGTTTCATCCTCTGCTCCCTCTGTGAAGGCAGGATGAGTTCTGCAACTTTACCCTTGTAATGTGGAACAAGAAGGGTTGCCAGGCAGTAATGATCCCTCTCCTTGATACCACAAATCCTAGGGTAATTTCAAAGGCTTTGCAGAATCAGGGAGGCCATGCAGCGTAAGTTTGCAGAGGCATTCAATTCTGAGTCCTCTGGGTCACTAAGGATCACATTATCCATAACTACCTCTTCCTAGCCACATACAACTCCTTGGGTTTCTAGGGACTGAAAACCATCCCTTGAAGACTGCTGCTGAGTCTACATCCATGCTGACACATTCCTCCTCCTCCTCTTCTTCCTGTGTGTTTGGCAGGCCTGCAGGAATGCTATCTGGATAAAGGGGGCCTTGAGAGGAAAAGAAGTCCTCCTCTTGCTGTTCTGCTTGAAGAGCCCTGTCCATAATTCCACAAGGTGTGTGCTCCAGCAGGAAGAGAAGAGGGACAGTGTCACTGATGCATGCATTGTTGCTGCTCACCATCCTTGTAACCTCCTCAAATGGTGACAGGACAGTGCATGCATCCTTGATCAACAGCCACTGACGTGGCAAAAAGAAGCCAAGCTCTCCTGACCCTGTCCTGGTTCCATACTCGTACAGGTACTCATTGATAGCCCTCTGCTGTGTGTGCAGCCACTCCAGCATTGCCAACGTTGAGTTCCACCTGGTGGGCATGTCACAAATGAGGCAGTTGGTGGGCGGTTGCATTCCCTTTGAATGTCATCCAGCTGAGCACTGGCATTGTATGACCGGCGGAAATTACCACAGACTTTTTTGGCCTGCCTCAGGAGATCTTGTAAGCCTGGGTACCTGCTCAAGAACCACTGCACCCCCAAATTCAAAACTTGTTCCAAACATGGAACATGGGCCAAGTGTCCCTGTCGGGGGGCGGAGAGAAGGTTGGTGACATTTTCGCATACAACCATTCCTGGCTGAAGCTGGCTTGGCGTCAACCACCTCTGAGCCTGCCCCTGCAGAGCTGACAGAATCTCTGCCCCAGTGTGGCTCCTGTCCCCTAGGCAGACAAACTCAAGCACAGCATAGCATCTTTTAGCCTGACTGCTTGTGTAGCCCCTTGAATGCTTACAGAGCACTGCTGGTTCAGAGGACAAATCTGCAGAAGAGGTCATAGAGGAAGAAGAAGAGGAGAGAGAGCTGTGGCAGAATCACCACTAGCATTTTGGAGGCGTGGTGGCGGAACAAGCTCCAACAACACTGAACCCTATCCTGCATCCTTCCCAGCTGCCAGCAGAGTTACCCAGTGCACCATGAAGGAAAGGAAACATCTCTGCCCATGCCTGCTTGACCATGAGTCACCAGTAGTACCTTAATGCTGACCGCCCTGTCCAACAAGGCCAAAACATTGCCTTCCACATGCCGGTAGAGAGCCGGAATGGCCTTCCGTGAAAATAAATGGCGTTTTGGAACCTGCCACTGAGGTACAGCACATTCCACAAATTAACAAAAGGGGCAGAGTCTACCAGCTGAAAAGGCAGCAGTTGCAGTGCTACCAATTTGGCCAAGCTAGCATTTAGACACTGAGCATGTGGATGCCTGGGACCAAATTTCTTTTTACGGTTCAGCAACTGGGGTAGGGATATTTGCCTGCTAAAATCAATTGGTGGTGTATTGCTAGCAGATTGGCTGCAAGTACTTGGGACACCTATTGCCATACCTTCATTCCTCTCAGTGCAGGTTTTTGAGAGGACTGGAGGTATAGTAGGGTTGGAGATCCCAGATGAGGAGCAAGGAGAAGTCCACCTTTTTCTATGATGTGGGTCTTTCAAGTGCTGTTGCCAATGGACTGCATGGCAGGTCAAGCATGTGGTGCCCAAGCAACTGCTGTTCTGGCCATGCTTGATCCGCTTCAGACATAGGTTGCAAATAGCAATCGTGCGATCTGCTGCACACGTGCCGAAAAAAGGCCCACACCAAGGAACTTTTAAAAGTCAGCGGGAGTCAGCAGCGCCCTGCACCTGCGGAGCTCTGCAGTGTGATGCAATAGGGTGACTGCCCTTAAGCTGCCCCCTAGAGGACATCCTGCCTCATTGGAGTTGTGCCTCCTCCTTCTCCTCTCTTCTCTCAGGCACCCAAGTACAGTCAGTGACCCTCCTCGTCACTGAAGCAAACTTGGCAGTATGCTGCAGCTGGGGGAACATGACTGCCAGTTTCTTGTCCTTCTGTGGCACCCCCTCTCTCTAGGCTCACGTTACTCCCTTCCTCAACCTGTGAACCAACATTGGAGCCTTCAAATTGCTGTGCATCCTCCAGCAGCATATAATCGACACTTTTGTTGAATAATTCTGGGGGCTCCTTCCGCACATGATGGCGGGGCAGAAGAAGGAAGGAGTGACTGTGGACAAGGAGCTGGTGGAATAGGCCACTTTGGCAGCTGCATTGAAAGGCAGACTACTCTGAGCCTGGGTGACAGAGGATGAGGACCAACTCTTCTGCATGTTGCGGCTCAATAACACGGCCAGCAGCAGAGGATTAACCATGTCCACGACCAACACTGTTGACTGTAGACACAGAGGCTGCTGCCCCTCTTTTAGTAGCGTCTGCCTCTCCTTGGTGGCCTTCCGGACACAATGTATTTTTATTTTGCAACACCACACTACACTATTATATACTGTGTAACACCACCTGAAGTGTATTAGAAACTATACACCATCGAATGCACTGTATTTATAGGCTACACTGAATACAGAGTATTATTTGACGGCGCTATATAAGTACCTAAAAAAAAAAATATATACAGTCTAAAATATATATATATATATATATATATATATATATATATATATATATATATATATACACACACACTAGACTGTATGTATTTATTTTAGGTACTTATACAACGCCATCTATTTACGCAGCACTTTACATATACATTGTACACATTGTACATTCACATCAGTCCCTACCCTCAAGGAGCTTACACTCTAACGTCCCTAACTCACATTCATACATACTAGGGATGATTTAGACAAGATCTAATTAACCTGCCAGCATGCCTTTGGAGTGAGGGAGGAAACCGTGGTACCCAGAGGAAACCCACGCAGGCACAGGGAGAACATGCAAACTCCAGGCAGGTAGTGTCGTGGTTGGGATTCGAACCAGCAACCCTTCTTACTGCTAGGCGAAAGTGCTATGTGCTATTCACTACACCACTGTGCCACCCCAATATATATTAATACACCACCTGAAGTGTATTTGAAACAGTACACCACCGAATTCACTGTACATATAGGCTACACTGGATGCAGAGTATATATATATATATATATATATATATATACACACTGTATACTGGACCAGGGCCGATCCTAGGGTCACACAGATGCCTGGGTGCAGAAATATTTCTGGCGACCCCCATGGGCATGGTCCTCTTACTAACCCCTCCCCTTTACAAATTTTTCTATGGCAACGACTCAAACACAGAGATGGTCCCCTAAGGAGGCTTCATTACCCTGGGATAAGGAGTCCTAAGGATTCTGTTAGAAAGAGCCCCAAGACATACTGCAGACATGATACAGGAGACGGTCAGAGACTGCAGACATTATAAAAGAGATGGTCAGAGACTGCAGACATGATACAAGAGATGGTTAGAGATTGCAGCCATGATACAAGACATGGTCAGAGACTGCAGACATGATACAAGAGATGTTTAGAGACTGCAGCCATGATAAAAGAGATGGTCAGAGACTGCAGACATGATACAAGAGATGGTCAGAGACTGCAGACATGATACAAGAGATGGTTAGAGACTGCAGACATGATACAAGAGATGGTTAGAGACTGCAGGCATGATACAAGAGATGGTTAGAGACTGCAGGCATGATACAAGAGATGGTCAGAGACTGCAGACATACTACAAAGATGATCAGAGACTGCATAAATGATACAAGAGATCAATGCATCAAATGCAGCCTCATCAGTGCCCACCAAATGCAGCCTGCCAGTACCCACCAAATGCAGCTTACCAGTGCCCACCAAATGCAGCTTACCAGTGCCCACCAATTGCAGCCTACTAGTGCCCACCAAAAGCAGCCTACCAGTTCCCACCAATTGCAGCCTACCAGTGCCCACCAATTGCAGCCTGCCAGAGCCCACCAATTGCAGCGTCCCTGGATCACACAGAGCGGTGACGATCTCCTACTGTCACAGAGCTTAGATTTGAATCTCCCGGGTGGCCACTGTAACAAAGTCTGGCCTTCTAGACCGGCTCGCGGCTCCTATGATACACGTCACACTGATTCAATTTCACTGCATTGGATCAGTGTTCTGTCTATCTCACAGGAGCCATCTAGGAGGCGGGACTTTGTTACAGCACCGCCGGGCATTTTAGACCAATGCTCGTGCAGTGTGTGTGACACACACAGAGCTGGTGCAAGGATTTTTGCCTACACAGGTGAAGGTGCACTTTGCCACCCCCCATTTGTCCCAAATCCCCTCCTTCCCCCACAAACAGCAAAAAATGTTTGAAAAAAGCTGACAGGAGTTATAACGCTCCTTTTTTTGCCATTAGTTCTATTTTAAAGCCCCAAACGTGTTCTGATTCATGTGTAGTATGATACTGCGTTGTACACATTGTACAAGGTTTACCTTTAAGGTGGTAGTAAAGCTGGCTTTGTGATTTTTTTTTTAGCTAAATTTAAGCCTATAATAAAGTTTATAATAAGGCTAACCTATAGGTAAAATGAATATCTCCTAAACCTGTACTGTCTAGGAGATATTCACCCTGGATGCAGCCTGTGACATCACCAGTGCATGTGCTCTGAAGGTCCGGCATACCGTACCGGACCTACAGAGCTTTGTGTCGGAGCCAAGGGCTCCTACGCGCATGTGCGGGAGTGACGTCATCGCAGCTCCAGCTGCTCATACAGCCAAAGGCCGCAAACTCAGAAGAGAGACTGGGGGAAGATGGAAGCCCTGTCAGTGGTGACAGTGCAGTACTGGTGGGCTTTGTTCTAAGATAAGCTTTTCACAATGTGCTAGTATGCAATGCATACTAGCACATTATGTCATTGCCTTACAGGTGTTTTTTTTTAAGTGCTGTGGTTTTCTACTGCTTTAGGTTGGGTTCACACTGCATGCCGATGCGGCTCACAGCAGGGGTCCTGTGTGTCCTGGTTCAACATTTCAGGTCTGATTTCAGCCTGAATTTTGGGCTGAGAGCCGGTCCCAATTCCCTGCTATGCGACTTGGATGTGGTGATGCCACGCAATAGTGTGATCCCAGCCTTAAGACCCGTTTCACACAGATGTTCTGAAGGCGGACATGATTGGACCATCTATTCTCCTCTATGGAGAAGCAGATGTAAATGGACATGTGTCCATAAACCTGCCTGCATCCAGTTTGATCTGCTAAAAACAGATGGATGGGAATCATTCCCCATCTGTCTAGTGAATTAGATCTGGTGACAGTTGGATGTTAATGGACAGGAGGTCCGTTTACACCCAAACGCTGATAGAGGAGACCGAGTTATATATATATAGATAGATAGATAGATAGATAGATAGATAGATAGATAGATAGATAGATAGATAGATAGATAGATAGATAGATAGATAGATAGATAGATAGATAGATAGATAGATTGTGTGTCACATATATCTATCTATCGGGCAATAAAGCATCTCCTAGAGCAGGGACAGCCCAGAGCACGTGTAAAGGGATGCTGGGGATGCCATGTTCCATCCTCCAGCACAAAGCTGACTGAACACTGTGACTCACCTCTGTTCTCTCTCAGTGCAGTCTGTGATAGAGATGGGAGGGAGGCAGTCTAACTGGTGCTGGCAGAGACAGTGCAGGGTCCCAGTGTGAGGAAGTAATTCCCACACATCAGCAGCCACTGAAAACAGAACTAGAAGAACCCTTGTGTCAGGAAGAGGAGCGGCCCCTCCCACCGAACACTGCTAGGCTGGATGGGCTGCCTTATGCTCACACTGGTATTGTTCTGGACACACAAAAGGAGAGAAGGAGGGAAGGTAGAACTCTGTCACTTCGAAACCCCCACCTCTGAGGAGCCTGGGTGCGTTGCACCCTGCACACCCGCCTAGGATTGGCCCTGTACTGGACTGTATATATATAAATAATACACTGCCTGCACTGACTGAATATAGAGTAAACATTGAATATAAAGTCTATGCTAAATGCATGACAGAAAGCAACAAAAGACAATTCCTGGTCTGCAAAAACATCATTCACAGCATCCATCTTGCTTATTAGTACCACATGTGGATCAGAAATTATCTTTGTGCCATCAGAGATCATTTATCTCATTGCATGTCTTGATATTAACTTTGATTAAGGCCCCTTTTACGCTGATGTGGCACCACGGGTGTAGTGTATGTACCCGCAGGTTTGCTGCACTTTCCCATAGAGTTTTATTATGTCCAGCAGCTTTGGTGCGCCTTCGGAAAGTGCTGCATGCAAGACTTTTGATGCACTTTCAGAAAGCATGCCAAAACTGTGGGAACACACTGTGGGAACACTTTCTCTCTGTTTTTTACAGTCTCATCTAAGGAAATAGCATTTGTGGTGCAATATTTCATGATGTATTGTCTAAAACAATAGGTATATGAACACATGTACAGTTTTGAAGATTACACATGCAATTTATGACATTGTATGCTCAGTGTACCAATACTAAAGCTATGGTTTTATTATAGACCTAAGAATTCATACCTTCAAACCTTTCATATAAATACGAAAGCAGCCAAACTTGTCCTCTTCTACCCACTACCTATTTTTTAACTTGGATGTAAATGTCCTGCTTTTCCTGCTTTAATATTCTTAATATTTATGTTTTTATTTCAAAGACCCTACTGTTACCATTACCTACATGTTCATAAATCAAGTACGGTAAATAAACTAGGGTAAGCTAATGAAACTTTAGAAACAAAGACAAAGTGAAATTGCACCTCATTCATTAAGGGATATTATAAAGGGAACCTGAGCAGATACACCATTTTAATAATTTATGAGTTATGGTACGTTCAAAATCCTGAATGGAGCTTCAACTTTAAGGTAATGATTAATTTAAATAACACTGAGCTTTCAGGAATGAAAAACATATTACAGAATATCACTGGCCACTTTTTCTGCAAAGAAAAGAAAAAAAATAATTTGCATGTGGGTACAAATTAGGAGGAATTTACAATCTCATTAGAAACAGATGAGAGGACCCTTACTGAGTCTCTAAAAATGATTTATAAACATATTTATTGTCCATAACCACATGTAATTTACTAAATTTGAGACACTTCATTTAAAAAAAGCAAAGATTTTCTTCAATAATGTGCAGTTGAAATAAGTAGGAATTTGCTTTTCACTAGATTGGATAATTGAAGTGCAAAGATTCTCAACATCTTTACAAAATCAGCCTCATTGTTCTCAACACCTATTTCATGCACTGATCATACACATTTTCGGGGAAGTGAAATGGTTATGGGATATGGCAATCTGTCTGTTTTTATCATTGTTTATCATTGCCATTATAAATTACCAATGCAGATGCTAGACCTCTAATCTTTTTCTACTGGGATCCTAGTATGTTTTTACTTTGGTCTGTGTGCCATGAAGCAGCCAAGCATAATCCGCACAAGTTGTCCAATCATCCACAACCCTGTAGTAAAAAACAAAACAAAAAAAAAAACAACATCCAATATATAGTTGATATCTGAGAGTACAGCAAACTTTTACCCCTCCTTACTTTTGCAGCAAATTAAAGGGATTTGGTCACCAACTAATCAAAGGCCTCCAATTCTTTTGCTCACATGCCATATATGTTTGTAAAGCAGCAAAGCTGCAGGAGTCAATAACAACAACTTCAATTAGAGGCTTTTATAACAGGTTTTTTTCTTGGCAATAGAGTACATTTAAAGCTGGGCAAACACGTCAGTGTAATTGAGAAAGGTTGAAAGGATTCCCCCATCCACACAAGCGAGGTGGATTGAGGAATCCTCCCTGAGTGTTATTGTATTCTGACAGCCAGGAGACACCTCTGCTGTCAGAATACACTGATCAGGGCTGTATCTGATTAGCTGTAGCACTGATCGAACGCAAATTAGATCGACTTCTCATGAACAGAAATGGCCATAGATGGATCTAAATTTAGCTGGTCCCTGCTAAACCAGACACATTTTAAACCATCTATGGCCAGCATAAGCACATTATTGCAACAATGTACTTGACATGCTGTGATTCTGCTCCTTTTTTTTAGATCTGTCTTACCATTCCACATTCCCATTGCTATAATATAAATATTACTACCCTTATGTTAAGTATTGCATATACTTTTTTATGGTATTCTACAACTATACAGTAGTAAATACTTTCAGAAAGTGACTGTAAATCGAGGAGTGCTAATATTCAAATGTCTGTGATATTAACATGATATCACACACAGAGATTTTACCTGAAACACTCATAGGCCCTCTTCACACCCTTATTAAGTGTCTCACTAAGCCTGCCAGAAGGAACCACTCATATATGCACACACCCAGGGACACCATGAAGGTATGTCAAAATAAAACAAGGGAAACAAGTTCCACCCTGGATTTTCTTTACAGGTTTATAGCACTTTTTAAACCCGTTCAAAGGGATTTCCTGCTTTACACTAATAGGTTTTTCTAGCAGGTGCTGTGATTTTCCTCTCAGCTATCAGTGTATTTAAGGTGACTGAAGGGAACATACTTCTACTGTGCTTAAGCCTATATTATGAAATTTGAACATTTTCATAAAATAAAAACTCAACAGATGCTAACTTTAAAACACAGCAATATGATGGAATTCTCTGATCAATGTATGTGTCTTCCATTGGACCCCTTCAAAAATTACAAGCACTAATATATTCCAACATGTGATAATATACAGCAACATTATATTTCTTCAGAAGAAATGTATCTTTTATCATTACAAAGCAGTCCTTGATCTCTGTAACAACATTTATAGACAAACCGCAATCCTCAAAATCACTCTAAATAAATCAAAACTACATAAAGTGCTGAAATGGAAACCAAAATGAATTACACTATCAATAATTAATAATACAATTTGTGACAACCAATAAAGTGCTTTGTGATAATCCAAAAAAAAGTATTTGATGCAAATCCTATATAAAAGTTCATATAATAAGATCTTTAAAGTCCTCAATAAAGTGCTTGCTGTGATGCAATAACAAAATAGTGACTTCGTGATCAGAAGACTCCACAAATCCGTGCCATCCCTTGACAACACTCCACACTTACCAGAACTATTTGACCTATTTTCTCAAAGAAAGTCTAAAAAAACGCCTCAAGTAAGTGTGTCCCCAATTGAGATGTGTAGTTACTACTCCATCGATATCCATAAGCTTTGAAAGCTTGATTTACTACACTATGAGGACATCTTTCATGTCTCCCCTTCCCAATGTGACCACTTGAGGACCGTTTAAAGACAGAGGAATATTTTGTTATGAGGTGTTGATCCATTAATGCTCAAAATTACACAGAATATTGATGGAGGAGTAACTACACATTTCAGTTGGGGACACTTACCTGAGGCGTTTTTTTTTACCTTCTTTGAGAAAAGAGGTCCAATAATTCTGGTAAGTGCGAAGTGTTGTCACTTGGGAGAACGGATTTGTGGAGTCTTCTGATCACTAAATCACTATTTTGGTATTGCTTCACAGCAAGCACTTTATTGAGACCTTTAAAGATCTTCTTGTATTAACTTTTATGTGATTCACGCTAAGCACATTTTTGGATTATCAAACAGCACTTTATTGGTTGTCACAAATGATATTATTAATTATTGATAGTGTATTTAATTTCGGTTTCCAGTCCAGCACTTTATATATAGATTTGTTTTATTCAGAGTGGTTTTGAGGAGCGTTGTTTGTCTTTTGATTTTGTTACTACTATCCAGCTTTGTAGCTGTAATGCCCCGTACACACGGTCGGACTTTGTTTGGACATTCCGACAACAAAATCCTAGGATTTTTTCAGACGGATGTTTGCATTAAGATAAAAAGCCTTCTGTGTGTAGCAGCCTCCCTCAGCCCCCCTAATACTTACCTGAGCCTCTCTGTCCAGCGATGTCCATGAGTCCCTTGGCCGTACCTGACTCTCCCTCCTGATTGGCTGGGACACAGCAGTGGCACCATTGGCTCCCACGGCTGTCAATCAAAGTCAGTTAGCAGCTCCAATCAAAATCAGAATGGCAGCTCCATGTCTGAATGGACACACAGAGCTGCAGCTTGGCTCAGGTGCCCCCATAGCAAGCTGCTTGCAGTGGGGGCACTCGACAGGAGGGAAGGGCCAGGAGCAGCGAAGAGGGATCCGAGAAAAGGAGGATCTGGGCTGCTCTGTGCAAATTCATTACACAGAGCAGGTAAGTATAACATGTTTGTTATTTAAAAAAAAAAGAAACAAGACTTTACAATCACTTTAACATAAAACACATCTGATGCTAGGTTTATTTTATAGAAGAGCTTTCTGTTTTTGCCATTGCAACTAATTTGTTTATTTCATTGTTGTAGATAAGGATACGCAATGATGAAGCAATGATGAAATAGAGAAAGTCAATTGGTTGTTGTAAACAAATCAGGCACATTCTGTTCCACTTCAGCCCCAGAAGGATTTGCTTCCTTAATGAGCAGGCCGTTTTTTTGCGATACGGCACTGCGTTCCTTTACCTGACAATTGAGCGGTCGTGCGACGTTGTAACCAAGAGCTTTCTTTTGGTGGTATTTGATCACCTCTGCAGTTTTTATTTTTTGCGCTATAAACAAAAACGTTACTTTTTGCTATAATAAATATCCCCCAAAAAATTCTTCATCAGTTTAGGCCGATATATTGATTGGTTTGTGCAAAAGTTATAGCGTCTACAAAATAGGGGATATAATTATGGCATTTTTATTATTATTATTTTTTTACTAGTAATGGCGGCGATCTGCGATTTATTTTTTTTTATTGGGACTGCAACATTGCGGTGGACAGATCGGACACTTTTTTGGGACCAGTGACATTTATACAGTGATCAGAGCTAAAATAGCCACTGATTACTGTATAAATGTCACTGGCAGGGAAGGGGTTAACAATAGGGGCAATCAAGGGGTTAACTGTGTTCCCTAGGTGTGTTCTAACTGTGGCGGGGGTAGGACTGACTGGGGGTGGAGACATATCGCTGTTCCTACTGAGTAGGAACACACGTTCTGTCTCTCCTTCCCTGACAGAACCGGAATTTGTGTGTTTACACACACAGATCCCCGTTCTGGCTCTGTCAGGAGTGATCCCGGGTGCCCAGCAGCATGCGTGCCTGCCATATCGATTTAAAGAGCCAACGTACAATGATGGTGATGATGCGCAGCCGTGCCAACCTGCCGCAATACAACTGCGGCGGCTGGTAGGCAAGTAGTTAAAATGACCCTATCACCACATCTCAGTTTTATTTTTAACACTTGCAGTAGTAGATAATAATAGGCTTCAACAAATATTCTTTCATATTTTCCTCTAAATTAATATGTGAGGTCTGTAAATTTTGCAATGTTGGATTTTTGTCTGTGTGTGCTAAAGCTTCTGCCCATAGCTGGGAGGTGACATCAGCAGTACAGGAGCCAGCCAGCAAATGAGAACAATAGAAAAGCTCTGCTGTCGGATCCCCTGTGTGGAAAGCGGATTGCAGGATTCACACACAGGAGAGCTGACAGCAGTGTTTTTCTAATGTTCATTTTCATTATTTTGCTGTTTAGCTGTTGCCACTACTGTCAGCTCCCATCTCAGAGTTCACTCATATTACTTAAGCTGACCAGGAGAACCCACAAGTGACTGAGAGCTGGAACATGGACAGTGATTGAATACTTCCCCCTGGGACCCCTGCAAAATTTACAGACCTCATATATAATAAAAGGAATATTTAAAGGAACTTTGTTGGGGACTGAAAGTAGATATTATAATACACTACTGCAAGTGTTTACAATTAAACGTGATGTGTGGTGACAGGGTTTCCTAAAAGATGGACTAACCACGTATAAGATGGAGGTGTCTTTCTTTGTGGTCAATCATGAAAATGTTCATATTAACATGGTAACATACTATACCGTCTGTTTAATAATCTTTTATGGGCAGTTCTGCAGTAATTTTACATTTTATTGTTCTAATTAATACTATGTAATTGAAGCCTCGTATATTAAAACCAAATTTTCTCTTCTTTGACTTTTATTGCTGTCCGTGGCTCCAGCAGGAAAATTTCTGCTCAATTCCTATCTCTCTATCTTCCTGTCATCAACATAGAAAATTACAAGGAAATCTCCACAATAGGGATTTTGATGGGAAAATTAAATATTATATTAGTGCCACACAATATTTTTTCTTGTACTATAATCTTACAATAATCTTTGAGATAGAACAATGTAATATGACTTATGTTTGGCCACTACACACTTCAATAAATTAAAAAAAGTTTTAGTTGAACTTTACACTGTAGCTTTAAACAATCCTGTGCTGGAATTTGTACTAGGGATTTCAATACTCTCTTCAGATAGATATTTAGATTATATTTTTCCCAAGACAACTTTAAATTATGAGTCATATACATGCAAGCATCATCTTTTTTTGTCAAAAACTGGTATTGTGGCTTTTAAAACCCAGATGTGCTGGCATGCCAGCATAATTTACATAAATGATGATGTATTTAGGTAACCACCCTCACACTTTTTCTAACCCTAACATTTATGTTTACCTTCTCTGTAACCCTAATACTTAACCTCGTTTAACCCCTTGTCTGCTCACTCATTAATCATGCACTAGGATCCTTTATACCAAGACAAACATTCCTTTGCTAAAGATACCAGCTTCAAAACTCTGATGCAGGAAACTCTTGTTTCACTGCATGACCAATAATGTGCAAATATAAGAATATGAAAACATTTCACATGTAATGTGCAACCCATTGTACCAATTCCAGTGCCAATTACAAAAAAAGCCTTCCAGAGTGCAGAAGTAAACATAGGCGGTGTTCATCATCCAGTTTGAGAACTATACCCTGATGCAGTAGTAAAAAGTACTGATGAAGCCCCAAAGTGAAAGAAACTGCAAAACTGGCAACCTTTTGTTTTCAATAAATGTTATTGCATAGGAAACCATGCATTACAAACAATGACATCCGAGTATGACATTTCAAACCTTCTAATAATTTGAAGAACAAGGACTGCATCCAAAAACACCCTAAGGCACTCAAAAAATCAGTAACATCTTGCTACAGGTTAAAAGGAAGAGCAGGCCAAATAAGCAATAAAGAAGACATAGAATAAAAGTATTAAAAAAAAAAAAAGCAGTCCCCATGGAGTATGGGTGAGCTAAGGTTGAAATCCTATAAACTATATTAGATTTTTCTTTAATTTAGAAAAAAAAGAAAGAAGAAATAGAAGATACCGGTACTTACCTGTGCTACATAATGACCCAGACCTTATAAAAATTGAAATCAGAAGTACATTTTTTTAAGTTTTAACTGCTTATTACCAAGTTTATTCCATACAGAATAGAATGCATCATTTGGCTGAACACCACTTTTATGGTCTTGAAGCTGTAGCTTTGTGGAAAATTCACACATTAGCAAACCTTGTTAGACTTGGGTGACTTTTGGCCTTGCAGTACCCTTGGCAGAAAAAAATGTTCATATAGAGCATTTTTGTACTGGAGTTTAGGAGAGCTTAGGAGTGTTTAGTGTATTTTCTACCAGAAAGCTTCAATCAAAACACGAACCAGAAGGGTTTTTTCCTGCCTTCAAAGCTGTGCTTATAATGTGTCTCATCCTAATCCTAATCCTAATCCTAATCCTAATCATCCTAATCATCCTAATGTGCATGGGCACATAGGATAACACTGAGCTTCTTCTTCAGGCACAACACAAAACTCAAGTAAAAGCAGCGTTCTTTACACCCAGTGTGCCTGGACCCTTAAAACGGAGCTCCACCCAAAAGTGAAAGCTCTGCTTGTCTATCTCCACACCCCCTCCGCTGCCACATTTGGCCACCTTCGGGGGGGAGTGGGTACCTTGTTTTCACAGGTACCCACTCCCACTTCTGGCTGATCTTGCTGCAGTTAACTGGAAATTCGACCCCCTCCCTTTCCCCACCAGCGGGCCACTCACAAAGCGCAGCATGTGTAGCCGCAAATCTTCACTGTCTGTTTCCCTTAGCCAAGATGGTGGTGGCAGTACCCGAGAGCCGAATGAAAAATTGGCTTGGGTAAAGACTCGTGGATTTGTGGACAGGTAAGTGTCCTAATGTTCAGGCTGGGTTCACACTATGTGTGGCTTGGGGCAAAGCAGGGGGGCCCCATTTACCATTTCAGGTCCAAATTAGGTCCGAATTTTTGCCTTAATTTGGACTTGAAACAGAGCCAAAGGTGCACAGGACCCTTCTGCTGTGTGCTCCGTGGCCCCTCTGGAGATGTGTGAACCAGCTACATTGAGAGCCGTTCACACTCTCCTCTCATGCGAATTGGATGTGGGGAAACCTGCATCCAATTCGCATAAGTGTTAACCCAGCCTAAAAGTCAGCAGCTACAGTGCTTGTAGCTGCTGATTTTAAATTTTTTCTGAAGGAGCCTGGAGATCCGCTTTAAGATTACACAGTTGGTGAAATATAACACAAAGCATTTGGTTTGTGTACTGATGTGCACTGCAAATCAGGTATGCATGAAAGACATGATTTGTTGCTCTTTGACTTATTAATAATTATTATGGGATAAAGTTTATTGCAAAATAACAGAAAGCATTTGGCAGTTGTGCAACTTCTTTTTCTCTTTCCGATAAGTATACCCACGAGAGATACCAAACTATCCTAAACGCTACAAATACCACCATATAAATTATATATCCAAAGAGTGGGTCCTTTGCAAGAAAACAAGAAAAGGTATTGTTTTTGA
This sequence comes from Lithobates clamitans, assembly GCA_037952925.1. Taxonomy (NCBI): domain Eukaryota; kingdom Metazoa; phylum Chordata; class Amphibia; order Anura; family Ranidae; genus Lithobates; species Lithobates clamitans. The sequence continues at coordinate 2,401,212 of JBBGZY010000331.1, read as the reverse complement.
ATTACTTATTATCGGTTGTACATTATTACATGACAACTAATTTACTAAAGCTAAATAGACTGTTTACTTTGCAAATGAACAAAAGAGCTTGGCGAATAAGCTGACATTTCACTTTGCAAAAAAATACCCAATCACGTGCAAATTAAAAAAAAATACTATATATATATATATATATATATATATATATATATATATCTCACAAATATGAGTACGCCCCTCACATTTTTGTAAATATTTTTTGTTATATCTTTTCATATGACAACACTGAAGCAATGACACTTTGCTACAATGTAAAGTAGTGAGTGTACAGCTTGTATAACAGTGTAAATTTGCTGTCCCCTCAAAATAACTCAACACACAGCCATTAATGTCTAAACAGCTGGCAACAAAAGTGAGTACACCCTCAGTGAAAATGTCCAAATTGGGCCCAAAGTGTGAATATTTTGTGTGGCCACCATTATTTTCCAACACTTCCTTAAGCCTCTTGGGCATAGAGTTCATCAGAGCTTCACAGGTTTCCACTGGAGTCCCCTTCCACTCTTCCATGACGACATCACGGAGCTGGTGGATGTTAGAGACCTTGCGCTCATCCACCTTCTGTTTGAGGATGCCCTACAGGTGCTCAATAGGGTTTAGGTCTGGAGACATGCTTGGCCAGTCCATCACCTTTACTCTCAGCTTCTTTAGCAAGGCAGTGGTCGTCCTGGAGGTGTTTTTGGGGTCATTATTATGTTGGAATACTGCCCTGTGGCCCAGTCTCTGAAGGGAGGGGATCATGCTCTGCTTCAGTATGTCACAGTACATGTTGGCATTCATGGTTCCCTCAATGAACTGTAGCTCCCCAGTCCCGGCAGCACTCATGCAGCCCCAGACCGTGACACTCCCACCACCACCATGCTTGACTGTAGGCAAGACACACTTGTCTTTGTACTCCTCACCTGGTTGCTGCAGTGTATTCACTTTTGTGAGATACTGTGTGTGTGTGTGTATGTTTGTGTGTGTGTGCATATATATATATATATATATATATATATATATGTACAGTGGATATAAAAAAGTTTATATACCCCTGTTAAAATGGGCAGGTTTCTGTGATGTAAAAGAAATGAGACAAAGATAAATAATTTCAGAACTTTTTCCACCTTTAATGTGACCTATAAACTGTACAACTCAATTGAAAAACAAACTGAAATCTTTTGAGGGGGGGGGGGGGTAAAAATAGAAAACTAAAATAATGTGGTTGCATAAGTGTGCACACCCTCTTAGAACTGGGGATGTAGCTGTGTTTAGAATTAAGCAATCACATTCAAACTCATGTTAAATATGAGTCAGTACAAACCTGCCATCATTTAATGTGCCTCCGATTAACCCCAAATAAAGTTGAGCTGTTCTAGTAGGTCTTTCCTGACATTTTCTTATTCTCATCCTACAGCAAAAGCCATGATCCGCAGACAGCTTCCAAAGCATCAGAGGGATCTCAATGTTAAAGGTATTAGTCAGGAGAAGGGTACAAAAGTGAAGATAGTCATCATCAAGTGGAGAAAATATTGCATATCAGTGACAATACCAAGAACTGGATGTCCTTCCAAAATTGATGAATAGACGAGAAGAAAACTGGTCAGGGAGGCTGCCAAGAGGCCTACAGCAACATTAAAGAAGCTGCAGGAATTATTGGCAAGTACTGGCTCTGTGGTACATGTGACAACAATCTCCCGTATTTTTCATATGTCTGGGCTATGGGGTAGAGTGGCAAGACGGAAGCCTTTTTTTAATGAAGAAAAACATTCAAGCCTGGCTAAATTTCGCAAAAACCCAAGTCTCCCAAAAAGCATGTGGGAAAATGTGTTATGGTCTGATGAAACCAAGGTTAAACTTTGGTTTCCATAATTCCAAAAGATATGTTTTGTGCAAAAACACTGTACTTCACCAAAAGTACACCATACCCCCAGCGAAGCATTGTGGTGGCAGCATCATGCTTTGGGGCTATTTTTCTTCAGCTAAAACAGAGGCCTTAGTCAAGGTAGAGGGAATTATGAACAGTTCTAAATACCAGTCAATATTGGCACAAAACCTTCAGGCTTCTGCTAGTAAGCTGAACATGAAGAGCAACATCAGCTTTCAGCATAACGACCCAAAGCATACATCCAAATCAACAAAGGAATGGCTTCACCAGAAGAAGATTAAAGTTTTGAAATGGCTCAGCCAGAGTCCAGACCTGAATCCGATTGAGAATCTATGGGGTGATCTGAAGAGGGCTGTGCACAGGATATGCCCTCGCCTTCTGACAGAGTGTTTTTGCAAAGAAGAGTGGGCAAATATTGAACAGTCAAGATGTGCCATGCTGCTAGACTCATACCCAAAAGACTGAATGCTGTAATAAAATCAAAAGGTGCTTCAACAAAGTATTATTTTAGGGGTATGCAACCATATTATTTATTTTTTTTATTTTTACTTCCCTCCACCTCAGTTTGTTTTTCAACTGTTGTACAGTTTATAGGTCACAAAGGTGGAAAAAGTTCTGAAATGATTTATCTTTGTCTCATTTTTTTACATTACAGAAACCTGACATTTTAAATGGGTTTGTAGACTTTTTATATTACTATTATTATTAATATTATTACTTTTTTTTAATCTTTTTTTTTGCTTGCACATGATTGGATGATAGAATTCAGTAGAAATTCACCACATTCACCAGACTCTGAGAAAATCTTCTTGCAAAGTGCAAAATTCCCTTGCAAAGAAAAAAGTTTATTGGCCTTTAGTAAATCAAATAAAACAAAGTATGCTGTGCTGCGGAAAAATAAAATCAAATAAAGCATTTTTTAAAACCTGTGTTGCGTGTCCTTAATCATGCATATATCACTTACACATACTCAAAATATCAATATTAGAAAGAATATCCAATCACAAAGAATTGTGTCAAAGTATCCATGAAGTGGTTACATGACAGTCCCAATTGTAGTAGTATCTTCGCCAATTATACATAAATTCTCCATAAACATACAGAAGTGAAATTCCAACATGCAATGAAGTCGTGTGACAAATGACGATACGTGCAGGGCGGAGCTGGGTGATGTTAGCGATGCATACGGAAAGTTCAGCAACAGTGAGGCTCATACATGTCCCGAGTGTATAGGAATTAATGCAATGGTTTTTTATTCAATTGTAAATGCGATTTTAATTAATTCCAAGCAGTGTCACATATTTTGTTAGTATTTTGGCAGCGCATAAGGTTTTTGTGGGCTATAAGCCTTAGTAAATCAACCCCATTACAGTGATAATGCTAAGTAGAATCTTCAATATGAAAATAAAAAACGTATATTTTAGTGCTATTGAAAAATTAGCTGTACTATCACAGCAATTGAATGTGTCAAGAATAAGGCAATTTATGGTAGAGAGCATATTACATATTCCGATCCCTGAAAACTCATCTCTTCAGAGAGGCCTATCTGGCCCCCACCTAAAAACTGTACATTTATCTTCTCAATCAGCACATCACCCACAGTTATTACCTCTTGTGACTCTTGACCTTCCCTCTTAGATTGTAAGCTCTAAGGAGCAGGGCCCTCTAATTCCTACTGTATTAAAGTGTATTGTATTTGTACTGTCTACACTCAAGTTGTAAAGCGCTACGTAATCTGTTGGTGCTATATAAATCCTGTATAATAATAATAATATTACTAATAAAACTATCATGAAGTTACCGTGGTCTCAGTGCCTTTCCTGCTATATGCAGTAGCAACATGATCTAATATAGAGTTTCTTAATTCATACATATTGTAGATTATTCAGTCCTATCCACACAAAAAAAAGTTTCAGTAAATTGGGCCTGCATGGCTCTTTGCGTATGTACTAAATTGTATAATGGTATTACACCTTTATCCTTTATTCAGGAGTTAGGACTTATACTTCTAGCAAATAGAGCACTATAATAGCTGAAATATTCATACAGGTCAATATGTAGTGTTGATTTGTAATATGGCAACTATGTAAATTACAATTCACTCACCATATAAAGAGTGATTCATGAATTCTTCTAGCAGATAGCACTATTATCTGCCATAATTATATACTTGTCACACAGTTTATTCTAATGATGAGGTGACATACTGGACATTACACTAGTAATATACTAAGATGTTCGATGGTTTATCTTCTGATGCACCCATGTTGGGTTGACTTTTGAGACAAATGCAAACACTATAACGAAATCAACCTGTGGATAACAGCTTAGTCTTAAAGTGTATATATACTTTAACAATTTACACCTATAGTTAATATATATAGAAAAGAATCACCACCCTTTAAAATAATCAAATTTTGTTGCTTTGCAAGCCTGAAATAAAGACAGTTTTTTTTATCCAGCTGCATTTACTCAGTGCAACTTATAACATCCAAGTGAAAGATATAACACCAACATGTCAGAAAGAAAAAAATCAAAATCAGAATCACTGAATTGGAAAAAGGATTACCCCCTTGTGTCAGCATTTTGTTGAATCGGTTTTTGTTTTAATTACAGCCTTCAACTGGACTTCAACATTCCTGTTAATGTGAACACCTCAGCTACCTCTTAGTTTCTCAAACTAACTTCATCTTTTGACATAACACATTGGAAATACACTCCTACTCACTCTAATGGCAAGACCCTTGACCTTGTATTCTCCTGCCTCTGCACTCCATAGAACTTCTCTAACACCCTTTTTCTTCTCTCTTATTACAACCGTATCAGTTGAATGCTCATCCTGCCTTCAATGTACTATATCTTTAACCAGAAAACAGTTATCTATAGAAGTTTTCGCCACTTCAACACTTCTCTTCTCAATTCTGCCACTGACCAATTCTATGGCAAGATCTCACCCCTGTCTTGCCCTGACCTGACCACTTCTGTCTACAACAACTTACTCTCATCCTCACTGGACAAAATTGCTCCCCTCACTACATGAAACAGATGACACCAGGAGTTCTAAATAGCCATGCTCTTGAGCGAATGTGGCATAAAACTAGGTCCCTGCAAAACATTTCTTTGTATAAAGTTGCCCTCCTAAAATATAATACCTTTATGACTCATCCAGTTCATGTCACTTTCCCGTTTTGACCTTGCCACTGCACGGGAGGTATGTAAACTTTTCTCCAAAACCCATCTCCCCACCTGCCCTCTAGACCTCGTAATCTTGCATAATTATATACTTCAGTCACCTTCTTGCTCTATTCTATGCTCTCCTACTCACATCTTCAATCTCTCCCTTTTTACTAGCATCTTCCTCTAAGCTCTAAAGTGTGAACTGGTCACCCTGATACTTAAAAATCCCTTGTTGGATCCCATCAGCCTGAATAATCTAAGACCTATCTCATTGCTCCTATTTATCACCAAACTCCTAGAATATTTAAAAAATCATATAAAGGAGGGAGGATTGCAAGGATTATAACAGTGCCAAAAATACACAGCTGAGCTTAGGTAAAAAGCATAAACATTTTATTAGCAAAATGTATAAAAAAGACAAAGGAAAAGCTAGAAAGCACATAAACAAGGTGTGCATTTACAAACTCAGACAATTAAAAACATTTGTAGCGACATTTTACAGGAATCGGCCAGGAGAGTGTGGTGGCCAGTTCCGTAGACAGGTATATTGAAAGTCCTACATGTTTCGCCAGATATGGCTTCCTCAGGGACAGGTGTTTATGTCTTAGAGCGCTACTATACAATCTGTAAGTCACCAGGGTTGGGCACAGAGAACTCCTAGAGCTACCCCGTGAGCTCAGGGTACAATAGACGGCTGCAGGGGGCAAAGAGGAGGACCAGGCAAAGAGTATTTTAGTTTTTATTTAAAGAGGTTGTATACAGGACATGGGAGCACACTGAATTTGTAACGTAGCAACTGCCACTTATTACAAAATAGGGTCCGAATAGAGAATGCCCGTAGAGACAGAGCAGTAGATTAGTTGGATGGCTGGTGCTGAGATTACATCTACTTGTAACGCCCCATTCAAAGTGCGAGTGGAGATGTAAGGAGCATATCCATGTCCTGTGAATCCCTGGCTCGCACTTTGAATGGGGCGTTACAAGTAGATGTAATCTCAGCACCAGCCATCCAACTAATCTACTGCTCTGTCTCTACGGGCATTCTCTATTCGGACCCTATTTTGTGATAAGTGGCAGTTACTACGTTACAAATTCAGTGTGTTCCCATGTCCTGTATACAACCTCTTTAAATAAAAACTAAAATACTCTTTGCCTGGTCCTCCTCTTTGCCCCATGCAGCCGTCTATTGTACCCTGAGCTCACGGGGTAGCTCTAGGAGTTCTCTGTGCCCATCCCTGGTGACTTACAGATTGTATAGTAGCGCTCTAAGACATAAACACCTGTCCCTGAGGAAGCCATATCTGGCGAAACATGTAGGACTTTCAATATACCTGTCTACGGAACTGGCCACCACACTCTCCTGGCCGATTCCCGTAAAATGTCGCTACAAATGTTTTTAATTGTCTGAGTTTGTAAATGCACACCTTGTTTATGTGCTTTCTAGCTTTTCCTTTGTCTTTTTTATAAATTTTGCTAATAAAATTTGTATGCTTTTTACCTAAGCTCAGCTGTGTATTTTTGGCACCGTTATAATCCTTGCAATCCTCCCTCCTTTATATGATTTTTCAAATTATTGGGATGAGGTGCCGTATCACATTGAGGACCACCCAACCACCCCTTTTCTGTCCTAGAATATTTAGTCTACAACTGTCTGAGCTGGTACCTCACTGATAACAACCTTCTTGTCCCCCTTACAATCTGTCTTTCACCCTTCAACATAGTTGATCACTAGGGATGAGCCGAACACCCCCCCCAGTTCGGATCGCACCAGAACCTGCGAACGGACCGAAAGTTCGCACGAACGTTAGAACCCCATTGACGTCTATGGGACTCGAACGTTCGAAATCAAAAGTGCTCATTTTAAAGGCTAATTTGCATGGTATTGTCCTAAAAAGGGTTTGGGGACCCGGGTCCTACCCCAGGGGACATGTATTAATGCAAAAAAAACTTTTAAAAACGGCAGTTTTTTTGGGAGCAGTGATTTTAATAATGCTTAAAGTGAAAAAAAAAAGTGAAATATTCCTTTAAATATCGTACCTGAGGGGTGTCTATAGTATGCCTGTAAAGTGACGCGTGTTTCCCGTGTTTAGAACAGTCCCTGCACCAAATGTCATTTTTAAAGGAAAAATCTCATTTAAAACTGTTTGCGGGTTTAATGTAATGTCGGGTCCTGGCAATATGGATGAAAATCAGTGAGACAAACGGCATGGGTACCCCCCAGTCCATTACCAGGCCCTTTGGGTCTTGTATGGATATTAAGGGGAACCCCGCACCCAAATTAAAATAAGGAAAGGTGTGGGGCCACCAGGCCCTATATACTCTGAACAGCAGTATACAGGCGGTGCAAACAAGACAGGGACTGTAGGTTTGTCGTTAAGTAGAATCTCTTTGTAATTTTGAACGGGTACATTTTTAACGTGTTTAGCTCCAGCCAAAAAATCTTTTTTAAGCTTTTTGGAAAACATAGTGAAGGGTTATCACCCCTGTGACATTTGTTTTGCTGTCTTTCCTCCTCTTCAGAAGATTTCACCTCACTTTTTGTCCCAATGAAAAATGTTTTTTGAAAATTTGGGTTTTTTTGTGGAACAAGGATTGGAAAGCATCAGTGGAAAGGAGAAATGTTTTTCCCATATTAACTCTTACAGGAGAGAATTTCCCTTCCTAGGGGTAGATTTCATCTCACTTCCTGTTGTCTCCTTCCGTTTGCAAGTAGGAGTCGTTTGAAAGTTAGTTGTTTGAAAGTAGGGTCCTGCCCTATATACTCAGCAGAAATTTGGGCCTTAGGTGTTGCTGTGGCCACAACACTGTAAGCCCTCACAGGGCCCTGCTGTGAAATATTAAATCAAGAATTGTAATTACATGCCCCTGTTGAACAGGAGCTGAAAAATTAGGCCTTAGGCACTGGTGCTGGTGCCACAACACTGCAACCCCTCACAGACACTCTAGTTGGAACGCAGGAACGAGCCCTGCTGCAAAGTATTGCATCAAAAATTGTAATTACACGCCCCTGTTAAACAGGGGCAGAAAAAATGGGCCTTAGGCACTGGTGCTGGTGCCACAACACTGCAACCCCTCACAGACACTCTAGTTGGAATGCAGGAACGAGCCCTGCTGCAAAGTATTACATCAAAAATTGTAATTACACGCCCCTGTTAAACAGTGGCTGAAAAATTGTGCCTTAGGCACTGGTGGTGGCGCCCAGAACCAAAAATGTTCTTACAAGCTATCAGCGTGATGATTGAGGAGGAAGAGGATAATTACTCAGGGATAGTCACTCAGCATCAGCATAGGCAGTCTTTGAAGGGATCTGAGATTTCAAAAAAAATTATTCGGTTACATCAGCATCAGGTGCTTGGTAGCTGGTGGTGATCCAAGACTGATTCATTTTTATGAAGGTCAGTCGATCGACCGAGTCAGTGGACAGACGCACCCTGTGATCGGTTACCACGCCTCCAGCAGCACTGAATGTGCGTTCTGAAAGAACGCTGGATGCAGGACAGGCCAGTAGCTCAATTGCATACTGTGCAAGCTCTGGCCAGTGATCCATCCTCAAGACCCAGTAACCCAGAGGATTTTCGGTGGGAAAGGTGTCCAAGTCTGATCTTGCCCCTAGGTATTCCTGCACCATGTAAAACAGACGCTGGCGATGGTTGCTGGAACCGATCATATCCCTGGCGCCAGGGATTCACAGGACATGGATATGCTCCTTACATCTCCACTCGCACTTTGAATGGGGCGTTACAAGTAGATGTAATCTCAGCACAAGCCATCCAACTAATCTACTGCTCTGTCTCTACGGGCATTCTCTATTTGGACCCTATTTTGTGATAAGTGGCAGTTACTACGTTACAAATTCAGTGTGTTCCCATGTCCTGTATACAACCTCTTTAAATAAAAACTAAAATACTCTTTGCCTGGTCCTCCTCTTTGCCCCATGCAGCCGTCTATTGTACCCTGAGCTCACGGGGTAGCTCTAGGAGTTCTCTGTGCCCATCCCTGGTGACTTACAGATTGTATAGTAGCGCTCTAAGACATAAACACCTGTCCCTGAGGAAGCCATATCTGGCGAAACATGTAGGACTTTCAATATACCTGTCTACGGAACTGGCCACCACACTCTCCTGGCCGATTCCTGTAAAATGTCGCTACAAATGTTTTTAATTGTCTGAGTTTGTAAATGCACACCTTGTTTATGTGCTTTCTAGCTTTTCCTTTGTCTTTTTTATAAATTTTGCTAATAAAATGTTTATGCTTTTTACCTAAGCTCAGCTGTGTATTTTTGGCACTGTTATAATCCTTGCAATCCTCCCTCCTTTATATGATTTTTCAAATTATTGGGATGAGGTGCCGTATCACATTGAGGACCACCCAACCACCCCTTTTCTGTCCTAGAATATTTAGTCTACAACTGTCTGAGCTGGTACCTCACTGATAACAACCTTCTTGTCCCCCTTACAATCTGTCTTTCACCCTTCAACATAGTTGATCACTAGGGATGAGCCGAACACCCCCCGGTTCGGTTCGCACCAGAACCTGCGAACGGACCGAAAGTTCGTACGAACGTTAGAACCCCATTGACGTCTATGGGACTCGAACGTTCGAAATCAAAAGTGCTCATTTTAAAGGCTAATTTGCATGGTATTGTCCTAAAAAGGGTTTGGGGACCCGGGTCCTACCCCAGGGGACATGTATCAATGCAAAAAAAACTTTTAAAAACAGCCGTTTTTTCAGAGCAGTGATTTTAATAATGCTTAAAGTGAAAAAAAAAAAGTGAAATATTCCTTTAAATATCGTACCTGAGGGGTGTCTATAGTATGCCTGTAAAGTGACACGTGTTTCCCGTGTTTAGAACAGTCCCTGCACCAAATGTCATTTTTAAAGGAAAAATCTCATTTAAAACTGCTTGCGGGTTTAATGTCATGTCGGGTCCTGGCAATATGGATGAAAATCAGTGAGACAAACGGCATGGGTACCCCCAGTTCATTACCAGGCCCTTTGGGTCTTGTATGGATATTAAGGGGAACCCCGCACCCAAATTAAAATAAGGAAAGGTGTGGGGCCACCAGGCCCTATATACTCTGAACAGCAGTATACAGGCGGTGCAAACAAGACAGGGACTGTAGGTTTGTTGTTAAGTAGAATCTCTTTGTAATTTTGAACGGGTACGTTTTTAACGTGTTTAGCTCCAGCCAAAAAATCTTTTTTAAGCTTTTTGGAAAACATAGGGAAGGGTTATCACCCCTGTGACATTTGTTTTGCTGTCTTTCCTCCTCTTCAGAAGATTTCACCTCACTTTTTGTCCCAATGAAAAATGTTTTTGAAAATTTGGGTTTTTTTGTGGAACAAGGATTGGAAAGCATCAGTGGAAAGGAGAAATGTTTTTCCCATATTAACTCTTACAGGAGAGAATTTCCCTTCCTAGGGGTAGATTTCATCTCACTTCCTGTTGTCTCCTTCCGTTTGCAAGTAGGAGTCGTTTGAAAGTTAGTTGTTTGAAAGTAGGGTCCTGCCCTATATACTCAGCAGAAATTTGGGCCTTAGGTGTTGCTGTGGCCACAACACTGTAAGCCCTCACAGGGCCCTGCTGTGAAATATTAAATCAAGAATTGTAATTACATGCCCCTGTTGAACAGGAGCTGAAAAATTAGGCCTTAGGCACTGGTGCTGGTGCCACAACACTGCAACCCCTCACAGACACTCTAGTTGGAACGCAGGAACGAGCCCTGCTGCAAAGTATTGCATCAAAAATTGTAATTACACGCCCCTGTTAAACAGGGGCAGAAAAAATGGGCCTTAGGCACTGGTGCTGGTGCCACAACACTGCAACCCCTCACAGACACTCTAGTTGGAACGCAGGAACGAGCCCTGCTGCAAAGTATTGCATCAAAAATTGTAATTACACGCCCCTGTTAAACAGGGGCAGAAAAAAATGGGCCTTAGGCACTGGTGCTGGTGCCACAACACTGTAACCCCTCACAGACACTCTAGTTGGAACGCAGGAACGAGCCCTGCTGCAAAGTATTACATCAAAAATTGTAATTACACGCCCCTGTTAAACAGTGGCTGAAAAATTGTGCCTTAGGCACTGGTGGTGGCGCCCAGAACCAAAAATGTTCTTACAAGCTATCAGCGTGATGATTGAGGAGGAAGAGGATAATTACTCAGGGATAGTCACTCAGCATCAGCATAGGCAGTCTTTGAAGGGATCTGAGATTTCAAAAAAAAATTATTCGGTTACATCAGCATCAGGTGCTTGGTAGCTGGTGGTGATCCAAGACTGATTCATTTTTATGAAGGTCAGTCGATCGACCGAGTCAGTGGACAGATGCACCCTGTGATCGGTTACCACGCCTCCAGCAGCACTAAACGTGCGTTCCGAAAGAACGCTGGATGCAGGACAGGCCAGTTTCTCAATTGCATACTGTGCAAGCTCTGGCCAGTGATCCATCCTCAAGACCCAGTAACCCAGAGGATTTTCGGTGGGAAAGGTGTCCAAGTCTGATCTTGCCCCTAGGTATTCCTGCACCATGTAAAACAGACGCTGGCGATGGTTGCTGCAACCGATCATACCTTGGGGCTGCAGACCAAAAAATTGTCTGAACGCATCGGTCAGACGGCCACCTTCTTTGACTGACTGAAGCCTCAGCAACACGTTGTCCAGAAACAGGAGTTTGTAACCTTCCAGTCTCTGGGAACGCGTTGCACAGACCTTTCTGCAAGGCCTCCCGAAGATGTTTCATCCTCTGCTCCCTCTGCGATGGCAAGATAAGGTCCGCAACCTTACCCTTGTAACGTGGATCAAGGAGGGTTGCCAGCCAGTATTGGTCCTTCTCCTTGATACCACGAATACGAGGATCCTTACGCAGGCTTTGCAGGATCAGGGAGGCCATGCAGCGTAGGTTTGCTGAGGCATTCGGTCCGGAGTCCTCTGGGTCACTAAGGACGACATGGTCCGCAGCCACCTCCTCCCAGCCACGTACAAGTCCATGTGTTTCTTGGAACTGATCCCTTAAAGACTGCTGCTGATGCTGAGTGCCAGGCTCCACCTCCATACTGACACAATCTTCCTCCTCCTCCTCCTCCTCGTCCTCCTCGTCCTCTTCCTGTGTGATCGGCGGGCACGCAGGAACACTGTCTGGATAAAGGGGGCCTTGAGAGCTAAGGAAGTCCTCCTCTTCCTGCCTCTGTTCTGCCTCAAGTGCCCTGTCCATTATTCCACGCAGCGTGTGCTCCAACAGGTGGACAAGGGGGACAGTGTCACTGATGCATGCACTGTCACTGCTCACCATCCTCGTGGCCTCCTCAAATGGTGACAGGACAGTGCATGCATCCCTGATCATGGCCCACTGGCATGGGGAAAAAAAACCAAGCTCCCCTGACCCTGTCCTGGTGCCATAGTCGCACAGGTACTCATTGATGGCCCTCTGCTGCGTGTGCAGCCACTGCAGCATGGCCAACGTTGAGTTCCACCTGGTGGGCATGTCACAGATTAGGCGGTTCTTGGGCAGGTTAAACTCCTTTTGGAGGTCCGTCAGCCGAGCACTGGCATTATATGACCGGCGGAAATGCACACAGACTTTCCTGGCCTGCCTCAGGACATCCTGTAAGCCCGGGTACCTGCCCAAGAACCGCTGCACCACCAAGTTAAGGACGTGAGCCAAACAGGGCACATGGGTCATTTGTCCCTGTCGGAGGGCAGAGAGGAGGTTGGTGCCATTGTCGCAAACCACCATTCCTGCCTTAAGTTGGCGTGGCGTCAACCACCTCTGAATCTGCCCCTGCAGAGCTGACAGAACCTCTGCCCCAGTGTGGCTCCTGTCCCCCAAGCACACCAGCTCAAACACCGCATGGCATCTTTTGGCCTGCGTACTTGCGTAGCCCCTTGAACGACTACGGAGCACCGATGGTTCCGAGGAAGAGGCCATGGAGGAAGAAGAAGAGGAGGGGGTGGAGGAGAGAGGTGTGTCACAATCATTAGCATTTTGGAGGCGTGGTGGCGGAACAACCTCCAACACTACTGCACCTTGTCCTGCATCCTTCCCAGCTGCCAGCAGAGTCACCCAATGCGCCGTGAAACTTAGGTAACGTCCCTGTCCATGCCTGCTGGACCATGAGTCAGCGGTAATATGCACCTTACCGCTGACCGCCCTGTCCAGCGAGGCATGGACATTGCCTTCCACATGCCGGTAGAAAGCCGGAATCGCCTTCCGTGAGAAAAAGTGGCGTTTGGGTACCTGCCACTGAGGAACCGCACATTCCACAAACTCACGGAAGGGGACAGAGTCTACCAACTGAAAAGGCAGCAGTTGAAGTGCTAGCAATTTTGCCAAGCTAGCATTCAACCGCTGGGCATGTGGATGGCTGGGAGCAAACTTCTTTCGGCGGTGCAGCAGCTGTGGCAGGGAAATTTGCCTGGTACAATCTGACGTCGGTGTACCAAAAGCAGATTGCCCACAAGTACTTGGCTGTGACACACCTAATTCTACACCTTCATTCCTCTCAGTGCAGGTCTCAGAGAGGACTGAAGGTCTAGTGGGGTTGGAAATCTCAGCTGATGAGGAGCAAGGAGAGGTCCTCTTTGTTCTTTGGTGTGGGTCTTTTAGATACGCTTGCCAACGAACTGCATGGCAGGTCAACATATGTCTGGTCAAGCATGTGGTACCCAAGCGGGAGATGTTTTGGCCACGTGAGATACGCTTGAGACATATGTTGCAAATAGCAGCGGTGCGATCTAATGCACTCGTCTCAAAAAAGGCCCACACCAAAGAACTTTTTGAATAACGCGCAGAGACTGCAGCGCCCTGCACATGTGGAGCTTTGGGGTGTGATGCAGTCAATGTGCTGCCCTTAGGCTGGCCCCTGGAGGGCATCCTACCTCGTTGGTGATGTGCCGCCTCCTCCTCCTCCTCTCTCCTATCAGGCACCCACGTTGAGTCAGTGACCTCATCATCCCCTCCCTCCTCATCACTGGAGCAAACCTGGCAGTATGCTGCAGCAGGGGGAGCATGACTGCCAGATTGCTGTCCTTCTTGGGCACCCCCTCTGTCCGTGCTCATGTTACTGCCTTCATCGAGCTCAGTATCATCATCAGAGCCTTCCAAACGCTGGGCATCCTCCTGGAGCATGTACCCAACACTGTGGTCAAACAGTTTGAGGGACTCCTCAGGAGGACATGGTGGGGCTAGGGAAGGAGTCACTGATGACATTGAGCCGAGGGAAGAGGCCGCTGCTTTGCTAGACAAAGTACCCTGGGCATGGGTGAGAGAGGATGAGGAGGATGAGGACGGCTTGGTCATCCACTCGACCAAGTCTTCCGCATGTTGCGGCTCAACATGGCCAGCTGCCGAAAAAAAGGCCAAGCGTGTCCCATGGCCACGTGCTGATGAGGATGCACCGTCTCCACGACCAGCACTAGACACAGAGCCTGCTTGCCCTCTCTTATTGGCTTGTGACTGTCTGCCTCTCCTTCTTGGCCTTCCAGACATACTAATGGCCTGTAGCTGCACTAAGCTGGGATATATATATATATATATGTACTGATACTGCAGCTAGCAAAATCAACTGCCTGCCTGTAGTATGAGAACACCACCAACCTTCTACAGGTAGCTTTAGCTGAACACTGTGAGGTGGACGCACCCCACTAACTTGTAGGTTTAGCAGAACACTGTGAGCAGGACGCACTGCACTAACTGTAAATAGTCTAGCTGCCTGACTGTGGTACTAATAGGATCAAAAGAACACCAGCAATTTTCTTCAGGTAGCTGTATTTACTGTAACAAGACAAGCCTGCCTGTCAGTAAGAAGATAACAGAAACGGATCTAGCTGAACACTGTGAGCAGGATGCACCCCACTAGCTTGTAGGTTTAGCTGAACACTGTGAGGTGGACGCACCCCACTAACTTGTAGGTTTAGCTGAACACTGTGAGCAGGACGCACCCCACTAACTTGTAGGTTTAGCAGAACACTGTGAGCAGGACGCACTGCACTAACTGTAAATAGTCTAGCTGCCTGACTGTGGTACTAATAGGATCAAAAGAACACCAGCAATTTTCTTCAGGTAGCTGTATTTACTGTAACAAGACAAGCCTGCCTGTCAGTAAGAAGATAACAGAAACGGATCTAGCTGAACACTGTGAGCAGGACGCACCCCACTAACTTGTAGGTTTTGCAGAACACTGTGAGCAGGACGCACTGCACTAAATGTAAATAGTCTAGCTGCCTGACTGTGGTACTAATAGGATCAAAAGAACACCAGTAATTTTCTTCAGGTAGCTTTATATACTGTAACAAGACAAGCCTGCCTGTCAGTAGGAAGATAACAGGAACGGATCTAGCTGAACACTGTGAGCAGGACGCACTGCACTAAATGTAAATAGTCTAGCTGCCTGACTGTGGTACTAATAGGATCAAAAGAACACCAGTAATTTTCTTCAGGTAGCTTTATATACTGTAACAAGACAAGCCTGCCTGTCAGTAGGAAGATAACAGGAACGGATCTAGCTGAACACTGTGAGCAGGACGCACTGCACTAAATGTAAATAGTCTAGCTGCCTGACTGTGGTACTAATAGGATCAAAAGAACACCTGTAATTTTCTTCAAAATACTGTAACAAGACAAGCCTGCCTGTCAGTAAGAAGATAACAGGAACGGATCTAGCTGAACACTGTGAGCAGGACGCACTGCACTAAATGTAAATAGTCTAGCTGCCTGACTGTGGTACTAATAGGATCAAAAGAACACCAGTAATTTTCTTCAGGTAGCTTTATATACTGTAACAAGACAAGCCTGCCTGTCAGTAGGAAGATAACAGGAACGGATCTAGCTGAACACTGTGAGCAGGACGCACTGCACTAAATGTAAATAGTCTAGAAGATAACAGGAACGGATCTAGCTAAACTGAATACAGTGTATATATATATATATGCAACACCTGGGATGCATATATATACACAATACACTTTAAGTGCAGCTAACTGACTGACTGTCCTGCCTAATCTAGCTAACTCAAATGAAATGACACTGTCTCTCTCTCTCTCTCTCTTTAAGCACACCGGAACACACTGCACAGGGCCGCCGTGCAGGCGGCCTTATATAGTGTGGGGCGTGTACTAAATCTCCTGAGCCATAATTGGCCAAAGCCTCCTTGGCTTTGGCCAATTACGGCTCTCTGTTATAGGGTCATAGTGCATGCTTGGCCAATCATCAGCAAGCAATGCACTGCGATGCCGCAGTGAATTATGGGCCGTGACGCGCCACACGAATTTGGCGCGAACGACCCATATCGTTCGCAATTCGGCGAACGACCGAACAGCCGATGTTCGAGTCGAACATGGGTTCGACTCGAACACGAAGCTCATCCCTGTTGATCACTAGCTGCTTCTCAAAAAGCTTCACTTCCTTGGTCTCCAAGACTCTGCTCCTTTCTGATTCTCCTACCCATCTAAGTACTCCTTCAGGATCACTTACCTTCCACCTCCTTGCATGGCTTCCAATACCATTTATATGCTGACAACACTGAAACTGATCTCACTACTCCTCAACTGACCCCTTTATTTTCCTTGCTCATCACTAATCTACTAACTGAAATATGAGTATGGATGTCAAACTACTTCCAAAAAATCAATTGTTTAAAAGCTTTGCTCACTTTAACATCAGGAATAATAGCACAACTACCCTACCCTCTCCTTATATGTGCTAGGTGTCAACTTGGATTCAGGCTTTCCTTTTTTAGCCAAACATTCAATTAATGTCCATTTTTTGCTGATCTTTGCAGGGCCACCATATTGACTGTGGGAAGCCAGCTGTGATTCCTTGTCACTTCACAGCCGCCTCCCCACTGCACTCTGTGAATGTCCTGCCAGGGCAGAGGAGGTTGCAGGTGAGAGAACTTCCGTTGGGATCACCTAGAAGTGGAAGGTGGTGTCTGCCAGCAATAGATAACAGTTTCCCCCACCTTAAAAAGGA
The DNA here is from genome assembly GCA_037952925.1 of Lithobates clamitans. Taxonomy (NCBI): domain Eukaryota; kingdom Metazoa; phylum Chordata; class Amphibia; order Anura; family Ranidae; genus Lithobates; species Lithobates clamitans. The sequence continues at coordinate 2,384,166 of JBBGZY010000331.1, read as the reverse complement.
AGTAAACACCCTCTGCTGACATTTACCCATAATGGCAAGTGTAGGCGCAACAAAGCAGAAATCACAAAACTCCCAATACAATCTGCTAATAGTGGACGTTCTAAAATAGTACTGAGGATGACAATTAGTCCATGTGGTATACACAGGCAATAGAGTCTATGTGTAAATCGCTGGAACAGGAAAAAACGTCCAAAAAGAAAGCACGCAAGGCTGCCATCAAATTAAGGAAGAAACCAAATTCCTGGAGCTGTAGAAATACAAGTGGAGAGGCTCATCGGGAATGGACGTCCATTCCCAATGACGTCACCCCCCTGCAGCCAGTCGCCGTCTGTGTTCCAAGCCTCGCTTTGAGGCCGCCTTCTGGAGCTGGCATTTACATCTATCGGAAGACCCACATTCACAGCACGGACTACACGGCACAGGATCTCTTGGGAGAGTCATCATGACTATTTTGATACCATCCCGGTTACCTTCACCCTACATGTGAGTTAATCTTATTTTGTTAATAAATTTGATTTTATAAAAACGACTGCACCCAGAGGCGCCTCTCCACTTGTATTTTGACATTTACCCATAGGTAAGCCTATAATAAGGTTTACCTATAGGTAGTAAAAATATCTCCTAAACGCGTACCGTTTAGGAGATATTTACATTACATTCAGCCAGTACCATTACTGGCAAATGCCTCTGAAGGAACGGGCATGGGTACCATTCCTTCCGAGCCCCGTGCTGTGAACGGCGGCTCCTGTGTACATGCGCGGGAGTGACATCATCGCAGCTCCAGCGTGTTGAAGCCCGCGAACCTAGAAATAAGTCCAGGAAAGATGTCAGCGTGTCAGCAGTGTATGGGCACCACTGCAACAGCTTTGTTCTAAGTATTGCATAGTGAGCTAGTATGCTATGCATACTAGCTCATTATGCCTTTTTAGAGGTAGTGGGAGGTGTTGCAGCAGGAAGTTTGTGTGATTAATAAAGATGGCAACCTGTTAACAGTCTACCTGCACTGCTGAGACACAATACTTTTGAGTTGGAAAGACTCAGGTATATTGGTTGGTATATTATGTGCCTTAATGGAGAGCTGAAAGGTATCAAGACATTTCTATTGTGATATTTATAATCTGCCAATTAATAGTTTTATGGCTAGCATTTATCATTAGAGTATTCAACTAATAGCATTTTAGTAATGTGTATTTGTAGTTATGATTAATAGTATTGTACCACATGACTGGCTGAATTTGATTATTTATAATTGCACAGTTCCCTGAACATATCTTGTAAGACAAAATTTATCATTTGCCACTGTTGCCCTCTTTTGGGGTGAGGGGGGTGAAAAATGTCCCTCCCCAGGCAGGGTATTGCACTAAACCTGTAGGCAAATAAGAGAACCAGAACCTTCGATAAAGCGGAGGTCCGGACGTTTTTTTTTTTTTTTAAAGTCAGAAACTACAAACACTGTAGCTGCTGACTTTTAATAAGGGCACTTACCTGTCCAGCGAGCCCGCGATGTCGCCCCCCCGAGGCAATCCGTCCATCGGATTGGGTGCCGGTGCCGCCATCCTAACTAAGGGAATCAGGCAGTGGAGCCTTGCGGCTTCACTGTTGGTTCCTACTGTGCATGAGCGAGTCGCGTGGCGCTTTGTGAATGGCCCTGTAGTTTTCTGGGACACACACATTTTTAATTTTAGGGTGGACCTCCGCTTTAAATGTAAGTGGGTTTGATAATAAAGTTGGCAGTGCCTCCACCCAGGACAGGGCCTCTGTGAACAGAGGGGTTTCCCTTCCTGCGAAATTAACCAGTAATCTACTTAAAGTAATTGGGAGAACACTAATTGTTAAAAAGAAAAAGTAATTGTGAGCAGAGAAACTAATGCTATCAGTATATAACATTTTTTTTTTTTTAAATCAGAAAATTCATTTATTGAGCCACCAGAGACAAAATACATATCATGCATCAAATCATTAAAAATGACACAGTATAAATTGTAACATCAGAATCATAAATGTCATCCTGTCCAAGTGTGCATTGTGCAAATAGAAATTATTACAACAGTGGCGTCAAATAGATTTTTGCATTAATATAGAGAAGAAGAACCGTGTTGTGCAAGAGAGTCAAGATTCTCCAACCCAACACAGCAAACAGACGACCAACTGGCCATCTAACCAAAAACTCTGCTCCTGGTCCGCTCAGACAAATAGGTACAGTTTCATTGAGGCCAATTATGAATACACCCACTATCCTGTCATATTAGGGTATATGGAAAAAAAGGGGGGGGGAACCTCACTTCACACCTGTTATTCAATGCTCTCTAAACCTGTAGTAATCTGTGCATAATTAGTTGTGGGGGTGCCAGTCCAGGGGTGTCCAGCCAGGGTTGCCATATGGAACTAAATTTCCGAGATGCATTTCTATGCTGATATGTTAAATGTTCCCTGATAAGAATATAATTGACCTGCTCTACCCATTGTTTTTTGGTTGGAACATTTAAACATCAAAATCTGGCCACCATCTTACGAGCCAGATACAGCAATCTGGTCACTGCTATATTAATAGGGGGGGTATATTTTTTTATCTACCGCTCCCAAGATGCATATCAGGGGGTCCAAAGGACCCTAATTTGAAATACTGAAGAATTTACCTCGGTTACACCGCCCCAGTAGCGATGCAACTTGGGGCAACGCCACATCAGGTGGATCAATGACCCCTCCTCTCCACAACGTTTAGGACATAAGGAAGAGTCTCTTCTACCCCATCAATGTAATTGTATTGGTGTGCGGTAAGCCCTATGCAGCAAGAATAAATGTGAAAGTCTATGTGATTGTGAAACAGAAGTAACCGGCCCTGCCTGAAGGCATATGTCTCATGTGTCATCACGTACTTCCCCCAGGTCCGCTATCCAGCCCCGTCTACTTGGCAGAGTTGTAGTGTCTTGTATGGCTAACAGCAAATATGAGTAGAAATGAGATATTAGGCCCTTTTTTTCCTGCCCAAAGAAAATATCATTTATTAGGGGGTGGGTGGCAAGTGAGAGAACAGATGTCTGGCCCTGGGCCTGGAGAGCATGTCGTATCTGAAGGTACCGGTAAAATTGATGTCTAGGAAGTTTAAATTCTGTCTGCAGTTCCATAAAAGATTTTAATATATTCTGGTTAAATAATTGATATATATTATGAATTCCGGCAGTCTTCCAGAGTTGGAAGCTGTCTAACTTGTATACTTCTGCTAAATTCGGATTATCCTACAAAGGAGTTTCTGCCAAAAAACCCAGAATTTTCAGACTAGATTTGACCGTGGACCATAGTTTTTTCAGAAGAATGACAGTGGGCGCTGTTTGTGGCAGATGTGGTAATCCCGCCTCCAAATTCGCCAGCACTGATGTATTTAGTGTTCCAGTCCGCAGCATGCTTTCGACCGAGTCAGAATCACCCAACAACCCAAATTGTTGTAGTTGGGAAGCATAGAAATATAGTTTAGGGTTAGGGACTGCAGCTCCTCCCCGATCTTTACCATACTGCAGAGTGGAAAGACTCATTCTAGCAACTTTTTTTCTCCATATTAGGGATCTAAACAAGGTATTAATACGGTTGAACCATCTGCGGGGTATCCATTGCGGAGAGTTGTGCATGATGTACAATAGTTGGGGTCCCCAGACCATCTTAATTAAATTTATTCTACCAATTACTGATAATGGGAGTTTACACCAAGTATTACATGTCATTTGGAGTCTTTTAAAAAGGGGTAATAGGTTATCCTCTAACTATTTCTTTGGGTCAACCGACACTTGCACTCCTAAATATTTAAATGAGGAGACTACTTTAAGGGGTTCAGCACTGTCCGGTAAAGTGATTGTTGGCTCATCCACCGGAAGAATGACCAATTTACTCCAATTAATGAAGAATCTTGATAAAGAACCAAAGTGCTGCATTATCTGCATCACATTTGTGAGGGAAGCATCCACGTCCCCCAGGTAGAGCAAGGTGTCGTCCGCGTAAAGAGAGATCTTATCGGACACTGGTCCTCTGACAAAACCCACAATGGACTGTGAGGATCTTACTGGCCGCCAGTGGTTCAAGGGCTAACGCAAATAACAGGGGCAAAAGTGGACACCCCTGTCTCGTACCCCTGAAAAGGGGGAATGAATCTGAAAGATCACCATTTACGCGGATCCTAGCCGTGGGGGCTGCATACAACAGTTTAACCCATTGAATGAAGTTGTCTCCTAGGCCAAAACGCTTCAGAACTTCCCATAGATAAGAGTATATAACATTAACCATAAGTATATAGAAGTACAAGCATGAAATTAATATAAGCTTTATATTAGAAAAGATTATTAGTAGTATATACATCCAATGTGCAAATGGGTATTATCAGCAAAGGGCCAACAAGAATCATGGTGGAATTTTGCACATACCTGGGTATATATAGTTAATAGGCTATATCCAGATGAATGTTGTAGTAAAATTCATTTGCAGGGGCTTCTGCAGATAATCATGTGTCCATCTTTGTGTCAGAGACCTGAAGACAAGAGCAGTGGCCTGGAATGCCTGGAATGCAGATTCTCACCAGCTTAAACCGTGGTGTGGCACTGGAACTTAAGCCAGCCTATCTATTCTGCATCTTGGTCGCCAGTAGTTTCTATTTTGTCATGCAATCGGACCTCTAACTTCCAGAAGTGGCAGATGGATGCCTAACCTGGTTATAGCTTATGCTGGTTATAGGCCCTAAGCTAAAACTAGCTATAGAGCTGTAGAGACAGGGTTAAATAAAATAACAGGAGCTGCATATAAACTCTATTACAATAAACAGGTTCACCTACTAATATACAGCAAGATGACCACTACATACATACACTGTACCACATACTTAATTATCTGGTATAGTGCCTGTAAAATAACAACAGACAGAGACAGATATATATACAGTATGTATACAGTCATGTCCAAAAACATTGGCACCCTGCATTTCTGTTAGATAATGCACCACTTCGCCCAGAAAACTGTTGCAATTACAAATGTTTAGGCATTCTCATGTTTATTTCTTTTGTTTGTATTGGTATGACACAAAAAAGTGGAGAATCAAGAAGTCAAATCTGACACATTTCATGCAAAACTCCAAAAATGGACTAGACAAAATTATTGACACCCTCAATTTAATATTTGGTAGCACACCCCTTGGAAAAAATAACAGAAACCAATTGCTTCCTGTAACAATTAATGAGTTTCTTACACCTCTCTACTGGAATTCTGGACCACTCTTCTTTCGCCAACTGCTTCAGGTCTCGAAGATTAAAAGAGTACCTTTTCCCAACTGCTGTTTTGAGATCTCTCCACAGGTGCTCAATGGGATTTAGATCTGGACTCACTGCTGGCCAGTTCAATACTCTCCAGCGCTTTGTCTTTTTGAAGTGTGCTTTGGGTCATTGTCCTGCTGTAAGACCTCTGACGCAGACCCAACTTTCTGACACTGGGCCCTACATTGCACCCCAGAATTCTGTGGTAGTCTTCAGATTTCATAAAGCCATGCATATGGTCAAGACATCCAGTGCCTGAAGCAGCAAATCAACTCCAAAATATCAGTGATCCTGCACCATGTTTGACTGTAGGGAATTGTATGCTTTCTTTAACGGCCTCATTTCTTTTTCTGAAAACAGTAGAATGATAGACTTTACCAAAAAGCTGTAATTTTGTTTCGTCTGTCCACAGCACACTCTCCCAAAAGAATTTTGGCTTTCTCAAGTAAGTTTTGGCAAACTCTTTGATCAATTTTTCTCTTTCATTCACGTCCAGGGAGATTAGCTACAGTGTTATGGGCTGTAAACTTCTTGACAATGTTGCACAGTGGACACAAGAACATTAAAGTGGATGTAAACCCAATGTCATCCTTTCTAAACTACTGCCATAGGGGTTATCTCTAAGGATATACATGCCTCCTGCATGTGTCTTTACCTGGAAAATGTCTCCCCTCTGTCTGTCTGTCTGCTGAAAAACTGCAGATTCTGTGGGTGGGTCTGTTGGCTGGAGCTCGGTGGGTGGAATCGTGATGTCAGTAGACTCCCCGCCCACCTCTACACTCCCCTGTGTATTTCTAACACTGAACTTCTGCTATGATCTCTAACATCCAGTGAAAAGACAGGAAAGTAACCACATGACTTCAGCATGCCAAATCATGCTGAGGTGTGGAACAGCCAATCCTTGCAGAGCTGCTGAAGAAAGGAGTGGAGGAGGGAATTAAAAAATAATGCCTGTGTCTTAGGCTGTCACTCACAGCAAGGGGGAGTATTTGACAAAGTTTTTGTCAGTTTGTCAAGATTTTTCTCACTGAACAATAAAAGGGGATTGCTCAGAGATGGATTAACTCTGTGTGGCAAGACTGGGCTCAAAGGAAATCTTATACTCTACAGTATGATTAAAAAAAAATACAAATTTGGGTTTACATCCACTTTAAGATCTCTGGAGATGGACTTGTAACCTTGAGATTGCTTTTCCACAATTTTTGTTCTTAAATCCTCAGACAATTCTTTGCTGCTCTTTTTCTTCTCCATGCTACGTGTGACACAAAACTGAAAGTTTGAGTCCATTTTTCACCATTTTAACTGGTTGCCAGTATGATTTCTATATACAGGTGAGTTTAATTACAAATTACAGGAACATCACAAGCATGGAATGCAATTATTTCTTACAATTTTGAGAAGGTGCCAATAATTTTGCCTAGTCCATTTTTGGAGTTTTGTGTGGAATGTGTCAGATTTGTGTCTCCACTTTTTCGTGTCATACCAATAGAGACATAAACATGAGCATGCCTAAACATTTGTAATTCCAACAATTTCCTGGGCGAAGTGGTGCATTATCCAACAAATGCAGGGGTGCCAATATTTTTGGCCATGACTACACACACACACACACACACACACACATATATATATATATATATATGTATATGTATATATATATATATATATATATATATATATATATATATATATATATATATATATAATATATTCAAACTTCAGGTGGGTTACCTTCTTCTCTTGACCCTTTAATCAGATCACAGCACCGTCAGGGTGGACTCCCAATCTTCCACCATAAATCAATAAAGAAAAAACATGAACCGATGCTTGATGCAAATGTTTCTTTTACTCGAAAATTCCAATCATACAAAACTTGAAAGTGCAGATGTGCAAGCTACTGTACAGTATCGAGCGTGAATCACTCTTCATCAGGCTTCTCTGGCTGTGTGTGGAGAACCCGGCATCATTTCCTTCTCTTATCCCCACCCAACATATCACCACACATGTATCAAATCAAACCATTACCCTTGCCGATTAATTAAGCGTAAAAGATTAACCCTTACTACATAAAGACATTAGTGAATGACATTGTAATTCCATACACCAAAATATTTACAAACAATACCTTCATGTATCATATAAAGTATCATCTTCTTTTTAAACATTATCCAAAAGTCGACTAAATCTCTTCTCATCAAAACATTTTATCTATGCCCTACTCAATCAGCAATCATTCCGGTTCATAATAATATTATAGTTTCAGATTTCTTAACCAATTTCAACTGTTAACTCTGTTAGCTGATTTCTCCAACGGGAATCCATTCCATTGAATCTGGAAAGGATATAAAATATACATATCACATATCGGATCATTATACTACCCTGTATCCACATCCTATGAAAATAAGTATAGATCGTAATCTCTATTCATACCATCCGGGTATAGAGACTGTAGTCTATTGATCCACCAGACTTCACGTTTCCTCAGTTTCAAAATCCTGTCCCCCCCTCTTTTGTCACGAGATATTTCCTCCAAAACCATGAATCACAGATCGGTATCCCTGTGTCCCATCTCAGAGAAGTGACGTGACACAGGGAGACTTGACTGTGGATGTCGGATCGTACTGCGATGTTGTGCAATGCGATCCTTGATTTTCTGGGTAGTCTCACCTACATAAATGAGATTGCACGGGCACACAAGGATGTATATCACATAAGATGTCTGGCATGTGTAGAAGCCATTCAGTGTTACTTTACTTTTAGTTATAGGATGAGTGAAGTGATTCCCCTTAAGCATCAAATTACATTGAATGCAGTTAAGACATGGATAACAACCCTTTCTTTTCTTGCCCAGAAATGTTGTTTTTGTTTCCTGGGTATTGGATCGGAATTCCGATCGTACAAGGGAATCACGCAAAGTTTTATTGTGCCGATACGCTTTCATAGGAATTTGTTGAAATTCCTCTATCTGCGGATATGATCGCTTTAGAATTGGCCAATGTCTCCTCACTAGGTTAAAGATCTTAGTAAGGGTTAATCTTTTAGGCTTAATTAATCGGCAAGGGTAATGGTTTGATTTGATACATGTGTGGTGATATGTTGGGTGGGGATAAGAGAAGGAAACGATGTCGGGTTCTCCACACACAGCCAGAGAAGCCTGATGAAGAGCAATTCACGCTCGATACTGTACAGTAGCTTGCACATCTGCACTTTCAAGTTTTGTATGATTGGAATTTTCGAGTAAAAGAAACATTTGCATCAAGCATCGGTCCATGTTTTTTCTTTATTGATTTATGGTGGAAGATTGGGAGTCCACCTTGACAGTGCTGTGATCTGATTAAAGGGTCAAGAGAAGAAGGTAACCCACCTGAAGTTTGAATATTATTATACTCCCAGTGAGCAAGTTATCTTCACACGATGGATATAAATGAATCTACTTTTTCCTATACCCAGGAAGAGACCACACAAATTATGTCTCAGATTTTAGGATCCAGGAATTTTTTGACGGGAAACACTCCGGTTTATAACTCTCGCACATGGGAGAAGTTGAGAAGAAAACATACTTCTTTGGAATTACAAGGACTTACCTTGGCGGAATACCATCGAGTACAACGCATTCCCAGAGGTTTGAGGGGGAGATTGGCCCTACTTTATTCAATGATAATGATGAATTTAAAAACACATTCATGCAGATTCTCAACAAATGCTCGTTCGATCTGATGACCTTAACAATCTCATTTATACACAAAGAACTTGCTTTATTATCTGAGCAGCTTACTAAAATCGAATTAGATCTGCGTACTGCAATGACCTCTGAAGATTTCAACAAATGCAAGGAGTTGGCTGATGAAAGTATAAATAAATATCGGTTGGAATTGGAGACCAGAAAGCGGAACAAGTTTGATCGGGACATTGAGGACTATGAAAGGAACCAAGTGTATAGATGGCCACGTCTATACAACGGACGCGGTCGTATGGAGTATGGAAACCACAGAAGAGATATGTCTGATAACTCCTCAGCCAACACCGACACCGATTCATCATCTAATTTTTTACAAGCAGACCGGAGAGGGATGTCCACCACCCGGATGCAGACCAGATCTCGCTACAACAGAGACAAGATGGGAATCCAGGACAGACACCGCAATACACGAGGCAATCGTGGTTGATCAAGGGAGATTTAGTACATAATAACTCCAGACGGGTCCTGTCACCGGAGGAGGTAGGACTTTTCAATCGTGGTTTGTCATTTTGTCCTATAAGTTACCTAGATCCATTTCAATTGGATCAAGATTTATATCGCTTGTTCCGCAATATTAGATGGAAGGTCCATTTTCTTAACAAACCTTTCACCCAGGATGAAACAACTGAGGGGAGATTGAACTGCAAAACATTGGGGTTAACAATGAAATCCAAATTGGTTCCCCCCACTACTTATGTACCGGTTGAAATGTTTGTGCAGTAGGTTACCCGTGATGTGAAAAATCTGATACAACAAGTTGATTACAAAGATCATGTACCTAATAATCTATCCCCTCAAGAAAGATCAGCCTTGTGTGAGTTAACTAAACGGAATGACATTATTTGTAAACCGGCAGATAAAGGGGGTTCAGTTGTGATTATGGAGTGAGATTAAGCGGCAATTGGATGATCGCACTGTGTATAAACCCATACATTCAGATCCCACATGGAGCATTAGAAAGATTTTAGAGAGCATTTTGAAACCAGCAGTTAAAGAAGGGCTAATCTCACAGGATTTATTTGAATTTGTTACCATCACACACCCGTATCCCTGTTTTATATGTTTTACCAAAGATCCACAAAGACAGTCATTCCCCACCAGGACGCTCGATTGTGTCAGGGAGAGAGTCTATTTTTGTTCCCACAGCTAAATTACTGGACAAGGTACTGTTACCTCTTGTGAAAAATACCCGATCTTACATCAAAGACTCTAGTGACTTTCTATCGAAAATCAGAGATCTACCACAGATTCATGATGATTTGATCCTTGTAACTTGGGATGTAACAAGCCTTTATACGTCGATTCCGCATAAGGCAGGCATTGAAGCAGCAATCAGTTTAATTAGAGATTGTCATGAGTACTCAGAAGCCCAGATTTCTCTTTTTGAAAAATTATTTAATGTCATTTTGCATAATAACTATTTTCTTTTTAAGGATCAGTACTATGTACAACTGACTGGAGTTGCGATGGGCTCCAATGTTGCCCCGCCATACGCATGTTCATTCATGCATGATTTTGAACAAAGATACATCTTTAACAATGAAAGTTTTTAAAGGTATTGCGCCACTTGGTGGCGCTATATAGATGACATTTTTGCAGTATGGCGGGGGAACATTGAATCGCTAAAAGCCTTTGATGAAATGATTAATGGTTTTTCTCACAATATTCAATTCAAAATGCAAATTGGTGATGGTTTGGTTCCTTTTTTGGATATATGAGTCTATATTGAACAGGGACGGATTGAGACTGATCTGTATACTAAGCCTACCGATAGGAACCAACTCTTAAGATTTGATAGTTACCATCCCCCCCCATGTATTTGGCTCTATTATTAGAAGCCAACTTCTTAGGGTAACACGGATTGTGAGTAACACTACAGTGAGGGACAGTAGATTAGATGAAATGTGCTGTAAGTTTAGAGAGCGGGGCTACCCGGATGGTTTGATCACACAGGAACTTATTAAGATCTTAAAGCCAACTAAAATTTGTAATTATAAGAAATATCGATCAACTAAATCTAGGATACCATTCACTTTTCAATTTCATAGTCATAGTGATAAGATCTTTAACCTAGTGAGGAGACATTGGCCAATTCTAAAGCGATCATATCTTCAGATAGAGGAATTTCAACAAATTCCTATGAAAGCGTATTGGCGCAAATAAAGTTTGCGTGATTCTCTTGTACGATTGGAATTCCGATCCGATACCCAGGAAACAAAAACAACATTTCTGGGCAAGAAAAGAAAGGGTTGTTATCCATGTCTTAACTGCATTCAATGTAATTTGATACTTAAGGGAAATCACTTCACTCATCCTATAACTAAAAGTAAAGTAACGCTGAATGGCTTCTACACATGCCAGACATCTTATGTGATATACATCCTTGTGTGCCCGTGCAATCTCATTTATGTAGGTTAGACTACGCAGAAAATCTAGGATCGCATTGCACAACATCGCAGTATGATCCGACATCCACAGTCAGGTCTCCCTGTGTCACGTCACTTCTCTGAGATGGAACACAGGGATACCGATCTGCGATTCATGGTTTTGGAGGAAATATCTCGTGACAAAAGAGGGGGGGACAGGATTTTGAAACTGAGGAAACGTGAAGTCTGGTGGATCAATAGACTACAGTCTCTATACCCGGATGGTATGAATAGAGATTACAATCTATACTTATTTTTATAGGATGTGGATACAGGGTAGTATAATGATCCGATATGTGATATGTATATTTTATATCCTTTCCAGATTCAATGGAATGGATTCCCGTTGGAGAAATCAGCTAACAGAGTTAATTTTCGAGTAAAAGAAACATTTGCATCAAGCATCGGTCCATGTTTTTATATATATATATATATATATATATATATATATATATATATATATATATATATATATATAGTATCTCACAAAGGTGAGTACACCCCTCACATTTTTGTAAATATTTTATTCTATCTTTTCATGTGACAACACTGAAGAAATGACACTTTGCTACAATGTAAAGTAGTGAGTGTACGGATTGTATAACAGTGTAAATTTGCTGTCCCCTCAAAATAACTCAACACACAGTCATTAATGTCTAAACTGCTGGCAACAAAAGTGAAAATTTCCAAATTGGGCGCAATTAGCCAGTTTCCCACCCTGCTGTCATGTGACTCGTTAGTGTTACAATGTCTCAGGTGTGAATGGGGAGCAGGTGTATTAAATTTGATGTTATCGCTCTCACTCTCTCATACTGGTCACTGGAAGTTCAACATGGCACCTCACGGCAAAGAACTCTCTGAGGATCTGAAAAAAATAATTGTTGCTCTACATAAAGATGGCCTAGGCTTTAAGAAGATTGCCAAGACCCTGAAACTGAGCTGCAGCACGGTGGCCAAGACCATAGAGCGGTTTAACAGGACAGGTTCCACTCAGAACAGGCCTTGCCATGGTCGACCAAAGAAGTTGAGTGCACGTGCTCAGCGTCATATCCAGAGGTTGTCTTTTGGAAAAAGACGTATGAGTGCTGCCAGCATTGCTGCAGAGGTTGAAGTGGTGGGGTGTCAGCCTGTCAGTGCTCAGACCATACGCTGCACACTACATCAAGTTGATTTGCATGGCTGTTGTCCCAGAAGGAAGCCTCTTCTAAAGATGATGCACAAGAAAGCCTGCAAACAGTGTGCTGAAGCCAAGCAGACTAAGGACATAGATTACTGGAACCATGTCCTATGGACTGATGAGACCAAGATAAACTTATTTGGTTCAGATGGTGTCAAGCATGTGTGGTGGCAACCAGGTGAGGAGTACAAAGACAAGTGTGCCTTACCTACAGTGAAGCATGGTGGTGGGAGTGTCATGGTCTGGGGCTGCATAAGTGCTGCTGGCACTGGGGAGCTACATTTCATTGAGGGAACCATGAATGCCAACATATACTGTGACATACTGAAGCAGAGCATAATCCCCTCCCTTTAGAGACTGGGCCGCAGGGCAGTATTCCAATATGATATGTGTGTCGATGGAGCACGTGGGAGACACGGTCAAAGGCCTTCTCTTGGTCAAGACTGACCAGGGCCGCGTGTACACGGTGGCCATGAATGTACTGGACCGTGTCCGGGACAAGCATAAGGCTATCCGCAATACTGCGACCAGGAATGCCACAAGTCTGATCCGGGTGGATGATCTGTCCGATGACAGACTTCAGCCTGTTGGCCAGGACCTTGGCGAGGATTTTGTAGTCCACGTTCAGAAGAGAGATCGGATGCCAATTTTTCAGATCCGATTTCTCCCCCTTCCGCTTATACAAAATCTTGATCATCTCCTCGTACAGCTCGAGCAGGTCCGGGCCCACGAGATTCCACAGTGCTACACAGAGCTCAACTGGGAGACCATCGCAGCCCGGGGTCCTAAAGGATTTAGTGGCAGATTTAGTCCCTCCAACACCAAGGGGGCGTGAACCTGCAGGATCAATTTGGTTAGAGATACCTGACAGGAACCTGTCGGCTGCCTGTGTGTCCGTTTCTTTCGGGGAGTAGAGGTTGGTGTAGTAGTCGCTGACCACTTGCATCACAGCCTTCTTCTCCTTCTGGAGTGTTCCGGTCTCGTCACGCAGCTCTGACAAGGGTGTGTGTCCTGAGTGAAGTTTCCCAAAAAAAAAAAGAATTACACTTCTCACCTTTCTCAAGATTCTCCACCTTGGCACAGAAGACAATGTGCCTGGATTCTTCCTCGAAGTGTCCTTTCAGGCTCTTCTTGGTGTCCTCCAGATCCTGCCTAACATCCCAGCCACAGTGATGAAGGTCCTGCAGGGACTGCAACTGACGCTGCAGTCTCCTGAGTTCCCTCCTCCTGGCACACACTTGCTGGCGTCCCCTTGCCTGAAAGAAGCTGCGCAGCTTAACCTTCAAAAACTCCCACCAATCACTTACCCTTCAGAAAAATCTCTTTTCTTCCGTCCAGGTGGCATAGGCCTCCCGGAGTTCCCCCATCAATTTCTCGTTTTCCAGCAGGGTGCTATTCAGCTTCCAGGAACCCGGTCCGCGGGCAAGCCCTTGCCCAGGTCACCGCGAAAGTGAATAGCCCTGTGGTCAGAGAAAAAGCAGGGGATCATGGAGAACTCACGATGCTTGACTGTTCTTGAAGTGAGCATGAAGTCAATCCTGGAACACACAGATCCATCGGGTCGGCACCACGAATAGTTCACGGTCCCTTTCCCTATGAATCCCATGGCGTCCTGCAAGGAGGCCTCCGAGATCATCTCCTTGAGCAGCCTAGAAGTAGCATTAAGTTTTGCGTATATGCTGGAGCTGCGCCCATCCTCCTCGATCGGACAGTTAAAATCACTGCCGATCACTGCTGTTCTGGTGGTGACGAGTTGGGTCCACAGGGTCTGAAAAAGGTCCAGCCGCGCATTCTTGTCTGGGGGGGGGGCGTACACGTTGATGAGCCTAACTGGCTCTTCCACCCACAAGCCATCTATGACCAAAAGACGGCCACAGACTAACTCATGGATAGAGTCAACCGTGAAGCGCCCACCCCTGACCAGAATGACTACCCCTGCAGACTTACAATCGCCACCCCCGGGCCAGTAGGAGGGACCAAGGGTCCACTGGGAGGACAGATGAGTGTACCTCCTCAAGGGAGGAAGGGCGCACTCCTGAAGCATGTAGACATCACTCTGCTGAGAAGAAAGAAAGGTCAGAACCGCTTGCCTACTAGATGTATCCTTAATACTCCTCACATTAATGGAAAAGATTGAGATCTCAGCCATAATGAAAAAAGGTATGAGGGTCTAGTCAACAAGGGGCCGAACTTACCTCCCCGGAGGGGGGGTGGCTCTTTCATTGTGTCCTCTGCCTGTTCTGTGTTCTGGGACAGGCCCAGCTCCTCCAGGACAGCCTCCATCATCTGCTGGTTGATGTTGACATTGAGGGGGAGGTCAGGCTCGGAGTCGGCCATCATCTCCTCCTCTTCCTCCTCCTCCGCAGACTCTAGGTCCTCCACTACTTGCTTTGGTCCAGCGCTTTCGCGCTGGACCCCGTTGGACCATTTGGTGGAGGTAGCGGGTTCCTCAGCTGTTGGGCTCTCTGGCTTCCGTTTCGTTTCCGGCTTCCTTTTGGGCCACTGGTGGGGGTGGAGGGAGGTGGGAGAGTGGGGAAGTCCTCCAGGGAGGACAGGTTTGGGGGGGAGGGGTGGGGAGGGGCTCCTCCGGCACAGAGGGGGTGGGTGGGAGTGTGCTTGAGGTAGGGGGTGGGGCAGGGGCAACGGGGGTGGATTTACCTGTGGCCTTTTGAGGTTCCTTTGGATTCTTTGGTTTTTCTGGCAGCTTCCTCCCAGGGCAAGGATTCCTGTGGATGATCCCAGGGAGAAGAAAGGCTGCAGGTGCTGGATGTCCCCCGAAAGGTCTTTCCTAAGTTTGCAAAGCACAGACCACTTACCTATCCAGAAGCCGTTGGCATCAAGGATTTGGATCGGGTCCTTAACCTCTGGAGGTAGGTGGCTATGTCCTTTCCTTTGGTATGGGTGTTCCTCATGACCACCGTCACTCGCTTTTTGTCCCGTGTTATGGGGCAGTTCGCAATGAACTTACGGAAAGGAGATTCAGGGCCACTGGTCTTCACCATCTCCCAATATCTGCTACAGACCTGAAAAGACACAAAAGTTATGAAGAAAATACCCTTTGTGAAGGTCTGTACGGAAAGCGTCTCTGCTTTGCTGAACCCTTGTTCCAAGATCATCTTTCCGAAGATCTCCGGGGTCATGTTGGGGACTCTTCCGTCGACCTCCTTCGGCTGTAGCACGACCGTCTGCTTCATCCAAGGCTCAAGGGCTGGGAGCCCGTCTGCAGGCAGGTCTGGTCCTGGTCGGCTGGTGCCGACCGGGGTAGAGGTGGAGGTTGAGGCAGCGGCATTCTCGGGCTCTTCAGAGGAAGTGGCTGGAACAGGGTTCTTCTTCTCCTTGCTGGTCTTCTTGTCGCTCTTCCCCATCGTCGAGGAGTTGGATGTCGCTTCAGGTGTTCTTAGGCGGCTTCCTTCTGGTTCCTCAATGTCTTCGCTCTTTTCGTAGCCTTTACAAAGGCTCTAGCATCTACTGCCCGGAGGTAGTAATGCGGAGTGGGGGAGGAGGGAAGACCGCAATCTCGTTCCCTGTGGGGGCTAGGCCTCTAACCCAATAGCAGCAAGTTGGTGAAGCTGAATTTAATCAACGAACCTACCAGGCCGAGAAGAGGGTACCCCACAAGGACCAAATGGCTTGGATAGATACAAGTGGTTCTCAACGTCCTAGCTGTGAAGCAGAGACACCCCTAATGCCGCGTACACACGAGCGGACTTTACGGCAGACAATTCGATCGTGTGTGGGCTCCAGCGGACTTTGTTTTCTCAAAAGTTGTATGGACTTAGATTCGAAACATGTTTTAAATCAATCCGTCGAAATCGAGTCCGGTCGAAAAGTCCGCTCGTCTGTATGCTAGTTCGATGGACAAAAAGCCACGCTAGGGCAGCTATTGGCTACTGGCTATGAACTTCCTTGTTTTAGTCCGGTCATACGTTATCACGTACGAATTCGACGGACTTTGGTGGATTGTGTGTAGGCAAGTCAGTACATTCAGAAAGTCCGTCGTAAAGTCTGTCGAAAAGTCCTAAGGGCATAAGGGCTTAAGTCGATACTACACTTGATCTTAGCCAAAAGGCCGAGAAGCGGTTACTACATTTTGCAAATTACAGATATTCTTTGCACTGCCATGTAATTGACCTGTCTAAGGGGCGACAATAAAGTCTGCATTCAGACTGATCAACCTTATTGTGACAAATCCAGCCAGTGCAAGCGTCATTTAGGATGGTGGGTGGAAAAGTCTTCAAACACATGAAATTTCACTGATTCAATCAGGCAGACTGTGCTTATTAAAGATACTTATATAGTGCCATCAATTTACACAGCACTTTACATATTTATTATACATTCACATCAGTCCCTGCCCACAAGCAGCTTACAATCTAAGGTCCCTAAACTCACATTTGCATACTAGGGCCAATAAACCTACCAGCATGTCTTTGGAGTATGGGAGGAAACCAGAGTATCCAGGGGAAACTCACGCTGAACACACAAACTCCAGAGAGGTAGTGCTATTGTTGGGGTTCAAACCAACAACCCTAGTGCTGCTAGATGTAAGCAACAACCACTTAGTCTCTGTGCCTGTATTGGGAAAATAGTATATTGTCTAATGTCTGTAATTACCCTTAGTTTAAATATCTTTTATTATGAAATCAGATATAATTTGCTTGGCAATGTGAGAATCTAAATCTCCTTACATTTTTAGTGTTAAAGAAAAAGTCATATTTTACCCCAAAACATCTAAAAGTTTGTTGTACAAAAGTGATGGGGCTCAAAAGAGTAGCCTTCTCCCTTGGTCCACTGACATCTTAAGGTGGTCCTGATGGAAGAAATCAACGTGAAGCATTGGTCATTCTTTTACTAGTCTCAGTTTCCTATCTACTTCTATTAGTTACAAGTCTTACTAGTCTCATTTTTAATCTACTACTATCGGTTACTAGTCTTTTAGTAGTCTCATTGTCACATCTACCAGTGGCGGTGCATCCAGTTAGGGCGCACAAGGGCCCCGCCCGCTCTCTCCAGCCACCCCCTCCATGACTGATGGATAGATTCATGCAGCATGAATCTGTCCATGGCTGCCGCTGCCTCCCCCTATTCAGGCATCTGACCCCTTTTCGGATGTAGGGCGCCTGAATTACAGCAGCGGGGGTGTATTTTTTAAGCACCTTAGAGCCATTTTTTCAAAAAAGGTGAACTTAGAGCGCAAAGCCAGGTGTGTTAGAAAAGCAAAGGAATATTCGCTTTTCTAACACTTAACCGCTTCTCCACCAATCAGGTAGCGTGGGTCTGATACCCATTACCTGATTGGCTAAAAAGACAGGCACTGCGATTGGATGCCTATCAGGAGGAGGGGAGGAGACACATGGAGGACACAGGAGCCGTTGTCACCCTCTGCAAGGTCCCACAGCTCGCTGCCGTCACCCGCTGTCTGACCCGCCACCGAGATAGGGTAAGTGCAGACGGCGAGCGGGCGAAGGGTCACAGTGGCAACTTTTGATGGGCACAGTGGTGGCATTTGATAGGCACAGTGGCGGCATTTGATGGGGCACTGTGGCAGCATTTGATGGGGCATAGTGGCAGCATTTAATGGGCACAGTGACTGCATTTGATGGGCACAGTGGCAGCATTTGATGGGGCACAGTGGCAGTGTTTGATGGGCACAGTGGCTGCATTTGGCACAATGGCTGCGTTTGATGGCACAGTGGCTGCGCTTGATGGCACAGTGGCTGCAATTGATGGGCACAGTGAGGCTGTCATTGATGTTTTTTTCCAGAATTTTTTCTGTTTGTTTGCGCCCCCCTTCCCCTAAATTTTTGAGCACCAGCCGCCACTGACATCTACTTTTATTAGTTACTAGTTTTTTAATACTCTCAGTTTCCTATTTCCTGCATCACTACACAGACACATTTTAACCAGCAAAATAAAATTAGAAAAACCCAACCTCTCCCAATTTCTGGTGCCTCAAGACATAGCTGTTATATTATTTGTGGTCTGTAATTTTCATTTTAGGCTGCACCGTGCCAACAACTGATGAGAATGAAGGAATGTATACATCAACAACAGTAACCTGTCCTCAAAAGGATTTGATTTGATGAATAGATTACCGTATTTATCTGCGTATAACACGCACCAGCGTATAACACGCACCCCAATTTAGGAGGGAATTTTAAGGAAAAAAAAACTTTTAAGAGGGAAGTTGAAGGAAAAAAAACTTACATTTAAATGCCCATCATTGCAGCCTTCTCAGTGCAGCCTTGCCCCAGTGCAGCCATGTCAGTGCAGCCTTGTCAGTGCAGCCTTCCCCAGTGCAGCCATGTCAGTGCAGCCATGTCAGTGCAGCCAAGTCAGTGCAGCCAAGTCAGTGCAGCCTTCCCCAGTGCAGCCATGTCAGTGCAGCCAAGTCAGTGCAGCCTTGTCAGTGCAGCCTTCCCCAGTGCAGCCATGTCAGTGCAGCCTTCCCCAGTGCAGCCTTGTGAGTGCAGACTTGTCAGTGCAGCCTTCCCCAGGGCAGCCTTGTCAGTGCAGCCTTCCCCAGTGCAGCCTTGTCAGTGCAGCCTTCCCCACTGCAGCCTTGCATCCTGTGATCCCGGACCCCTGCCATCCTGTCCTTCAAAATCGCCGACCGCAATTTGAAAATGGCGCCGCCGGCGCCGAAAGACACAGAGCCGGTCCTCGGCTCTTCTCGGCGGCTCTCGTTCACTTTCGGCTCCACTCGTAGTCCCGCCCGGGATGGCCGTGACTATGAGCGGAGCTATCCGAACCTAGCCCAGCGGTGCTCGAGTGAAGACGAAAGTGGCCGAGAAGAGCCGAGGACCGCCTCTGTGTATTTCGGCGCCGGCGACGCCATTTTCAAATCGCGGTCGGCGATTTTGAAGATCTGGCTGCTCCGGATCGCAGGGGATCGCCGTATAACACGCACCCACGATTTTCCCCTGATTTTAAGGGGAAAAAAGTGCGTGTTATACGCCGATAAATAAATAAAATAAATTTGTTTTTTTACTATTAACAGCTCAACGCACCGTGCCTTTGAACCTTGGCTAGTATGTTTGCTCTTGCCACCATCACAGCCAACAACAGACTCATCTGTCTGCTCCAACCTGGTGTATTTTTTAATTTTGTGATTTCTCCGACCAGTCAACCAGGATATTATATTTATTTTGGGGCAGCGTATGGAAAACGGAAAATTGAATACTCTACACTAATACACTAATTTTTGAGAGTCTATTCGTTTATAAATTGAATACTCACCTTTCTGTAATTTTCCTTTCCTGGTGCCTACCCATGGCAGCACACCAATGGTTGGTTGCTCCGCCCCCGACCAACCCACAGGACCACTTTAACTCTATAAATAAAAGAGCTGTTCCCCTCCACCGGTATTCTTGTAACTAGACCTCAGAACATTAAGGATTATTGAAGGGAGGGTGTATGCTGCAATGGGTAGGCACCAGGAAAAGAAAATTACGGAAAGGTGAGTCAATTTTCCATTTTCCTGGTGCCTCCATGGCAGCATACTAATGGTAAATAACTTGCTTACAGGGAGGGTACTGCAATAAGAAATTTAATGAAACTACAGCACAGATAATTGCAAGGTCTTTTCCCCAAATTTTCAGGAAGTAAGAACCGCTGGGTTTACACTATAGTGTGACATGAAAGTGTTGAAGGACGACCAACTAGCTGCTTGGCAAATTATCTCAGGGGAGACCCGCGCCAAGGCTGCCCAAGAAGAGGCCATTCCCTGTGTTGAGTGCGCATTGACCGCATCTGGAACTGGAATACCACTAGTCCGATATGCCCTTTGGATTAATTTCACGATCCAGCTTGCCAAGGTCGTTTTGGATGCTACCATTCCCTTTTTTGCGCCCTTTGGGATGATAAATAGCTGTTGTTCTTTGCGGAACTGTTGTGTCAAATTCAAATAGTGCCTTAGGGACCTGGCTACGTCCAACTCATGCAGCCTTGAAGAGGTTGGGTCCTCCCTGAATGCTGGAAGAACCCATTCCTGGTTGAGATGGTAGACTAAAGGCACTTTAGGAATGAACTGATGAATGGGCTGCAAAACCACCCTGTCTGGAAAAAAGGTGATGTAGGGACCCTGTGTTCCTAGCACTTGGATCTCCAAAACTCTGCGACCTGAAGTGATGGTGATCAGGAAGACAGCCTTCAAGGTAATATTCTCCAAGGTGTATTCTTCTGTGGGTGAAAAAGGAGGTATTTGATAGGACATTAAGTACAATAGTTAAGTCCCATTTTGGGTATAGCGATTTCCTGGGAGGTCGCAACCTTAGGACTGTCTTCAAAAAGTGTTCTACAAGAGGGTGTGTCCATTAGAGCTGAAAGGGCTGACACCTGGACTTTAAGTGTGTTGAGACCCAAACCTAAGTCCAATCCACTCTGTAAGAAGAGAAGTACATTCTGGACTCCGGGTTCCATGGGATCAAAATGGTTAAACTCTGCCAGTTCTGTAAACTTTCTCCATACCCTGTAGTAGGTGGAGTTAGTGGATGATTTTCTTGCCTGTAATAGTGTTTGAATAACACTATGCAAGCATCCTAGCTCGCCCAACCTCCTCCGCTCAACTTTCAGGCCCTCAAGTCTAGGTTCTCCGGGTGCGGGTGAAAGAAATCATCCTGAGACAGGAGGTTGTCCATGTGTGGAATGGGAAGCGGCTTGCACAGGGCCATCCTAACTAGGAGCGTGAACCACGGTCTTTTCAGCCAGTACGGGATCACCGCCAGAATTGTGACTCTCTGATGTTAGACATTGGAGAAACCCCAGTATCAGAGGGGTCGGAGGAAATGCATATTCCATCTGAAAGTCCAATGGCTGGACTGGGGCATCCACACCTGCTGACCTCGGAGATGGGAATCTTGTGAAAAATGGAGGCGTCTTTGCATTGAGTGGGGAGACAAAGAGGTCTATTTGGGGATTGCCCCATTGCTGGCATATCCAGTAGAATACCCTTGGATTCAGAGAGCACTCGTTGTTGTTGCTGAATGATCTTGAAAGATGATCAGCTAATTGATTCTCGGGCCCTGGGATATAGGAGGCCCATAGGTTGAATTGAATTGCCATCTCCCTTGTGCTAACTGGTTTTGGTAGTGTGCTCCCCAACCTAACCTACTTGCATCTGACGTAAGAATGGTCCACGAGATGGGTCCAGTGAACCAGAAGGTTGGATGGCCTTGTCCACCACCAGAGGCTGGACTTCATAGTGAGAGTAATCAATATCCTCTGCTTCAGGTGATTCTTCCTCCACTGTGTCAGAAAATCCAGCTGGAACCCCCATAGATGCCACCTGGCCCATTTTACCATGGGTATAGATGAAGAAAGGGACCCTAGCAGGCTCAGACAGTCCGATACTGACATGGAACGGCTCGCCAGTGCTCTCTTCACTTTTCCTATCAGTATAGGGATTTTTTCTGATGGGAGTGAAATGGCCTTTTTTTGGAGTGTTGAAGAAAGCTCCCAGATATGTCATCTCCTGTGTAGGTGTGAGCTGGCTCTTGGAATAATTGATCAGCCACCCGAACTTAATCAACACATCTAGGACCATTTGTACATGTATTTCTAGGCTCTCTTTTGTGCTGGGATAGAATCAGAATATCTTCTAAATATTGTAGAACCCATATCCCTTTCTCTCTCGTAGGGGAGCTAAGATTGCCACTAGCACCTTGGTGAAGGTCCTGGGTTCCATTGAGATCCCGAAGGGAAGGCTTTGAAACTGGAGGTGTAAGTCACCTACTTTGAACTAAAGGAACGGCTAAAACTGACCTTGGATAGGTATGTGAAGCTATGCGTCCTGGAGGTCTATAGAGACCATCCAATCCCCTGGTTGTACTGATAAAATCACTGTGTTTAAGGATTCCATCTTGAAATGCTCCACATGGATGTGTCTGTTCAGTCTCTTCAGGTCCAGCACAGGCCTCCATTCCCCCGACTTTTTGGGGACTAAAAAGACTGGGGAATAGAATCCTAAGCGTTTTTCTGAGTCCGAAACTAGCACTACCGCCTGTTGAAGAAGAAGAATTTGAATATACTGAAGAAGGACCTCTTTCTTCTCCTTGGAGGTTGGAATTTTGGTGGGCTGGAAGAAAAAGGGTGGGGGACGACTTCTGAACTTCCAGAAATGTCCTTGAAGGACCGTGAAGACTGCCCACTGGTCTATGCAATTTTCCACCCAAACCTGGGAAAACACCCTGAGTCGAGCTCCCACTGGACCGGTTTGGGTGGATAGGGAGTCAAAACACTTCTGGCTCTCAACCGTGGATGTTGAGGCTTTAGGCTTCCCCATTTTCAGAAAAGTGGCCTACAAGCCCTTCCAGCCTCTTCTGTACTCCCTACCTGGGCGGTACGCTCTGGAATCCTTCACTCTCTGCTGGGCAACTGGGCGTGTTGCGAATCTCTTCCTCCTGCTTCTGTCCTGGGGAATTAAACCACTTTTCCCCCCTGTGACTCTGGTAATTGCTGCATCCATTTTATCGCCAAACAGAGCTTTCCATTCATATGGAATACGTCACCAAGATTGTTTTGATGTTGGGTCGGCCGACCATGGTTTTAGCCATAACGCTCTTCTGGCCGTGATGGAGTACAGCATAGCTCTGGAGGAACATTTTAGGACATCAATGGGCGCTTCTGCCATGAAATCTGAGGCCAATTTCAATTCATCAGTGATCAGTCATCCTTGATGATTTCATCTGAGCCCACTCCTTGTCTGAAGGCTGTTTTGATGTTATCTGACCACACCCTAATAGCCCTCGAGATCGAGGTCAGAGCCACTGCTGGTTTGCATGCTCCTCCTGCTGCTTGATAAGTTTTCTTTAAGTCTGCATCAATCCTTCGGTCAAGGACATCCTTAAAGGAGACTGTGTCTTCTAATGGTAGTGTCATGTTTCTGGCTAACCTCATAATTGAGGCGTCTACAGTTGGCACAGAGCCAAAAAGCTGTGCATCTGCCTCTGCCAGCGGATATAATTTGAGAAAACGATTGCAAGCAATGGGCCTCTTGTCCACCTTTTGCTATTCATCTGTCACCACCTCCTTGATTTCTTCCATTAAGGGGAAGGCTGATAGCTTTTTCTTTAGGTGTGAAAAATATCTCTTTGTTTTATATGGAGGCTCTGGATCTTCCTCCCATTGGATTGCATCCTTAACTGCGATTATAAAGGGTTCGACTAGAGCGAAGTCAAATTCCGAAGCATTTTCCTCCACCACTTCTGTCTCGTCTTCAGAATTAATCTCTGGAACAGATTGAGGAGTGGGTGTATCTACCACTGTTTCGCCCGAGGGTGGGGTTACTTGGTCTTGGGATAAAGCCAATTCCCGGATTGAATCCTTGATCAGGTTTTTAATTGATTCCATGGATTCCTGTTTGTTTATTTCCTTGTCCCCTGTGGCTTCTAGGAGGCACTGACCACATACCTATTTATCAGGTAGAGCTTGTTTTCCACACACCCAACATGCTTTATCACCTGGATGCACAGGCCTGCGCTGGGAGTCATGTCTATTTGAAGTATGTCGGGGTGACCTCCTATTACTGCGGGAGGCATGAGCCGAGGATGAGTGAGAATGACCCTAGCTTCTATGTCCCCTTGACCTCCTATCCGGAGAATTTCTGCGGGATGACCTGCGGGATAACCCATGGGGCAGGCTATAGTAAAAATAGAAACAAAAAAAAAAGATGCTTCAACCTGCCCAGGGTGCTCTTTTTTTTGAAAAAAAAAAACTTACCTGACTGTTGCAGCCCTTACCTAGTGGTATGTTGAGGATCTTTTTGATGCGGCATTTGGCTACTAGGGGCAGCTGGGAATAAAAAAAGAATTACATTTAATTTTTGATGAAAAAGGGTTTTTCTCTCTTTTTTTTTCTTTCAAATATATATACATATATACAAATATATATATATATATATATATATATATATGCAAAAATAAAACCCCAAGTACCTTGGTTAGGCTCCGTAAATTAAGAACAAAGGAGAAAGGCAGAGAAGACACCCTTGGAGATGTCTTCCCTTTGGCAACTGGCCCCCAAATGAACCCAAACTCTCCTTTTATACCAGAGAGCGTTCTGGGTACCAAAATGGCTGCCGTTGGCTTCAATGCGCATGCGCCGTGATGTCACACCGTGACTCCGCCCCCCGAGCCGGGATAGCAGAGCCGAACGGCGCGTGTGAAGCGCTGGCACGCTCTGGAAGGAGGAGGAACAAAACAGGCACACAGGGAACGCTGTTCACATCTAGGTAGAAAAAAAACACTCTGCTCAAGTATATCCAAAAGAGACATGCCAAAAAAGGAAAATAGAGAAGAATAACAAGCTCCCGTCATCCTTTAAAACGGCCCCAAAAAAGATCCCCAGAAAAAAACGGGTTCCCATACTTATCTGGCGCCTTTAGCAGCCCAAGCAATGGGACTCCATACTGCCGGAGAGCATGAACCTGCAACGGTCACACCATATAGCAGTGGGGTAGAGCTAATCGTGATCCTGCAGGAATGAGGACAGAGAAAATAATACAGTGGAGGGGAACAACTCTTTTTTTTTATAGAGCTAAAGTGGTCCTGTGGGTTGGTTGAGGGCGGAGCAACCAACCATTGGTATGCTGCCATGGAGCCATCAGGAAATGGTATTATTGTCTGTGGCTGTATTGGGAGGCTTTTCCCCTAATTTCCTGTTCTGGTGATATCAGGACAAGAAATGAGAAGGCGTTATTGGCTATTGGCAAAGGAAAAGACAAACTGATAAGCCCTCACCACGCTAATAAAAAAAAATAGTTTGCATTTGTTGCCCTCTCTAGCCCCATTCTTCCTACCTCTTTCTGGATGTAAAGGGAAACCTCTCTTATGTGAACAAAGAGAGCAGTAAAAACTTTACATTGATTCTAAAGTCACCCTACAAACAGCATACCAAAGTTGGCGACCTCACTTTTTTCTCCTGCAGTTAAAGCCAAATTCTGGACAATTACTTTTTTGGTTGTGGGAAGCAGCTGGAAGCTCTGTCAGTTTTATTAGAAACAGCACTGTAATGATGATCAGGAAGGGATTTTTGCTCTGGTGAAACACATTGGACCAGCACTGCATCATGAGATAAAGTGGAAAGGATCACATGCTACCCATCCACAGGTATCCTCAGGTACACCAGCTGGCAAATGTAGTGGTTGGGGAGTGAGACAAATGCAGGGATCTAATATTTGCCCTTTAAGGGCACAGGGAAAGATTTACTATGAATACACCTATTTCTATTCTTACAATGGTTGTTTATCATGTTGTGGCTGTGAATTGTATCCCTGATTCAGTGCCCCTTCCTCTGACGTAATTTTACCCACCCTCCTTCTCCCCAGATGCACACTTACCTCAATCTAATGGCTGCAGCCTCCTGTGTTTATTTACATCCAGCTGTGTAAAATCTATGAGGATGTTATGTGCAAGTGCGGCCCCAAGATTGAGACTTGATGCACTGCATGTAAACAAACATGGTAGGCAAAAGGTAGAACTTCTGAAGAAGTTCCGGGGGCAGAACAAAACATATGTGGATCCATTTGGAGCAGCACCCCTCACACCCCTGATGTACTTTACCCTGCATTGCCCGTTTACATAATACCACTTACCTGACGGATTTACCAGAGGCTTTTGGTGTGCTGTGCTACGGGATCATCCCACTTTACTACAGCCCGCTGCTCTGCACCTGTCCTGTGCTCTATAGGATGTCAACAGCTGGGATTATCTACAGGAGATACTAAACATCCATACTAGTCTTACAGGACACCTGTAAGGACTTCCACTGTACTTGCCTGTTGAACGAATTGGCTGTGAAGTTCTCTAGCTATTTCCACTAAAGACTATGGACCATAGGAACAACATATAATGGCTGTTGAAAAACCTTGGAACAGTGAGTAATATATACACAGAGAGACCAACCATATCAGCAGTATTCAGGTACCTAGAGGTTCTGGGACACAGTGGTTTTGTACTGGCCGGATCGGATGTCTATTATGTTGCCAGATATGTTTGAGCTCATGTCCTTTGAAGCTATGTCCTAGTAGTGACTATTTCTGTGCCATTCACCTTTGAAATCAAGTGGAGCAAGCAGTGAATATCACGTTTATTCCTTATGAGATGTTCAATAACGATATATACCGTAGCAGATTGCTGGATATCATCTTAGCACCTGCTGCTTCTGTGTGTTTAGAACCTACAGACACTTACCATTACCTGAGATTCGGGACTGGATGAGGACTTACTGCTCAATTTCATTAATCAGACTTTACAGCCATCCCCCAGGTGCAGCCGTCTGTCAGATTGCACTGCATTCGCCCATAGTGGCTTTAAGGTGCAGTGCTCTCCTCTCAGCTGCTTGGGTGGATGTATGAATCCCCATTGATTAAGTAACTATCTTTGCAGGTATAGTCACCAGGGGTTTGTTTAATCTCTGTGAGGTGTTAGCGAGATAGCCACACATTCTTAGCTCCTTGGGGAGATCCCGGTGAGGCAGTTAATAGGTCAAGGGGGTGAGGGAATTGGTGGGGTTTGTAGGGTTTTCTGGGAGGGAGGTGGGGGAGGGATAGGACTGGGAAGTGTTCACTACATGGTCTGTGCTGTTTTTATATGTACTATTTTTGCAAATGATTAATAAATGTGAAGAGGTAGCCTTTTGGGTGTAAAAAAAAAACAAACATGGTAGGCCATAGCTATTGGATTGAAGTAAATATGCATATGCAGAGTGGTAAGGTAGGTTAAATTAGGTCAGGAGAAAGGGGCAAAAAAGTTCACTGAACCACCTAATTCCCTAGGTCTTTATCTCCCTAACCCTTTGAGTCAGAGAGCATTTATTTTTTAGAGATATTGCTGTTCCCCAAATTATACCTTTTAGATTTTGTTGTCTGACCAATCGTATTATGCATCGTTTTAATGTTTTCCCAACTCCTGGGGACTGTTTATTATTTCTGTATTCTTATGGAGCCCATTGCTCTGGCATAAGAGAAGCCGAATGACAAAATGCTATGTTATGTTAATACTTTACTAATCCTTTTTAAAGCTATAGGAGCATTGACAAGCTTTAACAAGGTTTCCATAAGTATAAACCTTAAAGAAAAAGAAAAAGTAAACAAGTAGTAGGATGCGCCTTGTCTACATAAGGGTTATCTCAGGGACAGTGATTACTCCTCTATATGGATGGGTTATGTCAGGGACAGTGATTACTCCTCTATATGGATGGGTTATGTCAGGGAAAGTGAGTACCCCTCTACATGGATGGGTTATGTCAGGGAAAGTGTGTACCCCTCTACATGGATGGGTTATGTCAGGGAAAGTGTGTGTACCCCTCTATATGGATGGGTTATGTCAGGGACAGTGTGTACTCCTCTATAAGGATGTTGTATCACAGACAATGTGTACCTCTCTATATGGATGGGTTTTATCAGGGACAGTGTGTACCCCTCTATATTGATGGGTTATATCAGGGACAGTGAGTACTCCTCAACATGGATGGGTTATGTCAGGGATGGTGAGTACCCCTCTATATGGATGGGTTATGTCAGGGACAGTGTGTACCCCTCTATATGTATGGGTTATGTAAGGGACAGTGAGTACCCCTTCATATGGATGGATTATGTCAGGGGCAGTGTGTACCCCTCTATATGGATGGGCTATGTCAGGGACAATGTGTACCCCTCTATATGTATGGGTTATGTAAGGGACAGTGAGTACCCCTCTACATGGATGGGTTATGTCAGGGGAAGGGAGTACCCCTCTATATGGATGGGACATGTAAGGGACAGTGTGTACCCCTCTATATGGATGGGTTACGTCAGGGACAGTGTGTACTCCTTTGTATGGATGGGTTATGTCAGGGACAGTGAGTACCCCTCTACAAGGATGGGTTATGTCAGGGACAGTGAGCACCCCTCTACATGGATGGTTATGTCAGGGACAGTGTGTACCCCTTCATATGGATGGATTATGTCAGGAGGAGTATGTAGCCCTCTGTATGGATGGGTTATGTCAGGGATGGTGAGTACCCCTCTATATGGATGGGTTATGTCAGGGACAGTGAGTACCCCTCTACATGGATGGGTTATGTCAGGGGAAGGGAGTACCCCTCTATATGGATGGGACATGTCAGGGACAGTGTGTACCCCTCTATATGGATGGGTTAAGTCAGGGACAGTGTGTACTCCTTTGTATGGATGGGTTATGTCAGGGACAGTGAGTACCCCTCTACATAGATGGGTTATGCCAGGGACAGTGAGTACCCCTCTACATGGATGGTTATGTCAGGGACAGTGTGTACCCCTTCATATGGATGAGTTATGTCAGGGGCAGTGTGTACCCCTCTGTATGGATGGGTTATGTCAGGGACAGTGTACCCCTCTGTATGGATGGGTTATGTCAGGGACAGTGTGTACCCCTCTGTATGGGTGGGTTATGTCAGGGACAGTGTGTACCCCTCTGTATGAGTGGGTTATGTAAGGGACAGTGTGTACCCCTCTGCATGGGTGGGTTATGTCAGGGACTGTGTGTACCCCTCTGTATGGGTGGGTTATGTCAGGGACAGTGTGTACCCCTCTGTATGGGTGGGTTATGTCAGGGACAGTGTGTACCCCTCTGTATGGGTGGGTTATGTCAGGGACAGTGTGTACCCCTCTGTATGGGTGGGTTATGTCAGGGACAGTGTGTACCCCTCTGTATGGGTGGGTTATGTCAGGGACAGTGTGTACCCCTCTGTATGGATGGGTTATGTCAGGGACAGTGTGTACCCCTCTGTATGGATGGGTTATGTCAGGGACAGTGTGTACCCCTCTGTATGGGTGGGTTATGTCAGGGACAGTGTGTACCCCTCTGTATGGATGGGTTATGTCAGGGACAGTGTGTACCCCTCTGTATGGATGGGTTATGTCAGGGACAGTGTGTACCCCTCTGTATGGGTGGGTTATGTCAGGGACAGTGTGTACCCCTCTGTATGGATGGGTTATGTCAGGGACAGTGTGTACCCCTCTGTATGGATGGGTTATGTCAGGGACAGTGTGTACCCCTCTGTATGGATGGGTTATGTCAGGGACAGTGTGTACCCCTCTGTATGGGTGGGTTATGTCAGGGACAGTGTGTACCCCTCTGTATGGATGGGTTATGTCAGGGACAGTGTGTACCCCTCTGTATGGGTGGGTTATGTCAGGGACAGTGTGTACCCCTCTGTATGGGTGGGTTATGTCAGGGACAGTGTGTACCCCTCTGTATGGATGGGTTATGTCAGGGACAGTGTGTACCCCTCTGTATGGATGGGTTATGTCAGGGACAGTGTGTACCCCTCTGTATGGGTGGGTTATGTCAGGGACAGCGTGTACCCCTCTGTATGGGTGGGTTATGTCATAGGGCAGACAGATCGGAATGCAGTCATCCCTCCACCTCTAGCTCCAGCTCCACTCCTCTCATCCTCCTCTCACACAGACAGATGATTAATGAGCGGCAGATCACACAGGACTTTGCCCTCCAGTCTCCATGTTTCCTAGGACTGAGTCACACAGAGAAAGGCGGAGCCCAGTTTCAATAAAAACTTTATTTGTGTCCCTCCCAGTCCCGCCCCTATCTCTTCCCACCTTGGTGGTGGTGGTGAGTAGGGAGGGGACAGGTGCGGAGTGTAGGCAGGGAAGAAAAGGAACAGTCTGTGCTGGCAGCCTGAGTCCCCGCACATTCCTCGTCTCACATCACAGTCACAGCCGGCCGGGCGGATCGGAGGGGACAGCCTGTCTGCATATTGTACACCTAGGAGCACCTCCACCGGGGAGCACAGCTACTTACCGCCACAGCTACCTACCACCCGGATTCTGCTCTGAGATCAGGTGCTGGGCTTTACCAGTCCTTCCCATGGGGTCACCCCGAGGATCTGTCACCATGTACTACTGCTTCCTGGCACTGCTCCTGGTGAGTGCCGCAAGAAATCCTGCTATTCTCATCGGCATTATTATTATTATTATTATTATTATTGTTACTATGTGTTTGTTTACTTTCAGTTAGTGTAGCAAAAACAAATGTTTTTTTTTTTAGTGTAACATTTGGAAACTGCAACAGTTACTGTTATATTGTTCTAATTCTGGTGTTAAAGTGTGTGTGTATATATATATATATATATATATATATATATATATATATATATATATATTACATACCATTTATTTTTGCCTTTCTGGAATCAGCTTTCTATAGCTCCTGTGTGACGGAAGATTTAATTGGCCACTCCTCTATAAAGTTCGGTAGAAGGTCTTATCTGCAGCCTAGTGGCTGACCAGGGAAATCCGAACAGAAGAAAGACTCCTTTGTTCATAAATATAACCTGTGTCCTTCCCCGGAGTCCATCAGATCAGACGTGGCTTTAAACTTTCTTCGATAGTTGAGGAAAACCTTAGCTTAGACACCAGCTTTGTTGTGGTGATCTCTTGGCGTTTTTTTTAACACCGGTGATCTTTTAAGCTTGTTCCTAAAAGTTAAAGTATCTGGATTATGAGAGGCTGATTACAGAGGAGTCTTGGGGTGTCAGGCTACATTAGAGGAACACTGGTGTTAGGCTTTGAGGTTTATTGGGGTGATGGGCTACATGAGAGGTGTGTCAGGTTTTGAGGGGCATTTGGGTATCAGGCTACAGAGGGACACTG
The DNA here is from genome assembly GCA_037952925.1 of Lithobates clamitans. NCBI lineage: Eukaryota > Metazoa > Chordata > Amphibia > Anura > Ranidae > Lithobates > Lithobates clamitans. Next base: position 2,352,905 of record JBBGZY010000331.1, on the reverse strand, counting down.
GGGGATTGGGCTACGTGAGGGGGGTGTTGGGCTATGTGAAAGGGACGTTGGGGCATTGGGCTACGTAAGAGGGGCGTTGGGGTGTCGTGCTACAATTAGAAGTAAGCTGGACCCAGCAAATGTCAAAAAAAAAAAAAAAATCCCTGGAGTCCAGAATTTTATTATTAATAATAATATTATTATATCTAATCCACACTGGTTTAGAATAAAACTAAAATACTTTGGACTGAAATCCTATGTATACTAAAAGTGCCTCAATGTCCTCTGGTAGAGTTTGCAATGTTTCTTTTGGAGACTATCATGACTTTAATTTTCAAGTTCAAGAAATTTTAATTCTCCCTCTGTCTTATCTCACTAACTCTGCTGCTATCTTTATTGCCATTGATTTGTATGTGTTTGGTTTTCCTATTTTTTTTTTTTTTTTTCCTTCTTTAACATTCTGCTTAAAAATGTGTGAATCAGTACTACTTGGACCTTGAAGAAGGGGACATACCCCGAAAGCTTGTCCTGAAAAATTGTATGTTAGTGCAAATAAAAAAAGTATCACGGACAGTACTCAATTTTCTCTGTCACAATTGCACTAATACGGCTACAATCAAATCAAGTATTTTCAAGTACAAATGTGATCTTTTTTGTGCCTTGATTTGAGATAGAAGCGTGAGACATTTTTTATTACAGGCACTTACAGTATATAGCAGGGGTTTCCAAACTATGGCCCTCCAATTTTGCAGGAATTACAATTCCCATCATGCCCAGTCATGTATGTGAATGTCAGTTTTACAATGCCTCGTGGGACTTGTAGTTCCACAGCAGCTGGAGGAGTCGTAGTTTGGAGATCCTTGTTATATAGCATCGATAACATTCACATCAGTCACTGACCTCAAGGAGCTTGCGATCTAAGGTCCGTAATACACATACTAGGGACAATTTAGACAGGATCCAATTAATCTACCAGCATGTCTTTAGAGTGTGGGAAAAAAACGAGTACCCAGAGGAATCCCACACAGACACAGGGAGAACATGCAGTCTCCAGACAGGTTGTGCTGTAGTTGGGATTTGGACCAATGACCTTAGTGTTGCTAGGCGGAAGTGCTGACCCCTGATCCACTGTGTTGTTCCTACTGAATGGAAATTTTAACCCTAACTAATTTATGCATTAGGGTATTCATGCAGTGTTTTTGCTATGGGGCCTTTTTATTCTACTAACCAAATGATTGTTTACTTATGCTCGTCGGTTTATACTTGCAGATGTTCTCTCGATAGTTTCACTTTAATTAGGCCTTGTACAGGTAGTGGTGCCCTAGTGATCGCAGGTTTTATTATGCCAGTGCTGTAAACAATTCTGCTTTTATTCAGGTCTACAGTAATTATATTGCTACTAGAAATACAACCTAACTTCTGCTCACAGTACCACAGTGTTAGGCTGGCCATACATTATACAATTTTCTTGTACAATTTTCCTTTAGATTTACCAAAAGCATATGAGGTCAAACCTAAACCCTTTCAATTTGTATGCAATCAGGCAGGCCCTTGCACTACATAGTTGAAGGTAAATCTAAAGGAAATTGAATAAGAAAATTGTATAATGTGTGGCCAGCTTTAGGGAAGGTGTACATTCAAAACGCAATCACTGTACAAATGTATGGTTTCTGAAAAGCATACTAGTTGGATATTTACTTCTAAATACATTTTGTAAGGTGTATAAGGCCCCATTTACACTTAAGCATTTTAGGGCATTTTTTCTTTCTTTTCCATCATTTGTGCAAGTGTTTGTACATTTTTCAGGCTTGAGTGTTTATTAATTTGCAGCCAATGAAAAGCTAATTACTAAGCAAGGAAATATGTGGAAAAAAGCACATTGCATGTGATTTCAATTGTTCCCATAGAAGGCTATTGGGGCCAAAATCCACAACTCTGCCCCAAAAAAATGTGTGTGGGGTTTTTTTTTTTTTGTTTAATTTTTTAGGCCACACCACACTTGGATATAAACAAGCACCACATAATATAATGGTAATCTCAGTGTTGAGCATTGACGCACCTCTTATGGAGCTGCAAATCGTGCTTTAAATCGCTTGGGTGTGAATGGGCCTAAAATAAACACTATGAATTACCAAGAGGAAATCTTCAAAGGTTCTATTAGATCATTCAGGAGTTGTTGGTGATAAGAAAAATTGAATAATGGATGATACGTTCTGCACTGCTGTACATGGAAGTGTTTTTAGCATTAATAATATTTTTTTAATTTCTGTACCGAAAAGCACTGTCTAATTTTAAGGATTTGAATGGAGATAATATATATTATGTATTTATTTTTTGTTAAATCAATGCAACTTTGCAAATTCTGAGAAGTTTTGTGGTTAGTTAACCAGTAATAAATCAGAGGTAGCCCCCCTTGTTTAGGGGGTGATGCTCTTTGTATTTTTTTACCATTATGTTTGGACTTCGGGAGAGGGTAAGGTGCAGAAATTCTTGTGGTAGTTTTAGCTGGTACAATTAAGATTATGCAGCCAATAGAGTAGGTGTAATACATTTCTGGGCAGATTCCACTATGAATTGCTATAAGGCAGGGGTAGGCAACCTTAAAGAGGTGGAGATCTACCTGAACAACATGGGAGAAGTCAAAGGCACCAGGCACAGTGTCGCTTCCTCACACCAGTCTTAAACCTTTAATCGCCGTACTACCGTGTCACAATCGCATGCATTGCAATCATGGGTTTAAATCAAGTGGTGAGGAAGCAACATATCTCTTCCTAACCACCTGTCAAACACACTCAGATCGCTTTTTAGAGGAGCAGCAGTGCTTACTGCACTTGTGAACGAGCCTTAGTTGCATTTGGCAGCGGCACTCTTAGGGCTCGTTCACAAGTAAAGCCCTGCGGTTGAGTTGGGGTTTTACCACCTCAATCCCTACCCCCCTTTAGCTGCTGAGGCAGCAGCCAAAGGTGTACACATGCTGCAGCAGGAATTAAGTCACCTGTTGCTTTTGGTACATGCTACCGCCTGCCAATTGCGATCCATTCAAGTAAATGGGACAGGAGCCAGCACTACAGAGGAGGCATTGGCTTTTGTGGCTCTTGCTCCCTACTACAAGTAGTCCTTCTGCATTGCACTCAGTTTGATGCTGTGGGATGGTGGGTCAGCAAACCCAGACTGAGATTTACCAAGCACCTGTCCGTGATCTACTGGTAGATCGCAATCTACAGGTTGCTGATCCCTGCTATAAGGCCTCACAGGTGTGTAAAGAAAGCATTTTTTGTTTACAGATCTGAATGTAGACATATGTTTTAAGGGTCCTTTCACACTGGGGCAGTTTGCAGGCGCTATCGCGCTAATAATAGCGCCTGCATACCGACCTGAAAGTGCCGCTGCTTTGATTCCAGTGTGAAAGCCCCGAGGGCTTTTACACTGGAGCGGTGCGCTAGCAGGACGGTAAAAAAGGTCCTGCTAGCAGCATCTTCGGAGCGGTGAAGGAGCGGAGTGTTTACCGCTCCTGCCCATTAAAATCAATGGAACGGCGCGGCAATACCGCCGGCAAAGCGCCTCTGCAGAGGCGCTTTACGGTGGTTTTTAACCCTTTCTCGGCCGCTAGCGGGGGGTAAAACCGCCCCGCGAGCAGCTGAATACCGGCGGTAAAGCGCTGCTTACAATTGCGGCGCTTTACCGCCGCCCCCACCTCAGTGTGAAAGGGCCCTAAAGAGGACATGCACCCAGGTGCATAAATATGAACTGCATTCAGATCTGTAACTCAAAATAAGAAAAAATTGCATTGGAGGACATGCATTTTACATGCTTGTGAGTGTAAATGCATGTATACGCATACACATAGATGTAAATGTGCATTCTATTGAGTAGCGTGCAGTCAGAAATTCAGCTGGTTCTGTGTCAATGACTCAATGGGGTTGATTTACTAAAGGCAAATCCACTTTGCACTACAAGTGCACTTGGAATTGCAATCGCTTTAGATCTGAGGGGAAGATCTGAAATCAGGTGAAGCTCTGCTGATTTTATCATCTAATCATGTACAAGCAAAAATGCTGTTTAATTTTTCTTGCATGTCCCCCTCAGATCTACAGCGACTGCACTTCCAAGTGCACTTGTACTGCAAAGTGGATTTGCCTTTAGTAAATAAACCCCAAAGTGTTTGTAGTGTTACTTTAGCTTTGATAAAAGTTGTTAGCGACAGGACTTTTATTGGAAAATATTGTGTATGTCTCTTGCAGAAACTGCCTGTTAACGAGTTTGTAAATGTTTGTACAGTGAACCACGCATGCACATGTCCATGTACAGTCTTGGCTTTTCTTAGTGCTGGGATGAATGAGTTACATCTTACCAGGCCAGCCAATTTAGATGGCCAGAAACTGCCAAAGCTGGAAGAAGCGTAGGCAGTGATTGAAGCGCAGCCAGCGAAGGAGAGCGAGATTATCTCATTACCAGAAGAGGCAAATTAAGTAGATTTTAGTTTGCTTTAAGTCTTAAGCCGCATACACACGATCAGATTTTCTGATGGGAAATGTTCGATGACAGGCTGTTGGCGGTAAATCCGAATTGTGTATGCTCCATTGGACAATCGTTGCCGGACTTTCCGCCAACAAATGTTGGCTAGCAGGTTTTCAAATTTTCCGCGGACAAATGTGTGTTGCCGGATTTTCCGAGCGTGTGAACACAAGTCCATCGGACAAAAGTCCAAAGTACAAACACGCATGCTCGGAAGCAAGGACGAGTTGGAAGCGGTCAGTCTTGTAAACTAGCGTTCGTAATGGAGAATTAACATTCGTAACACTGCAAATTTGAAATCTCCAAATGCAGCGCACAATTCTTTTTCTTTAATTGGATAATAATGAAGCTGCTTTACTGGTGATACTGATGGAGTTATTGCAAACATATTTTCAAAGGCTTTTTTTTTTTTTTTTTTTATCTAGTGATATTTAATTTGGACAAGTTACGACAACACTATTATCCCGTAGTTTTTAAGATCAAAGATACAACTATGTTGGTGTCCCTTGTCGATTTTACATTGTAATTTTAAAAAGTAACTGCCTACTCCCAAAATGTCATTTGAAGTAAAACACATAGTCAAGTATTCTACACACGTTTTTTTTATTATTGTACATTAAAAAAGAAAACAAATAAAATTGGACATGCCATTTGCCAATATAACTTAACCAAAAAGTGCATTCTATGCATCCAAGAATATAGAAAATATACCAAATCAAATCATTATTCAACCAAAAAAATGTCAAAGCAATAACTCCAAGGCCAATAGCAAATAACATGTTCTCTCCTCCGATTCCACAACATGTCTGGTTGACGAACGGCCACTCAGAAACGAAATGAAAAGCGCGAATCAACACTCGCCAAACTTCTACTAACATGAAATTAGCAGAAGGAGCCCAAAGAGTGGCGCTAAAGAGCTGAAAAACCACGTAGTACGTCACTACGTTCTTAATTGTTGGCCAACAATTGTGTGGACATGTGTATGCAAGAGAAGTTGGGGCCAACGCCCTTCAGACAAAATTCCACGGCTTTGTTGGCGAACAATTCCGATCGTGTGTACGAGGCTTAAGGATTAGCAAGCGGGCAACTAGCATTTTCAGAAGCCTAGGCCGGCAATCGCAGCCAGCCTAGAATAAAATAGTAGCTTTGTTTATTGTACCATGGGGGCTAGCAGAGCAGGTTTGGTCTTGTAATCCCCTATGGCTAGAAGAAATGATTCAGCTGCTTACATGTTATGGCCAAATGTTTGTGGAGATCTATCACAGCTACACTTTAAGGCCAACAGTATTACCCATCCAGACTGAGTTTAGATGTTGTTGGTGAAGGGGACTGTTAGACAGTACAAAGACATATTGGAGAATTGTGGGCCAGCCTTGTGGCAACAGTTTAGGAAAAGCTGTCTTCTGGTTCTAGCTAGACTGTTCCCCTCTGGTATCATGAGTTTGGCGTTGGGAAAAGTCAGACGGCCTGCACTCAGCCCTCACCTCAATCCTATTGAACACCGATGGGACTCATTGGAAGTGTGATTGTAAGCCAAGTCTTCCCATTAAAAATCAGCACCTGATCTCACAACTAATAATTTTGGCTGAATAGACATAAATTGTGATAGACATACTTCCAGATTTTTTTGTAAAGCTTTTACAAGAGGCTGGTACCACTACAATGGAGTGGCTAACTGCATAATAATACCTGTGGTTTTGGACACGTATGTCCAACCAGCCCATATGGGTGTGATGGTCACAATCTTTAGTCCATATATTGTGTCGCTAACTTTTGTTTCAGAGCTTATATAATTGATTTCCAGGTGTTCTGTTTAGAAAGAAACCGATTATTATTGAGGGATTTTGTTTGCAATATTGCATACAAGTTTCAATACCTGTCGCACCATACTGTGTGCATCAGCATGTGTCTTTTAACTTGTGCTGTGATGTGCTAAGCCATGCTTTAATGCGTATTTGACATGGATTTCAATGCATTTCTTAAATACTTAAAAGACAAACAATTTTTTTTGACTGTATTCTATTAACATGTTGCTATATATATTTTTCATGCACCAATGTGCTATGGTGATGTTAACTGAACTCCTAGGACGTTGCCTTACCTTGTTCCTGTGCGAGGTAACTCGGCCTACTTAGCTGGTGTGAAGGAGGCCTTATGGCTAATGTGTGTTTGTTGTTATGGCTCGTAAATCACTAATGGTGTTCACTTTTAAACCTCTTTTATAAATGCCTCTTTTATCCTGTAAGTAACACAAACTGTGTTCATTGTTACGTGCAGCAGGTTCATACGTAAATATTCTTTAGGGCCCCTGAAGGTGCACATTCCTTTTTCTTCTGTATAGATGCCGCACCTGTTGTATGGAGAGCACATACAGTATCACTATGCTGTATGTAGAGTACATACAGTTCACCAGTATAACTAGTGCCAAGTAACTGATTACTGTCACATGCAGTGACCACAAACTTTTGTGTATTCATTGGTAAATATACAGTGAGTTCACTTTCTGTTTTTCTCACTCTTCAGCTTCACAAATTGATAGGGTAACTTGTGGCGTGAGGGGTTGTTTTTACGTGTTAAAAAAAAAAAAGTCTGCCTCCAGCAGTTTGGTAATTACAAAACTAATTATACAGACTTTGCTTGCTCCTTGCAGGAGAAAAGCTGCATTAAAAATGAGCCTAAAGTCACATTTTGTTTCTAAATGCTTTTAGGTGTGTTCAGGTGCATCCAGTGTTTGGGTGTTCATTTAATTGGATAAAATAGTAATTTATTCTGACTATTGAAATGAATGCTCAAGCTCTAAAGCGTTTAGACTCAGACATTTATTCTGCCAAAAAGCTTCTCTCCTGAACACGATTTTGGTGTGTTCAGATTTCTGCCTCTAAATGCCCCGCCTCCTAGTGTGTGTGTGTGTGTGTGTGTGTGTGTGTGTGTGTGTGTGTAATGGTCTGTGTGATTCTTTTTCAAGAATAAGGACTGCGGCTATATGTACAATGTATGTATTCCTGTCCAGACAGGAAGTTAGAGACATCCCCCTAACAGGTATACAGATAGCAATAAAAACCTGCTCTGTCCAAAAATGAAACAATGTTTTGGCTGGAGTTTGGCTTTTAAAGTATAACTAAAAGCAAAACTTTTTAAATTTTTTGCACAGAGTGGAGATGGATTGGATGGATAGTTGAGTATCATGGGAAATGTAGTTTCAAAACATCTGGGGTGCCGTCACTGGATTAGAACATCTGTCAGTTATTATTGCTGTCTGTGCCCCCTGTTTAAGCAGAGTCACCCTCTCTATTTGTCCTGTTTTTATGTTTATCATTGAAAGTAAAAGTTAAAGAAAATTACACACTTTTGGATTGCCTCCAGAAAAGTAATGGAGGGGAAATCTTCCAATAGGGACACTAGTCCTGGTGACCTGGGGGGTCCCCAGGGAATCCCCTTAATTTGCAGGGATTTCCCCTCACTTCCTATTTGGCTATGGGACAGGAAGTTAAGGGAAATCTCCACAATGAGACACAGATATCCAGGGCTTTTTTTCCTCAGAGTATAGGTGCAGGAACTCCCCCCGTCTGTGTCATCCCTTCTCTCTGCCCCCTACCCACCTCTGACCACCATCCCTTGATTCCACCCCCTACCACCTACCAGTACTGCATCTTTTTAGAAAATCCAGAACCAAGTATCATTTTTTGTGGTGCTAAATGATTTGTATGGAACATGTTAATGATAAAAAGAAAAGCAGTAAAATAAATCCCGTGCAGCCAGCAACAATAGAATCCCAGCAATAGATCTCCACACAACAATAGACTCCCCCAGCAACAATGGACTCCACCCCAACAACAATAGATTCCCTGCAGCAACAGTGAACCACCCACAACAAAATATCCACCCAAGCAACATTAGACCCCCCCCCCAGCAGCAACAATAGATCCTCCAGCAGCCAATAAAAATAGACCTCTCCCTCAACCGTAGATCCCTTCCAGCAACATAAGACCCCCCAGCAACAATAGATTCCCTATCAGCAACAATAGACCCTCACACCAAATCAGATCCCCACCAGTGTCAATAGATCCCCTGCAGCCAACATCAATAGACCCTCCAGCACACCCCACACTATTACATACATTCAGTGCTGGAGGTGCCAGAACTGCATTTCCCCGCGTTCCCGCTGAAAAAAAGCTCTGCGAATATCGAAATAAAATCTGACAGGTTATAACTTCCCCATGCTTTATCCAAAATGGGGAACAAAAAAATGTTTTGCCTACAGTTCTACTTTTTAAGAAGAAAATAATAAATGTGGACAAACCGTTAGCCTTCACATAGGAAAAAATAAATAAAACTATAGTCTTTTTGCTTATCCGTTCTCAGCCAGTCACACTGATTTACTAAAACTGTAGAGTGCAACATCTGGTTCAGCTCTGCATAGAAACCAATCGGCTTCCAGGTTTTAGCCCAGGTTCCCACTGATCTATAACTGTATAGATAAGGGGTCCATGTAGTGAACTTGGTGTTCACTTTAAGGTCATCAAAGAACAAGGGGGGCACTCTTTACACCTAGAGGAAAAGAGATTTCATCTCCAAATACGGAAAGGCTTCTTCAAATTAAGAGCTGTGAAAATGTGGAAGAGACTGCCTCCAGTGGTGGTTCTGGCCAGCTCAGTAGATTGCTTTAAGAAAGGTCTGGATTCTTTCCTAAATGTACACAATATAACTGGGTACTGACATTTATAGGTAAAGTTGATCGAGGGAAAATCCGGTTGCCTCTTGGGGGATCAGGAAGGAATTATTTCCCTGCTGTAGCAAATTGGATCATGCTTTGCTGGGTTTTTTTGCCTTCCTCTGGATCAACTGTGGGTATAGGTTTGTGTATATGGGATTGAATCCTATTTTTTTTATTTTTATTTTTTTTATGGTTGGATAGATGCACTTGTGGCTTTTTTTTTATTTTTATGTATCTATGATGTGAGTTTGCAAATGCAGTCCGACTTTGGGGGCGATTTGACAGACATCTGTTCCTGCATAGATGTCTATTCAAATCGCCCCCCCCCCCGAAGTTGCCAAAAGTAGTACAGGAACTACTTTTGGGAATCGGTAAGGTGCCGCATGGTGCTATTGCTGGCAATAGCCGCTGATTTGGCATGCGATTTGACATGTCAATGCCAATGTGACCGTGGGCTAATTGTCAAAGCTTAATTGAACAAGCTGAAGTTAGAATCTGGCTAGGCACAGCTGCGCCAGACTGAGTGTACCAGTTTTAGTAAATCTACCCCCATGTGTTGCATGTAAATTTGACCCACAGTTGAAAATGGTTTTTGGTTCTAGTCTTCGGCTCTTGTGTACTATGAAGTTCTCTCTTGCATAATAGCAACCGCCTGATAACAAAATGTAGATCAACTGTGACATATGATGCTTCCCACACCTCTATAGAATTTCAGGCAGTTCACACTATGCTTTGCAAACCGCTGCAGGTGTCAATATAAAGTGAATGACCCTCCCAAATCAGTTTGTGGAATCAGCTGGAATCGGATCATATGAGTCTGAACACCCATACGATCCAATTCCAGTGCTGTCAAAAAAAAAAAAAAAAGGGTCCTGCACGTTTTTGGTGCGAATTGAGCCATACATAATGCACCACATTTGTACAGGAATCCGGTGCGATTACAAAGTGTGCACCGGGCTAAAACCGAACTCTAGGAAAAAGGGGGAAAAAATGTGTACACGTAAGTTACCTCTGACTATCCTAGGTCTGGACCACTGCAGTTTTACTGTAGAAATCTAGTGTCACCGATGCCATATACTACTTCTGGCACTGCAGCTGAGAGCTCAGGCTTTCAGTGTGGTAATACTGTTTTTCACCCTCCTGTCCTCTCCTGTTAATTCACAAAATGCCTTGTACTCTGTTCACAGAATACAAGTTGTTCTGTGAATGGAGAAGGGGAGCATGAAGGACATAATCTTCCCTTGTCCATTCACTGAATACAAGGTGTTTTGTGAATTGACAACAGGAAAAGAAAGGAATGGTGAGCAACAGAATCTGTTGCCTGTACAAGAGCCTGGGATCTCAGCCGCAGTGTAAGAAGAAAAGAAATACTGTCTGTAGTATCTGGCATCATTGATGCTAAGATTTTTACAGCAAACGACAGTGATTCAGATCTAGAATAAGTCATTAGAGGTAATCTACTTTGTTTGTGGAATGCGACAAACTCAGTCCCAATGGACTCATCAAGCAGTCATTTTAACACTCGTGGTCCACTTGTTTCCATTGGAATCAGAATGCACTTCTGGGCAATATCCGACATCACAGGCTGTGCATTGTGAAGAGCAAAGTAAAATTTGTGGGTAGAGGTGCCACAACTTAGCTGTTTTTCTTTATAACAGCTTTGCTGATATTGGAGATTTCTCGAAAGTACAGGGGAATCTCTTCTAGCCAGGTCAGATGTGAGGAGCCACCTTTACAAATTAGAAGGGTTGGGACTTTACAATAAAGGCACTTTATGGTTAAAGACTTGCAATATAGAACTCGCCTTCTAATCCGATTGGATAGCAGGTTGGCACTCAAGCTGCAGCTCCTGTGAGCTAGCTATGATTAAGGCCGTAACGCGTAAATGTGGGCTGAGAGTGGTCAGTCACCACTCTCAGCTCCCCCCCCCCCCCCCTCGAGTGCTCACTGGGGCACCAGGCTGAAGAGGGGGCGGGCATAGCTGGCTTTGGCTCTAAGCCATGCGCTGAGAGCTGGGGTCAGCTGTCAATCGGGCAGCTGGGTGGATCCAAACAACATGGCTGGGATCCTTCCAGAGCCTGGAACGTCAGCTTTAGCCCGCTGTTGGCTGATTCTGGGTTAAAGGCAAGCACAAATAAGTATACTCCTGTGACCCACATGAGAAGTATAGCAAAAAATATCTTTGATCATACTTTTTAAAAATTGTAGCTTGCCCTTTTTAGACTCTTTTCTGTAAACGCCAGCATACTGGTTCATACTGTTAGTGACCTCATTGCATAAAGCTACAGAGCTTTGATGCGGATTAAAGGAGGCAAGATTTTTGAACCTGGTTTCTTAAGCCTACCCCTTCCTGCCATCATATTCAGGGGTCATGCCCTGCACATTAGTTTTCTGTTATTTTGCAATAAGGCAATAAATGGTAGGAGTGACACAAATGAGTGCTGAGCTGAGAAATGCAGAGGGAAGATTTTGTCCTAGGAACCCTAAAAAACTACATTCACACCTGCACTCCTGTGTTTTTTTTTTTTTTGTTTTGTTTTTTTTTCTGCAGGAGACAATCGCTGACTTATAAACCAGTTTAACTGCTTCCCAAAACACCATTTCGGCGTTTAGGTGTGATTCCTGTCTTAAAGCAGGTTTAGCTGCATTTACACTTGTTTAGCCAAATTTAGTCTCTAATCGGATCCTAGAAGCACAAAGTTCTATTTTTTTTTTCTAAACACAGCTGACCTGACCTACCTAAATGCTGAGCTTGAATGATGCCATTAAAAAATCATTATATGAATTTAGGAATGTTCTCTAAATGCATGTAACTACAGGTTTAACACTGCCATTTTGAGGCCTGAGGATCTACTGTACAAATTGTTTTTTGTCAAATGAACAAAGTTGTTAGGCAGAAACCTACTCTTATGAGGTGGCACTGTAGCAGAGAAATGCAGATGGAATTTAGTGTTTATTTTAGTGCTGGTTTTGGTGACAGAAGAAAGATAGCAATAGTCCCGGGCATCAAATTGTTGACACAACAGTCAAAAAAGCCATTTAGAAATAAAAACAGATTTTATCTGTGGTAAATTTCATAATAGTCAAAACTTATAAGCTATGAACATAAAGCAAGATGGATCATGTTTGAGATGGATAATAAATAACTGATGGCATAAAGACTGTTTGTGGAAAAAAAATATTATAATTGTTTTTACAGTCTTTGTTTTTTGTTTTTTTTTCTTTTTTAGCCATTGGTTGCAGCAGAAAAATCTTGTCACCACATAAAACTTCCCGTGCATCACTATATCCTTACAGGATCCTTGGTTGGCACTGGTGAGTTGTCTTAATAAACTGTCTTTTATCCATCCAATTGGATCTTTCAGAAATAAATGTAAAGTTTGCAATAATAAAATTGGGGGGGGGGGGGAGTATTTTGTGAATGATCTACTTGCCACAATTCCTAGATTCAGGTCACATGTTGTTTTTTGTTACAACAACCTTGGCTTGGGACATGTGTTTCTGCTCTTTAGTTGATGTCTAATTACTACTGATTACCAATGTTTACAGGCAGGTTACACAACCAGAGGACCAAGAGGTCCCCAGTTCCCAAATGTAGGTTTAGTTAGGTGCAAAAAGAGCCCTACATAAATGAGAACTGATGTGTATGTGGGATATATAGCCAGATACCATTTGCACACCACCTCAGAAATTCACAAAATGTGGCACCACTAGGAGCCCAAGATGGCAGCACCATTTAATCCAGGACTAAGAGGGAGTTAGAAGAATTTAGCCTGCATGTTGATAGGATCTGTTATTCTCTGAGCACTAACTGACAATGACAGGATTATGTACAAATCCTAGTTCAGTAGCCTCCTTGTATGTATTGCCATGCTACATCTAGGTTTTGATGTTTACTTTTAATTGTCCCTTTTTTTTTAAATTCTTTAATTTTGTTGTATTTACTTTACAAATGTATTGGTAACCCCATGCATTCTTTATTTTATTTCATAGTTGATCTGCATGAATGTTTGCACCCCGATGAGGCAGTTGCTGGAACAAGTAATTCTAATTTCACAATTGAGCATGTTGATTTCGCTTTTGCCTTATATGCCACAAAACGTGTTAAGATGCCTAATCATACAGTTTCACTTGGAATCATACTGCAGAATCAAAATTCAAAAAAGGAGAGGATTATTGCAGTGACACTAGTACCTGAAACAAATGTAAGTTTGTGTTTTTTTTTAATTTCTTTATGGCATTGTCTTTTTAATAAACCAAAAGAAAATCTGCACTTTTGACAATGCTGCTGAACACTATACATTTGATACCAGGCTAACATATAAACATTCAAAAAAAAAAATATATATATATAATATAATATAATATGCAGAAAAAATAAATGTGACAGGATAATAGTGCAAAACATGAATGCACATTGAATAGTTCAGATTAAATATGAAGGAACCTCCAAAACAAATTAAGTGAAAGTCCTAAAAAGCTTCCATGACGAGATTGGAAAAGAACCCAGGTACTTCCAATCTCATCACTGAATCTTTTTGGTATTTTCACTTATTTTAATTTGTTTTGGAGGTTCCTTCACGTTTAATCCGTGGACTGTTCATGGACTCTATGTAATGTGCATTCATCACTGTTTTGCACTATTATCCTGTCACGTTTACTTTTTCTGTGAATTTATTAAGCACATTTAAAGTTATTTGCGCTGCACTTTTTTGATTGTCTTTTTAATACTGGTCTGTGAAGGCACATTTAACGCTACGGGGATATATACATCCTGTTAAGAAAAATTAGACTACCTCAGCAATCCCAACTTGCTGATTGGACAGTGGAGGATAAGCAGCACACAGATGTCCACCCTTTGCTTGCTTTAATGCTGCTATTCCTACAAGTCCCATAAGTAGGATTAAAATGAATACATAGCTGTGTTGATGGCTATTTTGGTATACCTGGTTGAAGTTTAACTTTAAATTTTCTGTTTATTATTTACTTTAAATAATCTAAAGCTGGGTTCACGCTATTGCAAATTGGATGCGGGTTTCCCCGCATCCAATTCGCATATCAGGTGCCTGTGACCGGCTCCCAATGGAGCCAGTTCACACTGCTCCGGGATGGCTGCAGGGGAATTGCTCAGCAGTCCTATGCGTGTTCAGGTCCGAATTTAGCCAAAGATTCAGACCTGAAACGGTGAACAGGGACGCACTGGACCCCTGCTGTGAGCCACTCCACACGGAGATGTGAACCCAGCCTGAAGCTATTGCATCAGCTAATCCTTTTGAAGTTAAAAAGAGACACAAATGTAGAAAAGTAACATTTGTTTTGCTGATGAAAATCCTTAGTTACCAAGCAGCATATTTAACCCATTCTAAAAATCTAAGATATGGTGAACAAATTATTGCTAATACACTGGCGTTAAATAAAGTGCATAGATTTTTTTTTTTTTTTTTTTTCCTAAGCAGCAGTCGCTAGCCTCGAACTCTAAATAAATCTCTCCTATTTGTTCAAGCTCACATTTTGCTTATGCAGGAAAATTCAAGTTCTTTTGATGTGTGCGTTATTCTAACCTTACTTTTCATAATTTTTTTTAAACTGGTTTACTTGGAAGAACTGGATAAGAGGTTCATGAATAAAAGTGTATGATTCATGACCCTGTCAAAGCGTAGTATATTTATAGAACTTTACGGCCTATATCAAAGGGCTTTTGTTCTCTTGTATGGGTTTTACATTCCCGTACAAGTCTTGGGGGAATGCAAAACTGGCTTGAAGCGGGTCAAATGCACCTATAAATGAATTTTTGAATGGGCTCAGAAGTGCTTCAAACTGATGCTATTGACACAAGCCCAAACCCTATCACTCTAACCATACACAAGATATTAAGAATAATTTAAGAGTGCCTGCATCTGATTGGATGTAGTTGCTGTTTTGGCCAAGATGCTTCCGCTTGAATTTTTCCAAGTTGGGTGGTGCCGATAGAGCCACCCATGGAATGAATTTAGGACCATTCAGCAGGAACAAAATTTGATCCCAAGTATGGCCGGTTTAATCAAAAGCTTTCTTGACATCATATTAAGACTGGCTGGTCTCCTTTTTGTGTTTTGTATTTTCACTAAATATGCATGTTTCTTTTTGGATTTCGCTAAATATTTGTTTCCTTTTTATTATCTTATTGTTTTTTAGGCTGAGAAAGCAAGATATACCAGAGAATTGCTAAGACGTACAAAAAGGAGATGGAGTCCTTTGCCCATCATACATAATGAGAACTACCGAGGGAAATTTCCATGTTATCTTGAACGGGTAGGGCTCATATCCGAATCTATATTTCTCTCTATTTTTGGCTTCCGAATTTGGTTTACCAGCAAGCTTTTTCAGTGTTACAAAAGGTATCTGATGAGGCTCAGTAAGTCAGTTTTTGGTTTTAAACAACTTTTCAGTTATTGGTGAAAGTCTTATAGCTGCCACCACATACGCTGTCTCAGAAGGCTTCTGGCTTGTGATGTATGGGTTTATTTTTTCCTTCTTCTTTTTTTTTTTTTTTTTTTTTTTTTTTTTCACTGTCAATGGTGCAAATATTCTGTGAGCAATGAAGATATCATAATGCTGCTAATTTGATACTTGCTGCTTTTCACATTTTTGTGAATTTTTTTGTCAGCATAATAATGATTTTTCTCAAATGAAAAAATATTTTCCCAGGAATATACACACATAGCCAAAAATATTGTGCACACCTGATCAGCATATCAAATATGAGCTTGTTGAACATTCTAGGCTTGTGGTCATTGATATTGGGTTGACCCCTACCTTCCTTTCCATTGCAACCAGGACTGTCCCTAATGTAATCTGACTTTCCACAAGGTTTTGAAACGTATTTGTGGTCATTAAGTCAAAAGAACATGTTGGAGGAAACTACACGGCTCATAATTAGCATTCCAGTTTATCTGAAAGGTGTTGAGTAAGATTGTGGTCAGGTCAGGACTTTCTGCTGGCCATACAAGTGCGTCAACACATCATGTTGTCATGGACCTGTCTTTTTGCCCAGGGGCACAGTCATGCAAGAATTGAAAAAGTCTTTCCTGGAATGTTGTCCCAAGTTGGAAGCTCTCAGTCCGGAATGTATTTATATGCTGTAGCTTTACCACACTGTTTCTTGGAAAACCCAGAAATATAGAAGGGTATCTTCATTTTGGCCACATAGGATGGATGGTCTGACGTCCACAAACTCTGACCATATGGTGTAAGGCACTACCGCAATTAGAGAGATCTTCTTGTTTGAAGCATACTTGCATATTGCAAAGATTCACTTCTTGAGTGAGAACTTTACATAAAGTTAAATGTGTGGGGTAAGAGGAAGGCTCCAACAGGAGGATGATGTATGCAGCAACCTTATTCCTGTACAATTATAATAGAAAACAAAATTGGACCTTTTTATATTCTTTGTATTTTCCTCCACAGGTCCAGTCTGACACTCAGGTGCTATATGATATTATTTACACTATTTCGGGACCAGGAGTGGATCAGCCACCAGTGGGTTTGTTTCAGATTGATCCAAAAACTGGAGACTTGTACATCAATGGCCTAGTGGATCGGGAACAATACCCTTCTTTTCCGGTATGCAGTTTTCCTTTTTTCCTTAGTTTTACAGAATAACTCTATCAACTCTATCAACACCTACTGGCAATTTTTGTCTACATTCTGTTCCATTGAATGTTTGTGCTTCTGTTATTTGAAAGCTCAACTTCCGCCCATACCCCTTCTTCTTTTTTTTTTTTTTTTTTTTTTTTTTTATTGCATTTTAGATAGAACAAGGAGGGTTATATTGCCCCTCTTTATCCTTATTGAGGAATTACCACCAACCCCCCCCCCCAAACCACACACACACACACACACACACACGCATGCCATTGCATAAAAAAACATTTTTTTCTTAGTTCCTGTCTTCCTGGCCTAGTGACATCTACAGCTGGCCTCCCCTATTTCTTATCACAAGGACAAATCTCTTCAAAGGGTTTACAGAGAAACAAAAACCTGACTGGTATTGTGAAGCGATTTACCCAGTTTGCTGATCTCCTTTTTAAGAAAACGAGTCCCCTGACTAGACTAAGTTGTGATTTAGACCAGTCCTCTGAACAGGGAGGGGATCCCAGTGTTGTGCTGGAAGCCTTCACTTCCTGTACTGTAGACACAACAGGAAGTAAGAGGCAATCTGTCTAAAACAAGGCATATAATCTTTGTGACAGCTGGAACAAGAACAGAGGAAAAATGGGGACCCTTGTTATAGGTACACTTGTTATGGTGACGACTCAAGTTTAGTATCTTCCTTCACTTTCAGTCCCAGTAACAATGGTCATCAGCACAAATAGAGGGTGACTATTCCTAGCAGGGACAATAACAACCTGGTGGAGGTTTCAAACCCCTACCTCCTTCACCACCACTCAAAAAAAAAAAAAAAAAAAAAAAAACTTTGTGTTGGCTTTAACTGTTTGTTTTTTGTTTTTGTTTTTCTCTAGTGACTTGCATAAATGTGTGCTTATCTTATAAAGTTATCCGTTTTTTGTGTAAAGGCTTTTGTAAGGCATTATAACAACTCCTACTTTTATCTTGCATTCAGCTAACAGTTTATGCAACGTCAGTAGATGGATATTCACCAGAGTCTCCTCTGACGCTACCAGTTGTCATAGAAGATGACAATGATAATGCCCCAGTGTTTACTGAAGCCGTGTTTTGTGCTGAAGTGTTGGAGCACAGTAAAGCTGGTAAGCAACTTTCAGTAGCCATTATATTTTTAACATGTATAAGAGAAAAATATTGTCTTCATACTTTCTTTTTGACATTTTGTCATACATGAGGCTCTGTGTACTCAAATGTCTTCATTTGCACCCACATCTAAAGACTCATAACTGCTTTTTAATCTTGATGGCACAAGATTAGTCTCTATTAACTAAAAGCAATATTTTGCATCAAGATTGCAATTTAATGGGAATGCCTGGATAGTCTATCCCTAAACTTAAACCCTCTATTGAAGGGTTGCTTTAGTGTGGCAGTAATCACGTTCAGTGTTGGTAAAGAAAAGTCTTGACCTTGTTTACCTGAGGTCATCTTTTATATTAACTTGGTTTAGTCTGATTTTTACCTTTTTCTTATACAACATAAATGGTAATCTTTAGAATAGCTAGAACCATTTTAGTTAAACTATCTTTAATGATTATTGGGACTACAAGTCCATATTATTACCACTCATGTTAACATATCTTATGCTGCCACCAAATGTACTTATGTATACTAATAGTTGAAACGCAATAAACAAATTTGACAAAAGTCTTGGGTGATTCTGGTTTCAAGTGTGTGTGTGTGTGTGTGTGTGTGTGTGTGTGGTTTTGTTTTGTTTTTGTTTTTTACATCTTTATTTTTATATTAGGTTAAGTGTGAAAGCAGGTTGAGAGCAAATGCATAATTTTAGAGGTAACACCTAAGGGTTAGGTTAAATATATGTAAATATGAAGGCTACCATTCCCGTCATCCTTCAGAAAATGCTAATTGCCTGACTCTGCTTTGAGTCACTGACCCAGAAGTGTGTAGCAGGTGAATGCTGTATCCTGATTTGCTTAATACTTCCATGTCTGTGGCTTAGAAAGTTTTGACTCTTTGGTGCAGCATGACTGCTAGGAAACTAGGTTTTTAGAAAGAGGCCGCAATGGCACCTTGAATATCTGTCAATAGAAGTATACTTTAATGTGGGTAGCATGTCTACTCTCATCTCTGTAAAAACGAATCCCAGGAACCCAAAATGTAAAATAGTGGCACATGCCTTTTTCTCACTGGGGAAACTTTCCCTCCTTTAATGGTGCCTAATCCTACAATGGCTCCTATACTCTACAGTAACTTGTCCACTTCTGCTTTAGTGTAGTGTTGTTGGGGTGCGTGTTTGTGTGTGGCTTTTATGAACGTATTTTATGAAGTCTAGTTTTCATCTGAGCTGTTCGTATTTTTCCAATTTGATCAATTTTTATTGTGGTTTGCTTTTTATTTGAAGGTACTATTGTGGGAAGAGTAAACGCCTCAGACAGAGATGAGCCAAAAACTCGACACACCCTGCTAAGATACTATCTTCTTAGACAAATTCCTCCATCACCACTCCTTTTTGCTGTGAATGCAGAATATGGCATAGTTACCACATTATCAAACAACCTTGATAGAGAGGTAATGTGTGTGTATTTGTTTTTGTTTTTTTTGCCCATATTTTAAGGGCAGATAGGTTGGGCCAAAATTCTGACTAATTCCAGCAGGCCTACTAAATCTTCTATGTTTGCCATATAGACTTCTGCAAATCCAATAGGAATGTATCCCAGACCATACTGGGAAATTTTGCATTTTTATTCTTCCATTTAATGGAGAATCCAGGTTTATGGTACTCCGAATGAATGTGCCTTGCGCAAAATCATTGCATTTTACACTACTAAGGCTGATTATGCCTATTTACAGGAATATAAAGAACCCAAATCTTAGTTTGTATTAAAATATTTCTAAACCTTAATAGTGTGTCCACCGCTACATGATAGTGCACACTATCGCCCACTGATTTACATTGAGCATTTTTTAATTATTAAAGAATCCAGCCTCCCCACGATAATTTAAGTCAGCAGCTACAAATACTGCAGCTGCTGGCTTTTAATATATGGACACTTACCTGTCTTTCCCCCCTCCCCCACTGAAAGGTGCCAAATGTGGCACCAGAGGGGGGAGGAAACAGGTGAGCGGAAGTTCCACTTTAGAGTGTAACTCCGCTTTAAGTTTTTTTCCTCTTGTAATGTGGCGGTCACATAATTTTTTTTTTTTTTTTCCCCTTTATCCTGCAGTGCAGCCTGGGTTGGAGGCGGGGGCAAAGCTGGAGCTGGTCACATGTCTTTTGACATCACCTCAGCTTTTTTTTTAAGCCATTCCCCAGGCAGTACAAGTGAATTAGAACTGTCAGCCAAGGATTTGATTTGTCCCATTGGTGCTGGATTAGTTCCTTGACTGACAACTGCTTTACACACTCTTTCTTTGGGTGTCACTGTGCTATGCACAGGACAGCATACAGGCTTGAACAGCTCAAATGCTGTAATGTTCTGTTAAGTCTTATCAGTGGCTAGTGAGCCAGTATGGCACTTGAACCTCCAACTCACATTACAGAGCAAGACACAAGATTAACAGCAGTGCGCTGTACAAGCCTGAGCACAATGACAGCCAAGGAAAGAAATTGTGTATAGCAAAGTGCAGCTGTCATTTTAAGAATTTGCTCTAACCACAAATACCTTTTTGGGTAGATCAGATTCTTGACTGACTCTTCCAATACACTTTGCACAGCCTGAGGGGGAGGGCTTGGAAAAGCTGAGTTGTTACTGGACACGAGACGTGCTGGGCTTAGTCCTACCCCCATTCCAGGCCATTACAGGGATTTCCATCACCGTAAGCCATGTGTGTGAACATGGGCTCCCTACTCCTAACTCCTTGCATCATCTTTTACAAACTATGATAAAATAACCTATGGGAACTCTATTTCTTGCCAAATTTGTAACTCTGTGCTGAACCTCCCAGTCTGAGTGTCACTACAGGGGGGCTGTAGGAGGCTGATATAAAGACAAATTCAAGTACCATTTTAATTTGTAGCTCCATTTTAAAATGTAATGACTATATAATTGCATCAATTTACATTACTGTATATGCCTGGAGTTCATATTTAGGGCGCAGTCATGTACAAAATGTTTTAATAATTTTTTTTACTCGAGCTCCGTGTTAAGGGTTACAATGGCAATTAATGGACAACAGACACAAATGAACAAATATTTTAATCAAACACTGTTCTATTAATTTTGACAGTTCTGTAAACTTTAGCATGTGCTTATCTTTGCAGACATTGGACCACTACACTCTTATACTTGAAGTGCGTGATATGGGTGGCAGCATAGGTTGTTTGTCTTCCACTGGCACCATGTCTATAACGGTCATTGATGTGAATGATTTTTCACCAATCTTCTCACAGTCATCTGTAAGTATGCATTCCATCCTTTAAACTCATTAACAATTGTACTGGTCAGGATGTATTTCATTAGATGCAAATAAATTATGCTTCCAAGCAAGAATCCATGCTAGCAGACATCTTGGGTTTTTTTTTTTTTTTTGTGGGCTAGAGGTTTCTTTGTATGGCCTTGCTTTAAAGAGCATTTAAATCTTTATAATTATCTATCTGTGTAATGAATCTTTCTTCAATTTTTTTAGTATCAGACTGAAGTGAATGAAAATGAATATGGAATGGTCATACTGAGAATCCCTGTAACAGACAATGACTTGCGCAATACTTCAAACTGGAAAGCGGTGTATACAATCACACAAGGAAACGAGAAGCGCTTTTTCAATATCACTACTGATCCACAGACAAATGAAGGACTGCTTTCGGTTGTAAAGGTAAGTGCAGGAAATGTGGCTTTTCCTTTTTTTTTTTTTTTTTTTTTTTTTTTTTTTTTTTTTTTTTTTTTTTTTGCTCCTGCATGCTCGCTTTGGATTTGCCATTCCTAAAGGGAATCTGTCACTTGAGAGGTAGTTTAACAGCATTTTGAAACAATGTGGAAAATCCTCTCTACTTTCTAAATAGATGCTGCCAATAAAGCCCAATACCAGCCAAAATGTTCTTCTTTTCAAGGAAGAATACATTTTTATATTGTCAGGACAGGAAGTGATGGACAATCATCACAAGGATGCAAATAAAAACATCAATTTTTTTTCTTTTTGTGCTATCAGGATATCTTTGTCCTGGTGATCTCTACACTTGCCGTTTCTTATACAGGTGTCACAGGCAGCTGAAGTGAGGGAAATTCTTCCCAACATGAGCATAAATAAAGCCTGAGAAAAAATCGGCTACATACAGTATACAAGTATTCAGAAGAAAAGGTAGCCGGCAACTTCAGATTCCAGTAAAATGAATAATCTTTATTGCTACATATAGGTGGATAAAAACAGCTTGCATGTTTCGGCACAAAGCCTTGATCACAGCAAGATTATTCATTTTACTGGATTCTGGAATTTCCGGCTACCTTTTTCTTCGGAATACTTGTTACAACAGATGTCGATCCTTTAAGCCTGTGCACCCAGCGGAAAGGCTCCACTTCAGATTTGTCGGGAGTCTCCTTTGTTGAGAGCGCTGCTCTTGTGTGTCGTTTGCCTACATACAGTATACAGTGCTTTGTTCTGGTAGTGCTAAAGGGACTTCTGCCCCATTCCTGGAACAAAATTGAGTGCTGCTTAGCCATTCACAAGAAGCTCTGTATTTATTTATATATTTTTATGAATGCATATAAGACTTCCAATGATTGGCTGAGGTGCTGGAAATTGTCTGTTTGGACCAGCTTTAAATAAAACCCGAAGTTAGGCTTAAAAAAAAAATGCGCACTACTGTTTCTTGACCTTGCTATGGGTGCAAACAACAAATGTTCACATATGGTATCAGTGAACGAAAAATGCCACATATCCATACTCTGAAAATCACAAGGTATAATTTAGCTGGATATACTAAGCAGTTGTGACAGGAGACATTTTACTTACAGATGCCTAAATTGCAAAACTGTGTTCAGAAAGATTTTCCTCAAAGTGGTTGTACACCCTGTACAACCACTTTTACCTACAGGTAAGCCTATATTAAGGCTTGCCTGTAGGTGCTGGAAATATCTACTAAACTTCCACAGTTTAGGAGATATTTACAATAAAGCAGTGCGCCGAGGTCTACGGTGCATGCTCACTTTAGAAAGGGCACGATCTGCCCTTTCTAAAGGGGTCATGCTGTGACTGGCAGCTCCTGTGTGAGTGATGTCACGTGACTTCGGCCAGTTACAGGACCGGAGTTCGCGGCCCCGGAAGGAAGAGGGGTGAAGATGGACGCTCGCTGCTAGTGTGGGGACAGCGGTGACATTGCAGGCTTCGGTTTAAGGTAAGTGACACATAATGGGCTACTATGCAATGCATAGTAGCCCATTATGCTTTACCTTTGCAGGGAAATAAAGAGGAAGTAAAACTGATCAGGGTTAACTTCCTCTTTAAGGCATTAATGTGTTAAAAGCCTAGTGCAGCTGAATAAATATTTTCAATCTGTGTGGTTTATATTAAAGACCAGCTTTTTTTTAACTATATGCCAAACGTAATGG
The DNA here is from genome assembly GCA_037952925.1 of Lithobates clamitans. Taxonomy (NCBI): domain Eukaryota; kingdom Metazoa; phylum Chordata; class Amphibia; order Anura; family Ranidae; genus Lithobates; species Lithobates clamitans. The sequence continues at coordinate 2,329,532 of JBBGZY010000331.1, read as the reverse complement.
TTTTTAAAAATGTTTGTATATATGCGCTTTTAGGGAATAAACTATGAAGAAGACAAAAGCTTTCTACTACAAGTTGCAGTGGCTAATGAAGTAAGCCTAATAACACCATCTGGGACAAAAAGCAGCGGTGGTGTTACAGTTCCAGTCACAGTCATTGTTAAAGACGTCGATGAAGGTCCTGAATGTCAGCCAAAAATTAAAGAAGTATTTGTTCAAGAAAATCAGACAATTGGTACTCTAGTTACAGAATATACAGCAATTGATCCTGAAACTAAAAGTTCTACTGGCATACGGTATGTGAATTCAAATTATTATCATTATGGATTTATATCGCACCAATAGTTTGTGCAGTGCTTTACAACATGAGGGCAGACACTAGGCACAATACAATTCAGAAGGAATCAATGACTTTATACGCTAGCTAACTTGGGCAAAATTCCTTTTCTGCTCCACTTGGTCGCTGGATGTGAAATGCCCAGTAATAAAGCAGGCCACAGAAGCATCAAAATTGCTGAACCGGCCAAATTTCAATCCATCTATGGGCAGGCTGGTTGTACTGTAGTTGATCTGTTCCTCAAATTTTAGTACAACCAGCCTGTTGGAGGTTTTTTTTTTTTTTTTCTGTTCAATCATGGATGGTTAGAAAGCCCTGAGCAGTATGTAAGCTCTAAATTGTGTCTTGAAGATTAAACAGGGCTTTCTTTCTTTGCTCCTGGTAGGGGAGGGAGTGGAAGAAAGTAGCATGGAAGCGCAACAGTTAAGTGAGCTGCCCAGGATAGGTGCAGGGAACGGTGTTTGGTTTTCAATGGACTAACATATCTAAATCTTCCCCACAGGTACCAGAAGTTGTCAGATCCACTAGGTTGGGTCAACGTGGCTGATAATGGTCGAATTACTACTGCCCAATATATGGACTATGAATCCAAAGATGTTCCAAATCACAAGTATAATGTAACCTTTTTGGCAACTGATGCATGTAAGGCTTTCAATTGTTTAGTTTATTTATTTCAGTTACTTATATAGCGCCATCAATTTACGCAGCGCTTTACATATACATTGTCCATTCACATCAGTCCCTACCGTCAAGGAGCTTACAATCTAAGGTCCCTAACTCACATTCATACATACTAGGGACAATTTAGACAGGATCCAATTAACCTACCAGCATGTCTTTTTGGCATGTGGGAGGAAACCGGAGTACCCGGAGGAAACCCACGCAGGCACAGGGAGAACATGCAAACTCCAGGCAGGTAGTGTCGTGGTTGGGATTCGAACCAGCGACCCTTACTGCTAGGCGAAAGTGCTATCCACTACACCACTGTGCTGCTGTTATGTTGCATGTGAAGTGGGCATGTGTTGGGGTTTTTTTTTCTTCATTTTATAAACTGTCAATACATTGTATTAAAGGCCTCAGTCATGAAAAAAGTCTATACTTCATGACATGACCCAGAGTGGCCTGGCCTAAATGGTGCAGAGTGAGTTTCAATCGGGTGCTGTGGGTTGCAGCGCTAACAATTGACTGTAAAAGCAAATCTTTATTTTGCTTATGCAGAATAAAGCAATGGGTTCACTTTAATGCCCCCTGCCCAGAAACGTACTCCTTTTTCCTTTGTGCTCCCAACAACCAGTGCTGTCACATGCAGGCAGGGAAGAGTCCTTGGCCGTATGTGAGCTCCACATATAGCAACTTAAAGCTTAAACTGGGCTGCATTTACTTGCTTCCAGCAGCTGCATGGAGTGTAGGGAGGCAAAGGAAAAGTATGTATGTAGTGAAGGGAGGGAAATTAAAGAACTCTAACATTTTTGAATTAACCGTATTGATTATGACCATATGTTGGTGCCATTCAGGTAAAGATAATTTACCGGTAATTTCACATTTTTATTTCAAGTGTCTGTGTATACCAGTACTAAAATAACCCTCATTTGAAATTTGTAGTAACCATGGTTGAGTGAAGTGTTATGATGCAGAAACAACTTCTGACTTTCCTTAATTTGAATCCAAGTTTGGATCCACAAAGAAACCCACATTTAGAAAACCAAATACAAGCAGATTGTGATTTTTAGTTGCACCCATGCAACCTGTAAAGCAATGTGTTGGTTCCCTGCAGCTCCCAAAGCCAAGAACAAGTGTAAATCATGTAGCCCCTCTAAAGTGTCCTTCACTCTAAAGCATCCTCCTTTTTTTTTTTTTTTTTTTTTTTACAGTCCAACTGAAGTCAGAAGTACTGTAGACATGCAGGCAGACCAAAATTGTACTAACCACCTATTTTTGTAGTCTTCCTCTACCTTTCTATAACAAGAGTTGTGCAAGGTGTTCAAATATGACTGTGCAGTTTAATAACTGCCAGAGTTACACACAGTAATAAGAACTCAGTATTAGAGCTGGTCTGGAACACCCCCTCTCTTCTGCAATTCTTGTCTGCGTGAAGGTGTGCTTGATACGCAGCTATGCCAGCACCAGGGAGAAAATAGAAGCAACATTTGACAAAAAGGGTATTTTAAGGTGTTTCAAAGCAAACATCAGTCATAGCATGTAATCGTCTCCAGAAAAAATACACCTAAATGAATTTTAATGCACACAAACCTAATACCTAATTTTTTGGTAATTTATACAAGCGGCTGTAAATGGATACCAAAAATGTCAATATTTTAAATTGCACACGCCTGTGAAATAACAGCAAACTACAGTTCCTATAATTGTCCATAGGTGATGCTTTATAAGTGTTTTGTTTTTTTTTTTGTACAGGTTTTTCAGTTTAGCGTTTAATTTGAGCTATGTGCTTACATGCTTGTTTGCATTTGTGTGCAAGCACGGAGTGACTGGTACTTTTTAAGACATCAGGGGTCTATTAGATCCCTTTATAACTCCCCTTTAAAGCAACTGATCAAACACAGATAGTGACTGAAACAGGAAGTGACAAAATCTCTTCGCTTCAGACTTCATTCCTTACAGGGGAGATGGGGAAACTAATGTTCATCTCTTCTAGGGGCAGCTGGTCTGACCAAGGCTTCTCAGTGAAACAAGGGAGCCCAGGAATGGCAGCAGGAGGGGGCCCCTTCTGATCTCTGTTAAAGGATCAGGTGGCTGTAGAGCCACTGGGATCACTCTTACAGGAAAGCTGTTTGCTGGCTCCAAAAAAAAGGATCATTTATTTATTTATTTTTTCCGTTTGCTGCCCAGAGTTTATATTCATTTACTGGGCAAAACCTTTGTTTTAACACTTACCTTGACGCTACAAAAGAACAAAACTATACACTTAACACTTGGGGCATATTTATGGAGAAGTGAAAATGACTTACACCAAACATGCACTGGTGGTGAATTATTCATTGTCCTTTAAAACACACACACACACACACACACCTGAAAGACTAAAGCCCTTTTCACAAGAAGGATCCGATAAGATGTCTGCGTTTTTCAGGCGGACCTGGTCAGATGGTCTATTCACCTCTGAACTGGCGGATGTAAACGGATTTGTGTCCCTTTTACACCTGCCTACCTCTGGTCTGATATGGGAAAAAGAAGGGAATCCATTGTCCTCTCTCTAGGTAATTGGGTGTAAACGGACAGCGGTGTCTGTTTACTCCCGACCTCCCATAGAACAGTGCTGCTCTGTCTGTGTCTGCTGTGCAGAAACTGAGCAAACATGGATGGCTCGTGAAAGGGGCCTTATGTTTTATAAATATGCATTTTAATTTTGAATTTGAAAGCAGCGTTTTTGTTTGTATTTTAAACAGTTATTTTTCAAACAAACTGAATTATTCAATGAGATGTTGACATGTCTCTGTGTGTGTGTGTTTTACTGTGTGTATATATAATTTAATATAAAGCTTTCTCCCACTTTTATTAACCAGCTGGAAAGACTGGCACCTGCACTGTTGTGATAAACCTTACGGATCTTGATGAATATGGAGCGCAGTTTTCTAGAATCAGTGGCAGTGTTTGTACAAATGGTAGAACATCTGACCGTTTTGAAGTAGTTGACAAGGATGGAAGTGTTGTCAAATTTCCATACAGATTTCAACTCGATAGCAGCGTAGACGCAAGGGTACAGAATCAGTGGCGCATTACCCAAGAAAATGGTATGTGAATAATTTGAATGTGTACCGTAAGTAAAACCTGTATTCAGCTTTTCCTTCGATGAATGGAGACTCCTGCTGACCTAATTACTGGTGATCTGCTTCCCATTACTGCACATCTGCCCCTCTCCCAAATCCTAAACTTTCTTGCTTGGAGATAGCACTAAGCACAGCCAGGTTAGGGAGAAGCAGATGAGACATATCGTACAAAATGAGGTAGCTGCGGTGTCTGAAGGAGGGCTTTAACATTTTGACCTGAATATATAATTTTTTTTTTTCTATATTGCTTAAAGATTTAGGCACCTTTTCTCCCTGTTGGTATAACTAATCTGCAGCACACCGAAAGAGCAAATGCAATTTAAAAATTTGAGCAAAATCCCTATGTTGCTAGGGATTACATATCCAGCAAATGTAAGGAAGTAGGGGAGAGCTCAGTGTGTCCTTCACCATAAATTTACATGAATTATCGGGGTTGACTTACTAAAATGGTAAAGGCTGTTCACAATGCAAAGTGAATGATCACCTAACTTGGTATTATTGTGAATTTATCTTTACTTCAATCCATCCAATGAAGTGAAAGCAAAAATACTGGTTGGCTGCATGCCCTGTGTTCAATTGGCATTTTACTTGGTCATGATATACATACTGAAACATGGTACCTATTTAAACTGTGCTTGTGACAGGACTTCTCAGAAATGTTTAACTGTATTGAAAATCATTTTGCTTGGGTCACTGCTGAGCACTCTCTAGATTATTTTCCTAACTGAATGGACACTGAAAATGTTCTTTTTATTTTGTGTATTCATTTTTCTCAAGCATTAAAGGAAAAAAAATGTCTTGTTCTACTACAGATAACACTGTTAGAATTGAAAATGCTGGTAATGATGTTGGAACATATGTTGTGCCGGTAAAGATAACTGATCATTTGGGTCGTGCCACAACCGAGAATATGGGGATTTCAGTGTGTAACTGTCCTGATGGTCAGAACTGCGTTTCACCACGTACTGGCTCATCTACTGCGCTTGGAGGACTGGCAATTCTTGTAATGGTTCTGTCAGCACTACTGCTTGCTTTACTTCTCTGTAAGTATGTTTATTCTTCTAATGTATCTCCTATTATGAAAATACTAGGGTTTTATGAAAGCTAGTATTCTGGTATGTGGTGCATCAAGCCATATTTAAAATGTGTTACATGAGAATGACCACCAAATATATTTATTTATTTTTTTCATTTTTTGGTGCTTGTCATTCCTTTTTGGAATATTAGATTGCTTATGTCAGCTTATAGGTGAATTTTTGTTTTTAATGTGTACTAGGAAATGAGCATAGACTGTTCACTGGCTGGGACCTGCTGTGCTGTGTAGTCACTGTAGCACTGTGTGCGCTGTATTTTCCCTTATCCAGAGAAAGAAGGATCAGGATCCGGTTCTGTTCCCATGGCTGGAAAATCCACTTGTACTATAACAAGCATGGCTTATTATTGAGCCATTTATAGCCATCTTTGCCTATTCTCCCTATCGATCCTGCATTGACCTATTGTGTTCAAGTTTAGTATGCCAAAGTTTGTCAAACCAAAACAGTTTTTCCTATTTTTGCATGAGTAGGGAAAGGCTAAAACCCATATCTGGTTTTTACAGATGGAGAGATTTACACTAATGTCCAATCTCTGTCTTATAAAATGTTCTCAGCAGGACTGAAATGTAACACTGCTGTAAGCCAAGTTTGACTACTACTTTCAGCCTCTGGTGCTGCTCCTACTGCCAAGCTCATTCCCATTCCCAAGAAACAAATTGACAAAAGGAGTAATGGCTGCAAATGCATCCCTGTCAATGTCCCTTGCCTTTGATTATTTTCCAACAGTAACAATGAAACAAAATAGATTTTCTTCAGTTGAGTAGGGAAAGGCTAGAACCCCTGACAGACTATAGTTTTGTCTTTGTTCGTTTTGCAAATTTTTTTTATTCACTTCCTGTCTGGGGCAACTGTTGGCAGTACAGGAAGTGAGGGCAAATCTTTCTAATAGTCCAAAATAACAGTAAAAAAATTGATCAGAGTTCTAATCCTTCCCAACTCTATCCAAAGCTAGAACAGTGCTTAGCTTGATTGTCCATTTTTAGGAAGCAAAGAAAAAAAGATCCCCAAATATCCAGAAATGCTAGGTACAGGGGTGAACATGCTGTTGTACATTTGCACTAGTGGCTCCAGCAAAATTTGGGCTCCTGTTCCGAATTCATAACCATTCAACAGGCTGGTTTATTATTCAACCGCTTTAAATAATTTGGGAATAGAAAGTCGGTGTGGACTGATTATTTCCTTGCTCCTTGTATCGAAACAGGTTTACATAATGATCATACAGTTCGAAATATGAAAATTTGTGGTTCTTCTATTCAGCCACCTTATATATTCAATTTGATATAGACCTAGATGTATTCCTTTTATTGATTTGAATATTCATATGTAATCATTACTTTTCCCATTATTTTCACCTGTTGATCATAATAGTGATGCTGAACATTATACAAAAACTGAACTGCATAAAAGATTTGGATTACGATTTATGGGCATGGGTTAGGACAGCTGATGCTGTGATATTGTACTGCACATTTTCTGCTAATTTACAGTAAGATATTGGTGATGTTGGCAGGTGTAAACATCTTGGCATCTGCCCCCCTAAGTCTCCATGGCTTCCATGAGTGACTAGGGAAATTATCCCATGCAACTTCGTGAACTGTTTCAAGTGTCAGGGTATTCTCCTAAGGTAAAAAGCAAATTAACAACCCTTTTAAAATATTTCCAGGACTATTTACAAAAGTTCAGGCCACTAGTCATAGAGCATTTCTCTTATTGCATACTGCCTTCTGAAATTCTTATTGTTTGGCTGTAATTCTGATCTCCTGTTTTTGTGTTCAACCAAAAACGGAGAATGCAAGTGACGTCAGAACTCCTGATCTGCATTAGGAATTGGCTCAGGCAGGTTTAGACACGAGTCCGAACCCCCCTGAGCTATCCTGCTGAGAAGCTGGTAACCAGTCATAGGCAGTGGAGCCATTCCCTGCCTTGCTGCTGCATGTAGTATGCAAGGGGCATGTATATGTGCAGGTGTGGGGCAGGGAAAGCCTCCGTTGCCTATGATTGGGTGAGCCTTCACAGCTTCTTGGTGAGATAGCTCAGACAGGTTCTGTGTCCATGTTCTAACCTACATCAGCTCATCACTGACCTACATACTTGCCCCAGGTCACGGCACTAAACTAGATACTTAGCATGACAGTTGGGCAACTAGCATTTTTGGAATAAAGTCAGCAATGGCAGATAGGTGTTTCTTGCATGACAGGTTTTCTATAAACCCAATAAATTGCATTAAGACAATATAGCAGGTGCTGATGATTGGGGAGCTCACATTTATTTATTTTTTGTCCACAGGTCTTTTGTTGGCGTGTCTGTGTGGAGCTGGAGCAGGCAAGGGCAATCTGGGTTATGTTGATGATGCAGCACAGCAGAATTTGATTGTTGCAAACACAGAAGCGCCTGGAGCAGATGTCATGGTAAGCTTGTTTTAATATATGGTCTTGTTTCATGCTTGATGCAATGAGCGCATATTTTGAATTATTGCAATGCTTAGCAGGAAATTTTTTTTTCTATTGTGACTTTTTTAACTTTCTCTTTCTTTATTTTTTCTTGTACTACTACTTCTAATACTCTGCCTAACTGCTTAACAACTATTGCTGAGATAATATATTGGGTGCATTGTTTTTTTTTTTTTTATCAATCAATTCATATACTTGCATCTTGTGAGAAGGAGCTATGAAACGGAACTATTAATGGCAAACAATGAGCTGCATTTTTATTTATTAAAAAGGTTCTTTTAAAAAGCATGTCACTTTGCCTGTAAAGTTACATTCTTCTCACCAACACTGCTGTGAATCTATAGCTCTATCCAACCATAACACTTATATGCAGATCCCACATAACTGGCTGCCCTTTATCACGCATGTTCTAGAACTGACAAGGAGGAATGAGCAACTGGTTTGTTTTCCTATGTTCTGCTTGCTGCGCTTATATGGTGGCACCCAAGGAGGCAAACACAGGGTACCTGAGGATGGTGCAACCAGGTGTTTATAAGCTGAGATACAGCAGGGATAGTTGTGCTATGACTAATAATCTCCTGTCTCTGATTTTAAAGATTTGGTCACAAGACATGTACACATATTCTAAATGGTCAGGTCTCATTACCAACTTTTAGAAACCTGTACGGGAGTGCTTACCACACAGAAGCTTTGGGTGAGCAATTTCAATTAGGCTGGAACGTACCCTAAAGGAAACCTGTACTATAAGAACTTTGTAGCAGTTATTCCTGACTACCTCCTGAGAATTTTTTTCTGTCTTTCTCTGGCTTTGGTGCTGTCTGAATTGCCAAGCTGGAACAAGTTTGCAGAGCAATGGCAATTGGTACTGGTGTCCTTTTTTGAAGGCTTGTTCACTCTAGATTCTATATTTCTCTTGCATGAGTTTGAGGAATTCATTGTTTTAATGAGGCCAAAGTGACTTAGTGGTATGTTGGGGTAAATTTCTTCTGCAAACAAATGGCAACCACCCCAACCTATAACTGGCCTTGGCTACAAGTAGTACATGGAAGGGCGACGCATGTCAAAAAACAGCAAATTCCTAGCCCACTTGCCAGCCTGCAACAAGCAAATTGACCCTGTTTAACAGCTCACTGTAGCTTTACGCAAATATATGCGTAACCTGCAGTGGCCACATCACGACACCCCAGTGTACTGCTGTGCTAACTCTATAAATTTGAGAGTCTCCTAGTTGGAGCACATTTATAATGGATAGATTAAGGGCAGGTATGCCTGGAGGAAGCCCACATCTCAAAGGTATAGGGATGCACTGGACACCCAGCAAGAGCTCAAGGGCAAGGAAGGTATGTAGTGTGTCCCAACAGTAAAAACAAATGGCAACCACCCCAATCTATAACTGGCCTTTGCATACTGTACTGACGTGTGTTTTGTTTTTTCAACTCCATGTAAATGAGGGGAAAAAAACTTATGCAATGCCTCAGAAACCCAGCATGTTCATACATTCTGGTGTGGTCTGGCTTTAGAATGTCTCAGAAATTTTCAGGAAAAAAGTCATTGTTGCTACTGTTTTGTAACATCTGTAATCACAAAAGTAAAGGTTTAGCGATTATTATTTCTCTAAAGATTTCACAGCTGTTGCATAAACTGTTAATAAATAAGGCATTCTTTAGTTCATTTATTATTATTTATTATTTATTATTATTATTATTATTATTATTATTATTATTATTATTATTATTATTATTATTATATATTTTTTTTTTTTTTTTTTTTTTTAGGATCCAAATTTTAAAGTCCCAATTACAATTATAAACAGCAACAAAAGCGGAACTGCTCAGTCTGGTTCGTATGATCAGACTGGTCAAGAAATGACTCAAATCAGGCACCAACAGAATACCACTTCAAAAATGACAGACCACCACCTAAAAACAGGTGGGGGTATGGGTACGCTACATTCTATTGGAGGCATGGGTACCCTACATTCTATGGGAGGAGGACATCAAAGGTTTGACTCCAGCAGACAGACCTATTCTGAGTGGCAAAGTTTCATGAACACTCACCTTGGAGATGTAAGTAAAACATTACTGTACGAGCAGAAGTAATTTGACATTGTTTCCTATAAATTGAAGCCATTATATTCTGTTAGGCTAGCAAGAAATTTTTTTAAATGGAATACAGGAATAATGAATACTTTTATGCAGATATTTTATTTGCATTAACAAAACTTCCTTTCAATTGTCCATTTTCCAAAGATATTGCATGGACATTAACAGCGGTTCATCCAAAACTGATGTTTCAGTTTGGCTATCTACTGGCATCTTAAACAGCCTATTGGCTTTCTATATTTACAGAACCTGTGACATCTGTGCTGTTTTTTTTTTTTCCTAAGTTTTTTCTTGGTCATATATCTGCACAAGTTCCCATTTTAGCCCACCTGTTTTCATTAACTTGGATTTCCCATTTATGTTATAATAAAGAATTCAACAGGAGGAATGAGAGTTTCAGGCTGAAGAGTGGTGCTTTGCACTGGGATGTGGAAATCCCAGAAAAAGGCCCTAGTAGTTGAAAGAGGGGGGGTTCTGGGCAGGATTGTTTTCAACTTGGATTTGAAAGGCAGTGACAGTATAATTTTATGATTGTTTTTTTCCTAGTGACAGTAATGTTTAGTGATAGATTTCTGCATTTCGTTATATAGACCGTTATTGCTACGGATTGTATGTTGATGTCTTGTTCATTTGTGATAATGACATTATTTTAATTTTGTGATTTTTATATCCGTATATGAACCGTGATCTCATGACCTGTGTAACAGGAGTTAAGTCTATTACAATATTTTTAAGTGTTTGTTTAATCTCACTTATTTATCTTTTCAGAAATTATATGTGTGTGGACAAAATGAGGAAACTCAGCATGGGGAGGATTATGTTGTCCCATACAATTATGAAGGAAGAGGATCAGCAGCTGGTTCTGTAGGCTGTTGTAGTGAACTTCGAGGTGATGACGATAGGATGGACTTTTTAAATCATCTTGAACCAAAATTCAGGACATTAGCAGAAGTTTGTGCAAAAAAATGAGTCATTTATCAACAGACTGTCTTTATCATGTGCTCAGTCTTTTAGTATCTCATTTTAAACAGAGTATCGCTCTGTCACTTGTAAAATAGATTACTGCCTACAGAAAAAGAAGCATCAACTGAAATCCCCCAAAAGTGTTTTTTCATTGTTTTGACATTAGTTTACAGTTCTTGAAGGGTACCTCTAATCATCATTGTCATGTTAATTCCCAACAAGTTCATATTCTATACTACTGCTTATCAAATCTTACATTTTGAAACCCCAAATGTCAATGTTTTTTTGCAAATTAGTCAGTTTCCAAATATTTATTCAAAACCCCAAAAGCTTTGTTACCCAACAAAATGATAATACCCAACACGGATACCCCAAAAAAATGGATTTTGAGACCACTTTAAGATCGATGCCCACATTTTAGTTTTAGGACCATTATTTTGTAGATGCAAAGATGATTCCAAATTGTGAAACCCATTTTGTGTGTGTATGCAATTTTATTGTGATCATGACACAGGATCAAATGTAATTATAAACCTTTAAATGTAGGCGTTCAAATTCCCATATGAAGTTACTATGAACATGACAGTCAAAAAGAATACAACTTTTTAAATTTTTTTTTTTTTTTTTTTTTACTGACCCTTTTTCAAACTATTGCTCTTGCGACGTCACTATTTATATGCAGTAAAGAACAATAGTGCAAAATCCAATTGTTGTAAAGAAGTGTTCTATATTACTACATGGTAAAAATGTACCATAGTGTTTTTTTTTTTTTTTTTTTTTTTAAAAGCTTGTCTTAGAAACTTAAGGTTGTATGTGTTGTGTGTTTTTGTTTTATTTTATTTTATTTTTTTTGCTACATTGTTTAGAGTACACAGTAAAATACAACTTGTTGTGGTTCTTTATGCCTTTTTTTTTTTTTTTTTTTTTTTTTTTTTTTTTTGTTAGTAGTCCATGTTGTTAGGTTGAGATATCTGCACCTTGTTTTTTATGTATATACATTTTTTTTTTTTTTTTTACATTTTCCCCCTCAAGAAATAATGCTTACAACATGCAGAGCTGCAACACAAGCAAAATAATGACTCTTAAAAATCATTAATGCACAAATCTTTTGTGTTACGTAAGGCTAAGCTACACTGTCAGTTTGTTTTTAATCTAGTTCCTAGACAGCATTCACATGTCCAAACCTAACTCTTGGAAAGTGCGGGGGTGGGGGGGGGGGGTTATATGGCCTAAATTTGCCAATAAAATTTAAGGTGGTTATAAAGCCTAAATATATTTTATCTCAATGCACACCTTGCCTCCCATTTTACTTACCTGAGCCCTCATTCAATTCAGCGCTGTGCCCATCTGCAGCTCTTCTCTGCCCCCACTTCCTGGCCTTGGCTCCAGCTGGTGTCCATCAAAGCCAGTGATGAGGGGTCAGCTCAGAGTTCTGCTGTTTGACTATAGACATAGACAGCAGGGCTCGGGAGCGAGCCTGCCCGAGTTCCCCACTAGAAAGTGACATTATATGGGAGCACTCACCAAAGAGGAGGTTCGGGGCTGCTCTCTGCAATTCCATTGCAGAAGAGCAGGCAAGTGTAAACCTGTTTTAAAAAAAAAAAAAAAAAAAAGGAAAAAAAAAAACGCATTTGCACTCTAGGCAATGTAGACAAATGCCAACATACACTAGCTTTTCGATAAGTTGGTACTAGCCTATACAGTAACTAACCTATTGTGTCAATGACAAGATTAGAGTAACTTATACAATTTAAGAGCTAATTCATTCCATTCCCAATGACCTACCGATATGTAATTATAGATGGGGTTTTTTTTTAACAAGATAAATTGCACTGATATTATTTAAATATGTACTTTTTTAAAAATTTATAAGTGGTGTGTTTTTGTTTCTAAATTGTTAGGTACTCATTTTGTGTTTTTGTCTTGTGTTATCTAAAGCTAGAAAGTGTACAATAGTCTGTTCGTGTGTAAAATGCCTTTTTTGTAGATGCACATAAAACACCACTTTAAAATGTACAGATTTTTGTTTTTTTTTTCTTAAATATTTTTTCTAAGAATATGCTTTTTCATTACAACTGCTTTTCATAGACTTGTCCATCAAATATACTGTATAATATGTATGAACTATTTCCGGATACTTTTTACTGCTTCCTTACGGCCCTATATATTAAACTAAAAAACCTTACTTCCTGAAAACATTGAATGTCTAGCAGGAATAGGTTACAAAGAATACCTGAAATTTTAAATTGTAGATTCTTTAAAACATTTATGTTTAGTGTATATCTGTGGCCATATTTTAGTCCTCTTAAAGGTCTATGGAAGCTCCAGGCTTTTGGGCTTCTGGACTGTCATCCCAAGGCCCCTTTCACACATGCGGATTATTCATTTAATCCGTTAAAGTGTTTGTTAACCCAAAAAAAAACTGATCCTGTTTCTTTAAAGCATGTGCTACAGCACAGTGCTTGTGCAGTGTCATTTGGCCCCTGTATACCCTAAAAAACCTGGCTAATCCTGCCTGGCTATACCCTCCCCCCTGCAAACAGACCACGATAATCATGGCTGCGGAGCACCTGACATTGTGGTCTATTTGCGTGATTCTGTCAGCTGCAGCTCTCCTGTCTGCAGCTCTCCCTGTGTCTGTGTCCTCTGTCTTCCTCTAGCCACCCCCCCCTCCCCCCGCTCGTAGCTGATCATTAATCTTCTTATCTCCTCTGTAGCATTAGAACATCTGTCCCTGTGTAATGTAAAAACTCAGCTGATCTGTACCTGTAGAAACGGCTCCCGCCGCTCAGCTGATTGTTGGGGCTCTCTCTCTCCCTCTCCTCCACCGGCTGATGTCAGCAGGACAGCTCAGCCCCGCCCGCTTCAGCTCTGAGCTGGAGAAACAAGGGAGTTGACATATCAGCTGAGCGCTCGGAGTGCAGCTTATACAGGTACAGATCGATAGTTCTTTTTGCATTACACAGGGACAAATGTTATTACGATACAGAGGGGATAACGCTATTTTAGTACAGTGTGTTGACAACCACTTTAAGTCACGTCTTTTCAAAGAAAAAAAACAGATGAAGTTTTCATCAGCTGCTCATCAGTTTCTCATTCCCTTTTTTTTTTTTTTCATCCACTCCCAATGCAAAAACGATGGAATGGAATTATGGACTGTTTGTCAGTTTTACATCTATTTTTTTTCCTCCGATCTGTTTTTTAATGGAAGAAAAATAGAGCTTTGATCTGTTTAAAAAAAACAGATGTTGATGATTGTGTATGTAAACTGATGTAAATGGGTGATCATCCATTTACATCAGTTTTTCAATAGAGATACATTGATGTTTATTTGTCATCCGTTAACGAATGGATGGACAAAAAAAAGGTCAAACGGTCCTCATGTGTGAAAGGGGCCTTATTCTTGCTTCTGGAGAATCATTAAACAGACTTTCAATCTTTATTTTTTTCAACTTTCCATCAAATAAATCTTCTGCCAATGTTTTAACTTGAGATGGTAAAACATTTTTTTCTGCCAGTAAATACCTCATACAGCCCACTTCCTGTTTCTTGTCCGGTCATTAGCCTAGGCTTATGACATCATGCACTTATATACTATATCATAGTGTATATATAAAATAATATGCAAAGTGGTTGGAGGGAAGCTTCAGAATGGCAAAGATCTTTTTATTACAAATGATGTGAGCAGACTGCAGTTCCTCTTCAACTAGAAGCAAATATTCAGGTCAGGTAGCAAAGGTAATAGGTTCCCTCAATACTGTAGCAATTACATGTTCTTTCAATGATTATGCAGAGTTAACAAATATCTGGAAATGCCAAATTTCTGTGCTTCCGTGGGTACAGCTCTATAGTATTTTTAAATAAAAGTGAAATATTTTAAAACAGTGTTTGTTTTGTCTTTTTTGTTTGTTTAAAAAAAAAAATGAATACCGCAAGTCCATATTACAGTTCATTTTATACCTTTTTGGTAGCAGACGCTTTGACACATTTCATCTCTTAAGAGCAAGGGCACATTTCCTGTCATACACTAAGGAATGACACTTTTCTTTCCCTGTCATTAGATCTGTTCATAGATCAATGGGATCTATTTATAAAAAAAAAAAAAAATGTTGGATGAATGTCATAGACATTCGCCCAGTCATCACAGGTTTTACCCATATTTTGCCTAATAAGTTGATTTTCTACGATTGTCTGCTCCATTTAGTGGCCATAATACCTGCATTATTGTCATTAGATTGAGCGAACGATTATAGGAAATTAGCATGTTGGGTAAAATACAGGCAGAATTTGTGCTGACTGGGCAAATGCTTGTGCCATTTGTTAAAATATTTTTTATAAATTGACCCCCTATGTGTTGTCATTTTCAAGACTAGAGGAATTGGAAAATTTTGTTACTTGGGAAACTATAAATGACAGATTTTTTTTGTTTTAAAATATTCGTACAGGAAAGTTTAGCATCTTTCTTTATATTAAAGCGGGGTTCCACACAAAAATGGAACTTCCGCTTTTTGGAACCCTCCCTCCCCTCCGGTGTCACATTTGGCACCTTTCAGGGGGGAGGGGGGTGCAGATACCTGTCTAAGACAGGTATTTGCACCCACTTCCGGCATAGACTCCCATGGGAGTCTATGCCTCTTCCCGTCCCGACCGCGCTGTCTGCTGGGAACTCAAAGCTCCCAGGAGAGAGTGGGGACCACTAGGGACGCGCAGCGTGCCTCGCGCATGCACAGTAGGGAACCGGGAAGTGAAGCCGCAACGCTTCACTTCCTGATTCCCTCACCTAGGATGGCGCGGCAGCTGCCGAGAACCGAGCGGGTTTTCGGTGTCCCCTGCCGACATCGCTGGACCCTGGGACAGGTGAGTGGGCATATATTAAAAGTCAGCAGCTGCAGTATATGTAGCTGCTGGCTTTTAATATTTTTTTTTTTTTTTTTTAGCGGTATGGGTGAACCCCCGCTTTAAGTTGTTCGTATGATATTTCACTATCATATGCAAACAATAGTGGCAACTTACCATCAGCTCTGTACACTATATGACCAAACGTTTGTGGACACAATCAAATCAATATGATTTTCTTGGACATCTCATTCCAAAAAACTGGGCATTTAATGAAGTCCACTCCCCCTCCACCTTGGAACTTTAACAGCCTTGACAGCAGTTTGTGAAAATGTGTGCTCATTTAGCCAAAAGAGCATTTGCCAGAGGTCAGATACTGATGGATGGGATCAGATCAGTTTTTATTCCAACTCTTCTGAAGTCGGGGGTGTTGCTAGGTCTGCAAAAGATCTGGGGCTAAAGCCCATAGCAGCTGTCATCAACATTTTGCATGCCCGTGGGGGTGGGAAGACTGGTGATGAGCAATTTTTCACGGGCAATAGCTGGTGTTGGCTGGCGCTTCAATAATCATGACACCATGGTGGATATGGTGTCGGGGTGACTGAAGTGCATTATTTCTATTGTTACATTCTAACATACAATGAAGTGGTTCAACTCTCCATACTGCTGAATCAGTGGGAGCCCTGGGCATGTCACTTGCCATATCTCCTGCCACCAGATGCAGCGTGTCACTTTCCACCGTCATCTGTCACCAGATGCAGCATGTTACTTGTCACCGTCACCTGCCACTGGATGTGGGTTGTCACTTGCCATGTCGCCTGCCACCATATGTGGATTGTCACTTGCCACTTTCACCTGGCAGCAGATTTGGATTGTCACTTGCCACGTCACCTGCCACCATTTGCAGATTGTCACTTGCCACGTCTCCTGGCACCATTTGCAGATTGCCACATCTCCTGCCACCATTTGCAGATTGTCACTTGCCTTGTCACCTGCTAACTGATGTGGATTGTCACTTGGCATACCAGGCAGTGCCACCAAATGTGCATTGAGGCTGCATTGGTGGCAGGCTGACAGCACTGGTCCATTTAGTGAGAGCAGGAGAGTGGTGATGCGGGGCGAGCAGTGAGAGATGTCATCTCTCTGCTCCCTGCCGCACCTCTGACATTGAAACAAGGGGGTCTGGCTGCAAGGGGGAGCTCCATGACAGGAAGCACGTGACCTCCACTCCACCGTGCTGTGAGGGCAGAAGAGTGCTGATGTGTGGCGGGCAGTGAGAGATGATGTCAATTCTCTGCTGCTCGGCACACCTCACTCCCAAATTGAAGAGGCCCGGCTGTGAAGAGCGATGATGTGGAGCGGGCAGAGAGATGTCATCTCTGCTTGTCCGCCTGCTCGCTTCTCTCCTCTGCCTCTCTCATGCAGCCATCCCACCTGCCGCAGCAGCCGCAACACGCTGGTTAGGCATGTAATTAAAATTATAATTGATAAAAATAAACATTATCAAATTTCGCTATAAAAACAATAGAAATACTAAAAAAAAAAAAAGCTGGAACAATCTGATGGTAGCCTAATTTAAAAGTCAAAAATCACTAAAGCTCATACCTGAAGGGCTAGCGCTCTAACATCTGATTGTAACAAAACAAACAAAGTCTGAGGCAGCTAACATGAAGTAGAGAAAAAAAAATAAAAAATTATTTATATAATATATATATATATTATACACACACGCCAATTTTGTGGCGTATAGGAACAACTATAATACTAATAATGCCCCCCAGTGGTGATTAGGTGAGGGAAATATTTCATTGTTCCAAAAAACAGCCACTGGTAGGTGCCGGCTAATGAAAATTACAAATCACCTCTCCCCACCACTTTAGAACATGGTGTACCAGGCATTTTTAAAAAATCCTCAATGGGTATTAACCAACACTACATACAAATGCTCAATGGGTATTAACCAACAGTACATACAAATGCTCATAGATTAATATAGTGGAACGGCGTGTAATCAATCCTCTAATAATTCTATACCCACACCATTCGACCTAAATAATATCAAAAGTTGGGAAACTAACCAAATGCTAAATACATGAGTATAATATAGTATAGTCGAACGGTGTAATCAAAATAAGTAAATAGTCCCCTAAGCATTACTAACGAAGCAGTTCAAGTCTAGTTCTGTTTAACTCCCTAGGGGCAAGGCATTTTAAAAGAAAGATCCAGCGGTTCTCCCTTTTGAGATAAATCTCTTACACGATTAGATCCCCTCCAAGATGGATACAAGATGGATACAATCAATCCTGCAAAATTGCAGAAAAGATGGGTCTTGGTTATGTTTTTCTCTGAAATGCAGGGAAACGCTATGAAACTTAAAACCATTTTTTATGTTTGTCAGATGTTCGGCTATGCGGACCTTTTTTAGGAGCCTCTTTATTCTCCCCACATAGAATAATCCGCAAGGACACCATAGCAAATAGACCAGATATGAAAAATTGCAAGTGATGAACTCCTTCATTTCGAAGTTTTCAATATCTGCATTCGTGATCCTTGTCATCCTCCCTATTGCTGACCCTCACTGTTCTGCAGCAAACACACTTTCTGCAGCAGTAGAAGCCCTGGAAATTGATTTTTAAAGTTTGTTGACCAGGAGGGTCCAATATTTTCTTAACGACCCGGTCTCCAAAATTTGGGGCCCTCCTATCGATAAATTTTGGCTGTTGGGGTATTGTTTTGCCTAGATGTCTGTCCCTACATAGAATGTGCCAGTGTTTCCTAAAAATGGTTTTCTCTTCCCTATACTGAGAGTGGAAGTTCAAAATAAACCCCCATTATTGTTGATCACTACAGGCTTGAGCATCTTTTTTCTTTAGACTTTGGTCCCTTGAAATTTTGGCGACCTCCTAAATGATTTCATTCAGGGTATTTTCTTTGTAACCTTTTTGTTTAAATTTCTCTCTAAGAGTATTGGTTTGTAAGTGATAATCCTCTATTCTAGAGCAATTTCTCCGTATTCGCAACATTTGCCCTTTAGGAATATTCCTTATCCATGCAGGATGATGACCACTCCTGATGGACAAATGACTGTTGCAGTCTGCAGGCTTAAAGTATACTTTGGTGTTAAGCAGGTTCAAATTCTTTTCAATAGTGACATCAAGAAAATGAACTGTTTTCTCACTGATCTGATAATCCAATCTGATGATGTTGGTGTTTTGATTTAGATCCTCCAGAAATTCCACCACAGATTCCCTCAAACCCTCCCAAATAAACAGGAGGTCATCAATGAACCTGTGGTAAAACTTCAGCTGGGGACTATGATTATTAAATGTACGCCTATCCTCCCATTCAGCCATGAATAGGTTGGCTAGGCTGGGCGCATATCTAGTGCCCATAGCCACACCAACTTGTTGAGAGAAGAAATGTCCGTTAACGACTTGACCACTGGGCAATTAAACCCCCTTCCTAACCAGACCAATTTTCAGCTTTTAGTGCTCTCACATTTTGAATGACAATTACTCAGTCATACAACATTGTACCCATATGAAATGTTTGTTTTTTTTTCACACAAATAGAGCTTTATTTTGGTGGTATTTAACCACCAATGGGTTTTTTATTTTTTGCGCTATAAAAGGAAAAAGACTGAAAATTCGGTAAAAAAATTAATTTTTCTTTGTTTCTGTTATAAAATTTATCAAATTAGTAATTTTTCTTCCTAAATTTTGACCAAAATTTATAGTGCTACATATCTTTGGTAAAAATAAGTACAAATTGGTGTATATTATTTGGTCTTCATGAAAGTTAGAGTCCACAAGCTATGGTGCCAATATCTGAAAATTGATCACACCTGAAGTACTGATGGCCTATCTCCTTTCTTGAGACCCTAACATGCCAGAAAAGTACAAATACCCCCTAAATGACCCCTTTTTGGAAAGAAGACATTCCAAGGTATTTAGAAAGATGCATGGTGAGTTTTTTTGAAGTTGGAATTTTTTTCCCACAATTCTTTGCAAAATCAAGGTTTTTTTTTTTTTTCTTTTCACAAAATTGTCATATTAGCAGGTTATTTCTCACACACAGCATATGCATAGCACAAATTACACCCCAAAACACGTTCTGCTATTACTCCCGAGTATGGCGATACCACATATGTGAGACTTTTACACAACGTGGCCCAACATGCAGGGAGCACCTTCAGGCGTTCTGGAGCACCCAGACCAATTCTGACATTTCTCTCCTACATGTAAAAAATTATCATTTATTTGCTAGAAAATTACATAGAACCCCAAAACATTATATTTTTTTTAAGCAAAGATCCTAGAGAATACAATGGCGGTTGTTGCAACTTTTTATCTCGCACGGTATTTGCACAGCAATTTTTCGAACGCTTTTTTTGGGAAAAAAAAACAGTTTTGTGCTTTAAAAAAAATAAAACAAAATAGTAATGTTAGTCCAATGTTTTTGCATAATGTGAAAGATGAAGTTACGCAGAGTAAATAGATACCTAACATGTCACCCTTCAAAATTGCACACACTCGTGGCATGGCGCCAAACTTCGCTACTGAAAAATCCCCATAGGTGACACTTTAACATTTTTTTACTGGTTACATGTTTTGAGTTATAGAGGAGGTCTAGGATCAAAATTATTGCTCTTGCTCCAACGTTCGCAGTGATACCTCACATGTGTGGTTTGAAAACCCTTTTCATATGTGGGCGGGACTTACGTATGCATTCGCTTCTGCATACGAGCACACAAGGACAGGGGCGCTTTCATTTTTTTTTTTATTGTTTGTTTTACTTTATTTTAGTTTGACACTTTTTTCCAAAAAAAAAAAAAATTTTGATCACTTTAATTCCTATTACAAGGAATGTAAACATCCCTTGTAATAGGAATATGGCATGACAGGTCCTCTTTACAGTGAGATATGGGGTCAATAAGACCCCACATCTCACCTCTAGGCTGGGAAGCCTGAAAAAAAAAAAAAAAAACGATCCTGGCTTCGATCGTAGCGGTGAGTTGGTAGAAACACCGGAGGGGGGGGACATCCCCTTTCGCCTCCCATAAGAACGATAAAGCAGTGGAACAGCTGCTATGTTCATTCTTATGGTGTAGGGAATCGCCGGCTGAAAAAGCCGATATCTGAATGATGTCTGTAGCTGCAGGCATCATTCAGATATCCCCGCACAAAGTCAAGGATGTCGTATGATGGCGGGCGGGAAGTGGTTAAAACACATTTTTTTTTTTTTTTTTTTTTAACACAAAGTTCTCCATTTGTACAATATTTCTAACACATACCATGTACATACCAAAAATGACACCCCAAAATAGATTTTCCCACTCCTCCTGAGTACGGCGATACCACATGTGTGATACTTCCACAGCCTGGCCACATACAGAGGCCGAGTATGGCAGAGTATTGCGGGGTATTGCAGAGTAATGCAGGGTATTGCAGATATTGGGAGGGCGTCCATGGATGCCCTCCCAGAATAAGCTAACCGCACCAAAGAAGGTTATGAAAAAATTTGAGGTCAATATTGATAAGCACACATTCATAAGGACCTTAAATGTGAAAAAATACTTTTTAAGCCATCCGGCAGACCTTACAAAGAGAATGGCCAGCTCAACAGATAAATTTGATAGTGGCTTAAAAAACAAGTCAGTCAATCTTTAATCCCCAAAATCTAAGCAACCACTTCATTGAGATATTCAAAAACTTGGTACTGAAGGATATTAAGAATTTGACCCCAATAAAAAGGGTTAATCCTGAATATTTTACAGAGGGTATTAAGTCCTTGGAAGATAAGAAAAAATGAATTATTCGGCCTGCAAATAGGGGGAGGGGGGTGTTGTGGTTATGGATAAATCTTATTACCATAACCAGTTGATGGAACTTTTGGGTGATCAGACTACTTATAAGAGACTAGTGTCTGATCCAACAGAACCCTGTAGAACCCAGTTAAATTCCTTGGTTGAATGGGGCTATGGAATCAATGCCATCAACCTAAAAGAAAAGAAAAGAGATACTTGGTCCCTAGTGCGTGCAGAATCCCAGTCATCTATACATTACCCAAAATCCATAAGGATACACAGAACCCGCCAGCACAACCAATTGTGAATGGGATTGGGTCAGTGACGGTGAGGCTAGGTGAATACTTGGACAAATCCAGCCCATTGTTAAAGTAACAAGAGCTTACCTGAAGGATACATCTGAGCTGTTACAGCTATTGGAACAGGTTGAATTAAGTACATCTTCTGAAACACATTTGGTGACGGCTGATGTCGCCTCACTGTATACCATCATTCAGCATGAGGACGCAGCCTTAGCCCTTAATTGGGCATTAAGTAGGAGGGATGATATTCCACATACGCAAAAATGCTTTTTAGGCCAAGTACTTGATTTTTGCATGTCGAATAATTACTTTTGGTTTAACGGGCATTTCTTCTCTCAACAAGTTGGTGTGGCTAAGGGCACTAGATATGCGCCTAGCCTAGCCAACCTATTCATGGCTGAATGGGAGGATAGGCGTATATTTAATAACCATAGACCCCAGCTGAAGTTTTACCGCAGGTTCATTGATGACCTCCTGTTTATTTGGGAGGGTTCAAGGGAATCTGTGGTGGAATTTCTGGAGGATCTAAATCAAAACACCAACAACATCAGATTGGATTATCAGATCAGTGAGAAAATGGTCAATTTTCTTGATGTCGCTATTGAAAAGAATTTGAACCTGCTTAAAACCAAAGTATACTTTAAGCCTAGGGACCGCAACAGTTACTTGTCCATCAGGAGTGGTCATCATCCTGCATGGATAAGGAATATTCCTAAAGGGCAAATGTTGCGAATACGGAGAAATTGCTCTATAATAGAGGATTATCACTTTACAAGCCAATACTCTCAGAGAGAAATTTAAACAAAAAGGTTACACAGAAAATACCCTGAATGAAATCATTCAGGAGGCGGCCAACATTCCGAGGGACCAATGTCTAAAGAAAAAAGATGCTCAAGCCTGTAGTGATCAACACCAATGGGGGTTTATTTTGAACTTCCACTCTCAGTATAGGGAAGTGGAAACCATTTTTAGGAAACACTGGCGCAGTCTATGTAGGGACAGACATCTAGGTGAGACAATACCCCAACAGCCGAAATGTATCTATAGGAGGGCACAAATTTTGTAGACCGGGTCGTTAAGAAAATATTGGACCCTCCTGGTCAACAAACTTTAAAAATCAATTTTCAGGGCTTTAAGAGGCTCAAAGAACAAAGAGGCTGCTAAAGGTCCGCATAGCTGAACATGATTTTAAGTTTCATAGCGTTTCCCTGCATTTCAGAGAAAAACATAACCAAGACCCATCTTTGCTGCAATTTTGCAAGATTGATTGTATCTATCCATCTTGGATGGGATCTAATCGTGTAAGAGATTTATCTCAAAGGGAGACCTGCTGGATCTTCCTTTTAAAATGCCTTTCCCCTAGGGGGTTAAACATAGAACTAGACTTTGAACTGCTTCATTAGTAATGCTTAGGGGACTATTTACTTTATTTTGATTATTTACACCATTTGACTATTCATGTATTTAGCATTTGGTTATTTTCCCAACTTTTGATATTATTTAGGTCGAATGGGGTGGGTATAGAATTATTAGAGGATTGATTACACTCCGTTCCACTATATTAATCTATGAACATTTGTATGTAGTGTTGGTTAATACCCATTGGACATTTGTATGTTTTGGATAATACCCATTATGGATTTTTTAAAAATGCCTGGTACACCATGTTCTAAAGTGATGGGGAGAGGTGATTTGTAATTTTCATTAGCCGGTACCTACCAGTGGCTGTTTTTTGGAACAATTAAATATTTCCCTCACCTAACCACCACTGGGGGGCATTATTAGTATTATAGTTGTTCCTATGCACCACAATGTTGGCGTATATATATATATTATATATATTTTTTTCTCTACTTCATGTTAGCTGCCTCAGACTTTGTTTGTTTTGTTATTATTTACATGTGAAGAATTATTTGATATACACGGTTGGAATTTGGATACTCGTTTGAAACCCTGTCCATGTGGTTTAAAAGCGTCTTAGCCTAACACGAGAGTGTAGGCATTGGAATTCGGTAAGTGCGTTTCTTTAGGGGAGTGGAATACACTAGATACACTGGTGTTGTGGATGGAATAGGAGGATTTCACATCGATTCTGGATTCATTTGAAAACTTTATGGACTATTTTTTGTGTTTAAATATTTTTGATTATTTTTTTTTCTTTTCACTTGTCAGGGTGGAATTAGTATTTATTATTCACTGTTTATTTATATGTTTATTTAGTGTTTTTCAGTTACATGTCACTTTGGGGTGATCAAACACCTGCTTCAGCACACATTTAGCGCCACTATTTTTGCCTATTGTCATATATATATAATTTTTTTTTTAAAGTGGTTAAAATACAGCTCACATTTGATTATTTTTAAAGTGGCAGCTTCTAGATAGCTCTTCTCTCCTGTGGCGCAGTGGTGGTTTTTTGAGACGTGGCGAGTTTTTCTTGAATTACCAACAGGAATTTATATAAGACAATGCGGCCAAAAGTCAAGTCCTCTGCTGCCTTAACATGCACCTGATAAAATCTTGTGAACATATGTACCGAAGACAAAGTAGTGGCCTTGCAAATCTGTGCCACTGATGCCTAAAAACACAAAAGCCCAGGAGATTCCAACACCCCTGGTAGAATGAGCTCTCACCCCCAAGGAAGGAGCTTTACCTTTCAGGCCATAGGCCTGAGTGATTAACTGGCGAATCCAAAGTGAAATGGACGCCTTGGAAGCCGCTTGGCCCTTCTTGGGGCCTACAGGCAAAACAAAAACATGCATCAGAACTTCTGATGCTTGCAGCACTTTTCAGACAGATTCTGACTGCCCTCACATCCAAAAAGTGCAACCGTTTCTCTTCTGGCGAGTCAGGCTGAGAGAAAAAAGAGGGTAGAACAATATCTTGATTTAAATGAAAACCAGAAACTACCGTAGGCGAAAAGGACGTAGCACCACCTTATGATGCAGAATCAAATACGGCTCTTTACAAGAAAGGGTTCCGAAACCCTTCTAGTCGAAGTAATTGCAAAAAGAAAGCCTAACTTCCATGTTAAAAGAACGGAATTTCCTTAACCACTTGCCGACCGCCTACCGCATATATACTGCGGCAGAGCGGCACGGGCAGGCAAAATCACGTACCCGTACGTGATCTGCCTCCCGCGGGCGGGGGGTCCGATCGGACCCCCCCCCGGTGCCATCGGCAGTCGGCATCTGACTGGGAGCGTCGGGAGGCGAGGGGGAGACCATCCGATCGTGGCCCCCCCCTCGCGATCGCTCCCAGCCAATGGGAATCCTCCTCTGCCTGTGTGTCGTTTCACACAGGCAGAGGATGTGATGTCATCTCTCCCCGGTCTGGCAGTTTCCGTTCCAGCGCCGAGGAGAGATGACAAGTGAGTGCACAACACACACACACACACACACACAGTAGAACATGCCAGGCATACTTTACACCCCCGATCCCCCCCCGATCGCCCCCCGATCCCCCCCCAATCACCCCCCCCCCCTGTCACAAACTGACATTAGCAGTATTTTTTTTTTTTTTTTTTTTTTTTTTTTCTGATTACTGCATAGTGTCAGTTTGTGACAGTTAGTGTTAGGGCAGATAGTATTACCCCCCTTTAGGTCTAGGATACCCCCCTAACCCCCCCTAATAAAGTTTTAACCCCTTGATCACCCCCTGTCACCAGTGTCGCTAAGCGATCATTTTTCTGATCGCTGTATTAGTGTCGCTGGTGACGCTAGTTAGGAACGTAAATATTTAGGTTCGCCGTCAGCGTTTTATAGCGACAGGGACCCCCATATACTACCTAATAAATGTTTTAACCCCTTGATTGCCCCCTAGTTAACCCTTTCACCACTGATCACCGTATAACCGTTACGGGTGACGCTGGTTAGTTCGTTTATTTTTTATAGTGTCAGGGCACCCGCCGTTTATTACCGAATAAAGGTTTAGCCCCCTGATCGCCCGGCGGTGATATGCGTCGCCCCAGGCAGCGTCAGATTAGCGCCAGTACCGCGAACACCCACGCACGCAGCATATGCCTCCCTTAGTGGTATAGTATCTGATCGGATCAATATCTGATCCGATCAGATCTATACTAGCGTCCCCAGCAGTTTAGGGTTCCCGAAAACGCAGTGTTAGCGGGATCAGCCCAGATACCCGCTAGCACCTGCGTTTTGCCCCTCCGCCCAGCCCAGCCCACCCAAGTGCAGTATCGATCGATCACTGTCACTTACAAAACACTAAACGCATAACTGCAGCGTTCGCAGAGTCAGGCCTGATCCCTGCGATCGCTAACAGTTTTTTTGGTAGCGTTTTGGTGAACTGGCAAGCACCAGCCCCAGGCAGCGTCAGGTTAGCGCCAGTACCGCTAACACCCACGCACGCACCGTATACCTCCCTTAGTGGTATAGTATCTGATCGGATCAATATCTGATCCGATCAAATCTATACTAGCGTCCCCAGCAGTTTAGGGTTCCCAAAAACGCAGTGTTAGCGGGATCAGCCCAGATACCCGCTAGCACCTGCGTTTTGCCCCTCCGCCCGGCCCAGCCCAGCCCACCCAAGTGCAGTATCGATCGATCACTGTCACTTACAAGGCACTAAACGCATAACTGCAGCGTTCGCAGAGTCAGGCCTGATCCCTGCGATCGCTAACAGTTTTTTTGGTAGCGTTTTGGTGAACTGGCAAGCACCAGCCCCAGGCAGCGTCAGATTAGCGCCAGTACCGCTAACACCCACGCACGCAGCATACGCCTCCCTTAGTGGTATAGTATCTGATCGGATCAATATCTGATCTGATCAGATCTATACTAGCGTCCCCAGCAGTTTAGGGTTCCCAAAAACGCAGTGTTAGCGGGATCAGCCCAGATACCTGCTAGCACCTGCGTTTTGCCCCTCCGCCCGGCCCGGCCCACCGAAGTGCAGTATCGATCGATCACTGTCACTTACAAAACACTAAACGCATAACTGCAGCGTTCGCAGAGTCAGGCCTGATCCCTGTGATCGCTAACAGTTTTTTTTGTAGCGTTTTGGTGAACTGGCAAGCGCCAGCGGCCTAGTACACCCCGGTCGTAGTCAAACCAGCACTGCAGTAACACTTGGTGACGTGGCGAGTCCCATAAGTGCAGTTGAAGCTGGTGAGGTGGCAAGCACAAGTAGTGTCCCGCTGCCACCAAAAAGACAAACACAGGCCCGTCGTGCCCATAATGCCCTTCCTGCTGCATTCGCCAATCCTAATTGGGAACCCACCGCTTCTGCAGCGCCCGTACTTCCCCCATTCACATCCCCAACCAAATGCAGTCGGCTGCATGAGAGGCATTTTTATGTCCTCCCGAGTACCCCTACCCAACGAACCCCCCCAAAAAAGATGTCGTGTCTGCAGAAAGCGCGGATATAGGCGTGACACCCGCTATTATTGTCCCTCCTGTCCTGATAATCCTGGTCTTTGCATTGGTGAATGTTTTGAACGCTACCATGCACTAGTTGAGTATTAGCGTAGGGTACAGCATTGCACAGACTAGGCACACTTTCACAGGGTCTCCCGAGATGCCATCGCATTTTGAGAGACCCGAACCTGGAACCGGTTACAGTTATAAAAGTTAGTTACAAAAAAAAGTGTAAAAAAAAAAAAAAACACAAACAAAAATATAAAATAAAAATAGTTGTCGTTTTATTGTTCTCTCTCTCTCTATTCTCTCTCTATTGTTCTGCTCTTTTTTACTGTATTCTATTCTGCAATGTTTTATTGTTGTTATGTTTTATCACGTTTGCTTTTCAGGTATGTAATTATTTATACTTTACCGTTTACTGTGCTTTATTGTTAACCATTTTTTTGTCTTCAGGTATGCCATTCACGACTTTGAGTGGTTATACCAGAATGATGCCTGCAGGTTTAGGTATCATCTTGGTATCATTCTTTTCAGCCAGCGGTTGGCTTTCATGTAAAAGCAATCCTAGTGGCTAATTAGCCTCTAGACTGCTTTTACAAGCAGTGGGAGGGAATGCCCCCCCACCGTCTTTCGTGTTTTTCTCTGGCTCTCCTGTCTCAACAGGGAACCTGAAAATGCAGCCGGTGATTCAGCCAGCTGACCATAGAGCTGATCAGAGACCAGAGTGGCTCCAAACATCTCTATGACCTAAGAAACCGGAAGCTACGAGCATTTTATGACGTAGATTTCGCCGGATGTAAACAGCGCCATTGGGAAATTGGGAAAGCATTTTATCACACCGATCTTGGTGTGATCAGATGCTTTGAGGGCAGAGGAGAAATCTAGGGTCTAATAGACCCCAATTTTTGCAAAAAAGAGTACCTGTCACTACCTATTGCTATCATAGGGGATATTTACATTCCCTGAGATAACAATAAAAATGATTTAAAAAAAAAAAAAATGAAAGGAACAGTTTAAAAATAAGATAAAAAAATAATAATAATAAAGAGAAAAAAAAAAAAAAAAAAAAAGCACCCCTGTCCCCCCTGCTCTCGCGCTAAGGTGAACGCAAGCGTTGGTCTGGCGTCAAATGTAAACAGCAATTGCACCATGCATGTGAGGTATCGCCGCGAAGGTCAGATCGAGGGCAGTAAGTTTAGCAGTAGACCTCCTCTGTAAATCTAAAGTGGTAACCTGTAAAGGCTTTTAAAGGCTTTTAAAAATGTATTTAGTTTGTCGCCACTGCACGTTTGTGCGCAATTTTAAAGCATGTCATGTTTGGTATCCATGTACTCGGCCTAAGATCATCTTTTTTATTTCATCAAACATTTGGGCAATATAGTGTGTTTTAGTGCATTAAAATGTAAAAAAGTGTGTTTTTTCCCCAAAAAATGCGTTTGAAAAATCGCTGCGCAAATACTGTGTGAAAAAAAAAAATGAAACACCCACCATTTTAATCTGTAGGGCATTTGCTTTAAAAAAAATATATAATGTTTGGGGGTTCAAAGTAATTTTCTTGCAAAAAAAAATTATTTTTTTATGTAAACAATAAGTGTCAGAAAGGGCTATGTCTTCAAGTGCTTAGAAGAGTGGGTGATGTGTGACATAAGCTTCTAAATGTTGTGCATAAAATGCCAGGACAGTTCAAAACCCCCCCAAATGACCCCATTTTGGAAAGTAGACACCCCAAGCTATTTGCTGAGAGTCATGTTGAGTCCATGGAATAATTTATATTGTGACACAAGTTGCGGGAAAGAGACAATTTTTTATTTTTTTTATTTTTTTTTGCGCAAAGTTGTCACTAAATGATATATTGCTCAAACATGCCATGGGAATATGTGAAATTACACCCCAAAATACATTCTGTTGCTTCTCCTGAGTACGGGGATACCACATGTGTGGGACTTTTTGGGAGCCTAGCCGCGTACGGGACCCCGAAAACCAAGCACCGCCTTCAGGCTTTCTAAGGCCGTAAATTTTTGATTTCACTCTTCACTGCCTATCACAGTTTCGGAGGCCATGGAATGCCCAGGTGGCACAAAACCCCCCCCAAATGACCCCATTTTGGAAAGTAGACACCCCAAGCTATTTGATGAGAGGTATAGTGAGTATTTTGCAGACCTCACTTTTTGTCACAAAGTTTTGAAAATTGAAAAAAGAAAAAAAAACATTTTTTTTCTCGTCTTTCTTTATTTTCAAAAACAAATGAGAGCTGCAAAATACTCACCATGCCTCTCAGCAAATAGCTTGGGGTGTCTACTTTCCAAAATGGGGTCATTTGGGGGGGGTTTGTGCCACCTGGGCATTCCATGGCCTCCGAAACTGTGATAGGCAGTGAGGAGTAAAATCAAAAATGTACGCCCTTAGAAATCCTGAAGGCGGTGCTTGGTTTTCGGGGTCCCGTACGCGGCTAGGCTCCTAAAAAGTCCCACACATGTGGTATCCCCGTACTCAGGAGAAGCAGCTAAATGTATTTTGGGGTGCAATTCCACATATGCCCATGGCCTGTGTGAGCAATATATCATTTAGTGACAACTTTGTGCAAAAAAAAAAAAAAAAAAAAAAAAATTTGTCACTTTCCCGCAACTTGTGTCAAAATATAAAACATTCCATGGACTCAACATGCCTCAAAGCAAATAGCTTGGGGTGTCTACTTTCCAAAATGGGGTCATTTGGGGGGGTTTTATGTCATCTGGGCATTTTATGGCCTTCAAAACTGTGATAGGTAGTGAGGAGTAAAATCAAAAATGTACGCCCTTAGAAATCCTGAAGGCGTTGCTTGGTTTTCGGGGCCCCGTACGCGGCTAGGCTCCCAAAAAGTCCCACACATGTGGTATCCCCGTACTCAGGAGAAGCAGCTAAATGTATTTTGGGGTGCAATTCCACATATGCCCATGGCCTGTGTGAGCAATATATCATTTAGTGACAACTTTTTGTAATTTTTTTTTTTTTTTTTTTTTTTTTGTCATTATTCAATCACTTGGGACAAAAAAAATGAATATTCAATGGGCTCAACATGCCTCTCAGCAAATTCCTTGGGGTGTCTACTTTCCAAAATGGGGTCATTTGTGGGGGTTTTGTACTGCCCTGCCATTTTAGCACCTCAAGAAACGACATAGGCAGTCATAAATTAAAGGCTGTGTAAATTCCAGAAAATGTACCCTAGTTTGTAGACGCTATAACTTTTGCGCAAACCAATAAATATACACTTATTGACATTTTTTTTACCAAAGACATGTGGCCGAATACATTTTGGCCTAAATGTATGACTAAAATTGAGTTTATTGGATTTTTTTTAGAACAAAAAGTAGAAAATATCATTTTTTTTCAAAATTTTCGGTCTTTTTCCGTGTATAGCGCAAAAAATAAAAACGGCAGAGGTGATCAAATACCATCAAAAGAAAGCTCTATTTGTGGGAAGAAAAGGACGCAAATTTCGTTTGGGTACAGCATTGCATGACCGTGCAATTAGCAGTTAAAGCGACGCAGTGCCGAATTGTAAAAAGTGCTCTGGTCAGGAAGGGGGTAAAACCTTCCGGGGCTGAAGTGGTTAATCGGTTCAAAAAGTTGCTTCTGTAGCACCGACAGAACCAAATGCAAATCCCAAGGACAAAGAGTTAACTTAATGGGAGGCAACAAATGAGGTATTCCCTGAAGAAAAGTCCGGACCAGGGAATATGAAGCCAAAGGCTTCTGGAAGTACACTGACAAAGCTGAAACTTGTCCTTTAATTGTTGCCAAGGCTAACTTCTTTTCTAAGCCTGACTGAAGAATAGAGAGAATTCTCTCCATCATGTATTTGCGAGGATGTAATCTTCTGACATCACACTACGCAATATTCTGCTCAAGACAGCACATGACTGGCTTTCATGTGAGCCAGACGGCTCTTGGTGCCACCCTGGTGGTTGACATAGGCCACGGCCGTGTCATTGTCGGTTTGTACCCTTACCGGGTGACCCTGTAACCTGGATGTCCAAAAGTTTAGCGCGGGCGTATTGCCCGTAGCTCAAGAACATTGATGGACAATCTCTGTAAGAGATCATTACCCCTGGACTGTGGAAGAGTCTGGCATCCCTGGCATAACACCGGAAGAAAAGACCTTCCTTGTACTGGTCTAGTAACCACCATGTAAGACTTCCACGAGGCTTGGGGGTTATGCTCTTGCAAGAATCCAGAGCTTGCATCTTCTTTTTCCACCCAGACAGAATGTTCTGCTGTAATGCCCTGGAATGAAACTGGGCATAAGGAATTGCCTCGAATGAGGACACCATCCTTCCCAGAAGACTCATACAGAGTCGGACAGAAGGGTGTCTCTTTCCCTTTATTTGACAAACTTGATCCTTTAGGGCAGGGATATACAATTAGCTGACCTCCAGCTGTTGCAGAACTACAAGTCCCATGAGACATAAAAGACACTGACAGCCACAAGCATGACACCCAGAGGCAGAGGCATGATGGGACTTGTAGTTTTGCAACAGCTGAAGGTCCGCTAATTGCATATCCCTGCTTTAGCACATTGACCCTTCTTGGAGGCAAGAACACCTTTTGCCTGGACTGTGTCCATAACCAGACCTAAGTATTCCAGATTTTGAACTGGTTTCAAAGCCGACTTCGATATTTATGATCCAGCCAAGGTGTTCCAGGAATTTTAACTATAAGGCCCCTTTCACACTGGGGCGGTTTGCAGACGTTATTGCGCTAAAAATAGCGCCTGCAAACAGACCTAAAACTGCCGCTGCTGTTTCTCCAGTGTGAAAGCTCGAGGGCTTTCACACTGAAGCGGTGCGCTAGCAGGAGAGAAAAAAAACTCCTGCAAACAGCATCTTTGGAGCGGGGAAGGAGCGGTGTATTCACCGCTCCTTCACCGCTCCTGCCCATTGAAATCAATGGGGCATCGCAGCAATACCGCCGCTGTAGCTGTGCTATGCGGCCGCCAGCGGGGGTTAAAACCGCACTACTAGAGGCCGAATACCACTGCTAAAATGACGGTAGCGCCGTTTTACCGCCGACGTCCCCACCGCCCCAGTGTGAAAGGGGCCTAAAGGCTACATTATGTATCAAAACCTGCAATGACTGATCCCCGAGTAGAAAATCGTCTAGGTAGCCTGAAATCAAGATCCCCGAGACCTTAGAAGACCCAGCACTGGCACCAGGACCTTTGTGAAGACTCGGGGGAGGAGGCTGAAAAATTGACACGTGCAAGTACGCATCCCTGATGTCTATGGTTGCCAGGAAATCTCCGACTTGGAGAGGCCACCACAGAGCAGATTGATTCCATCTGAAAGGGCCACACTAAGATAACGGTTCAGCGCCTTTAGATCCAGGATTGGTCTTATCTCCCCATTTGGTTTCGGAACTGTGAACAGGTTTGAATAAAATCCTGTACCCCTTTCCGGGATCGGGACCTCCATAATCACACCTTGCCCCTTTAAGCGATCTAGTGCCTTGAATAATAAGCCCTTTTTCGATAGGTCCATGGGAATGCTGGACCCTAAAAATCTTTGAGGAGGGTAGACCTGGAACTCCAGCCTGTACCCCTGAGACGCTGTGAAGATGACCCACCTGTCCTGAACCAGCATTCCCCAAACTCCTGCAAACTTAAGCAGCCTTCCCCCCATTTGCTCGAGTGGAGGCGTCCCTTCACAAGGAAGGTTTGGCACCAGTATTAGAGGATTTTTGAACCCAAGGCCTCTTTTGGTCCTGGCCTTGCTGTTTACCTTTGGCCCCAGATCCCTGGTGCCTTCGACACTGCCTAGGGCCTGAAAAACCTGAGGAAGCAGCACATGGTCCTTTACTTCTCCATGAAATGGAAAACCAGCTAGCACCCCTCTACAAGGAAACTCTGCTGAGCATCTTTTTAGCCACAAAATTCTGCACATGTGCACATATAAAAGAGTCATACGGGAGATTTGCTGTATGGAGTCTTTGAGGGCATCTATAGCAAAGCATAGAACAGGGATCCTCAAACTACGACCCTCCAGCTGTTACGGAACTACACATCCCATGAGGCATTGCAAAACTCTGACATTCACAGACATGACTAGGCATGATGGGAATTGTAGTTCCTGAACAACTGGAGGGCCGTAGTTTGAAGACCCCTGGCATAGAACCCGAGGAAAATATGCTACCCCCTCAGCAGACTCTTCACCCTATTGGGCCGTTTAGCCTGATTATTCAAGTCTTGACAGACACCAATTGCCACCACTGTGGGCTGAGTAGCGGAACCTGCCAGAGCGAAGGAAGCCTTTAACAGGGATTCCAGCTTCTTATCCGCTGGATCCTTAAAGACCTGTGCATTATCCACTGGACAAGATAAGGTCTTACTCAGGGAGGAAAGCGCTGCATCTAAAACTGGTATGCTCCACTTTTTACCAAAGCTTTCCTCCATTGGATATACAGTGGGGACGGAAAGTATTCAGACCCCGTTACATTTTTCACTCTTTGTTATATTGCAGCCATTTGCTAGAATCATTTAAGTTAATTTTTTTCCTCAATGTACACACAGCACCCCATATTGATAGAAAAACACAGAATTGTTGACATTTTTGCAGATTTATTAAAAAAGAAAAACTGAAATATCACATGGTCCTAAGTATTCAGACCCTTTGCTATGACACTCATACTGTATATTTAACTCAGGTGCTGTCCATTTCTTCTGATCATCCTTGAGATGGTTTTACACCTTCATTTGAGTCCAGCTGTGTTTGATTATACTGATTGGACTTGATTAGGAAAGCCACATACCTGTCTATATAAGACCTTACAGCTCACAGTGCATGTCAGAGCAAATGAAAATCATGAGGTCAAAGGAACTGCCTGAAGAGCTCAGAGACAGAATTGTGGCAAGGCACAGATCTGGCCAAGGTTACAAAAACATTTCTGCTGCACTTAAGGTTCCTAAGAGCACAGTGGCCTCCATAATCCTTAAATAGAAGACATTTGGGATGACCAGAAACCCTTCCTAGAGCTGGTCGTCCGGCCAAACTGAGCTATCGGGGGAGAAGAGCCTTGGTGAGAGAGTTAAAGAAGAACCCAAAGATCACTGTGACTGAGCTCCAGAGTTGCAGTTGGGAGATGCGAGAAAGTTGTAGAAAGTCAACCATCACTGCAGCCCTCCACCAGTCGAGGCTTTATGGCAGAGTGGCCCGACGGAAGCTTCTCCTCAGTGCAAAACACCTGAAGGACTCCAAGATGGTGAGAAATAAGATTCTCTGGTCTGATGAGACCAAGATAGAACTTTTTGGCCTTAATTCTAAGCGGTATGTGTGGAGAAAACCAGGCACTGCTCATCACCTGTCCAATACAGTCCCAACAGTAAAGCATAGTGGTGGCAGCATCATGCTGTGGGGGTGTTTTTCAGCTGCAGGGACAGGATGACTGGTTGCAATCGAGGGAAAGATGAATGCGGCCAAGTACAGGGATATCCTGGACGAAAATCTTCTCCAGAGTGCTCAGGACCTCAGACTGGGCTGAAGGTTTACCTTCCAACAAGACAATGACCCTAAGCACACAGCTAAAATAACGAAGAAGTGACTTCACAACAACTTTGTGACTGCTCTTGAATGGCCCAGCCAGAGCCCTGACTTAAACCCAATTAAGCATCTCTGGAGAGACCTAAAAATGGCTGTCCACCAACGTTTACCATCCAACCTGACAGAACTGGAGAGGATCTGCAAGGAGGAATGGCAGAGGATGCCCAAATCCAGGTGTGAAAAACTTGTTGCATCTTTCCCAAAAAGACTCATGGCTGTATTAGATCCAAAGGGTCCTTCTACTAAATACTGAGAAAAGGGTCTGAATACTTAGGACCATGTGATATTTCAGTTTTTCTTTTTTAATAAATCTGCAAAAATGTCATCAATTCTGTGTTTTTCTGTCAATATGGGGTGCTGTGTGTACATTAATGAGGAAAAAAATGAACTTAAATGATTTTAAAAATGGCTGCACTATAACAAAGAGTGAAAGATTTAAGGGGGTCTGAATACTTTCTGTCCCCACTGTAATAAGGAAAATCTCTTTGAAGGCACAAATATCCTGTCTGGGTGCTCCCAGTCGGAATATACCACCTGCTCCAAAAATGGGTAAAAAGGAAACACCTGCGCACCCTGCTGAGGTTTCAAAGAACCCAGGGAAGAACAAGGGGTTTTAAGGACCTCTACTCGAGGCAACTTAAAAGCTGTATGAACCATTTCCGTAATAGCATAGATGAGAAGCTTTTGTGATTGAGAGGCTGATACAATCTGAGCCTCTTCAGGCTCTGATTCACCTGAAGCAGATACCTCTGTTTGGAAATGTGCTGCATCATTAGCCATTACCTCTTCTACCTCATTAACCCAGTCTTGCTCCAATATAGGAGGAATAGGGGAAGGGGATCTGTCATGCTTTCTGCCACCCTGTGTGACAGAGGCGATCATTCCTCCTTAGTAACATAAACTGAGGTAGAAGCACTGGTAGTAGCCAAAATGCCTGGTGTGCACGCAGCGGCTCAGACTGCCTGGTCTCCTTCGGACTTCAAGGGTGGCTTTTAGAGCAGAGTTTTGATTAGCTTCTACAGGAGCTACTGGTGGAACACTTGTGCTCCTTGCTGCAGCGCTTCCCCCAGTGTGTTTTCTGGAAGACATAGCTTGCTGAAGCAAATGGTAACTGGCTTTGTGAGAATAATACACAAGTCCCTCAGTACCACAATTTTCCCTTGGAAGACTCCCGTTTAAACGACATGGTCTTCCTGACAGTGCAACAGGCTGCCACTTGCCATCACCAAAGGACTCAAGTGCCTCCACAGGATAGCCTACTCTGTGTCCCATGAGCCGGCCAGCAACAAGGGCTATGACAGTTTTTTTAAAGTTTCCCGTGGCCATACACGGCCACGTACAGGCTCCCGCATGCGCCCAGGAAGGAGAAAACGCAGACCAGCAACCCATGACCTCTAGAGGGCAAAACAACAAGCACAGTCCAGCAAGGGAAGTTTTTTTTTTTTTTTTTTTAAATGTGAGCCTAGGTTTACATACTGTTGCAGGGGCCACTTACCACTCCCGCCACAGGACTTTGGCCTAAGCCAAAGGTCCAGCCTTTACCCATCATGGCGGGTTCTGTCAGCCAAGGAGATAATGAAAAAACTTGCCACTGCCCTCATCTATAGCTGGCTATAGCAGTAAGCAACATTGGAAGGCTAAAATAGATAACAACAAAGCCTGGGGAATGCCCAGGAAAAAACCCAAGCCTACTTACCAACCAGCTCGCAGACAACCGAATAAACCTGTCTAACAGTATGCGTTAAAAACAGGGGTTTAGTCCGCACGCATTTACAAATGCATGCGAAAGCCACATAGTGTTGTCACAGCACCCTGGTATCTGTGGTCCTAATAATGCTGCTTACTTAAAAACAAGACTCACTAAAAACCAGTATGGAAATGCGGGTAACTATGGTCATTATGACTAAGAAAATTAAGGGTATGCCCACCAGGAGAGAAGAGATAATGGAGAATATACTCAGTATCCATATCAACAGGGAGATGGGCGAAACTACCAGGATCAATATCAGTATGATTACAGGAGAAGCCCAACACACACACAAAACAGATATGAAGCATTAAAAGATTATAGAGAAGATGACTCGTGTTCTTTTTTAGACCAGCGCAGATGGGACAAAACCCCCCCTCACATAGAGATAACACCCCTTCGGAACAACAGAATGGGCAACACAAGAAGCCCAAACAGAAGAGGGGATGTCGAGGAGGACTCAAGGCCAAAAAAAAAAAAAAGAGAATAGTAGGAGAAGGTATTTACAATCTTAGTGGAATTGAGCTCACCAAATCAGAACTGATCACATTGGATAAAGGAATAAAATATGCACCAAGAAAAAATTTTAATAAGTTTGAGATGTATGTGGATTTAGAGAAATATAATAGGAAATTAAATATCCAGAAGTATATGTTGAATAAACCATCGATGACAGAAAGAAGGCTCACAAACACAGCAGATAGAATAGAACATACTGAATTAAGAAATAAATCCTTATTTAACCCACCAGTATCCAATAATGAACATATCAAAGTGTTCAATAAAATGGTATTTCAGGATATTGAAAAATTAAAAATCAAAAGAATGCTAAATCTGCAAGCAATCAAGAGGCGTATTAAGGAGTTGGAGGAAAATAAAAAAGTCGTGATTAGACCGGCAGATAAAGGTGGAGCCATCGTAGTGCTATCTAAGGAATATTACAACACTAAATTATTAGGTCAACTTAGTGATACTAATACATACATAAAATTACAAGGGAACCCGACAAAAGAGTATAAGGGTGAACTACATGAATTGATACAAAGAGGAAAGATGAAAAATATACTGACGAAAAAGGAAGAGAAGTATCTTTTGTCAGACACTTGTAGAGTACCTATTATTTACACCATACCCAAAATCCACAGGAACCAAACCCACCCACCTGGAAGACCCAATCAATGGGATATAATCGATTAATGCCAGATTGGGAGAGTATGGATAATTTTATCCAGCCACTAGTTCCATAACTAAGGGACACCAAGCATTTAATCCAAATCTTGAATACTGTCGAAATTAAATTTACATGAAAGCTATTTGATCACAACAGCAGATGTGACATTGTTGTACATGGTCATTGCTCACACTGATGCCATACAAGCTACAAAATGGGCCATGGACACATATGGCATTCTCATATCAAAACAAAAAAGGTTTATATTGAGATGCCTAGCATATGGACTACAACACAATTATTTTTGGCACAATATGAAGTACTATCGGCAATTAAATGGAATTGGGATGGCAGGCCAAATATGCCCCTAATGTTGCCAACATTTTCATGGCAAAGTGGGAAGAAGAAGTGATGTGTTCAAATCCCCCCAATCAATTGGTTTTGTTCAAGAGATTTATAGATGACTATGATCATTTGGAGAGGAGACCAAAATAGCTTAAGCCAGTTTTTTGAAAAATTAAATGACAACCAAAAAAATATAAACCTTTCGTATGAGATCAGTAACACAAGTATACAATTTCTTGATCTTGAAATAACTTTAGAAACAAATGGTTTTTCAACAAAAACATTCTTGAAACCAGTTGAAAGAAATAGCTACATCCCAACAGACAGTTGTCAGTATGACCCATGGCTTATTAACATCCCCAAAGGACAAATAAGAATCAGAAGGAATTGTAGCAGTGAAAATGTATTCGTGGAACAAGCAAACATAATAGGGAACAAATTTATTGAAAAGGGGTATAGTGAAAGTTTTATAAAAGGAAAAATTCAAAAGGGACAAAACCAAAAAGGGACAAAAGTGCAATACATTCATATCCCACACCACCAAAAAAGAATATGCAATAAAGGATTTTATTTCATGCCGCACAGAAGGGGTAGTATACATGTTGGAATGTTCTTGTTCTTTACAGTACATAGGAAGAACCAAACGTCCTTTATGGAAAAGATTGCGTGAACATGTACAAAACATCAAGTCGGGCTTCCAAAAACAGTGTATCTCTGCATTTTGCAGAGGTACACAGAAAAAATCCGACTGAGCTAAAATTCTGGGCCATTGACAAATATAAACCTCACTGGAGGGGAAGCCATAAAATAAGAACTGAGTAAAATGGAATCCAGATGGTTCTATGGAATCAATTGTTTTGCGCGGTCGGGATTAACCACTTCAGCCCCGGAAGGATTTACCCCCTTCCTGACCAGAGCACTTTTTACAATTTGGCACTGCATTGCTTTAACTGCTAATTGCGCGGTCATGCAATGCTGTACCCAAACAAAATTTGCGTCCTTTTCTTCCCACAAATAGAGTTTTCTTTTGATGGTATTTGATCACCTCTGCGGTTTTTATTTTTTGCGCTATAAACAGAAAAAGACCGAAAATTTTGAAAAAAAATGATATTTTCTACTTTTTGTTATAAAAAAAATCCAATAAACTCAATTTTAGTCATACATTTAGGCCAAAATGTATTTGGCCATATGTCTTTGGTAAAAAAAATGTCAATAAGCGTATATTTATTGGTTTGCGCAAAAGTTATAGCGTCTACAAACTAGGGTACATTTTCTGGAATTTACACAGCTTTTAGTTTATGACTGCCTATGTCATTTCTTGAGATGCTAAAATGGCAGGGCAGTACAAACCCCCCCCAAATGAACCCATTTTGGAAAGTAGACACCCCAAGGAAATTGCTGAGAGGCATGTTGAGCCCATTGAATATTATTTTTTTTTGTCCCAAGTGATTGAATAATGACAAAAAAAAAATTACAAAAAGTTGTCACTAAATGATATATTGCTCATACAGGCCATGGGCATATGTGGAATTGCACCCCAAAATACATTTAGCTGCTTCTCCTGAGCATGGGGATACCACATGTGTGGGACTTTTTGGGAGCCTAGCCGCGTACGGGGCCCCGAAAACCAAGCACCGCCTTCAGGATTCCTAAGGGTGTAAATTTTTGATTTCACTCCTCACTACCTATTACAGTTTTGAAGGCCATAAAATGCCAAGATGGCACAAACCCCCCCCAAATGACCCAATTTTGGAAAGTAGACACCCCAAGCTATTTGCTGAGAGGCATGTTGAGTTCATGGAATATTTAATATTTTGAGGCAAGTTGCGGGAAAATTACAAACTTTTTTTTTTTTTTGCACAAAGTTGTCACTAAATGATATATTGCTCAAACATGCCATTGGCATATGTGGAATTACACCCCAAATGTCGCTACATATATGCTACTATACAAATTGCATTTGGTGACAAAATGTGATGGAAAAATATTGTTTCCATTTATAAACCGTAGGCACTCAAAAAAAATAAAAAACTAAAAAAATAATATATATATATTGACAGATATGTATAACCATGAACAATCAGAAAGGTGTTGGTAATATATACCTCAATAAACAAACAAATGTGAATTCAAGATGGATATAAATGTTCATTCAGAAAAACAAAATGACAGCAGACTTCCAACTTCTCATCCAAAGAGCTGATTACAGTCACCTGGAATACTGCGGTGGATACAGAGAGATAGGATAAAGCTTGGACTGCTGACACTATGATATAACCTTGGGAGCCACGGGCATCATATTCCACCCAAAAAAAACTAGAAAAAATATATATGGTGTAATACTGTGGGATAAAAGATCAATTGCGCATAATAGCGCTACTCACGGAGTGAATATGCAGAGCAGGCATTCAGAGTTTGTCAGTGACCGCCGCTATATCAGCGTGGGCTCCACTGACTACAGGAAACAGCGTCACTGGTTTGCAGACGTGAGCCGGATATTGCGTCGACGCGTTTCGCCCCTCCTCCAGGGCGTCATCAAAGACATAACATCCAGCCCACACAAGGTCGAATTTATATGCTCCAATCTTAGAAAGGCTATTTCCCAAAACGAAACTCAGTGGATCCACAGATTACGTACGCTGAGCCTGTTTGGCCTCAACATCGAGTTGGACCTCAATTGTTTTTTATCAAATTGGTAACTCCTTCCTTAATATTAATATTTTTCTATTTCGATGTAATTTCAATTCCATTTTTTTAATTTTTTAATTTTATTTTTATATTTTTATCATTCTATTTCATTTCTTGTTTATTTTCATTTTTCTTTATTATTTTTATTATTCACTTCATTGTTCACTCTTTTTTTATTTTTATCAGAACATATATATTTGTTCTTAAATTTTAGAAATATTTTTATTAAAATCAAAAATTCTATGCCAGGTGTATGCATACGCCGTTTTTAGGAATAATGTCATTTAAGTATTCATTATGTATGTCTATGTTTATATATTTTCAGGCATTCCATCGATATATATCAGTATTCCATATGTTTATTTATCCAATACAAATGTTTGTTTATGCTTTTATGTTTTCATGACAGGAATGTTGTGTTCTTGTTGTCTATCTATTAAAGTTTGTTGTAATTGCAACAGGATATGATGAATCAGGAAGAGGTGGGTAATCCGTATCCACTAGCCTTAATTGGTTGTCACTTACCTGATGCTGCATATAAATTCGACCTTGTGTGGGCTGAATGTTATGTCTTTGATGACGCCCTGGAGGAGGGACGAAATGCATCAACGCAATATCCGGCTCACGTCTGTAGACCAGTGACGCTGTTTCCTGTAGTCAGTGGAGCGCACGCTGATATAGCGGCGGTCACTGACAAACTCTGAATGCCTGCTCTGCATATTCACTCCGTAAGTAGCGCTATTATGCGCAATTGATCTTTTATCCCACAGTATTACACCATATATATTTTTTCTCGTTTTTTTGGGTGGAACATGATGCCCGTGGCTCCCAAGGTTATATCATAGTGTCAGCAGTCCAAGCTTTATCCTATCTCTCTGCATCCACCGCAGTATTCCAGGTGACTAATCAGCTCTTTGGATGAGAAGTTGGAAGTCTGCTGTCATTTTGTTTTTCTGAATAAACATTTATATCCATCTTGAATTCACATTTGTTTGTTTATTGAGGTATACATTACAAACACCTTTCTGATTGTTCATGGTTATACATATCTGTCAATTAGGGATGAGCTTCGTGTTCGAGTCGAACCCATGTTCGACTCGAACATCGGCTGTTCGGTCGTTCGCCGAATTGCGAACGATATGGGCCGTTCGCGCCAAATTCGTGTGGCGCGTCACGGCCCATAATTCACTGCGGCATCGCAGTGCATTGCTTGCTGAT
Organism: Lithobates clamitans; assembly: GCA_037952925.1. Taxonomy (NCBI): domain Eukaryota; kingdom Metazoa; phylum Chordata; class Amphibia; order Anura; family Ranidae; genus Lithobates; species Lithobates clamitans. The sequence goes on along the minus strand of JBBGZY010000331.1, from coordinate 2,287,751 downwards.
GATTGGCCAAGCATGCACTATGACCCGCATGCTTGGCCAATCACAGCGCCTCCTGAACAGAGAGCCGTAATTGGCCAAAGCCAAGGAGGCTTTGGCCAATTATGGCTCAGGGGATTTAGTACACGCCCCACACTATATAAGGCCGCCTGCACGGCGGCCCTGTGTAGTGTGTGTTCCGGCGTTGAAAGAGATAGACAGAGAGACAGTGTCATTTGATTTGAGTTAGATTAGGCAGAACAGTCAGTCAGTTAGCTGCACTTACAGTGTATTTTGTATATATATGCATCCCAGGTGTTGCATATATATATATACACTGTATTCAGTTTAGCTAGATCCGTTCCTGTTATCTTCTAGACTATTTACATTTAGTGCAGTGCGTCCTGCTCACAGTGTTCAGCTAGATCCGTTCCTGTTATCTTCTAGACTATTTACATTTAGTGCAGTGCGTCCTGCTCACAGTGTTCAGCTAGATCCGTTCCTGTTAAATTCTAGACTATTTACATTTAGTGCAGTGCGTCCTGCTCACAGTGTTCAGCTAGATCCGTTTCTGTTATCTTCTAGACTATTTACATTTAGTGCAGTGCGTCCTGCTCACAGTGTTCAGCTAGATCCGTTCCTGTTAAATTCTAGACTATTTACATTTAGTGCAGTGCGTCCTGCTCACAGTGTTCAGCTAGATCCGTTCCTGTTATCTTCTAGACTATTTACATTTAGTGCAGTGCGTCCTGCTCACAGTGTTCAGCTAGATCCGTTCCTGTTATCTTCCTACTGACAGGCAGGCTTGTTACAGTATTAACAGCTACCTAAAGAAAATTACTGGTGTTCTTTTGATCCTATTAGTACCACGGTCAGGCAGCTAGACTATTTACATTTAGTAAAGTGCGTCCTGCTCACAGTGTTCAGCTAGATCCGTTCCTGTTATCTTCCTACTGACAGGCAGGCTTGTCTTGTTACAGTATATAAAGCTACCTGAAGAAAATTACTGGTGTTCTTTTGATCCTATTAGTACCACGGTCAGGCAGCTAGACTATTTACAGTTAGTGCAGTGCGTCCTGCTCACAGTGTTCAGCTAGATCCGTTCCTGTTATCTTCCTACTGACAGGCAGGCTTGTCTTGTTACAGTATATAAAGCTACCTGAAGAAAATTACTGGTGTTCTTTTGATCCTATTAGTACCACGGTCAGGCAGCTAGACTATTTACAGTTAGTGCAGTGCGTCCTGCTCACAGTGTTCAGCTAGATCCGTTCCTGTTATCTTCCTACTGACAGGCAGGCTTGTCTTGTTACAGTATATAAAGCTACCTGAAGAAAATTACTGGTGTTCTTTTGATCCTATTAGTACCACGGTCAGGCAGCTAGACTACATTTAGTGCAGTGCGTCCTGCTCACAGTGTTCAGCTAGATCCGTTCCTGTTATCTTCCTACTGACAGGCAGGCTTGTCTTGTTACAGTATATAAAGCTACCTGAAGAAAATTACTGGTGTTCTTTTGATCCTATTAGTACCACGGTCAGGCAGCTAGACTATTTACATTTAGTGCAGTGCGTCCTGCTCACAGTGTTCAGCTAGATCTGTTCCTGTTATCTTCCTACTGACAGGCAGGCTTGTCTTGTTACAGTATTAACAGCTACCTAAAGAAAATTACTGGTGTTCTTTTGATCCTATTAGTACCACGGTCAGGCAGCTAGACTATTTACATTTAGTAAAGTGCGTCCTGCTCACAGTGTTCAGCTAGATCCGTTCCTGTTATCTTCCTACTGACAGGCAGGCTTGTCTTGTTACAGTATATAAAGCTACCTGAAGAAAATTACTGGTGTTCTTTTGATCCTATTAGTACCACGGTCAGGCAGCTAGACTATTTACATTTAGTGCAGTGCGTCCTGCTCACAGTGTTCAGCTAGATCCGTTCCTGTTATCTTCCTACTGACAGGCAGGCTTGTCTTGTTACAGTATTAACAGCTACCTAAAGAAAATTACTGGTGTTCTTTTGATCCTATTAGTACCACGGTCAGGCAGCTAGACTATTTACAGTTAGTGCAGTGCGTCCTGCTCACAGTGTTCAGCTAGATCCGTTCCTGTTATCTTCCTACTGACAGGCAGGCTTGTCTTGTTACAGTATATAAAGCTACCTGAAGAAAATTACTGGTGTTCTTTTTATCCTATTAGTACCACGGTCAGGCAGCTAGACTATTTACATTTAGTGCAGTGCGTCCTGCTCACAGTGTTCAGCTAAACCTACAAATTAGTGGGGTGCATCCACCTCACAGTGTTCAGCTAAAGCTACCTGTAGAAGGTTGGTGGTGTTCTCATACTACAGGCAGGCAGTTGATTTTGCTAGCTGCAGTATATATATATATATATATATATATATATATATATATATATCCCAGCTTAGTGCAGCTACAGGCCATTAGTATGTCTGGAAGACCAAGAAGGAGAGGCAGATAGTCACAAGCCAATAAGAGAGGGCAAGCAAGCTCTGTGTCTAGTGCTGGTCATGGAGACGGTGCATTCTCATCAGCACGTGGCCATGGGACACGCTTGGCCTTTTTTTCGGCAGCTGGCCGTGTTGAGCCGCAACATGCGGAAGACTTGGTCGAGTGGATGACCAAGCCGTCCTCATCCTCCTCATCCTCTCTCACCCATGCCCAGGGTGCTTTGTCTGGCAAAGCAGCGGCCTCTTCCCTCGGCTCAATGTCATCAGTGACTCCTTCCCTAGCTCCACCATGTCCTCCTGAGGAGTCCCTCGAACTGTTTGACCACAGTGTTGGGTACATGCTCCAGGAGGATGCCCAGCGTTTGGAAGGCTCTGATGATGATACTGAGCTTGATGAAGGCAGTAACATGAGCACGGACAGAGGGGGTGCCCAAGAAGGACAGCAATCTGGCAGTCATGCTCCCCCTGCTGCAGCATACTGCCAGGTTTGCTCCAGTGATGAGGAGGGAGGGGATGAGGTCACTGACTCAACGTGGGTGCCTGATAGGAGAGAGGAGGAGGAGGAGGAGGTGGCGGCACATCACCAACGAGGCAGGATGCCCTCCAGGGGCCAGCCTAAGGGCAGCACATTGACTGCATCACATGTGCAGGGCGCTGCAGTCTCTGCGCGTTATTCAAAAAGTTCTTTGGTGTGGGCCTTTATAGAGACAAGTGCATCAGATCGCACCGCTGCTATTTGCAACATATGTCTCAAGCGTATCTCACGTGGCCAAAACATCTCCCGCTTGGGTACCACATGCTTGACCAGACATATGTTGACCTGCCATGCAGTTCGTTGGCAAGCGCATCTAAAAGACCCACACCAAAGAACAAAGAGGACCTCTCCTTGCTCCTCATCAGCTGAGATTTCCAACCCCACTAGACCTTCAGTCCTCTCTGAGACCTGCACTGAGAGGAATGAAGGTGTAGAATTAGGTGTGTCACAGCCAAGTACTTGTGGGCAATCTGCTTTTGGTACACCGACGTCAGATTGTACCAGGCAAATTTCCCTGCCCCAGCTGCTGCACCGCCGAAAGAAGTTTGCTCCCAGCCATCCACATGCCCAGCGGTTGAATGCTAGCTTGGCAAAATTGCTGGCACTTCAACTGCTGCCTTTTCAGTTGGTAGACTCTGCCCCCTTCCGTGAGTTTGTAGAATGTGCGGTTCCTCAGTGGCAGGTACCCAAACTCCATTTTTCTCACGGAAGGCGATTCCGGCTCTCTACCGGCATGTGGAAGGCAATGTCCATGCCTCGCTGGACAGGGCGGTCAGCGGTAAGGTGCATATTACCGCTGACTCATGGTCCAGCAGGCATGGACAGGGACGTTACCTAAGTTTCACGGCGCATTGGGTGACTCTGCTGGCAGCTGGGAAGGATGCAGGACAAGGTGCAGTAGTGTTGGAGGTTGTTCCACCACCACGCCTCCAAAATGCTAATGATTGTGACACACCACTCTCCTCCACCCCCTCCTCTTCTTCTTCCTCCATGGCCTCTTCCTCGGAACCAGCGGTGCTCCGTAGTCGTTCAAGGGGCTACGCAAGTACGCAGGCCAAAAGATGCCATGCGGTGCTTGAGCTGGTGTGCTTGGGGGACAGGAGCCACACTGGGGCAGAGGTTCTGTCAGCTCTGCAGGGGCAGGTTCAGAGGTGGTTGACGCCACGCCAACTTAAGGCAGGAATGGTGGTTTGCGACAATGGCACCAACCTCCTCTCTGCCCTCCGACAGGGACAAATGACCCATGTGCTCTGTTTGGCTCACGTCCTTAACTTGGTGGTGCAGCGGTTCTTGGGCAGGTACCCGGGCTTACAGGATGTCCTGAGGCAGGCCAGGAAAGTCTGTGTGCATTTCCGCCGGTCATATAATGCCAGTGCTCGGCTGACGAACCTCCAAAAAGGAGTTTAACCTGCCCAAGAACCGCCTAATCTTTGACATGCCCACCAGGTGGAACTCAACGTTGGCCATGCTGCAGCGGCTGCACACGCAGCAGAGTACCATCAATGAGTATCTGTGCGACTATGGCACCAGGACAGGGTCAGGGGAGCTTGGTTTTTTTTCCCCACACCAGTGGGCCATGATCAGGGATGCATGCACTGTCCTGTCACCATTTGAGGAGGCCACGAGGATGGTGAGCAGTGACAGTGCATGCATCAGTGACACTGTCCCCCTTGTCCACCTGTTGGAGCACACGCTGCGTGGAATAATGGACAGGGCACTTGAGGCAGAACAGAGGCAGGAAGAGGAGGACTTCCTTAGCTCTCAAGGCCCCCTTTATCCAGACAGTGTTCCTGCGTGCCCGCCGATCACACAGGAAGAGGAGGAGGAGGAGGAGGAGGAGGAGGAGGAGGAGGAGGAAGATTGTGTCAGTATGGAGGTGGAGCCTGGCACTCAGCATCAGCAGCAGTCTTTAAGGGATCAGTCCCAAGAAACACATGGACTTGTACGTGGCTGGGAGGAGGTGGCTGCGGACCATGTCGTCCTTAGTGACCCAGAGGACTCCGGACCGAATGCCTCAGCAAACCTACGCTGCATGGCCTCCCTGATCCTGCAAAGCCTGCGTAAGGATCCTCGTATTCGTGGTTTCAAGGAGAAGGACCAATACTGGCTGGCAACCCTCCTTGATCCACGTTACAAGGGTAAGGTTGTGGACCTTATCTTGCCATCGCAGAGGGAGCAGAGGATGAAACATCTTCGGGAGGCCTTGCAGAAAGGTCTGTGCAACGCGTTCCCAGAGACTGGGAGGTTACAAACTCCTGTTTCTGGACAACGTGTTGCTGAGGCTTCGGTCAGTCAAAGAAGGAGCGGTGGAGAAGGTGGCCGTCTGACCGATGCGTTCAGACAATTTTTTGGTCCGCAGCCCCAAGGTATGAGGTTCCAGCAACCATCGCCAGCGTCTGTTTTACATGGTGCAGGAATACCTAGGGGCAAGATCAGACTTGGACACCTTTCCCACCGAAAATCCTCTGGGTTACTGGGTCTTGAGGATGGATCACTGGCCAGAGCTTGCACAGTATGCAATTGAGCTACTGGCCTGTCCTGCATCCAGCGTTCTTTCGGAACGCACATTCAGTGCTGCTGGAGGCGTGGTAACCGATCACAGGGTGCATCTTCCACCGACTCAGTCGATCGACTGACCTTCATAAAAATGAATCAGTCTTGGATCACCACCAGCTAAGTGGAGAATGATGGATGAAGGGCGCTGATCAAGCTCACATCAAAGCATGTAAAATTTATTTCAGAGGAAATAAAGAGCAAATAAAAACAGTTGAATAATACCAATACTACGTATCATGCAAACAGGTGACAAAATGTAAAAGACATCAAAAATTAAAAATGGGTTAAAAATATCAAGAGCCCATGTTAAGGTAGGTATTTAGAGTAGAGTTTTTTTTTCTTGTCCACAATCTATCACCACCAGCTACCAAGCACCTGATGCTGATATAACCGAATAATTTTTTTTGAAATCTCAGATCCCTTCAAAGACTGCCTATGCTGATGCTGAGTGACTATCCCTGAGTAATTATCCTCTTCCTCCTCAATCATCACGCTGATAGCTTGTAAGAACATTTTTGGTTCTGGGCGCCACCACCAGTGCCTAAGGCACAATTTTTCAGCCCCTGTTTAACAGGGGCGTGTAATTACAATTTTTAATGTAATACTTTGCAGCAGGGCTCGTTCCTGCATTCCAACTAGAGTGTCTGTGAGGGGTTGCAGTGTTGTGGCACCAGCACCAGTGCCCAAGGCCCAATTTTTCTTCTCCTGTCTAACAGGGGCGTGTAATTACAATTTTTGATGCAATACTTTGCAGCAGGGCTCGTTCCTGCATTCCAACTAGAGTGTCTGTGAGGGGTTGCAGTGTTGTGGCACCAGCACCAGTGCCCAAGGCCCAATTTTTCTGCTCCTGTCTAACAGGGGCGTGTAATTACAATTTTTGATGCAATACTTTGCAGCAGGGCTCGTTCCTGCGTTCCAACTAGAGTGTCTGTAAGGGGTTGCAGTGTTGTGGCACCAGCACCAGTGCCTAAGGCCTAATTTTTCAGCTCCTGTTCAACAGGGGCATGTAATTACAATTCTTGATCTAATATTTCACAGCAGGGCCCTGTGAGGGCTTACAGTGTTGTGGCCACAGCAACACCTAAGGCCCAAATTTCTGCTGAGTATATAGGGCAGGACCCTACTTTCAAACATCTAACTTACAAACGACTCCTACTTGCAAACGGAAGGAGACAACAGGCAGTGAGATGAAATCTACCCCTAGGAAGGGAAATTCTCTCCTGTAAGAGTTAATATGGGAAAAAAAATTCTCCTTTCCACTGTTGCTTTCCAATCCTTGTTCCACAAAAAAACCCAAATTTTCAAAAAACATTTTTAATTGGGACAAAAAGTGAGGTGAAATCTTCTGAAGAGGAGGAAAGACAGCAAAACAAATGTCACAGGGGTGATAACCCTTCCCTATGTTTTCCAAAAAACTTAAAAAAGATTTTTTTGGCTGGAGCTAAACACGTTAAAAATGTACCCGTTCAAAATTACAAAGAGATTCTACTTAACAACAAACCTACAGTCCCTGTCTTGTTTGCACCGCCTGTATACTGCTGTTCAGAGTATATAGGGCCTGGTGGCCCCACACCTTTCCTTATTTTAATTTGGGTGCGGGGTTCCCCTTAATATCCATACAAGACCCAAAGGGCCTGGTAATGGACTGGGGGGTACCCATGCCGTTTGTCTCACTGATTTTCATCCATATTGCCATGACCCGACATTACATTAAACCCGCAAGCAGTTTTAAATGAGATTTTTTCCTTTAAAAATGACATTTGGTGCAGGGACTGTTCTAGACACGGGAAACACGCGTCACTTTACAGGCATACTATAGACACCCCCCAGGTACGATGTTTAAAGGAATATTTCACTTTTTTTTTTTTACTTTAAGCATCATTAAAATCACTGCTCCCGAAAAAATGGCCGTTTTTAAAAGTTTTTTTTTGCATTGATACATGTCCCCTGGGGTAGGACCCGGGTCCCCAAACCCTTTTTAGGACAATACCATGCAAATTAGCCTTTAAAATGAGCACTTTTGATTTCGAACGTTCGAGTCCCATAGACGTCAATGGGGTTCTAACGTTCGTGTGAACTTTCGGTCCGTTCGCAGGTTCTGGTGCGAACCGAACCGGGGGGTGTTCAGCTCATCCCTACTGTCAATATATATATATTATTTTTTTATTTTTTTGAGTGCCTACGGTTTCTAAACGGAAACAATATTTTTCCATCACATTTTTTCACCAAATGCAATTTGTATAGTCGCACATATGTTACGACATTTTCCACTTTTTTATTTATATTGTGCTAGTTGCCAGCGCTGGTTTTTTGTATATTTATTTTAAGTCACAGTACTTGTATCTAGCAGCTTCAATAAGATCTGTGGTGCACTTATTTATTTTGCCAGCGCTGCTTTCTTATATATTCAAGATGGCACAAAACCCCCCCATTTTTCATGTAAACAAAAAGTGTCAGAAAGGGCTTTGTCTTCAAGTGGTTAGAAGAGAGGGTGATGTGTGACATAAGCTTCTAAATGTTGTGCATAAAATGCCAGGACAGTTCAACCCCCCCCCAAATGACTCCATTTTGGAAAGTAGGTACCCCAAGCTATTTGCTGAGAGGCATGTCGAGTCCATGGAATATTTTATATTGTGACACAGGTTGCGGGAAAATAACAAACTTTTTTTTTTTGCACAAAGTTGTCACTAAATGATATATTGCTCACACAGGCCATGGGCTTATGTGGAATTGCACCCTAAAATACATTCTGCTGATTCTCCTGAGTACGGGGATACCACGTGTGGGACTTTTTGGGAGCCTAGCCGCGTACGGGGCCCCGAAAACCAAGCACCGCCTTCAGGATTTCTAAGGGCGTAAAGTTTTGATTTCACTCCTCACTACCTATCACAGTTTTGAAGGCCATAAAATGCCCAGATGGCACAAAACCCCCCCAAATGACCCCATTTTGGAAAGTAGACACCCCAAGCTATTTGCTAAGAGGCATGTTGAGTCTATGGAATATTTTATATTTTGACACAAGTTGCAGGAAAGTGACAATTTTTTTTTTTGTTTTGCACAAAGTTGTCACTAAATGATATATTGCTCAAACATGCCATGGGCATATGTGGAATTGCACCTCAAAATACATTCTGCTGCTGTTGTAAAGTGGACACCCCAAGCTATTTGCTGAGAGGCATGGTGAGTATTTTGCAGCTCTCATTTGTTTTTGAAAATGAAGAAAGACAAAAAAATTTTTTTTCTTTTTTCAAAACTTTGTGACAAAAAGTGAGGTCTGCAAAATACTCACTATATCTCTCAGCAAATAGCTTGGGGTGTCTACTTTTCAAAATAGGGTCATTTGGGGGGGGGGGGGGTGGGGGGTGCCACCTGGGCATTCCATGGCCTCCGAAACTGATAGGCAGTGAAGAGTGAAATCAAAAATTTACGCTCTTAGAAAGCCTGAAGGCGGTGCTTGGATTTCGGGGTCTTGTACGCGGCTAGGCTCCCAAAAAGCCTAACACATGTGGTATCCTTGTACTCAGGAGAAGCAACAGAATGTTTTTTGGGGTGTAATTTCACATATTCCCATGGCATGTTTGAGCAATATATCATTTAGACAACTTTGAGCAAAAAAAAAAAAAAAAATTGTCTTTTTCCCGCAACTTGTGTCACAATATAAAATATTACATGGACTCGACATGCCTCTCAACAAATAGCTTGGGGTGTCTACTTTCCAAAATGGAGTCATTTGGGGGGGGTTTGAACTGTCCTGGCATTTTATGCACAACATTTAGAAGCTTATGTCACACATCACCCTCTCTTCTAACCACTTGAAGACAAAGCCCTTTCTGACACTTTTTGTTTACATGAAAAAATTATTTTTTTTTGCAAGAAAATTACTTTGAATGCCCAAACATTATATATATTTTTTAAAGCAAATGCCCTACAGATTAAAATGGTGGGTTTTTCATTTTTTTGTTTCACACACACTATTTGCGCAGCGATTTTTTAAATGCATTTTTTTGGGAAAAAACACACTTTTTTAAATTTTAATGCACTAAAACACACTATATTGTAACACATATAAATGTTTGATGAAATAAAAAAGATGATCTTAGGCCGAGTACATGGATACCAAACATTACATGCTTTAAAATTGCGCACAAACATGCAGTGGCGACAAACTAAAAACATTTTTAAAAGCCTTTAAAAGTCTTTACAGGTTACCACTTTAGATTTACAGAGGAGGTCTACTGGAGGTCTAGATCTGACCTTCGCGGTGATACCTCACATGCATGGTGTAATTGATGTTTAGACCATCCAGACCAAGGCTTGCGTTCGCTTTTGCACGAGAGCAGGGGGGGACAGGTGTGCTTTTTTACAAAGTAACATTACAGTATAACAGTAAGACTTACCATACCTGCAAAGCAAATACAAAAAATACATTGTAAAAAATAAAACATTTAACGCAACCTGTGCCTAAAATATATGCCGAAGCATGGGGGCATCCTCCCGCAAAAGGTAGGAGCAAATCGCTCCTCCACCCGCTGCTGCCCCCACGCTTCGGCATATATGCTGAAGATTGTAACTGTGGTGTTGAAATCACCTCTGACAGCGCTGGAGTCACGGCTTTATGTATCGTGTGAGCAAACGCTGTTGCTGTCAAGATGAATAAATCCGCTCTGCAGCTGAATGGCGTACCTTAAAACAAAAAGATGGTTAACAATAAGACACAGTAAACAGTAAAGTATAAAAAAATTGTATACCTATAAAGCAAACATGATAAAAACATAATAACAATAAAACATTGCAAAATAGAATACAGTAAAAAAGAGCAGAACAATAGAGAGAGAATAGAGAGAAAACAATAAAACGACAACTATTTTTGTTTTTTTTATTTTATATATTTTTTTGTGTTTTTTTTTTTTTTTACACTTTTTTTTGTAACTTTAACTTTTGTAACTGGTACAAGGTTTGGGTCTCTCAAAATGTGATGGCATCTTGGGAGACCCTGTGAAAGTGAGTCCTAGTCTGTGCAGTGCTGTACCCTACGCTAATACTCAACCAGTGTATGGTAGCGTTCAAAACATTTACCAATGCAAAGACCAGGATTGTCAGGACAGGAGGGACAATAATACTGGGTGTCACACCTATATCCGCGCTTGCTGCAGACCCAACATCTTTTTTGGGGGGTTCGTTGGGTAGGGGTACTCGGGAGGACATAAAGAAAATGCCTCTCATGCAGCCGGCTTACTAAGAGTTACGGAGCTAAGTGAACACTAGGCGCAGGGATGGCATGACAGTGCTGGACAGCACAGTTGCCGTTTTAAGAAGATGAGATTTCCCCTTTTAGAGAAGGGGAGGGGCTGCTAGGGAAGAGTGAGGAGATGTGTGAGAAGGGGAAGTGACGTCAGTCGAAGAGCGGTGGAGGAAGAGATTAGACACTGCACCTCACCGCTCTTCATTTCCCCTGCTTCTTTCACATTATGGCGGCGATGGAGGGCTTTCTTGAACAGCTGAGAGCGGCGGTTGCCACGAACGGCACAGATTGGCTTCAGCAGGAGCTGAGGGCGATGGCGGTCGGCGGGACAGGGGTGAGCGGGGGGGCCAACTACACCTCGTGCGTGGCGGTCACAGCCGCCGGTGAGATACAGCCCTGAGGCAGGCCTAGGCACGTCCCGCTCTGAACAGCGTGTGCTAGCAGCAGGAGAGGCACGGACACCTAGCACGCAGGGTGGGCAGGGGGATGGAATAGGAGATGTCCGGGGGACCAGGCGGAAGGTAGGTGTGACTGGGGGAAGGGTGCCCAGCAATATACGCGGCTCTTCCCCCCCGGCTCGGGGCGGAGATGTATACAACAGCCCGAGGGGTCTGCAAGAGAGGGACGGAGGGATCGGGACACACGTGAGCACACCGCAACAAGTGATGCAGGGGCACAGGTGACTGATACGGCCAGCAGTCCACCGCGTGGCGTGAGAGGGTCAGCCAGAGTCACCAGAGCCAGTGTGAGTGGAGGTAACGGACGGTCAGCACACACCCCGCATAACAGTAGGCGTAGGAGTCCATCACCAGGGACATCCAACGGGTCAGGCGATAATCAAGTGAGGAGTGGGCGTTCACGGCACCGCAGGCCCTCGGCAACCACTGTGTCCGAAGCTGGGGTGCAACAGGAGGTCAACAGGATGGATAACAGTGACGATCGGTCAGAAGGAGAGCTGTCCGGGTCTGACGGAGGCGACGACCAAGGACATCAGGCAACGGTGGTTCCAGGAGTGGCGGCTGTTGGGCCCAGTCCTGGGCAGCCCGGTGAGTGCGATTCTTCTAATCCTGTTTCTATTTTATTACATAACTTGTTGGGGCGTACTGAACAGAGGTGATGTTCAGGGCTGGGGGGTGCAGACAGTTTCGGGGGGCGGAGAACGGGTCGGCTCCACAGCCAGCAGTGGTGCCCCAGATAAGGAATGAGGGTTTGCAGGAGTTGCTAATAGGTCTAAAAGAGCTAGTAGCACGAGTGGAATCATGGTCAGGAAGTAGTCCGGCTACGGCGTGGACAACAGAGAGGACTCCCCCGCAGACGGGGCCGCCCCACTACTGGCGGGCGACATACCGGTTTCGACTGCGGCGGCCGTTGCAGTGGTTGGGGTGTCCCCCAGTACGTCAGCAGTGGCTACGACTTCGGGGGATCAAGGTAAGACAACGGATAAAAATGCAGATTCAGTTAGATTGGCAGACGCGGCGAGGAGTGAGGTATATGTCTGCTTTGAGGGCCCATTGGGGGCTCATTTAAAAGTGGAGATAAAGGAAAAAATATGGAAGGGCGAATACGTGGAAATTTTCACGTTGCTGCCTTTAGAAAAAGGAAGGCGCCGGAGAATTGTTCAGCACTGTTCGTGTATCTGGAGGCCATTAATGAAGCCCATAGGACATATGGAGGCATGGCGTGGCTGCGCTACGACGAACAATTTCGTCAGAGGATGGCGGTGAGACCGAATCTGCGCTGGGATCACAAGGACATCAGCTTGTGGATGAGGTTGATGACGGCAGCGAGGGCCCCTAGTCGGTTTTTTCAGGCAGGGGTCGGAGGTTCAGCAGCTCCAGGACAATCGACCGAGAAGAGATGGGGTTACTGCTGGCAATTTAATGAAGGAACCTGCAGATTTGGAGCCAACTGTACATACATGAGGATGGTGCGTGGTTATAGTTGTTGTTATTGATGCATGAGGATGGTGCGTGTCTTTCCAAATACCAGTTTGTCACGGTTTTTAAAAAATGTGTGGTTATGGTGGGATGTGACCCGTTACAGTTCTCTTCACATTCTTTCAGGATTGGGGCGGCCACTGAGGCTGCCAGGGCGGGCCTGAGTCAGGAGGTAATTAGACGTATTGGTAGATGGGACTCGGACAGATTTAAACTGTATGTCCGCCCGCACATGGTTCAATTGTAATGTCAGGTTTGGGGTTGTTTAAGACTGTGTTCTGGAGTATTTAAGTGTTTTATGTGGTTTTTGTATTGTTTCTTTCGTTAACAGGTCATGAAGTGGGTCCTGTTCTGGGGAGCCAAGAGAGCTGACGGGCAGGCAGCTAAGGATTCCCAGAGAAGAGGCGCTCATCAGGTGGATTGGGGTCCCGGGCATGCAGTGGAACAGGGTGTTGGGGGAAGTTCATAGATTCTCTCGCCTAGACAGATCCCCCGATGTATTGTTATTACATGTGGGGGGAAATGATATGGGAGCTAGATCCATGAGAGACCTTATCAGAGATATCATGTGTGATTTTTTGCGCCTAAGAGCGGCTTATCCGAAGATGGTTTTGGTGTGGTCTGATATGGTAGGGAGGTTGTCATGGCGTTGGGCTTGGTCGGATAAAAAAAAGTCAATAAAGAGGTGAGCAGGTTCTTTATAAAGAACGGTGGTTTAGCTATTCGTCATAGGGAGTTAGAGGTTGATACCTGGCGGTATCGACGCAGCGATGGCGTGCATTTGAATGAGGTGGGGACAGACTTGTGGTCATTAGGTTTACAGGAAGGGATACAGAGAGGTCTGAGGGTGTGGAGGTGCTCGCATGGGTTAGGGGTTACCCCTTTCGTGCTGTGGCAGTTTTTGGTTTCCTTTAATAGGATAAGTTGTGTTACAAGTTGTAACATGTGTACCCATCCAGGGGATGGGGTTTTTTTTGATGGTATCCATCCATATGATGGGGGGTTTTGCTGGAACTCATACATGGAAGGATGGGGATTGAAGTTGGGTACCTTCAGGCCTTAAGGGTTAACCTGGAGGAGTTTAAAAGGTTAGGTCACTGGGTAGGTTGTGATAATGCCTCCGAGTCAGGGGTTGCCGACTGGTAGGTTTAAAATGAAGAAGTTGATCCCAGTGACCAGGGTTATAGTTGTTGTTATTACACTAAATTTACCCTCATAAGTTATTTAAAAGTTTACAGTTATTTATGATATTTATGTTAATTTTATAAAGTTTAATAAATAGGCCGTAAGGCCATTTTACTCCAAGAACTAGTCTGAGTCATCCATTATGTTTTTGGAGGGAGGGTATGTGTGGAAAGGATGGGATTAGGTATCTGGGCCTAAGTCCTACAATGTCATGCATTTGGTTGGGAAAGGTGAGGTGGAGCACCGTCTGGAAACAGAAGGGCTCTGATGATCTCTTCCTGCAATTTAAGGAAGGATCCAGTCCGTCCTGAAGCTCTGTATAGCACATAAGTGTTCAGCAAAGCCAATTGAAATAAATAAACAGACACTTTTTTGTACCAGCGTCTGGCCTTACGGTCAACTAGGTACGGTGCGTTGAGGTCCACCCCTCCCATGTTAAGGTTATATTTGTGGACACAGAGGGGTTTCTCCACAACACCAGTCGCCGTAGTAATTTGGACCGTCGTGTCTGCACGATGGGAGGCAAGAACGAAACCATTCTTATTATCCCTCCACTTCATAGCGAGCAAATTATTACACTGCAAGCAGGCTCTCTCCCCCAGCCTAAGATGGGAATCTACAAGCCGCTGGGGAAAGCCCCGGCGATTAGGTCGCTTGGTGCCACATGCTCCAATCTGAAGATCAAAAAGGTGACTAAAAAGTGGCACGCTCGTGTAATAATTGTCCACATACAAGTGGTACCCCTTTCCGAATAAGGGTGACACCAAGTCCCACACAATCTTGCCAGCGCTTCCTATGTAGTCAGGGCAGTTTGTCGGCTCTACGTGACTATCTTTGCCCTCGTAGACCATAAAACTACATGTATAGCCTGTGGCCCTGTCACAGAGCTTATACATCTTGACCCCGTATCTGGCATGCTTGCTGGGAAGGTACTGTTTGAATGACAAGCTGCCAGAAAACTTAATCAGGGACTCATCAACGCAGACAACTTGATGGGGAGTAAACAAGTCTGCAAAACGTTGGTTGAAGTGGTTTACGAGGGGCCGAATTTTGTAGAGCCGATTGAATTCAGGGTCTCCACGAGGACAACAGAGTTCATTGTTGTTGAAGTGCATGAACTGCAAAATCTGCTGGCCATGGAAGCAGAGAACACAAGCATATGGTAAATTGGGTCAGTGGACCAATATGACCACAACTCACTCTTTTTGGTTATGCCCATGAGGAGGGAAAGGCCCAGAAAGATCTTAAATTCAGAAACCGTAATTGGTTTCCAATCTCTGGCAAGGGAGGACTGGGGAATAGTGGTACAATAGTACAAATTGCTTTGTTCCACAATAGATCTATAGAAAAAATCTAGTGAAAAACAGCGAATAAAAATCCAGTGATGTAAAATCAACTGTTTCCACCTGAATGCCGGGTTGGCCAATGAATGGGGGAAGTACGGGTGCTGCAGAAATGGTGGCTTCCCAATTCGGATTGGCGAATGCAGCAGGAAGGGCACTATGGGCACGACGGGCCTATGTTCATCTTCTTGGTGGCAGCGGGACACTACTTGTGCTTGCCACCTTGGACTGCACTTATGGGACTCGCCACGTCACCAAGTGTTACTGCAGTGCTGGATGTACGACCAGGGTGTACTAGGCCGCTGGTGCTTGCCAGTTCACCAGAAGGAATAGCGGCGCTAGTACTTCTCTGCTCCATACGAGGGACCTGCGGTTCTTGCACATCAAGGACAGAAGAAGAAGTTCGGGGTCTGGTACGCCTGACCTTGGCAGGGACCACAACTCCGTCATCAGAGCTATCTGTCATGGAGCCGCTGTCATCTACAGGATCGTATTCTGAGCCTGAATCTGACAGATGAGTGACTTCCTCTTCACTATCTGTCATGCTCAGAAACGTGTAGGCCCCTTTACTAGTGTACCTTCGATTTGCCATTTTGGGCTCTAAATTTAGTGGTACACTAGTGAGACTCACAGGCAAAAAAGCTCCTGACTGTTAGCGACTGTATCAAAACGCTACCAACAAAAACTGTTAGCAATCGCAGGGATCAGGCCTGACTCTGTGAACGCTGCAGTTATGTGTGTTTAGTGTTTTGTAAGTGACAGTGATCGTTCAATACTGCACTTGGGTGGACAGGGCAGGGCTGGGCCGAGGGGCAAAACGCAGGTGCTAGCAGGTATCTGGGCTGGTAGCGCTAACATTGCGTTTTTGGGAACCCTAAACCGCTGGGGATGCTAGTATAGATCTGATAGGATGAGATATTGATCCAGTCAGATACTATACCACTAAGGGAGGTGTATGGTGCGTGCGTGGGTGTTAGCGGTACTGGCGCTAACCTGACGCTGCTTGGGGCGACGTAGACCTTATCTGACCCTAAAACTTAACTTATATCACCGCCGGGCGATCAGGGGGTTAAACCTTTATAAGGTAATAAATGGCGGGTGCCCTGAAACTATAATAAACAAACTAACTAACCAGCGTCACCCGTAACAGTTATATGGTGATCACTGGTGAAAGGGTTAACTAGGGGGCAATCAGGGGGTTAAAACCTTTATTAGGTAGTATATGGGGGTCCCTGTCGCTATAAAACGCTGACGGCAAACCTATATACTTACCTTCCTAACTAGCGTCACCTGTGTCACTAATACAGCGATCAGAAAAACAATCGTTTAGTGACACTGGGGACGGGGGGTGATCAAGGGGTTAAAACTTTATTAGGGGGGTTAGGGGGGTACCCTAGACCTAAAGGGGGCTAACCCTAACTGCCCTACCACTTATAACTGTCACAAACTGACACCAATGCAAAAAAAAAAAACTGCTATTGGTGTCACTGTGACAGGGGGTACAGGGGGGTGATCGGGGGGTGATGGGGGGTAAAAAGTGTGCCTAGTGTGTTCTACTGTAAGTGTAGTGTTGGTGCAACTCACATCAATGTCTTCTCTCCTCGGCGCCTGAACGAAAAGACCGGCTCGAGGAGAGATGACATCACTTCCTCTGCCGCTAATTACATTACAGCAGCAGAGGAAGATTGTCATTCGTGGGGAGCAATCGCGAAGGGGTGGCCACGAATGAGTGGCCTCCCCCTCAGCCTGTATCGCTCCCCTAACAAAGCCGACCGCCTATATATAGTTATTATGTCACTTTGGAGATCTCATATATATGTATGGTTTTAGTTCACAGTATTGGCTTGATAGATATATATTTTTTCATATCCTATTTGTTGTGCACAGTTATGCCTAGGATTAATTTTTGTCTGATCAACCGTACATATCTGCCTTTATGAGCACACAGGCATCCATTTTCTTATTTAGCACGGTTTCTGCTACATCACACTTTTTCCACCACTGACGGATATACTTATACACACCCAGCCCCAACGGGACAGGTATCTCCTTCCTTTCCTGGAGGCAGGGTACTCACTTATAATTTGTTTACACTATATGGCTTAATAGGGTAGCGCCATCCACCCCACTTTTTTCTTTTTTACATGTGCATTTGTATTTACCAGTACATAGTGATCCCACAATGGTTTACAAAGATTTTACGTTATACTTAATGCATATAGCATGCATTTAGTTTTTAATGAGTCTTGTTTTTAATTAGTTTTATATTTGTATTAAAAGTTTTTGTGTTTGTTTCTTGCTAACAGTCTAGTACAGAGTTTACATGACAATATGAGGTAGATTACATGTGCATTTGTATTTACCAGTACATATTGTTATCACACTGCAGCTTTTGTCTAAATGTAACGGCATGATGTTACAATGATTCCTACGTCACCATGGCAACCCGCGAATTACGCGCGGCTATAAATTACCTCACGTTTGTCACACGGCTTTATTCCCTTGAAAAAGCCACGTGACATGTGACGCAACACGTCGGGAGGAGAAGCCAGTGATGTCAGCCAAAGCTGTATGATCACATGGAGAGGCTGTGAGGAGGAGTGAGCCTGACTGTTACCAACACGCTTACATAAACTGGGCGTATGTGAGTGTATCGATCTAGCTTATTTTGAGCCCATTTTTCTTTCCTCAGCAGTATTGCACTATTGTTTTTTCTTTATCTCTGGGAACCGGGAGCCAAGGTCAAGGTTTTGGTCTTTTCAGAAGGAAAGATAAAGAAAATGTGGTCAAATTAGCCTGATTGGGTTTTCATCTGAGACTGGAGCCAGGTGGATCGGTAGATGTATGCTGGACCAGTAATAACCATGCTATGCTTATTCATCTGTTGCTAGTTCTCTGTTGCTAGGGGTAACAGTAAAGTATGGGACAATTTATAGAACTTTTTTATCGTTTTCCAATTCATGTCTTTATTATAAAAGGTCCCCGAAGCACTTATCGCATATCCACATCACAGTACAAATATTTGTTTTTGATTTATAAGGTTTGCTTTGATATAGAAAGTCCCCGCAGCACTGCACAAATATTACAAATATTTGTTTCTATACAAAAGGTTTTCATAGCACTGCACGGCACATTTTCTGAATGGCAGTTCATTTTTTTATTGGTTTTCTTATGAACATAAGTGGCACTGTGTCTCAATACATTGGTAATAGCGCACTAATCTTGTAATCTTATTTACATATGTCAAAGCCAATGCTTTCACATGCCAGCAGAAAGGGCATTGTGTATGCCCTGGCATTTGTGTCAGAGGTTGCTGACTTCAGCCATAGGAAACACACTTTCACTGCTCGTTCACATAGGTGCAATGCGGGAACACTGCGCACCCGACTCGCACGGCAGTTCACTGCTGGGAGTGTCAATACAATGTTAATGACACCAAAATTTCAGCTTGCATATCGCACTGCGAACTGACAGTTCGGACATGAATCGGATCGCATGGGTGTTCACACCCATGCAATCCGATTCTGGTACGGACCAAAAAAAAAGGTTCTGTGCAAGTTTAGTCCAAATGCAATGCAAATTCAGCCATACTATCTGTATGTTATTTGCACTACAATGCGGTGCAAATCACATGCAATCTCGCAGAGCACACCTATGTGAACCAGCACAATGTATTTAATCTAGCTATTTAATCTAGGTATTAGAGTGTATATATATTCCTGCACTACTATGTTGGAAATGAAAGGTATATGAAAAACTGCTGCAAGCACCGAATAAGGGTCAAACCATACCCGTAAGAATATTAAAACAAATGGGCGTTGGTGCTGCGCTGTTTAAAAGAGAACCAAGTAATCAGAGAAAGAATACTGCTAAAGGTATCAGTACAAATAAAGTGTAAATAATAACTATGGTGTGTGGTAAAGTGACTGGTAACAAAGTGCAAAAAAGATAATGTAAAAACACAACAATAATTCTTTTTTTTTTTTTTTTCTACAGGTGTACTGCTAAAGGTAGCAGTGCACATGCAAATGAATAAATAAATGAACAAAATAGATCAATAATGTAAACAATATCCACAGTGGGTTGTAAAGTGACTGATTTCAAAGTGCAAAGTAAATGATGTTGAAACACTAGAATATTTCTTCTGTAAATACGATGAGTGCAAATATAAATGTGCAAAATGCAAAATGAACTGTGCAAAAACCAGCAGTCTCTCAGTGCAGAGTGCAAATAAGTTAGTGCAAAATGACAATACAGTCCTTTCTTCTGTGTGCAAAGGACGTCAAGGTGCAAACACAAGGTGCCAAGGAATAGTAAACTCCTCTTAGTGCAAAAACACACTCTGGTAGCAATGGCCTCTTACCTTGCGGTAATGAGGTAACCGCATGTGTATACAAATCTGTAAGATTCACTTCTTCCTTCTACCATAGTACTGGGCCATTGTAGATCTAGAAATGTCTTTGTCTCTCAGTGGATGCAAGGGATATATCAGAAAAGAGAGGGGATTGTGTAGTATTTTGAATAAACATAGCTTTTATTGATAACAACATTGAGGGTACTCACATACAATCATAGGATAATGCACAGAACTCCACAAGCGATGAGCTCCTCTACCAGCGTCAATACAGGTGCCTTTCCATCCGTACATGTGGCGTCACGGTCGTGTGACTTCATCAGGGGATGCTGGAAAGGCACTAGCACTGTCTTTAAAAAGTCCATCATTGAGCTTAATGGGTGGCCATTTTCTTGTGCCCGGAATACACAGATAACATAGCGACCATGTTCCAAGTTATTGTTTTCATAATAGAAGCGCGGCCATTTTATTGGTGGTGTTCTAACATTGTAAGCGCGGCCATTTTATCAGTGGTCACCTGCTATCAGGAGAAGCGTGTATGCACGAACTGAGTGTAAAAGACGATACATACACTATGAAAAAGCTTCAATCAATGTTGAAGACTAATACATAGTAACAAATATAAGCTATAAATAGGTACAGGGCTCAATTTAAAAATATAAAAGGAGGACTTATTATGTCCAAGGATTAATAATATAAAAAATTTGAATATATAGGGTAAGATAAACACCAGTACTGACCTAGGCAATGGTATTACTCATGAAATCAGCATAATGATATCTATTTATGTTAAATCTAAAAAGGCACATAACATATAATAGTAAATAAAAAAACATTAGCATGAAAATATTAAAGTTATATACTTAAAATATAAAAGACTTATACCCCCTACATGCTGCTCCTCATACTCCACATACCACCCCAACATCGCTCCTTATAGACCCCACATACCGCCCCCAGTCTCCGCTCCTCATAAACCCCACATACCGCCCAGACACCGCTCCTCATAGACCCCACATACCACCCTGAAACAGCTCCTCATATCCATTCAGAATGTATAATGCGCTAATATTAACCTCCCAATATAACACGGTGTAATCTCCTAATGGTTAATCAGTGAATCATGTGCAAAATAATCAAATGGAGCCTATTGTAATGCTTCTG
This sequence comes from Lithobates clamitans, assembly GCA_037952925.1. Taxonomy (NCBI): domain Eukaryota; kingdom Metazoa; phylum Chordata; class Amphibia; order Anura; family Ranidae; genus Lithobates; species Lithobates clamitans. Next base: position 2,267,000 of record JBBGZY010000331.1, on the reverse strand, counting down.
GCAGTGAACTATGTTGGATTGTGTGGATCACAGCAAGTCTATGAATACTATATTCTTAATAGTTAACTTTAACCTTAACAGCTATCAGGTAGGAAGACTCAGATAAGTTTTGAAATACAATCGGTTTTATTTAGAGTGGTAATACACAGCCACGACGGGGAGCTTCAGAGGCAACTTAAGCTTAGTAGCACTACACAGGGATAAAGTTTATAGGAAACGTAAAGATACTTGCAGTGAGTGGATTCCTGGAGATGGGGTCACCCAGTGGCTTCTTGAGAGATGTACTGGTCTCCTATGTGGAAAGGAACAGGTAAGGTTTTCTTTGGGCAAAGTAAGTATACTGTGGGCAGAGGAGAGTCTCTGACTACTAGAGAGGAAGGGGCTCTGTCTGGCCCAACAAGTGGAAGTTGGAGGGGCTCTGTCCGGTCCAAAAGTGAGGTGGAGGACAGGGCTCTATCCAGCCCAAAAGTGAGATGATAGTCTGGGCTCTGTCCGGCCCAAAACAGAGATGGTAGTCGGGGCTCTGACTGGCCCAATAGAGAGAGATGATGGCAGTCTTCTGTTGGAGCTCTGGCATCAGGTTCTTAGCACGAACGTCAAGCAAATGGTGTTGGCTGTTTAAGTAGGGACAAGAGGAGGAGTCGGGTGATGTCGTTGTGACGTCCTTAGGTGTCCGTTTATGAAGCAGTGAAATCTATTCACTGCTTCATTCTCCGGCATTCACAGTGAAGATTTTTCTCCTCTGTGTGCAGTTTATGAAGCGGTGTAGATCACTTCACCTTTGGAGGAGTGAAGTGATCTACAAATGCTTCAAATAGTGGAGAACGGCCCCTGATACTGGAATCTCGTGAGACTTTACGAGATTACAGTACCAGATGTCAGTTTATCAAGCAGTGATAAATTATCACCGCTCAACGGCGTGAATTAATGTTAATAAAATAAGGAGTCCCCCTACATTATACACATATGTATACACACACACACATTATATATACATGTATATACACACACATGATATATATATACATTTACACATTATGTGTATATATGTATATATATGTATACACATAAATATGACAGGGGGACATGCTTACAGTGTTGGGGGGTCTGAACGAGGCATAAGGAAGTTAAAAAACTTCCTCCTTCCCCCTCAGATCCCCCCAGATTTCCTCTTCACTCCCCGATTCACCACCTCTGAGCTGGTGAACCTGGGAGTGTGAATTCTGACTCAGATCGCCAGTGAAGCGGTGAGATCACCGCTTCATAAACTGGCCGTTTCTGTGTCATTCAATGAGGATTCTCCGTGTGTAGAGATAATCGGCGGGAGAACAAGTTCAAACATGTTCTCACCCGATTATCACTGTTTGATAAACTGTTTATGGACTGTGATCAGCGGTGATCCTCGGGATCACCGCTGATCACTGCTTCATAAACGGACACCTTAATCTGCAATGGAGTATGTGGAGATATCAGAGCTCCCAGTGGAAAGATAAGAATATTGCAGGAGAAATGTCGGAGCCTCCAGTGGAGGGATAACGACATTACAATAGAAATGTCAGAGCCTCCAGTGGAGGGATAAAGACATTACAGGAGAAATGTCGGAGCCTCCAGTGGAGGAATAAATACATTACAGGAGAGTAGGGATGAGCCGAACACCCCCCTGTTCGGTTCGCATCAGAACATGCGAACAGGAAAAAAGTTCGTTTGAACACGCGAACACCGTTAAAGTCTATGGGACACGAACATGAATAATCAAAAGTGCTAATTTTAAAGGCTAATATGCAAGATATTGTCATAAAAAGTGTTTGGGGACCCGGGTCCTGCCCCAGGGGACATGGATCAATGCAAAAAAAAGTTTTAAAAACGGCCGTTTTTTCAGGAGCAGTAATTTTAATAATGCTTAAAGTCAAACAATAAAAGTGTAATATACCTTTAAATTTCGTACCTGGGGAGTGTCTATAGTATGCCTGTAAAGGGGCGCATGTTTCCTGTGTTTAGAACAGTCTGACAGCAAAATGACATTTTGAAGGAAGAAACTGATTTAAAACTACCCGTGGCTATTGCATTGCCGACAATACACATAGAAGTTCATTGATAAAAACGGCATGGGAATTCCCCAAAGGGGAACACCGAACCAAAATTAAAAAAAAAAAATGATGTGGGAGTCCTCCTAAATTCCATACCAGGCCCTTCAGGTCTGGTATGGATATTAAGGGGAACCCCGGCCAACATTTTTTTAAAAAAATGACGTGGGGTTCCCCCTAAATTCCATACCAGACCCTTCAGGTCTGGAATAGATTTTAAGGGGAACCCCGCAAAAGGGGTCCCCCCAAAAATCCATACCAGACCCTTATCCGAGCACGCAACCTGGCAGGCCACAGGAAAAGAGGGGGGGATGAGAGTGTGGCCCCCCTCCTGAACCGACCAGGCCACATGCCCTCAACATTGGGAGGGTGCTTTGGGGTAGCCCCCCAAAACACCTTGTCCCCATGTTGATGAGGACAAGGGTCTCATCCCCTCAACCCTGGCCGGTGGTTGTGGGGGTCTGCGGGCGGGGGGCTTATCGGAATCTGGAAGCCCCCTTTAACAAGGGGACCCCCAGATCCTGCCCCCCCCCTGTGTGAAATAGTAAGGGGGTACTTACCCCTACCATTTCACTAAAAAACTGTCAAAAATGTTAAAAATGACAAGAGACAGTTTTTGACAATTCCTTTATTTAAATGCTTCTTCTTTCTTCTATCTTCCTTCATCTTCTGGTTCTTCTGGTTCTTCTGGTTCTTCCTCTGGCGTTCTCGTCCAGCATCTCCTCCGCGGCGTCTTCTATCTTCTTCTCCTCGGGCCGCTCCGCACCCATGGCATGGGGGGAGGCTCCCGCTCTTCTCTTCTTCTTCTCTTCTTCTGTTCTTCTTTTCTTCTCTTCTTCTCTTCTTCATTTTCTTCTCCGGGCAGCTCCGCAACCCATGCTGGCATGGAGGGAGGCTCCCACTGTGTGACGGCGCTCCTCGTCTGACAGTTCTAAAATAACGGGGGGCGGGGCCACCCGGTGACCCCGCCCCCCTCTGACGCACGGGACATGACGGGACTTCCCTGTGGCATTCCCCGTGACGTCACAGGGTTGTGGGGATGAGGCCCTTGTCCTCATCAACATGGGGACAAGGTGTTTTGGGGGGCTACCCCAAAGCACCCTCCCAATGTTGAGGGCATGTGGCCTGGTACGGTTCAGGAGGGGGGGTCGCACTCTCGTCCCCCCTCTTTTCCTGCGGCCTGCCAGGTTGCGTGCTCGGATAAGGGTCTGGTATGGATTTTTGGGGGGACCCCACGCCGTTTTTTTTTTTTTTTGGCGCGGGGTTCCCCTTAAAATCCATACCAGACCTGAAGGGTCTGGTATGGAATTTAGGGGGAACCCCACGTCATTTTTTTTTTAAATTTTGGCTGGGGTTCCCCTTAATATCCATATCAGACCTGAAGGGTCTGGTATGGAGTTTAGGGGGACTCCCACGTCATTTTTTTTAAAAAATTTTGGTTCAGGGTTCCCCTTTGGGGACTTCCCATGCCGTTTTTATTAATGAACTTCTATGTGTATTGTCGGCAATGCAATAGCCGTGGGTAGTTTTAAATGAGTTTTTTCCTTCAAAATGTCATTTTGCTGTCAGACTGTTCTAAACACAGGAAACATGCGCCCCTTTACAGGCATACTATAGACACCCCCCAGGTACGAAATTTAAAGGGATATTACACTTTTATTGTTTGACTTTAAGCATTATTAAAATCACTGCTCCTGAAAAAACGGCCGTTTTTAAAACTTTTTTTTGCATTGATCCATGTCCCCTGGGGCAGGACCCAGGTCCCCAAACACTTTTTATGACAATAACTTGCATATTAGCCTTTAAAATTAGCACTTTTGATTTCTCCCATAGACTTTTAAAGGGTGTTCCGCGGCATTCGAATTTGCCGTGAACACCCCAAATTGTTCGCTGTTCGGCGAACTTGCGAACAGCCAATGTTCAAATCGAACATGAGTTCGACTCGAACTCGAAGCTCATCCCTACAGGAGAGATGTCAGAGTCTCCAGTGGAGGGATAAGGACATTACACCTATTATAAATAACATAACATCCTTCACCATAACAAAATCCTATAACTGAATATCAATGTGATAATAAATTATTGAACACAATAAAAAAGAGAGAAAGAAAGATGAGATATATTAATGTGATGAACCACAGTGCACAGATATCTCAATAGGACAGCATACCGCTGTGAAGAAATATAATGTCTTTAGTGATTGATGAATATAGACAGGTTTCAATGAGTAATCCCCAGTGATAGATGGCTTGCTCATATATTCAGCTGCTCATTAGCATGGGCTGGCTTCTGGCTTTCAAAGAACTTCTGCAGTATGAAACAACAAAAAAGAGACCATTGCGCAGGTAGTGTAATATGTATTCCCTATAAACTAAAGGTAAAACTTCACTCACATTTTCAGCAGAATAAATCGCATATGGTAAGGTCAGTTGCATACAGCTAACAGCTGGGATCTCCTCACACGCCAACAGTGTACACACAGCACTGCTCGTCACTGGCTCCTCCCGACCGGTTTCATCACTAGACACATGACTTTTTCAAAGGTGACCATGTGACGATCTTGCTTAGCATCAATAGTGTGCATGCCGGTTGTCATAGTGACCAGGGAGTGTAATGCATCATCATGCCGCTATATGGGTTCTGCACTACATTCAAACAACATAATATCCATACAAAGTAACAATTTATTACATATAGATACATAATCTTTACAATAAAACATATATTTAAAAACATAATTGCAACTCTACCATACAAGCCTCAAGATGGGCCATGGATAGATATAGCAATACCATTTCTAAACAGAAAAGATTTATTTTAAGATGTTTGGTATTTGGTTTACAACACAATTATTTTTGGTATAACTGGTATTGCAATGGGTGCTAAATATACCCCAAGCGTGGCTAATATTTTTATGGCTGAATAGGAGGAATATGCGGTGCACTCAAATACCCCCCCACAATTGATAATGTATCAAAGATTTATAGATGATTGTATAATATTATGGAATGGGGATGAAAATACTCTAACGGAATTTTTGGAAAAACTGAAAGACAATCCAAAAAATATCAAGCTTACCTATGAAATCAGTAACACATCTATATATTTCCTGGATCTGGATATACAATTAACTAAGAATGGATTCCTAACAAAAACTTATTTTAAACCAGTCGAGAGGAATAGTTATATCCCTGTGGACAGCTGTCACTTTGATCCCTGGCTGATTAACATTCCGAAGGGGCAACTAATACGTCTAATGCCGCGTACACACGATCGGACTTTACGGCGGACTTTGCCCGGCGGACTTTTCGTCGGACTTTGTTGGCTCCTTGAGCCGGACTTAAAAACGGACGGACTTGGCCACACACGCTCATTGCAAAAGTCCGCTGGTTTTGAACGCGGTGACGTATAGCACGTACGACGGGACTAGAAAAAGGAAGTCCAAGCCCCACTCCGGCACCCTTTGGGCTCCTTCTGCTTTTCAGAGCGTGTTGGTCAGTTCGTAACCTGCCTTGCAGGCCGTTCTGGTCCGCTCGTTCCTGATTTTCAGGTCGTTCTTCATAGGCCTTGCTGTTCTTCAGTGCGTTTGTTATAAGTTTGTTTGTTTGAGCAGCCGACCGTTTTGAAGCCATGTCGAGTGGACGTTCTCGTTCTCGAGTTCGTGCTGTGTGGGGACTTGGTGTTGGGGTTAATACTTTGACCCGAGTCCAGTCCATGAACAGGGTGAGGAGGAGTTCATGGACCAAGAATTGGTTGCGCCAGCGTGACCAGTTCTGTCATATGCCTTTGCTCCGTGAGCTCCGTGAGAATAATCCTGAGGATTTCAGGAATTTTCTCAGGATGACGGACCCCGTCTTTGAGCGTCTGCTGGCTATGCTGACCCCCTATATCAGCAGGCAGGATACCTGCATGAGGCAAGCCATCAATGCGGAGCAGAGGCTAGTTGCCACGTTACGTTACTTGGCGACAGGGAGAAGTCTTCAGGACTTAAAGTTCTCGACAGGCATCTCCCCCCAGGCTCTGGGGATCATAATCCCAGAGACCTGTTCTGCTATTATTCAGGTCCTGCAGAAGGAATATATGAAGGTAAGTTTTATCCTTTAACATTACATGATATATATTAACTGTTTTTAGATGTATTGTAGAACTGTCCTCTTTACCTAATTGCCATGCTTTCAATCTGCTGTGAATGTCCCCTTTATCTTCGTGCATGCCTATTTTAATCATTTATTGCCCTACATGCATAATTTCTTTCATTAACCTCCCCACCATGCAATGCTGGGTCCATTTTTTTCTCTAGCCTATAGTCCATTGAACAATGTATATTGTCTGCTCCATTGTCTTGTTTGTCCCTCCCCCACCCCACAAATGTTTGAGCCAGTCAGGTGTGTTTGTTAACCTAATTAGAACCCCTCCCCCACCCCACAAATGTTTTAGCCAGTCAGGTGTGTTTGTTAACCTAATTAGAACCCCTCCCCCACCCCACAAATGTTTCAGCCAGTCAGGTGTGTTTGTTAACCTAATTAGAACCCCTCCCCCACCCCACAAATGTTTCAGCCAGTCAGGTGTGTTTGTTAACCTAATTAGAACCCCTCCCCCACCCCACAAATGTTTGAGCCAGTCAGGTGTGTTTGTTAACCTAATTAGAACCCCTCCCCCACCCCACAAATGTTTCAGCCAGTCAGGTGTGTTTGTTAACCTAATTAGAACCCCTCCCCCACCCCACAAATGTTTGAGCCAGTCAGGTGTGTTTGTTAACCTAATTAGAACCCCTCCCCCACCCCACAAATGTTTCAGCCAGTCAGGTGTGTTTGTTAACCTAATTAGAACCCCTCCCCCCACATTCAAATGTATCAATGGGCCATCATAGGGGGTGAGTAATCTTATAAGTGTGCCTTATGTTTTTCCACATTTCAATTACAAACACACATATTCATAATATTTGACTGCTGTTGTTTACTAATGTTTTGGTGTAATCTGATATACAATTTTTTTATTAAAGTCCTTATCTTATTTTTTTTTGCACTCCACAGTTTCCTTCAAGTCCACAGGAATGGCAGACTGAGGCCTCCCAGTTCGCTGACCGTTGGGACTTTCCCAACTGTGTAGGGGCGATTGACGGGAAGCACGTCCGGATTGTGCCACCACCGCATTCGGGGTCTTATTTCTTTAACTACAAGGGGTTCCATAGTGTAGTTTTGATGGCGGTGGTCTCGGCACATTTGGAGTTTATGTTTGTGGATGTGGGTAAGAACGGCCGGATGTCTGACGGAGGAGTCTTTGCACAGACCGAGCTGTGCCATCGTCTCCAGACCGGTGGCCTGGAATTGCCACCTGATGACGAGAATGTGGATGGACTCCCCTCAGTTTTTATTGCTGATGAAGCATTTGCTCTCTGTGAGAACTTGATGAGGCCGTTCCCCCAAAGGACACTCACCCCTGAGAGGAGGGTATTTAATTATCGGCTGGCCAGAGCAAGAAGGGTTGTGGAGAATGCCTTTGGTATTCTGGCCAGCCGGTTCTGTATCTTCCTTACGGCTATTAATTTGGCGGACTATAAAATCAACCACGTCATCCTTGCTTGCTGCATTTTACATAACTTTTTAAGGAGACATTCAGCTACATATCTATCCTCTGTTGGGCCTGAGGCCAGACTGGAAGAGGCTAGCACTTTCACAGGCCTAGAAATTGGCCGTATTGGCTTGGCCCCCCGAACCGCACGTCAAGTGCGTGACCGTTATGTGAATTATTTTAATGGTCGGGGGGCCATTGCTATTCAGCAACAGCTGTAAGTTTGTTTAAAAAAGAAAAAAGAAAATTGGTTTATCTAAATATCTTGTTTTTATTGTTGTTTACCTTTAAGTTATGTCTGTCTCCTAGTGCACTTGTAGTAGTGTCAAGTGCATTTAGCTTTAGTTAATCAGGCCCACAAAAACAAACCCCAAATTTTGACTTCAAGAAACAGCCACACACATTGTATAGGGTAAAAAATTTTACTTGGTGCACATTGAAAGGTGCATTTTTTACCATATTTTTTATTTTTTCTTGTTCTTTTTTTTTTTTCAAAAATATTTTACGTTGTGTAAAAAAATTATCTTTTACTAAATTATTCAAGCGATTTTTTCACAAATATATAGACCTTTATCTAACAAGATTTACATACACAACAGTGTTTTTAGAAACAAAACTTACAATAAATGAACTTACAAAGTTCAATATTTCTAGAACGGTGCATGTAATGTCACCCTTGCAGAAATTTGTCATTTATAAGATGCTCAAAATTGAGCTTTACTAAAGGGTCAAGTCAACATGTGCTATCTCCTATCATGGGAGAGCAATGTACGTGTTTTGTGTGTGCAATCCCATTTTTGGTTCCTCTCACCACCAAAGATTTTTCAGGATGAAGGGTTTGCAAACACAAAACAAGTACATTGCTAACCCATGATGGAAGATAGCACATGATGACACACCGTGTGCATCACACATTGTAAATTTGGGTATACCCCCAAAATTGTTAAAAAATTTTTTCTAACAAAATAACTTCCCAAGGAAATGAAGAACATGATTGATGTTTTTAGGCCAAACGTGATTATATTCGGCCCAAAACATCAATCATGTTCTTCATTTCCTGTTGCATGGAGTCCAGGCGAAGTTTCATGCTGTGAATTTGTTCACGCATTTGATCTATGTGGCCATTCCACAGCATAATCTGGCCAATTAATCTTTGCGCACTGTCTGTGGTGAAGTGCTCTGCCGCTTGGCCTTCCGCAACCAGAAACTCACCTAAAACGAGTGAATAAAAACAAGGTTTACAATATGCACGCCAAAATACAGTAACTCAAGCTGGGGTGTCAGTCACTCACTTGGTGGGCTTGAAACCTCGCACACTTCCTCCACCTCTCCTTCCTCAAGGTCGTCGGGTGGGCGTGGTCTTGGGCTGGGGCTTGGGGTAGCTTCGGCCTCAGGCTGGTGACTTGGGGGGGTCCTGAGATCCTTGGACTGTTGTCTGAGTCTTTTCTCCCCTATGAGATTTGAAAAAAAGGTATAGTTAAAACACACTGATCTTTTAGGTTTTAATAAATAAAGTAAAACGTTGGTTAAGATTTTTTGCCAATTTTGCATCATAATAAATGTTGTTGACAGGATGAACATTACCTATGAACAACAATTATAAAGAATGCTTATTTTCGGGCAAGTTTCACAGATGCTGACACCTCAATGATCTCCTATGTGTATTACCCCTCAAAAATTTAGTGATGGTCACATAGTACACTAGAAAATGCATTTCCTGCGCAAAATGCGTGGGAATGCTGAATAGCTAAATTACTAAAATGACCGCCATCAAAACTGCCCCATCATATTCCTCTATTATAAATCAGTACATGGTGTGTCTGTCCCCTCCCCCCGGGCTCTGCAATCAGAGCTGAGATGCTCCAGCCACCTCCCCCCCTGTGTATAACAGAAGCTTTGGTAACCATGGCAACAAAACAAACACAGTACACTCTGATTAATGTCTAAAATTTCACGAAATGACCTCTAAACAAAAAGCTTTTTCTCCAAAAATTACAAAAATATCAAACTGAAAGGATATAGCCAGATAGCTAAATATTTATTGAACATTGTTTGTTTAGTGTCTCTAGGTGAAAGTATGAAGGAGCTGAAACTTTTGGGAGCGGAAGAAGAATTTAAGGATTTCAAGCATGCTCCCATTGAATTCAATGTTTAAACAAGTGAAAAAAACCTTAATATTTAAAAACGTATAAATGGTAGTAAAAATGTTGAAAAAGACCACACATCAGCTAAAAGAGACGAACATTTTAATAGTTCAATGGTTTTAATAGCTGAAAGTATGCAGAAGTTACGCAGAGCTAAAAAACGTACGGAATAAAATTAAAAGTAAATTTAAAAATAAATAAAATCGAAGAACAATAGTGGGACTGCTAAATCATTCCCACTAACTATAGTGCTCGTGAGTCCAGATGTGGAAACAGCTGCTGTGTCCTGTCCCTACATTACACTGAATCATTTTTGAGGAAGCATTATATTTTCAAACACATCTACACCACATCAACTCATTGTGGGAATTCGACAAATTATCAAGCCATAAATGTATGTCCAACACTGTCCCATCGTATTTGGCGAAAAAATAACGTCACTTTATAAAGTATCATATCTATTCCAAAGAACGGTATTTACGAACGATACAGAAAAACCGCCAAAAATAAGGATCAGCATGCAAGTTCTGTATCTCAATAGTAAAACACAAGTACTTACTTTTTTTAAGCAGCTTCTTTATTCGCCAATATTGGTCTGGCTCCCGACTTTTTATGTCAGACCACCGCTTCCGCAATTGTTCTTTCGAACGTTTTGTCCCAAATTTCTCTTCAAGAGCGGTGACAATTGAGGACATTATTTTGTCCTTTCTCAGATTGGGTCGTGTGTACGGTCCTTTTTTGCCATCGTAGTCCTCCCTTCTCAATATGCACACCATCTCCACCATCTCTTCAAAAGACATGTTGGTGGCCTTATATCTCCTCCGGGATGTGGATGTTTGGGGCTCCGGGCTTTCCTCCGCGCTACTTTCACTTAATCGCTCCGCCATCTTTTGCTATCTACTCCCACTGCGCAACGAAGAGTGAAGGGGCGGGGCCAAATCGTACTTACAAACGTCAGGGGTGGGCGACGCAGGCGGAGCATGACACATGCGCAGTGTATATAAAGCTATTACGATGGCCTACGTATGTCCGTGCGGAAGTAGCGACCGTCACAAACGAAGGTAAGATTAAAGAGTGTGTGTGTGTGTGTGTGTGTCCCCTAGATTACAACACAAACTAATCCTGAGATTTGGGCCTGACATTTAAGTTTTGATCTTGTGTCTTGTCTTCCAGAATCCCTTTAAAGAGGAAGAATTTTTGTGCCATTTTATTGAGCTCTATGAGGACAAGAAAAACCTGTGGGAGGTCAAACACCCCCTATATTATAATCGGGATGTTAGGAAGGCAACACTGGGCACACTTTTAGAGTTTGTGAAGACTCGACTCCCCCAGGCAGACCTCAAGTTTGTGGACAGGAAAATAGGTATCTTGCGTAACATGTATAAGCGGGAACACAGAAAAATCCAGGAGTCGCTCAGATCCGGGGCAGCAGCTGACCAAGTATATGTACCCAAGTTGTGGTATTACCACAAACTGCGATTCTTGGATGAGCAGACCGAAGCCAGGCAATCACTTTCCACCCTTCCCCCCACCCTTCCCTCCAGCCTTCCCTCCACTCTTCCCTCCAGCCTTCCATCCACTCTTCCCTCCAGCCTTCCATCCACCTCCACCCCAGCTGAGGAGTCCCAGGATGAACTGGGCCTTTTCACCATTGATGAAGTGGATGCGCCCAGCTTCAGCCAGGTATACTTTTTTTTTAGATTTGGGGATTGTGTAAATGTTATTAATGATGTTAAGGTGTTAATTTTGAAAGTGCTTCATAAAAAATCACTTCTGCACAAAGAGTAATATGTAGATATATCACTAGACAGTAGTGGCCAAATATATACGTAACTTCAGATCTTGTTGATCATCTGAAATAATGGTGTGGTCAAATAGATAGCCTTTACTATTTTGTGTAATTATATTTGAAAGTTAGGAGCTAAAAATTGTGTGTGATTGCATAACAGAAAATTACAACTATGTCCCTTTTTTTACACAGGATGACCTCAGCCAGGAGGAGGCCTTGCCCAGTGGGAGAGAGGAGGAGGCCTTGCCCAGTGGGAGAGAGGAAGAGGCTGTGGCTGGGCCAAGTAGAAGCCGCACAGAGTGTCAGGTGCCTCCCCTCCGCATTCTCCACAAAAGGCCCAGGAAAATGCCACCAACAGAGCAGGAATCCCTAGACCTCATACGGGAAGCAAGCTGGATCCTGAGCAAACCTCCCAATGCAGAGGAGGCGTATTGCACCTATATAGCCAGCAGATTACTGGAGTTGGAAAAGGGCCAACGCCTCCTCTGTGAGGGTCTAATTTTCCAGGCTTACCAGAAGGGCTTGAGAGGGGAGCTTACTACTACAACCTATCTAGCAGATGAAGCCAATCCTCCTCCTCCTCCTCCTCCTCCTCCTGCCCTAAGTACACCACCAGAGGCACAACCTCCGAGGAAGGCTGCAGAGAAGCGTGGAGGGAAGGCTGCAGAGAAGCGTGGAGGGAAGGCTCCACGGAAGAGTCGAAAGTGATTGCCTGGTTTCTGTCTGGTCTGACTGTGCTCCCTGTGCTCCCTATAGTCGCAAGATACCTATTTTCTTGTCCTCAAACTTGATGTGTGTCCTGGGGGACGAAAGGCTTCCCAGATTCTAAAAGTGTGTCCAGTGTTGCCTTCCTAATTTTTGTGGGAATAAAATAAATACATTTTGGTTTACCTTACATTCTTGCCTATGTCTTTTGATTAAAAAACGCCATTTCCTGACAGACTCCATGGCAGCCTACGTGTGGGTTAACCCCGCCTCCTCTCCAATGCTATAGGACCCCATTCCCATAAATGAGTGCTCACCACTAGCTACTGCGTTCCTTTTTTGTCCTCCTCTATGGACCTACACATGCTGTTCGCATCAAGATTGATTGAATCCAAGATTGGCATACCTGTGCGGTGCAGCTCAAAAAGCCCAGCTATGAGCGGGCGAGTAGCTTAAAGAGGCTTGAATGTTCCCCCTTGGTGGATGGGTGGTCGCCTCTGTATGCCCGGCGGACAGTTCTCATCAACGGCTGGCGAGGTCTGTGGCTGTTTTTTTCTCATACTCCATGGCAGTATTTCTATGTGTTGTCTGTATTTTCCCTGGTGGTCCAGTGTGTCCTATCCCCCTCATGGCGGCTGGTTCGCGTCACGGCACTTCCGGGTTGCGGCAGTCTCCGCCGCTGGCACCTGCGCTGTAGCCACCCTGAGAGCGAGGTTTGGCTCGCGCATGCGCAGTACGGCGGCTCGTTCGTCGTCCGCGCAGGCGCCGTACGGCGGTTCCCCTTTGCGCGTGCGCAGTAGGGGTTAATGATGTCACGGGCGGGGAATTTAAATTCCGCCCTCCTGTCCTGTTGAGTTGGGATCTCCCTTGGTAGGGAAAGGAGGAGCGGATCCCTGCTGGTCTCCAGGTGAGTGGTGGAAACCTCTGCAAAAAAAAAAAAAAAAAAGAGAGCAATATAATGGAAAATGTTCTTTTATCATTATATATGTTTATCTAAATATATATACTTATGCGGCTGGAAGTTGTTTTTTTCCTTTGCCTTGAATATACATTGGTACATGCTTTGTGCATATTAAAAAAAAAAAAAAAAAAATGATGATGAGGCAAGCAGAGTTTTTTCTTTTCTCTAAAACCTTTTCATGTTTGATGCCTAGGTTTTCTTATGCCGCGTACACACGGTCGGACTTTTCATCTACAAAAGTCCGACAGCCGGTCCGACAGACTTTCGGCGGACTTGCCGCGGACTTGCCGCGGACTTGTTGCAGACTTTCTAACGAACGAACTTGCCTACACACGACCACACAAAAGTCCGACGGATTCGTACGTGATGACGTACACCGGACTAAAATAAGGAAGTTGATAGCCAGTAGCCAATAGCTGCCCTAGCGTGGCTTTTTGTCCGTCGGACTAGCACACAGACGAGCGGATTTCAGGGTCCGTCGTAGTTACGACGTAAATATTTGAAGCATGTTTCAAATCTAAAGTACGTCGGATTTGAGGCTAAAAAAGTACGTTGAAAGTCCGGAGAAGCCCACACACGATCGGATTACCAGCCAGCTTTAGTCCGTCAGCGTCCGTTGGACTTTTGTAGCTGAAAAGTCCGACCGTGTGTACGCGGCTTTAGACCATTATCCCTGCAGACTATTAAAGTGACATTTCGTGTCCCTGGTTATGGACAATTCACCGCCTTTAAGTGGCCAGCCCTCACGCACAAGGTATGTGCTCGTGAGGGGAGGGGATGAGATTTATGCACATTATTGTCGTGCTGATACCATGTTCTGCCTTTCTTCTCTCCCCTTCCCCTATTTTTTCTCTTCCCAGCCCTTCTAGGTCGGACCCGCTAAATGCGGTCCAGAATGCCAATGACCTTGCCAAGCCACAATACAATTCATCTTCATCCAGACGAGACTCACAGTCCGGATCCCACCAGAGGAGACGCTCTCGTTCCTCCTCAAGACACCGCTCCCACCGCCATGACAGCCGCTCAGACCACAGAGCCTGCTGGGGATGTAGGACACGAGTTCCGGAGGGCAAGTCCTTATGTGACCGTTGATTTGCCCGTGCGGTTGGGGAAAAAGAGACGGAAAACCAGCGTTTAGAGTCTCTTGTGAAACGAGTGGTACAGCAATCCCTAATGGAGAGGGAAGCACCTCGCACATTGAGCCAGTCTACCACCGCGTCTGGCCCGCCGGCGGAAGAGGCCCGTGAGGATCCGGGTACTTCGCAGCCCTATATTACCTCTCCTGACTCCTCAGAGGATGAGTCTATTAATGAGGAGGTCATTGGAGGGTTCGACTTCGCGATGGTTTCCCCTTTAATCAAAGCAATCAAGGAAGCCTTGAAGTGGGAAGACCCTTCCACTCCCCCAGCCAAGCAGAAAAAATTCTTCAAGCACCTGGGGAGAGAACGTGCAAACTTTCCGCTCCTTCCAGAGCTAAAGGAAATCATTGAGGAAGAATGGAGTAAAACAGAGAAAAAATCCTCCATGTCTAATAAAACCTCCAGATTGTACCCCTTCAAGTCAGAAGAAGTAAAGAATTTGGAGAATACTCCCCTTGTGGACGCAGCTCTTATGCGTCTGGCCAAACATGTGACTCTTCCTCTAGAAGACGCAGTATCTTTTAAAGATGGGCTCGAGAGGAAGATAGACCTAGATCTAAAAAGAATCTATGGGCTCGCGGGTATGGCCTGTAAACCAGCCCTGGCATTAGCGGCCATGTCTAAGGCCATGGAGGCCTGGACGGAGAACGTGGAAGCCTTCCTTAAAGGCGTGTCAGAAGAACTGGCTGGAAGTTCAGCAGCCGCAGAGCTGAAGCTTGCAGCGGTCTTCCTGGGGGAGGCGTCCATTGACCTGATCCGCCTTCTGGCTCGTATTATGCTGTCCTCAGTTACGGCCAAGAGAGCCCTCTGGTTGCGTCCCTGGCTTGCGGACCCTGGTTCTAAGCAAGCGTGGTGTAAAATCCCGTTTGAGGGGTCCTCACTGTTTGGCAATAAGCTTGACGATGCCATTACGCGAGCCACAGGTGGCAAATCGGGTTTTCTTCCCCAGGACAGGCGCATGCTGGGTCGAAAGAAGCCCCAGTTCAGAAGACGAAGTCCGGAGCGCTCCAGGGAAGCACGCTCCTACAAGCCTGGCCGGGACTTTAGGAAGAATTGGAGCAGAGGGCAGTCATCCTTCCGCAAACCCGTTAAAAATCAAACGTCCAGTGCTCGTGATCAGGCTAAATCTTTTTGAGGTTACGCCCGCCCAGGCGGGCCGGGTGGGGGCTCGTCTGCTCCTCTTCCGGCACGTCTGGGTGGCCTCGATCTCAGACTTCTGGGTCATAAGGACGGTCTCATCAGGCCACAGATGGGCCTTTTCCAGGACTCCGCACCCAAGGTTCATCTCCACTCTTCTCCCTCGGGCAGAGGATCAGAAACAAATTTTGCTGTCCTATGTGGACCTCCTGAAAATTCAAGGAGCAGTAGTACATGTACCACAGGACGAATGGTTTCAGGGGATATACTCCCCTCTCTTCCTAGTTCAAAAAAAGGGGGGCTCTTGGCGCCCAGTCATAGACCTCACATATCTCAACAGATTCATAGAGAATGGAAGGTTCAAGATGGAAACCTTGGTGACCATTCAGAGAGCCTTACAACCAGGCGACTGGATGATATCAATCGACCTGAAGGACGCTTATTTCCACATTCCAGTGGAAAAAGAATTTCACAAATACCTCCGCTTTCACATCATCTTCAATTTATTTGCCTCCCCTTCGGGCTGACAACGTCCCCCCGGGTCTTTTCAAAGGTCCTCCTAGCTACGGTGGCACTAATAAGATCCAAAGGGGTACGTCTTTACCACTACCTGGACGACCTGCTGGTGCTGTCCCAGAGCAGGGAGCAGTTGCTGGTACACCGGGATCAAGTAATCTCCACTCTGTCCAACTTCGGGTGGCTCCTAAACATAGAAAAGAGTCAACTGAGCCCAACTCAGCGTCTAATATATCTGGGAGCCCAGTTCGATACAGTGGCAAACACTATCTCCCTTCCACTACAGAAAATTCCTACAGTTCGAGACAGAGTCTCCCGGGCTCTACATGCACGGCAAATGAAAGCCTCTCAGTGCCTGAAAGTCGTTGGCACGATGGTTTCTACGACTCCCATGGTCAAATGGGCCTTATGGAGATTGCGTCCCTTCCAGTCAGGCCTCCTACGGCAATGGAAGTCACGGGACAAGAATCAGGTCATCCGCATAACATCTACAATGAGAAACAGCCTCTTCTGGTGGCTTCAGCGCAAGAACCTCCTGACTTGCCACTCCATCGCTCCCATCTCCTGGGTGACGGTCACGACCGATGCCAGCGGTACCGGTTGGGGAGCCCTTTGTGGGTCAAACCTGGCCCAAGGCAAGTGGAAAACATGTCTCCCCAACCCAGGGTCGAATGTCTTGGAACTTCGTGCGGCCTGGTGTGCCCTACAGTTCTTCTCTCATCTCCTGAGGGGGGAGTCAGTGCTGTTGAGAATGAACAACACTACAGCAGTATCATATGTGAAGAGGCAAGGGGGTACTCGGAGTCCCACACTCCTTCGGGAAGTCGAGCCCATCCTATCGTGGGCGCAGAAATACCTTGCCAACATCTCGGCAGTCTTTGTCCCAGGCGTCCAAAACACTCAAGCAGACTTCCTGTCACGGACCGAGTTGGACAACAACGAGTGGTCTCTCCACATAGAGACGTTCAGGTGGATCTTGTCACTAAAGACCGATCCCGAAGTAGATCTGTTTGCTTCCCCCTGCAATCGCAAGCTGAAGAAGTTCTACACCCGGGGGCTCTGCAGTCAAGCCATCGGGACAGATGCCTTGACGGATCAGTGGAGGTTCAAGCGGGCATACGCCTTTCCGCCACTGCCAGTTATGCTGAGATTCCTGCAGAGGCTCCGAGCGGAGCCAGTGGAAGTGGTGACAATAGCTCCCTACTGGCCGAACAGGCCCTGGTTCCCTCTCCTGGTCCAGCTCAGCTGTCGGGACCCAGTGCCTCTCCCTCTCAGACCGGACCTTCTTTCTCAAGGGTCAGTCCTGCACCCTTGTCCTGCGGTGCTGAGACTGATGGTCTGGTTCTTGAGAGGGAGAGGCTGGAATCCCTAGGTTGTGCCTCAGAAGTAATATCCACTCTCATGAGCTCGAGAAGATCCAGTACAAATAAAGTCTATGGAAGGATCTGGTCCAAATTCGTGGAGTTCTGCTCTCCTCAGGGCAGGTCTTTTAGACATCCAGAAGTCCAGGACGTTCTCAGTTTCCTCCAAACGGGCCTAGATTTACATCTATCTGTCAGCTCTCTGAGAGTCCAAGTTTCGGCACTTTCGGCCTTCTCCGGCACTTCATGGGCAGTTCATCCTCTGGTTAGACAATTTTTCCGAGGCGCATCGAGACTCAAGCCCCAGAGAAAGCCTAGGTTCCCCAAATGGGACCTTCCATTAGTCCTTGACTCGATCTCTGGACTCAGTACTTCGGGGCCCTCCCCGCTCCCTATCAAGGTCTTTTCAGCAAAGGTGGCCTTCTTAGTGGCCATTACCTCAGCCAAAAGGGTCTCTGAAATTGCATCACTTGGTCACGAAGAACCCTTCCTAACGTTTTTCCCGGACCGGGTAGTCCTAATTCCTATGCTGGGTTCCAACCCAAAAGTGTCTTCAGTATTCCACGTCAATCAAGAGATCGTTTTACCTACATTTAGGACCTCAGGGTCCACTGAGAATCACCCTCTAGATGTGGGCGAAGCTATTAAAGAATATCTCAAAGTTACTTCTCCCTTTAGACGTTCTAGTCATCTCTTCGTGCTTCACTCAGGCAGCAATATAGGGAAGAAAGCCTCAACCAGGACTATCGCGTCCTGGATCGTACAGACCATACAACAGGCATATAGGGCTAAGGGCTTGGCTCCTCCAAAGGCGGTGACAGCCCATTCCACCAGAGGAATGGCAGCCTCGTGGGCAGCGGCTCGACATGTGGCTCCAGATACCATCTGCAAGGCAGCTTCATGGGCTTCTATTAATACCTTCATGTTACATTATTGTATAGAGCCTGCCTCTCTATCCTCTGTAAACTTTGGGTTACAAATCCTATCGACCGATAGGACAAATTAAAATTTATGTTTTGATCATGCATACCCACCCGTGTGGTTGGCTAGTTATTTCCCACACGTAGGCTGCCATGGAGTCTGTCAGGAAAAAGGAAAATTTATTATCAAATACTTACCGTAATTTTCCTTTCCTGATGGACTCCATGGCAGACGGAGTTCCCACCCATTGGTCAACGAGTAGGCTAGTTACGGAACGCAGTAGCTAGTGGTGAGCACTCATTTATGGGAATGGGGTCCTATAGCATTGGAGAGGAGGCGGGGTTAACCCACACGTAGGCTGCCATGGAGTCCATCAGGAAAGGAAAATTACGGTAAGTATTTGATAATAAATTTTCCTTTTTTGTTTGGGAGTAGGCAGGTACAGGTCGAAAAGACTATGGGGTTGATTTGAGAAAAGCAAATAGTCTGTGCACTTTGCAGAGGGCAGTTGCCCTCTGCAAGTGCAATTGCTCCAGAGCATCAGAAATTATTTAAAAGCTTGACTTTGCAAAGAGTACCCAATCCTGTGCAAGTAAAAGAAAAAAAAAAAATCTATTTTAAAATTTTAAAGTTATGGAGATCTGGCTGTTACAAAATATTATATTAGTCATGGCAGGAGGATAAATCATGAAGAAAGAAGTTTGTGAGAACTCTGTGTGAATATAAAGCAGAAAAACAACTTCATTCCTCTCGCATTATCAATTCTAAAAAAAGGCTGTATTAAAAGACGACAGAAGAGGAATGTGCTAGCTTCAAGACGAAGGCTAGTTTTACCAGACCGAGCGCTTCCGTCTTGTAATTGCTTCAGAGCATGCGTCAGTTTGAGTTCGTCGGACTAGCACACAGACGATCGGTTTGTCCGCTAGAAAGAAGAGTCCGTCGGATAAATTTTAAACAAGTTTCAAATCTAATTCCGTCCAACTTTTGAGAAAACAAAGTCCGCTGGAGCCCACACACATCGAATTGTCCGACGAAATCCAGTCCGCCGGGCAAAGTCCGCCGTAAAGTCCGCTCGTGTGTACGCGGCATAAGAAGAAATTGCACTGATAAAAGCACTTTTTTGGAACAAGCTAATATTATTGGAAGGAGATTTGTTTAAAAGGGGCATATTAATGATTTTATAGAAGATAAAATCAAGAAGGTATCGGAGCTCTCAAGGGAAGAATTAATTACAGACAAACAAAAGAAAACCACACAGTACCAAGAGATTCCTATGATTCTGGATTATAATATTCAACATAGGCAAATCGAGCATATATTTAAAAAGCACTGATCACTACTTTTAGTGGGTCACCAATTACGTAGTATTTTACCAGAGAAACCAAAATTTGTTTATAGAAAGGCACCAAGTTTAGGGATTTAATAGCGAAAAATGTTTTGGACCTTTCAAAAATCTCACAGGGGTTCACATTTTTTCAAGGAAAGGGTTTTTTTCCATGTAAAATGCTATGCTTGTAGAAATACAATGCAAAATGGTCAAAAATGCATCAATTTCATATCTACCAGTAAAAACAAAGATTTTGAAATCAAAGATTTTGTCTCATGTAGAACTGAGGGGGTGGTGTATGTATTACAATGTCCGTGCTTCCTACAGTATGTGGGAAGAACGGAACACCCTATGTGGAAACGCATTCGGGAGCACATACAGAATATTGAAAAAGGTTTTTCAAAACACAGTGTGTCACGCCATTTTGCTCTATATCATGACAAAGACCCTGCGTTATTGAAATTTTGGGCCATTGAAAAATATAAACCGCACTGGTGGGTTAGTAATAACGTGAGAGAATTAAGTAAAAACAAACTAAAATGGATTTTTGAAATGGGTACTCTTGCACCTTTTGGCGTAAATATAGATTCTGATATAAATTGTTTTATTTCGGATTTTTAATATATCTCTTGACATCTGCTCCTCCAAAACAAGTTCTAATATTTTAAAATATTTTTAATAATTTTATTATATATTTTTTAAATATTTTTGTTAAAAAATTATTTTAGCGATTTTTTTTTAGCGTCTATCTACCTCATGCACATCCATTTACACTTAGTTCATTAAAGGATGATTATGTAGAGATGTAATTCCTAGGTTCACCACTGGTGGGAGTTCCTAGGTTATATCTGCTTACTTCATGTATTTAAATGGGTCTTAGGGTAGAGTTGCAATTATGTTTTTAAATATATGTACCTTACAGTCTAAAAGAGAAATCTCCTCTTGTGCTTTTACGCACCCATTGCACCAGATTTGTATGAATTTCCTAGGCTTTTCAGCGCCAAGCCTTTGTAGCCCATTTGTGTAAGGTAGCCACCCGGTCTTTTGTTTTTTAAAGTTTTACCAGGCGGATGTCCATTCTTCTACTGATGCAGCTTTTGGCCACATGGTTCTCTCAGCAGGACTTTGAGTTGGGTCTTCTGACCCTTGTTGTTAGGCCTGTTAGCAAAGTTATGTTTGCTTCATTGTCCCCAACCCTTCTAATCAATTGCTTGGGGACATCCCATGGTGTATGAATACTCTGCCTGTGTCCTGTACTGTACGATTAACATAAGTGGAATTTTGACTTACCTGAAAATCTTAGAGTACAGGACAGACAACAGGCCACCCTCCCTTCCACGCCTATGTTTACATTTCATTGTTTGTTGAAAAAATGAGAACTCATTGTATGAGGTAGGGTATGGGGTGACACCCAGGGGGTTTGTTTTGTAAAGCTTTGCCAGTGTCCAGTCACCTGAAGGTACATGCCTATAATGCAATGTATATTATTAATATTATACAGAATTTATATAGCACCAATAGTTTTCAAAGCACTTAACAGAATGAAGGCAGACATTACAGTTATGTTACAATTTGGTACAAGAAGAATCAGAGGACCTTGCTCGTTAGGGATCGTCTAAAGATGGATAGATTAGGGGACAGTCAGACAGATTGGTGTAGGGAGTTCCAAAGGATGGGAGAAGCTCTGGAGAAATCCTGGAGGTGAGCATGGGAGGAGGTGACAAGTAAGCTAGAGAGCCGAAGGTCTTGGGAGGACCGAAGAGATCGGCTTGGTTGGTATTTTGAGACTAGGTTAGTGATGTAGCTGGGGGCAGAGTTGTGGATGGCTTTGTAAATTATTGTTAGTACTTTGAATTTTATTTGTTTGGTGAGTGGAAGCCAGTGCAGGGATTGGCAGAGAGGGGTGGAGGACACTGAATGGTTGGTAAGGTGGATGAGTCTTGCAGCAGCATTCATTATGGACTGAAGGGGGAATAGTGTATATAAAGGTAATCCAATGAGGAGTGAGTTGCAGTAGTCGAGAGATAACCAGGGAGTGAATTAGAAGCTTGGTGGCGTCATTGGTTAAAAAGGGGCGTATTCTAGAGATGTTGTGGAGGCTAAGGCAGCATGATTTGGACAGGGATTGGATGTGGGCCTGAAAGCACAGTTCAGAGTCTAGGGTTACCCCTAGCACCCAGATGCCAGTAGAGAGGGAGAGGTTGAAGATATGAGTTAAAGAGTGTAGGATAAAATCAGAGGGTGACCGTAGTATTTGAGAAGGAACAAGGTCCAGCGGGCAGGAGGTTAGGTGGACATTAGAAAAAAGTTTATTGACTTCCTCTGTAGTAGCTGGGTTAAACAAGAGTATTGATTGTACAGGAGGACAAAGAGTGTACTGTGGGGGAGATATCTGTAGAGTGGAGATCTTGAGATAAATTTTCTCAATCTTATTTTTGACGTGATTAGCAATCTCCTTGGCAGTGAGTAAGTTAGTGGGTGGAGGTAATGGAGGACGAAGTAGAGCATTAAAGGTAGAAAAGAGTTGATGGGGATTGCGTGAGAGGGTGTTAATGAGAGTGATAATGTAGGCCTGTTTGACAATGTGGAGACAGGAATGGTATTTTTCGAGGGCAGATTTATATTGTCTGAAATCTTGCTTTGACTTAGTCTTACGACACAGACGCTCAAGAGCATGGTTCTGTTTTTTGAGGCTTCTGGTATTGTCTGTCTACCAGGGTTGTACCGGTCGGGGCCTGATTCTGTGCGTAGTAAGGGGGGGCCAAGGTATCCAGGGTGGATGGAGATAGGAGATAGAAGTGGCCAGGTTGGGGCAGGATAAAGATGAGATTTTGGCGTAGAGACAATCTGTAGCAGAAAAGAGAAGAGCAGAGTTAAGGTGGCAAAGGTTTCTATGGGTAATTGTTTGGTAGTTGGAAGGCAAGGAGGAGGAAGATAAGGAGAGAGTGAAACTAACAAGGTGGCGATCAGAGAGGGGACAATGAATGTTGGAGAAGTTGCATGGAGTGCATAGATAGGAGAATACGAGGCCAAGGCAGTTGCCAACAGAGTGAGTAGAAGCATTTGTCCATTGTTTTAGGTCTAAAGGGAAGGTTAGGCTCAGAAATTTAGAAGTAGAGTGTTAAGATTAATAGGGATGTTGAAGTCACCAAGAATAATTGTTGGAATTTCAGAAGAGAGAAAGTAGGGTAGCCAGGCAGAGAAGTAGTCAAGGAAGCTTGATACCAGTCCAGGAGGCCGATAGGTCACAGCAATTCTCAACAAAACTGGAGAAAATAGACAAATACGGTGAGCTTCAAATGAGGCGAGGGACAGAGAAGGGGGTGGATGAAGAACCTGAAAAGTGCTTTATGGGGATTGGAGGATTTCAACACCACCTCATTTCCATCCACTAGGCCTGGAAGAGTGAATCCACAGGAGGCCACCATGGGCAGCAGGAGAAGGAAAGTTAGATTCTTGAAGCCATGTCTCAGTAATTGCAAGAAGGTTGAAAGAGTTTGTGATAAATAGGCCATGGACGGTGGTAAGGTTTGTTGCAAACAGAGCGGGCATTCAGAAGGGCACAGGAGAAGGGGAGGCTGGTTCTAGGCGGAAGAGAAATATAAATTAGATTTTGTGGATTGTGGCTGCTGTCAGAGGATAGGGGGTGCTGGGTATGTTGACCAAAGGTAAATGATGGCGGTCCAGGATTTGGGGAAATATCTCCAGACATTAGGAGAAGTAGAAGGGTGAGAGAGGTGATATGGGAGTGTGACTTATGTGGGAATATGTCCCAGTGTCCTGGAGGTTTTATTGGTATGTGGGTTCAGAATTAGCAGAAGCTGATGAGTGCAGTAATATGGTGAAGACAGGAGTGAGGGTGATATACCGTATTTATCGGCATATAACACGCACCCTAATTTTAAGAGGGAGGTTTCAGGGAAAAAAACTTTCCACAGCCCCTACACAGCACACGGACCGCCTGAACAGCACACAGACCAGCTGCACCGTACACAGACCCCCTGCACAGTACAAGGACTTCTCTCATTATAAAGCCTCCTGGGACAGCGCTGCCAGCATACCTTTAGGGGTTGAGAAGGTGTTGCTGACAGCCCTTTCTCATGCGCCGTTCCTCCTGTGTGCCTCAATTGATGCTGCTCTATCGTGGACCCAGTCATGTGACTCTCTGCTGTTTCATTGATGGTCACATGACCGCTCTCCTCCTCCAATCAAAGGCTACAATCGAGGAGGAGGTGGAGCGGGAGGAGAGCGGTCACGTGACCATCAATGAGCAGAGGAGAGTCACATGATCAGGTCCATGAGAGAGTTCAATTGAGGCATACAGAAGCCGCCTCCTCCAATCATAAGATACAATCGAGGAGGAGGCGGAGCGGGAGGAGGAGAGTGGCCGAGCGGCGAGCAGCTTTGCTTAAGGTACAGGCTGCTATTTGCACTGGGGGTGACGCGGGGGGGGGGGGGCAGTGTGTGGGAGGGGGCTGGCAGTGTTATTTTCGGAACTTTTTTAAGTATGGCAGCACTGTCCCAGGGCCAGGAAGGGTGAGACGGCTGGCCCAACACCCTCCCAATGAAGCGGACCGCCCGATCCCTTCACCCCCATTGGTAAAGGAAAAAAAATATTGGCGCATAACACGCAGGCACGATTTACCCTCTGTTTTCAGGGGAAAAAAATGCATGTTATACACCGATAAATACGGTATATAAGCTGTGGGGTGGAGAAGAGGGGTGAAGGAGAGAGGATGCAACTGTGTGAAGGAAAAGTAGGGAGTGCATGAGAAGTGCCTTCTTTGTAAGTGCCATAGATATGGGGGATTCGGATGTCCCTGCCCAAGGGGGCGGAGCTTTCCTTATCCGCCCTCATATGCCCTTGACGCCGACCAATGCGTTGGGGGCAATGCGCCCGCATCTCCTGAGGAATATGCGTGCATTTGCCCTTAGGGTGCGCGCGCATCATGTGCAGGGACGTCCGGACCGGAAGTGATGCCGGAGGTCATTCTTAACCTTTTCACTTCCGGTGGGACCGCACAATTTAAAGATGGGAGCGCCGGTGTGCTGTCTGACAGACGCACCCGGCGGCTACCCATCACTACTGGCAGGAACTCACTCCTCAGACTCAGAGCTTCGCTATCTCCAACAAAAGGTGAGCAGTATGCTGTTTGTCCATACATTGATGGGGGTATCTGGTGGGGATGGGGGATACTCAGTGGTAGCTGTACTACTTTTTGGCTTTTTTATTCTTTTGGGACTGTGGCCGCTGTATTGCCCGGTGGATGTTATTTTGGGGGTCTCACCGGGCCCCCCCCCTGGGCTGCCGGGTGAATATAAATAAATCCACTTTATATATACGCTATATAGCTGCCCTGTTATCAACCCTCCCACCTCCTCTCTCTCCCCCCTTATGGACAAGACTATATGCAATGCCCCAAAAATAGTTGGTAGCCCTATAGCCTAATATGCTCCTTTTGGTTTATTATCTTCTAGGCTACTTTTTTTCTATATCTGTTACAGCAGTTATAGACACACATATACGGTTGCTAATATATTCCCCTCTTTGAGAGCATTGGAATGGGATATTCAACATTTTTCCCCCCTTTCTTACCACTCAGGTAAAAATGAACCTTAATGTTAGCACTAGTCTAGATATATGACTTATCATTACTACTATTTAATTACTGTTCTCCCTGGATAGGGAACTTACTATTTTCTGTTCCTTTGATTATATGTTTTATTAGATCCTTGTCTGCAATTGTGTGGTCCGGTTCCCCTATTGGCATTATCCCATTGGGATCTGGCACCCAGGGATAGTTTGCATCAGTTGGCACGGTAGATGACCTTTGGCAATGGTGGTGGTTGCTCTGCTCTATAGACTTTCAATAGTAGGTGAGAATTTTTAGAATGAATTCCTCATTAGATTCTTTGTATGATGTTTTATATATAATCATGTATGGCCACCATGTAACTATAGTTTATCTGTTGTTTATACAGTAAAATGAATCAGTGAATCAGTCGTTTTATGCCCTGATGAAGCAAAAAACTCTTTGCGAAACATGTTGGCTGACAATCACGAATGAACTTTGAACACACTACTGGATGGTCTTATACATATATTTTTGTATCTGTATATGTTATGTCTGATATGCATATTTTAATTATGTTTAAATAAAAATTCATATATTTTATTGATCTGATTGATCTTTACCTACTACCAATAGACGCATTGTCCCCCTTAAAAATCCCACCCCCTCTGAAAGAGTACTATCTTTCTTTTATTTCTGTATATTATTCACTTAGGGATTGGGAGATCTGTCTATACTATTCCCTGCATATAGCTCAGCCATCAATTTTCTGTACACATGCCAGTTTAACTTCATATAGTTTTGCATGCATTACTGCCAGTTTAACGCCATATAGTTTTGCGTGCGTTACTGCCAGTTTAACGCCATATAGTTTTGTGTGCGTTACTGCCAGTTTAACGCCATATTGTATTGGGTGTGTTACTGCCAGTTTAACGCCATATAGTTTTGTGTGCATTACTGCCAGTTTAACGCCATAACGTTTTGCGTGCGTTACTGCCAGTTTAACGCCATATAGTTCTGTGTGTGTTACTACAAGTTTAATGCCATATAGTTTTGTGCGTTACTGCCAGTTTAATGCCATTTACTTCTGTGTGCGTTACTGCCAGTCTAACGCCATTTTCTTCTGTGTGCGTTACTGATAGTTTAACGCCATATAGTTCTGTGCGTCACTGTATGTTTGGCACATTATTTTGAAGTATATTATATTGTATCCGTGGAGTGTGTTTGTATAGTGTGAGTACTCAAATTAAAGGGCACCAAATACCCCTTTACATTGATTAAAGTGCATCTACATACAGATTTCAACTTCCCCTTTACATTTGCTTATAAGCACTGCCCCCTCCCTCCCAATAATGTCTGGGATAACAACAAGGAGAGGCACTGTAAGGGGGCCAGCAACAAATGTGTCCACAGGCAAAGGTGGACGTGGTGGTCAGTCCTCAGGCAGGTCATCATTTCCTCTGTTTAGTGAGTTTGCCCGTGCTATCCAGCCACAGCATACAGAGGAGGTGGTGGACTGGCTTACTAAATCTTCCTCATCCTCCTCATCCTCTGTCACGCAAGCTGAGACAAGCGTGATGTCCCCTGCAGTTGCCAGAGTGGATAAACTTGCCTCCTTGTCCACATCTATTCCTGCCATAGCCCTAACATCAGCCATTGAGGAGTCAGCTGAGTTATTTGACCACAGCATCAGCCACTTGCTCCTTGATGATGCCCAGCCATTATTGGATTCAGATGCTGGTTCTGAGGTTGAGGATGACAGGAACATGAGCCTAGAGAGAGGGAGGAATACTGGTTGACAAATTGGCATTCATGTTCCCCAAGCCGCAGCGTATTGCCAAGAGGTCTCCAGTGGTAATGATGAAGATGGAGGAGATGGAGATGATGATGATGATGAGGTCACTGATGCGACTTGGGTACCAGATAAAGCAGAGGAGGAAACTGAAGCTGAGGCGACACAACCCCAAGGAGGTCGGTATCAAGAAAGAGTAGAGAGCAGCCACCCTATTCCATCACATTCTGCAGCTGTTATCTCCCGGCCCACTCCCCACAGCTCAGCTGTCTGGGCCTTTTTCAGCACATCTGCAGCAGATTGCACTGTTGCTATCTGCAAACTGTGTCACAGGCACATCAAACATGGCAAAAACACCAGCCATTAGGGTACCACATGCTTAACAAGGCATTTAACGACCAACCACTCAGCCCGTTGGCAAGAGCACCTAAAAGCCACACAAAAGGGGCACAAATCTGTCCCTCCTCCTTCTTACCCACTTCAATCTGCCCCTGCGATACCGAGTCATTACCTTTCAGCAGCCTCCACTGACAGGGATGATGATATAGCACAGGATATCCAAGGTCCTAGCAGCTCATCTACCAGCAGCACACCACCAACTGTAGACTGTAGCTGGCAAATTTCTCTGCCCCATCTTCTGCAGCGAAAAAAAAAAATACAGTCCCTGCCACCCACATGCCCAGTGCCTGAATGCAAACTTATCAAAGCTGTTGGCTCTCCAACTTCTGTCTTTCAGCCTGGTGGATTCTGCCCCCTTCCGTGAATTGGCACAATGTGCTGTACCACAATGGCAGGTTCCCAGTCGATACTACTTTTCACGTAAGGCCATTCCATCTCTCTACCATCACATGGAAGGGAATGTCCTGGCATTGTTGGGCAAGGTAGTCAGATGTAAAACCCACCTTACTGCTGACACGTGGTCCAGCAAGCATTGGCAGGGACAATATATTTCATTCCCAGCACACTGGGTAATGCTGCTTCCAACTCGAAAGGATGCAGGACAGGGCTCAGTGCTGCAGCTTGTTGTGCCCCCACGTCTCCACAGCTGGTGGTGATGATGCCAGACCTGTGAGCTCTACCCCCTCTTCCTCCTCCTTCTCCTCCGCCACCTCCATGCCCTCCTCTGCAGAATTATCCTATGAACATCAGGTACCCCCTAAGCATTCAAAGGGCTTTTCAAAGAGTCAGGCTATGAGGTGCCATGCAGTTCTTCAGCTGGTGTGTTTAGGGGACAGGAACCATACCGGAGCAGAGATTTTTGCAACTCTGCAAAGACAGGCCCAGAGGTGGTTCACACCACGCCAGCTGGAGCCAGGAATGGTGGTGTCCGATAATGGCTCAAACCTCCTGTCTGCCCCTAGACAAGGAAAGTTGACACATGTGTCATGCCTGGCACATGTCCTCAGTTTGGTGGTGCAGAATTTCTTAAGTACGTACCCAGGGTTGCAAGATATACTAAAGCAGGCCAGAAGGGTCTGTAGCCATTTCAAGTGGTCATACACAGCCAGTGCTCGGTTGGCTAAAATTCAGCGGGAATTCCACCTGCCTGTAAACCGCCTGATTTGTGACATGCCCACCAGGTGGAAATCAACTTTGGGAATGCTGCAGCGGCTATACATGCAGCAGAGGGCCGTCAACGAGTACTTGTGTCAGTACGGCACGACGACAGGCTTAGGCCGCCTCGGCTTTTTTTCCCCACATCAATGGCTGATCATTAAGGATGCATGCACTGTATTGTCACCATTTGAGGGGATGCCACAAGGATGGTGAGCAGTGATAGTGCATGCATCAGTGACACAATCTCTGTTGTGTTCCTGCTGAAGCAGACTCTGCGTTGCATTATGGACAGAGCACTGGAGGCAGAGCAGCAGGAGGAAGAGGAGGACTTCCTTTCCTCTCAAGGCCCACTTTATGCAGACACCATCATTCCTATGTCACAGAACACACAGGAGGAGAGAGGGGAGGAGGATGAGGAAGAGGATTCTGGCACTTTCATAGGCTTTGAAGAAGAAGAAGACATGCTCCAATCTATAAGCGATGGCTTTCCAACCCCAGGACCCTTGGGAGTAGTAGGTGGCTGGGAGGAGGAAGTTCCAGATGCTGTCATCCTGAGTGACCCCGAGGAGTCTGCTTCTCAAGCCTCTGCAAATTTGAGGTGCATGGGCAACCTCATGCTTCAAAGCCTGCGAAAGGACCCAAGAATATGTGGCATAAAGGAAAAGGATGATTACTGGTAGGCAACCCTCCTTGACCATCGTTATAAGGGAAAGGTCTCTGAACTCATCCTGCCCCCACAGAGAGTGCAGAGGATAAAATCTCGTAAGGACACATTAAAGAGGATTTTATTGAACGTTTTTCCTGACTCTACTAGGTTACAGTGTGGTGGAAAACATCGTTTTGAGTCTTCCATTGGTCAAGAAAGGAGCGTTGGAGAAGGCATCTGCCTAAGTGAGGCATTTCAGAATTTTTTTAGTCCTCGCCGCCCAGGGCTGTCAGCTTCCACATCCCATCGGCAGTGTCTGCATCACATGGTGGACGTTTACCTCAGGGCCAAAACAGAGACGGAGAGCTTTCCAGCTGACCATCCACTGACTTACTGGGTCATGAGAATAGACCACTGGCCAGAACTTTCCCAGTATGCTATTGAGCTGTTGGGCTGCCCTGCATCCAGTGTGCTTTCAGAAAGGGGATTCGGTTCTGCAGGAGGTTTTGTTACGGATCATAGAACGCCTCTGTCCAAAGACTCTGTGGACCGTTTGAGTTTTATAAAAATGAATCAGTCCTGGATTATCAGCTATGAAGCCCCTGACGCTGATGTCACTGAATAAGTCTTTTTGGGATGTGGAATCTCTGCAGGACTTTGAGGCTGCCTAGATTTGAGGGTGTTCAATCATTTCATCTGGAAGAATGTTTTTGGTATAGGTTTCATGGGTACAATTAACACCCAAAGACCAATTTTTCTGCACCTGTCTGACAGGTGCATATCATTGCAATTTTTTACAGCAAGGCAAATTCTTGCTTTCATAAAGAGTACCTCTATAGGGTTACGGTGGGAAGGCACCGCTGACATCCAAAGACCAATTTTTCTGCACCTGTTTGACAGGTGCATATCATTGCAATTTTTTTACAGCAAGGCAAATTCTTGCTTTCATTAAGAGTACCTCTATAGGGTTATGGTGGAAAGGCGTCACCGACACCCAAAGACCAATTTTTTTGCACCTGTCTGACAGGTGCATATCTTTGCAAATTTTCTGCAGCAAGGCAAATTCTTGCTTACATCAAGAGTACCTCTATAGGGTTACGGTGGGAAAGCACCACGACACCCAAAGACCAATTTTAACACACCCGTTACTTCTATCCAAAGTCAAAGTGAAACCAGAATGTATCCAAAAAATCTCTAATCTTGTTCCCAGCAGGGGCGGATCCAGGGGGGGGGGCAACAGGGCAATTGCTCCCCCCGAGAAATATTACTGACTGCCGAGTGTCTCTCTCACTGTTTAGAATCAGCAGCAGCGCCGGTGTTGTTGAACAGCCACGCTTCTGGCCTGGACTCTCACTGGTTGCTAACACCTGCCCGCCTGGCGTGTAGCAACCAGTGATGTCATGTCAGAGCCAAGGAGGAGGAGAGGGAGGTCCCAGCTTTCAGAGTGGAGCGAGCGGAGGAGGATTTAACTTCTTCCTCCTCCACGCCTAGTGTGTGAATGGTGGCTCCACCCACCTCCTCCCTCTATCTTCTCCAGGGACAGCTCCAGCGTGGCGTGAGTGAGTGAGGGGAACTTCCTTGGCTGTAGAGAGGTGAGAGGATTGTATGCACTATGCATGCCACTTTTCCCTTAACATATGCAAACAGCATGCCTACCAATGCCTGACTCCTATCACAGCATCTGTTACACTGACACAGATCCTCAGTGTCTGGGAGCTGTCTGGGGGAGGGGTGCTGATGTTATCCTAACCAGCAGGAGCCCGGGAGGAAGGACATCTTACATGCTGTTATGATAAGGTTAGTACATTTGTTAGGGAGGTGTTGTGTAATTATTGTGCTAGGGGACAGACTGCCAACTTCCCCCCATGTAATATGCTCTCTTGTGCCCAGTGCCCACCATGTCATGTGCTGTGCATTGCAGTGCCCACTATGTTGTGCTGTGCCTTGCAGTGCCCCCATGTAATGTGCTTTGCCCACCATGTCATGTCATGTTCATTGCAGTGCCCCCCATGTAATGTGCTGTGCCCACTATGTCATGTCATGTGCATTGCAGTGCCCCCATGTAATGTGCTGTGTCCACTATGTCATGTGCTGTGCATTGCAGTGCCCCCCATGTAATGTGCAGTGCCCACTATGTCATGTGCTGTGCATTGCAGTGCCCCCCATGTAATGTGCTGTGCCCACATTGTCATGTCATGTGCATTGCAGTGCCCCCGTGTAATGTGCAGTGCCGACCATGTCATGTGCTGTGCATTGCATTGCCCTTCATGTGATGTGCAGTGCCCCCTATGTTGTGCTGTGCCTTGCAGTGCCCACCATGTAATGTGAAGTGCCCACCATATCATGCGCTGTGCCTTGCAGTGTCCACCATGTAATGTGCAGTGCCCACCATGTCATGTGATGTGCCATGCAGTGCCCACCATGTAATGTGCAGTGCCCACCATGTCATGTGATGTGCCATGCAGTGCCCGCCATGTCATGCACTGTGCCCGCCATGTAATGTGCAGTGCCCACCATGTCATGTGCTGTGCATTGCATTGCCCTTCATGTGATGTGCAGTGCCCCCTATGTTGTGCTGTGCCTTGCAGTGCCCACCATGTAATGTGAAGTGCCCACCATATCATGTGCTGTGCCTTGCAGTGTCCACCATGTAATGTGCAGTGCCCACCATGTCATGTGATGTGCCATGCAGTGCCCACCATGTAATGTGCAGTGCCCACCATGTCATGTGATGTGCCATGCAGTGCCTGCCATGTCATGCACTGTGCCCGCCATGTAATGTGCAGTGTCCACCATGTCATGTGATGTGCCATTCAGTGCCCGCCATGTAATGTGCAGTGCCCACCATGTCATGTGCTGTGCCTTGCAATGCCCGCTATGTAATTTGCAGTGTCCACCATGTCATGTGCTGTGCCATGCAGTGATCCCACCATGTAATGTGCAGTGCCCACCATGTAATGTGCTGTGCCATGCAGTGCCCACCATGTCATGTGCAGTTCCCACCATGTCATGTCATGTGCTGTGCTGTGCCCACCCTGCCATGTGTTGTGCCCAGCATGTAGTGTGTTGTGCCCACTGTGTAATGTGCTGTGCTGTTCAGCATTGCCCACCATGTCATGTGTGGTTCCTAACATGTAATGTGCAGTTGCATTGCCCACCATGAAATGTGCTATGCCATGCAGTGCCCACCATGTAATGTTTTGTGCCCACCATGTAATGTGCTGTGCCATTCAGTGCCCACCATGTAATGCGCTGTGCCCACCACATCATGTGCTGTGCCATGCAGTGCCCACCATGTAATGCGCTGTACCCACCATGTAATGTGCTTTGCCATGCAGTGCCCACCATGTCATGTGCAGTGCCCACCATGTCATGTGCAGTGCCCACCATGTCATGTGCTGTGTTGTGCTCACCATGTCATGTGCTGTGTTGTGCCCACCAAGTCATGTGCTGCACCATGCAGTGCCTACGATCTAATGTTCTGTACTCACCATGTAATGTGCTGTACATTGTCCACCATGGCATGTGCCGCGCAGTACCCAATGGAATGTACTATACAGGGCTCAACATGTCATTTGCGATGTCCACCATTTAATGTGCTGTGCTCACAATGTAATGTGCTGTGTTGTGCAGTGCCCACCATGTCATGTGGTGTCATGCAGTGCCCACCTTCTCATGTGCTGTGCAGTGCCCACCATGCCATGTGCAGTACCCACCATATAATATGCTGTGCCCACCATATAATGTGCAGTGCCAACTTGTAATGTGCAGTGCCCACCATGTCATGTGCTGTGCCCATCATATAAGGTCCTGTGCCCACCGTGTGCATGTGCTGTGTTGTGCCCACCATGCAATGTGCTGTGTTGTGTAGTACCAACCATGTCATGTGCTGTGCCCACCATATAATGAACTGTGCCTACCTTG
Source organism: Lithobates clamitans (assembly GCA_037952925.1). Classification (NCBI taxonomy): domain Eukaryota; kingdom Metazoa; phylum Chordata; class Amphibia; order Anura; family Ranidae; genus Lithobates; species Lithobates clamitans. Next base: position 2,233,853 of record JBBGZY010000331.1, on the reverse strand, counting down.
TAATGTGCTGTGTTGGGCAGTGCCAACCGTGTAATGTGCTGTGCCCACCATGTAATGTACTGTGCTTTGCCCACCATTAAATGTGCTGTATCCCTTGTATCCACCATGTAATGTGTTGTGCCAACCATGTAATGTACTGTGCTATCCCCCCCCCGTGTTATTTACTATGCTGTGCCTCCCACAGACTGGCCCACTCACTCCCACCCCCTCTCTCTTTCACCCCCCTCACCCCCTCTCTCTCTCATCCCCTCTCTTTCGCCCTGTTCTCTCTCTCACCCCCTTCACCCTCTACCACCCTCTCTCTCTTTCACCCCCTCTTTATTCCCCTTTTTCTCACCCCCTCTCTCTCGTCCCCTCTCTCTCACCCCCTCTCTCTCGTCCCCTCTCTCTAACCCCCTCTCTCTCTCTTATTCACCCCCTTTCTCTCTCTTTCCCCCTCCCTCTCATCCCCTCTATTTCAACCCCCATCTCGCTATCATCCCCTCCCCCTCTCTCAACCACTGTCTCACACCCCTCTCTCTCTTTAATTTAAATTTAACAAAAAATTGTTTGTGTTTTCATTTTATTTATTTCCATAAAAAGGCCCACCAAAACCCTTACTTAGCACCAGGCCCATGTTGCTCTTAATCTGGCCCTTTAAGCAACACCTTTTTTTCTGCCAGTGCCCCTCCCGAGACTAGACTCTGGATCCGCCCCTGGTTCCCAGTGCACTACATTGTGGCCTCATCATACACACTGGCTCCCCAGCTTTTGCTCAGCAAAATAAAGGCAGCTTGCAGGAAAAATTACATTTTTTTGGCTTTATAAATTCAATTGTTGCTGCAGCAGATTCTAGACATGGTACAGATATGCCACTTTACAGTTAGACTAAGGGGACCCCCCTGGCACTATATTGGAAGGCATTTTTCATTTTTAGGCTTTCACTTTAAAAATCAAAAAATCACTGCTCATTTACAAATGATGTTTTTCACAAACTTTTTTTTTTATTGATCTATGTCCCCCCAGACCCCTATAACCATTGTATGCCTAATTACTTGCATTTTAGCCTTCAAAATGGGCACTTTTGATATTTGACATTCGGGTCCCATTAACTTTAATGGGGTTCGTTATTCGTGTCCAAACGTTTGCAGTGTTCGGATGTTCTGAACCGAACAGGGGTCCGTTCGGCCCATCCCTAGTTCTGATCACTCTCTACTCTATCCAAAGCTAAAAAAAAAAAGTTTTGCCTTAGGTTATACTTTAAATTACAACAGTAACATAAATAGCAATTTACTTAATGTACCTCCGATAGCTGACAGAAATCAGGGATATAAACAGAATAGAAAAACTTGATGTGAATAAATAACCAGGTTCAAATGACTTGCATCTGTGAGTCCTCAGAGACTCTATTATAACCAGGGCATTGTTCCTAAGGTACACCCTACTGACTGAAATGTTAATTTAGCTTTAAAGGCTAAGTTCACCTTTTCCAGACAATAGCCTATGCAGTCACAGAGCCCCTGTAGAGATGAAAAAACTGTGTAGTTTTGTAAAATGTTCAGTAATATTATTGTCATACCTGTGAGATATTCGGTCTTTAGTTAGACCTCATTTGGAGTACTGTCCAGTTCTGGAGAATTTCTTACTTATAAAAAGATATTGATAAGATAGAATGTATCCAGAGACAGGCAACACAAATTGTGAAAGGCCTTCAGTGTTTTCTGATGATATCAAACTACACTATATTGGCAAAAGTATTGGGATACCTGCCTTTATATGGACATGAACTTTAATGGCATCGCAGTCCTAGTCCATAGGGTTCAATATTGAGTTGGCCCACTCTTTGCAGCTATAAAAGCTTCAACTCTTCTCGGAAGACTGTCCACAAGGTTCAGGAGTGTGTCTAAGGGAATGTTTGACCATTCTTCCAGAAGCGCATTTGTGAGGCCAGACATTGATGTTGGACAAGAAGGCCTGGCTTGCAGTCTGCGCTCTAATTCATTCCAAAGGTGTTCTATCGGGTTTAGGTCAGGAAGTCAAGTTCCTCCACCCTAAATCCACTCATCCATGTCTTTATGGACTTTGCGCACTGGTCCAAATCATTTGGTGGGGATTATGGTATGCGGTTGTTTTTCAGGGGTTGGGCTTGGCCCCTTAGTTCCAGTAAAGGGAACTCTTAGGATGTCAGCATACCAAGACATTTTGGGCAATTTCATGCTCCCAACTTTGTGGCAACAGTTTGGGGATGGCCCCTACCTGTTCCGACATCACTGCTCACCAGTGCACAAAGCAAGGTCCATAAAGACATGGATGAGCGAATTTGGATTGGAAGAACTTGACTGGCCTACACAGAGTCCTGACCTCAGCCTGATAGAACACCTTTGGGATAAATTAGAGCAGAGACGGCAAGCCAGGCGTTCTTGTCCAACATCATTGCCTGACCTAACTCCTAAACCTTCTTGACAGCCTTCCCAGAGGAGTTGAGGCTGTTATAGTTGTAAAGGGTGGGCAAACTCAATATTTAAACCCTACAAGCTAAGACTGGGCTGCCATTAAAGTTCATGTGCGTGTAAAGGCAGGTGTCCCAATACTTTTGACAATATAGTGTATATAGGCTGATACATTCAGTATATAATAACATTACAGGAAAGGTGGGCAGTTGCATGACAGAAAAAATTTAAATTAGGCAGTTGGGTGCTAAAAATACGCATGCAGGGTATTTATTATTAGGGGATCCTCTGGGAAAATAGGTGATGGGAAAGATTTGTGGGGCAATTTAGACCACAGACTTAGCAACAGGACGCAATGCCAAGCTACAACTCACAAAGGTAGAAGGCTGCTCTCCTACATTAAAAAGAATATTTATACAAGACATAAATCAATAATCTACTACTTTACAAAACACTCATCTTGAGTATGCAGTTCCACTTTGGTCATTGAAGGTGAGGTCAGGAAGGATGTCCCTGAACTAAAGAAAGTTCAGAGATGGGCAATAAAATTAATAAGGGGGCTGAAGGACTTCAGTTATGAGGGACAATTTAAAAATGAAACGTAATAATCCTGGAAAAGAAAAAAATGTGGTCCGTGGCACCATCAGTGATGGGCTTCCATCCTAAATTTGGACGGAAAGAAAGAAAATTTGGTTAGGGGGACTTTAAATTACGCCAATCACTATATAGAGTAAGCACATAGGATGTAAAACACAGTATTACTTGTATGAGTTTATTGCATAATATACAACAAAAAGGGAGTTTTTGGACTTTAAATGAGAGATATATACCAAAAAGCAGTCATTGCAAAGAACATTCAACTGTACCTTGTGAGATCACATACAGCATACTCAATGACAAAAAATGCATAAGCACAAGGCATGCTAAAAACCACATATACATATAGACGCCATGGTACTTTGGCATATCAAGAGATGAAGACAAGTCCTACACAACATAGGACACTGGAAGGGCTGGATGGTATATAAAAGTCTTGAGTGGAACAATGTAAAAGATATTCAAAATCATCTGTATGGACATCATGCATCTATCTCGGCCCGGCTCATTTCATTGGGTTATACCAATTCTTCAGGGGTGAATACAATGGTGATCTATAAAGAGGCATAACCATATGCTATAATGTAGCTAAATAATGGGGGTAAGTAATGGGTGTAAGGGACAGAATGGACATCTCTATAAATCCGTCAATGGCATAGATGTGAACAGAGGATCGGAGCTGCTCGAGATGTCTGGTATGGGAGCTGAGGTAGACACATGGACAAGCCGGGAGCACTGTAAATTCTCCAAAGACAATGTGTAAGTGTAGGTGACAGTGAGCTAACACTTCTGTGGATTAAAATCCGTAGTATATATTGAATGTATAATATTATTGATGAGAAGTGTGAAAAACCCATACACCAGGTCAAGTGAAGGGAAAAACTAAGCATGAATGAAAGAACAGGTACTCAAAAACCAATTGAGTATGAGAAAGAAAGAAAGGAAAGAAACACATCCTAGGTGAGTGTCAGGATCGGAGTGTCAGGAGATCGGCAGAAATTCAGGTCCTTTAAGAATGCCTGCTTGTTATATCTGGCCCTGCAACCCTGGACTTTTTCCGCTGAGACTGGCTTCCTTATCTCCCTGCTGTCCAATGAACCCCAGGCATGAGCCCACAGTTTATGGGAACAGAAGGACCCAGTTATTAGCACAGTGGAAACGTTCTTTACAGCCATGTTGCAACCTTGCGAAGATCCCAAGCGTACAGCCACCGCTGAGGCCGCTCTGCTCTCTCTGCAGCAGGAACGGCGCCCGGTGGAGGACTATACTGTGGACTTCCACTGGTGGTCTGCAGATACAGACTGGAATGAGGCTGCATGGAAACATCAGTTTTGCCTGGGGCTTTCTGAATACCTCAAGGATGAGTTGGCCAGGATCGGCATCCCTGCTACCGTCGAGGGGCTCATTCAATTATCCATCCAATTGGATAGCTGCCTTGGGGAACGCCAGGCCAAACGTTCCCAGACTTCCAAAACTCTGACCCCGGAGATCGGCGCTGGTCTGGTATGATCCGCACTGACTCCTGAGGAAAAACAGCGTCGGCGTCAAGCCAATCTCTGCCTCTATTGTGGCCAAAAAGGACACTTCCTGTGCAGCTGTCCCATAAGGCCCAGCAAGTCACTCAAGTGCTCTCCAGTGTACTTCCAGATGTTCGGAACTTCCTCTTCCCACTTTATCCTTCTTATCATACTACAATTGGCTAACAAGGGGGTTCAGCTTCAGGCCATAGTTGATTTGCGGGGCATGCATCTGCTTCTTAAACTTGAACTTGGCAGGAAAACTTGGCCTACCCCTGTTCCCCAAGAAATGTAGATTGGAAGTTCTCCTGGCTGATGGCACCCTGCCTAGCTCTGGTCTTGTGACACAAGAGACTGTTCCTCTTTTGTTACAACTCCTGATGGTCATCAGGAATTTTATACGTTTTGACATTCTAAGCTCGCCTATGTTCCCCGTCATCTTGGGTACCCTGTGGCTCCAAGCCCACAACCCCCAGATTAACTGGATCAAGAAGAAAATTTCATTTACCTCACCTTATTGCTTACAGCACTGTCTTGCCCCTGAAACCAGCAATGGAGCCAGTTGCCTGACAGTTCAACCTGTACCTGTCAATAACCAGAATATACCACCAGCCTACCAGGAGTTTTCAGATGTCTTTGACAAGAAAAAGGCAGATGTCCTGCCACCACATCGGCCATACGATTGTCTGATCGAATTACTCCCAGGAGCCGAAATCTGTTCGGTTGCATATTTCCCCTTTCTGAGATGGAACTAGGAACATTGTGACAATACATTAATGAAAACTTGGAGAAAGGCTTCATCCGTCCCTCCTCTTCTCCTGCTGGAGCCAGAATCTTTTTTGTCAAAAAAAGGACAAATCCCTAAGACCATGTATGGATTACAGAGAACTTAATAAAATTACCATAAAAAAACGATTCCGTACTGTTCGGATATTTACTAAGCTTGACCTTCGGGAAGCCTACAATCTCGTTTGCATCCGTAAGGGTGGTGAAGGGAAGACAGCGTTTAGAACTCGCTTTGGACACTTCGAGTATTTAGTGATGCCATTCGGATTGTGCAATGCCCGGCCACAGTTCAACATTTCGTAAATGATATTTTTCGAGAATTTTTAGACTACTTTGTCATCATCTATCTGGATGATATCCTTATATTCTCGACTACCCTGGAGCTCCACCATACGCACGTGAAGACAGTTCTGCACACATTGCGGAAGCACAAACTTTTTGTAAAAGCAGAAAAGTGTGATTTCGAAAAGGAGTCAATACAATTCCTGGTGCTAATTATCTCCACTGGTGGTCTTGCTATGGACCCGCAAAAGGGGCAGACAATCTTGGACTGGCCAACTCCATCGGATAAGAAGGGAGTGCAAAGATTTGTGGGTTTCGCAAATTTTTATAGGAGGTTTATAAAGAACTTTTCCTCCATCATTTCACCAATCACCCAAGTAACCCGTTTACATGCTCGGTTCCTGTGGTCCCCGGAAGCCCAATCAGCCTTTGACAAACTTAAATCTCTTTTTACCTCTGCACCCATCCTGCAACACCCTGATCCTGCCCTGCCTTACATCTTAGAAGTTGACGCCTCTGAAGTTGCCACAGGGGCAGTTTTATCTCAACGTCAGGGGCCTAAGTCGTTGCTCCATCCTATGGCCTTCTCCTCGTGGAAAATGAGTCCATCTGAAAGAAATTACGATGTGGGTGATCGAGAACTCTTGGCTATTAAAACTGCCCTGGAGGAGTGGCGGTATCTCCTTGAAGGTGCTCAGCACCCCATTATGATATTCACGGATCACAGAAACCTAGAGTATCTTTGCACTGCTAAACGCTTAAGACCCCGACAGGCTCGATGGGCTTTGTTTTTTGCTAGATTCAATTTTCATATTTCCTTCCGCCCTGGGTCCAAAAACAGGAAGGCTGATGCCTTGTCCCGGATGTTTCCTGACACTCCCGAAGAAATCACTCCCAGCACTATATTGTCTCCACAGAACTTCCTCATGATCCAAACCAACCTGAGTTCCTCACTTAAACAAGCTTCTTCTCAATGCTCTGAACCAAAGACACTGTCCTTAAGAAACCAGGAAGGGTTTATTTGGTATCCAAACAAAATCTTTGTTCAGCAGCAAGCCAGAATCCAGGTCCTAAAGACTTTGCATGACCACCAACTTGCTGGTCACTTCGGGGTACGAAAGACTTTGAAGCTTGTTCAGTGATCTTTTTGGTGGCCCACTCTGAAACCTGATTGCAGGGAATATTTCAGTTCCTGCACCACCTGTCAACGTAACAAGGGGTCTAACATCAAATCTTGGGGCTTGCTACGCCCATTGCCAGTGCCTGAGCAACCATGGAAAGAAATATCTATGGATTTCATAGTAGAGTTAAAACCCTCTGAGGAATTTACAACCATCCTGGTAATCGTTGACCGCTTGTCCAAAATGGCGCACTTCTTGCCCATGATGGGTACACCATCTGCTGCAGACACAGCGAAGATCTTCATAAAGTAGGTAGTCAGACTTCACGGCCTATCTAGCCACATTGTGTCCGACAGAGGGGTGCAATAATGCTTTCCATTAAAGTGTGTCTATTTTCAGCTTACCATCCTCAAAGCAACAATCAAACCGAGAGAACTAATCAAACTTTAGAACAATATTTACATTGCTTCTACTCCTTCTCCCAGGTCGATTGGATCTCGTTACCCCTGTGTGCGGAGTTTGCATACAACAATTCAGTCCATGCTTCCACTAATCAGTCACCTTTCTGGGCCAACTACGGTTTCCATCCCTCATTTTTGCCCAATGTCATACCAGAGACTTCAGTCCCCGCAGTCCAGGACAGGATAAATTCCATTCAGGCTAATTACCTAACCCTCCAGGCAACTATGCAAAAAGCCCAAGAGAATTATAAAAAACATTATGACAAGGGGGGGGGAGAAACCTTGTGTCAGGTCCCACACTTACCAGACAGATGAGTCCTGCTTGGGCAGAGGGTAGGCTCCCTTACGTATCCGATTCGGGGCCCCTGGTAGAGTAGACAGGCGGCCCACGAGTGCGGAATGGTATGAGGGCCTGGAGCTAGGGTCCTGGAGCAAGATGGTCTGGCAAGCAACCGGTAGAGCTTCAGGGCTGGGTAAAGCAGATGCTGAGCAGGAGCTAATCAGGCTGGTCACACACAGGCAGAGGTCGGCAACGGGCTGGCAGCAACGGTACAAGGGAGAAGGCAGAAACAAGGTCAGACAAGCCGGGGTCGGGTTCAGGCAGCAACCAAGGGAGGTCCAAAGGCAAGCCGGGTCACAACGGGAAGTCACTCCGGAGATACAGGAACACAAGATGATCACGGAACAAGACACGGAGCTGTTTGATCAGGCAGCACCGAATCAGAGACAGAGGCAGACTTAAATAGGCTGATTGGCGCCAAAACGCCGCGCACGTGCGTACGCCGATTCGCCAAAGCGCCACGCGCCCCCGCACACGCCCGAGCGCGCTCCCGACGCCGGCGTGCACGCCAACGCCACCGGGCACGCCTGCGGCAACACCCATAGGCTAGCGCGCGTCAGCGCGAACGCGCGTACGCACATCCGCCCGGACGCCACCCTGCACGCCACGGCTGGTCAGACCAGACACGCCAGCGCCCCCCGGACCGCGCGCCCTAGCACGCACGGGACACGGACACCAACGCGCCCCGGCGCGCACCGGCGCCCAACCAGGTAACTTCTCTGACAATGCCCCCTCCTCAAGGGCAGACTCCGGATGCCCAGCTGGGCCATCTTTGCGGCATGAGAAGTTTTAAAGGACTGAAGAAGTTCTCTGGCATGCAGGTTATTTTCTGGCTCCCACGAATTGTCTTCGGGTCCATAGCCCCTCCATTTTACCAGGTATTGAATCTGATTGCGTCTTCTTCTGCAATCTAAAATTGCCTCCACCTCAAACTCCTCCTCTCCGTTAACTAAGATAGGTTTGGGTGGCCCAATACTACGGCCAGAAAAAGAGTTGGGGGTAACTGGCTTCAAGAGGGACACGTGGAAGACTGGGTGTATCCTCAGGGAGTTAGGAAGGTCAAGTTCGTATGCCACATTGTTGATTTTCCTTTTGATCAAGAACGGACCCAGGTATTTGGGGCCCAGTTTTCTGGACGGGCAGGCCAACTTGAGGTTAGCGGTAGACAACCAGACAGAATTGCCGGGTTCCAGGACAAGTTCTCCCCGTCGTTTCCTATCAAAGATTTTTTTGTAGTCTTCCTGAGCCTTGGTCATGGTTTCCTGCAGCAATTTGTTGTTGTTTGAAATAAAATCCAAAGTTTCGGATACCACAGGAACAGGGCACTCGGGAGATGGTCCAGGCAAGAAGGATGGGTGGAAACCATAATTGGCATAAAACGGAGACTGATTAGTAGCTGAATGTAGTGAGTTATTGTAGGCGAACTCTGCGATGGGAAGCAGGGAAGCCCAGTCATCCTGGGAGAATGCAGAAAAACAGCGAATGTATTGCTCCAGGGTTTGATTCGTCCTCTCGGTTTGTCCATTTGACTGAGGGTGGTAGGCCGAGGAAAAGGACAATTCGATTTCAAGGGCGCCACAAAGGGCCCTCTAGAATCTGAAGGTGAATTGGACGCCTCTGTCTGAGACTATATTGGTCGGAACCCCATGCAGTCTGACGATCTCCTTAATAAAGATGGAAGCGGTCTCCATGGCCGAAGGGGTGCCCTTCATGGGGAGAAAATGGGCCATCTTCGACAGTCTGTCTATTACAACAAAAATGGACGAAAAGCCTTCTGATGGGGGGAGTTCAACGATAAAGTCCATTGAAATCATGGCCCATGGTCTCTCTGGGACTGGTAATGGTCTCAACAGACCCCATGCTCTTGTCCGGCTAGTCTTGTTTCTGGCACACGTGTTACAAGACTCCACATATTCCTTGCAGTCCTTAGTAAGGTGAGGCCACCAAAAGGTGCGTTGAACAAGGTCAGTTGTCTTCCGTGTGCCAAAGTGACCAGCAAGTTTGTGATCATGGCACAAGTTTAACACCTGTACTCTTAGCTCCTCAGGGACCACAATCTTATTCTTGAACCAGAACAGCCCATCTTTGGCACAAGCTTCAGCAGGTGAAGACATTCCCATAGAGGCTTGTCTGATTTGGGAGATTAGATCTTCCTGTACGATTAGGAAATTTCCAGAGGACAAGATGGTGTCTGGAGACAGGGTCTTCTCAGAATCGGGAAACATTTGGGAAAGGGCGTCGGATTTGACATTCTTGGATCCGGGTCTATACGTGATGTTGAAGATAAATCGGGAAAAAAAAAAGTGCCCATCTGGCCTGCCGTGGTTTCAATCTCTTGGCCGTTCTTAGATATTCTAAGTTTTTGTGATCTGTGTAGATCAAAATGGGGTGCGCTGCACCTTCCAGGTGATAACGCCATTCCTCCAGGGCTGCTTTAATGGCTAGAAGTTCCCGATCTCCCACGTCGTAATTTTTCTCAGAAGAGGAGAGTTTACGTGAGAAGAATCCCACAGGGTACAGGAGTGCTTTGGCACCTTGTCTCTGTGAGAGCACAGCTCCAACTGCAACTTCAGAAGCATCCACTTCCAGAACAAAGGGCAAGGCAGGGTTGGGATGCTTGAGAATAGTGGCTGACGTGAACAGCGCTTTGAGTTTTTCAAAGGCCTCTTGTGCCTTAGGGGTCCAGCAGAACCGGCTTCCTTGTTTAATAAGTTCTGTAATGGGAGTTATGATCGAAGAGAATCCCTTAATAAATTTCCTATAGAAATTGGCAAAGCCAATGAAACGCTGTACTCCCTTCTTGTCTATAGGTGCAGGCCAGTCCAGGATAGCGGATACTTTTTGTGGATCCATTTTAATGCCGTCAGGGGAAATGATCAAGCCTAGGAACTGGATAGATTGGAGCTCAAACTCGCATTTTTCAGTTTGGCGTAAAGCCCATGTTGTCTAAGCCGGGTGAGTACGTTTCGTACGTGTTGGCGGTGTTCCACCAGAGAAGCAGAGAAAACCAGGATATCGTCCAGGTAAACGATGACGTATAAGTCCAGGAGGTCATGAAAGATATCATTGACAAAATGCTGGAATGTAGCCGGTGCGTTGCACAGACCAAAGGACATGACGAGGTACTCGTCATGTCCGAATCGAGTACGAAAAGCCGTCTTCCATTCATCCCCCTCTCTTATGCGTATCAAATTATAAGCTCCACGGAGGTCTAGCTTAGTGAAGATGATAGCAGATCCTAATCTCTGAAATAATTCGGGAACCAAGGGTAGAGGATATCTGTTCTTTATAGTGATCTTATTAAGCTCCCGGTAATCAATGCAGGGACGTAAAGAGTGATCCTTTTTTTCCACGAAAAAGATGCCTGCCCCAGCTGGTGATGTGGAAGGACGGATGAACCCTTTCTTCAGGTTTTCATCTATGTAGGTTTTCAAGGTGCCCAGCTCCTGCTTAGTTAGAGGGAAAATCCTCCCGAAAGGGACTTCAGTACCCGGTAACAGTTCTATTGGGCAATCATAGGGTCTATGTACTGGAAGGGTTTCTGCCCCCTTTTTACTAAACACATCCAGGAAATCCCGGTAAGGTTTGGGAAGATCTTGGTTGGACTTAGTTCCCGAGTCCATGCACAGGCATTGAGAGGAAGTTAAAGGAGTCCCTCGTAAGCAATGTTGTTTGCAATATTCAGAAGAGAACTGGATCTTGCCCGTAGACCAGTTGATACTAGGATTGTGGGCCTGTAGCCAAGGTATTCCTAGGATAATTGGGAAGAGGGGAGAGGAGATGACATCTAGGCGTAAGAGTTCCTGATGTTCCGGGCCAATGGTGGCCAATAGGGGAACTGTTTCTTGGGTAACAGGTCCGGAGCGGAGGGTGGAGCCGTCCGCTAAGAAAACTGCCAGTCCCTGGGCTTTAGTTTGAGTAGGGATGTGATGGTTTTTGACGAAGGTCCGGTCAATGAATCCACTGCATGCTCCCGAATCAATGATGACCGGTACTGGGATGCTCTTTCCAGGTAACTGTAATACAATGGAAAATGTTAGGTGGTTACCGACACTGGGTAAAACAGGTGCACACAATGAGGAGGACGGCAGGCACTTACGTCTTTTATTGGGGCATGCTTTTGCAAAGTGTCCAGGCTCCCCACAGTACAGGCACAGATTGAGTGTGCGTCTGCGTGTCTTCTCCTCTGGGGTCAGAGAGGGACGGAGCAGTCCCAACTGCATGGGCTCAGGGGCTTCCTGGGCTGGAGTAGACGAGACAAGCAGAGCTTGGTTCGGGGCACTAGGGGCCCTGGGCAACATCCAGGTGAGGCGTGGGTGGTCAGCAGATCTCTCAGAGCGTCTCTCTCTGAGGCGGCGGTCAATCTGGATTGACAAGTTGATTAATTCTTCAAGTGTCTGAGGTACCCCCACCCGTGCTAATTCATCCTTTAGGGAATCCGACAGCCCCAGCCGATATTGGTGACGCAAGGCTGCGTCATTCCACTCCGTGTCGGAGCTCCAACGCCTAAATTCCACAGCGTAATCTTCGGCCGCTCTGCGACCTTGCTGAAGGGAATGCAAAGCGGCTTCTGCCGTGGCTGTTAGCTGAGGGTCCTCATACAGCTGAGACATGGCTAAGAAAAAGTCACTCAGAGAATCTAGAGATTGGGCCTTTTGCTCCAGCAGATGGTGGGCCCAGGTCTGAGGTTCGCCGGTTAACAAGGATATGACGAACCCCACTTTGGTAGCCTCCAAGGAGAACGTACGGGGTTGTAATGCAAAATATAGTTCACATGCGTTACGGAACGCCCGGAACTTGCTACGATCTCCGGAAAACTTTTCGGGTGTAGGCACCCGGGGCTCTGGTGGAAGCATAACTACCGAAGGTGCTGAGGCAGGATTAGCAGATACTGCTCCCGGAGGAGAGGCTGAGAGGGCCTGGACCTGTCCTTCCAGTCTGGTATAGCCCTCCTGTAGGCTTTTGACAGCTTGGGTAAGACCCGCTAGATGTCTGCACAGTTCATCCATGGGGGAGGCCCCCTGCCCGGACTCAGTCATGGCTGCCTGATACTGTCAGGTCCCACACTTACCAGACAGATGAGTCCTGCTTGGGCAGAGGGTAGGCTCCCTTACGTATCCGATTCGGGGCCCCTGGTAGAGTAGACAGGAGGCCCACGAGTGCGGAATGGTATGAGGGCCTGGAGCTAGGGTCCTGGAGCAAGATGGTCTGGCAAGCAACCGGTAGAGCTTCAGGGCTGGGTAAAGCAGATGCTGAGCAGGAGCTAATCAGGCTGGTCACACACAGGCAGAGGTCGGCAACGGGCTGGCAGCAACGGTACAAGGGAGAAGGCAGAAACAAGGTCAGACAAGCCGGGGTCGGGTTCAGGCAGCAATCAAGGGAGGTCCAAAGGCAAGCCGGGTCACAACGGGAAGTCACTATGGAGATACAGGAACACAAGATGATCACGGAACAAGACACGGAGCTGTTTGATCAGGCAGCACCGAATCAGAGACAGAGGCAGACTTAAATAGGCTGATTGGTGCCAAAACGCCGCGCACGTGCGTACGCCGATTCGCCAAAGCGCCGCGCGCCCCCGCACACGCCCGAGCGCGCTCCCGATGCCGGCGTGCACGCCAACGCCACCGGGCACGCCTGCGGTAACACCCATAGGCTAACGCGCGCTAGCGCGGACGCGCGGACCCACATCCGCCCGGACGCCACCCTGCACGCCACGGCTGGTCAGACCAGACACGCCAGCGCCCCCCGGACCGCGCGCCCTAGCACGCACGGAGACACGGGCACCAACGCGCCCCGGCGTGCACCGGCGCCCAACCAGGTAACTTCTCTGACACCTTGCCTTTAAGGTTGGAGACAAAGTATGGCTCTCTTCAACAAATCTCAAGCTTCCTTGCCCCTCCCGGAAGCTAGGACCAAGGTTTATCGGTCCATTCACAATTAAGAAAGAAATTAACCCAGTAGCATTTGAATTGTCTTTACCAAGCTCCTATAAAATCCACCCAGTATTCCATGTTTCTTTGTTAAAATCTGTTATTTCCAGTCCTTTTCCAGGGAGAGAGGAGCTCCACCGCCTCCAGTCTCAGTGGAAATGAAGCAGAATACGAAGTAGAAGCCATTCTAGACTGCCGTTGGAGAGGTAGGACTATCCAATTCCTTGTTAAATGAAAAGGTTACTCTGTAGAAGACAATTCTTGTGAACCAGTAGATAACATTCATGCCCCTAGACTGTTGCAGAGGTTTTGAGCCCGACACCCCAAAAGATGGGCCCGACTGGACTTCCGGAGGTTGCCCCTTGGGGGGGAGCACTGTCAGGATAACAGTCGTAGGACGGGTAATTCTGCCAGTAACCATCATAAAATAATGGTGGCGCTGGGCAAATCCCTGTGTGCATGTGCGCACATAGGCGCACAACGACGGGCGCACACAGGTGCGCAACAGCGGGAGCGTGCAGATGCACGTGCTAACGCACGCGTGTGCATAGCGGTAATTATTGGTGCCCTTTGGTCTATTTAAGCCTGCTGCTGGTATACGCTGGTCGCTGGATTATCGTAAGCTTCCTGTGTCTCCTGTGCCTGTTGTTATACCTCCTTCCTGTTACCACCTGGCTTGCCTGACTACTCCTGTTTTCCGCCTGCATTGATCCCGGCTTGGACCTGACTATTCTCCTGCTCCGCATCTGTACCTTGATCATCCTTTCGTGTTTGACCCCTGGCTTGGCTACCGACTCCGTTCCTGATTATCCTGCTGTACCTTATCTAGGACTGATTCCTGTTGTGTATGACCTTTGGCCTGGCTCTGAGTCCGTTCCTGGCTGCTCCACGGCTCCATACCTGGGATCTCTTCTCACATGGTTGCCCTATCAACCTCACCAGCGCACCCCAGCAATAGCTACCCCTACTACCAGCTATCCAGCAATAGCACTCAGGCAACCCGTGCACCTTTGAGCACCGTACTCCCTCTCTCATTCCCAGGGTCACGCTGCACTTAGCCGCAAGGGACGCCCTCTTTGCAATCCGGCCTTACATCCAGGACTTGACACATAGTGCTAAAAGTATAAATTAGGCATGTGCAATTCGTTTCGTTCCGAATTCGTTTTTTAACGAATTTCGACAAATTCGTTAATTCGGGAATATCCGAATTAACGAAAACCTGTTTAACAAATTTTTTCCGAATATTCGTAAGTTCGATAAAATTGGACATTCGTAAATTCGGGCATTCGTACATTCACAATTTACGAATGTACATTCGTACATTAGTAAATTAGTGAATTCGTAAATTTGTAAATTCGAAAATTCAGAAATCTGAAATAATAGTTAACTAATAATAACTTAACTATTAGTAATTACTAGTAACTTTTAAATTATAGGTATTGTAATTTCCTTTCAAATTTGGCTGTTAGTGAACGTAACACATACAAATTTATCCGAAGTTATGAATGATCCGAAAAAACGTAATGGAACGTAATGAATTAATAATAATAAATAACAATAATAATAATAACAACGTTTTATTATTATTATTATTTATTATTAATTTGTTCTGTTCCATTTGTTTAGATGCAGCATTCATTTTGGATAATTCGTAACTTCGGATAAATTCGTATTTGTTACGTTCACTGACAGTCAAATTTGAAAGGAAATTACAATACCTATAATTTAATAGTTACTATTTCAGATTTTTGAATTTTCGGGTTTTTGGATTTTCAAACTTCAAATTTACAAATTTCTGAATTTTCTAATTTACAAATGTACGATTTTACAAATGTACGAATGTACGAATGTACAAATGTAAAAATGTACGAATGCACGAATGAAGGAATGTACGAATGAACGAATGTTCGAATTTACGAATGTACAAATGAACGCATTTACGAATTAACAAATTTACGAATCGCAATAATAACGAATCACCCGAAAAACAAAACAAAAAAAAAAATAAACTAATGAAACGAAAACGAATATGAACAAATTTTTTGGCTGTGCACATGTCTAGTATAAATGAAACCAATATTGATTTACCTTGTTGGTTCACATAGAACTGGGAATCCAAAATAACAAGTGAATGCTTGCATGTAAGGTGCTACCAGAAAGACCCACAGACACCAAATGAAACACTCTCAAAAGTTGTAAAAAGTATAAGAGGAGCTGTAAGTCATATCTGATTCTGAAAAAGTACTGTTTCCTTTATTAAAAATAGGAGGGGGAGGGGGGTACTAATTTTATTTTGTTCCTATAATCCATTACTGTTAGAACAGTGAGAATGTGTAACTCCCTTTCCCATGCAGTAGTAGCTGAGAGCATAGATGTATTAAGAAACGTTTAGAAGTTTTCCTCAGCGAATATGATATACAGGTAATTCTTAGCAACTCTCATACACACCCACACACATTGAACTGGATAGACTATCAAGAGAGATGGGTTGATTGGTGCTACCTGGAAAACCTAAATGCTAATGCATATTAGGGAAAACCACAAAAGGTAGTTTTATAATAGTACAGTTATAGAATTACACACCAATGCTCATATCATCACAGTCAGTAGTAAAGAGGAATACCCCAGTGACTGGTAAGGAATGGGTAAGAGGAATCCTAGGATCCCTAAACAATAAAATATGGTTGAGTATTTTTATTGTATGTATAAGAAAAAAATGTATAGAAAAACTTAATAATAAAAAGTAGGAAGAGTGATATATATGTAGATTGCCTAAGTTGGTGCAGTCTATTGACAGAGATGTCCCACTCTGTATGTATTAATATGCGCTGTGCCAACTATATAGAACAAATGCAAGCAATCAACCAGTTAGGTACACTCTAAATTATATCAACCACGCAGGTGCAATATAAGTCATACAGTAAGGCTGGAACACAGTGTATGCTACAGTGAATATATCAGAGTGATGTATAGGCGCCGCAAGCTAAGGCAGAGGGGGGCGCTGAAGCTCAGGTGCCATGGATCCCTTCTGCTTGCTCTTCCCACCGGCAAATGATAGGAGCTGGTCTGAGGAGGAGAAACTGTGCTGCCTCCGCACCGCTCGCGACGCTGCTGTCAGAAGAGGGCTCTGTTTCCTGCCCATTACCCCTTCTATCAGCGGGCAGCAGAATAGGAGATTTCAATGGTAGCAAGTGGCAGGCAATGGTGACAACTAACATGTTGCATCTTGTGGCAGGTAATGGTGGCAAGTGACAGGCTGCAACTGGTGACAGGCAATGCTGGTAAGTGGCAGGCAATGGTGGCAAGTGTCACGCTGCATCAGGTGACAGGCAATGGTGGCAAGTGGCAGGCAATAGTTGCAAGTGGCAGGCAATGGTGGCAAATAACATGCTGCATCTTTTGGCAGGCAATGTGGCAAGTGACAGGCTGCATCTGGTGACAGGCAAGGGTGGCAAGTGGCAGGAAAGGGTGGCAAGTGACAGGAAATGGTGGCAAGTGACAGGCAATGATGGCAAGTGACAGGCAATGATGGCAAGTGACAAGCAATGGTGGCAAGTGACAGGCTCAATCTGATGACAGGCAAAGGTGGCAAGTGGCAGGCAATGGCGGCAAGTAACATGCTGTATCTTGTGGCAGGCAATGGTGGCAAGTGACAGGCTGCATCTGGTGATAGGCAATGGTGGCAAGTAACAGGCAATGGTGGCAAGTGTCATGCTGCATCTGGTGACAGACAATTGTGGCAAGTGGCAGGCAATGGTGGCAAGTGGCAGGCAATGGTGGCAAGTAACATTCTGCATCTTGTGGCAGGCAATGTGGCAAGTCATATGCTGCATCTGGTGATAGGCAATGGAGGCAAGTGGCAGGCAAAGGTGGCAAGTGACAAGCAAAGGTGGCAAGTGACAGGCAATGGTGGAAAGTGACAAGCAATGGTGGCAAGTTACAGGCTGCATCTGATGACAGGCAATGATTGCAAGTGGCAGGCAATGGTGGCAAGTAACATTCTGCATCTTGTGGCAGGCAATGTGGCAAGTCATATGCTGCATCTGGTGACAGGCAATGGTGGCAAGTGTCACACTGCATCTGATGACAGGCAATGATGGTAAGTGGCAGGCAAAGGTGGCAAATGTCACGCTGCATCTGGTGACAGGCAATGGTGGCAAGTTTCAAACTGCATCTGCTGACAGGCAATGATGGCAAGTGGCAGGCTGCATCTGGTGACAGGCAATGGTAGCAAGTGGCAGGCAATGGTGGCAAGTAACATAATGCATCTTGTGGCAGGCAATGATGGCAAGTGGCAAGCAATGGTGGCAAGTAACATGCTGCATCTGGTGACAGGCAATGGTGGCAAGTGTCACACTGCATCTGATGACAGGCAATGGTGGCAAGTGGAAGGTAATGGTGGCAAGTGTCACGCTGCATCTGGTGACAGGCAATAATTGCAAGTGGTAGGCAATGGTGGCAAGTGTCACACTGCATCTGGTGACAGGCAATGGTGGCAAGTGGCAGGCAATGGATGCAAGTGTCACGCTGCATCTGGTGAGAGGCAATGGTGGAAAGTGTCAGGCAATAGTGACAAGTAACATGCTGCATCTTGTGGCAGGTAATGGTGGCAAGTGACAAGTTGCATCTGGTGACAGGCAATGGTGGTAAGTGGCAGGCAATGGTGGCTAGTGTCACGCTGCATCTGGTGACAGGCAATGGTGGCATGTGGCAGGCAATGGTGGCAAGTAACATGCTGCATCTTGTGGAAGGCAATGTGGCAAGTGACAGGCTACATCTGGTGATAGGCAATGGAGGCAAGTGGCAGACAATGGTGGCAAGTGACAGGCAATAGTGGCAAGTGACAGGCAATGGTGGCAAGTGACAGGCTGCATCTGATGACAGGCAATGGTGGCAAGTGGCAGGCAATGGTGGTAAGTAAAATGCTGCATCTTGTGGCAGGCAATGGTGGCAAGTGACAGGCTGCATCTGGTGATAGGCAATGGTGGCAAGTAACAGGATACATCTTGTGGCAGGCAATGGTGGCAAGGGACAGGCTACATCTGCTGACAGGCAGTGGTGGCAAGTAACAGGCTACATCTGGTGACAGACAATGGTGGAAAGTGGCAGGCAATGCTGGCAAGTGTCATGCTGCATCTGGTTACAGGCAATGGTGGCAAGTGGCAGGCAATGGTGGCAAGTAACATGCTGCATCTTGTGGAAGGCAATGGGGCATATGACAGGCTGCATCTGGTGATAGGCAATGGAGGCAAGTGGCAGGCAATGGTGGCAAGTGACAGGCAATGGTGGCAAGTGACAAGCAATGGTGGAAAGTGACAGGCTGCATCTGGTGATAGGCAATGGTGGCAAGTAACAGGATACATCTTGTGGCAGGTAACGGTGGCAAGTGACAGGCTACATCTGCTGACAGGCAGTGGTGGCAAGTAACAGGCTACATAATGTGACAGTCAATGGTGGAAAGTGGCAGGCAATGTTGGCAAGTATCACGCTGCATCTGGTTATAGGCAATGGTGGCAAGTGGCAGGCAATGGTGGCAAGTGACAGGCAATGGTGGCAAGTGACAAGCAATGGTGGCAAGTGACAGGCTGCATCTGATGACAGGCAATGGTGGCAAGTAGCAGGCAATGGTGGCAAGTAACATGCTGCATCTTGTGGCAGGCAATGGTGGCAAGTGACAGGCTGCATCTGGTGATAAGCAATGGTGGCAAGTAACAGGATGCGTCTTGTGGCAGGTAATGGTGGCAAGTAACAGGCTACATCTGGTGACAGTCAATGGTGGAAAGTGGCAGGCAATGTTGGCAAGTGTCACGCTGCATCTGGTTACAGGCAATGGTGGCAAGTGGCAGGCAATGGTGGCAAGTAACTTGCTGCATCTTGTGGAAGGCAATGTGGCATATGATAGGCTGCATCTGGTGATAGGCAATGGAGGCAAATGGCAGGCAATGGTGGCAAGTGACAAGCAATGGTCGCAAGTGACAGGCTGCATCTGATGACTGGCAATGGTGGCAAGTGGCAGGCAATGGTGGCAAGTAACATGCTGCATCTTTTGGCAGGCAATGGTGGCAAGTGACAGGCTGCATCTGGTAACAGGCAATGGTGGCAAGTGACAGGCAATGTTGGCAAGTGTCACGCTGCATCTGATGACAGGCAATGGTGGTAGGTGGCAGGTAATGATGGCAAGTGTCACGCTGCATCTGGTGACAGGAAATGGTGGCAAGTGGAAGGCAATGGTGAGCTGCCTCAGAAGATGTTTGATAAGGAAACGTGCGTAAGGTGGAGTCACACACTGACGTCATTTCCGGGTGTGATAGCGGTCAGTGAGTCTGTGGAACGCAGCTGGAGCGCACGTTGCAAGCGAGACACACCACGGGTCTGAAGCTGTCATTTTTCCTGTAGTTGTAGGACTTTGTGAGGAGTTTCCATAATATGGAACATTTGTTTTTATTTTTTATTTCTTATTTTTACTTTTTGTCTTTCTTTTTTTACTGTTTTAATTTTGGAATAAAAACATTTCCTTATTTAAATACTACACTATGGGAGCCCATATCTAATTTCTTGCATGAAAACCTTACCTATACTGGATATTGGAGAGAGCATTAGGAGAGGAGTACAGCTGGTTGATTTGGGCTTGGGGAAGGATCTTTTGCACACACAATTCGATCCAGCTGTGGGATATCCTTGGAAGTTCCATAGGAGCTGGATACCGGTGGGTAAAGTAGGAGCCTGGCTGCATGATCGGTGCATCAAGCCTATATGCTATGCGAGATGCCCCTGCGGGGGTTACTGGAGCTGGTGAGTGGGGACCCAAGAGGGGAAGCAGTTAAAAGTCACCTGGATTTTATTCCTGTGTATCGTAACCAAGCACTTAACTATCAAATAAGAATTTGGTTGGATTGATTTTTTTTATCTATTTTTTGGATTTGGCACGCTAATTTTTTGGGGTCGTTTCATATAATTTCAACTATTTTTTAATATTTTATATTTGTCTTACACTTTTGGGACTATTTATCATTTTTATTTTATTTTTTTTTGATTTATTTATTTTCATATACCTGTATTTTTGTTATTGTAGTATCAAGTTTTTTGTATCACTTCTAAACATTTATTTATATTTAGTTTATTTGGCAACCTAGTGAGGTTTGCAACACTATCACATGCACATTGGTAATTTATTAGGATTGCACTACTGGTATATGCACATTCAATAGTCACTATATAGGCACATAGCACCTAACAAGTGAACAGGGTCTGTTGCCTTTCATTATATAGGTAGCGCCATTTACCCTCGTACTTGCACTATTATCAGGCAATGGTGGCAAGTGTCACGCTGCATCTGATGACAAGCAATGGTGGCAAGTGACAGGCTGCATCTGTTGATAGGCAATGGAGGCAAGTGGCAGGCAAAGGTGGCAAGTGAGAGGCAAAGGTGGCAAGTGACAGGCAATGGTGGCAAGTGACAAGCAATGGTGGCAAGTAACAGGCTGCATCTGATGACAGGCAATGGATGCAAGTGGCAGGCAATGGTGGCAAGTAACATGCTGCATCTTGTGGCAGGCAATGGTGGCAAGTGACAGGCCGCATCTGGTGATAGGCAATGGTGGCAAGTAACAGGCTACATCTTTGGCAGGTAATGGTAGCAAGTGACAGGCTACATCTGGTGACAGGCAATGGTGGCAAGTGACAGGCTAGATCTGGTGACAAGCAATGGTGGCAAGTGAAAGGCAATGGTGGCAAATGTCACGCGGCATCTGATGACAGGCCATGGTGGTAAGTGGCAGGTAATGGTGGCAAGTGTCACACTGCATCTGGTGACAGGCAATGGTGGCAAGTGACAAGCAATGGTGGCAATTGGCAGGCAATGGTGGCAAGTAACATGCTGAATCTTGTGGCAGGTAATGGTGGCAAGTGACAGGCTGCATCTGGTGACAGGCAATGGTGGCAAGTGTCACACTGCATCTGGTGACAGGCAATGGTGGCAAGTGGCAGACAATGGTGGCAAGTGTCACGCTGCATCTGGCGACAAGCAATGGTAGCAAGTGGCAGGCAATGGTGACAACTAACATGTTGCATCTTGTGGCAGGTAATGGTGGCAAGTGACAGGCTGCAACTGGTGACAGGCAATGCTGGTAAGTGGCAGGCAATGGTGGCAAGTGTCACGCTGCATCAGGTGACAGGCAATGGTGGCAAGTGGCAGGCAATAGTGGCAAGTGGCAGGCAATGGTGGCAAATAACATGCTGCATCTTTTGGCAGGCAATGTGGCAAGTGACAGGCTGCATCTGGTGACAGGCAAGGGTGGCAAGTGGCAGGAAAGGGTGGCAAGTGACAGGAAATGGTGGCAAGTGACAGGCAATGATGGCAAGTGACAGGCAATGATGGCAAGTGACAAGCAATGGTGGCAAGTGACAGGCTCAATCTGATGACAGGCAAAGGTGGCAAGTGGCAGGCAATGGCGGCAAGTAACATGCTGTATCTTGTGGCAGGCAATGGTAGCAAGTGACAGGCTGCATCTGGTGATAGGCAATGGTGGCAAGTAACAGGCAATGGTGGCAAGTGTCATGCTGCATCTGGTGACAGACAATTGTGGCAAGTGGCAGGCAATGGTGGCAAGTGGCAGGCAATGGTGGCAAGTAACATTCTGCATCTTGTGGCAGGCAATGTGGCAAGTCATATGCTGCATCTGGTGATAGGCAATGGAGGCAAGTGGCAGGCAAAGGTGGCAAGTGACAAGCAAAGGTGGCAAGTGACAGGCAATGGTGGCAAGTGACAAGCAATGGTGGCAAGTAACAGGCTGCATCTGATGACAGGCAATGATTGCAAGTGGCAGGCAATGGTGGCAAGTAACATGCTGCATCTGGTGACAGACAATGGTGGCAAGTGTCACACTGCATCTGATGACAGGCAATGATGGTAAGTGGCAGGCAAAGGTGGCAAATGTCACGCTGCATCTGGTGACAGGCAATGGTGGCAAGTTTCAAACTGCATCTGGTGACAGGCAATGGTGGCAAGTGGCAGGCTGCATCTGGTGACAGGCAATGGTAGCAAGTGGCAGGCAATGGTGACAACTAACATGTTGCATCTTGTGGCAGGTAATGGTGGCAAGTGACAGGCTGCAAATGGTGACAGGCAATGGTGGCAAATGGCAGGCAATGGTGGCAAGTGTCACGCTGCATCTGGTGATAGGCAATGGTGGCAAGTGGCAGGCAGTGGTGGCAAGTGGCAGGCAATGGTGGCAAGTAACATGCTGCATCTTGTGGCAGGTAATGGTGGCAAGTGACAGGCTACATCTGGTGATAGGTAATGGTGGCAAGTGGCAAGCAATGGTGGTAAGTGACAGGCTGCATCTAGTGATAGGCAATGGTGGCAAGTAACAGGCTACATCTTTGGCAAGTAATGGTAGCAAGTGACAGGCTACATCTGGTGACAGGCAATGGTGGCAAGTGACAGGCTAGATCTGGTGACAAGCAATGGTGGCAAGTGAAAGGCAATGGTGGCAAGTGTCATGCGGCATCTGATGACAGGCCATGGTGGTAAGTGGCAGGTAATGGCGGCAAGTGTCACACTGCATCTGGTGACAGGCAATGGTGGCAAGTGACAAGCAATGGTGGCAATTGGCAGGCAATGGTGGCAAGTAACATGCTGAATCTTGTGACAGGCTGCATCTGGTGACAGGCAATGGTGGCAAGTGTCACACTGCATCTGATGACAGGCAATGATGGTAAGTGGCAGGCAATGGTGGCAAATGTCACGCTGCATCTGGTGACAGGCAATAATGGCAAGTGGCAGACAATGGTGGCAAGTTTCAAACTGCATCTGGTGACAGGCAATGGTGGCAAGTGGCAGGCAATGGTGACAACTAACATGTTGCATCTTGTGGCAGGTAATGGTGGCAAGTGACAGGCTGCATCTGGTGATAGGCAATGGTGGCAAGTGGCAGGCAATGGTGGCAAGTGACAAGCAATAGTGGCAATTGGCAGGCAATGGTATCAAGTAACATGCTGAATCTTGTGGCAGGTAATGGTGGCAAGTGTCACGCTGCATCTGGTGACAGGCAATGGTGGCAAGTGTCACGCTGCATCTGGTGACAGGCAATAATGGCAAGTGGCAGGCAATGGTGGCAAGTTTCAAACTGCATCTGGTGACAGGCAATGGTGGCAAGTGGCAGACAATGGTGGCAAGTGTCACGCTGCATCTGGCGACAAGCAATGGTAGCAAGTGGCAGGCAATGGTGACAACTAACATGTTGCATCTTGTGGCAGGTAATGGTGGCAAGTCACAGGCTGCATCTGGTGATAGGCAATGGTGGCAAGTAACAGGCTACATCTTGTGGCAAGTAATGGTAGCAAGTGACAGGCTACATCTGGTGACAGGCAATGGTGGCAAGTGACAGGCTAGATCTGGTGACAAGCAATGGTGGCAAGTGAAAGGCAATGATGGTAAGTGTCACGCGGCATCTGATGACAGGCCATGGTGGTAAGTGGCAGGTAATGGTGGCAAGTGTCACACTGCATCTGGTGACAGGCAATGGTGGCAAGTGGCAGGCAATAGTGGCAAGTGGCAGGCAATGGTGGCAAATAACATGCTGCATCTTATCGCAAGTGACAGGCTGCATCTGGTGACAGGCAATGGTGGCAAGTGGCAGGCAAGGGTGGCAAGTGACAGGCAATGGTGGCAATTGACAGGCAATGATGGCAAGTGACAGGCAATGATGGCAAGTGACAAGCAATGGTGGCAAGTGACAGGCTCAATCTGATGACAGGCAAAGGTGGCAAGTGGCAGGCAATGGCGGCAAGTAACATGCTGCATCTTGTGGCAGGCAATGGTGGCAAGTGTCATGCTGCATCTGGTGACAGACAATTGTGGCAAGTGGCAGGCAATGGTGGCAAGTGGCAGGCAATGGTGGCAAGTAACATTCTGCATCTTGTGGCAGGCAATGTGGCAAGTCATATGCTGCATCTGGTGATAGGCAATGGAGGCAAGTGGCAGGCAAAGGTGGCAAGTGACAAGCAATGGTGGCAAGTGACAGGCAATGGTGGCAAGTGACAAGCAATGGTGGCAAGTAACAGGCTGCATCTGATAAAAGGCAATGATTGCAAGTGGCTGGCAATGGTGGCAAGTAATATGCTGCATCTTGTGGCTGGCAATGGTGGCAAGTAATATGCTGCATCTTGTGGCAGGCAATGGTGGCAAGTGACAGGCTGCATCTGGTGATAGGCAATGGTGGCAAGTAACATGCTACATCTTGTGGCAGGTAATGGTAGCAAGTGACAGGCTACATCTGGTGACAGGCGATGGTGGCAAGTGACAGGCTAGATCTGGTGACAAGCAATGGTGGCAAGTGAAAGGCAATGGTGGTAAGTGTCACGCGGCATCTGATGACAGGCCATGGTGGTAAGTGGCAGGTAATGGTGGCAAGTGTCACACTGCATCTGGTGACAGGCAATGGTGGCAAATGACAAGCAATGGTGGCAATTGGCAGGCAATGGTGGCAAGTAACATGCTGAATCTTGTGGCAGGTAATGGTGGCAAGTGACAGGCTGCATCTGGTGACAGGCAATGGTGGCAAGTGTCACACTGCATCTGATGACAGGCAATGATGGTAAGTGGCAGGCAATGATGGCAAATGTCATGCTGCATCTGGTGACAGGCAATAATGGCAAGTGGCAGGCAATGGTGGCAAGTTTCAAACTGCATCTGGTGACAGGCAATGGTGGCAAGTAGCAGGCAATGGTGGCAAGTGTCACGCTGCATCTGGTGACAGGCAATGGTAGCAAGTGGCAGGCAATGGTGACAACTAACATGTTACATCTTGTGGCAGGTAATGGTGGCAAGTGAAAAAAATAGGGGATTATTGCCTGGATCAACCGATAGGTTAATTATATAGATGGTTGTTTAACAGATAAGTATCAAAAATTCATGCAAGCAAAAGTCTGCATGCAGTTCCAAGGTGCCCTATGAATCATATAACAAAAACATAAGAGAAAGAGTTCTCAAAAAGAGGGTCAGCAAGGAACACTAATATTGATACAAATCAGCTTTATTGATTACCAAATAGTATACCAATTTAAATACAGAAAAAAGTGAAAAAAACCAGCAATAGTGACTGACGGTTAACACAAACCAATTAAAATGGGACAACGTTGTCACAAGGGGTGATTAAAAAACATGTGGGAGCCGCGGCTTCACATCCACTCATACACATCATACATATCTCTAAATAATGAATAGGGTATAATGAGCTAAATGATATAATTCAGATAAAGTATAGCTGCCCTATTAAGGTACCAGATATATGTAGCGGTTGGCAAAAACCTATTGTTGAAAGTCCTGTGTGGTGGGGGCAGGTCATATATCAATAGCAAAAATGTGGGTGGATGGACAATCTGGCAATTGATGAGGTATATAATAATTCAATTTAGATAGATCGATCTGCTGAGGAATAAGCAATGCCCAGTTAGTGCACACGCATTGTATATATAACAGCTGTTTGGATGGCAAATCAAATCATATCCCGGTTCCAGCAAGTAGATATAAATTGTGCAGTTCAAGCAGCAAAATATATGTCCATGAAGACAGGTATAGGAGGTGCAAACAATACTGACATACTTTTGTAAAGACGCTGAATGAAATGGAAGGATCTCACCAGCCTCAGTAGCTCTGTCGTCAGGTTTGCAATAAGTCCTCAGTCCGCAGTTCCTGAGTCTTTACATGGATAGGTGCCGCTGTCATAAGCGGATAGGTGCCAAGATGAAGGAACCGTTTGATGATAAAGCCGCCGTAAGGCAGGTGTCTCAGTATGAAGAGATGTTGATGAGGGAGACAGACATCAGCTGTTGAGTTGTGCAGGAATAGGCCGGATCGAATAGTGCGGGTCGAGTTGTCAGGTCGAATTGCCAGATCGAATAGCGCGCGGCTCCCAATGACGTGCTGACGTCACACCGCTGACGCGTTTCACCAGCCAATGGACGCTGGTTTCCTCAGAGCAAGTGCAGCCTGTCACTTGGTGGCAAGTGACAGGCTGCAAATGGGGACAGACAATGGTGGCAAGTGGCAGGCAATGGTGGCAAGTGTCACGCTGCATCAGGTGACAGGCAATGGTGGCAAGTGGCAGGCAATAGTGGCAAGTGGCAGGCTATGGTGGCAAATAACATGCTGCATCTTGTGACAGGCAATGTGGCAAGTGACAGGCTGCATCTGGTGACAGGCAAGGGTGGCAAGTGTCAGGCAATGGTGGCAAGTGACAGGCAATTGTGGCAAGTGACAGGCAATGGTGGCAAGTGACAGGCTGCATCTGATGACAGGCAATGGTGGCAAGTGGCAGGCAATGGTGGTAAGTAAAATGCTGCATCTTGTGGCAGGCAATGGTGGCAAGTGACAGGCTGCATCTGGTGATAGGCAATGGTGGCAAGTAACAGGATACATCTTGTGGCAGGCAATGGTGGCAAGGGACAGGCTACATCTGCTGACAGGCAGTGGTGGCAAGTAACAGGCTACATCTGGTGACAGACAATGGTGGAAAGTGGCAGGCAATGCTGGCAAGTGTCATGCTGCATCTGGTTACAGGCAATGGTGGCAAGTGGCAGGCAATGGTGGCAAGTAACATGCTGCATCTTGTGGAAGGCAATGGGGCATATGACAGGCTGCATCTGGTGATAGGCAATGGAGGCAAGTGGCAGGCAATGGTGGCAAGTGACAGGCAATGGTGGCAAGTGACAAGCAATGGTGGAAAGTGACAGGCTGCATCTGGTGATAGGCAATGGTGGCAAGTAACAGGATACATCTTGTGGCAGGTAATGGTGGCAAGTGACAGGCTACATCTGCTGACAGGCAGTGGTGGCAAGTAACAGGCTACATAATGTGACAGTCAATGGTGGAAAGTGGCAGGCAATGTTGGCAAGTATCACGCTGCATCTGGTTATAGGCAATGGTGGCAAGTGGCAGGCAATGGTGGCAAGTGACAGGCAATGGTGGCAAGTGACAAGCAATGGTGGCAAGTGACAGGCTGCATCTGATGACAGGCAATGGTGGCAAGTAGCAGGCAATGGTGGCAAGTAACATGCTGCATCTTGTGGCAGGCAATGGTGGCAAGTGACAGGCTGCATCTGGTGATAAGCAATGGTGGCAAGTAACAGGATGCGTCTTGTGGCAGGTAATGGTGGCAAGTAACAGGCTACATCTGGTGACAGTCAATGGTGGAAAGTGGCAGGCAATGTTGGCAAGTGTCACGCTGCATCTGGTTACAGGCAAATGATGGCAAGTGGCAGGCAATGGTGGCAAGTAACTTGCTGCATCTTGTGGAAGGCAATGTGGCATATGACAGGCTGCATCTGGTGATAGGCAATGGAGGCAAATGGCAGGCAATGGTGGCAAGTGACAAGCAATGGTCGCAAGTGACAGGCTGCATCTGATGACAGGCAATGGTGGCAAGTGGCAGGCAATGGTGGCAAGTAACATGCTGCATCTTGTGGCAGGCAATGGTGGCAAGTGACAGGCTGCATCTGGTGACAGGCAATGGTGGCAAGTGACAGGCAATGTTGGCAAGTGTCACGCTGCATCTGATGACAGGCAATGGTGGTAGGTGGCAGGTAATGATGGCAAGTTTCACGCTGCATCTGGTGACAGGAAATGGTGGCAAGTGGAAGGCAATGGTGAGCTGCCTCAGAAGACGTTTGATAAGGAAACGTGCGTAAGGTGGAGTCACACACTGACGTCATTTCCGGGTGTGATAGCGGTCAGTGAGTCTGTGGAACGCAGCTGGAGCGCACGTTGCAAGCGAGACACACCACGGGTCTGAAGCTGTCATTTCTCCTGTAGTTGTAGGACTTTGTGAGGAGTTTCCATAATATGGAACATTTGTTTTTATTTTTTATTTCTTATGTTTACTTTTTGTCTTTCTTTTTTTACTGTTTTAATTTTGGAATAAAAACATTTCCTTATTTAAATACTACACTATGGGAGCCCATATCTAATTTCTTGCATGAAAACCTTACCTATACTGGATATTGGAGAGAGCATTAGGAGAGGAGTACAGCTGGTTGATTTGGGCTTGGGGAAGGATCTTTTGCACACACAATTCGATCCAGCTGTGGGATATCCTTGGAAGTTCCATAGGAGCTGGATACCGGTGGGTAAAGTAGGAGCCTGGCTGCATGATCGGTGCATCAAGCCTATATGCTATGCGAGATGCCCCTGCGGGGGTTACTGGAGCTGGTGAGTGGGGACCCAAGAGGGGAAGCAGTTAAAAGTCACCTGGATTTTATTCCTGTGTATCGTAACCAAGCACTTAACTATCAAATAAGAATTTGGTTGGATTGATTTTTTTTATCTATTTTTTTGGATTTGGCACGCTAATTTTTTGGGGTCGTTTCATATAATTTCAACTATTTTTTAATATTTTATATTTGTCTTACACTTTTGGGACTATTTATCATTTTTATTTTATTTTTATTTGATTTATTTATTTTCATATACCTGTATTTTTGTTATTGTAGTATCAAGTTTTTTGTATCACTTCTAAACATTTATTTATATTTAGTTTATTTGGCAACCTAGTGAGGTTTGCAACACTATCACATGCACATTGGTAATTTATTAGGATTGCACTACTGGTATATGCACATTCAATAGTCACTATATAGGCACATAGCACCTAACAAGTGAACAGGGTCTGTTGCCTTTCATTATATAGGTAGCGCCATTTACCCTCGTACTTGCACTATTATCAGGCAATGGTGGCAAGTGTCACGCTGCATCTGATGACAAGCAATGGTGGCAAGTGACAGGCTGCATCTGTTGATAGGCAATGGAGGCAAGTGGCAGGCAAAGGTGGCAAGTGAGAGGCAAAGGTGGCAAGTGACAGGCAATGGTGGCAAGTGACAAGCAATGGTGGCAAGTAACAGGCTGCATCTGATGACAGGCAATGGATGCAAGTGGCAGGCAATGGTGGCAAGTAACATGCTGCATCTTGTGGCAGGCAATGGTGGCAAGTGACAGGCTGCATCTGGTGATAGGCAATGGTGGCAAGTAACAGGCTACATCTTTGGCAGGTAATGGTAGCAAGTGACAGGCTACATCTGGTGACAGGCAATGGTGGCAAGTGACAGGCTAGATCTGGTGACAAGCAATGGTGGCAAGTGAAAGGCAATGGTGGCAAATGTCACGCGGCATCTGATGACAGGCCATGGTGGTAAGTGGCAGGTAATGGTGGCAAGTGTCACACTGCATCTGGTGACAGGCAATGGTGGCAAGTGACAAGCAATGGTGGCAATTGGCAGGCAATGGTGGCAAGTAACATGCTGAATCTTGTGGCAGGTAATGGTGGCAAGTGACAGGCTGCATCTGGTGACAGGCAATGGTGGCAAGTGTCACACTGCATCTGGTGACAGGCAATGGTGGCAAGTGGCAGACAATGGTGGCAAGTGTCACGCTGCATCTGGCGACAAGCAATGGTAGCAAGTGGCAGGCAATGGTGACAACTAACATGTTGCATCTTGTGGCAGGTAATGGTGGCAAGTGACAGGCTGCAACTGGTGACAGGCAATGCTGGTAAGTGGCAGGCAATGGTGGCAAGTGTCACGCTGCATCAGGTGACAGGCAATGGTGGCAAGTGGCAGGCAATAGTGGCAAGTGGCAGGCAATGGTGGCAAATAACATGCTGCATCTTTTGGCAGGCAATGTGGCAAGTGACAGGCTGCATCTGGTGACAGGCAAGGGTGGCAAGTGGCAGGAAAGGGTGGCAAGTGACAGGAAATGGTGGCAAGTGACAGGCAATGATGGCAAGTGACAGGCAATGATGGCAAGTGACAAGCAATGGTGGCAAGTGACAGGCTCAATCTGATGACAGGCAAAGGTGGCAAGTGGCAGGCAATGGCGGCAAGTAACATGCTGTATCTTGTGGCAGGCAATGGTGGCAAGTGACAGGCTGCATCTGGTGATAGGCAATGGTGGCAAGTAACAGGCAATGGTGGCAAGTGTCATGCTGCATCTGGTGACAGACAATTGTGGCAAGTGGCAGGCAATGGTGGCAAGTGGCAGGCAATGGTGGCAAGTAACATTCTGCATCTTGTGGCAGGCAATGTGGCAAGTCATATGCTGCATCTGGTGATAGGCAATGGAGGCAAGTGGCAGGCAAAGGTGGCAAGTGACAAGCAAAGGTGGCAAGTGACAGGCAATGGTGGCAAGTGACAAGCAATGGTGGCAAGTAACAGGCTGCATCTGATGACAGGCAATGATTGCAAGTGGCAGGCAATGGTGGCAAGTAACATGCTGCATCTGGTGACAGGCAATGGTGGCAAGTGTCACACTGCATCTGATGACAGGCAATGATGGTAAGTGGCAGGCAAAGGTGGCAAATGTCACGCTGCATCTGGTGACAGGCAATGGTGGCAAGTTTCAAACTGCATCTGGTGACAGGCAATGGTGGCAAGTGGCAGGCTGCATCTGGTGACAGGCAATGGTAGCAAGTGGCAGGCAATGGTGACAACTAACATGTTGCATCTTGTGGCAGGTAATGGTGGCAACTGACAGGCTGCAAATGGTGACAGGCAATGGTGGCAAGTGGCAGGCAATGGTGGCAAGTGTCACGCTGCATCTGGTGATAGGCAATGGTGGCAAGTGGCAGGCAGTGGTGGCAAGTGGCAGGCAATGGTGGCAAGTAACATGCTGCATCTTGTGGCAGGTAATGGTGGCAAGTGACAGGCTACATCTGGTGATAGGTAATGGTGGCAAGTGGCAGGCAATGGTGGTAAGTGACAGGCTGCATCTAGTGATAGGCAATGGTGGCAAGTAACAGGCTACATCTTTGGCAAGTAATGGTAGCAAGTGACAGGCTACATCTGGTGACAGGCAATGGTGGCAAGTGACAGGCTAGATCTGGTGACAAGCAATGGTGGCAAGTGAAAGGCAATGGTGGCAAGTGTCATGCGGCATCTGATGACAGGCCATGGTGGTAAGTGGCAGGTAATGGCGGCAAGTGTCACACTGCATCTGGTGACAGGCAATGGTGGCAAGTGACAAGCAATGGTGGCAATTGGCAGGCAATGGTGGCAAGTAACATGCTGAATCTTGTGACAGGCTGCATCTGGTGACAGGCAATGGTGGCAAGTGTCACACTGCATCTGATGACAGGCAATGATGGTAAGTGGCAGGCAATGGTGGCAAATGTCACGCTGCATCTGGTGACAGGCAATAATGGCAAGTGGCAGACAATGGTGGCAAGTTTCAAACTGCATCTGGTGACAGGCAATGGTGGCAAGTGGCAGGCAATGGTGACAACTAACATGTTGCATCTTGTGGCAGGTAATGGTGGCAAGTGACAGGCTGTATCTGGTGATAGGCAATGGTGGCAAGTAACAGGCTACATCTTGTGGCAAGTAATGGTAGCAAGTGACAGGCTACATCTGGTGACAGGCAATGGTGGCAAGTGACAGGCTAGATCTGGTGACAAGCAATGGTGGCAAGTGAAAGGCAATGATGGTAAGTGTCACGCGGCATCTGATGACAGGCCATGGTGGTAAGTGGCAGGTAATGGTGGCAAGTGTCACACTGCATCTGGTGACAGGCAATGGTGGCAAGTGGCAGGCAATAGTTGCAAGTGGCAGGCAATGGTGGCAAATAACATGCTGCATCTTATCGCAAGTGACAGGCTGCATCTGGTGACAGGCAATGGTGGCAAGTGGCAGGCAAAGGTGGCAATTGACAGGCAATGGTGGCAATTGACAGGCAATGATGGCAAGTGACAGGCAATGATGGCAAGTGACAAGCAATGGTGGCAAGTGACAGGCTCAATCTGATGACAGGCAAAGGTGGCAAGTGGCAGGCAATGGCGGCAAGTAACATGCTGCATTTTGTGGCAGGCAATGGTGACAAGTGACAGGCTGCATCTGGTGATAGGCAATGGTGGCAAGTAACAGGCAATGGTGGCAAGTGTCATGCTGCATCTGGTGACAGACAATTGTGGCAAGTGGCAGGCAATGGTGGCAAGTGGCAGGCAATGGTGGCAAGTAACATTCTGCATCTTGTGGCAGGCAATGTGGCAAGTCATATGCTGCATCTGGTGATAGGCAATGGAGGCAAGTGGCAGGCAAAGGTGGCAAGTGACAGGCAATGGTGGCAAGTGACAAGCAATGGTGGCAAGTAACAGGCTGCATCTGATAACAGGCAATGATTGCAAGTGGCTGGCAATGGTGGTAAGTAATATGCTGCATCTTGTGGCTGGCAATGGTGTCAAGTAATATGCTGCATCTTGTGGCAGGCAATGGTGGCAAGTGACAGGCTGCATCTGGTGATAGGCAATGGTGGCAAGTAACAGGCTACATCTTGTGGCAGGTAATGGTAGCAAGTAACAGGCTGCATCTGATAACAGGCAATGATTGCAAGTGGCTGGCAATGGTGGCAAGTAATATGCTGCATCTTGTGGCTGGCAATGGTGGCAAGTAATATGCTGCATCTTGTGGCAGGCAATGGTGGCAAGTGACAGGCTGCATCTGGTGATAGGCAATGGTGGCAAGTAACAGGCTACATCTTGTGGCAGGTAATGGTAGCAAGTAACAGGCTACATCTGGTGACAGGCGATGGTGGCAAGTGACAGGCTAGATCTGGTGACAAGCAATGGTGGCAAGTGAAAGGCAATAGTGGTAAGTGTCACGCGGCATCTGATGACAGGCCATGGTGGTAAGTGGCAGGTAATGGTGGCAAGTGTCACACTGCATCTGGTGACAGGCAATGGTGGCAAGTGACAAGCAATGGTGGCAATTGGCAGGCAATGGTGGCAAGTAACATGCTGAATCTTGTGGCAGGTAATGGTGGCAAGTGACAGGCTGCATCTGGTGACAGGCAATGGTGGCAAGTGTCACACTGCATCTGATGACAGCCAATGATGGTAAGTGGCAGGCAATGGTGGCAAATGTCATGCTGCATCTGGTGACAGGCAATAATGGCAAGTGGCAGGCAATGGTGGCAAGTTTCAAACTGCATCTGGTGACAGGCAATGGTGGCAAGTAGCAGGCAATGGTGGCAAGTGTCACGCTGCATCTGGTGACAGGCAATGGTAGCAAGTGGCAGGCAATGGTGACAACTAACATGTTACATCTTGTGGCAGGTAATGGTGGCAAGTGACAGGCTGCAAATGGGGACAGACAATGGTGGCAAGTGGCAGGAAATGGTGGCAAGTGTCACGCTGCATCAGGTGACAGGCAATGGTGGCAAGTGGCAGGCAATAGTGGCAAGTGGCAGGCTATGGTGGCAAATAACATGCTGCATCTTGTGACAGGCAATGTGGCAAGTGACAGGCTGCATCTGGTGACAGGCAAGGGTGGCAAGTGTCAGGCAATGGTGGCAAGTGACAGGCAATTGTGGCAAGTGACAGGCAATGGTGGCAAGTGACAGACAATGGTGGCAAGTGACAGGCAATGGTGGCAAGTGACAAGCAATGGTGGCAAGTGACAAGCTCAATCTGATGACAGGCGATGGTGGCAAGTGGCAGGCAATGGTGGCAAGTAACATGCTGCATCTTGTGGCAGGCAATAGTGGCAAGTGACAGGCTGCATCTGGTGATAGGCAATGGTGGCAATTAACAGGCAATGGTGGCAAGTATCATGCTGCATCTGGTGACAGACAATGGTGGCAAGTGGCAGGCAATGGTGGCAAGTAACATGCTGCATCTTGTGGCAGGCAATGTGGCAAGTCATATGCTGCATCTGGTGATAGGCAATGGAGGCAAGTGGCAGGCAAAGGTGGCAAGTGACAAGCAAAGGTGGCAAGTGACAGGCAATAGTGGCAAGTGATAAGCAATGTTGGCATGTAACAGGCGGCATCTGATGACAGGCAATGGTGGCAAGTAACATGCTGCATCTTGTGGCAGGCAATGGTGGCAAGTGACAGGCTGCATCTGGTGATAGGCAATGGTGGCAAGTAACAGGCTACATCTTGTGGCAGGTAATTGTAGCAGGTGACAGGCTAAATCTGGTGACAGGAAATGGTGGCAAGTGACAGGCAATGGTGGCAGGTGTCACGCGGCATCTGATGACAGGCAATGGTGGTAAGTGGCAAGTAATGGTGGCAAGTGTCATGCTGCATCTGGTGACAGGCAATGGTGGCAAGTGGCAGGCAATGGTGGCAAGTGGCAGGCAATGGTGGCAAGTAACATGCTGCATCTTGTGGCAGGCAATGGTGGCAAGTAACAGGCTGCATCTGGTGCTAGGCAATGGTGGCAAGCAATGGTGGCAAGTGACAGGCAGTGGTGGCAAGTGACAAGCCATGGTGGCAAATGACAGGCTGCATCTGATGACAGGCAAAGGTGGCAAGTGGCAGGCAATGGTGGCAAGTAACATGCTGCATCTTGTGGCAGGCAATGGTGGCAAGTGACAGGCTGCATAATGGTGATAGGCAATAGTGGCAAGTAACAGACAATGGTGGCAAGTGTCACACTGCATCTGGTGACAGGCGATGGTGGCAAGTGTCAGGCAGTGGTGGCAAGTGGCAGGCAATGGTGGCAAGTAACATGCTGCATCTTGTGGAAGGCAATGTGGCAAGTCATAGGCTGCATCTGGTGATAGACAATAGAAGCAAGTGGCAGGCAATGGTGGCAAGTGACATGCAATGGTGGCAAGTACCTGGCTGCATCTGATGATAGGCAATGGTCGCAAGTAACATGCTGCATCTTGTGGCAGGCAATGGTGGCAAGTGACAGGCTGCATCTGGTGATAGCCAATGGTGGCAAGTGACAGGCTGAATCTGGTGACAGGCAATGGTGGCAAGTGGCAGACAATGGTGGCAAATGTCACACTGCATCTGATGACAGGCAATGGTGGAAATTGGAAGGCAATGGTGGCAAGTGGCAGGCAATGGTGGCAAGTAACATGCTGCATCTTGAAGCAGGCAATGGTGGCAAGTAACAGTCTGAATCTGGTGATAGGCAATGGTGGCATTCAGTGGTGGCAAGTGACAGGCAATGGTGGCAAGTGGCAGGCTATGGTGGCAAATAACATGCTGCATCTTGTGGCAGGCAATGTGGCAAGTGACAGGCTGCATCTGGTGACAGGCAAGGGTGGCAAGTGTCAGGCAATGGTGGCAAGTGACAGGCAATTGTGGCAAGTGACAGGCAATGGTGGCAAGTGACAGGCAATGGTGGCAAGTGACAGGCAATGGTGGCAAGTGACAAGCAATGGTGGCAAGTGAGAAGCTCAATCTGATGACAGGCAATGGTGGCAAGTGGCAGGCAATGGCGGCAAGTAACATGCTGCATCTTGTGGCAGGCAATGGTGGCAAGTGACAGGCTGCATCTGGTGATAGGCAATGGTGGCAAGTAACAGGCAATGGTGGCAAGTAACATGCTGCATCTTGTGGCAGGCAATGTGGCAAGTCATATGCTGCATCTGGTGATAGGCAATGGAGGCAAGTGGCAGGCAAAGGTGGCAAGTGACAAGCAAAGGTGGCAAGTGACAGGCAATGGTGGCAAGTGACAAGCAATGGTGGCAAGTAACAGGCGGCATCTGATGACAGGCAATGGTGGCAAGTAACATGCTGCATCTTGTGGCAGGCAATGGTGGCAAGTGACAGGCTGCATCTGGTGATAGGCAATGGTGGCAAGTAACAGGCTACATCTTGTGGCAGGTAATTGTAGCAAGTGACAGGCTAAATCTGGTGACAGGAAATGGTGGTAAGTGGCAAGTAATGGTGGCAAGTGTCACGCTGCATCTGGTGACAGGCAATGGTGGCAAGTGGCAGGCAATGGTGGCAAGTGGCAGGCAATGGTGGCAAGTAACATGCTGCATCTTGTGGCAGGCAATGGTGGCAAGTAACAGGCTGCATCTGGTGCTAGGCAATGGTGGCAAGCAATGGTGGCAAGTGACAGCCAGTGGTGGCAAGTGACAAGCCATGGTGGCAAATGACAGGCTGCATCTGATGACAGGCAATGGTGGCAAGTGGCAGGCAATGGTGGCAAGTAACATGCTGCATCTTGTGGCAGGCAATGGTGGCAAATGACAGGCTGCATAATGGTGATAGGCAATAGTGGCAAGTAACAGACAATGGTGGCAAGTGTCACACTGCATCTGGTGACAGGCGATGGTGGCAAGTGTCAGGCAGTGGTGGCAAGTGGCAGGTAATGGTGGCAAGTAACATGCTGCATCTTGTGGAAGGCAATGTGGCAAGTCATAGGCTGCATCTGGTGATAGACAATAGAAGCAAGTGGCAGGCAATGGTGGCAAGTGACATGCAATGGTGGCAAGTACCTGGCTGCATCTGATGATAGGCAATGGTCGCAAGTAACATGCTGCATCTTGTGGCAGGCAATGGTGGCAAGTGACAGGCTGCATCTGGTGATAGCCAATGGTGGCAAGTGACAGGCTGAATCTGGTGACAGGCAATGTTGGCAAGTGGCAGACAATGGTGGCAAATGTCACACTGCATCTGATGACAGGCAATGGTGGAAATTGGAAGGCAATGGTGGCAAGTGGCAGGCAATGGTGGCAAGTAACATGCTGCATCTTGAAGCAGGCAATGGTGGCAAGTAACAGTCTGAATCTGGTGATAGGCAATGGTGGCATTCAGTGGTGGCAAGTGACAGGCAATGGTGGCAAGTGGCAAGCAATGGTGGGAAGCAATGATGGCAAGCAGCATGTTGCATCTGGGGACAGGTAATGGTGGCAAGTGTCACGCCGCATCTGATGACAGGCAATGGGCGCAAGTGGCAGGTAATGTTGGCAAGTGTCACGCTGAATCTGGTGACAGGCAATAACGGCAAATGGCAGGCAATCGTGGCAAGTGTCACGCTGCAACTGGTGACAAGCAATGGTGGCAAGTGACAGGCTACATCTGGTGACAGGCAATGGTGGCAAGTGGCAGGCAATGGTGGCAAATGTCACACTGCATCTGGTGATAGGCAATGGTGGTGAGTAACAGGCTACATCTTGTGGCAGGCTTTGGTGGCAAGTGACAGGCTACATCTGCTGACAGGCAGTCGTGGCATGTAACAGGCTACATCTGGTGAGTGGTGACAGGCAATGGGGGCAAGTGGCAGGCAATGGTGGCAAGTGTCACGCTGCATCTGATGACAGGCAATGGTGGCAAGTGTAGTGCTGCAGCTGGTGACAGACAATGGTGGCAAGTGGTAGGCAATAGTGACAAGTACTATGCTGCATCTTGTGGCAGGTAATGGTGGCAAGTGACAGTCTACATCTCCTGACAGGCAATGGTGGCAAGTGGCAGGCAATGGTGGCAAGTGTCACGCTGCATCTGAAGACAGGCAATGGTGGCAAGTGGAAGGCAATGGTGGCAAGTAACATGCTGCATCTTGTGGCAGGCAATGGTGACAAGTGACAGGCTGCATCTTGTGGCAGGTAATGGTGGCAAATGACAGGCTACATCCGGTGAAAGGCAATGGTGGCAAGTGACAGGCTACACCTGGTGATAGGCAATAGTGGCAAGTGGCAGGCAATGGTGGCAAGTGTCAGGCTGCATCTGATGACAGGCAATGGCAGCAAGTGACAAGCTGCATCTGGTGATAGGCAATGGTGGCAAGTGGCAGGCAGTGGTGGCAAGTGGCAGGCAATGGTGGCAAGTAACATGCTGCATCTTGTGGCAGGTAATGGTGGCAAGTGACAGGCTACATCTGGTGATAGGTAATGGTGGCAAGTGGCAGGCAATGGTGGTAAGTAGGGATGAGCTTCGAGTTCGAGTCGAACTCATGTTCGACTCGAACATTGGCTGTTCGCAAGTTCGCCGAACAGCGAACAATTTGGGGTGTTCGCGGCAAATTCGAATGCCGCGGAACACCCTTTAAAAGTCTATGGGAGAAATCAAAAGAGCTAATTTTAAAGGCTAATATGCAAGTTATTGTCATAAAAAGTGTTTGGGGACCTGGGTCCTGCCCCAGGGGACATGGATCAATGCAAAAAAAGTTTTAAAAACGGCCGTTTTTTCAGGAGCAGTGATTTTAATAATGCTTAAAGTCAAACAATAAAAGTGTAATATCCCTTTAAATTTCATACCTGGGGGGTGTCTATAGTATGCCTGTAAAGGGGCGCATGTTTCCTGTGTTTAGAACAGTCTGACAGCAAAATGACATTTTGAAGGAAAAAACTCATTTAAAACTACCCGCGGCTATTGCATTGCCGACAATACACATAGAAGTTCATTGATAAAAACGGCATGGGAATTCCCCAAAGGGGAACCCCGAACCAAAATTAAAAAAAAAAAATGACGTGGGAGTCCCCCTAAATTCCATACCAGACCCTTCAGGTCTGATATGGATATTAAGGGGAACCCCGGCCAAAATTAAAAAAAAAAATGATGTGGGGTTCCCCATAAATTCCATACCAGACCCTTCAGGTCTGGAATGGATTTTAAGGGGAACCCCGCGCCAAAAAAAAAAAACGGCGTGGGGTCCCCCCAAAAATCAATACCAGACCCTTATCCGAGCACGCAACCTGGCAGGCCGCAGGAAAAGAGGGGGGGACGAGAGTGCGGCCCCCCCCTCCTGAACCGTACCAGGCCACATGCCCTCAACATTGGGAGGGTGCTTTGGGGTAGCCTCCCAAAACACCTTGTCCCCATGTTGATGAGGACAAGGGCCTCATCCCCACAACCCTGGCCGGTGGTTGTGGGGGTCTGCGGGCGGGGGGCTTATCGGAATCTGGAAGCCCCCTTTAACAAGGGGACCCCCATATCCCGGCCCCCCCCTGTGTGAAATGGTAAGGGGGTACTTACCCCTACCATTTCACTAAAAAACTGTCAAAAATGTTAAAAATGACAAGAGACAGTTTTTGACAATTCCTTTATTTAAATGCTTCTTCTTTCTTCTATCTTCCTTCATCTTCTGGTTCTTCTGGTTCTTCCTCCAGGCGTTCTCGTCCAGCATCTCCTCCGCGGCGTCTTCTATCTTCTTCTCCTCGGGCCGCTCCGCACCCATGGCATGGGGGGAGGCTCCCGCTCTTCTCTTCTTCATTTTCTTCTCCGGGCCGCTCCACAACCCATGCTGGCATGGAGGGAGGCTCCCGCTGTGTGACGGCGCTCCTCGTCTGACAGTTCTTAAATAACGGGGGCGGGGCCACCCGGTGACATGACGGGACTTCCCTGTGGCATTCCCCGTGACATCACAGGGAAGTCCCGTCAAGTCACCGTGCGTCAGAGGGGGGCGGGGTCACCAGGTGGCCCCGCCCCCCCATTATTTAAGAACTGTCAGACGAGGAGCGCCATCGCACAGCGGGAGCCTCCCTCCATGCCAGCATGGGTTGCGGAGCGGCCCGGAGAAGAAAATGAAGAAGAGAAGAAGAGAAGAAAAGAAGAAGAGAAGAGCGGGAGCCTCCCCCCCATGCCATGGGTGCGGAGCGGCCCGAGGAGAAGAAGATAGAAGACGCCGCGGAGGAGATGCTGGACGAGAACGCCGGAGGAAGAACCAGAAGAGCCAGAAGAACCAGAAGAACCAGAAGATGAAGGAAGATAGAAGAAAGAAGAAGCATTTAAATAAAGGAATTGTCAAAAACTGTCTCTTGTCATTTTTAACATTTTTGACAGTTTTTTAGTGAAATGGTAGGGGTAAGTACCCCCTTACCATTTCACACAGGGGGGGGGGGGCGGGATATGGGGGTCCCCTTGTTAAAGGGGGCTTCCAGATTCCGATAAGCCCCCCGCCCGCAGACCCCCACAACCACCGGCCAGGGTTGTGGGGATGAGGCCCTTGTCCTCATCAACATGGGGACAAGGTGTTTTGGGAGGCTACCCCAAAGCACCCTCCCAATGTTGAGGGCATGTGGCCTGGTACGGTTCAGGAGGGGGGGCGCACTCTCGTCCCCCCTATTTTCCTGCGGCCTGCCAGGTTGCGTGCTCGGATAAGGGTCTGGTATGGATTTTTGGGGGGACCCCACGCCATTTTTTTTTTTTTTGCCTGAAGGGCCTGGTATGGAATTTAGGAGGACTCCCACGTCATTTATTTTTTTTTAAATTTTGGTTCGGGGTTCCCCTTTGGGGAATTCCCATGCCATTTTTATCAATGAACTTCTATGTGTATTGTCGGCAATGCAATAGCCGCGGGTAGTTTTAAATGAGTTTTTTCCTTCAAAATGTAATTTTGCTGTCAGACTGTTCTAAACACAGGAAACATGCGCCCCTTTACAGGCATACTATAGACACCCCCCAGGTTCGAAATTTAAAGGGATATTACACTTTTATTGTTTGACTTTAAGCATTATTAAAATTACTGCTCCTGAAAAAACGGCCGTTTTTAAAACTTTTTTTTGCATTGATCCATGTCCCCTGGGGCAGGACCCGGGTCCCCAAGCACTTTTTATGACAATAACTTGCATATTAGCCTTTAAAATTAACACTTTTGATTATTCATGTTCGTGTCCCATAGACTTTAACGGTGTTCGCGTGTTCAAACAAACTTTATTCCTGTTCGCATGTTCTAATGCGAACCGAACAGCATGGTGTTCGGCTCATCCCTAGTGGTAAGTGACAGGCAATGGTGGCAAGTGACAAGCAATGGTGGCAAGTGAGAGGCTACATCTGATGACATGCAATGGTGGCAAGTGGCAGGCAATGCTGGCAAGTGTCATGCTGCATCTTGTGGCGGGCAATGGTGGCAAGTGACAGGCTACATCTGATGACAGTCAGTGGTGGCAAGTAACAGGCTACATCTGGTAACAGGCAGTGGTGGCAAGTAACAGGCTACATCTGGTTGCAGGCAATAGTGACAAATGACAGGTTACATCTCCTGACAGGCAGTGGTGGCAGGTGGCAGGCAATGGTGGCAAGTGTCACACTGCATCTGAAGACAGGCAATGGTGGCAAGTGGCAGGCATTGGTGGCAAG